>JAIOJX010000002.1:87498000-89898000 GCA_022376925.1 Tragulus kanchil | reverse complement strand
TTGAGAAATATGGATTAAATTGCCTTAAATATTGGTGAAGGGAAAGACTCATGCAAGTTATAGAGGTAGATTAACAATTTCAAAACTGAATCCAAGCTGTCTAAATGATGTCCAAAGATCCTTATTGTATCAGAATAACTGTTCCTACCTTTAGAAATTCGTGTCTTCTGAGAACTGAAGATACATTTAAAGTAAGATTGGACTGCCTTTAGTGTCTGCTCTAGCAGATCAATATAAAAATCAATAAAAAAAGAGAATGCCTTAGTCAATAACTAGAACAGTTGCTGTGCATTTTTTTTTTAACCAAAGAGAGGCTTATCTCTGCTATTACATCTGACATTTTAATTTAGCTTCTTTCAGTAACTGTATTTGAAAACAAGGAATTTTTCCCCATTAGCTACATTTTACTCCAGCTTCAGTAACATGTTTTACGTCTTCCTTCTGAATACTTCTACAGGCTCAATGGATGATTTCAGCTCACCTGTCATTGCTCACAAGAATCCGGCACTTTAGTCAATACAGAAGGGAATTCATCACATCCTGAAGTGCATTGGCCTGTGGGTTCTACTGACAGCCAAGATTTATTACTTGGTGGATATAGTTCTCTTGTCTATGAGTAAATACAATGATCATATTTTCTGAATCAAAAAAATTGAGGATTCATCAACTAGCATATGTTCTGACAATAAGATAAGTATGTAATATGAGCCCCATCAATAAAATTTATGGCACATTAGCAGCTTTTGTGTGAAGGCAGTGTGGGCAACTGGAAAATCAAAGGATAAATATTGAGTTCCTCGTTTGCTTTCTATGATAGGAAAGGGGAAAAAAACAAACGACTCTTCTAAAATTTTGACTTTATATCAGTCCCATTCCCTTTTCCCTCACCTCCTTCTCTTACCCTTCTTTTTCTTTTTTCCACACTTACTGAGTTTGTTTTATGAGTCAGAAAATTGATTAAGCATTGAAAGAATGGAGATAAATGCTATACTACTTTGCCCAATAGGAATGTATAATCTCTTTGGAAAGATAGAGAGTATTACTTAAATCTGGTGTTCTGTGAGAGACATATGAGGGGATACAAGATAGAGCAGCATTTGAGAAATATGGATTAAATTGCCTTAAATATTGGTGAAGGGAAAGACTCATGCAAGTTATAGAGGTAGATTAACAATTTCAGGCAAGACTGAATCCAAGCTGTCTAAATGATGTCCTCCAAACATGGCATCTCTTTACATCTCTTGGTTATTCCTTCCTCTCTACTGGCTTCATTCTCAGAATACCTTTTTAGAGATAGCTTTTGATGTATACCCTATCTATTTAATAAGCTTAACAGAAATGAGTGTTTTCTCCCTCATAATTCCAGAAAAAGGCCCAGGCTGTATGTTTATTGCCCTAATTGAATTAAATGGCCAGTCCTCTCTATCAGTTAACATAGTCAAGATTGATGTGAAAAACCTCTAATTCGTCAGATTTGGTTCTTGTGACAACTTCTGCGTCTAGAAGGAATGACCATACCTGATAGAGCCATTTTCATTATGGGTAAGAATGGATGGTTAACCGAAGGATAAGTCAGATGCAATTACTGTTAAAAGATGGAGTGGATATTGATGGGCAAAAACAAACAAATGAAACACCTGTCATTCATATAGTCTTTGCTGAAGGGAAAATGTGTTAAGATGAAGAAATTTGCTAAAACCCAAGGATGGGAGGATACTCACAGAGGCAACCTAGCAAAGAAATACTAAAGAAGTATGCCCATGGGATGGTTTGGAGCCTGTTAAGTACATACATATAGGATCTTTTCTAAAGCCATATGAATTCTAGACTCATGATCAGAAGTATCCTTATATGCAATGAGCCAAAAACTTTGTTACAGTGAAGATCACAAGTTCAGGTTAATTTAGTTTTAATTGCAATAATTTAAGATACCATTTATATATACATATACATTTCCAGATTTTATGGAAACTCCATATAATTAATATTTAAAAATCATGAAGTTAGCAAAATAAATATATGTTGGTTATAAGTGATAAATCTTAACCATACAGTTTGAATATAAAGTATAGGATGATATTTCAAAAAAATCAAAAAAAGTTATGAATAAGCATTGAAAGAATGGAGATAAATGCATACTTTCCCAATAGGAATGTATAATCTCTTTGGAAAGATAGAGTATTACTTAAATCTGGTGTTCTGTGAGAGACATATGAGGGATACAAGATAGAGCAGCATTTGAGAAATATGGATTAAATTGCCTTAAATATTGGTGAAGGGAAAGACTCATGCAAGTTATAGAGGTAGATTAACAATTTCAGGCAAGACTGAATCCAAGCTGTCTAAATGATGTCCTCCAAACATGGCATCTCTTTACATCTCTTGGTTATTCCTTCCTCTCTACTGGCTTCATTCTCAGAATACCTTTTTAGAGATAGCTTTTGATGTATACCCTATCTATTTAATAAGCTTAACAGAAATGAGTGTTTTCTCCCTCATAATTCCAGAAAAAGGCCCAGGCTGTATGTTTATTGCCCTAATTGAATTAAATGGCCAGTCCTCTCTATCAGTTAACATAGTCAAGATTGATGTGAAAAACCTCTAATTCGTCAGATTTGGTTCTTGTGACAACTTCTGCGTCTAGAAGGAATGACCATACCTGATAGAGCCATTTTCATTATGGGTAAGAATGGATGGTTAACCGAAGGATAAGTCAGATGCAATTACTGTTAAAAGATGGAGTGGATATTGATGGGCAAAAACAAACAAATGAAACACCTGTCATTCATATAGTCTTTGCTGAAGGGAAAATGTGTTAAGATGAAGAAATTTGCTAAAACCCAAGGATGGGAGGATACTCACAGAGGCAACCTAGCAAAGAAATACTAAAGAAGTATGCCCATGGGATGGTTTGGAGCCTGTTAAGTACATACATATAGGATCTTTTCTAAAGCCATATGAATTCTAGACTCATGATCAGAAGTATCCTTATATGCAATGAGCCAAAAACTTTGTTACAGTGAAGATCACAAGTTCAGGTTAATTTAGTTTTAATTGCAATAATTTAAGATACCATTTATATATACATATACATTTCCAGATTTTATGGAAACTCCATATAATTAATATTTAAAAATCATGAAGTTAGCAAAAATAAATATATGTTGGTTATAAGTGATAAATCTTAACCATACAGTTTGAATATAAAGTATAGGAGATGATATACATTCTAAATAATAAAAAATTTGATATAAGTATGTATTACAATGCTCATCAAAATAGAGTAGAGATAAAAATCATTGCTATAGATGAAGGATATCTATTATAAGGATAAACTCTCCAGAAAGAAATACAAGTTCTAAATGTCTATGCATAATTTATATAACCAAAAAGATTCTGAGGCAAAAATTCATTGAACTAAAACCAGAAATAATTAAATCCATGATCACAGTGGGAAATTTTCATACAGCTGTTTTAGTAAGTGGTAGAATGAGTAGAGAGGATTAGTAAAAATATGAAGGATTTAAATAATACTGAAAGGGTTCTACCTGGATTTGAGACTTAAATCCAGGGCCCAGACCTTGTTTGGTACTTGAACCCATGTGACCGGAACTTGAATTCCAGCCAAAACCCTGTTTGGGACTCAAACCCACATGGCTGGGACTTGAACCCAGCCAAAACCCTGTTTGGGACTCGAGCCCACGTGGCTGAGGCTCAACCCTAGCCGAAACCCTGCTTGGGACTTGAACACATGAGGCCAGGACTTAATCCAGCACTCACCCAACATCTGGACCCACTGAAGCTCAGATTCTTCATGCCTCAACGCAGAAGGAATTCAGCAAGAGGTAGAGTGATAGGCAAGAAGAGGACTTATTAGGTTAGGGCACTTGTAAGAGGTGCAGGCTGGCAGGCAGGAAAGCTCTGCTCTTTCTCTTTGGGTGAGTCTACCATATATATAGGAGGGTAAAAGACTGCCTTCCTCAAGTAGACACAGATGAAGACACAAGGCATACATCATTAGCTCCTCCTTCCCCATGTTTTCTTGCTTTATTGAATAATGAGCAGCATTCTTGAGTTATTGTTAACTTACTGCCCTCCCAACTTTTTCCAGGTTTTACCTTTCCACCTACAGTCCCCTACTGGACTCCACAACTATCTAACTATTCTATTCTGTGCCTAACAATATGATTAAAATTTTTAATAAATCTGGGCTTCCATGGTGGTCCAGTGGGTAAAGAGTCCTCCTTGCAGTTCAGGGGGCACCAGTTCGATCCCTGGCCTGGGACGATGCTACATGCTGAGGAACGGCGGACTGGTGTGTCCAATTACGAGCCAGTGCTTTGGAGCGCATGCACCCAGAGCTGGTGCTCTGCAATGAGAAGCCACTGCAATAGGAGGCCCATACATACCAAGGAATAAAGATGGATGAAAAATAAACAATTACTTAGAGGCAAAAAAAATTAAAATTAATAATCTATATCCAACAACTTTCATTCAGATGCAATGCAGGTGACTTTGTTTCAATTCCTGGGACTCTACAGTCCCAATTGGTAAGCAAAGCCCATCACATTAGAGCATCATCCTTATTAGATGCTAAATGCTAAATGCATAATATTTTATGTCCTAAAATAGGGGCTTTCAGACTTGTACACTAAGTAGAATTACATGGTAAACTAGAAATACTATTGATTCTTTTGTCCTATATCATGATGTTGCTAAAGTAGATCCTGGTGGGATCTAGAGATTTGGAATTAAAAAGATCTCAGGCAACTGTGGAAATGTCCCAGGTGTGGTACTTACTGTTCACAATGCTAGTGAGTTACATGTGTGCATATTAAAGTAGAATCAGTGCCTAAAGCAGTGAGATTAGCTGACACTGGTGCCCGCACCTCTGCATTAAAAGCGATTTGTTAGCAAAGAGATAATGAGCATCAATACATTCATTCCATCAATTCAATAATGATTGATTATGAGGGTCACTGGGGCAGCTTTTGAAAAGATGGATGTCTAAGTCTGTTTTTAATGATACTAATATATTTGGTCTGGGGTGCAGCCTAGACATCAGGGGTTTAAAAAGCTCCTGATGTGTTGCTAAATTCATCCTAGGTTGAAAAATCACTGTTCTGGAGTGAGTTATTCTTTCTTATACAAAGAATACATAGACAAAAAATAAATAAATAAAGTCCGTAGGAAAATACCATTCTGTATCTAAGGAAACCTGAAAACACAATAACTAGTTTTAAATCTATCTACTGGATCAATACTATACACTTCAGTGAACACTGAAAGCCTGGAAGTCAACCATTCAATGACAACCTCATGATCTGAAATTCAGTCATTTGGAGGTGGTGTATCCCTCCAGTGAACACATTTACAAAGCTGGTGCCAGCCTGTTCTTGCCTCAATTACCATTCAACCTTTCCCCCAATCTCTATATATGGTCAGCAATTCATTTTGCTCGGTGCATCTCATCCTTAAGTAAGCAACATATTCAGACTTATGGCTTCACATTTTGAGTAGTGGTTTATTTTGAGATGGTGTCATCCTTTCACAGAATAAAAACTGAGGAGGAGTATTTATTTTCTAAGATATGTTTTTAAGCTTGCTTGTGTAGATTTGGATTAATAATGATCTCACTGATTCTCATATGGTTTCTTAATTTCTTAAATAACAAGTATCTATATATTCACAAGGCGACCTGAAAAATACAACATTAGAAGAAATTTTCATCTATCACATATTCCTAAACCAGAATCATTTTTTTCTCTAAAAAAATTTTCATTGACAAATATGTGTGCTTAATCACTCAGTTTTGTCTGACTCTTTTGTGACCCCATGGGCTGTAGCTCACCAGGCTCCTCTTCCATGGGGATTCTCCAGGCAAGAATACTGGAGTTGGTTGCCATGCCCTCCTCCAGGGGATCTTCCCAACCCAGGGATCGAACCCAGGTCTCCACCTTTGCAGATGGATTCTTTACCATCTGTGCCACCAGAGAAGCCAGACAAATATGTATGGATGAGCCATATATTATCTTTTTTAGGTGTTCAGAGAATTTATTTTTAAAAGATCAAGTTGTATGTAATCTTCTGGAACTTCTTTTTTCAAACTTGTAATATTGCTAAAATATATTAATTTTGTTTCTTGTAACGGTATTTTATTTTCTCAAGTATAATATTCCATTGTTTTGAACATACTAATATATATTTATTCATCTCCTGGATGGACCTGCCTTAATCACAGATGGGTTTATGTATTCATATACGCATGTATGAAATCCCAGTCTGGACAAAGCGGAAGCTGGAATCAAGATTCCTTGGAGAAATATCAATAACTTCAGGTATGCAGATGACACCACCTTCATGGCAGAAAGTGTAGAGGAATGAAAACGCCCTTGATGAAGGTGAAAGAGGAGAGTAAAAAAGCTGGTCTAAAACTCAACATTGAAAAAACAAAGATCATGGCATCTGGTCCCATCACTTCATGGCAAATAGATCATCTGACAATCGACCCAGTGATACATTTTATTTTCCTGGGCTCCAAAATCACTGTGGATGGTGACTGCAGCCATGAAATTAAAAAAACTTTTACTCCTTGGAAGAAAAGCTATGACAAACCTAGGCAGAGTATTCCAAAGCAAAGTCACCACTTTGTTGACAAAAGCCCATATAGTCAAAGCTACGATTTTCCCAGTAGTTATGTATGGATATGAGAGTTGGACCATAAAGAAGGCTGAGAATCAAAGAACTGATGCCTTTGAACTGTGATGCTGGATAAGACTCTTGAGAGTCCCTATGTCTGCAAGGACTTCAAACTAGTCAATCCTAAAGGAAATCAACTCTGAATATTCACAAGGCGACCTGAAACATACAACATTAGAAGAAATTTTCATCTATCACATATTCCTAAACCAGAATCATTTTTTTCTCTAAAAAAATTTTCATTGACAAATATGTGTGCTTAATCACTCAGTTTTGTCTGACTCTTTGTGACCCCATGGGCTGTAGCCTGCCAGGCTCCTCTTCCATGGGGATTCTCCAGGCAAGAATACTGGAGTTGGTTGCCATGCCCTCCTCCAGGGGATCTTCCCAACCCAGGGATCGAACCCAGGTCTCCACCTTTGCAGATGGATTCTTTACCATCTGTGCCACCAGAGAAGCCAGACAAATATGTATGGATGAGCCATATATTATCTTTTTTAGGTGTTCAGAGAATTTATTTTTAAAAGATCAAGTTGTATGTAATCTTCTGGAACTTCTTTTTTCAAACTTGTAATATTGCTAAAATATATTAATTTTGTTTCTTGTAACGGTATTTTATTTTCTCAAGTATAATATTCCATTGTTTTGAACATACTAATATATATTTATTCATCTCCTGGATGGACCTGCCTTAATCACAGATGGGTTTATGTATTCATATACGCATGTATGAAATCCCAGTCTGGACAAAGCGGAAGCTGGAATCAAGATTCCTTGGAGAAATATCAATAACTTCAGGTATGCAGATGACACCACCTTCATGGCAGAAAGTGTAGAGGAATGAAAACGCCCTTGATGAAGGTGAAAGAGGAGAGTAAAAAAGCTGGTCTAAAACTCAACATTGAAAAAACAAAGATCATGGCATCTGGTCCCATCACTTCATGGCAAATAGATCATCTGACAATCGACCCAGTGATACATTTTATTTTCCTGGGCTCCAAAATCACTGTGGATGGTGACTGCAGCCATGAAATTAAAAAAACTTTTACTCCTTGGAAGAAAAGCTATGACAAACCTAGGCAGAGTATTAAAAAGCAGAGACACCACTTTGTTGACAAAAGCCCATATAGTCAAAGCTACGATTTTCCCAGTAGTTATGTATGGATATGAGAGTTGGACCATAAAGAAGGCTGAGAATCAAAGAACTGATGCCTTTGAACTGTGATGCTGGATAAGACTCTTGAGAGTCCCTATGTCTGCAAGGACTTCAAACTAGTCAATCCTAAAGGAAATCAACTCTGAATATTCATTGGAAGCACTGATACTGCAACTGAAGCTCCAATACTTTGGCCACCTGATGTGAAGGGATGATTCATTGGAAAAGAACCTGATGGGAAAAATAGAAGGTAGAGGAGATGGGGATGACAGAGGATAAAATGGCTGGATGGCATCAGAGAGTCAGTGGACATGAGTTTGGTGAAGTTCTAGGAGATGATGAAGGACAGAGAAGCCTGGTGGGCTGCAGTCCATGGAGTCACAAAGAGTCAGACATGACTGAGGGACAACTGAATTGACTCAACTGATATACATGTCTGTGTGTATATATGCATGTATGTATGCTTTTGGAGGTTAATGTAGTGCTATTGTGAACATTCTTGCACTCTCTACAGAAATGCATATGAAAGAATTCTTCTTGAGTATATTTTGAAGAGTGGAAGTATAGCATCCTAAGTTATTTGAGTACTGTGATCATGACTGAATGTTTCTCAATTAACATTGTCGTAAGAAATATAGAAGTCTTCCTGTTAGTCCTCTCCAGCACTTGATTTTTGTCAGACTTCTCAGGATTTTGTCAATTGAACACTCAAGATGTTGCTCATTGTGACTTTTGTTTGTACTTCTATGATTAGTAGTAAACTAGAACATCTCTATAATTTTATTGGGCATATATTTGTTCTTTTCTGAAAAATGACTGCTAATGTCTCTAGCCATTAAGAGACTAATGGGGGTAATGTCTCTAGCCCTATTGGAGGGCTTATATTTTTCCTTTTCAAAAATTAAATCAATGAATCTCTTCAGACTCAATAATAAGAAAAGAAATAACCTCACTTAAAAAGTAGGCAAATGATCTAAAAAGATACTTCTTCAAAGATGATTTGCTGACAAAAATAAGCATATGAGATGTTAAACATGTCATTAGGGAAATACAAATTAAAACAGCAATGAAATATGACTGTACATCTATTAAAATCTCAAAATCCAAAATTCTGACAACATCAAATGCTGAAGAGGATGTGGATTAAGAGGTGCTTTCATTGCTAGTGGGAATACAGAGTGGCACTTTGAAAGACAGATTGGTCATTCCTTACAAAACTAAATATTCTAATGATGCTGTTCAACAATTGCTCTCTTTAGTATTTAACCAAATGTACTGAAAAATAATTTCTACATAAAAGTCTGCATATGGATGTTTACACTAACTTTTTTTTATATTTGCCAAAAATTGGAAGCAACCAACATGTTCCTCAGTAGGTAAGTAGACCAATACACAGACGCATCCAGGAAATGGAATATTACTCAGTAGTTAAAAGAAATGATCTATCAAGGCCTTAGAAGACATAGAACATTAATGCATACTAATGAATGGGGGAACAGTCAGACTTGGTAAGGAGGCCAGCGGTTTCCAAGAAGGAGGTAGGGGAGAGGGAATAAACATTTTCTAGCTTAAATATTTGCCATGACAACGATCTACTCTGAAAGTAGCTTTCTTATTGTTTTATGGATGCAAATTATTTTGCACTGGAAACTCTCACCTAGTCTTGATGTCTGGAGACCATCCTCTGGCTAATCTTGTGTTAATATTGTGGGAATGGATCTAGTAAGACTTTCGAGCTGATACTAACATGCCATCTTGGGAGAACTCCTTCACACAGATTGAAAAGAATATCATGCGAATGTTTCTTCTTTCGTAAGGATTTTTTTCCCAATTGAACCACGCAAGATGTTGCTCATTGTGACTTTTGTTTGTACTTCTATGATTAGTAGTAAACTAGAACATCTCTATAATTTTATTGGGCATATATTTGTTCTTTTCTGAAAAATGACTGCTAATGTCTCTAGCCATTAAGAGACTAATGGGGTAATGTCTCTAGCCCTATTGGAGGGCTTATATTTTCCTTTTCAAAATTAAATCAATGAATCTCTTCAGACTCAATAATAAGAAAAGAAATAACCTCACTTAAAAAGTAGGCAAATGATCTAAAAAGATACTTCTTCAAAGATGATTTGCTGACAAAAATAAGCATATGAGATGTTAAACATGTCATTAGGGAAATACAAATTAAAACAGCAATGAAATATGACTGTACATCTATTAAAATCTCAAAATCCAAAATTCTGACAACATCAAATGCTGAAGAGGATGTGGATTAAGAGGTGCTTTCATTGCTAGTGGGAATACAGAGTGGCACTTTGAAAGACAGATTGGTCATTCCTTACAAAACTAAATATTCTAATGATGCTGTTCAACAATTGCTCTCTTTAGTATTTAACCAAATGTACTGAAAAATAATTTCTACATAAAAGTCTGCATATGGATGTTTACACTAACTTTTTTTTATATTTGCCAAAAATTGGAAGCAACCAACATGTTCCTCAGTAGGTAAGTAGACCAATACACAGACGCATCCAGGAAATGGAATATTACTCAGTAGTTAAAAGAAATGATCTATCAAGGCCTTAGAAGACATAGAACATTAATGCATACTAATGAATGGGGGAACAGTCAGACTTGGTAAGGAGGCCAGCGGTTTCCAAGAAGGAGGTAGGGGAGAGGGAATAAACATTTTCTAGCTTAAATATTTGCCATGACAACGATCTACTCTGAAAGTAGCTTTCTTATTGTTTTATGGATGCAAATTATTTTGCACTGGAAACTCTCACCTAGTCTTGATGTCTGGAGACCATCCTCTGGCTAATCTTGTGTTAATATTGTGGGAATGGATCTAGTAAGACTTTCGAGCTGATACTAACATGCCATCTTGGGAGAACTCCTTCACACAGATTGAAAAGAATATCATGCCATTATATTTGAAATTTTAAAGCGAAATCATGAAGTCTGTTCTGAAATCATGAATCTTATGTGATAAAGGAAGGAGGAAGGTAGTTGTAAGAAATCATGTTCGTCATTTTATTGCTTGTTCGCTTACTTTGAAATTTTTCTGGAAGAGAAACATTCTGCTTTTAGTGCCTTTGCATCACCCTCATCCTTTTGAAATCTTTACAACAAAGAGCTTTTAAGCAACAAAAGGATGTAAAGATGTGAGGACAAGGTGGAAGATGAAGGAATGCATAATTATACAAATTTAATAGCTTTAAAGCAAGTGTAGAAATAAAATAATCAGGTCACATCCATGGAAGATTTAGAATAAAAGCTACAACAAAAAACAGCATATGCAATGCATGCATGATGCTAGAAACATGGAAGAATCTCTTCAGCACAGTATAGGAGATGTATAAGTCAGTTACTAATGGTTAGAAACTCAAGTCAGTTGTAAATGAAATTAAATGAACACATGGACCTCTCATTTTATGTACAGAAAGATACAACAATGCATAAAGTTCAGATATTTTGAAATAGTTTTCTTTAAGGACCATACCATCTGCTATAATTGCTAGTAGAAAATAGAACACAGAGGTAATGCTTTCAGGGAGTTTGACAATCTTCCACGGTCTAGGGCTTTGAAATAATTCAGTAAAACTAGAAGACAATTCTCTTTAATGCAATATGATATATATTTACATAAGAAGATGGATGTTAGTCATTGTTTCATTATCAGTAGCTAAGTGAGCATTAACAAGTTTGATAAGGATAACATAAATGCAATCTTAGACTTTAAAGGCTCATACATATTTCCTAGATTAAGAGTTAAATCTGATCTTACCAGATATATGATTTTACTCAAACTTGGTAGAGGAAAAAATGTCGCTTAAGTCTTATTTCCTATAGATGCCTTCCAGTCTTGGTTTTGAATTAAAACAGAACATTTCACTTTCCTATCTGAAGAATAAAGACACACCTATTTTTACATTTCTGTGAGTTTCTAGCTGAAAAGGGTAAATGTTAAAAACATGAAATTCTACTGTCTCAATGAGATAATCTTTAAAATTACACTAAACATCAGCAAACTATCAAATATTATAGATTCATCTATAAGTCATGTTTACCTAATGACGATAATCAGATTTGCAAACAGCTCATGAGCCGCTTTTTACTTCCTCGGTGCATTAGTCAAAATTACCTTTGTTTGCATGTCAATAAAATGGCAAATAAGACAAAATTTTAAAGAGGAGTCTAAAAGCAGACAGCACAACACTGCAGCAGCAGGCATGGGGTATTTTTTGTGGCTCAGGCTCCCATTGTCTTTCCATACCAGTATCCATAGTATCTGACTTTCATCTCCCTGATTGCAAAGATGGTGCCTCCACCTGCTATCCAGGATCAGAGAAAAATTAAAAGGGAAAAGATTGAAGAGCATGCCCCTGAAAAAGCTATTCTAGAAGTCTAAGGTAAACATTTCTGCTTACTTTGCTTTGTACCATACTGAATCCCATAGACCTTGCAAAATGCATGGGAGTCTGGGGAAGTGGGTTGTTTTTATATTAACCTGATCTTCTTTTGAATGAATATGATAAATAATCATAGTGAAAAGAAACAAAGAAGGGATTTTTGAGTAGGCAGCTAAAGGTGTGTACACATTGCAACTGATCGTGACAGAGTTCAAAGGACAGTATCTTAGGAATGAGCTGATGGGTCTGGCTTGCCTAAAATGACTTGAAAAGAACTCTTGTTGAATATGTATATCTGAGGCAGGTAGCACAATTGAGGAAACAGAGGTGGCTGCAGCAGCAAAAATAGGAGTGTTTGGACAAATTTCCTGGACAGAATTTCATGAATAGGTTATGTAGAACAAAGAAAGGAGCAGAAACTTATGAATAGATTATCATTAGGGACACAATTGGGTTTAGAAAAATTCAGAGCTCAAGGTCAAAACGAAAAAGGAAAGGATGATCTAAAGGCTAGAACGCTGAATTGGACATGACTATGTTGTTAATAATATTCTAGCAAGATGAATAACTGAGTGGAAAACATCTTTCTCATTATTTTTCCAGAACTAATATTTTATCTAGAACTACCTCAATGACTGTCATTTCTGTTTATTTGGCTTTAACTATTTGCTTTCAGTCTTTGCCTGATTTTTTAACTGCCCATAGCATTTTGTTTTCCAATATCCACTTTAAAATGTCTTATCGCTAAGCTGTAAGTTTTTTGCCTCCTTCCCTTTCCATGGACTTTTCCATGGAATGCCTGAAACATTCCCAGAGGGTTCCTCTCCTTAACCATAAGGGATGTAAGTAAGGATAAAATACATACACAGAAAATACATACACAGATACAGACTTTTTTTTCTCTATAGGATGAACAAACATCACATAGGGAATTTAAAAATTAGGTGAAAGGAAAATAAGGGAAAAAGTCTTCCAAGTTCCTTGTTTACTCACACTTAGAATAAACACATATTTCAGAGGAAGACAGGGATACACCATCCCTACAACAGAATTCACAGTTGTCCTTAACAGGACACAGGGGTTAGGGTAATCAAAGGGCTGGGGGTGCCGCTGCTCGTGGTATGGCAGGGTGCTCACAACATGAGCAGGACTCTTGAAACAAAAGACAGGACAGAGGATGCCACCCCACTTTCCTGCCCAGAGGCTCTGCAAGCTGTGGGCTAGGACGTCAAGCGGCACAGCAGAAATGCCACAGTAAGGTTCAGCTTATGGCTTGGAAATCTGTGCCCTCTACCTTCGGGTCCCTGTCAAGGAGAGTTTACATAGACACACTTAGGACACTGAAACTCTCAACATGCAGGCTGGTTTCGACACCTCTGGTACAGAACATTGACATCAGTGTGCAAAACGTGGCTTTCAAGTGGAAAGGGAATAATAGCCAAGAGGCAGTGTTTCCCACCAGGCCACCTGAGGTCACTTCCCACTGAGCGCCAGGAGCCTCAGTGTCCTGCTCCATGCCTTGGGTGTAGCAGGAACATGCCTCTTGGGGGACTATTATTGCCTTCAAAAGTCACATCTTTGGCCTGCCAATCACCCCTGTCAGAAGCCACACATGTCATCTGGGTCAGCAGTCACAGAAACCACCCCCCTGGTATCCTGTCCCAGACCAGCCTCTGGCCTCCCCACCATCTTTGCCTTTCAGATCAGGGATCCCTAGGCAATCTCTGTATTTTTAGTAAAAAATGGTTTCCACTGTACCCTTCGTGTGTCCTCTTCCTAACATGACAAATCTGAAGGAGATGAAGTTATGGTCAAGAACAGCCTTTGAAGCTTCATCTTAGCAAGTAAGCAATGTTTCCTTTGAGAAGATTAAAATAATCTTTTATTATCTCAAGTCATATGTGCATTGTAGAAATTTGGGTAATAGTCATAAACAACAGCCAAAAAGACACCATATTCCCACTGGCCTGAAAGAACCACTAGTAACACTGTATTTACCTTTCGATATTATTGAATTTTCACTCATCTAATACCTAGTCTATGCTCAGATTTCTCTACATATCCAGGAATTTTTTTTTTTAAGCTGCTAACATCAGACACAATCTGTTTCTTATACATCCCTTGCAGTTTTATATTCTAATACAGTGTTTCTTTTTTCCAACAGACACTGGCTTGTTGAATAGGTCTGTTCATGGAAAATCTAATATTTGTCTTTCATGACTGTCCAACAGAATTTCTTGATGTAAGTGTTTTTAACAGTGAGGTTCACAACATGAGCAGGACTCTTGAAACAAAAGACAGGACAGAGGATGCCACCCCACTTTCCTGCCCAGAGGCTCTGCAAGCTGTGGGCTAGGCGTCAAGCGGCACAGCAGAAATGCCACAGTAAGGTTCAGCTTATGGCTTGGAAATCTGTGCCCTCTACCTTCGGGTCCCTGTCAAGGAGAGTTTACATAGACACACTTAGGACACTGAAACTCTCAACATGCAGGCTGGTTTCGACACCTCTGGTACAGAACATTGACATCAGTGTGCAAAACGTGGCTTTCAAGTGGAAAGGGAATAATAGCCAAGAGGCAGTGTTTCCCACCAGGCCACCTGAGGTCACTTCCCACTGAGCGCCAGGAGCCTCAGTGTCCTGCTCCATGCCTTGGGTGTAGCAGGAACATGCCTCTTGGGGGACTATTATTGCCTTCAAAAGTCACATCTTTGGCCTGCCAATCACCCCTGTCAGAAGCCACACATGTCATCTGGGTCAGCAGTCACAGAAACCACCCCCCTGGTATCCTGTCCCAGACCAGCCTCTGGCCTCCCCACCATCTTTGCCTTTCAGATCAGGGATCCCTAGGCAATCTCTGTATTTTTAGTAAAAAATGGTTTCCACTGTACCCTTCGTGTGTCCTCTTCCTAACATGACAAATCTGAAGGAGATGAAGTTATGGTCAAGAACAGCCTTTGAAGCTTCATCTTAGCAAGTAAGCAATGTTTCCTTTGAGAAGATTAAAATAATCTTTTATTATCTCAAGTCATATGTGCATTGTAGAAATTTGGGTAATAGTCATAAACAACAGCCAAAAAGACACCATATTCCCACTGGCCTGAAAGAACCACTAGTAACACTGTATTTACCTTTCGATATTATTGAATTTTCACTCATCTAATACCTAGTCTATGCTCAGATTTCTCTACATATCCAGGAATTTTTTTTTTTAAGCTGCTAACATCAGACACAATCTGTTTCTTATACATCCCTTGCAGTTTTATATTCTAATACAGTGTTTCTTTTTTCCAACAGACACTGGCTTGTTGAATAGGTCTGTTCATGGAAAATCTTACTTATGGATTTGTCTTTTTCATGACTGTCCAACAGAATTTCCTGCCTTGATGTAAGTGTTCCTGCTAAACAATAAAGCACACACCACTTGTGGCTCAAGAGTCAAATGTGACTACAGTAACTAAGCAATTGACTTTGTAATTTATTTTTAAATTCTAATTTAATTTAAATTAGAATAAATATAACCACCATGTGTGGGTAGAATATACTGTAAAGCAGTTCAGGATTAATTGCTCTCTCACGTTCATATTTAGCTTATTCTTCTAAGCCTGTATCTCTTATTGGTTGAGAAATGTAGACTTAAGCCTGAAGACTTGATGGATACAAACTCAACAATTTCAGCTAAAACACTTGGTAATGTGCATTGCATACTATACTATACCAGGAGACACTTTACTATCTAGTTGACCCAGGATAAGGATAAGGACAATCTGATTTTTCCATTTCATATTTATGGTTTTGCCCTTGAGTCTGGAAAGTAATTCATGGGATAACTGAACAAATGATGGTCTCCTGTTCAGCCATACTCCCTGATTTTATGTTTTTGGGTTTTTTTAAACTGTAGATCCTTGTTAATTGTCTGTTGTAGCAGTGTTGTACAGGTCAATCTCAAATTCCCAATCTATTCCTCCTCCTGATTTTTTAAAATATCAGTTGATAATTCTTAGATAAATCTGTTTCTTTGGGTGTTAGAGAATGATGGTCTTCTTTTTCTATCGTTCTTTCTGTTATTAGATTTGTTTTACCTTCCTTTTTTCCCCTTTTCTGCTTTCCCTTCCTTTTTTCTCCTTCCTTACTTCCCCCTCCCTTCCTTTTCTTCCTTCCTTTATTTCTTACAGTGTTTCTGATTAATTGGAATGATGTGGTTTCAAATAAAAAGAAGGTAAATGCTTACTTTTCCCCCTCTATTTATCAATTATTAAGCAAGATATTTTAATGTTGTCACAGGCACTGTGCTGCAGCTTACTCTGATTCCTATCTTATTAGTTCTCACTAAGAGATGCTATCTTAAATAGATCAGAGACCTTTTACAGTCACAGTGTAGTCCCCTCAGAGTCATGAGTCTCGGACTTAGACAATAAAGTGTCGCGGTCTTGAGTATTGTCAAACCAAGAGTAGCTTTATTAATCATAGTACATATAATAATCAAAATCAAAATTCAATTAATCAGGATTCAAATAAAGGCCAGCACAAATTCTCAGAACTCAATCAAATAATCAGAACTCAATCAAATGCAAGCACAAGTTCTTACTCCAGAGTTGGAGAGTCTCGATCTCACATCGGGCGCAGCTGATCTCCATGAGCGAACCTCCCGCACAATCTGACCTTACCCTTTTATATTTTCTCAATTAGAAATCTCAAGTTAACCAGTAATCACAAAAGTGGTTATTTCAAGAGCTTTTTGCTCCTCTAGAGACGCAAAAGTGGTTATTACTGGAGCTTTTGCTCCTCTACTAGCGCCTAGGTAAACACCTTTGTCCTCAGGGGGAAAATGCATGTTTGTACGGGAAACATTCTTACAATTCTTAATTTACAAAGGAAATTACAAGTTGTAAAAAACATATTACACTATAACTAAAAAGCAGAAGTATAAGAGCTTTTGTGTTCTGTACTAGCGCCTAGGTAAACATCTCTATCAATGTTTGTCAAAGGTCATAGTCTAAGCCTACAAACTGCTAGTTTTATGAGTGGAGCTATTTCAGGCCCAGGCTTCCTATCAGCAACAATATTAGCTACTTAGTCAATCTCAAATTCCCAATCTATTCCTCCTCCTGATTTTTTAAAATATCAGTTGATAATTCTTAGATAAATCTGTTTCTTTGGGTGTTAGAGAATGATGGTCTTCTTTTTCTATCGTTCTTTCTGTTATTAGATTTGTTTTACCTTCCTTTTTTCCCCTTTTCTGCTTTCCCTTCCTTTTTTCTCCTTCCTTACTTCCCCCTCCCTTCCTTTTCTTCCTTCCTTTATTTCTTACAGTGTTTCTGATTAATTGGAATGATGTGGTTTCAAATAAAAAGAAGGTAAATGCTTACTTTTCCCCCTCTATTTATCAATTATTAAGCAAGATATTTTAATGTTGTCACAGGCACTGTGCTGCAGCTTACTCTGATTCCTATCTTATTAGTTCTCACTAAGAGATGCTATCTTAAATAGATCAGAGACCTTTTACAGTCACAGTGTAGTCCCCTCAGAGTCATGAGTCTCGGACTTAGACAATAAAGTGTCGCGGTCTTGAGTATTGTCAAACCAAGAGTAGCTTTATTAATCATAGTACATATAATAATCAAAATCAAAATTCAATTAATCAGGATTCAAATAAAGGCCAGCACAAATTCTCAGAACTCAATCAAATAATCAGAACTCAATCAAATGCAAGCACAAGTTCTTACTCCAGAGTTGGAGAGTCTCGATCTCACATCGGGCGCAGCTGATCTCCATGAGCGAACCTCCCGCACAATCTGACCTTACCCTTTTATATTTTCTCAATTAGAAATCTCAAGTTAACCAGTAATCACAAAAGTGGTTATTTCAAGAGCTTTTTGCTCCTCTAGAGACGCAAAAGTGGTTATTACTGGAGCTTTTTGCTCCTCTACTAGCGCCTAGGTAAACACCTTTGTCCTCAGGGGGAAAATGCATGTTTGTACGGGAAACATTCTTACAATTCTTAATTTACAAAGGAAATTACAAGTTGTAAAAAACATATTACACTATAACTAAAAAGCAGAAGTATAAGAGCTTTTGTGTTCTGTACTAGCGCCTAGGTAAACATCTCTATCAATGTTTGTCAAAGGTCATAGTCTAAGCCTACAAACTGCTAGTTTTATGAGTGGAGCTATTTCAGGCCCAGGCTTCCTATCAGCAACAATATTAGCTACTTAGTCACCGTGGAAAGAGATCTTGGAGAGGCAGGGCTGTGGGCAGCCCTTATCACTAGTGTGAAAAGATATTTGTCTGCTCAGCCTGGCTATCTTTCCTTCTTTTTTCCTGTGAGAAGTGAACACGGAACCATCCCCTCGTGCTAATGACCACCCTTGTGGGAGCGTTTGACAAACCCACCAAGTTAGAGTAGAGGGGCCTTCTTCCCCGCATAGTGGCATTCCCTGCAAACAACTTAACTTCTCTTCCTCATCACTTTCCCCATCAGAACTGCTCTCCTCATAATTAGAGTCCCAATATCTCTCAGTGAAGATGCCTTTGCTTGCCCATGACAATGCCTGCTCTGTGTGCTAAATATGAATATTTATAGCTTTCTCTTTTTCAAATATCATTAACAAATTATGTTAAATAGTTTATAGTGTTTTCAATCCACTGTGGTTGCTTTTGTAAAAGTCAAATTGTTGTGACTTGGGTCTATGAATGCCCAATCATGCTGGTTTCTAATCATGTTGTAAAATGGGACTCAAGTTATATTATACAGACTTCCTAGGGAGGTACCTTATAAATTTGCAGAATTCATAGCTTCAGAGCAGATGAGATTCAATATCATTTCCTTTTTAATGTAGTTCTTTTGTGGAAATCCAATATCACCTCTCATTCCCAACATATCTCTCTTTCTGGGCATCTGGACTAGACACAATGCTTAGCTGAAAGTCAGCTTGACTTGAGACTGAAAGACTGTTACATAAATCTGGAATTCTTTCATGAATATGGGAAGTGGGCATCATGTTTAACTGTTAGAACCATAAATTTTTCAGTGCACCATATACATGTTTTAAAGAACCTGGGGTAGTTCATACTATATATTTTCTGTTTCCAATAGTGCTTACTGTAGAGTATGTATGCTGATTTGCAGATCAGCAAAGACAAGCAAAATATATGGTAGATCTTGAGGTATAAGGCAAGGAACTGTAATTTGAAAGGTAGCTGTAGAGTTACAGAAAGGTTCTAAAATGCAATAGCTATCAGGGAGGACTGAACAGTCTGGTATGATTTCGTGAAGAGTTGAGAAACATGGACATATAGAATGTACACACTCACTTATTTTCCAGTATGTACAGATAATCCAGAAAGATGATAACGCCATTTTGTGGTTTATGCTTAGCTTTTCTGGATTTTAGAACATGTTTAGCTTGTTTCTTTTACAGGGCAGACATTTTTAATTTTAATTAAACCCAGCCTTTCAATTACTTATTTTATGGATTGCACATTTGACTGTTGCTGTTTAGTTACATGTCGATCTGTGATCCAGTCTGAATTAATTTATGTAATGCAAGTCATGTCCATGTCTTGATTAACTTCTTTTTTTTTGGTTTGTTTTTGTATGTGAATGCCCAATTTGTTTCAGCATTATTTGTTGAAAACTGTCTGTTTCCTAAATATGAATATTTATAGCTTTCTCTTTTTCAAATATCATTAACAAATTATGTTAAATAGTTTATAGTGTTTTCAATCCACTGTGGTTGCTTTTGTAAAAGTCAAATTGTTGTGACTTGGGTCTATGAATGCCCAATCATGCTGGTTTCTAATCATGTTGTAAAATGGGACTCAAGTTATATTATACAGACTTCCTAGGGAGGTACCTTATAAATTTGCAGAATTCATAGCTTCAGAGCAGATGAGATTCAATATCATTTCCTTTTTAATGTAGTTCTTTTGTGGAAATCCAATATCACCTCTCATTCCCAACATATCTCTCTTTCTGGGCATCTGGACTAGACACAATGCTTAGCTGAAAGTCAGCTTGACTTGAGACTGAAAGACTGTTACATAAATCTGGAATTCTTTCATGAATATGGGAAGTGGGCATCATGTTTAACTGTTAGAACCATAAATTTTTCAGTGCACCATATACATGTTTTAAAGAACCTGGGGTAGTTCATACTATATATTTTCTGTTTCCAATAGTGCTTACTGTAGAGTATGTATGCTGATTTGCAGATCAGCAAAGACAAGCAAAATATATGGTAGATCTTGAGGTATAAGGCAAGGAACTGTAATTTGAAAGGTAGCTGTAGAGTTACAGAAAGGTTCTAAAATGCAATAGCTATCAGGGAGGACTGAACAGTCTGGTATGATTTCGTGAAGAGTTGAGAAACATGGACATATAGAATGTACACACTCACTTATTTTCCAGTATGTACAGATAATCCAGAAAGATGATAACGCCATTTTGTGGTTTATGCTTAGCTTTTCTGGATTTTAGAACATGTTTAGCTTGTTTCTTTTACAGGGCAGACATTTTTAATTTTAATTAAACCCAGCCTTTCAATTACTTATTTTATGGATTGCACATTTGACTGTTGCTGTTTAGTTACATGTCGATCTGTGATCCAGTCTGAATTAATTTTTGTAAAGCAGGTCATGTCCATGTCTTGATTAACTTCTTTTTTTTGGTTTGTTTTTGTATGTGAATGCCCAATTTGTTTCAGCATTATTTGTTGAAAAAACTGTCTGTTTCCATTGTATCACCTTTGCATTATGTTTACATGATTCTAGTTTTGTCTTTTCCATTTATCCATGTGTCTATTCTTTCACTAGTCACATTGTCATGATTACTGTGGCTTTATAAGTTTGGAGGTCAAGTGAAATCAGTCCTCCAGTTTTGCTCTTCTCTTCCCATATTGTGTTGGCTATTCTGGACATATTGCCTTTTCCAACAGGGAAGTAGTGTAATTCAAAGTCCATACTTTCAAGCACTGTTCTATAAGATCACTTAAAAATATCTATACTCCATAGTTATCTTGGGCTTCCCAGATAGCACTAGTGGTAAAGACCCTATCTGCCAGTTCAGAAGATGTAAGAGATGTGGGTTTGATCCCTGGGTTCTGAAGATGCCCTGGATAAGGGGATGGCAACCCACTCCAGTATTCTTGCCTAGAGTATTCCTTGGCAGAGGAGCCTGGTGGGCTACAGTCCATGGAATCACAAATAGTCAGACACTACTGAAGAAACTTAGCACACACAGGCATACTCGTCTCATTGTTTTCCATCCCACCAGAGCCCCCAACTCCTATTAAATATATGCAACAGGTCTTCCTGTGTCCCTGCTTACCCAGTGGCTTACCAAGGTACCAAGGAGATAGCTTTTTACTCTTTCTCACCGTTTACCTTATTATATCCAATCAGCCACCAAGTTCTACAGAATGTATATTTTGTATTTTTCATATTTTTATACCTCATTTTTTTATTTTATATGACTACTTCCATGAATTAGAGGCTCAGTTCTTGACTGAACTATTGAAAAGTCTCTCAGTGGAGGTCCTTGTCTTTAATCTGTGGCTCATGCTCAGTATTGCTATCATTGTGCTTTGATTTTTGCTTATTTTTCTGTTAATGATATCATTTGATATTTATTGTGACAAATTATAATTTTGGTAAATATGTATGTACCCCTGTGAACTTGCCATCCTCAAGATAATGAAAGACTTTAAGATGAGATCAGTTTTGATATTGATGAATTTTTTTTAGTGTTATGTGATGAAAGATGTCAATATTTAGAGAACATGAATAAGACAGAATGAACAATAAATGCCGTAACAGAATCACATATGGATAAGTGATTCATTCAAAATGCAAGGCATTCTAATGGATCATTTTTTTGGTGGGGGGAGATTCAGATGAGGCTTTATTGGGACTTAGGCTACATCATGACAGAGCAAGCAAAGTAACAGCTGCCCTTGCACATTCCCTGAGTTGATTTCTTGAACAGTGGGTAAGGATGGAGGCAGATATATGGGAGGGGTCAGGTGGGTGGTACAGGTGGTTTTTCTATACCCCCTTGCTGGTGGTGCATGCAGGGATGATGCACACTCCCCTTCCTTTTCGTTTTTACTTTTTATATTGGAATATAATTGCTTAACAATATTGTGATAGTTTCAGGTGGACAGCAAAGTGATTCAGAGATACATATGCATGTATTCACTCCCCTTATAATTCCCTTCCCATCTAAGTTGTTACATAACATTCACAGTCACAGTCACATTGCTGTCACAGTGGGTTTTTTTGTTTGTTTGTTTTTTGGTTTTTATGTGTATCTGGTGTTTGAAAGTTTTTGCTTTCAAAAACTTTCAATTCAAGATTTGGTTTTCTTAGCAAAGTATGTAACAACCTTCATAATCTGTTTTCCATTTAACTCTGTTGTTTCTTGTCTCAGAGGAGTCTGTGACCCAATTGCATTTCAACACTCCACTCCACTAACATAGCTGCAGTTCTCAAACATGGAATGAAGTAGGGTAGTCATATTTTTGTCAAACCCTCCTTGTCCCCCAGCAAACTCATTTTCTTTTGCATATTTTAGGTGTGGAATCTTGTAGCTTATTATCTAAACTGGGACAATGTTGAGAAAAAGGAATTATTAATAAATAGGCTGGGTTTGTTTTTTCTTTTAGTTAATGATATCATTTGATATTTATTGTGACAAATTATAATTTTGGTAAATATGTATGTACCCTGTGAACTTGCCATCCTCAAGATAATGAAAGACTTTAAGATGAGATCAGTTTTGATATTGATGAATTTTTTTTAGTGTTATGTGATGAAAGATGTCAATATTTAGAGAACATGAATAAGACAGAATGAACAATAAATGCCGTAACAGAATCACATATGGATAAGTGATTCATTCAAAATGCAAGGCATTCTAATGGATCATTTTTGGTGGGGAGATTCAGATGAGGCTTTATTGGGACTTAGGCTACATCATGACAGAGCAAGCAAAGTAACAGCTGCCCTTGCACATTCCCTGAGTTGATTTCTTGAACAGTGGGTAAGGATGGAGGCAGATATATGGGAGGGGTCAGGTGGGTGGTACAGGTGGTTTTTCTATACCCCCTTGCTGGTGGTGCATGCAGGGATGATGCACACTCCCCTTCCTTTTCGTTTTTACTTTTTATATTGGAATATAATTGCTTAACAATATTGTGATAGTTTCAGGTGGACAGCAAAGTGATTCAGAGATACATATGCATGTATTCACTCCCCTTATAATTCCCTTCCCATCTAAGTTGTTACATAACATTCACAGTCACAGTCACATTGCTGTCACAGTGGGTTTTTTTGTTTGTTTGTTTTTTGGTTTTTATGTGTATCTGGTGTTTGAAAGTTTTTGCTTTCAAAAACTTTCAATTCAAGATTTGGTTTTCTTAGCAAAGTATGTAACAACCTTCATAATCTGTTTTCCATTTAACTCTGTTGTTTCTTGTCTCAGAGGAGTCTGTGACCCAATTGCATTTCAACACTCCACTCCACTAACATAGCTGCAGTTCTCAAACATGGAATGAAGTAGGGTAGTCATATTTTTGTCAAACCCTCCTTGTCCCCCAGCAAACTCATTTTCTTTTGCATATTTTAGGTGTGGAATCTTGTAGCTTATTATCTAAACTGGGACAATGTTGAGAAAAAGGAATTATTAATAAATAGGCTGGGTTTGTATATAGCAATTAAGATATATATTTGATTCTTCTTTAGGTATGCAAAATACCCTAAATTTGTCTCTATAACTTTTACTTCAGTCCTTGAAAAATTTGTCTGTCTCTATCCATTCAGACTGCTATAGCAAAATACCATATACTGTGTTAATTATGAACAGCAAAGTTATTTCTCATGGTTCTGGAGACTGAAAGTCCATTGTCAAGGTGCAGTGTCAAGGCTGATCTAGTGTCTATTGAGAATCTGGTTCATGGACAGCTGTCTTCTAGCTGTGTCTTCAGGTGGCAGATGGAGAAGGAAATAGCAACCCACTCCAGTATTCTTGCCTGGAGAATTCCAAGGACAGAGGAGCCTGGCAGACATGCAGTCCATGGGGTCACATAGAGTTGAATACGACTGAAATGACTCTATAGCAGCAGCAGCAGGTGGCAGAAGTGGGGGGAGAACTCTCCGGAGCCTCTTTTGTAAGGACACTAGTTCCATGGATGAGTGCTTTGCTCTCATGATCTAATCACCCCAACGAACCCATCTCTAAGTACCTAATCACATTGAATATTTTCAACATAGAACATGGAGGTGCAGAACCACTCCATCGATAGCAGCCTTCTTTTTCAGTTTCTTCATTTTTAGAGACAAATCTACTTTTTTCATCATTGTTTCCTTAAAGTTTTGCATAGTTTTTGAAGCTTAGCGTATGTTCAGTATTTTAAAAATAAACTTTGCTATGTTAAGTGAAAACTTTCAGGTATAAAGCACACAGAACATTTGGAAGTAAATTGAATTTTGCAGGTACTGAGGTGTACAAACAATACTAAATACTTAACATTCTCCAAATTAGAAAAGGGAACTGGTGGAAGATATTTGTATATCTGAAATTGCATCTAAGGTACGGCTGTTTCTCATATGAAATGGCTGTATGTTTCAGGATGATTTGTTGTAGAGAAAAAAAAATAAATTTTATTTTAAGTTAGGGAAGAAAATATTATTCTAGCTAGAACTAAAAGTCTAGCACTTATCACCCATGTAGCATCTCAATGTATCTCAGCATTCAATATTGTTATTAGGAAGCTGCTTCAAAATATGTCATTGATCTGGGGGTAAAATAAGTTTGTCCTTCATTCCTCAATATTTATGTCCATCCTTTACAAACTACTGTTAAAATACAGGGCTCCCCAGGGATTGCATATGACGAGCTGCTGCAATGGTATCTCTCACTTATATCCATTTGGATCTGCAGTGACCATCACAAGGAAGGACAGGGCAATTTCTTCTGGTTCTTTGGAGGGACCCAGTTTTTATTCTGCCTCCTCATTCATCATGGGGCTCTCTAGGACTATGATTCAGTCTCTGACTATCTACTAACACACTGACTGCCCCATAGATTATGTTCAATAAATGTTTTCTTGAATTATCAAAAGATAAATAAGTACCAATAACTTATTCTTGCCTGGAGAATTCCAAGGACAGAGGAGCCTGGCAGACATGCAGTCCATGGGGTCACATAGAGTTGAATACGACTGAAATGACTCTATAGCAGCAGCAGCAGGTGGCAGAAGTGGGGGGAGAACTCTCCGGAGCCTCTTTTGTAAGGACACTAGTTCCATGGATGAGTGCTTTGCTCTCATGATCTAATCACCCCAACGAACCCATCTCTAAGTACCTAATCACATTGAATATTTTCAACATAGAACATGGAGGTGCAGAACCACTCCATCGATAGCAGCCTTCTTTTTCAGTTTCTTCATTTTTAGAGACAAATCTACTTTTTTCATCATTGTTTCCTTAAAGTTTTGCATAGTTTTTGAAGCTTAGCGTATGTTCAGTATTTTAAAAATAAACTTTGCTATGTTAAGTGAAAACTTTCAGGTATAAAGCACACAGAACATTTGGAAGTAAATTGAATTTTGCAGGTACTGAGGTGTACAAACAATACTAAATACTTAACATTCTCCAAATTAGAAAAGGGAACTGGTGGAAGATATTTGTATATCTGAAATTGCATCTAAGGTACGGCTGTTTCTCATATGAAATGGCTGTATGTTTCAGGATGATTTGTTGTAGAGAAAAAAAAATAAATTTTATTTTAAGTTAGGGAAGAAAATATTATTCTAGCTAGAACTAAAAGTCTAGCACTTATCACCCATGTAGCATCTCAATGTATCTCAGCATTCAATATTGTTATTAGGAAGCTGCTTCAAAATATGTCATTGATCTGGGGGTAAAATAAGTTTGTCCTTCATTCCTCAATATTTATGTCCATCCTTTACAAACTACTGTTAAAATACAGGGCTCCCCAGGGATTGCATATGACGAGCTGCTGCAATGGTATCTCTCACTTATATCCATTTGGATCTGCAGTGACCATCACAAGGAAGGACAGGGCAATTTCTTCTGGTTCTTTGGAGGGACCCAGTTTTTATTCTGCCTCCTCATTCATCATGGGGCTCTCTAGGACTATGATTCAGTCTCTGACTATCTACTAACACACTGACTGCCCCATAGATTATGTTCAATAAATGTTTTCTTGAATTATCAAAAGATAAATAAGTACCAATAACTTATGGAAAAACCAATAAAATATTTATTTATTTAGACTTTATTTTTGCTATCAAGCTCCTTCTACTCTCTTTCTAATGATCTTTTGTCAGATTTAAACAACCAAACCAACAACAACAAAAAAATAACAGGGCTTCCCCGGTGGTCCAGTGGGTAAGGACACCACCTTGCAGTGCAAGGGGCGCCGGTTCGATCCCTGGCCTGGGAAGATCCCACGTGCCGCGGAGCAGCTGAACTGATGTGTCCAATTACCGAGCTGGAGCTCTGGAGCACATGCGTCCAGAGCCGGCGCTCTGCGACAACAGAGGCCACTGCAATGGGAGGCCCACAAGAGCCAAAGAACTAAGATGGATGAAAATAGACAAATGAAAGACTAATAGAAGTGGCCCGCCTGCTCCCCTCCCTCCCCACCCCACCCCCACCAAAATAAATAAATAAATAAATCTTAAAAATGACAAAACTTCATCTGGTGATGCAACACATTAGATAATGATAAATAGGCTAAATAACATTTGGGAAGAAAAACCAAACTATGGATGCTTCTTGATATGGGAACATTAATATTTGAATATCTTTGAATATGACATCTATATTTTTCTTCTGTGAGTAACAAAAAGAGAGTGCTCTCTGACTAGGCTAGTAATGTTGCTCAAATAATTAAAAACAACATAAAATTTTTAATTCTTTCTGGGCAAAAGCAGAAGTAATTTTTGATTTCCATAGAGAGCATCACCACATTTTTTTACTCAATCTCTAATCATAATATTATAAAGATAGAATGAACTTTGCAACATTTTAATAATCATGGCTTCCACTAGAGCTGTACTTATATTGTCCCAGAGACATGACCAACTACTTACCCCTAATTTCAACATATGCAAAAGAAAGAGATCCCACAAATTTGTGCCATAAACCATTCTGTGTATATAACAATACTTATCACTGGACTCATTCTTATGCTTCCTACTATAGTTTGTATGGATTTTATTTCAAGCAGATATGGAAGTTGCTTTATTATAATATCAAAATCAGCAACTAAAATAGAAAAGCTCATTCAAACCATGCATTTAGTATAAAATAAAAATGAAACATGTAGAATATAAGAAGGTGGTAAGTGTAGAGAGAAAAAATGTAAGAGGACACAGAATATGATATGAGGCTTCTAGAATCTTTGAAAGTCAGCAATTATTTTCTATGCAGTGTAACATATTACCAAAAACTTACTGGCTTAAGACTCTATAATTATTGTTTTGGTGTCAGGATTCCAGGCATGGCTTAATTAATTTCTCTACTTGAATCTAACAGGACTGCAATTCAGGTGTCCATCCGAAGGCTACATTCTCATCTGAAGGCTGAAATGTGGAAGACTCTGCTTCTCATGAAGACACTCACTCATGTAATTGTCAAAATTAATTGCATTATATGTTGTAGATTCATGACAGTTTGTGTCTTCCAAGTCAGTAATGGAAAAAATGAATCTAAAATGAGTCAGCAAGCAGGACAGAATCTTTTATTATGTAACATAATAATGTCAGTGCTACCCTGTTATGTTTTCCTTAGTCTGTTGGCTAAAAGCCAGTCATGGGTCTCTCCCACACTCCAGGGGAAGATACAGTACAAGATTGTGAATACCAGGAGATAGCGATCAGGGCAACCACCTAAAGAGTTTACCTATTACTGAGTCGGAACATTAATATTTGAATATCTTTGAATATGACATCTATATTTTTCTTCTGTGAGTAACAAAAAGAGAGTGCTCTCTGACTAGGCTAGTAATGTTGCTCAAATAATTAAAAACAACATAAAATTTTTAATTCTTTCTGGGCAAAAGCAGAAGTAATTTTTGATTTCCATAGAGAGCATCACCACATTTTTTTACTCAATCTCTAATCATAATATTATAAAGATAGAATGAACTTTGCAACATTTTAATAATCATGGCTTCCACTAGAGCTGTACTTATATTGTCCCAGAGACATGACCAACTACTTACCCCTAATTTCAACATATGCAAAAGAAAGAGATCCCACAAATTTGTGCCATAAACCATTCTGTGTATATAACAATACTTATCACTGGACTCATTCTTATGCTTCCTACTATAGTTTGTATGGATTTTATTTCAAGCAGATATGGAAGTTGCTTTATTATAATATCAAAATCAGCAACTAAAATAGAAAAGCTCATTCAAACCATGCATTTAGTATAAAATAAAAATGAAACATGTAGAATATAAGAAGGTGGTAAGTGTAGAGAGAAAAAATGTAAGAGGACACAGAATATGATATGAGGCTTCTAGAATCTTTGAAAGTCAGCAATTATTTTCTATGCAGTGTAACATATTACCAAAAACTTACTGGCTTAAGACTCTATAATTATTGTTTTGGTGTCAGGATTCCAGGCATGGCTTAATTAATTTCTCTACTTGAATCTAACAGGACTGCAATTCAGGTGTCCATCCGAAGGCTACATTCTCATCTGAAGGCTGAAATGTGGAAGACTCTGCTTCTCATGAAGACACTCACTCATGTAATTGTCAAAATTAATTGCATTATATGTTGTAGATTCATGACAGTTTGTGTCTTCCAAGTCAGTAATGGAAAAAATGAATCTAAAATGAGTCAGCAAGCAGGACAGAATCTTTTATTATGTAACATAATAATGTCAGTGCTACCCTGTTATGTTTTCCTTAGTCTGTTGGCTAAAAGCCAGTCATGGGTCTCTCCCACACTCCAGGGGAAGATACAGTACAAGATTGTGAATACCAGGAGATAGCGATCAGGGCAACCACCTAAAGAGTTTACCTATTACTGAGTCATTGAATTTTTAAATAGAATGGTTGGAGAACCCTGATTGTGAAGGTACGTACATGTTGAAGTTGCTTCAGTCATGTCCGATTCTGTGTGACCATATGGACCTTATCAACCTGCCAGGCACCTCTGTCCTTGGGGTTTTCCAGGTAAGAATGCTGGAGTGGGTTGCTATTTTTTTCTTCCAGAGGATTTTCCCAACCCAGGGATTAAACCCGCATCTCTTAAGTCTAACCTGCATTGGCAGGTGGGTTCTTTGCTAGTAGTATCACTAAGGAAGTCTGATTGTAAAGGTGATATAGGATTAAATAAATACTTGAACAAATCATCAGAGAGAACACCAAAACTTTTTAAGGGAATAACATCCCAGATAAACAGGGCAGCAAATTCAGACACTGAGATGGGAAGGCAATGAAGGGTTAGAGAAGAGGAATAATTTGATCTAACTTATTTGATCACTGGCTAAGAACAGATATAAATTGGTAGCAGAGACTGCTGGAGTATTATTGCTGTAATTCTAGCAGAGATGGCAGTAAAGCTGGTAACAATTGGTCAGAATCCGTATAAACTCTGAAACTATAGCCAATCCTTTTCCTTACATTTTTCCTTCTCCATTTTGTATGGAAAGTAGCAATTTCCGAGTTTGGAACCAAACCTGCACTAGTCTGTCTAGCCCTTCCTTGAGAAGATCCACATCTAAGACAAGGCTTTTGTTCTGTCATAATTAATTTCTCTACTTGAATCAAAATTGGGTCCATCCGAAGGCTACATTCTCATCTGAAGGCTGAAATGTGGAAGACTCTGCTTCTCATGAAGACACTCACTCATGTAATTGTCAAAAGTAATTGCATTATATGTTGTATATTCATGACAGTTTGTGTCTTCCAAGTCAGTAATGGAAAAAATGAATCTAAAATGAGTCAGCAAGCAGGACAGAATCTTTTATTATGTAACATAATAATGTCAGTGCTACCCTGTTATGTTTTCCTTAGTCTGTTGGCTAAAAGCCAGTCATGGGTCTCTCCCACACTCCAGGGGAAGATACAGTACAAGATTGTGAATACCAGGAGATAGCGATCAGGGCAACCACCTAAAGAGTTTACCTATTACTGAGTCATTGAATTTTTAAATAGAATGGTTGGAGAACCCTGATTGTGAAGGTACGTACATGTTGAAGTTGCTTCAGTCATGTCCGATTCTGTGTGACCATATGGACCTTATCAACCTGCCAGGCACCTCTGTCCTTGGGGTTTTCCAGGTAAGAATGCTGGAGTGGGTTGCTATTTTTTTCTTCCAGAGGATTTTCCCAACCCAGGGATTAAACCCGCATCTCTTAAGTCTAACCTGCATTGGCAGGTGGGTTCTTTGCTAGTAGTATCACTAAGGAAGTCTGATTGTAAAGGTGATATAGGATTAAATAAATACTTGAACAAATCATCAGAGAGAACACCAAAACTTTTTAAGGGAATAACATCCCAGATAAACAGGGCAGCAAATTCAGACACTGAGATGGGAAGGCAATGAAGGGTTAGAGAAGAGGAATAATTTGATCTAACTTATTTGATCACTGGCTAAGAACAGATATAAATTGGTAGCAGAGACTGCTGGAGTATTATTGCTGTAATTCTAGCAGAGATGGCAGTAAAGCTGGTAACAATTGGTCAGAATCCGTATAAACTCTGAAACTATAGCCAATCCTTTTCCTTACATTTTTCCTTCTCCATTTTGTATGGAAAGTAGCAATTTCCGAGTTTGGAACCAAACCTGCACTAGTCTGTCTAGCCCTTCCTTGAGAATTTGGATCCACATCTAAGACAAGGCAGATATAATATTCATGAATAACTATATAACCTGTAAAATTCAGGAGTTAGTGGTTGCCATTGTCTACCATGATGCCTAGAATAAAGAAAAAAATTCAAACTGAAGGGTGAAGCAGGTACACAGAAAAAAGTTGTGGAATACTGATTTAGAGTACTCAGTGAGTATCAACCATTTTTATTGGACTCTGTCACACAAATTAGCCTCAATTTATTCATCCAAAGAAATAGAAACAATTCTTTTTTGTACAAGTCAAATCTCAAGGAGTTTTAAAGATGTTTTCATTTTTTGCTATCAGTAATACTTTGTCTGAAATATTGGTAAGCTTCAGAAACTTTTTTTTTCTCATTTTTTGACCAATTCTATTGGTCTTTCATTTATCTATTTTCATCCATATTTGTTCTTTTGGCCTGTGTGGGCCTCCCATTGCAGTGACCGCTGTCACTGCAGAGCACTGGCCCTGGGTGCATACGCTCCAGAGCTCCGACTCAGTAGTTGGACACATTGGTCCAGCTGCTCCGCGGCACATGGGATCTTCCCAGGCCAGAGATCGAACTGGCGCCCTTTGCACTGCAAGGCGGTGTCCTCACCCACTCGACCACCAGGGAAGCCCAGAAACAGTTTTAAAATGTTTGTGGGCCATCAAACATTCCGGCCAAATAGAAGATCTATAATTGCATTCTTATGCTTCTCTGAATCTTCTTTGAACCTTACCAGAAGTCTTCAAAATAGTGTTAATTTACAGAAAATATAAAAATTTTATGAAGATCTTTTGTAGGTATTTATATCATCCTTTTGTTTCTCAAATCACATAGTGACCTGTAAAAAGATTAAATTTTGTTTTCTTTCTCTTTTGAAATCTTGAAAAGACAAGGAAACTAAGTGAAGTTCAAACATTGATTTTATTCTATCGAATTATCTGTCCTTTAAACCCCTACAACCTAGAGCCTATTATTTCCAAAGCCTGCTCTACTTAGAAGGAACTGTAATAGTGGTAATTCATTAACATGGTTTTATTTTAGATACCCGTTCTCGGTGGTAAGCTATTTTCTTAATAGCTAATTAGATGTCATGGAAAGTATTAATAAAGGAAGATTTCATTTCCGCAAGGCTGCTGGCATATCAGTTGCTCCCTCCATTGAGGTACACATTAAATGTGCAACTGGCTTAAAGAGTGCAATGACTCTTGCCTTGTTATAGTGTGACCATATGTGACCAATTATATTTTCTCTGTTTTTAATAATGTGATTGCTGATTTACTAGTCTCCATTCTTCTCTGATCATTAATTTTTATAGGCTTTCCTCTTCTGAATCATCCTCACGTGGTGCCTTACAGCAGCGCTTCTTTGCCACCACATATTTTAAGCTTCTAAACAGAACACACAATCCTGTTGTTCCCATGGAAACCTTTAAACATTGCAGAGCCTCAGCTTTGAATCTGCAACTCCTATTGTATGTAGGTTCATGCTCTGAAAGGGCATACTCTAATTTCCAATGCCCCCTACCATGAAGATACAGTTAACCTGAGTGGCATTAGAGCTAATTTTTTATTTTATTTGTTATCTCTATTGGTTCTAAGTGTGGTGGTAGAAAAGAGCTAGACTAGCCCATCACAATGAACCAAGCCACAGATCCTTCCTGAACATGAGCTCCTATTATGGAGAAGTTTATAGCTGTTACTGGGGCAATTTCTATAATACATGCACATTCATTCACTTTTCTATTATTTATGGAGCAACTGTAATGAGAGGCATGTTGTAGTAGGCCTGGGAGCTATAGTCCTGAACAAGATTAAGTTACCTGACTTAATGATCCTTACTTTCTACTGAAATATGGAGTATGAAAGTTAAAGAAATCAAGCAGTAGGACTGAAATGAATGGAGGTTAGGTGTATGTGATAGGGTTGTTACTTTAATTAAAGTTATCAGAGGACTTTTCTGTAGTAGGTGAAGATGAGAAGAGACCTGATTGAAGTAAGTGAATGAGAGAGGCAAATAAATGAGTGAAGTTTTTTCTTGAAAGAGGAAGCTGCAAATGTAAATGCCCTGAAATGGGAACAAGTAAGTGATATGAGAGAGGCAATAACCATGGTGAATAGTGGTTATTCATTAACATGGTTTTATTTTAGATACCCGTTCTCGGTGGTAAGCTATTTTCTTAATAGCTAATTAGATGTCATGGAAAGTATTAATAAAGGAAGATTTCATTTCCGCAAGGCTGCTGGCATATCAGTTGCTCCCTCCATTGAGGTACACATTAAATGTGCAACTGGCTTAAAGAGTGCAATGACTCTTGCCTTGTTATAGTGTGACCATATGTGACCAATTATATTTTCTCTGTTTTTAATAATGTGATTGCTGATTTACTAGTCTCCATTCTTCTCTGATCATTAATTTTTATAGGCTTTCCTCTTCTGAATCATCCTCACGTGGTGCCTTACAGCAGCGCTTCTTTGCCACCACATATTTTAAGCTTCTAAACAGAACACACAATCCTGTTGTTCCCATGGAAACCTTTAAACATTGCAGAGCCTCAGCTTTGAATCTGCAACTCCTATTGTATGTAGGTTCATGCTCTGAAAGGGCATACTCTAATTTCCAATGCCCCCTACCATGAAGATACAGTTAACCTGAGTGGCATTAGAGCTAATTTTTTATTTTATTTGTTATCTCTATTGGTTCTAAGTGTGGTGGTAGAAAAGAGCTAGACTAGCCCATCACAATGAACCAAGCCACAGATCCTTCCTGAACATGAGCTCCTATTATGGAGAAGTTTATAGCTGTTACTGGGGCAATTTCTATAATACATGCACATTCATTCACTTTTCTATTATTTATGGAGCAACTGTAATGAGAGGCATGTTGTAGTAGGCCTGGGAGCTATAGTCCTGAACAAGATTAAGTTACCTGACTTAATGATCCTTACTTTCTACTGAAATATGGAGTATGAAAGTTAAAGAAATCAAGCAGTAGGACTGAAATGAATGGAGGTTAGGTGTATGTGATAGGGTTGTTACTTTAATTAAAGTTATCAGAGGACTTTTCTGTAGTAGGTGAAGATGAGAAGAGACCTGATTGAAGTAAGTGAATGAGAGAGGCAAATAAATGAGTGAAGTTTTTTCTTGAAAGAGGAAGCTGCAAATGTAAATGCCCTGAAATGGGAACAAGCTTGATATGGATGACCCTGATATACAGCAGGAAGCCAGCATCTTAGCTTCCAATAACCATGTGGGTGAATTTGGTAAGTGATGCAGAAGTAGTAATAAGAAAATAGATAAGAATTGAGAAAAGAGATCCTATAGTGTCTCATAGGCCACATGAAGGATATTGAATTTTATTTTGAGTATGAAGGGCTTTGAGATGTAAAATAATATGATCTAATTTATAACTTAAATAAAATTGATGTGCTTGTGGTTAGGATAATTAACTGTATCCACACAAGAGCAGAGGCTGGGAGACTAGTTGGGATGCTACTGAAGCCATTTAAGTGAGAGAAGATAGCATAGAAGAGGCTGTATGCCTGAAAGACAGAACCAAGAGGGCCTACCTGTGTTTTAATTACAGAATGTGGATATAAGGAGCTGAAGATGGCTAGTGGAGTATTGTTTTGAGGAAATAGGTCAATATGGTACCATTTACTGAAGTATAGAAGACCCAGGGAAGAGTGACTTTGAGTGAGGAGAAACAGAGTTCACATTTAAACATGTTGAGTTGCAACTGGTTCATTCAGGCATACCCAAATGTAGATTTTGCACAGGTGGTTTTTATATCCAAGTCCAGACTTTAGAGAGGTTTGTGCAGAGATACAGCCATGATTCTGAGAGACACATCTTTAAGGAAGTCAGCTGTATGAATAGCTTAAGCTAGAAATGGTGCTCTGGATGATTTCTAAGGATATAACTCTCCTTCAACACAAATTGACCTTATATGTTTTAGTTATTGACTTCCATAATAATGCTGGATTGCTGTGCTTAGTCACTTAGTCATGTCCGATTCTTTGTGACCCCATGTACTGTAGCCCACCAGGCTCCTGTGTCCATGGGGATTCTCCAAGCAAGAATAATGGAGTGGATTGTAATGCCTTCTTCCTTGGTATCTTCCCAATCCAAGGATCGAACCCATGTCTCCTTCATTGAAGGCAGATTCTTTTTGTCACCAGCCACTAATCCCCTGCTGGATAATTTAGTGCAATATTATATTAGTTTGTGAAGTGAAGAGGTCAAATAAATTTTTCTTGAAAGAGGAAGCTGCAAATGTAAATGCCCTGAAATGGGAACAAGCTTGATATGGATGACCCTGATATACAGCAGGAAGCCAGCATCTTAGCTTCCAATAACCATGTGGGTGAATTTGGTAAGTGATGCAGAAGTAGTAATAAGAAAATAGATAAGAATTGAGAAAAGAGATCCTATAGTGTCTCATAGGCCACATGAAGGATATTGAATTTTATTTTGAGTATGAAGGGCTTTGAGATGTAAAATAATATGATCTAATTTATAACTTAAATAAAATTGATGTGCTTGTGGTTAGGATAATTAACTGTATCCACACAAGAGCAGAGGCTGGGAGACTAGTTGGGATGCTACTGAAGCCATTTAAGTGAGAGAAGATAGCATAGAAGAGGCTGTATGCCTGAAAGACAGAACCAAGAGGGCCTACCTGTGTTTTAATTACAGAATGTGGATATAAGGAGCTGAAGATGGCTAGTGGAGTATTGTTTTGAGGAAATAGGTCAATATGGTACCATTTACTGAAGTATAGAAGACCCAGGGAAGAGTGACTTTGAGTGAGGAGAAACAGAGTTCACATTTAAACATGTTGAGTTGCAACTGGTTCATTCAGGCATACCCAAATGTAGATTTTGCACAGGTGGTTTTTATATCCAAGTCCAGACTTTAGAGAGGTTTGTGCAGAGATACAGCCATGATTCTGAGAGACACATCTTTAAGGAAGTCAGCTGTATGAATAGCTTAAGCTAGAAATGGTGCTCTGGATGATTTCTAAGGATATAACTCTCCTTCAACACAAATTGACCTTATATGTTTTAGTTATTGACTTCCATAATAATGCTGGATTGCTGTGCTTAGTCACTTAGTCATGTCCGATTCTTTGTGACCCCATGTACTGTAGCCCACCAGGCTCCTGTGTCCATGGGGATTCTCCAAGCAAGAATAATGGAGTGGATTGTAATGCCTTCTTCCTTGGTATCTTCCCAATCCAAGGATCGAACCCATGTCTCCTTCATTGAAGGCAGATTCTTTACTGTCTGAGTCACCAGCCACTAATCCCCTGCTGGATAATTTAGTGCAATATTATATTAGTTTAATACTATATTAGAAACAACCACAAAACCTCAGTGACACATGGCATAGAATTTATTGCTCACATACTTTTGGTCTGTTGGTGGGCAACTAGGCAGCCTTGCTGATCTCTGCTGGGTTTACTCACATATCTGGAGGTTAACTAACCATCAGCTGGAGCAATGTGGTGACTCAGTTCCATTCCATATGTCTTCTACTCTCCAGCAGAGTAGCTGGAGCTATTCTCAGGAGGATAGCAAAAACACAAGAGTAAGCAAGCCCAAAGAGCAAGCCCATTAAAACCTCAGCTTGCATCAGACTTAGGATTGAGTGACGAAGAGCAGTGAGACAGCACTGCAAGTAAAAAAAAAAAGTTCATGGATATAGGACATGGATATAGGCTACTGTATAATTTGGCTTCTTTTTGCCATCTATCACACAGGCATTCTAATGAGTACAGAAGAAGGTGACCTTAGAGAGTGTGAACACATTGTATGAAATGTCTGCTTCCATTTATCAATATTCTCTTCACTTAGACTCAGTCTTTTTTTGAAAGTAGAGAAAAACACAGGTTTTTTTTTTTTTTTTTCTTTTTTCTTCTATACTGTGAGCTCTGGGAAAACAGTACCTCTGTTTGTTTTACTCAATCTTTTTTCCCGAATGTCTGTTCTATTCATGAACACAGGGTCATTGGAAAGTGCTAAGTCCATACTTAACATATTTGTTCAATAAATGTTTACATGAAGGACTTTTCCCACATACTTTGTCTAATTTTTATAGAGTAAGCCTGGATTGAAATAGTTGAGAAATAGACAATACAATTCAAAACTGGAGAAAGTGTTAAAGCCATTTATTGTTTAATAATTTTAGAAATAATTTTATACGTTGTGTTTTATCTGTCCATAACATATTTACTTGTGCTTCTTTCGTTGTAAGCACTTCAAGTCTTCTCATTATCATTAGAATAAAGACTTGAACCCTTAAATGACTGTAAAGCACTTTTTGGTATCTTCCCAATCCAAGGATCGAACCCATGTCTCCTTCATTGAAGGCAGATTCTTTACTGTCTGAGTCACCAGCCACTAATCCCCTGCTGGATAATTTAGTGCAATATTATATTAGTTTAATACTATATTAGAAACAACCACAAAACCTCAGTGACACATGGCATAGAATTTATTGCTCACATACTTTTGGTCTGTTGGTGGGCAACTAGGCAGCCTTGCTGATCTCTGCTGGGTTTACTCACATATCTGGAGGTTAACTAACCATCAGCTGGAGCAATGTGGTGACTCAGTTCCATTCCATATGTCTTCTACTCTCCAGCAGAGTAGCTGGAGCTATTCTCAGGAGGATAGCAAAAACACAAGAGTAAGCAAGCCCAAAGAGCAAGCCCATTAAAACCTCAGCTTGCATCAGACTTAGGATTGAGTGACGAAGAGCAGTGAGACAGCACTGCAAGTAAAAAAAAAAAGTTCATGGATATAGGACATGGATATAGGCTACTGTATAATTTGGCTTCTTTTTGCCATCTATCACACAGGCATTCTAATGAGTACAGAAGAAGGTGACCTTAGAGAGTGTGAACACATTGTATGAAATGTCTGCTTCCATTTATCAATATTCTCTTCACTTAGACTCAGTCTTTTTTTGAAAGTAGAGAAAAACACAGGTTTTTTTTTTTTTTTTTTCTTTTTTCTTCTATACTGTGAGCTCTGGGAAAACAGTACCTCTGTTTGTTTTACTCAATCTTTTTTCCCGAATGTCTGTTCTATTCATGAACACAGGGTCATTGGAAAGTGCTAAGTCCATACTTAACATATTTGTTCAATAAATGTTTACATGAAGGACTTTTCCCACATACTTTGTCTAATTTTTATAGAGTAAGCCTGGATTGAAATAGTTGAGAAATAGACAATACAATTCAAAACTGGAGAAAGTGTTAAAGCCATTTATTGTTTAATAATTTTAGAAATAATTTTATACGTTGTGTTTTATCTGTCCATAACATATTTACTTGTGCTTCTTTCGTTGTAAGCACTTCAAGTCTTCTCATTATCATTAGAATAAAGACTTGAACCCTTAAATGACTGTAAAGCACTGCGTGATCCAGTGCCTGCCAACCTCTGTCTCTGCATCTCATATTCTTCTTCCCACTTCTTTTTCTCCCTCAGACACACTGATCTTCTTTCAGTTTCTTGGAAGAACATGATCTCTACCAACTCCGAACCTATTCCCTCTACCTGAAATATAACTGGGACCTACTGGTTATGTTCAAATCCTAAGTGACTCTTCCTGGACTAAATCAGTCCTCTAGCTATCTGCATTCATAGTGTTCAGCATTTTAATTCCTGGCAACTGTTGTTGTTATTCACTCACCCAGTTGTATCTGACTCTTTGTGACACCATGGACTGCAGCACTCTAGGCCTCCTAGCCCCTCAGCATCTCCAGGAGTTTGTCCAAATTCATGCCCATTGCATTGATGGTGCCATTTAACCATCTCATCTTCTGATACCCTCTCCTCCTTCTGCCCTCAGTGTTTCCAAACCTCCTGGCAGTTATGAGTTTAAACAATTGTATATTTACTTTTGCATTGTTGACGGGAATAATCAACAAACTAGTCTAAAACAATCTATAATAGGAATGCTTTCCTGGTGGCTTAGAAAGTAAAGAATCTGCCTGAGTACAGGAGACCTGGGTTAGATCCCTGTGTTGGGAAGATCCCCTGGAGAAGGACATGGCAACCCACTCCAGTATTCTTGCCTGGAGAATCTCCATGGACAGAGGAGCCTGGTGGGCTACAGACCATAGAGTCGAAGCACAGCACAGACGCATAAAAGGAAGAGAAGAGAATTTTATTTGAGCCAAACTGAAGATGATAGCCTGTGAGACACAAATTTAAGAAGAATCTGAGTTGTGCTCATCACATTACATGATGATAAGGCTTAAAAAGGCAAAACTTATCAGATTATATGGCATTTGTTAGTAATTGTCATTGAAACTGTCAAGTAAGGGTGCTTGTTAGTATTTGTTGGGACAATACAATTCAAAACTGGAGAAAGTGTTAAAGCCATTTATTGTTTAATAATTTTAGAAATAATTTTATACGTTGTGTTTTATCTGTCCATAACATATTTACTTGTGCTTCTTTCGTTGTAAGCACTTCAAGTCTTCTCATTATCATTAGAATAAAGACTTGAACCCTTAAATGACTGTAAAGCACTGCGTGATCCAGTGCCTGCCAACCTCTGTCTCTGCATCTCATATTCTTCTTCCCACTTCTTTTTCTCCCTCAGACACACTGATCTTCTTTCAGTTTCTTGGAAGAACATGATCTCTACCAACTCCGAACCTATTCCCTCTACCTGAAATATAACTGGGACCTACTGGTTATGTTCAAATCCTAAGTGACTCTTCCTGGACTAAATCAGTCCTCTAGCTATCTGCATTCATAGTGTTCAGCATTTTAATTCCTGGCAACTGTTGTTGTTATTCACTCACCCAGTTGTATCTGACTCTTTGTGACACCATGGACTGCAGCACTCTAGGCCTCCTAGCCCCTCAGCATCTCCAGGAGTTTGTCCAAATTCATGCCCATTGCATTGATGGTGCCATTTAACCATCTCATCTTCTGATACCCTCTCCTCCTTCTGCCCTCAGTGTTTCCAAACCTCCTGGCAGTTATGAGTTTAAACAATTGTATATTTACTTTTGCATTGTTGACGGGAATAATCAACAAACTAGTCTAAAACAATCTATAATAGGAATGCTTTCCTGGTGGCTTAGAAAGTAAAGAATCTGCCTGAGTACAGGAGACCTGGGTTAGATCCCTGTGTTGGGAAGATCCCCTGGAGAAGGACATGGCAACCCACTCCAGTATTCTTGCCTGGAGAATCTCCATGGACAGAGGAGCCTGGTGGGCTACAGACCATAGAGTCGAAGCACAGCACAGACGCATAAAAGGAAGAGAAGAGAATTTTATTTGAGCCAAACTGAAGATGATAGCCTGTGAGACACAAATTTAAGAAGAATCTGAGTTGTGCTCATCACATTACATGATGATAAGGCTTAAAAAGGCAAAACTTATCAGATTATATGGCATTTGTTAGTAATTGTCATTGAAACTGTCAAGTAAGGGTGCTTGTTAGTATTTGTTGGGATCTAAAGTGTTTGCCTTGTTACAAAGGGAGACCTTGAGACTATAAGGTTGCAGCTGGCAGCTACTAGCGGATATTGTTTTGAAAATAGCTGGTTGTGTCTGCAAGTTCGAGTTTAATAATTCAAGTTCTCAGTAATGCAGGAATTTGTCTAAGACCACATCCACAATGACAGCTTGACTCCATTTTTGATGCCTGAACCACGGTTATTCCATTTTTATTGTTAAATGCATTTTTCTTCAGTTTATAACAGATGTACCATGCATGTTCAGCCATAGACAGGCTGCTTTAGTTTGCAAAAGTTTAAGTCATGTAGCCAAGAATGACTTCTCACATCTCAATATGTGAACATGCCTTTCATCTTTATGATTATTTGAGTTATATCTGTCCTCTCTATTGTGCTTTAAGTTTCATGAGTATAAAGACTGTATCTGTTTAATTTTGCCTCTGCATTTCTCAGATGACAAAGAATCAGCCTGCAATGTAGGAGACTTGGGTTGAATCCCTGTGCTGGGAAAATCTCCTGGAGGAGGGAATGACAACCACTCTAGTATCCTTGCCTGGAAAATCCCCATGGATAGAGGAGGCTGGCAGGCTACATTCCATGGGACCATGAAGAACTGGATCTAACTGTGCTGCTGAAAATGTCAATTGTATTTACCATGCTGTATATTACATCCTTAGTACTTGCTGATAAATAACTAGAAGGTTTTACTTTTTCACTTTAATTTGTATATTATGATTACATTCATCCAGTTATATCCAAGTACACCTCTTATTAAGGTGCCAAAATTGTTTTCTCTTTCTCAGATCTATCTAAAATCATCTTATTATTTAAAAAGCAAACTTTCCTTTAAGAATCATTGAGACATGTTATATTTCTCTTATTTACTTTTTCCTACAGATCATAAGAAGAAGGGGCCAAACTGAAGATGATAGCCTGTGAGACACAAATTTAAGAAGAATCTGAGTTGTGCTCATCACATTACATGATGATAAGGCTTAAAAAGGCAAAACTTATCAGATTATATGGCATTTGTTAGTAATTGTCATTGAAACTGTCAAGTAAGGGTGCTTGTTAGTATTTGTTGGGATCTAAAGTGTTTGCCTTGTTACAAAGGGAGACCTTGAGACTATAAGGTTGCAGCTGGCAGCTACTAGCGGATATTGTTTTGAAAATAGCTGGTTGTGTCTGCAAGTTCGAGTTTAATAATTCAAGTTCTCAGTAATGCAGGAATTTGTCTAAGACCACATCCACAATGACAGCTTGACTCCATTTTTGATGCCTGAACCACGGTTATTCCATTTTTATTGTTAAATGCATTTTTCTTCAGTTTATAACAGATGTACCATGCATGTTCAGCCATAGACAGGCTGCTTTAGTTTGCAAAAGTTTAAGTCATGTAGCCAAGAATGACTTCTCACATCTCAATATGTGAACATGCCTTTCATCTTTATGATTATTTGAGTTATATCTGTCCTCTCTATTGTGCTTTAAGTTTCATGAGTATAAAGACTGTATCTGTTTAATTTTGCCTCTGCATTTCTCAGATGACAAAGAATCAGCCTGCAATGTAGGAGACTTGGGTTGAATCCCTGTGCTGGGAAAATCTCCTGGAGGAGGGAATGACAACCACTCTAGTATCCTTGCCTGGAAAATCCCCATGGATAGAGGAGGCTGGCAGGCTACATTCCATGGGACCATGAAGAACTGGATCTAACTGTGCTGCTGAAAATGTCAATTGTATTTACCATGCTGTATATTACATCCTTAGTACTTGCTGATAAATAACTAGAAGGTTTTACTTTTTCACTTTAATTTGTATATTATGATTACATTCATCCAGTTATATCCAAGTACACCTCTTATTAAGGTGCCAAAATTGTTTTCTCTTTCTCAGATCTATCTAAAATCATCTTATTATTTAAAAAAGCAAACTTTCCCTTTAAGAATCATTGAGACATGTTATATTTCTCTTATTTACTTTCCAAATGAAAACTCCCAATACTTAGACTTGACTTATATTTCTGAAAATATTCAGAATAAGGAACTTGTAACAAAATCTGACTATCTTCCATCACAATTTATCTTAATGAGAAAAATTTCTGAATCTTAGAACTGGTTGAAAGCCTATTCATTACGTCTTTGAAGATATCAGCCTTTTTTTATGTAAAAGCAAAAAATTGTAGAAAGCCTGGATTTTTACTTGTGTTAGGCTCACTGAGACTGCATTTGATCAATTTTAGCAAATAAAGTCTTCTTCAATGACCTGTCTCCCTGGAGGAAGAAATGGCAACCCACTCCAGTATGCTTCTCTAGAGAATTCCATGCAGAGAAGCCTGGCAGGCTACAATCCATAGGATGGCAAAAAGTTGGACATGATTTAGTGGCTGAATAATAATAGCAAATACAGAACATGTTCCCTTAATAAACATTAAATTGATAGTCTTATGGTTTTTAAGGCTTTTACCCATAAATAGTTTGATCAACTGATAATAATATTAATAATACCATTGACTTACTGGGCATCAAATATTGCCAAGGTACACATCCTCATTCATACATTTTTATTTCATTGTAATTCTTGCAGTATTTTTTTTCTATTCAGTGACCTTTCCCTTGAGGATGCCAATTCTATCCTGTATGCAGGACAAGAAGCAAAAGGAGAACTGGACATGGACAAACAGACTGGTTCAAAATTGGGAAAGGAGTACATCAAGGCTATATATTGTCACCGTGCTATTTAACTTACGTGCAGAATACATCACGCAAAATGTTGATTTGGATGAAGTACAAGCTGGAATCAAGATTGCCAGGAGAAATATCAGTAACCTCAGATATGCAGATGTCACCACCTTTATGGCAGAAACTGAAGAGGAACTAAAAGCCCTCTTGATGAAGGTGAAAGAAAAGAGTAAAAAAAACTGGCTTAAAACTAAACATTCAAGAATCTAAGATCATGGCATGTAGTCCAATTTTGAATTGTTTCTCTTTCTCAGATCTATCTAAAATCATCTTATTATTTAAAAAGCAAACTTTCCTTTAAGAATCATTGAGACATGTTATATTTCTCTTATTTACTTTCCAAATGAAAACTCCCAATACTTAGACTTGACTTATATTTCTGAAAATATTCAGAATAAGGAACTTGTAACAAAATCTGACTATCTTCCATCACAATTTATCTTAATGAGAAAAATTTCTGAATCTTAGAACTGGTTGAAAGCCTATTCATTACGTCTTTGAAGATATCAGCCTTTTTTTATGTAAAAGCAAAAAATTGTAGAAAGCCTGGATTTTTACTTGTGTTAGGCTCACTGAGACTGCATTTGATCAATTTTAGCAAATAAAGTCTTTTTCAATGACCTGTCTCCTGGAGGAAGAAATGGCAACCCACTCCAGTATGCTTCTCTAGAGAATTCCATGCAGAGAAGCCTGGCAGGCTACAATCCATAGGATGGCAAAAAGTTGGACATGATTTAGTGGCTGAATAATAATAGCAAATACAGAACATGTTCCCTTAATAAACATTAAATTGATAGTCTTATGGTTTTTAAGGCTTTTACCCATAAATAGTTTGATCAACTGATAATAATATTAATAATACCATTGACTTACTGGGCATCAAATATTGCCAAGGTACACATCCTCATTCATACATTTTTATTTCATTGTAATTCTTGCAGTATTTTTTTTCTATTCAGTGACCTTTCCCTTGAGGATGCCAATTCTATCCTGTATGCAGGACAAGAAGCAAAAGGAGAACTGGACATGGACAAACAGACTGGTTCAAAATTGGGAAAGGAGTACATCAAGGCTATATATTGTCACCGTGCTATTTAACTTACGTGCAGAATACATCACGCAAAATGTTGATTTGGATGAAGTACAAGCTGGAATCAAGATTGCCAGGAGAAATATCAGTAACCTCAGATATGCAGATGTCACCACCTTTATGGCAGAAACTGAAGAGGAACTAAAAGCCCTCTTGATGAAGGTGAAAGAAAAGAGTAAAAAAAACTGGCTTAAAACTAAACATTCAAGAATCTAAGATCATGGCATGTAGTCCCATCACTTCATGGCAAATAGATGGGCAAACAATAGAAACAGAGATGGACTTTATTTCCTTGGGCTACAAAATCACTGCAGAGGGTGATTACAGCCATGAAATGAAAAGATGCTCGCTCCTAGAAGAAAAGCTATGATAAATCTAGACAGTTATACTAAAAAGCAGAGACATCGCTTTGCCGATGTCAAAGTTATAGTTTTCCCAGTAGTCATGTATGGATGTGAGAGTTTGACCATAAAGAATACTGAGCATGGAAGAATTGATGCCTTTGAATTGTGGTGTTGGAGAAGACTCTTTTTTATTTTTTTGGTGGAACATTTTTTTTTTATTTTTTTTGTTTTAAAGGTTTTACAGAGTTTTGTTGTTCACAGACATGTATGTTCCCAGATCAGTCATATGAATATCCCTGGTCCCCACACCCCCCCCCAGTTCCCCTAATCCCACCCCTCCAGACCATTGCTCCAAGCCATTGCGAGTACTCCTATTCCTTTAGCACAATGACAATAGCTGTCTTTTCCACACATGACAGTATAGGTTTCCATGTTACTCCCTCCATGCCTCCCCCTCCCTATTTCTTCCCCACAATGTCCCTATGTCTATGCTTTGTCTGTTTTTCCATGAGTTCACTGCGTGTGTTATCAAGACTGTCCTACTAGATTCCATATATATGTGTTAGTATACTGTACTTGTCCTTCTCTTTTTGACTTACTTCACTTTTTATGATAGGTTCTAGAGCCAGTCACCTCATTAGGACTGAGTCTTCTGCATTTCTTTTAACAGCTGAGTAGTATTCCATGGTATATATGTACCAGAGCTTCTGGATCCATTCATTTGTCGATGGACATCTAGGTTGCTTCCATGTTCTAGCTATTGTATAGAGAGCTGCAATGAACACTGGGGTACAGGTGCTTCTTTCAGTTTTGATTTCATCAGGATATAGGCCTAGTAGTGGAATTGCTGGGTCATAGGGTGGTTCTATTTTTAGTTTTTTAAGGAATGTCCACATTGTCTGCCATAGAGGTTGTATCAATTGACATTCCCACCAGCAATGCAAGAGGGTTCCCTTTTCTCCACACCTTCTCCAGCATTTAATGTCTGCAGATTTTTTGAAGATGGCCATTCTGACGGGTGTGAGGTGATATCTCATTGTAGTTTTAATTTGCATTTCTCTAATAATAAGCGAGATTGACTTTATTTCCTTGGGCTACAAAATCACTGCAGAGGGTGATTACAGCCATGAAATGAAAAGATGCTCGCTCCTAGAAGAAAAGCTATGATAAATCTAGACAGTTATACTAAAAAGCAGAGACATCGCTTTGCCGATGTCAAAGTTATAGTTTTCCCAGTAGTCATGTATGGATGTGAGAGTTTGACCATAAAGAATACTGAGCATGGAAGAATTGATGCCTTTGAATTGTGGTGTTGGAGAAGACTCTTTTTTATTTTTTTGGTGGAACATTTTTTTTTTATTTTTTTTGTTTTAAAGGTTTTACAGAGTTTTGTTGTTCACAGACATGTATGTTCCCAGATCAGTCATATGAATATCCCTGGTCCCCACACCCCCCCCCCGGTCCCCCAATCCCCCCCCTCCAGACCATTGCTCCAAGCCATTGCGAGTACTCCTATTCCTTTAGCACAATGACAATAGCTGTCTTTTCCACACATGACAGTATAGGTTTCCATGTTACTCCCTCCATGCCTCCCCCTCCCTATTTCTTCCCCACAATGTCCCTATGTCTATGCTTTGTCTGTTTTTCCATGAGTTCACTGCGTGTGTTATCAAGACTGTCCTACTAGATTCCATATATATGTGTTAGTATACTGTACTTGTCCTTCTCTTTTTGACTTACTTCACTTTTTATGATAGGTTCTAGAGCCAGTCACCTCATTAGGACTGAGTCTTCTGCATTTCTTTTAACAGCTGAGTAGTATTCCATGGTATATATGTACCAGAGCTTCTGGATCCATTCATTTGTCGATGGACATCTAGGTTGCTTCCATGTTCTAGCTATTGTATAGAGAGCTGCAATGAACACTGGGGTACAGGTGCTTCTTTCAGTTTTGATTTCATCAGGATATAGGCCTAGTAGTGGAATTGCTGGGTCATAGGGTGGTTCTATTTTTAGTTTTTTAAGGAATGTCCACATTGTCTGCCATAGAGGTTGTATCAATTGACATTCCCACCAGCAATGCAAGAGGGTTCCCTTTTCTCCACACCTTCTCCAGCATTTAATGTCTGCAGATTTTTTGAAGATGGCCATTCTGACGGGTGTGAGGTGATATCTCATTGTAGTTTTAATTTGCATTTCTCTAATAATAAGCGAGATTGAGCATCGTTTCATGTGCTTTTGGGCCATCTGTATGTCCTCTTTGGAGAGGCGTCTGTTTAGGTCCTTTTCTCATTTTTTGATTGGGTTGTTCGTTTTTCCTGTGCTGAGTTGTCTGAGTTGCTTGTAGATTTTGGAGATTAATTCTTTGTCTGTTGTTTCATTTGCTATGATTTTCTCCCATTCTGTGGGCTGTCTGTTCAGTTTTTTTTTTTGTAATTTCTTTTGCTGTACAAAAACTTTTAAGTTTCATGAGGTCCCACATGCTCATTTGTCTTTTCAGTTCCGCTATTTTAGCTGGTAAGTCAGAGAAGATCTTGCTTTGATTTATGTCCTTGAGGTTTTTGCCTATATTCTCCTCTAAGAGTTTGAGGGTTTCTAGTCTTCTTCTTCTTTTTTTAAATCCTTTATTTTTAGATTTTACAGAGTTTTGTTGTTCACCAACATGTATGTTCCCAGATCATTCATATGCATATCCCTGGACCCTCCCCCCACCCAGTTCCCCCCCTCCAACCCCTCCAGACCATCGCCCCAAGTGATCGTAGGTGCTCCTATTCCCTTAGCACAATGACAATAGCTATCTTTTCCACACATGACAGTATAGGTTTTCATGTTACTCCCTTCATGCCTCCCCCTCCCTATTTCTTCCCCACAATGTCCCTATGTCTATGCTCTGTCTGTTTTTCCATGAGTTCACTGTGTGTGTTATCAAGACCGTCCTGCTTGATTCCATATATGTGTGTTAGTATACTGTACTTGTCTTTCTCTTTTTGACTTAATTCACTTTTTATGATAGGTTCTAGAGCCAGCCACCTCATTAGGACTGAGTCTTCTGTATTTCTTTTAACAGCTGAGTAGTATTCCATTGTATATCTGTACCAGAGCTTCTGGATCCATTCATTTGTCGATGGACACATTTGTCGATGGACATCTAGGTTGCTTCCATGTTCTAGCTATTGTATAGAGAGCTGAAATGAACATTGGGGTACAGGTGCCTCTTTCAGTTTTGATTTCATCAGGATATAGGCCTAATAGTGGGATTGCTGGGTCATAGAGTGCTTCTATTTTTAGTTTTTTAAGGAATGTCCACATTGTCTGCCATAGAGGTTGTATCAGTTGACATTCCCACCAGCAATGCAGGAGTATTCCCTTTTCTCTGCACCCTCTCCAGCATTTATTGTCTGCAGATTTTTTAAAGATGGCCATTCTGACGGGTGTGACGTGGTATCTCATTGTGGTTTTAATTTGCATTTCTCTAATGATAAGCAAGGTTGATCATCGTTTCATGTGCTTTTGGGCCATCTGTATGTCCTCTTTGGAGAGGCGTCTGTTTAGGTCCTTTTCTCATTTTTTGATTGGGTTGTTCGTTTTTCCTGTGCTGAGTTGTCTGAGTTGCTTGTAGATTTTGGAGATTAGTTCTTTCTCTACTGTTTCCTTTGCTATCATTTTCTCCCACTCTGTGGGGTGTCTGTTCAGCTTTTTTTGTAATTTCTTTTGCTGCACAAAAGCTTTTAAGTTTCATGAGGTCCCACGTGCTCACTTTTCTTTTCAGTTCCACTATTCTAGTAGGTGGGTCAGAGAAGATCTTGCTTTGATTGATGCCCTTGAGGGTTTTGCCTATATTCTTCGCTAAGAGTGTGATGGTTTCTGGTCTTCAATTTAGGTCTTTAATCCATTTGGTGTTGATCTTAGTGTATGGTGTCAGGGAATGTTCCAACTTCATTTGTTTGCATGTAGCTGTCCAATTTTCCCAGCACCATTTGTTGAAGGGGCTGACTTTGTCCCATTTTATAGTTTTGCCTCCTTTGTCAAAAATAAGGTACGCATAGGTGTGTGGATTTATCGGTTGCTTTTTCCATTGGTCTTCCCCACAATGTCCCTATGTCTATGCTCTGTCTGTTTCCATGAGTTCACTGTGTGTGTTATCAAGACCGTCCTGCTTGATTCCATATATGTGTGTTAGTATACTGTACTTGTCTTTCTCTTTTTGACTTAATTCACTTTTTATGATAGGTTCTAGAGCCAGCCACCTCATTAGGACTGAGTCTTCTGTATTTCTTTTAACAGCTGAGTAGTATTCCATTGTATATCTGTACCAGAGCTTCTGGATCCATTCATTTGTCGATGGACACATTTGTCGATGGACATCTAGGTTGCTTCCATGTTCTAGCTATTGTATAGAGAGCTGAAATGAACATTGGGGTACAGGTGCCTCTTTCAGTTTTGATTTCATCAGGATATAGGCCTAATAGTGGGATTGCTGGGTCATAGAGTGCTTCTATTTTTAGTTTTTTAAGGAATGTCCACATTGTCTGCCATAGAGGTTGTATCAGTTGACATTCCCACCAGCAATGCAGGAGTATTCCCTTTTCTCTGCACCCTCTCCAGCATTTATTGTCTGCAGATTTTTTAAAGATGGCCATTCTGACGGGTGTGACGTGGTATCTCATTGTGGTTTTAATTTGCATTTCTCTAATGATAAGCAAGGTTGATCATCGTTTCATGTGCTTTTGGGCCATCTGTATGTCCTCTTTGGAGAGGCGTCTGTTTAGGTCCTTTTCTCATTTTTTGATTGGGTTGTTCGTTTTTCCTGTGCTGAGTTGTCTGAGTTGCTTGTAGATTTTGGAGATTAGTTCTTTCTCTACTGTTTCCTTTGCTATCATTTTCTCCCACTCTGTGGGGTGTCTGTTCAGCTTTTTTTGTAATTTCTTTTGCTGCACAAAAGCTTTTAAGTTTCATGAGGTCCCACGTGCTCACTTTTCTTTTCAGTTCCACTATTCTAGTAGGTGGGTCAGAGAAGATCTTGCTTTGATTGATGCCCTTGAGGGTTTTGCCTATATTCTTCGCTAAGAGTGTGATGGTTTCTGGTCTTCAATTTAGGTCTTTAATCCATTTGGTGTTGATCTTAGTGTATGGTGTCAGGGAATGTTCCAACTTCATTTGTTTGCATGTAGCTGTCCAATTTTCCCAGCACCATTTGTTGAAGGGGCTGACTTTGTCCCATTTTATAGTTTTGCCTCCTTTGTCAAAAATAAGGTACGCATAGGTGTGTGGATTTATCTCTGGGTTCTCGATCTTGTTCCATTGGTCTATAGTTCTGTTTTTGTACCAGGACCATTTTGTCTTGATGACTGTTGCTTTGTGGTAGAGTCTGAAGTTAGGGAGGCTGATTCCTCCAGCTCCGTTTTTCTTTCTCAGGATTGCTTTGGCTATTCGAGGTCTTTGGTGTTTCCATATGAACTGTGTGATACTTTGGTCTATTTCTGTGAAAAATGTCAATGCTAGTTGAATAGGTACTGCATTGAATCTGTAGATGATATTTGGTAGTATGGGCATTTTCACACTATTGATTCTTCCGACCCAGGAACATGGAATATCTCTCCATCTGTTTAAGTCTTCTTTAATGTCTCTCATGAGTGTCTTGTAATTTTCTGTGTACGGTTCTTTTGTTTCTTTGGGTAGGTTTATTCCTAGATATTTGATTCTTTTGGTTGTGATGGTGAAGGGGATTGCCTCTTTGATTTCGTTTTCTGAATTTTCATTGTTTGTGTATAGGAATGCCAGTGATTTCTGTGTGTTGACTTTGTATCCTGCAACTTTGCTGAATTCGTTGATTAGCTCTAGTAGCTTTGTAATAGTGTCTTTGGGATTTTCTATGTATAATATCATGTCGTCTGCAAAAAGAGAGAGCTTGACTTCTTCCTTTCCAATCTGGATTCCTTTGATTTCTTTCTCTGGTGAAGACTCTTGAAAGTTACTTGTACAGCAAGGAGATCAAACCAGTTAATCCTAAAGGAAATCAACCCTGAATATTCATTGGAAGGACTGATGCTGATGCTGAAGCTCCAATACTTTGGCTCCCTGATATGAAGAGACAACTCATTGAAAAAGACCCTGGTGTTGGGGAAAATAGAAGGCAGAAAGATAGGGGAGTGACAGAGGATGAGATGGTTGGGTGACATCACTGATTCAATGCACACGAGTTTGAGCCAGCTCTAGAAGATTGTGAAGGACAGGGTAGCCTGGCGTGCTGCAATCCATAGAGTCACTAAAAATTGGACACAACTGAACAATTGAACTGAACTGAATCCTGTTCTTACAATGATAAACATATCATTTCCTTGTGCAATGGCATGCTTCTCAAGCGCTTTTCCTTTAGCAATTAGAGATGCTCCTATATACTATCCCCACAGTGATAGTACATTTTTACTCAAAGAAAAATGCATTAATTGCTCAGAGCAAGCTAAAAAATTAATGGATAGGAAGCTTCCAGAGTAAAATAACATCTAATAATCTGTCCCCAAGGCAACCTCTGACTTCTTCCTTTAAAATATGCATTAAAAAATCAAAAAAGATAAGGTAAAATCCCCAAAATTAATTCTGAGACAAACTATTGCCAGATTTGAAGGAACTTTCCTAGTTATAAAGCTGTGGAAGCTGATGATATATACAGCAGCTGGTTTTGGATCATGCCATCAGAAACCCTCTATGGTCCAACGATAAAAAAAAAAAGAAAATAATCCCCTCCCACTTATCACTCAGTCCTTCAACAACAATAATAACAACAATGCCTTGAACTCTATGATGCTATATATATATACTGTAAGTGCTGAAGAAAGAACAATATGGAAGATAGTCATAATTCATATAATCATTGAGGTTTTAAGCTGTTAGGGGAGCCTATGGCTTAAAAATATTACAGTAGTGATATAAAAATCAGTAAGTGTTGCAGAAGTATATAATGGAAGTATCTAATCTACTGTAACTAGATTATAAAATAAAGTAAAATATAGAGATAAAGAATGAGTAGTTGAATTAGACAAGGCGAGAGGTGAGACAATTATTTAAACAGAATGAATACTCATTTCATATTGGGATTTTCTTTTCATATTGCTTGGACTAAAAGTCCAGTAAATTCTTTCCTACAGGGCTTCCCTGGTGGTCCAGTGGGTAAAGATTCCTCCTTGCAGTGAAAGGGGCCCCAGTTTGATCCCTGGCCCAGAAAGATCCCACATGCCATGGAGTGGCTGGACTGATGTGTCAAATTATGAGCCAGCGCTCTGGAGCACATGCACCCAGAACTGGTGCTCTGCAACAAGAGAAGCCACTGCAATGGGAGGCCCACACAGGCCAAAGAATAAAGATGGATGAAAATAAATAAGTAAAAGAGGCCAAAATTTTAAATATATATATATATATAAATTTTTCCTACATGTTATTAGCGATATCACTTTGCCAACAAAGGTTGGTATAGTCAAAGGTATCATCTTCCAAATAGTCATGTAGGGATGTGAGTGTTGTACCATAGAAAAGGCTGAGTGCTGAAGAATTGATGCCTTTGAACTGTGGTATTGGAGAACACTCTTTGAGAGTCCCCTGGACAGCAAGGAGGTCAAATCAGTCAATCTTAAAGAAAATCAACGACTGATGCTGAAGTTGAAGGTCCAATTCTTTAGTCACCTGATGCAAAGAGGCGACTCATTGGAAAAAGACCCTGGTGCTGGGAAAAAACAGAAGGCAGAAGGAAAAGGGGATGGCAGAGGACAGATGGTTGGATGGCATCACCAACTCAATGGACATGATTTTGAGCAAGCTCCTGGAGATGGTGAAGGACAGAGAAGCCTGGTGTGCTTCAGTCCCTGGGGTCACAAAGAGTTCAGCACTTCTGAGTGACTGAACTGACTGACATGATATTAGAATTGGACACCTATGTGTAATCCCAGGCTTTCTTGGTGGCTCAGATGGTAAAGAAGATGGAAAAGAATCCCCATGGAATGCAGGACGCCTGAGTTCAATTTCTTGGTTGTGAATATCCCCTGGAGAGGGCCATGGCAACTCACTCTAGTACTCTTGCCTGGAGAATCCTCATGGAGGAACCTGATGGGCTGCCATCCATGACATCATAGAGTACAACACAACTGAGTGACTAAGCGTGAGTACAAGCATATCATTTCAGATAAGACATTCAGTTTAAAAAATGGGTTTGAAGGTCTGGAAACAAGATTGAGCTCTTATATAAATTTAAAAGTTTCAACATGGCTGGATTTTAAAGAGTGAGGTAGAGAACAGTAGAATTTAAAATCAAAGAAGTCCATTGAAGAAGGAATCTTTAAGTCTACTGAGGAGTTTGAACTTAAAAGATAATTGGAAGAGAATTAGGTGTTAAAAGCAGGAAAATAGCACTGTTAGATTTGCCTTTTAGAATTATCAACGTGGGTTCAGTGAGAAGAATACATTTGGGAAGGGCAAAAAATGACGGAGGATAAGCAGCAAGGGGCAGTTATAATCAATGATCTAAGGATGATGTAATGATGTCCTAGAAGGTGTGGATCGAGAGATATGAACAAATGGATACTTACTTATTTAGAAGAGAGAGTTGATAAATATTAGCCATCTGTTAAACTAGAATGAGATACGAGGGAATAAAAATGTGGGTTATACATCTAAATATATAACCCACATTGGCTAACATAGTAAACAGATGAGAAAGAGTGGGTTTTCAGAGAAAGATGAGGTCCATTTTTGGTATCTTATGCTTATGGGTTTTGTGTTTAATACAAGGCCATATATCTATAACAAGAAATTGGATCAACCATAGGCTTAAGTATGTGAGCAGCATTAGCATAAAAAATAGTTGAGGTCTTGGAAATTGCTGGGACTGCTCTGTAAAAGTGTTCAGAGTGAAAGAAGAAAGGTTAGGACAAAAATTGAGGCATACTGATATTTATGATATGCAGAGATACGGCCTTACAAAGGTCAGTGAGTGAATGAAGAAGACTAGCCAGTCTATAAAAGAGAAATCAGCAGGATAGAGTGTAAGAAATGCACACATAAGAGAAAGCTTGAAAAGAGACTGCCCACATGATTGGTAGAATCCATAATTTCTAGCTCAAGGGACCTGTTGTCATCTGAAAATGGATGGTTGTTTTCTGAAGTGGTCAAAATGTTTTCATCAAAATAGATCTATATCAATGAAAATAGAGGAATTAGATCAAAAAGTAGAGATCAGAGTTACTGTAGAGGGGAAATTATATGCTAAGAGTTACAGAGTTTTAAAGTAAAATACTTTACGTTTGAGGCTCCATAAAAAGATTTAAATTAACCAACAAAACCATTCACACAGTGACTTAACAAAAAGGATTTGTAGCACTTGTGTAGGTGTTCTTGTTTAAACAGAGATATTTTTAAATAGTCTCTTTTGTAGTGGACCTTTATTCTACCTGTTTGCTTTCTTAAATTGAACATAGATATCTCTATTAAATATTTTAGGCCAAAATTGTCATTCCATTTTGTATTGTTCAGGGATATCACATTTATTTAGTACAATTGACACATAGATTATTCTTTGAATGTGGGTTAGTGAGAGAATACAAATGACGGAGGATAAGCAGCAAGGGGCAGTTATAATCAATGATCTAAGGATGATGTAATGATGTCCTAGAAGGTGTGGATCGAGAGATATGAACAAATGGATACTTACTTATTTAGAAGAGAGAGTTGATAAATATTAGCCATCTGTTAAACTAGAATGAGATACGAGGGAATAAAAATGTGGGTTATACATCTAAATATATAACCCACATTGGCTAACATAGTAAACAGATGAGAAAGAGTGGGTTTTCAGAGAAAGATGAGGTCCATTTTTGGTATCTTATGCTTATGGGTTTTGTGTTTAATACAAGGCCATATATCTATAACAAGAAATTGGATCAACCATAGGCTTAAGTATGTGAGCAGCATTAGCATAAAAAATAGTTGAGGTCTTGGAAATTGCTGGGACTGCTCTGTAAAAGTGTTCAGAGTGAAAGAAGAAAGGTTAGGACAAAAATTGAGGCATACTGATATTTATGATATGCAGAGATACGGCCTTACAAAGGTCAGTGAGTGAATGAAGAAGACTAGCCAGTCTATAAAAGAGAAATCAGCAGGATAGAGTGTAAGAAATGCACACATAAGAGAAAGCTTGAAAAGAGACTGCCCACATGATTGGTAGAATCCATAATTTCTAGCTCAAGGGACCTGTTGTCATCTGAAAATGGATGGTTGTTTTCTGAAGTGGTCAAAATGTTTTCATCAAAATAGATCTATATCAATGAAAATAGAGGAATTAGATCAAAAAGTAGAGATCAGAGTTACTGTAGAGGGGAAATTATATGCTAAGAGTTACAGAGTTTTAAAGTAAAATACTTTACGTTTGAGGCTCCATAAAAAGATTTAAATTAACCAACAAAACCATTCACACAGTGACTTAACAAAAAGGATTTGTAGCACTTGTGTAGGTGTTCTTGTTTAAACAGAGATATTTTTAAATAGTCTCTTTTGTAGTGGACCTTTATTCTACCTGTTTGCTTTCTTAAATTGAACATAGATATCTCTATTAAATATTTTAGGCCAAAATTGTCATTCCATTTTGTATTGTTCAGGGATATCACATTTATTTAGTAAATACCTGTTGAATTGGTATTACAGCTCCTTTTATCAGATATTACCCTACATATAGTTCCACAATCTCCTAATGAGTTCATTCACTGAAGTGACAGGTATTTACTGAGAGATTCTATGTGCCAAGCATTGGATTCGGTGAAACCAAACAGAAATTCATATTTTTGAGAAGTTTATATTCTGAGCTGAATAAACAATACATAATAAATACAAATTATAAATAAATTATGTGCTAGGTTACAAGGTGACCACTGCAGTTGTGGACAGTAGGTGCAAAGTAAGGAGAATTAAGATTGACAAAGCCAAGATATGGGCTGAATGACATTCATGTGCCAGATGTGCCCATGGATTAGGCATTTGCTAGATGCTATTGACAGAGGCATTTTCCATCCTCAACAGTCTAGGGGTGAAGATACTTGAGCACACAGATCAATTTTCTGTGACATCCACACTGTACTAGAAAAGCACCGAACAGAAGTTCCTTATCCTAGCTAAAGGCAAACTGATTAAGAAAGACTTCCTGAGAAAGATGGTGCCGTCTCCTATCTTAAAAGATGAGCAAAATTTATCCAAAGAGGAGCAAAGTGTACCAAAAAATTCCAAAAATAAAGAAAAAAGTTTGCTCTGACTTCCAGGACCTCTCAATCCCATATTAGGTGGCAGTAACATGTCGTCTGCAAATAATGACAGTTTTACATCTTCCTTTAAAGTATGGATTCATCTTATTTATTTTTTTCTTATTGCCATGGCTAGGACTTCCAATGATGTGTTGAATAAAGTTGATGTGACCAGGCATCTTTGTTTTCTTCCATGTCTTAGAGGAAACGTGCTCAGCTTTTCACTGTTAAGTATGATGTTAGCTTGTTGTACATGGCCTTTATTATGTCAAGGTATATTCTTTCCATATTTACTTTGTGGAGAGTTTTAAGCATAAATTGCTCTTCAATTTTGTCAAAATATTTTTCTGAATCTATTGCAATGATCATATGATTTTCATTCTTGTTATTAATGTGGTATATCTCACTGATTAATCTGCAGATATTGAACCATCTTTGCATCCTAGTATATATTCCATTTGATCATGATATATAACCCTTTTAGTGTTTTATGCCTCTGTTTTGCTAATATTTTGTTGAGGATTTTTGTATCTATGTTCATTGACCTATAATTTATTGTGTGTGTGGTGTCTTTGCCTGGTTTTAGATTAAGGGGATGCTGGCCTCATGCAATAAATTGAGAAATGTTCCTTCTACTGCAATTTTTGGGAATACTTTTAGAATGCTAGCTGTTAACTCTTCTCTAAATGTTTGGTATAATTTACCCATGAAGCCCTCTGTTCCTGGACTTTTGTTCATTGGGAGGTTTTATTTGTTTGTTTTAAACTACAAATTCAGTTTTATTACTGGTGATTGATTTGTTCATATTTTCTATTTCTTTCTAGATCAGTCTTAGGTGATTGTACATTTCTAGAAATTTGCCCTTTCTTCTAGGTTTAACGTATTAGGCATTTGCTAGATGCTATTGACAGAGGCATTTTCCATCCTCAACAGTCTAGGGGTGAAGATACTTGAGCACACAGATCAATTTTCTGTGACATCCACACTGTACTAGAAAAGCACCGAACAGAAGTTCCTTATCCTAGCTAAAGGCAAACTGATTAAGAAAGACTTCCTGAGAAAGATGGTGCCGTCTCCTATCTTAAAAGATGAGCAAAATTTATCCAAAGAGGAGCAAAGTGTACCAAAAAATTCCAAAAATAAAGAAAAAAGTTTGCTCTGACTTCCAGGACCTCTCAATCCCATATTAGGTGGCAGTAACATGTCGTCTGCAAATAATGACAGTTTTACATCTTCCTTTAAAGTATGGATTCATCTTATTTATTTTTTTCTTATTGCCATGGCTAGGACTTCCAATGATGTGTTGAATAAAGTTGATGTGACCAGGCATCTTTGTTTTCTTCCATGTCTTAGAGGAAACGTGCTCAGCTTTTCACTGTTAAGTATGATGTTAGCTTGTTGTACATGGCCTTTATTATGTCAAGGTATATTCTTTCCATATTTACTTTGTGGAGAGTTTTAAGCATAAATTGCTCTTCAATTTTGTCAAAATATTTTTCTGAATCTATTGCAATGATCATATGATTTTCATTCTTGTTATTAATGTGGTATATCTCACTGATTAATCTGCAGATATTGAACCATCTTTGCATCCTAGTATATATTCCATTTGATCATGATATATAACCCTTTTAGTGTTTTATGCCTCTGTTTTGCTAATATTTTGTTGAGGATTTTTGTATCTATGTTCATTGACCTATAATTTATTGTGTGTGTGGTGTCTTTGCCTGGTTTTAGATTAAGGGGATGCTGGCCTCATGCAATAAATTGAGAAATGTTCCTTCTACTGCAATTTTTGGGAATACTTTTAGAATGCTAGCTGTTAACTCTTCTCTAAATGTTTGGTATAATTTACCCATGAAGCCCTCTGTTCCTGGACTTTTGTTCATTGGGAGGTTTTATTTGTTTGTTTTAAACTACAAATTCAGTTTTATTACTGGTGATTGATTTGTTCATATTTTCTATTTCTTTCTAGATCAGTCTTAGGTGATTGTACATTTCTAGAAATTTGCCCTTTCTTCTAGGTTTAACGTATCATTGGCATTTAATTGTTTGTAGTAATCGCTTAAGATACTGTAATTTTGTAGGGTTAGTTATAACTTCTTTTTTATTTCTGATTTGATTTATTTGGGTACTCTCTCTTTTCTTTCTTGGTTAATCCAGTAAAAATTTATCAATTTTGTTTATCCTTTCAAAGAATCAGCTCTTAGTTTTACTGCTTTTTCTATTTTTGTCTTTATTGTATTATATTTATTGTATTGTATTATATTTTTCTCCAATATTCATAATTACTTGCCTCCAACTAAATTTATATTTTTTAATTCTTCTTTTTGCTACCTTCTATAGGTTGTTAACCTGAGATATTTTCTTTCCTGCAATAGGCTTGTATCACTATCAGCTTCCTTTCTAATACTGATTTTTCTACATCTCTTAGATTTTGGTTTGTTGTGTTTTCATTTACATTTTTCTCCAGAATTTTTAAATCTTTCCTTCAGTTTCTTCAGTGATCCATTGTTTACTAGCATATTGCTTAACCTCCAACTGTTCTGATATTTGCATTTTTTATTCCATTTTATGGTGAAGAGCACAATGACTACTAACAACTTTGGTGCTACTAGCTTGATTTGAGGTAAGACACCAGATATTTTATTTTCCATTGCTTCTGTACCATCAATGAAAATGTCAATACAGTTAAAAATGCAAATAAATTCTTAGCATTATGATGGAAATAAATTTTCTTCTGTGTGGATTCCCTGAAAGAATTTCAGAAATCCTCAGGATTTAATAAAATCAAGAAAGCAGGTTCACTTTTAGATCAATATAATTGTTGGAGGAACTCAAATAAAACTTCAGTTTGTGCTTGTGCAAAAGTTGCTGAAAGAGTTGACTTTTCTAATTTCAGAGCTAAATCTGTGATCTTCTTGGATTTTAGATTAAGGGATGCTGGCCTCATGCAATAAATTGAGAAATTCCTTCTACTGCAATTTTGGGAATACTTTTAGAATGCTAGCTGTTAACTCTTCTCTAAATGTTTGGTATAATTTACCCATGAAGCCCTCTGTTCCTGGACTTTTGTTCATTGGGAGGTTTTATTTGTTTGTTTTAAACTACAAATTCAGTTTTATTACTGGTGATTGATTTGTTCATATTTTCTATTTCTTTCTAGATCAGTCTTAGGTGATTGTACATTTCTAGAAATTTGCCCTTTCTTCTAGGTTTAACGTATCATTGGCATTTAATTGTTTGTAGTAATCGCTTAAGATACTGTAATTTTGTAGGGTTAGTTATAACTTCTTTTTTATTTCTGATTTGATTTATTTGGGTACTCTCTCTTTTCTTTCTTGGTTAATCCAGTAAAAATTTATCAATTTTGTTTATCCTTTCAAAGAATCAGCTCTTAGTTTTACTGCTTTTTCTATTTTTGTCTTTATTGTATTATATTTATTGTATTGTATTATATTTTTCTCCAATATTCATAATTACTTGCCTCCAACTAAATTTATATTTTTTAATTCTTCTTTTTGCTACCTTCTATAGGTTGTTAACCTGAGATATTTTCTTTCCTGCAATAGGCTTGTATCACTATCAGCTTCCTTTCTAATACTGATTTTTCTACATCTCTTAGATTTTGGTTTGTTGTGTTTTCATTTACATTTTTCTCCAGAATTTTTAAATCTTTCCTTCAGTTTCTTCAGTGATCCATTGTTTACTAGCATATTGCTTAACCTCCAACTGTTCTGATATTTGCATTTTTTATTCCATTTTATGGTGAAGAGCACAATGACTACTAACAACTTTGGTGCTACTAGCTTGATTTGAGGTAAGACACCAGATATTTTATTTTCCATTGCTTCTGTACCATCAATGAAAATGTCAATACAGTTAAAAATGCAAATAAATTCTTAGCATTATGATGGAAATAAATTTTCTTCTGTGTGGATTCCCTGAAAGAATTTCAGAAATCCTCAGGATTTAATAAAATCAAGAAAGCAGGTTCACTTTTAGATCAATATAATTGTTGGAGGAACTCAAATAAAACTTCAGTTTGTGCTTGTGCAAAAGTTGCTGAAAGAGTTGACTTTTCTAATTTCAGAGCTAAATCTGTGATCTTCTTGGATTTCCACATAAGCCAAGTAAAAAGTGTGGTTAATACCTGTTATTCTAGTTAAGGTCAAATCTTTAAGCCATCAACAAGTTCTATTTATTCTACTTCGAAAATAGATCTAATACATCCATAAATTGTTGCCCCATCTTCTTTTCTAGACACTTAGATGAAGCCACAGAATCTATCTCCTGAACTATTTATTATGTTTGCTTCCTAAACACTTTTTTCTCTTCCCACACTTGTTTATATAAAATGCATCCTCCCTAGTAAGCAGAGTGCTCTTGAAAATACAAGTCTTATTTAAGAATCCATTTTCTGTAGAGCCTTCCAGTGACTTTCTACTGCCAATGAAATAAAATCCAAGTTTCTCCCCATATCCTTCATCATTTGACTTTTGCCTCACTCTCTGATTTCATGATGCAGCAATCTTGTCCTTGCTCACTATCTGTCAGCTAGCTCTATTGGCCTCTCTGTACCTCAAATTGATTCCCTATAATCTAGAAGAATATTAATGCATACAAGATGCCCAATAACTATTGGTTAAAATAATAAACTATGTAGAATTATTGCACAGAATTTTTTTTTTTAAAGATTTATTTATTTATTTTGGGCGGGGGTCAGGTTGGGGAGAGAGAGGAGTGGGCGGGTCACTTCTATTGGTCTTTCATTTCTCTATTTTCATCCGTCTTTGCTCTTTGGCTCCTGTGGGCCTCCCATTGCGGTGGCGTCTGTCGTCGCAGAGCGCTAGACTAAGTATATTTGTTTATTTTTGGGCACAATGACTACTAACAACTTTGGTGCTACTAGCTTGATTTGAGGTAAGACACCAGATATTTTATTTTCCATTGCTTCTGTACCATCAATGAAAATGTCAATACAGTTAAAAATGCAAATAAATTCTTAGCATTATGATGGAAATAAATTTTCTTCTGTGTGGTTTCCCCTGAAAGAATTTCAGAAATCCTCAGGATTTAATAAAATCAAGAAAGCAGGTTCACTTTTAGATCAATATAATTGTTGGAGGAACTCAAATAAAACTTCAGTTTGTGCTTGTGCAAAAGTTGCTGAAAGAGTTGACTTTTCTAATTTCAGAGCTAAATCTGTGATCTTCTTGGATTTCCACATAAGCCAAGTAAAAAGTGTGGTTAATACCTGTTATTCTAGTTAAGGTCAAATCTTTAAGCCATCAACAAGTTCTATTTATTCTACTTCGAAAATAGATCTAATACATCCATAAATTGTTGCCCCATCTTCTTTTCTAGACACTTAGATGAAGCCACAGAATCTATCTCCTGAACTATTTATTATGTTTGCTTCCTAAACACTTTTTTCTCTTCCCACACTTGTTTATATAAAATGCATCCTCCCTAGTAAGCAGAGTGCTCTTGAAAATACAAGTCTTATTTAAGAATCCATTTTCTGTAGAGCCTTCCAGTGACTTTCTACTGCCAATGAAATAAAATCCAAGTTTCTCCCCATATCCTTCATCATTTGACTTTTGCCTCACTCTCTGATTTCATGATGCAGCAATCTTGTCCTTGCTCACTATCTGTCAGCTAGCTCTATTGGCCTCTCTGTACCTCAAATTGATTCCCTATAATCTAGAAGAATATTAATGCATACAAGATGCCCAATAACTATTGGTTAAAATAATAAACTATGTAGAATTATTGCACAGAATTTTTTTTTTTAAAGATTTATTTATTTATTTTGGGCGGGGGTCAGGTTGGGGAGAGAGAGGAGTGGGCGGGTCACTTCTATTGGTCTTTCATTTCTCTATTTTCATCCGTCTTTGCTCTTTGGCTCCTGTGGGCCTCCCATTGCGGTGGCGTCTGTCGTCGCAGAGCGCCAGCTCTGGGCGCATGTGCTCCAGAACTCCAGCTCGGTAATTGGACACATCGGTCCAGCCGCTCCGTGGCACGTGGGATCTTCCCAGGCCAGGGATCGAACTGGCGCCCCTTGCACTGCAAGGCGGTGTCCTTACCCACTGGACCACCAGGGGAAGCCCAATTGCACAGAATTTTGAAAAGGTAAAGTCTTAATGGATTGCTAGCAAAACCTCACATTGGAGAACTTTCTTCTCCAGTGACAGTGCCAGAAAGATTTGATTTAAAAAAATATTCTGTGCACACTCATGATGTCATTTAAAAATAATACCACCACCATTAAATTGCTATGTTTGGATTATTTAGATGCCTAAGATCTAAACCTCTTTGCCAATACACACCAATGGAAATCTAATGAAATCGGTAAATCCTTCCCCTCTAAAATAAAGCATATATGTAAAATGTTTGAAACACAATTTCAGAGAAATACAGAAATCTTACAGCTCACCCATGACATAGAGAGAAAACCTTTGGGTTTTGGGGTATCCCAAAACTAAATACTAATTGGAAGATAAACTGTACAACAGGGTAACCTGTTGTTGAATTAAGAACTAGAGACAAAATCAAGGTCTAATCAGAGATTGTAAACAGTTAAAATTTAGAGACTATATTTCAGTTTCAAATCTTCCGTCCTTAACATCACAGACATGAAAATGACTGTATTTTATAAGTGATTTACCGTCAGACACATACCATGTTAGTGGCAGAGCTATGAAAAAGTTCTAGATCCTTTGGCACCAACAACTTTTGCTTTATCACAGCACGAGGCATGTTTGTTTGGGGGAATTTTGATGGAAAATTCCATAAAACCAGGAGCTGGAATTACTAGTATAGTTGCAACATTATTTACAGGAGGTTTGGCCTCAGATGGACATAACTTGCACAGTTTTCCTAGAACTTTGCCCAATATCTGTCAGGAGTCACAAAATAACTCTGTATTTACAAGACTTATACATACATGACATACCATGCAGGGTCCTTCATTTCTCTATTTTCATCCGTCTTTGCTCTTTGGCTCCTGTGGGCCTCCCATTGCGGTGGCGTCTGTCGTCGCAGAGCGCCAGCTCTGGGCGCATGTGCTCCAGAACTCCAGCTCGGTAATTGGACACATCGGTCCAGCCGCTCCGTGGCACGTGGGATCTTCCCAGGCCAGGGATCGAACTGGCGCCCCTTGCACTGCAAGGCGGTGTCCTTACCCACTGGACCACCAGGGGAAGCCCAATTGCACAGAATTTTGAAAAGGTAAAGTCTTAATGGATTGCTAGCAAAACCTCACATTGGAGAACTTTCTTCTCCAGTGACAGTGCCAGAAAGATTTGATTTAAAAAAATATTCTGTGCACACTCATGATGTCATTTAAAAATAATACCACCACCATTAAATTGCTATGTTTGGATTATTTAGATGCCTAAGATCTAAACCTCTTTGCCAATACACACCAATGGAAATCTAATGAAATCGGTAAATCCTTCCCCTCTAAAATAAAGCATATATGTAAAATGTTTGAAACACAATTTCAGAGAAATACAGAAATCTTACAGCTCACCCATGACATAGAGAGAAAACCTTTGGGTTTTGGGGTATCCCAAAACTAAATACTAATTGGAAGATAAACTGTACAACAGGGTAACCTGTTGTTGAATTAAGAACTAGAGACAAAATCAAGGTCTAATCAGAGATTGTAAACAGTTAAAATTTAGAGACTATATTTCAGTTTCAAATCTTCCGTCCTTAACATCACAGACATGAAAATGACTGTATTTTATAAGTGATTTACCGTCAGACACATACCATGTTAGTGGCAGAGCTATGAAAAAGTTCTAGATCCTTTGGCACCAACAACTTTTGCTTTATCACAGCACGAGGCATGTTTGTTTGGGGGAATTTTGATGGAAAATTCCATAAAACCAGGAGCTGGAATTACTAGTATAGTTGCAACATTATTTACAGGAGGTTTGGCCTCAGATGGACATAACTTGCACAGTTTTCCTAGAACTTTGCCCAATATCTGTCAGGAGTCACAAAATAACTCTGTATTTACAAGACTTATACATACATGACATACCATGCAGGGTCCAGAAAAATACTATAAATATTTAGAAAAGTTATGTCTATAGACTCAAATGTCTCAAATATATGTCCTATGCAAATCAATTAAATAAGTTTCTCAGTACCATGTAGCAAGAAACAATTTCAGTTGATTGACTAAATTACTAGGTTGTTATACCATCTAGTGGAGTAATAGATGAAACCCCTCCTTACGTGCATGGCACACATACACACACATCCTAGATTACAAAGAAAAGTCATAAGAGTCTAACATTTTGCTTCATCCTTTCATTCTTGATATTGCAAAATTACAGAAGTTTTTCTCATTGGAATGCACAATAAGAAGAAAAAGGAACAAATTTTTATCAGCTACATATTATGTGGAGAAGAGTTTCAGGCATTCTGCCATTGGTTGTAGATACATCAGTCAAGGACATTTATGATGAAGAAAGCATTACTACAGAGTCTGTATCAGTAGAGGTACTTTGCTTTGGACCAGTGCCCAAAGCACATTTTTCTTTTGTCTTACAGACGATTGCATATTAAAGAACTTAGCTGGACTTTTTCATAAAATGATCAAAATAAATATAAAAAGCCATTAGACAATCTATGCTTATAATGGCTGCTTGAATATTATTCCAAAGAATCTTAAAAATCAGCATTTGATAGAGACATAGAGTAATCATATTTTTCCTAACTGGGTAGTTTACAAAATTCCTTTGCATCTTTTCATTTGACCCTCATTAAACTAGAGCTATATTTCAGTTTCAAATTCTTCCGTCCTTAACATCACAGACATGAAAATGACTGTATTTTATAAGTGATTTACCGTCAGACACATACCATGTTAGTGGCAGAGCTATGAAAAAGTTCTAGATCCTTTGGCACCAACAACTTTTGCTTTATCACAGCACGAGGCATGTTTGTTTGGGGGAATTTTGATGGAAAATTCCATAAAACCAGGAGCTGGAATTACTAGTATAGTTGCAACATTATTTACAGGAGGTTTGGCCTCAGATGGACATAACTTGCACAGTTTTCCTAGAACTTTGCCCAATATCTGTCAGGAGTCACAAAATAACTCTGTATTTACAAGACTTATACATACATGACATACCATGCAGGGTCCAGAAAAATACTATAAATATTTAGAAAAGTTATGTCTATAGACTCAAATGTCTCAAATATATGTCCTATGCAAATCAATTAAATAAGTTTCTCAGTACCATGTAGCAAGAAACAATTTCAGTTGATTGACTAAATTACTAGGTTGTTATACCATCTAGTGGAGTAATAGATGAAACCCCTCCTTACGTGCATGGCACACATACACACACATCCTAGATTACAAAGAAAAGTCATAAGAGTCTAACATTTTGCTTCATCCTTTCATTCTTGATATTGCAAAATTACAGAAGTTTTTCTCATTGGAATGCACAATAAGAAGAAAAAGGAACAAATTTTTATCAGCTACATATTATGTGGAGAAGAGTTTCAGGCATTCTGCCATTGGTTGTAGATACATCAGTCAAGGACATTTATGATGAAGAAAGCATTACTACAGAGTCTGTATCAGTAGAGGTACTTTGCTTTGGACCAGTGCCCAAAGCACATTTTTCTTTTGTCTTACAGACGATTGCATATTAAAGAACTTAGCTGGACTTTTTCATAAAATGATCAAAATAAATATAAAAAGCCATTAGACAATCTATGCTTATAATGGCTGCTTGAATATTATTCCAAAGAATCTTAAAAATCAGCATTTGATAGAGACATAGAGTAATCATATTTTTCCTAACTGGGTAGTTTACAAAATTCCTTTGCATCTTTTCATTTGACCCTCAGAGCCATCATATATGATAGTGCTTTGTGCTCAGTCATATCTGACTCTTTGTGATCCTATGGACTGTAGCCCACTAGTGTTCTCTGTCCATAGGATTTTCAGGCATGAATACTGGAGTGGGCTGCCGTTTCTTCCTCTGGGGGATCTTTCTGATCCAGGGATTGAATCCGCATCTCCTGCATCTCCTGCATTGCACATAGGTTCCTTATGACTGAGTCATCAGGGAAGCTCCATTCTGTATGAGAGGTGGTGGCTATTTGTTCTTAATTTAAAGTTGAGTAAAGAGTTGTTATTGCTGAGGGATTGTACATCAGGGGAAAGATATAATAACCATGGTTAAGATGGTGAGGCTAATAAATAAAATGTTGGCATAAGAGAGATGCTTAAACTAAACATTCAGCATAATCTTAGATTGTTTTTATATGTGTGAGGGATTAACTGAAATGTATCAAATGTGTAAGACTCTGCCACTTCTGAATCTGACTTTAGTCTCTTTCTTGGCATGTACCTACTCCTGGAAATGCCATTACTTTAGATTTGGATAGGTACAGGAAAGAAGTAGTGGGAAAAGGATAAGAAAAAAAGTACTCAAAGACTATAATTATATTTCTTCCATCTCTTCCTTCAAATGATTATCTTCCATCTTTGAAGGGGGGGAAAAACACATTCTTTGAATAAAACTCTAATTTTGACAAAGAAACAAAGCAAAATAAAATATTAACCTCTCAAACTCTGACCTTAGAATGTCAGACTAGATAATTTCCAGGGAATTATTTTGGGAAATATCGATTCAATTAATTGCCTTCAGTGGAAGTCACATGGCTGCAATTTCAGCCAATACTTAAAATGTTATGCTGGAGTCTGAGACTATTTCAAAAACAACAATAGTAACAAATGTTGGGTTATAATTTACTTTTGGTATTTAGTAATTTCCATTCCAATAATTCACTATCTTCCATATGAAGAACTTCTTATTAAAAAGAAATATCTTCTTGAATTACTTTAGAAATTTTCCCAATGAGCCTATTGATACGTTTCAGTTTATATAATTTAAAATAAAAACAAAATTCCCTTCAGTATCAATAAAAAGCAGGTTGCTAAATTTGTTTAAAATATACTCAACAAAAAGTGACATGATATGACCATTATATGAGAAGCTCTATTTTTTGTTTTAGATGACAAAAATAGAAGAAACCTATTTTAACTTAGGTTTACAAAGTACTGTTTAGCAAAAATAAATATTGCCTTCACATAGTTTCTATTTATTGATAGAATATCCTTGGCTCTAAAAATCAGGTATAACATGAATGAGTTCAGATTTCATTCTGAGGGCAATGTAAAATCCCTTAGGACATTTAAACAGAGGAGAGGTATAATCTGATGTCCATTTTGAAAGATCATTCAGATCAATGCTGATTTAGAGAGACTAGATTACAGGAGAAGAGTGTCAGCAAAGCAAAAACAGATGAGTGCTTCAGCCTTGATTTGGACAACTTAAAATTGACACTTGATCTAGATAACTGAGAGAAAACAGTATCTGGGAATGTGGCACAATGCTAAATTTAAAGCCCATGGCATTTAATCAGCTCCTGCCAGCTGTCTTACAGGAATATAGATCTTTTCACCAGTGTTGTAGGTTTACTTTTTAATTTAGAGGAAATAATATAAACTCTTTTGACTGTCAATACCAGCAACAAATTAAAAATTATTAAGAAGAAACACTTTGAGAGCTAAATAGAACTTCCCTGCAGATTGTATTTAGCCAAAGGGTCTTGGTTTGCAACATCACATGTGAACTGGAACTTTGGGAAATCAGTCTCTTTTCTTTAATGAAGGTTGAAACCTATTTTTTTTTTTTTTTGCTTACTTCAGTGACATAGTTTTGTTCATTAACTAGGGTGTACATTGTCTCAGATTGCATTTGTTCTTTGTATTACCCACCTCTCCATACTATATAGAGTGTTATATATAAGACCATCCTTCTGCCAGTGCTGAATAGACAGTTGTCAAAAAAGAGATAAAACAGATTATAGATAACTATCTTTTCTTCATGATTTCATTTCCTTTTTACCAGGTTGGGCATTTAGGCAGTTGAGCATACAATCAATAATTTATAATCAATGCACTATAAAGAGAATGGCTCATGAATATGTTTATGTTGGATTTTTATTCAAAACCAAAGAACTCTCTGTGCACTTGTTATTACTGGAAAAATCCAAAATATAAGTTATCAGCTGACTCAGGGAAGTTGTGTTAGAAGATTGAAGCAGCATTGATTATATTTCTGGCTTTTATGTAAACCAGAGCCAAAGATCTCAGTCTTCTGAAACATATTGCAATTTGGGACTATCTTGTGAATTATATGTGAACTAAAGTAAGCTATGCTTCATTTACCTCTGTCTATGAGACCCTACCATAGTACTTGATCTGACAAGGTAGGTGCTCAAAAATGTGTACTGACTAAATGATATTTCACAAACAATTAGACTACTACTTGATATTAACAATGTTGGGTTTTTTAACAATAAATTTCTACTTTTGAGAAAAATATTTTCTTTTTTTTTTAATCACAATCTTCTTTTCATTAATTTTTTTCAGACAAGTTGTACTTGGTCTTCTCAATACATTGCATATCAATTGATTAGAAAATTCAGTTAATGCTATAAAATGCTATCATTGCTAATTTCCACATATTTAGCTTCAATTTGCTTCTCATCACCCTTGATTCAGTTCCTGGCTAATCTAAGCCACAGCATCAGGCAATTCCTCTGCTTAAAACACAAGCAATGGTTTCATATACTAAATTAAACAAATCTAAAACACCTTAATATTGTTCTCAAGGCTTTTATGTGATTATATCCTTATCTAATTTTTGACCTTATCCTTCTCTTATTAGATCTTTTGATCACAATGTGTAGGTAATTAGCTACCTTGCTGTTTCTCAGTTTTGAGAATTCCTTTTCTTGGTACTTTCTATTTCTATCAGACCATTCTTCTCCAAGTACTACTTCATTCAAATGGCTACTTTTTCCAAGGAGTCTTTCTTTAGAGAACTTTACTAATTATAGTTTTGTTCATTAACTAGGGTGTACATTGACTCAGATTGCATTTGTTCTTTGTATTACCCACCTCTCCATACTATATAGAGTGTTATATATAAGCCCATCCTTCTGCCAGTGCTGAATAGACAGTTGTCAAAAGAGATAAAACAGATTATAGATAACTATCTTTTCTTCATGATTTCATTTCCTTTTTACCAGGTTGGGCATTTAGGCAGTTGAGCATACAATCAATAATTTATAATCAATGCACTATAAAGAGAATGGCTCATGAATATGTTTATGTTGGATTTTTATTCAAAACCAAAGAACTCTCTGTGCACTTGTTATTACTGGAAAAATCCAAAATATAAGTTATCAGCTGACTCAGGGAAGTTGTGTTAGAAGATTGAAGCAGCATTGATTATATTTCTGGCTTTTATGTAAACCAGAGCCAAAGATCTCAGTCTTCTGAAACATATTGCAATTTGGGACTATCTTGTGAATTATATGTGAACTAAAGTAAGCTATGCTTCATTTACCTCTGTCTATGAGACCCTACCATAGTACTTGATCTGACAAGGTAGGTGCTCAAAAATGTGTACTGACTAAATGATATTTCACAAACAATTAGACTACTACTTGATATTAACAATGTTGGGTTTTTTAACAATAAATTTCTACTTTTGAGAAAAATATTTTCTTTTTTTTTTAATCACAATCTTCTTTTCATTAATTTTTTTCAGACAAGTTGTACTTGGTCTTCTCAATACATTGCATATCAATTGATTAGAAAATTCAGTTAATGCTATAAAATGCTATCATTGCTAATTTCCACATATTTAGCTTCAATTTGCTTCTCATCACCCTTGATTCAGTTCCTGGCTAATCTAAACCACAGCATCAGGCAATTCCTCTGCTTAAAACACAAGCAATGGTTTCATATACTAAATTAAACAAATCTAAAACACCTTAATATTGTTCTCAAGGCTTTTATGTGATTATATCCTTATCTAATTTTTGACCTTATCCTTCTCTTATTAGATCTTTTGATCACAATGTGTAGGTAATTAGCTACCTTGCTGTTTCTCAGTTTTGAGAATTCCTTTTCTTGGTACTTTCTATTTCTATCAGACCATTCTTCTCCAAGACATTTTCTTGTCCTGTACTACTTCATTCAAATGGCTACTTTTTCCAAGGAGTCTTTCTTTAGAGAACTATATTGGAGTCTAATTGATTTACAGTGTGTGTTAGTTTCAGGTATATAGTAAAGTGAGTCATTTATACGTATACAACTCCACTCTTTTTCATTGATAGATTTTTTTACATATAGGCCATTTGAAGTAGATTTCCCCATACTTTACAATAGGTTCTTATTAGTGACCTATTATATATATATATATATATATATATATACATACATATACATATAATGGATTATATATATATATGTGTATGTGTATATATATATATATATATATATATATGTATATGTATATATAGTAGTGTGTATCTGCCAATCTAATCTCTGAATTTATCCCTCTCCCACCTTCATCCCCTGTTTCAAGGAGCCTTTCTTGATCACTCTATCAGGTAATGTACACTGCTTATTTTCATCACTTTGTTTCCAACCTGATACACAACAGAATAGGAAATAACATTTTTGCTTGTTTATTAATTATCTTTCTCCTAACTAGAATGTAAGCACCTTGAAAATATCCTATCTCAATCCCTGATGTGCCTAGTATGGAGAAGATTCTGATAAATGCAAGCTGAATTGAATTAATTTAGTAACAGTTATTTTGGATAATATCCGTGAACAATGAAACTCAAATTGTTTTAGCAGTACATGGCATTTATTAAGTATTTACCATGTATCGAGAATTATAATGAAAACTTTTAAAGATAAAAGAGAGATACAAAACCCAACAACAGATACAGCTCTCTGTCCTTAAAATTGAATCACAATTTTTACATCAAACTTGTCATAGAACACTCAGTCTTATAATACAGACAAAAATAGAATAGGCAAGGGCAAATAGGTACAATTATTCATAAAACAAAAGAAAAATAACTAGGTTTATTCAAATTTATTTGGCACTGTGTTGTGTTAAGCCACGTCCGTTGTGTCTGACTCTGGGTGAGCTTACTGACTATATATCCCGCTAGGCTCCTCTGTCCGTGGGATTCTCTGGGCAAGAATACTGGAGTGGAATGCCATGCCCTCCTCTAGGGAATCTTCCCAACTCAGGGATTAAACCCACATCTCATACATCTCCTGCATTGGCAGATGAGTTCTTTACCACTAGCACCACCTTACGCCATAAAGGAGAATCATTCTCTGTGCCACAATTTAGAAATCTTTTAAAAAATATTTTCAATTATGAGATCTATTATTTTCATTTGTCTTTTGGATAAGTAATATAATATTAAATAACTTTTTTTTGTTTACTTTTCTCAAAAAAAAAATATATATATATAATCTGTTGTAAGTAAGGGTGCTGTCAATAGTCAGCTGCCAACCCATGAGGCAGCTGAAATTAGGATCTAGAAACTGACCATAGTTAATGACTTCTTAATGGTTTTGTAGCTGCCTATCGGAAATGCTTACTTCTATTCAAAGCTATTTTAGTTATAATTGGTCTGCTTTCTGCCCCTGGTGCTTTAAAGTTTTAGATTATTAGTCTAAGAAGATCATTTAAGTCGTATTTCATTCAAACATATTTTCTTAACTCCTATCAGGATATTGTCCACATTTTTTCAAGTCAAACTGGTTAGAAATAGCCATAAGCTAAAAAAAACACTAAAAAAATCTTTCCAGAATGTATTTTCTGTTAAAGACTGGTGTTTATTAATAATTTTAATTCTTAATAAAAGATTTAATGTAAATATTTATATGTCAGTATTTTCCATGTATCGAGAATTATAATGAAAACTTTTAAAGATAAAGAGAGATACAAAACCCAACAACAGATACAGCTCTCTGTCCTTAAAATTGAATCACAATTTTTACATCAAACTTGTCATAGAACACTCAGTCTTATAATACAGACAAAAATAGAATAGGCAAGGGCAAATAGGTACAATTATTCATAAAACAAAAGAAAAATAACTAGGTTTATTCAAATTTATTTGGCACTGTGTTGTGTTAAGCCACGTCCGTTGTGTCTGACTCTGGGTGAGCTTACTGACTATATATCCCGCTAGGCTCCTCTGTCCGTGGGATTCTCTGGGCAAGAATACTGGAGTGGAATGCCATGCCCTCCTCTAGGGAATCTTCCCAACTCAGGGATTAAACCCACATCTCATACATCTCCTGCATTGGCAGATGAGTTCTTTACCACTAGCACCACCTTACGCCATAAAGGAGAATCATTCTCTGTGCCACAATTTAGAAATCTTTTAAAAAATATTTTCAATTATGAGATCTATTATTTTCATTTGTCTTTTGGATAAGTAATATAATATTAAATAACTTTTTTTTGTTTACTTTTCTCAAAAAAAAAATATATATATATAATCTGTTGTAAGTAAGGGTGCTGTCAATAGTCAGCTGCCAACCCATGAGGCAGCTGAAATTAGGATCTAGAAACTGACCATAGTTAATGACTTCTTAATGGTTTTGTAGCTGCCTATCGGAAATGCTTACTTCTATTCAAAGCTATTTTAGTTATAATTGGTCTGCTTTCTGCCCCTGGTGCTTTAAAGTTTTAGATTATTAGTCTAAGAAGATCATTTAAGTCGTATTTCATTCAAACATATTTTCTTAACTCCTATCAGGATATTGTCCACATTTTTTCAAGTCAAACTGGTTAGAAATAGCCATAAGCTAAAAAAAACACTAAAAAAATCTTTCCAGAATGTATTTTCTGTTAAAGACTGGTGTTTATTAATAATTTTAATTCTTAATAAAAGATTTAATGTAAATATTTATATGTCAGTATTTTCCTCCAGCTTTGAAATATGATATTCATGGAGGTCTCAGAGACAGAAATATTACCAGGTAGATATTTTAAAAAGAAAAAAATGTATCTATTTTTTCAAATTGCTTCAATTAGCTGTTAGGCTTAATGCTAGAAAAAGAAGAAGCAGAGGTGACAAAACAAGAGAAGGAGCAAGAGTAGGAGAGACTACTAATGCCTCAAATGATGTTTTATTTTGATGTGGACATCTCAGGTTTTAATTTTTAAAAATAAATCTAAGGTTTTAATCTTACAGTGGAAAAATCCTATACTGAAGCATGTTTGGAACACTATGCATTTTAGTGAAGCAATGATTCTTCATATTTATGATAGAATCTAGTTAGACTTCTGAGTCTGATGAAGAGATTTATTGATATGGAGAATTTCATATAAACTTTGTTCTTACATTGCCAATCTATAGGAATGTGTCTCAAATTTCATTTGATACTTCACTTCAAACTGCAAGAATGGGGTTATGCACAGCAGGTCCATAATGTCCAATAAAATCCTAAAGATGGCAACCTGAGTTGTTATCATATGGTCAACTAAGAATAAAGATCATCATGTTTACCTCTTTCACTGAATTCCAAAATGGGTTAGCCTGGTGGTTCAAAGGCTAAAAGAGATGAACACTTTCCAAAATCCAGCTCCAGTCCCTAATCATTACCCAAATCATAATCCCAAACTATTTAATGCCCGATTTTGTAACTTCTCAAATCTTTCTTCTATTTCTCTGGAAATGAAGATAAACCAATAGCCAATTTCTTGGAAAGCCTGATGCCCTAGAAAGGATAGGAGAATTTCATTTGACTTCTATTGCCATTTTTGGACAATTTCTCCTCCCTCCACTTCCAAAAAGTACAGATCCTTTGTAGAACTTGTCATCAGATTATGGTACTTTGTCTCTTTCCTTATTGCCACAATCTGTCTCATTTTCCATTTATTCTCTGAAGATTTTTAAAGCTCATTTACTTTCTTCCTTCATCACTCTTGCATTATTTTTTGTGACTTCAGTTTCTACATGGATGATTCATCTGATATCCTGGCCTCTCATATTCTTGACTTCCACCCCTGGTCAGCTTTTTCTGCTTGACCTCAGTAATATGTCTTCATGGTAATACCTTAGACTTACAACCTCTAATACTTCAGGACCCCAAATATCTTCTTTAAAATATACCACCTAATGCATCCCACACCATTTTATCATACACTTTCATGCTGAAAATTTTTTACTTTCCCATTGAGATGTCTTGTTGACTCAGTAATTGCTTTGTTATTGCGCATCTCATGTCTTCTTTTCCCTACTTACCTGACATGGTCCAAAACTGTCATCAGAAAATATCATATATTTAGTTTCTCTTTGCTTCCTCCATTGTGAGAGCATGTGAAAAAAAAAAAAGTCAAATATGTCAAACCTAATTATTTTCTTTTTTTTTTTATTATTTTTAAAATTTATTTCTTTATTTTAAAGTTTTTACAGAGTTTTGTTGTTCACAGACATGCATATTCCCAGATCAGTCACATGCATATCCCTGGCCCCCTGCCCCCTCCCAGGCCCCCCCATCCCACCCCTCCAGGCCGTCGCACCAAGCCATTGCAAGAACTCCTATTCCCTTAGTGCAACGACAGTAGCTATCTTTTTCACACATAATAGCATAGGTTTCCATGTTACTCCCTCTATGCCTCCCACCACTGTTCATTCCCCACAATGTCCATATGTCTATTCTCTGTCTGTTTTTCTATAATGGATTTATTTTTTCTGTTTTTTTTTTTTTTCCCTTAGTGAATTTTTTTTTTATTCTTTATTTTAAAGTTTTTACAGAGTTTTGTTGTTCACAGACATGCATGTTCCCAGATCAGTCTTATGCATATCCATGGTCCCCACCCGCCCAGATCCCCCCATCCCACCCCTCCAGACCTTCGCCCCAAGCCATTGTAAGCACTCCTATTCCCTTAGCACAATGACAATAGCTATCTTTTCCACACATAACACTATAGGTTTCCTTGTTACTTCCTCCATGCTTCCCCCTCTCTATTTCTTTCCACGATGTCCCTATGTCTATGCTCTGTCCGTTTTTCCATGAGTTCCCTGCGTGTGCTATCAAGACCGTCCTACTAGATTCCATATATGTGTGTTAGTATGCTGTATTTGTCTTTCTCTTTTTGACTTACTTCACTTTTTATGATAGGTTCTAGAGCCAGCCACTTCATTAGGACTGAGTCTTCTGCATTTCTTTTAACAGCTGAGTAGTATTCCATTGTATATCTGTACCAGAGCTTCTGGATCCATTCATTCGTCGATGGACATCTAGGTTGCTTCCATGTTCTGGCTATTGTATAGAGAGCTGCAATGAACATTGGGGTACAGGTACCTCTTTCAGTTTTGATTTCATCAGGATATAAGCCTAATAGTGGGATTGTTGGGTCATATGATGCTTCTATTTTTAGTTTTTTAAGAAATCTCCATACTGTCTTCCATAGAGGCTGTATCAATTTACATTCCCACCAGCAATGCAAGAGGGTTCCCTTTTCTCTGCACCCTCGCCAGCATTTATTGTCTGCAGATTTTTTGAAGATGGCCATTCTGACGGGTATGAGGTGATATCTCATTGTAGTTTTAATTTGCATTTCTCTAATAATAAGCGAGGTTGAGCATCGTTTCATATGCTTTTGGGCCATCTGTATGTCCTCTTTGGAGAGGCATCTCTTTAGATCTTTTTCCCATTTTTTGATTGGGTTGTTCATTTTCCCTGTGCTGATTTGTCTGAGTTGCTTGTAGATTTTGGAGATTAATTCTTTCTCTGTTGTTTCATTTGCTATGATTTTCTCCCACTCTGTGGGGTGTCTGTTGAACTTTTTTGTAATTTCTTTTGCTGTACAAAAGCTTTTAAGTTTCATGAGGTCCCACATGCTCATTTGTCTTTTCAGTTCCGCTATTTTAGCTGGTAAGTCAGAGAAGATCTTGCTTTGATTGATGTCCTTGAGGGTTTTGCCTATATTCTCCTCTAAGAGTTTGATGGTCAAACCTAATTATTTTCTTATTTACTACTTACCTACAGTGCAGAAGTTCAAGTATTATGAAAGAAATTTTTACCGTGTGCTGACAATTACAGTTTAACGTCTTGATTCCAAAGTTCAATGAAGCACACCACATTTATTGAGTTTTTTAGTCCTGCACAATGAATATTTTAAATTTCCTTACTCTCAAATCCCTTTCCCTCTTTCATGCTTTTAGTTAACCCTCTAACCTAAGGTTTCACTATATTAGAAACAGCATAGTTAGATATAATTAGAATATATCAGTCAAAAAAAAAAATCTCTCCAGCAGCAAATCTAACAAGGCAACTGAAACCTAAGTTACTATTTTTGCCTTCCCTCTTACTAAAAGGGAAGTAGTGCTCACTTCCATTAAAGGCCAGTGCCTCCCTTTCCCACAGCATTTAATATTCAGTGATTAGCCACTCTAATATCTTTTTTTTGATTCTAAATTTATTTTTCTCTATTGACTTATTCACATGTGCATAAAAGCATGGTTTAATATCTTATATCATAAAAGCAACAACTATATTCTGACTTATAGCTATAACTTGATTTTTCTGAGTTCATGCATTTTAAATACTCTAATTTGTTGCCTAGGGTGACTTTTTTTTTTTCACTTACTCATCATTTTTCATTCTATCCAAGTAGACTTTCTTATTAAACTCTTTTGTCAAAGTCATAACTAATTTGCCTTGTGCTGAAAACAATGACCTATTTGTCATTTTCAGTAATATTCAACACAAACATTCTGCCTTCATGAAACATTCTTTTTATATGTATAAGCAATTTATTAAGGCATATCTATATATCACACAATCTGTCCATTTAAACCATACAGTTCAGGCCTCTTATCTACTGAGGTGGCACATTGTCTGTGTAGCGTGTTTCTCCCTAAATTAATCCATTTGTTACCTATCACTTTGTCTCTCACTGAATTCTTTCTGTGATGAGACATCAAGAACCTGAACATCATTAGGTCCTGAGACCAGGTGTGTAATCTCAGTCAAAACACTGTGGTTCAAGTTCCAATACAGGTTTTGGCTGGGTTCGAGTCCTGGCCCATGGGTTCAAGTCCCAGTTTCAGGTACTTGGTTTCAATATATAATATATAAAATAGAAAATCAATAACGACCTACTATATAGCACAGAGAACTCTATACAATATTTGTTAATAATCTATATAGGGAAAATCTGAAAAAGAATGGATGTATATCTATACATGAACTTAACCACTTTGCTGTATACTGGAAAATAACAAAACTGTGAAAAAACCATGCTGCAATATAATATAAAAGTTAAAAAAATAAAGCATACAGTTCAACAGTTTTCAGTATGTCCAGAGAGTGATACAGAACCATCAGCACAATTCATTTTAGAAAATCTTCATAACTCCCCAAAGAAACTCCATGCCTAATCACTCCTCGTTATCCACCTGCCTATCCTCCTTCTCTCCTTGAGCCTCCCACTTCCCCTCAAGTGAGGCAACAACTCACTAAACTACTTTCTGTGTCTATAGACTTGCATGTCCTAAATATTTCATATAAATGGAATCACATAATATGTGGTCTTTTGTGATTGGCTTCTTCCACTTCCCTTCAGGGTGAATCAATATTTCATTGACTTATTCACATGTGCATAAAAGCATGGTTTAATATCTTATATCATAAAAGCAACAACTATATTCTGACTTATAGCTATAACTTGATTTTTCTGAGTTCATGCATTTTAAATACTCTAATTTGTTGCCTAGGGTGACTTTTTTTTTTTCACTTACTCATCATTTTTCATTCTATCCAAGTAGACTTTCTTATTAAACTCTTTTGTCAAAGTCATAACTAATTTGCCTTGTGCTGAAAACAATGACCTATTTGTCATTTTCAGTAATATTCAACACAAACATTCTGCCTTCATGAAACATTCTTTTTATATGTATAAGCAATTTATTAAGGCATATCTATATATCACACAATCTGTCCATTTAAACCATACAGTTCAGGCCTCTTATCTACTGAGGTGGCACATTGTCTGTGTAGCGTGTTTCTCCCTAAATTAATCCATTTGTTACCTATCACTTTGTCTCTCACTGAATTCTTTCTGTGATGAGACATCAAGAACCTGAACATCATTAGGTCCTGAGACCAGGTGTGTAATCTCAGTCAAAACACTGTGGTTCAAGTTCCAATACAGGTTTTGGCTGGGTTCGAGTCCTGGCCCATGGGTTCAAGTCCCAGTTTCAGGTACTTGGTTTCAATATATAATATATAAAATAGAAAATCAATAACGACCTACTATATAGCACAGAGAACTCTATACAATATTTGTTAATAATCTATATAGGGAAAATCTGAAAAAGAATGGATGTATATCTATACATGAACTTAACCACTTTGCTGTATACTGGAAAATAACAAAACTGTGAAAAAACCATGCTGCAATATAATATAAAAGTTAAAAAAATAAAGCATACAGTTCAACAGTTTTCAGTATGTCCAGAGAGTGATACAGAACCATCAGCACAATTCATTTTAGAAAATCTTCATAACTCCCCAAAGAAACTCCATGCCTAATCACTCCTCGTTATCCACCTGCCTATCCTCCTTCTCTCCTTGAGCCTCCCACTTCCCCTCAAGTGAGGCAACAACTCACTAAACTACTTTCTGTGTCTATAGACTTGCATGTCCTAAATATTTCATATAAATGGAATCACATAATATGTGGTCTTTTGTGATTGGCTTCTTTCATGTATCATAGTGTTTTCAAGGTTCATCCGTATTACAGGGTGAATCAATATTTCATTCCTTTTCACTGATGGATAATATTTCCTTGAATAGATATAAGACACCTATTAACCTTTTCATCAGTTGATGGGCATTAGGTTGTTTCCAGTTTGGAGCTAAGTAATACTGCTAGGAACATTTAAGTACAAGCTTTCATATGGACATGCGTTTTTAATTCTCCTGCATATATACAAATGACATTGCTAAATCACAAGGAGACTAACTACAGGCTTAACATTTTGAGAAACTTTCAGACTCTTTCTTAAAATGGCTGCACAATTTTACAGTTTTCACAAGCATTGTATGACAGTTTCCATTTCTCTGCATCTTCATCAACACTTGTTATTATTTCTATTTATTATTATGTCCATCCTAGTTGATACAAATTCATATCTCAATTTTGGTTTTGATATGCATTTTCTTGATGGCTTATCTATCATTTCTGTGATATAAGATGCCCCACATTTCAGTGTTACTCTTTCTCAGTCTTTCTGATGATTTCTTTTCCACCCAAACTCTAAATCCCCTTCATGGATCAAAGCCTTGGTTTTTCCAGTAGTCATATACAGATGTGAAGTTCGGCCATAAAGAAGACTGAGCACAGAAAAATTGATGCTTTTCATTTATTAATTTATTTTTATTTTATTTAACAGAGTTTTGTTGTTTACTGCTATACATAAACCTGAATCAGTCATAGGTATACATTTGATCCCTCCCACTTGAACTTCTTCCCATCTCCTTCTCTATCCCATCTCTCTAGGTTGTTGCATAAACACTATAAAAGTTCCCTTAGTCTTATAGCATATTCACATTGGTTGTTTCTTTTATATATGGTAATGTAAGTTTCAATGTTAATCTTTCCATACCTTTTGTCCATTCCTCTCTCCCCCTAATGTCAAGTCTGTTCTGTCTGTCTGTTTCTCCATGCTTTTGATTTGTGTTATTGGAGAAGACTCTTGAGAGTCCTTTGGAATGCAAGGAGATCAAACCAGTCAATCCTAAAGGAAATCAACCCTGATTATTCACTGGAAGGACTGATGCTGAAGTTGAAGCTCCAGTACTTTGGCCACCTGATGCAAAGAGCTGACTCATTGGAAAAGACCCTGATGGTGGGAAAACTGAAGGCAAAGGGAAAAGGGTGTGGCAGAGGAAGAGATGGTTGGATAGCATTGGACATGAATGGACATGAATCTGACCAAACTCTGGGAGACAGTAAAGGCTAGAAGAGGCTGTGTGCAGCAGTCCATGGGATTGCAGAGAGCAGGAAATGACTTACTGGCTGAATAGCAACAACAATAAACTCTAAATGGTAGAATATCCTTATCTATTTTTGTGATTATGTCTAGTCCTTCTGTTTAACTAATACCATTATATACAGTGATACCAACTAAAGAATGTCAACCTAAGGAGACTTTAGCCATTGGAGTCCCTGACTTTCAACACAGCCTGAAAGGTGGATTCAGGGAAGAAATCAGCAATGAGAGATTCTGTGCTTTGAGGAAACGGGGAACAGTCCTTTGGATTGTTAGATATTTTCAAGAGAAAATTTTATGAACTTTTCATAACCTAATCTTTTATGAACATAACCTTTTTGAACCTAATTTCTTGCATCTTCCCATACTTAGAAAAGAAATGAAATCACTAGCTATCTGTGCCTTATGATCAAAAATAGCCTTCCAGTGAGGTGTGCTTGGATGTACCCCTTCTCCAAAATCACATATTTGCTGATCTTCCTCTTCACTTCTTGGGAGTAGTTTTTTTCAAAGCTATCTGAAAAACTGTCTCCTAGGCTAAATCCCTCAGTATGTCCAGAAATAAAATTGAAACTCAAAGTTCTCTAGTATATTTTTATTTCAGTTCATACTGATTACTTATAGAATTTTATTTTTAACACTGCACTTTCTACATACTTGTTTCAATTTGTATCTTAAATTTATTATTTCTGAAACAATTCTTTATACTGGCATTATCAAAATTTAATTATTTCTCCCATCCTGGAAATTCTTTGTATTATTCAATTATGCCATTATTCACTCAGACAACCAGGATCTAAACCTAGAAACCATCCATAATTTCTCTGTTTTCTTATCACTCATGATTAATCTGTCACTATCACATTCAAAACACCATCCTGATATGTTCATTTCTTTGTTACTGGCCTATTTTACTTTGCAATACACCAAGTCAATAAATACCTAAAAGTGCTTATCTCTACTCTTGACAAACCAACAAATTGTCTTCTATATAGAAGCAACTACAAGCTTTTTAAGACTTAAATCCTGTCCCATTCAAGCAAAGAATAATCATGTGATTAGTTTATTGGGTTCCTGAGCAAAAATAAAAAGTTAATATGTAATGTATGTGGAAACTGACCATATCTCTTTCAGGAGTGTGATCATGCTAGATATAAAAATCCTGAATCTAAAATATATACAACTTTTAAAATATTGGATTGTATATATTGGAAGACAGATTAAAGAGAGTTAATTATTTTTCAATCTGTCATCATATACCTCTATTTTGGGGGTAATCAAAGTACATATATCGCATCTTAAGTTCCTCACTGTCATCCTCTGTGGTACTAATTTAAATAGGTTATTAGATCAGATAATAAAGTAGAGTTATGTAAAAGCATACAGAGAAAAATAAATAGCTCAAGTGATCAACCTGGATAAGTTGTAAGTCATCTGGGCTGTATTTGACTCACCTGAGAAACCAGACAGGTAGATCAGGTAATCTCTGGGGCTACATGCAGCTTTAAAATTATGAGTTGTCTACAGTAATGTGTGTTTACTCTAAAAATCAAGTTATATAAGACCTTTACTGGAAGTATTTCACTTTTACTGCCAGGAAATCTTTGGCACTTTAAATGTGACTCTTTTTGGTACTCAGGAAAGCTGCCAGACAGTGAATAAACATTAAGTACCGAAACTTTCTGTTTGTTATCAAAGTAAATACAGTAAAAGTACAAGTGACTTTTATCATTCATACCCAATAATTAACTAATTGACTACTTTGTCCCAGTGAAAATGATAATTTTAGACAAATGATCTATTTAGTTTTGTACAGTTTGGATTAATGGTTCAAGATAAATGTTCCCACCACTAAGTCTGTGTTTTTAGTGACACTTCAAATGCAAGGAGCTGAGTTGACATCAGCTTCTCAAATCACATAATAACCCACTGGCTTTCAGCACCTAATTTTCAAGATTCACCTGACTTTCATGGAATGAGGAAAACAAAATGAGCATTATGTTAAAAGAGCTGTAGAAATATAAGAAAAGGAAGCTGAAGAAAATCGGCTGGCACAGGATAATAGTCGTATTAATAAAGTGTTTGCCTGTTAAAGAAAGTATATATTGGCAAGTTTGAATATAGTATATGAAAAAATGGTAATTATAAAGTACAAATCCAAACAATTTTTTAAACTATTTTTTATTGGAGTATATTTGTTTTACAATGTTGCATTTGCTTCAGGTGTAAAGTGAAGTTACTTTTATACATTTTTACAGAGTTTTCTTATTTACAAATATGCATAATCCCTCAACAGTCATAGGTATATCCCTGACCTCTCTCACTTGAGCCCTCCCTCACTTTTCCCCCTTCCCACTGCACCCCAGGTTGATGCTTAGTCCCCATGTATGTTCCCTCAGTCTTACAGCTGAATTACAGTGGTAATCTCTGTTACATATGATAGTACAGGTTTCCTTGTTGTTCGTTCCATACCTTTCATCCGATCTTCCCTCCCCGCAATGACCATACGTCTGTCCTCTAAGTCTGTTTTTCCATCGCTGCTCAGTGTATGCATTTATCAGTACCATCTTGCTAGATTCCGTATATATGCATTAGAATACTGTATTTGTCCTTTTTCTTTTTGTCTTACTTCACTTTGTATAATAGGTTCTGGATTTATCCATCTCATTAGGATTGATTCTTCTGTATTTTTTTTATGACTGAGAAGTATTCCATTGTATTCTAAATAATTTTGATGGCAAGTTATTGCTGCATCTGTGTCATTAGCTTCATTCATTCCTACAGGCCAGCGTGTTTGCAGGGCTTGGCATGTTCATGACTCTAGCATCAAAGAGGAAAGTAATGTATTTCTTTTTTTTTTTTTAAACCTTTATTTTGCTTTTAACTTTTACAGAGTTTTGTTGTTTACAGAAGTAATGTATTTCTTGGCATAGAATTTTATGGACTGGCAAACTGAGGTACTGAAGTATTTCATATTGTTCCGACTACCACCACTTAACAAAGGAAAAGAGCTTTCTAACACTTGCAGATCTTTAGAGTTGCAATTTGGTATGCTAAGCTTAGCTTTGCATATTTTCAAGATTCACCTGACTTTCATGGAATGAGGAAAACAAAATGAGCATTATGTTAAAAGAGCTGTAGAAATATAAGAAAAGGAAGCTGAAGAAAATCGGCTGGCACAGGATAATAGTCGTATTAATAAAGTGTTTGCCTGTTAAAGAAAGTATATATTGGCAAGTTTGAATATAGTATATGAAAAAATGGTAATTATAAAGTACAAATCCAAACAATTTTTTAAACTATTTTTTATTGGAGTATATTTGTTTTACAATGTTGCATTTGCTTCAGGTGTAAAGTGAAGTTACTTTTATACATTTTTACAGAGTTTTCTTATTTACAAATATGCATAATCCCTCAACAGTCATAGGTATATCCCTGACCTCTCTCACTTGAGCCCTCCCTCACTTTTCCCCCTTCCCACTGCACCCCAGGTTGATGCTTAGTCCCCATGTATGTTCCCTCAGTCTTACAGCTGAATTACAGTGGTAATCTCTGTTACATATGATAGTACAGGTTTCCTTGTTGTTCGTTCCATACCTTTCATCCGATCTTCCCTCCCCGCAATGACCATACGTCTGTCCTCTAAGTCTGTTTTTCCATCGCTGCTCAGTGTATGCATTTATCAGTACCATCTTGCTAGATTCCGTATATATGCATTAGAATACTGTATTTGTCCTTTTTCTTTTTGTCTTACTTCACTTTGTATAATAGGTTCTGGATTTATCCATCTCATTAGGATTGATTCTTCTGTATTTTTTTTATGACTGAGAAGTATTCCATTGTATTCTAAATAATTTTGATGGCAAGTTATTGCTGCATCTGTGTCATTAGCTTCATTCATTCCTACAGGCCAGCGTGTTTGCAGGGCTTGGCATGTTCATGACTCTAGCATCAAAGAGGAAAGTAATGTATTTCTTTTTTTTTTTTTAAACCTTTATTTTGCTTTTAACTTTTACAGAGTTTTGTTGTTTACAGAAGTAATGTATTTCTTGGCATAGAATTTTATGGACTGGCAAACTGAGGTACTGAAGTATTTCATATTGTTCCGACTACCACCACTTAACAAAGGAAAAGAGCTTTCTAACACTTGCAGATCTTTAGAGTTGCAATTTGGTATGCTAAGCTTAGCTTTGCATTTTTCTGGAAGGTAATGGCATAAATTTTGTTATCTGCCAATTTCCTGCTGAAGGAATTATTTTTCTTCAGTGTATTGATAGTTTCTAGTTTCCTATGTATTGCTGAATAGTATTCCATTTGCATGAATATACCAGTTAGTTTCTACATTTACCTGTTAATGAATATTTGGCTTGTTCTGCTTTGGGGCTATTATAAATAAATATACTAGGAACATTTCTATGTACCTCTTTGTTGATATCTATACTTTCATTTCTTTGATACCTAGGAGTGGGATGACAGAGCCATATGGTAAATGTACGTTTAACTTCATGGGAAACTTTTAAACTGCTATCCAAAAGAGCTGTACAATTTTGCCTTCCTACCAGTAATTTTTGGCTTGCAACCTTGCTAATGTTTAGTATTGTCAGTTATTATTTTTATTATTATTTTAACAATTCTAAGGTAGCATATCTCACTGTAGTTTCAATTTTCATTTCTCTGAAAACTTATGTTGAGCAACTTTTCATAGACTTATTAGTCTTTAATTTATATTCTCTTGTAAAATGTTTATTCGAATCCTCCCCATTTGTTTTTATATTTGGGTGTCTTTTCATTTGGGTTCTAAAAATTCTTTATATTTTGGGATAAATGTTGTTTATCTTACATATGCTCTATAGATACTTTCTTCAGGTTTTTGATGTTCGTCCAAGAGCTAAAGCACTTTAGTATTCTTGCCTTGAGTATTTCATAGACAGAGGAGCCTGTTTGGCTATAGTCCATGGGGTCTCAAAGAGTCAGATAGGACTGAGGAACTTTCACTTTTCATCTTACTGAAGATGCACCCCACACAATCTGATATTTAGAGAGTCTTGCTATTAATAGATAGATAATTTGGCATAATACCTGTATTAAATGTATTTTAAGTTTTTGCCTCTTTTCCCTACTTGTACCACCACATACTTGTACATACTTGTACACATTGTGCCATTGTACACATTGTGCCATTGACTGATAAACTGACACACTTAATCAATTTATATACAATGAAAGCATTTTACTCTTATTTAACATTAATGTCTGAATTTCAGTTTTTTCACTTGGAAACAAGAATAAATAATATCTGTCATGAGGCTCTAAATGTCAACTGCCTGCCACCACACCTGCCACTTAATAAACATTCGAGCACTGATTCATTTTCTTTTCTCTTTAAAAGCTGTCTCACAAAAGCAGCAGCAGAAATGATTCAATGTGTTCATCATTAACCCGATTGTATAGTAAGGCATTCATAAATAGTGATCAGTTACATCAGACCTGAAGACAGCAGAGTATAGATTTTGCTGTCTACTTTTCTGTAGTGGAGACATTTTTCAAAGAATATGTGTAAACTATATGTCCCATTCAGATGATCTGATAAGTAACTTTTTAAAAAAATAATCACCAAAAAATTTCATGTTAATTTTAATATTTTGAATTACATTGTCGAAAAAGATTTCCTGTTTGGAAGGTGAAAATACATCTCATTTGATTTTCTTCCCAGAAAGACATTTTTATGTGCAGACTATTTGGAGAGACAGAAAGAGACAGAACATAGATTGGTTTTGGTTTAAAGTAAAAACCTCTACCTTATTAGTCACCTCAAATGTTTCAGATGAATTTGACTCTTTATTTCAGAGACTGGCATAAGCTCTGATTGGTCTTGTAAAATGTTTATTCGAATCCTCCCATTTTTTTATATTTGGGTGTCTTTTCATTTGGGTTCTAAAAATTCTTTATATTTTGGGATAAATGTTGTTTATCTTACATATGCTCTATAGATACTTTCTTCAGGTTTTTGATGTTCGTCCAAGAGCTAAAGCACTTTAGTATTCTTGCCTTGAGTATTTCATAGACAGAGGAGCCTGTTTGGCTATAGTCCATGGGGTCTCAAAGAGTCAGATAGGACTGAGGAACTTTCACTTTTCATCTTACTGAAGATGCACCCCACACAATCTGATATTTAGAGAGTCTTGCTATTAATAGATAGATAATTTGGCATAATACCTGTATTAAATGTATTTTAAGTTTTTGCCTCTTTTCCCTACTTGTACCACCACATACTTGTACATACTTGTACACATTGTGCCATTGTACACATTGTGCCATTGACTGATAAATTGACACACTTAATCAATTTATATACAATGAAAGCATTTTACTCTTATTTAACATTAATGTCTGAATTTCAGTTTTTTCACTTGGAAACAAGAATAAATAATATCTGTCATGAGGCTCTAAATGTCAACTGCCTGCCACCACACCTGCCACTTAATAAACATTCGAGCACTGATTCATTTTCTTTTCTCTTTAAAAGCTGTCTCACAAAAGCAGCAGCAGAAATGATTCAATGTGTTCATCATTAACCCGATTGTATAGTAAGGCATTCATAAATAGTGATCAGTTACATCAGACCTGAAGACAGCAGAGTATAGATTTTGCTGTCTACTTTTCTGTAGTGGAGACATTTTTCAAAGAATATGTGTAAACTATATGTCCCATTCAGATGATCTGATAAGTAACTTTTTAAAAAAATAATCACCAAAAAATTTCATGTTAATTTTAATATTTTGAATTACATTGTCGAAAAAGATTTCCTGTTTGGAAGGTGAAAATACATCTCATTTGATTTTCTTCCCAGAAAGACATTTTTATGTGCAGACTATTTGGAGAGACAGAAAGAGACAGAACATAGATTGGTTTTGGTTTAAAGTAAAAACCTCTACCTTATTAGTCACCTCAAATGTTTCAGATGAATTTGACTCTTTATTTCAGAGACTGGCATAAGCTCTGATTGGTCTTGTAAACACAGTGTTCACAAGCCTCTAGTCCCGCAATGGGTTCAAAAGCACCTATGTGGCTCAGTTCAATCCAAAGAGATTAAATGAGACTCCTAAAACTTTTCTTGAACAGAGTCTTATTCTTTCCTGCTAGATGTAAAATCTGAAAGAATGCTAAGTATACTTGGTCTTCTGTACCTGTGGAACTTACTAAAGCCTCCACTGCGATTTGCTAGCACACATAGTCCAACATTGTTGATGGCAAAACAAAGATAGGAGCATTGTTTGGGTTCTGAATTGGGCTTTTTTATACCCACTCCATGACCTTTCTGATGAGCTGATCTGCATGCAGCCTTGTTGCTTAAGCCCACTCCGGTTGGAAGTTCTATTACTTGCAGCCATGGTACTTCAAAGGAGGGGCAGAGTAAATCACACTTCCCAGACTATTGTGTCACAAACAGAAGCTTCCTGGGATATGCTTCTGCCCATTACAGGGCAATCTCGGGCACAATAATTACACAAGAGTTACAGAGATTCAGTGTTTTTTAATGTAAAATTAACCTAAGTTAGAGGTTCAGCAGAATTTAGTGGGTCTTGACAATTCAAAGAAGTCCACTAAGCTTTAAGACCAACTAACTAGAAGAAAAACATGTGTGCTCATTTTGTCTCTCATCTTCTTGTCTCTATTTCTTTCCTCCTGATTAAGTAACTTCCTTTTTAATCTCTCCCAAGAGCAAATAATAATTATTGGAAATAGCATAGTTTTTGTCCATATTAACAATTAAATGTATTTTTCTAAAAGCATCATCATGCACAAGGGTTTCTTTTCTCAAAATGAAAAGCCCTTTGTTAGCAGGCAAAGCAATTTAGCTTTTCTTTATCTCCAGTTTTCCTGTTTAGACTGATTTTGTGCCTATTAAATAACCCCAAAAGACCTATTGAAATGTTCCCCCAACAATATTTCCATTAAAAAATTGAATTCTTCTGCTTTGTATGAATGAGGAAACAGTTACAATTTGAAACAAAATTAGCAACTCTTCTTGTTTAGAATTTTAACTGGTACAGTCATTCAAGGAGAAAATTTGTCCATGTCTTACGGAATGACTATGTGTGACCTCTGACTCAGCAATTACACTGCTGGGTTAACATCCCAGAGAAACTCTAAGACTCAGTAAATGAATAGGTACAAAGCTGTTCGTGTATGTGTTTCGGGAGAGAGGAAAGAGAGAAACAAAACTTCAGAGTACATCAATCAAGGGATAAGTATGTATAGTTTTGGAAATAATTTACTGTGATTATTAGGGGCTTCCCAGGTAGTCTGTTGGCAAAAAATCTACCTGCCAATGTAGGAGATGCAAGAGATCCATGGAAGTTTTGATCGCTGAGTTAGAGATATTCCCTGGAGTAGGAAATGACACCCCACTCCAATATTCTTGCCTGGAAAATTCTATGGACAGGGGAGCCTGGTGGGCTACAGTTTAAAGGGGGTGCAAAGAGTCAGATATGATTGAGCACACACACAAACATTCTCTTCCGATTTCTAGTTAAAGATTCCAGATTCCATTTCTGGAGATTTAAAAAAATGATTTAGGATGTTTATTGGCCATTGTCTTTACCTTTTTGGGGATCTTAATTGCAGCATCCAGTCCCATCACTTCATGGCAAATAGACAGCAAAACAATGGAAACAGTGACAGACTACACTTTCTTGGACTCCAAAATCACCATAGATGGTAACTGAAGCCATGAAATTAAAAGACACCTTCTCCTTGGAAGAAAACCTATGACAGAGCCTATTTAAAAAGCTGAGATATAGTCTCTGCTAACAAAGGTCCATATAGGGCTTCCCTGGGGGTCCAGTGGGTAAGGACACCACCTTGCAGTGCTCTGCGACAAGAGAAGCCGCTGCAATGGGAGACCCACACAGGCCAAGGAACAAAGATGGATGAAAATGGATAAATGAAAGACCAATAGAAGTGGTCAAAAAAACCCAAAAAACAAGTCCATATAGTCAAAGCTATGGTTTTTCCAGTAGTCATGTATGGATGCATTAGTTGGCCCATAAAGAAAGCTGAGCGCCAAAGAATGCCTTCAAACTGTGGTGTTAGAGAAGACTCTTGAGAGTCCCTTGGATAGCAAGGGGATCAAACCAGTCAATCCTAAAGGAAATCAACCCTGAATATTCATTGCAAGGACTGATGTTGAAGTTGAAGATCCAATATTTTGGCCACCTGATGTGAAGAGATGACTCATTGGAAAAAACCCTCATCCTGGAAAAAATAGAAGGCAGAAGGAGAAGGGGACAACAGAAGATGAGATGGTTGGATGGCACCACTGAGTCAACGGACATGAGTCTGAGCAAGTTCAGGAAAATGGTAAAGGACAGGGAAGCCTGGTGTGCTGGAGTCTAGAGGGTTGCAAAGAGTCAGACATTACTGAGTGACTGAATTGCCTTCTTAAGTGGATACCAAATATTAAAGTTTATTTCACTGAAATGAATATTTGATTTTATGTAAAATGAGAGTTTGACTTAGTTTAATAGTTATACATCTACTATATTAAATATATTGTATTAGACACTGTGAGGGATTCATGTAAATCTAAATTAGGACCACTAGCTTTGTATAACTGACAATTTAGGTAGATTTTGCTTAGAGTGAGAGTTGTATGTGGTGTTTAAATACAAGGAGAGGAACAGTTTATGCTATGCGGTTTAAGAAGATCAATTGTATGCCTTTTCCTACTGATTTTGAGACCAATTGAGTAAGAAAGAAAATATGGAAAAATGGAGAATAAAACATCAACTTGATTACTGAAAAGGAACCTTGAGGGTTTAGCTTTACAGTTGCTAGTAAATGAGCTTTCTGAATAGTCCATGCTTATTGTACACTCCTGGTCACAAGGAAGGTCCCAAAGCAATGCTGGCACAGCCTAACTTAAATAGAAAATTGACTGAAATAAAGCTTTCTAACTAAGGTTTTACTGAGGAATTCAATGCCAGGGGAAAAGAAGAGTGAGAGGAAAAGAAGTAATGAGTTAGGGAAAAAGGAAAGTAAATGGAAGTGTTGGATGCAATTACTAAACTGCACTAAGCTTTGCATGAAAGCCTAACTGATGTTTGCACCCAGGTCACATTCCTGATGGACTTCCTTGAATCACTGATATTCAGAAATAAGACTTGGGTGCAGGCGGAAGAGAAAGCATCTACTGGTTCCTTCCTTATTCTTTTCATCGCTGACTAAGTTTTCACATGAATCATTAATTCCCTCCCACTTCTGAAGCATGGTCTGGCTCCCTGAGCAATCTCAGAACCCTCTGACTCTGCTCCTGGAGTATTCTCCAGAACATCTAGGTTCCAGCCTCCCCTGACTTTGGCTTCTCAGTCTCCTAAGAAATATCCCTTCTAAACAATCCAAGTCTAATAGTCCCACTGGGTTCCTCATTGTTGACTGGCTGTCAGAGATGTGAGAGGCCACTTCCAAGACAAAGCCTCAACCCTGCTTGCTCTATGTGCATTAGGCACCAGGTCCATCAACATAAGCAGCGCACACCCATCTTTCACGTGCTTCACTGAAGTCCCACTCACTAAGTTTAGGGTTGGTACACCTTCCCACACATCTTTAGGGCCAGTAGTTGAACGTTAGATTTTCTCTAGAGAAATCCATTTTGAATAGGTGTGAAGTCATATCTCAGTGTACTTTTTATTTGCATTTCCCTTATGATTAGTGATGTAGAGCACCTTTTCGTAGATATGTTGGCCATGTGTATGTCTTCTTTGGAAAATATTTATTCAAGTCCTTGGTTCATTTTTTTAAAAATTGCTTATTTGTTTTCTTGATGTTGAACTGATCAAACCCTTATATATGTTGGACATTAACCCCTTATCAGATATGTTTGGCTTGCAAATATTTCCTCCCAGTCTGTGGATTGCTGTTTCATTTTGTTGATTATTTCCTCTACTGTTCAGAAAGTTTTAACTTGATGTATTCCACTTGCTTATACTTTTGCTACCAGAGTTTTCGGTATCATAAACAATAAAAAAGTGAATTGGCAATGATGTTGTCTATGCCCTATGTTTTCTCTAGGAGATTTGTGGTTTCAGATCTTGAGATTTTGCCATTTGCAACAATGTGTGGGTGAATCTAGAAGAAATTATGCTATTAATAAGCAAAATAAACCAGACACAAAAAGAAAACAAGCTACTCATGGTTTCGCTTCTAAGTGAGATCTAAAAAAAGTTAAATATATAAAAGCAGAGGATAGAATAGTGGTTGCCAGAGATGGGGAGGTTGGGGAAATGGGGAGACTTTGATAAAAAGGTAGAAAGTTCCAGTTATGCAGGATGAATAAGTCTACAGATCTAATGTATAGCATAATAACAATAGTTAATAATAATATTCTATTGGATATTGGAAATTTGCTAAGAGGATAGGTTTTGCGTGCTAGCATCAAAAATAACTAGAAACTAGTGTGAAGATAATATTTTAATTGGCTTAACTCTAGTTATTATTTCACCACTTATACATGTATCAAATTATGTTATAATCTTAAATATATTCAATTTTTATTTAAAAATTTAAAATAAAAATTAAAAAAGGGAAAACCTCTTGAGAAAACTCCTCTTTTTTTGACTCTCTTATAGACTCATTGTGGAAATAATTTTAGAATAATGAAACCAGTTGTCTGACAGTTCCTTTGAAAATTTGCATCTTGGTCTGCCAGGGATCTCTCTTGGGAATTTCAAATCTTTTTTGTTTAAATTTTTTTAAATCTGTGTTTCTGACCTGCAAATTTCAAATTTGACCTTCTGTTAAATCTGACTACAGTGCTTTAGAACATGAATCCTGGAGCCAACTGGCTGCTTCTTTGGAAAATATTTATTCAAGTCCTTGGTTCATTTTTTTAAAAATTGCTTATTTGTTTTCTTGATGTTGAACTGATCAAACCCTTATATATGTTGGACATTAACCCCTTATCAGATATGTTTGGCTTGCAAATATTTCCTCCCAGTCTGTGGATTGCTGTTTCATTTTGTTGATTATTTCCTCTACTGTTCAGAAAGTTTTAACTTGATGTATTCCACTTGCTTATACTTTTGCTACCAGAGTTTTCGGTATCATAAACAATAAAAAAGTGAATTGGCAATGATGTTGTCTATGCCCTATGTTTTCTCTAGGAGATTTGTGGTTTCAGATCTTGAGATTTTGCCATTTGCAACAATGTGTGGGTGAATCTAGAAGAAATTATGCTATTAATAAGCAAAATAAACCAGACACAAAAAGAAAACAAGCTACTCATGGTTTCGCTTCTAAGTGAGATCTAAAAAAAGTTAAATATATAAAAGCAGAGGATAGAATAGTGGTTGCCAGAGATGGGGAGGTTGGGGAAATGGGGAGACTTTGATAAAAAGGTAGAAAGTTCCAGTTATGCAGGATGAATAAGTCTACAGATCTAATGTATAGCATAATAACAATAGTTAATAATAATATTCTATTGGATATTGGAAATTTGCTAAGAGGATAGGTTTTGCGTGCTAGCATCAAAAATAACTAGAAACTAGTGTGAAGATAATATTTTAATTGGCTTAACTCTAGTTATTATTTCACCACTTATACATGTATCAAATTATGTTATAATCTTAAATATATTCAATTTTTATTTAAAAATTTAAAATAAAAATTAAAAAGGAAATCCTCTTGAGAAAACTCCTCTTTTTTTGACTCTCTTATAGACTCATTGTGGAAATAATTTTAGAATAATGAAACCAGTTGTCTGACAGTTCCTTTGAAAATTTGCATCTTGGTCTGCCAGGGATCTCTCTTGGGAATTTCAAATCTTTTGTATGTTTCTGCCTAGTCAAATATTCAAATTTGACCTTCTGTTAAATCTGACTACAGTGCTTTAGAACATGAATCCTGGAGCCAACTGGCTGCTTCTTTTAGCTATGTGATTTGGAGCAAATAATATCTCATCTCCATGCCTCTATTTATCATTTGTAAAATATACATAAAATCATCAATCTGTGACACTATTATGTAAAAATCGACTAAAAGCTTGATTTAAAATGTATCACTACTAGTTGATTAATGGTCTCTGAAATTTTTGCTTTCATAATAAATTTTCCAGTAAGAAATTATATCCTAGAAATGAAATTCTCCCTTCTCTTATAAAATAAAAGTCAAATAAACATAAATTGATAGTTGTTTTCTTCCCATCCATCCCCACTTTTTTTTTTTTTTTTTTGCCTTACGCACAGCCATTTCTCTAGAATGTCTGGTGAACTTTTGAAGAACTGTAGTCAGAAGTCCTTCACTGCAAGGTGTGAAGCAAATTTGGCATCTTGAAAGTTGATCAAACTCAAAGTCATTCACGTGTCCAAGTTCAAAATATCACAAAACTTATTAAACATATCTAAAGCAGTGGCTTTCTCGAAAGATAACCAGTATTCCCACATTCCTACTGTGTTAGTGAAGGTCACGAATGACCTACCAGTATGACAACTCAGTGGCCAACCCCCATTGCTCTCCTTTATTTAATTATCAGGAACACTTGACACACTTCATCACTTCTTCCCGAAACACTTGCACTGCTCTTGGTTTTCTTTCTTCCTCACTGGCTACTCCTTCACAATTTCCTGTACTTCTTCCACCCTTTCTGTTCAGGCTTTTAATTTTGAGAGTGCAATGTTCAACTCTTGGTTATGGTCTATTCTCTGACTATGCTAACTCCTCTGAATTCTGTCTTCTGACTTGATTTATATTTTTTTGCTAACAGCTTAAAAATGTATATTTCTGGCTCAGACTTCTTTCTGAGAAACAGATCTATATCCCCAACTACCTACTTATCATCACAACTGTGATGTGGGGTCCACATCTGAAAATGAAATTGTCCATTCTTTTACCCCCTCAGTTCACACCTCCCCCAAAAGCCCAGCTCATTCTTCATCTGTTGATCCCAGTTGACAGCAACTATGTTCTTCTGACTGCTTAGGCAAAAGCAAGAAGGCACAGTCAAGTTCTCTTTTCTTTCGTAGCCCACATTCAATTAATTTAAAAATCCCATTTATTGTCTTTTCCTTCAAAGAGTGTTCAGAGTCAGTAAACTATCAGCAGCAGCATCTCCTGAATTCCTGTAGCTAACTCCAAAAGTTAATCTCCCTGTTTCTATTTTTGCCTCCTTTAGATTCCATTTTCAATTCAACAATCAGAATGACCATTTGCAAACATTGGATTATGTCACTCCTGTGCTTAAAGTTTCCCATAATATTACACATTCACCTACCCATGCTGCCCTTTTTTTTTTTTTTTTTTTTGCTTCTAAGTCATCATTTATTTTTTGTCTATTTTTATTCTTTTTGGCATGTGTTGGCCTCCCATTGCAGTGACCTCTTTGCTGGCAGACCACTGGCTCTAAGCACATGCACTCCAGAGTGCTGACTCATAATTGGACACACTGGCCCAGCCATTCCTCAGCATGTGGGATTCTCACTGGTCAGGAATCGAACCAGTGCCCGTTGCACTGAAGGGCAGATTCTTTACCCACTGGACTACCACAGAAGCCCTGCCTATGCTGTTTAGTCACCTACTCCATGTTCCAACAATTCCACTCCTACATGCCTCTCAAGAGACATGAATACACATGACATTTTTCCAATGTTGAGTTGTCTGAGTTGCTTGTAGATTTTGGAGATTAATTCTTTGTTTTTTCATTTGCTATGATTTTTTCCCATTCTGTGGGTTTTCTGTTTAGCTTTTTTTGTAGTTTCTTTTGCTGTACAAAAGCTTTTAAGTTTCATTAGGTCCCACATGTTCATTTTTGTTTTTAGTTCCACTATTCTAGTAGATGAGTCAGAGAAGATCTTGCTTTGATTGATGTCCTTGAGGGTTTTGCCTATATTCTTCTCTAAGAGTTTGATGGTTTCTGGTCTTACATTTAGGTCTTTAATCCATTTGGAGTTGATCTTAGTGTATGGTGTCAGGGAATGTTCCAACTTCATTTTTTTGCATGTTGCTGTCCAATTTTCCCAGCACCATTTGTTACCTCACACCTCCCCCAAAAGCCCAGCTCATTCTTCATCTGTTGATCCCAGTTGACAGCAACTATGTTCTTCTGACTGCTTAGGCAAAAGCAAGAAGGCACAGTCAAGTTCTCTTTTCTTTCGTAGCCCACATTCAATTAATTTAAAAATCCCATTTATTGTCTTTTCCTTCAAAGAGTGTTCAGAGTCAGTAAACTATCAGCAGCAGCATCTCCTGAATTCCTGTAGCTAACTCCAAAAGTTAATCTCCCTGTTTCTATTTTTGCCTCCTTTAGATTCCATTTTCAATTCAACAATCAGAATGACCATTTGCAAACATTGGATTATGTCACTCCTGTGCTTAAAGTTTCCCATAATATTACACATTCACCTACCCATGCTGCCCTTTTTTTTTTTTTTTTTTGCTTCTAAGTCATCATTTATTTTTTGTCTATTTTTATTCTTTTTGGCATGTGTTGGCCTCCCATTGCAGTGACCTCTTTGCTGGCAGACCACTGGCTCTAAGCACATGCACTCCAGAGTGCTGACTCATAATTGGACACACTGGCCCAGCCATTCCTCAGCATGTGGGATTCTCACTGGTCAGGAATCGAACCAGTGCCCGTTGCACTGAAGGGCAGATTCTTTACCCACTGGACTACCACAGAAGCCCTGCCTATGCTGTTTAGTCACCTACTCCATGTTCCAACAATTCCACTCCTACATGCCTCTCAAGAGACATGAATACACATGACATTTTTCCAATGTTGAGTTGTCTGAGTTGCTTGTAGATTTTGGAGATTAATTCTTTGTTTTTTCATTTGCTATGATTTTTTCCCATTCTGTGGGTTTTCTGTTTAGCTTTTTTTGTAGTTTCTTTTGCTGTACAAAAGCTTTTAAGTTTCATTAGGTCCCACATGTTCATTTTTGTTTTTAGTTCCACTATTCTAGTAGATGAGTCAGAGAAGATCTTGCTTTGATTGATGTCCTTGAGGGTTTTGCCTATATTCTTCTCTAAGAGTTTGATGGTTTCTGGTCTTACATTTAGGTCTTTAATCCATTTGGAGTTGATCTTAGTGTATGGTGTCAGGGAATGTTCCAACTTCATTTTTTTGCATGTTGCTGTCCAATTTTCCCAGCACCATTTGTTGAAGAGGCTTTGTCCCATTTTACAGGTTCGCCTCCTTTGTCAAAAATAAGGTATGCATAGGTGTGTGGGTTTATCTCTGAGTTCTCTATCTTGTTCCATTGGTCTACAATTCTGTTTTTGTGCCAGTACCATACTGTCTTGATGACTGTTGCTTTGTAGTAGAGTCTGAAGTTAAGGAGGCTGATCCCTCCAGCTCCATTCTTCTTCCTCAGGATTGCTTTGGCTATTCGAGGTCTTTGGTGTTTCCATATGAACTGTGTTCTTCTTCGGTCTAGTTGTGTGAAGAATGTCATTGGTAGTTCGATAGGGGTAGCAGTGAATCTATAGATGACATTTGGTGGTATGGTCATTTTTCACAATATTGACTCTTCTGACCCAGGAACATGGAATATCTCTCCATCTGTTTAAGTCTTCTTTAATGTCTCTCATGAATGCCTTGTAATTTTCTGTGTACAGTTCTTTGGTTTCTTTGGCTAGGTTTATTCCTAGATATTTGATTCTTTTGATTGTGATGGTGAAGGGGATTGCCTCTTTGATTTCGTTTTCTGATTTTTCATTGTTTGTGTATAGGAATGCCAGTGATTTTTGTGTATTGATCTTGTACCCTGCAGCTCAGACAACTCAACATCAGAAGAATGAACAACCCAATCAAAAAATGGGAAAAGGACCTAAACAGAAGCCCTGCCTATGCTGTTTAGTCACCTACTCCATGTTCCAACAATTCCACTCCTACATGCCTCTCAAGAGACATGAATACACATGACATTTTTCCAATGTTGAGTTGTCTGAGTTGCTTGTAGATTTTGGAGATTAATTCTTTGTTTTTTCATTTGCTATGATTTTTTCCCATTCTGTGGGTTTTCTGTTTAGCTTTTTTTGTAGTTTCTTTTGCTGTACAAAAGCTTTTAAGTTTCATTAGGTCCCACATGTTCATTTTTGTTTTTAGTTCCACTATTCTAGTAGATGAGTCAGAGAAGATCTTGCTTTGATTGATGTCCTTGAGGGTTTTGCCTATATTCTTCTCTAAGAGTTTGATGGTTTCTGGTCTTACATTTAGGTCTTTAATCCATTTGGAGTTGATCTTAGTGTATGGTGTCAGGGAATGTTCCAACTTCATTTTTTTGCATGTTGCTGTCCAATTTTCCCAGCACCATTTGTTGAAGAGGCTTTGTCCCATTTTACAGGTTCGCCTCCTTTGTCAAAAATAAGGTATGCATAGGTGTGTGGGTTTATCTCTGAGTTCTCTATCTTGTTCCATTGGTCTACAATTCTGTTTTTGTGCCAGTACCATACTGTCTTGATGACTGTTGCTTTGTAGTAGAGTCTGAAGTTAAGGAGGCTGATCCCTCCAGCTCCATTCTTCTTCCTCAGGATTGCTTTGGCTATTCGAGGTCTTTGGTGTTTCCATATGAACTGTGTTCTTCTTCGGTCTAGTTGTGTGAAGAATGTCATTGGTAGTTCGATAGGGGTAGCAGTGAATCTATAGATGACATTTGGTGGTATGGTCATTTTTCACAATATTGACTCTTCTGACCCAGGAACATGGAATATCTCTCCATCTGTTTAAGTCTTCTTTAATGTCTCTCATGAATGCCTTGTAATTTTCTGTGTACAGTTCTTTGGTTTCTTTGGCTAGGTTTATTCCTAGATATTTGATTCTTTTGATTGTGATGGTGAAGGGGATTGCCTCTTTGATTTCGTTTTCTGATTTTTCATTGTTTGTGTATAGGAATGCCAGTGATTTTTGTGTATTGATCTTGTACCCTGCAGCTCAGACAACTCAACATCAGAAGAATGAACAACCCAATCAAAAAATGGGAAAAGGACCTAAACAGACACCTCTTCAAAGAGGACATACAGATGGCCAAAAAGTACATGAAATGATACTCAACCTCACTTATAATTAGAGAAATGCAAATCAAAACTACAATGAGATATCACCTCACACCCATTAGAATGTCCATTATCAACAAATTGACAGACAATAAATGTTGGAGAGGGTGCAGAGAAAAGGGAACCCTCTTGCATTGATAGTGGGGAAAGTAAATTGATACAGCAGCTATGAAGACAGTATGAAGATTTCTTAAAAAACTGGAAATAGAAGCACCATATGACCCAGCAATCCCACTCTTAGGCTTATACCCTGATGAAATCAAACCTGAAAGAAGTACCTGTATCCCAATGCTCATTGCAGCTCTCTATACAATAACTAGAACATGGAAGCAACCTAGATGCCCATCAACGAATGAATGGATACAAAAGATCCGGTACATATATACAATGGAGTACTACACAGCTATAAAATGAAATGCAGAAGAATCAGTCCTAATGAGGTGGCTGGATCTAGAACCTATCATAAAAAGTGAAGTCAGTCAAAAAGAGAAGGACAAGTACAATATACTAACACATATATATGGAATCTAGTAGGATGGCAATGATAACACATGCAGTGAAGGGATAGAAAAACAGACATGGATAGTAGACATATGGACGGGTTTGTAGGTAGATGGCAAAGATAACACATGCAGCTCCATTCTTCTTCCTCAGGATTGCTTTGGCTATTCGAGGTCTTTGGTGTTTCCATATGAACTGTGTTCTTCTTCGGTCTAGTTGTGTGAAGAATGTCATTGGTAGTTCGATAGGGGTAGCAGTGAATCTATAGATGACATTTGGTGGTATGGTCATTTTTCACAATATTGACTCTTCTGACCCAGGAACATGGAATATCTCTCCATCTGTTTAAGTCTTCTTTAATGTCTCTCATGAATGCCTTGTAATTTTCTGTGTACAGTTCTTTGGTTTCTTTGGCTAGGTTTATTCCTAGATATTTGATTCTTTTGATTGTGATGGTGAAGGGGATTGCCTCTTTGATTTCGTTTTCTGATTTTTCATTGTTTGTGTATAGGAATGCCAGTGATTTTTGTGTATTGATCTTGTACCCTGCAGCTCAGACAACTCAACATCAGAAGAATGAACAACCCAATCAAAAAATGGGAAAAGGACCTAAACAGACACCTCTTCAAAGAGGACATACAGATGGCCAAAAAGTACATGAAATGATACTCAACCTCACTTATAATTAGAGAAATGCAAATCAAAACTACAATGAGATATCACCTCACACCCATTAGAATGTCCATTATCAACAAATTGACAGACAATAAATGTTGGAGAGGGTGCAGAGAAAAGGGAACCCTCTTGCATTGATAGTGGGAATGTAAATTGATACAGCAGCTATGAAGACAGTATGAAGATTTCTTAAAAAACTGGAAATAGAAGCACCATATGACCCAGCAATCCCACTCTTAGGCTTATACCCTGATGAAATCAAACCTGAAAGAAGTACCTGTATCCCAATGCTCATTGCAGCTCTCTATACAATAACTAGAACATGGAAGCAACCTAGATGCCCATCAACGAATGAATGGATACAAAAGATCCGGTACATATATACAATGGAGTACTACACAGCTATAAAATGAAATGCAGAAGAATCAGTCCTAATGAGGTGGCTGGATCTAGAACCTATCATAAAAAGTGAAGTCAGTCAAAAAGAGAAGGACAAGTACAATATACTAACACATATATATGGAATCTAGTAGGATGGCAATGATAACACATGCAGTGAAGGGATAGAAAAACAGACATGGATAGTAGACATATGGACGTTGTAGGAAATGAATAGTAGGTGGGAGGTATAAAGGAAGTAGCATGAAAACATGTACTATCATAAGTGAAGAAAATAGCTATAATCATTGCTCTGTGAGAAAAGGGGATCCTACAGGGGTCCTCTGTGATGGTCTGGAGTGGTGGGATGTGGGGTATATGCATATGACTAATATGGGAGCATACATATCTGTAAACAGTAAAACTTTGTAAAAGTTAAAAGTAAAATAAAAGCTTAAAAAAATACAAATGACAATAAAAAAACTTATACAAGAATAAGCAAAGCAGTTTTATTCCTAAATAGCCTGAAACTAGAAACAGGAATTGGAGAATGGATTCATCAAAAGCATGGTATATTCATGCAATGAAGTAATATACAGCAAAATAAAAATAATTAGCTCTGATACATTCTATAACAGAAATGTAAGTCAAAATATCAAAAATATTTTTCTGAGTGCAAAAGAAAGCCAGACAGAAATTGTTATGCACCAACAGGTCCCATGGATATAAATTTCAAAACACACAGAACTAATCTACAGTGATAGATATCGGAATAGTGGTTTCCTCTTTGGAGGTGTTGATATAGACTGGGAGGAACAGAAACTATCTAGGGCAACAGTACCAGTTTATGTCTTCATCTGGATGTGTTTATACGAGTATGCTGTGCTGTGCTGTGCTTAGTTGCTCAGTTGTGTCCAACTCTGTGTAGCTCCATGAACTATAGCCCACAAACCTCCGCTGTCCGTGGGGATTCTTCAGGCAAGGATACTGGCATGGGTTTCCATGCCCTCTTCCAGAGTATTTTCCCAACCCAGGGATTGAACCAAGGTCTCCCACATTGGGGGCAGATTCTTAAAGGCCAAGGCCATCAGGGAAGCATAAGAATACTGGCATAGGTAGCTGATCCTTTCTACAGGGGATCTCCCCAAACCAGGGGTCTCCTGCAGGAATCGAACTGGTGTCTTCTGCATTGCAGGTGGATTCTTTACCAGCTGAGCTACCAGGAAAGACTTTCTATAAGTATACATACATGGCAAAATTCAATGAATTAAGATATTTACATTTTACTACATATAATTTGTATTTCATTTTTAAATGAATTATGTTTTGCTGCCAAGTGACTCTACAAAATTTACACCATCCTAAAAGTTTCACATTAATCATTATGGTGCTGGCATTCTCTAAGCCTGCACCCTCAAAGACCCTCAGAGAAATAGTGCACTTCATTTTACAGGTGCATTTGGTTATTTCTGCACTATCTCAACAGTATCAAAAAGATGTTTTCTCTTTGTGAAAAACTTACCATGGTTATGAGTCCATTAGCCCACATAATAAAAAAAGGGAAATAAGAGGAAGAATTCATTTGATTATTTTCCTACCACCACTTAGGAATTTATCTCCCTTACTTGAGGCCTGAGAGAATGTGCTTTATTTCTTGGCCTGTGGTTGTGTTTGCAAGAGAATCTATACTTAGTAAATCTTGTTTGGCAATGCTTTGTACTTTGTGGAGAGTTGTGCGTGTGAAGTGATAGTTTTTCTTCAGGGTAAGATTGTTTTTCCGCAGACTAAAGGAAAGCTGCTTGTCCCCAACTAACACCAGATTTCTGTCTTAGGGTATGCTATGACCCCATGTAGATTTCTGCTTGTGAAATTCAGCTATGTTTTTTTGAAAACCAACGGGTTTCCCAAATGGATATAAATTTCAAAACACACAGAACTAATCTACAGTGATAGATATCGGAATAGTGGTTTCCTCTTTGGAGGTGTTGATATAGACTGGGAGGAACAGAAACTATCTAGGGCAACAGTACCAGTTTATGTCTTCATCTGGATGTGTTTATACGAGTATGCTGTGCTGTGCTGTGCTTAGTTGCTCAGTTGTGTCCAACTCTGTGTAGCTCCATGAACTATAGCCCACAAACCTCCGCTGTCCGTGGGGATTCTTCAGGCAAGGATACTGGCATGGGTTTCCATGCCCTCTTCCAGAGTATTTTCCCAACCCAGGGATTGAACCAAGGTCTCCCACATTGGGGGCAGATTCTTAAAGGCCAAGGCCATCAGGGAAGCATAAGAATACTGGCATAGGTAGCTGATCCTTTCTACAGGGATCTCCCAAACCAGGGGTCTCCTGCAGGAATCGAACTGGTGTCTTCTGCATTGCAGGTGGATTCTTTACCAGCTGAGCTACCAGGAAAGACTTTCTATAAGTATACATACATGGCAAAATTCAATGAATTAAGATATTTACATTTTACTACATATAATTTGTATTTCATTTTTAAATGAATTATGTTTTGCTGCCAAGTGACTCTACAAAATTTACACCATCCTAAAAGTTTCACATTAATCATTATGGTGCTGGCATTCTCTAAGCCTGCACCCTCAAAGACCCTCAGAGAAATAGTGCACTTCATTTTACAGGTGCATTTGGTTATTTCTGCACTATCTCAACAGTATCAAAAAGATGTTTTCTCTTTGTGAAAAACTTACCATGGTTATGAGTCCATTAGCCCACATAATAAAAAAAGGGAAATAAGAGGAAGAATTCATTTGATTATTTTCCTACCACCACTTGGGAATTTATCTCCCTTACTTGAGGCCTGAGAGAATGTGCTTTATTTCTTGGCCTGTGGTTGTGTTTGCAAGAGAATCTATACTTAGTAAATCTTGTTTGGCAATGCTTTGTACTTTGTGGAGAGTTGTGCGTGTGAAGTGATAGTTTTTCTTCAGGGTAAGATTGTTTTTCCGCAGACTAAAGGAAAGCTGCTTGTCCCCAACTAACACCAGATTTCTGTCTTAGGTTCTGCTAGGGTATGCTATGACCCCATGTAGATTTCTGCTTGTGAAATTCAGCTGCAATGGTCTATAATTTCAAACACTCTCAGGGGCAAACATACCTGCTAAACAGTAAGAGCTTTGACACATGGTAATTTAACACTTATTTGACCCGGCCTGGGCCCCTATAGGATGAAAACTTAGAAGGGAGTGGAGGTAGAAGTTTCCCTTCTCTCTAGAGTTCCCTGGATACAGGAAAAGCAAACAGCCAAACAAAAAAGAATCACATTATTAATGGCATGCTACATAACACGGCAATGGTATTTTTCATTATTATGGCTGGCTGATGCTATTTATTTTATTGAGCACTTGCTATCATGCAAATTTGGATATTCTTTTTTTTTCTTATGAAGTACTACTTACCTGGTGGTTGGACTTCTGTCATGGTTCAGATGGTAAGGAATCCGCCTGCAGTGCTGGAGACTTAGATTCAACCCCAGGCTTGGGAAGATTTCTGGAGTAGGGCATGGAAATCCACTCCAGAATTCTTGCCTGGATAGAGGATCTTGGCAGGTAACAGTCTACTGAGGTCACAGAAACATGGGTCTTGACTGAGTCATGACTCAGTGACTAAGCACAGTACTAACTACTTATGATTCAAGTTTGTTTTTCATGTTGATGTCATTCCAAATCATTATTTCTGTTATTTAATGTTCATATACTGACCCTTAAATTTTTTCATTGGAAGATAGTTGATTTACAATGCTGTCTAAGTTTCAGATGTATAGGAAAGTGAATTAGTTATACCTGTAACCACTCTTTTTCAGATTCTTTTTTCATGTAGGACATTACAGACTATTGAGTAGAGTTCCATGTACTATAGAATAGGTATTTAAAGAAAATACAGATGAACTTATTTACAAATAGAAATAGAGTTACTGAGAGAATGTGCTTTATTTCTTGGCCTGTGGTTGTGTTTGCAAGAGAATCTATACTTAGTAAATCTTGTTTGGCAATGCTTTGTACTTTGTGGAGAGTTGTGCGTGTGAAGTGATAGTTTTTCTTCAGGGTAAGATTGTTTTTCCGCAGACTAAAGGAAAGCTGCTTGTCCCCAACTAACACCAGATTTCTGTCTTAGGTTCTGCTAGGGTATGCTATGACCCCATGTAGATTTCTGCTTGTGAAATTCAGCTGCAATGGTCTATAATTTCAAACACTCTCAGGGGCAAACATACCTGCTAAACAGTAAGAGCTTTGACACATGGTAATTTAACACTTATTTGACCCGGCCTGGGCCCCTATAGGATGAAAACTTAGAAGGGAGTGGAGGTAGAAGTTTCCCTTCTCTCTAGAGTTCCCTGGATACAGGAAAAGCAAACAGCCAAACAAAAAAGAATCACATTATTAATGGCATGCTACATAACACGGCAATGGTATTTTTCATTATTATGGCTGGCTGATGCTATTTATTTTATTGAGCACTTGCTATCATGCAAATTTGGATATTCTTTTTTTTTCTTATGAAGTACTACTTACCTGGTGGTTGGACTTCTGTCATGGTTCAGATGGTAAGGAATCCGCCTGCAGTGCTGGAGACTTAGATTCAACCCCAGGCTTGGGAAGATTTCTGGAGTAGGGCATGGAAATCCACTCCAGAATTCTTGCCTGGATAGAGGATCTTGGCAGGTAACAGTCTACTGAGGTCACAGAAACATGGGTCTTGACTGAGTCATGACTCAGTGACTAAGCACAGTACTAACTACTTATGATTCAAGTTTGTTTTTCATGTTGATGTCATTCCAAATCATTATTTCTGTTATTTAATGTTCATATACTGACCCTTAAATTTTTTCATTGGAAGATAGTTGATTTACAATGCTGTCTAAGTTTCAGATGTATAGGAAAGTGAATTAGTTATACCTGTAACCACTCTTTTTCAGATTCTTTTTGCATGTAGGACATTACAGACTATTGAGTAGAGTTCCATGTACTATAGAATAGGTATTTAAAGAAAATACAGATGAACTTATTTACAAATAGAAATAGAGTTACAGATGTAAAAACAAACCCACGGTTGTTTTGGTTGTTTAGTCGCTAAGTCATGTCTGAATCTTTGGCAACTCTGTGGATTGCAGCCAGCCAGGGTCCACTGTCCATGTGATTTCTGAGGCAAGAATACTGGATCAGGGTGGAAAGAGAGGGAGGGATAAATTGGGAGATTGAGATTGATATATACAGCTTACTATATATAAATTTTGGGTATCCCTAATGTAGAGAATTGCCACATTTCTATGAGTTGAGCTTTGTCATTATTACTATTTTGTAAAGGAAAACAGTGAAAGAGCAATTAAGGAACATGTTTCAACTTCATTTGACCAGTTCACAGTCCAGCATGTACGTTCAACTACAACCATGGCTTTGAAATCCAATCCATTAGGAAGATCCTAGCTATTTGAAGTCTGACAGCTTTTGGATCTTTCTCACTTTGGTTTCCTAATAGGTAAAATCTTCTACTTAGGCAACTGCAAGGCTTAAATAACTCAATATAAGTCAAGTGCCAGCACTGCTTTGACACACAATAGGTGCTCAAGTGGTAGTTACCTTCTTAGATCCCTCCTATTTTTGAGTATCAATACACACTCATATTTTAAAACTTTAAATACATCTGTAGTTATTCTTGACTTCCAAACAATGATTTCATGATGAGACACAGATTAACTGAGAATCATATGAATATACTAGCACTGGATTTTTTTACTGGCTACTCAATGAATCCACAAAACACTGTGAATGATAAACTGCTCCTGGCAAATGGAATAAAATTTAGTCAGTTTTATAATAGAAGTATCTATAGAACACTACTTTCTTTCAGTAGCCTAGTATGCAATGGCATTTGACCAATTTATTATTCCAAAGAAAGTAGTTTTTATTAAATTTTGTATATTTAAATTTCATTTTAGCTATACAAATATTTTTTTCATTTCAGTTTGAAGACTGTTGTTCTGTGTAGTAAAAATTGAATGTAATAGAAGCATCAATAATTTATTTTTTCTTGCTATTTTTGCAGTCAGGGAAATTTGATAACCAACTGCTTTACTGGTTATATAATCTCTGCAAATTGCCTAACTTCTGTGATTTTCAGTTTTCTCTATGTAAAATAGGACTAATAATAATGTCTTTGCAGGATTTTTTTTTAACTGTCAAAATTATATAAGGGCTTTTAGCTGTGTATTGGTTGCGCAAAACATATGCCTCCAATATCTCTTTCTTCTCCCATTTGCAACTCACCACTGTTTTATCACTTCTGTATATTTTCTTGCAGCCACACAGCTAGAATATTATTGTTTTCGTTGTAGCTTTTCTCACACTTGAGTTTTAGCCTTCTTGGTCTAGTCTTCAGGGTTTGTAAAGGAAAACAGTGAAAGAGCAATTAAGGAACATGTTTCAACTTCATTTGACCAGTTCACAGTCCAGCATGTACGTTCAACTACAACCATGGCTTTGAAATCCAATCCATTAGGAAGATCCTAGCTATTTGAAGTCTGACAGCTTTTGGATCTTTCTCACTTTGGTTTCCTAATAGGTAAAATCTTCTACTTAGGCAACTGCAAGGCTTAAATAACTCAATATAAGTCAAGTGCCAGCACTGCTTTGACACACAATAGGTGCTCAAGTGGTAGTTACCTTCTTAGATCCCTCCTATTTTTGAGTATCAATACACACTCATATTTTAAAACTTTAAATACATCTGTAGTTATTCTTGACTTCCAAACAATGATTTCATGATGAGACACAGATTAACTGAGAATCATATGAATATACTAGCACTGGATTTTTTTACTGGCTACTCAATGAATCCACAAAACACTGTGAATGATAAACTGCTCCTGGCAAATGGAATAAAATTTAGTCAGTTTTATAATAGAAGTATCTATAGAACACTACTTTCTTTCAGTAGCCTAGTATGCAATGGCATTTGACCAATTTATTATTCCAAAGAAAGTAGTTTTTATTAAATTTTGTATATTTAAATTTCATTTTAGCTATACAAATATTTTTTTCATTTCAGTTTGAAGACTGTTGTTCTGTGTAGTAAAAATTGAATGTAATAGAAGCATCAATAATTTATTTTTTCTTGCTATTTTTGCAGTCAGGGAAATTTGATAACCAACTGCTTTACTGGTTATATAATCTCTGCAAATTGCCTAACTTCTGTGATTTTCAGTTTTCTCTATGTAAAATAGGACTAATAATAATGTCTTTGCAGGATTTTTTTTTAACTGTCAAAATTATATAAGGGCTTTTAGCTGTGTATTGGTTGCGCAAAACATATGCCTCCAATATCTCTTTCTTCTCCCATTTGCAACTCACCACTGTTTTATCACTTCTGTATATTTTCTTGCAGCCACACAGCTAGAATATTATTGTTTTCGTTGTAGCTTTTCTCACACTTGAGTTTTAGCCTTCTTGGTCTAGTCTTCAGGGTTTGTAATATACTTTTATGCTGCTTTTCTACTTGGTTGCATAACCACTCTATAAAGTCTTAAAATATAAGGTCATAAAACCAGTCTCTGGTAGGTGTACTGGTGTATTTATTTACCCCTTTCATATCGCCTTTGTAACTTCACTATAAAGTTTACTATTGTTTTGGAGTAAGCTGCTTGTTTTTGACTTGCTTGCCCTAGCTTATAGGTCTCATTCCTCTTAACCTCTTTTAGTTTATATGTCCATAATTAAAGTATTAAGCATGTTTGAATGTGCTTATTTGTATTGTTGACTACTTAGACACTAACATAACCTGTTATTTTTCACCAAGGTTTTGGTCACCTCCACATAATCCTTCAGTTCTTTCTTATAATTTAGAATTCAATTTGACAAAGTAACACTCCCTTTTTATTTTATCTGCCCTTCAGTGAATAAAAGCCTATCAGTAAGAAAGAATAATATTTATATTGGACAGCTTTCAGCAAATCTAGATTTCCAACAGACATTCACATGGTTGAAGTTCAACAATACTACTGGGTCTTGCCCCTGAAATACTTTTAAAAATAGTTTCTGGGAAAGCTCACATGAATCCTTCATCTGACAGGCCCTTAACCAAATTAATTATATTGGGAAATGGGCTTTCGAGGACACTGAAAGGCTGGAGGCAGAGGTACCATTCAGAGACGGCTGGGCAGTGAGTAATTCTGCTTTCTCTCCTGGAAGAGGATATAATCTTGCTATGAATTTGGCTCAAAAGCAAGATGAATGCTTTCTTCTAAAGGCATAAACTCTTTGCTTAAATTCTACCTGAACAGAGATAACAGCTTTGAATATAAAAGGGCTGAGGCACAATGAAACTAAAGCATCTCAGATCTAGTCAGTCTTTTCCACTTGTAGATACCAACATCACAGTAGAATCTTTTTTGATGTGATTTAAAATTCCATCTTTTAAACAGATACAATGTTTTCCTTGTTTCTACCATTTGCAACTCACCACTGTTTTATCACTTCTGTATATTTTCTTGCAGCCACACAGCTAGAATATTATTGTTTTCGTTGTAGCTTTTCTCACACTTGAGTTTTAGCCTTCTTGGTCTAGTCTTCAGGGTTTGTAATATACTTTTATGCTGCTTTTCTACTTGGTTGCATAACCACTCTATAAAGTCTTAAAATATAAGGTCATAAAACCAGTCTCTGGTAGGTGTACTGGTGTATTTATTTACCCCTTTCATATCGCCTTTGTAACTTCACTATAAAGTTTACTATTGTTTTGGAGTAAGCTGCTTGTTTTTGACTTGCTTGCCCTAGCTTATAGGTCTCATTCCTCTTAACCTCTTTTAGTTTATATGTCCATAATTAAAGTATTAAGCATGTTTGAATGTGCTTATTTGTATTGTTGACTACTTAGACACTAACATAACCTGTTATTTTTCACCAAGGTTTTGGTCACCTCCACATAATCCTTCAGTTCTTTCTTATAATTTAGAATTCAATTTGACAAAGTAACACTCCCTTTTTATTTTATCTGCCCTTCAGTGAATAAAAGCCTATCAGTAAGAAAGAATAATATTTATATTGGACAGCTTTCAGCAAATCTAGATTTCCAACAGACATTCACATGGTTGAAGTTCAACAATACTACTGGGTCTTGCCCCTGAAATACTTTTAAAAATAGTTTCTGGGAAAGCTCACATGAATCCTTCATCTGACAGGCCCTTAACCAAATTAATTATATTGGGAAATGGGCTTTCGAGGACACTGAAAGGCTGGAGGCAGAGGTACCATTCAGAGACGGCTGGGCAGTGAGTAATTCTGCTTTCTCTCCTGGAAGAGGATATAATCTTGCTATGAATTTGGCTCAAAAGCAAGATGAATGCTTTCTTCTAAAGGCATAAACTCTTTGCTTAAATTCTACCTGAACAGAGATAACAGCTTTGAATATAAAAGGGCTGAGGCACAATGAAACTAAAGCATCTCAGATCTAGTCAGTCTTTTCCACTTGTAGATACCAAAATCTCAGTAGAATCTTTTTTTTTGATGTGATTTTTAAAATTCCATCTTTTAAACAGATACAATGTTTTCCTTGTTTCTACCATTTATTAGCATTTTGACTTTTATAAAAAACAGCCTGATTTAGATATAATTCATATATCAAATATTCTGTCCATTTAAAATATATGATTCAATGTTCTTTAGTATATTCACAGGGTGCACAATCACCACAGTCTAATCATAGAAAATTTTGTCCCCCCTAAAAAACCCTTAGACCTTTAAACAATCTCTCTTCAAGCCCCCCCTAGTGAGTGTACGAGTCATTAATCTACTTTCTGTCTTAGCAGACTTATTAAATGATTTTGCTCAAAATGTGTGTTTATTTAACAAGTCAGTAGAATCTTGACATTAGGAATTCTAAGTGACACATGTAGATAAGTTGATACATACAGTATCTGGTACTTCTATGATGTAGGTATCCTCCACTTCTGGTACGATAAATTGGAAATTGTTCTGAATGAATAAATCCCCTTGGTGTTGTGTGTGTGTGTATGTATGCTTGTGTTTGTGTACATACACACGTGCATGGGTTTGTGAGTGTTTTGCAATAAGCAACTCACCTGAAATCATGTAGTTGGTAAAAGAAATGAAATTGGCAAGATTTTTCCTATCCTCCCATCATCATAATTTACTATTGAATGATACTCAGGTAGCTGAAGGAAGAAATAGTGATCTTTGAATGCCAGAGGGGAGAGCAGATAGTCTATGGGATGAAATCATTATGGTGTTGAAGAATGTGTCCACTGCTCTTTATTTCTAACCAGTCCTGCTCAATGAATGGAGCACTGCATTAAAGCAAAGACAGACGAAAGTATGCGTCTTTTATTCTCTTAATCATGTCAGTCAAGACAGCTAGAAATCAAAGTGAGGGGAGGGATGGGCTAATGCAGTCCAAGTGTCTAAGACGGATAATTCTACTTCAATGCCTGGGATGGTGATCTAGAGAGTATGCTAGACGTCTCTAGGACCCCATCCATGTCAGAAGCATAAAACAAGATGGATTTCGGGTAAACTGTATCCTACACTGTTAATTAAGACTCAGTCACCAAGTAACCCAGAGAAGGATAAACTAGCTCATATCTTTGGTGATTATAGTGGTTTTGCTGAATTTTAAAGTTCAGATTATGTGCATTATAACTCACATAAAGATTTGAGCTTTTGTCCTGAAGTTTATAACTGTAAGCGTACACAATACCTGTCCTTGTCTTTATAGGAAAACCCCTAAAATATACTATTAACTGGGTTGGCACTGGGAGATAGTAATATGAATATGACAGTGCAGCTGAACAATACCATAATCTAATTGTTTGTCATTCATGAGTTTTCCTGAGATTATTTCTTTGTTTCTTTGCCTGTAGCTCAATTTCTATTTGAAATATAAGGTGCTCTATTCCTGGATATACCACATTTTGGTTTCATATGAAGAGAACCTACTTTTATCTCTATATATCTGTTGTTTAAGAAGGATGGCCAGATGTCCATATTTGTCTGGAATTGCCTTAATTTATGTCTGTCATCCAAGAATCTTTAACAAGCCCTATTTCACTTTTAGTCTCATTTTGAACAACAAAATATATGACTGCCTTGTGCCTCTGTCTTGATCCAAAAGTTTCAAGAAAAAAATAAAAGTGAAGCATATGTTTGGAGAGAATATATAACAGAGCTGACATAAGAGTATATAGTATGTTATCCCTCAGTTTAGTCAAAAAATGAACTCATAAAATTTACATAAGCTCATATTAAAATCATGTTTAAAAATCTTATTTAAAATATAGGTAAGTTGAAAATCTCAACATGAACTCATGGCCTATTAAAAAAAATTTTTTTTTCCTGTTCTCTCACTAAAGTAACTAGAATCTTCCATATCACCTGATTTTCATCAGTAATTATGAGAAACCACATAATGTGCATTTCAGGAATCCATGCTTTGTTGTCTAAATCTGTTTTCTGGATGGCAACCTGTTCTGAATTTCAATCAAGATGAAAAGGGGGGTATGCGGTAAGACGGATAATTCTACTTCAATGCCTGGGATGGTGATCTAGAGAGTATGCTAGACGTCTCTAGGACCCCATCCATGTCAGAAGCATAAAACAAGATGGATTTCGGGTAAACTGTATCCTACACTGTTAATTAAGACTCAGTCACCAAGTAACCCAGAGAAGGATAAACTAGCTCATATCTTTGGTGATTATAGTGGTTTTGCTGAATTTTAAAGTTCAGATTATGTGCATTATAACTCACATAAAGATTTGAGCTTTTGTCCTGAAGTTTATAACTGTAAGCGTACACAATACCTGTCCTTGTCTTTATAGGAAAACCCCTAAAATATACTATTAACTGGGTTGGCACTGGGAGATAGTAATATGAATATGACAGTGCAGCTGAACAATACCATAATCTAATTGTTTGTCATTCATGAGTTTTCCTGAGATTATTTCTTTGTTTCTTTGCCTGTAGCTCAATTTCTATTTGAAATATAAGGTGCTCTATTCCTGGATATACCACATTTTGGTTTCATATGAAGAGAACCTACTTTTATCTCTATATATCTGTTGTTTAAGAAGGATGGCCAGATGTCCATATTTGTCTGGAATTGCCTTAATTTATGTCTGTCATCCAAGAATCTTTAACAAGCCCTATTTCACTTTTAGTCTCATTTTGAACAACAAAATATATGACTGCCTTGTGCCTCTGTCTTGATCCAAAAGTTTCAAGAAAAAAATAAAAGTGAAGCATATGTTTGGAGAGAATATATAACAGAGCTGACATAAGAGTATATAGTATGTTATCCCTCAGTTTAGTCAAAAAATGAACTCATAAAATTTACATAAGCTCATATTAAAATCATGTTTAAAAATCTTATTTAAAATATAGGTAAGTTGAAAATCTCAACATGAACTCATGGCCTATTAAAAAAAATTTTTTTTTCCTGTTCTCTCACTAAAGTAACTAGAATCTTCCATATCACCTGATTTTCATCAGTAATTATGAGAAACCACATAATGTGCATTTCAGGAATCCATGCTTTGTTGTCTAAATCTGTTTTCTGGATGGCAACCTGTTCTGAATTTGTGAAATAAAAAGCAAATTAGGCCTACAATATTTTTTTTAGAAGAAAGTAATGCTTCCTGAGCAGATTGATAAAGGAGCCAATTCTATGAGCTAAATTGTCTACATTTTGAACAATTCCAAATAAGGTTATGAGCAAGGGCTTCCCCTGGTGGTCCAGTGGGTAAGGACACCGCCTTGCAGTGCAAGGGGCGCCGGTTCGAGCCCTGGCCTGGGAAGATCCCTGGACTGATGTGTCCAATTACCGAGCCAGAGCTCTGGAGCGCATGCCCCCAGAGCCGGCGCTCTGCAATGACAGACGCCACCGCGATGGGAGGCCCACAGGAGCCAAAGAACAAAGACGGATGAACATAGAGAAATGAAAGACCAATAGAGGTGGCCCGCCTGCTCCCCTCCCTCCCCAACCCGACCTCCGCCCAAAATAAATAAATAAATAAATAAATCTTTTAAAAAAACCAAACAAACAACAACAACAACAACAAAAAAAAACAAATAAGGTTATGAGCAAGCAAAACAAGCTTGATCTATAAAAGGCTATAAATATTTTATGATGTTCGAAAGGGATCAATTACAGAAAATGTGTGAGGGAAAAATCATATATACTAACAAGAACCAATTGTTTATCAGAATATTATAAAGATAACTGGACATAGCGTGTTGTGCCTGTTTGCAGAACCAGGCTTAAGGCTCAGAGAGTAGTCTCTAGGCCACCCGGATAAATGCTCACTGCAGAGAACAAGGCTTCCTACATGCCAGACCACTGAAGTAAAGACATTAGTAAGGCTTTCTAGACAGAGGTTTCCTTATTTCCACAGACTAAGACATAAAGTACTTGATGCTGTTTAGCTCAAGAATACAGACTCTATCAAATTTCTGCAATATTTTCAGCTAAAGCAGAGAGTGTTTAAATTCTTACTGAATAGTGAAGTATAGAGAGATAATGGTGCAGTCAAAAAATTGAAAGACCTCTGACAATTATTCTGTCTTGATCATATCTTTCAACGAAGTTAAAGCCAAAATGACCCCCTGACAATTAGTTGGTCCAATATAATTGTCAGTGTATTTGACCAAATAAATAAGGATCTTACTGTAATTTTGGAATGGGTGCTCACATGATCTTTTCTGAGGAGGAATAGCCTACATGAAAGGGGACTATTTTATCTTGTCCTTGCACAAGTAATCTCCCTCATGATATAATGATTTAACCTATAATGTCATCTTTTTTTCCATTTCCTGTACCCACAGTTTCTCACTATATTAAGATTAGATTAAGTTACAGTTTTTCACTTCTTCATTGCTGGAACATTCATTTAGAAACCATTTATTTGTAAAGTTAAATGATCTGTCTGTCAAAATAGTAGTGCCATTTTTAGAGTAATAATTTTTTACTCAATTACCCTTAATAATTAATTTAATTTTCACTTCAATTACATACATTACAGTTTTCTGCAAGATTTTTTTTTTCTCCATTTGTGGACCCGTTCTTTCATGTTGTGAATCTTTTTGGTATAGTTTCTAGAATAAGATCAAGTTTTGAGGGTCTGGTTATTTGATTGTAAAATAAAATTACTCATCCTTCTGTAGTAGAAAAAAGCTAGTTGATGTAATTATTCAATGAGATAAAAAAAAAGATATTGCATTAATTTCAAGGTTCAATTATCAATCATTGCTTAAAGAAGTACTTAGAAGGTGAAACAGATTTTTCTAATGCTCGATCATGTCATTCTCCAGATGATAGATCTTTACATTTTAATTTGTAAGCAGAGCTCCTTGCTCCCAAATTAAAGTCCATCTTTTGCCAGCTGTGTCTTTGCCCTGAAGCACAACTGGTCATGGGAAATATTTAGTATGGGGGTGATATTATAAAGCATAATATTTATTACCTTGATCAGATAACCAGGCATGGTAGTCTTAATCAGATTCATGGTACCTTTAACTGAATTTAGTTTCAGACTTTAAACATCTGATTAATAAAGATTATTTTATTCTCTACTAAGCTATATTTTACTGTTTAGTTGCTAAATTTTGTCTGACTCATTTGCAATCCCATGGATTGTAGCCCACCAGGCTCCTCTGTCCATGGGATTTCCCAGGCATGAATACCGGGTGAGTGCGCAAAATAAAACCTCTGACAATTATTCTGTCTTGATCATATCTTTCAACGAAGTTAAAGCCAAAATGACCCCCTGACAATTAGTTGGTCCAATATAATTGTCAGTGTATTTGACCAAATAAATAAGGATCTTACTGTAATTTTGGAATGGGTGCTCACATGATCTTTTCTGAGGAGGAATAGCCTACATGAAAGGGGACTATTTTATCTTGTCCTTGCACAAGTAATCTCCCTCATGATATAATGATTTAACCTATAATGTCATCTTTTTTTCCATTTCCTGTACCCACAGTTTCTCACTATATTAAGATTAGATTAAGTTACAGTTTTTCACTTCTTCATTGCTGGAACATTCATTTAGAAACCATTTATTTGTAAAGTTAAATGATCTGTCTGTCAAAATAGTAGTGCCATTTTTAGAGTAATAATTTTTTACTCAATTACCCTTAATAATTAATTTAATTTTCACTTCAATTACATACATTACAGTTTTCTGCAAGATTTTTTTTTTCTCCATTTGTGGACCCGTTCTTTCATGTTGTGAATCTTTTTGGTATAGTTTCTAGAATAAGATCAAGTTTTGAGGGTCTGGTTATTTGATTGTAAAATAAAATTACTCATCCTTCTGTAGTAGAAAAAAGCTAGTTGATGTAATTATTCAATGAGATAAAAAAAAAGATATTGCATTAATTTCAAGGTTCAATTATCAATCATTGCTTAAAGAAGTACTTAGAAGGTGAAACAGATTTTTCTAATGCTCGATCATGTCATTCTCCAGATGATAGATCTTTACATTTTAATTTGTAAGCAGAGCTCCTTGCTCCCAAATTAAAGTCCATCTTTTGCCAGCTGTGTCTTTGCCCTGAAGCACAACTGGTCATGGGAAATATTTAGTATGGGGGTGATATTATAAAGCATAATATTTATTACCTTGATCAGATAACCAGGCATGGTAGTCTTAATCAGATTCATGGTACCTTTAACTGAATTTAGTTTCAGACTTTAAACATCTGATTAATAAAGATTATTTTATTCTCTACTAAGCTATATTTTACTGTTTAGTTGCTAAATTTTGTCTGACTCATTTGCAATCCCATGGATTGTAGCCCACCAGGCTCCTCTGTCCATGGGATTTCCCAGGCATGAATACCGGGGTGAGTGCGATGTCCTTCTTCACAGGATCTTGCCGACTTAGGGATCAAACCTGTGTCTCCTACACTGGAAGGCAGATTCTTAACCACTGAGCCCACAGGAAATCCATTAATCTATATAATATAAACTTTGCAGATAACTTCAAAAATGTAATGCTTATTGTTACCTTAATATATATATATTATGATGGAGCATCTTGGTACAAGAAACTTCAAAGATTATTGTAGATGACCTAGCAACAACAATGATATCTGTTTATAAGAATTCATTTTAATAAAAAATATTGCCTTTTTACCATAGATATAGATTAAATATTTTAGAAAATAAAATTACATGCAGCAAAAATTAACAATTCTATTTCTTTTCTTCCTTCTGTTTATGCTTTCTTTACAAAGCCTAATAATGTTTGATAAAGGCTTTCTACCAATATAAACAAAGAGTATATATGAATTTTCAGTCATAATATATAGGAGAAAAAAAGTTTATAATGATATAAAAAAATGAAAACTAGATATGCAAATTTTCTGTTTATTCTTCTGTGTCAGGATCAGCTGAGATATTTACCTTGATATAAGCATATATTCACCTTTTAGTAAAATTAGCTTATTGTTGTCTGTCTTGGCTATTGTTTAAAAATTATGCTTTTTATTGTCAAGGACAAATATTATTTGCTTTATTTCCCATTTTAGTCTCCTTGCTCCCAAATTAAAGTCCATCTTTGCCAGCTGTGTCTTTGCCCTGAAGCACAACTGGTCATGGGAAATATTTAGTATGGGGGTGATATTATAAAGCATAATATTTATTACCTTGATCAGATAACCAGGCATGGTAGTCTTAATCAGATTCATGGTACCTTTAACTGAATTTAGTTTCAGACTTTAAACATCTGATTAATAAAGATTATTTTATTCTCTACTAAGCTATATTTTACTGTTTAGTTGCTAAATTTTGTCTGACTCATTTGCAATCCCATGGATTGTAGCCCACCAGGCTCCTCTGTCCATGGGATTTCCCAGGCATGAATACCGGGGTGAGTGCGATGTCCTTCTTCACAGGATCTTGCCGACTTAGGGATCAAACCTGTGTCTCCTACACTGGAAGGCAGATTCTTAACCACTGAGCCCACAGGAAATCCATTAATCTATATAATATAAACTTTGCAGATAACTTCAAAAATGTAATGCTTATTGTTACCTTAATATATATATATTATGATGGAGCATCTTGGTACAAGAAACTTCAAAGATTATTGTAGATGACCTAGCAACAACAATGATATCTGTTTATAAGAATTCATTTTAATAAAAAATATTGCCTTTTTACCATAGATATAGATTAAATATTTTAGAAAATAAAATTACATGCAGCAAAAATTAACAATTCTATTTCTTTTCTTCCTTCTGTTTATGCTTTCTTTACAAAGCCTAATAATGTTTGATAAAGGCTTTCTACCAATATAAACAAAGAGTATATATGAATTTTCAGTCATAATATATAGGAGAAAAAAAGTTTATAATGATATAAAAAAATGAAAACTAGATATGCAAATTTTCTGTTTATTCTTCTGTGTCAGGATCAGCTGAGATATTTACCTTGATATAAGCATATATTCACCTTTTAGTAAAATTAGCTTATTGTTGTCTGTCTTGGCTATTGTTTAAAAAAATTATGCTTTTTTATTGTCAAGGACAAATATTATTTGCTTTATTTCCCATTTTAGTCTCCTCAGTGCCTAGCACCTATTTCGTAAGTATGACCAATGCAAATATAAAGCATAGATATGATAATTTATTTAAAGTTGTAGGAACATACTTTCAAAAAGTATAGTTAAAACCAGCTACACTGCAGACATATTACTCAATTTATTATATTTTGCACAAATGCACTGAATGAAGACAAATATAGAGTTCCCACAATAGGCTCAATCATAATAGTCTAGGTCTTTATCAATAATCAGAAAGAGGATGAGATGGCTGAATGACATCACCAGCTCTATGGACATGAGTCTGAGCAAATTCTGGGAGAAGAATAGGGAAGCCTGTCATCCTACAGTCCATGGGGTCACAAAAACCTGGATATGACTTAGTGACTTAACAAAAACTGTCAATAATCAGAGTCTTTTAAACAGATACAAACTGTTTCCATTTAGCTAAAAAGACAAAACAGACTTGTACAGGTTAAACCAAACAATAGATTTTATTCAATGACTAAAATTTTATTGGTGGCATGTCTAGTCTCTTCAAAAAAGAAAAGAAAAAACATACATTTTTCATCTACCTAAACTTTTATTTAAATTCAGGAAAAAAACATAAGTTTTTCTAAAAATTTTGGTATATATATATATATAAATAATGTATTAATAACTAAATATTATCTTTAATCTGTACATTACCCTACAGTTAACAAATAAAAAGAAAAACACATCAATAAAAATGAGCAAAGGATATGAATAAAATAAAAATGAGCAATAAAATGAGCCAAAACCAGGTCACAGAGTATATAGATTGACCTACACAATAAATGAAAATTTATTATTCAATATTCAATATTATTCAATATTCAATTTGCAGTTATATAAATATGAAGAAATCAAAGAAAATAGGGATATATTTTAATCTACTAGATCTATATGGCTTTTTGTTTTGTTCTCATGTTAATCTTGAATCATATTAACCCAGAAAGATGTGTTCAGATACCCAGAACTCATACCACAGGGGAGTATTCAAGTTTGTACAAAATTTTGAAGGAAAATCTGTAATTTTATTTCCCATTTTAGTCTCCTCAGTGCCTAGCACCTATTTCGTAAGTATGACCAATGCAAATATAAAGCATAGATATGATAATTTATTTAAAGTTGTAGGAACATACTTTCAAAAAGTATAGTTAAAACCAGCTACACTGCAGACATATTACTCAATTTATTATATTTTGCACAAATGCACTGAATGAAGACAAATATAGAGTTCCCACAATAGGCTCAATCATAATAGTCTAGGTCTTTATCAATAATCAGAAAGAGGATGAGATGGCTGAATGACATCACCAGCTCTATGGACATGAGTCTGAGCAAATTCTGGGAGAAGAATAGGGAAGCCTGTCATCCTACAGTCCATGGGGTCACAAAAACCTGGATATGACTTAGTGACTTAACAAAAACTGTCAATAATCAGAGTCTTTTAAACAGATACAAACTGTTTCCATTTAGCTAAAAAGACAAAACAGACTTGTACAGGTTAAACCAAACAATAGATTTTATTCAATGACTAAAATTTTATTGGTGGCATGTCTAGTCTCTTCAAAAAAGAAAAGAAAAAACATACATTTTTCATCTACCTAAACTTTTATTTAAATTCAGGAAAAAAACATAAGTTTTTCTAAAAATTTTGGTATATATATATATATAAATAATGTATTAATAACTAAATATTATCTTTAATCTGTACATTACCCTACAGTTAACAAATAAAAAGAAAAACACATCAATAAAAATGAGCAAAGGATATGAATAAAATAAAAATGAGCAATAAAATGAGCCAAAACCAGGTCACAGAGTACATAGATTGACCTACACAATAAATGAAAATTTATTATTCAATATTCAATATTATTCAATATTCAATTTGCAGTTATATAAATATGAAGAAATCAAAGAAAATAGGGATATATTTTAATCTACTAGATCTATATGGCTTTTTGTTTTGTTCTCATGTTAATCTTGAATCATATTAACCCAGAAAGATGTGTTCAGATACCCAGAACTCATACCACAGGGGAGTATTCAAGTTTGTACAAAATTTTGAAGGAAAATCTGTAATTTTATATTAAAATGTTTAGTTTTGTATATGCTTCATAAAGCAATTTATTCTTAAAATGTAATTTATTCTTAAAATGTAATTAGTTTGGTGTTGTTACTAGGGATATTTGCGAACTTTTAACTATACATACAGGGATGTCCTTCTAATACATTAGAATGTACTATAGCAAGAGTGAACCCTAAGGTAAACTTCGGAGTTTGTTTGGGTGATTATGATATGCCGATGTAGGTTTATCCTTGGTAACAAATGAACCACTTGTATTTTACTTTTTTTTATGTCTTCATTTCTTGTTTTTTTCACTTGTATTTTAATATTAGAAGTATTTAGGTATCCTAAAAGTGAAGATTGGTTAGATACACTTATTATGTATCAAATCTATAGATTATAGAATAGTCTATGGGGGCAATATGATGGCTTGGAGGGGTAGGATGGGGAGGACTTGGAGGGAGGCAGATGAGGGAGGGGTCAGGGATATACATATGACTAATCTGGGATTATACATATCCATAAAAGCAAAGAGTAAAATAAAAATAGCTATAAAAAAATAAGATAGTCTAATAGGAGCATGTGTAATATGGAAAGATATTTATGATATAAAATTTAAAAATCAAATTACTGGCCATCATATTATATCATTTAATATTTTTTCCATTTCTTCAAATTATAGGTATTGGAAATGCAAGTTTTCATTTTTTTTTTCACAGGGTTTTGTTGTTTACTGCCATATATCGACCTGAATCCACCATAGGTATACATATGTCCCCCCTTGCCGAACCTCCCCCCATCTATATCATTTAATTTTTGATATATATTTATTTATTTTGCTGTGTTAGGTCTTAGTTGCTGAATGAGGAATTTTTAGTTGTGGCATGCGGGACATAGTTCCCTGACCAGAGCTGAAGCTGGGATACCTGAATTGAGAATACAAAATCCGAGTCACTGGACCACCAGGGAAAATCTCATTTAATTTTATGTAGTAAGAATTCCTACCTCTTTGTCCCTTTTTCTTTTTTTACTAAACACACATCCCTCTGACTGGAGGTAATCTAAAATGTTAATAGTGATAGCATTTTTAAGGTTGATTACAAAAAGCAAGTTTAACTTTTATCTTTTCGCTCATTTATAATTTCTAAAAGTTCTCTCATATCCATCTATATAATAGGATAATATTTGGAGAGGTTAAAAGATGCTGCCTGTAAAAGTTGCCTTGTTACAAGCTTATCCACCCCCTACCATATATACTACATCAGTAACTGTTTATACAACAAACTAGCCTCAGAACAGAGCAAATGCACCCCTAGAAAATTAGCAATGGGTTAACATTCTGAATGTATTTTTAAAAGCTGATGGTAGAAACAATTAAGCAAAGTTTTCATTTTCAAGATCCAGGTTTTGCTAAGAAAGAAAAAAACAATCAGAAAAATAGTCTCAATCATAAAAATAGTCTCTATGTGCCAAAGACTGGAATCTAGAGGATTTTCTGGTTGGATTAATTTTAGAATGCCTCGGACTTTTCATTCTTCCTTACATACATGCTCTTTGCATTGAGCCTTTTCAGGTTCTCCCACAGGGGGCAGGTCCTGTGACTCATTTAGCCTAAGAGAAGGCAATAAAAGTGGGGATCATGAATTCTGAACCTTTGCCTCAAGAGGTCATGAGCACTTCTATTTCTTAGACTCCTGCTTCTTGCACAACAAGCCAGGTTAGATTCCAAGATATATGACTTCTTTTCAACATATGCATTTATGATTCCTAAGTCAAGGACAGGGAACATGGGAGAACAAGTGGCAGCTATGAAATGTTCCCACACAGAAGGCACACACACCATTTTCCTTTTGCCTGATTTTGGAGTAGAAAGAAAAAAACTGATGAAATACGACCAAAGAAAGAAAAACCAGAACGTTTGGAAGCGGATCATATATCATGTCAAGAAGAAGCAGACAAATCCTATTCCTATAGGAAATTAATAATATAAGTTTAAGGATTCTCTTTAAAGTGGAAATACAAAATATTTTAACTAATTACTTACTTTTTACACCTCTGTAATGCCTTCCCCCTGTCATTTTTGGCTACACATGTTTATTTGATAACAATTTTGCAATATTTTCTGTACAGAAAATAATTTAGTCTTCTCATGTGACTAGTTGAAAATTTGTTATTGCTGTTGATAGTTTAGAATAATTTCATTCCAGGATTATTGTTTTAGTAAAAGCTGTATGTAATCTTTTTGGACTGTTGTCAAATACAGGAAAATATATAAATCAAGTTTATTTGATATCATAATGCAATTTGATATGAATATGACATAAGGGAGGCTTTCCTGCTAGCTCAGTGATAAAGAATCCACCTACAATGCAGAAGACACAGGAGATGTGGATTGATCCCTGGGTTGGGAAGATCCCTTGGAGGGCATGGCAACCTACACCAGTATTCTTGCCTGGAGAATCCCCATGGACAGAGGAGCCTGGTGGGCTACAGTCCATAGTGTTGCAAAGGCATGAATGAAGTGGCTTAGCACACATGCATGCATGACAGAGGAGAAGCAAGAGGAATGAAAAAAGCAGGCCTAACCATTTATTGATGAATTATCTTAATATTCCAAGATTTGTCTAAATATATAACCAGGTGAGGAGATTAAACCAGTCAATCCTAAAGAAAATCAACCCTGAATGCCCACTAGAAAGACTGATGCTGAAGCTGAAGCTCCAATACTTTACCACCTGATGTGAAGAGCTGACTTATCAGAAAAGACACTGATGCTGGGAAAGATTGAGGGCAGAAGAAGACAGATGACAAGATGGTTGGATGGCATCACCAATTTAATGGACATGGATTTCCTTCGACAAACTCTGGGAGATGGTGAGAGACAGGGAAGCCTAGCATGCTACAGTCCATGGGGTAGCAAAGAGCTGAACGTGACTTGGCAACTAAACAACAACAACATGATCATGTGAATACACTGCTACAGTCACACTGTCTTAAAAGGCATCTATATGAATGAAGGGCCCTAGGCAGGCAGAATTCTAAGATTACTGCTGCCTGAGCACATGTCCTGTATTACCAATCCTCTTCTGGAGCCAGGTATAACCTACAAATATGTAGTGGCATCTCTTCCATGGTTAGCTTCCTGATCAATTAACTTGGAGCTAATTCAAAGAGAGATGATCTAAGTGGTCCTATTCAAATCACACAGTCCCTTTAAAAGGACTGAGCCCTATTTGATAACAATTTTGCAATATTTTCTGTACAGAAAATAATTTAGTCTTCTCATGTGACTAGTTGAAAATTTGTTATTGCTGTTGATAGTTTAGAATAATTTCATTCCAGGATTATTGTTTTAGTAAAAGCTGTATGTAATCTTTTGGACTGTTGTCAAATAAAGGAAAATATATAAATCAAGTTTATTTGATATCATAATGCAATTTGATATGAATATGACATAAGGGAGGCTTTCCTGCTAGCTCAGTGATAAAGAATCCACCTACAATGCAGAAGACACAGGAGATGTGGATTGATCCCTGGGTTGGGAAGATCCCTTGGAGGGCATGGCAACCTACACCAGTATTCTTGCCTGGAGAATCCCCATGGACAGAGGAGCCTGGTGGGCTACAGTCCATAGTGTTGCAAAGGCATGAATGAAGTGGCTTAGCACACATGCATGCATGACAGAGGAGAAGCAAGAGGAATGAAAAAAGCAGGCCTAACCATTTATTGATGAATTATCTTAATATTCCAAGATTTGTCTAAATATATAACCAGGTGAGGAGATTAAACCAGTCAATCCTAAAGAAAATCAACCCTGAATGCCCACTAGAAAGACTGATGCTGAAGCTGAAGCTCCAATACTTTACCACCTGATGTGAAGAGCTGACTTATCAGAAAAGACACTGATGCTGGGAAAGATTGAGGGCAGAAGAAGACAGATGACAAGATGGTTGGATGGCATCACCAATTTAATGGACATGGATTTCCTTCGACAAACTCTGGGAGATGGTGAGAGACAGGGAAGCCTAGCATGCTACAGTCCATGGGGTAGCAAAGAGCTGAACGTGACTTGGCAACTAAACAACAACAACATGATCATGTGAATACACTGCTACAGTCACACTGTCTTAAAAGGCATCTATATGAATGAAGGGCCCTAGGCAGGCAGAATTCTAAGATTACTGCTGCCTGAGCACATGTCCTGTATTACCAATCCTCTTCTGGAGCCAGGTATAACCTACAAATATGTAGTGGCATCTCTTCCATGGTTAGCTTCCTGATCAATTAACTTGGAGCTAATTCAAAGAGAGATGATCTAAGTGGTCCTATTCAAATCACACAGTCCCTTTAAAAGGACTGAGCCCTCAAGATACCGAGATGTGTGCCAAGGTGAGCCCTTGGCAAGGATCTGAGAATGGTCTTTAGGACCTATCCACTTTACCTGATAAAAGTTAGTAAGAAAATGGGGCACTCAGTCATAGTTCTGAAAGAAAATGAATTCTGACAACTAGAGGAAGCTGGGAGCAAGTTCTTCCCCAGACCAATCTCCAATGAGAAGGTACCCAGCTGATACCTTGGTTTCAGTCTCATTAGGTCCTTTAGACTCCTGCCACACTATGTTTTAAGCATCTTCGTTGAGGTTATTTGTTATGCAACAGGCCCAAAACTTTTTAGACAATGCTTCCTAACAGTGAGGAAATGTGATTGGACAGCAACTCAGATGTCAAGGAAAACCAGATATTGGTGATATGTCACAGAGGTCATGGCAGCTTTCACGGTCGCCAGCAGCAGATGTCACTGCATGATGCCAAAGCCTAGTTCAAACAAGGCAAAGGTCAACAGAGGCCAATACGCAACATTTAAGACTAGAAGAATTAGACTCAACTTCAGACCAGAGCATAGAGATTCAAGGTCCATACCCTTTGACAATGTGAAAAAGAGGGAAAAAATGGAAGGGATGTTGGAGTGGGGGTGATCTTGAATGTCCTAAATTTAAATCCTCAATTTCTCACATTTAAATCAGAAGGAAATAAGACACATCAAATTACTAAATCCAAGATTTCTATCATTAGTGAAGTGATGGCTACCCCTGAGTTAAATTCAGTCCTGGAGATTTAAATGAAGTCATGTTTTTTTGTACATGCAAGTTGGTGCCTAACATTCTAATCCATTGTTTTATCAGGCAGTAATTTAGGAAAGAAAGATTATGAGCTATGTTTGCTTTGCTATTACTTTGTTTATTGAAGAAATACTGATGCATAATGGAAAGAAATATAATATCAGGTTTTTAGATCATCAGCATTGAATAAAAAGCAGAATAGAAGAAGAGGTTTTGAAAGTTCAGAGTCCCACTACACTGAGCCATGAAATACGCAGAAGAAAAGAGGTGAGAATCATACTTGCTCAGAATGTAGTTATGGGATGTCTCTCTAGGCCACTACCTCAGTCAAGGCAAAGTTCAATCACTGCCTTCGAATGTAGATATTTATAACTGAAGATGTATGGTTCACTATAGAATGATTACAATTTGAACTTTTAAATTTTTTTAAATTTTTTCCTAATCATGCCTCTTTTATTTTTGTATTTATTTTCACCTATCTTTATTCTTTGGCACATGTGGGCCTTCCATCACAGAGGTTCTGAGTACATGCACTCTAAAGCACTGGCTCATAATTGGACACACCGGTCCAGCCACTCCATGGCATGGTCCTCGGGGGATCAAACAAGTGCTCCTTGTACTGCAAGCATCTTCGTTTGAGACTCCTGCCACACTATGTTTTAAGCATCTTCGTTGAGGTTATTTGTTATGCAACAGGCCCAAAACTTTTTAGACAATGCTTCCTAACAGTGAGGAAATGTGATTGGACAGCAACTCAGATGTCAAGGAAAACCAGATATTGGTGATATGTCACAGAGGTCATGGCAGCTTTCACGGTCGCCAGCAGCAGATGTCACTGCATGATGCCAAAGCCTAGTTCAAACAAGGCAAAGGTCAACAGAGGCCAATACGCAACATTTAAGACTAGAAGAATTAGACTCAACTTCAGACCAGAGCATAGAGATTCAAGGTCCATACCCTTTGACAATGTGAAAAAGAGGGAAAAAATGGAAGGGATGTTGGAGTGGGGGTGATCTTGAATGTCCTAAATTTAAATCCTCAATTTCTCACATTTAAATCAGAAGGAAATAAGACACATCAAATTACTAAATCCAAGATTTCTATCATTAGTGAAGTGATGGCTACCCCTGAGTTAAATTCAGTCCTGGAGATTTAAATGAAGTCATGTTTTTTTGTACATGCAAGTTGGTGCCTAACATTCTAATCCATTGTTTTATCAGGCAGTAATTTAGGAAAGAAAGATTATGAGCTATGTTTGCTTTGCTATTACTTTGTTTATTGAAGAAATACTGATGCATAATGGAAAGAAATATAATATCAGGTTTTTAGATCATCAGCATTGAATAAAAAGCAGAATAGAAGAAGAGGTTTTGAAAGTTCAGAGTCCCACTACACTGAGCCATGAAATACGCAGAAGAAAAGAGGTGAGAATCATACTTGCTCAGAATGTAGTTATGGGATGTCTCTCTAGGCCACTACCTCAGTCAAGGCAAAGTTCAATCACTGCCTTCGAATGTAGATATTTATAACTGAAGATGTATGGTTCACTATAGAATGATTACAATTTGAACTTTTAAATTTTTTTAAATTTTTTTTCCTAATCATGCCTCTTTTATTTTTGTATTTATTTTCACCTATCTTTATTCTTTGGCACATGTGGGCCTTCCATCACAGAGGTTCTGAGTACATGCACTCTAAAGCACTGGCTCATAATTGGACACACCGGTCCAGCCACTCCATGGCATGTGGAATCCTCCTGGGCCAGGGATCAAACAAGTGCTCCTTGTACTGCAAGGTGGACTCTCTATCCACTGGACTACCATGGAAGCCTCCAATTTGAACTTTTAAAGACCTGTATTCCAACATTTGTCCTGGTGCTGATAGTCCGGTACAGATGAAAACAGTAACATTTGTGTGAAACAGTAGAGGGACATGGAGAAGCATGAGACATAGTGAAACATTTCTTACAGGTTCTTTATGCTTTGTGCTTAAGAAATAAGTGAAATCACAGAAGAAAGGAACATATTAAATATTCAATTTGCATGATTCCAAATATTATTTTCACACTTTTAATAGAAACTTGAACTTCCATTCACAACACCTGATAAACACTTAATGGTGATTGTTTTAAATGCTGATAGTCACCATCAGTGCCAAACATTGCTTTCATAAATAGATTATAAGAATTCTAAATAATTTTTATGACCCTGTAAAATTTTACTATGATATAATTATATTCAAGAAATTTAATATGCTTTCATACAAGACTGATAAATGCAATTAAATTTCCTATGGACCTAGGAATACAATTGCAGTCAATTGAAAGTTTTATATTAAGTATTTCAAAATAAGGATTAAACCATAAACTCCACAAAGCACATGAGGTTTTAAAGCAGTCACTGTACAGCTAGCACTGTTGCTGATATTCAGTCACTAAGTCGTGCCTGGGTCTTTGTGACCCCATGAACTGCAGAATGCCAGGCTTCCCTGTCCTTCACTGTCTCCTGGAGTTTGCTCAGACTCATGTCCATTGACTCATTTATGCCATCCAACCATCTCATCCTCTGTCACCTCCTTCTCCTCTTGCCGTCAACCTTTCCCAGCAGCAGGATCTTTTCCAATGAGTCAGCTCTGCACACTAGGTGGACAGCATATTGGAGCTTCAGCTTCAGCATCAGTCCTTCCAATGAATATTCAGCTAGCATGGACACATCTGCAAAGGGCACATATGCTACAATGGAAATATCAGATAACCTGAAAAGATGGGGAGCATGGTGTCTGTCAGGAACTCCTGCCCTTCCTTTTCACCCTGTCTTCTGGCCTCACCCTCTTCTGAATAGCCACATCTGTGTGCTCTGCCCATGCCTCCACATGCCCTCTATCCCCACAGGCATGGCACTCCCTGCACGGCTTCCCAAACAGCTGACTGGTTTGTAAAGTACCTCTTGGACAGGCAAAGTCTATCTGTGTAGAGCAGCAAAGACTAGTGGTTATGAGTGTAGGCACCTTGGGAAATCCCACCAGGCCCTGGTCTAGTCAGGCAGCCTTTATGGGCTTCAGGTAAGGCTGTTGCAGCTCCAGGAAGCCAATCTTGTGGCTCTGGAAACCAGGAACCCACTAATCTGGAAAGAGTCGATAGAATAGTCTATGAGATAACTCATGGTTATCCTTTTTGTTAATAAAATAGTTACTGTGCAAGTATTCATAATATCATGAAAAACCAGTTATGTATCTTGCTCCTAGAAGCAACTGATAATTAAGAAAATTATTTACCTGGTATGTGAACAAGTCTTTATCTGCCTAAAATACATGCCAAATGCAGAAGAAGTGAGATATGTGAAAGACACTAAGTTCATTCAGAATGCACTTTTTAAATTGATATCCTTTCTAAAATTGAAAGCAGTTCTCCCCCAACCCTCAATATGGCTCCAATTAACTAGCCAGTATTTATAAACTCCACAAAGCACATGAGGTTTTAAAGCAGTCATGACCTGCATGGTATTCAGTCACTAAGTCGTGCCTGGGTCTTTGTGACCCCATGAACTGCAGAATGCCAGGCTTCCCTGTCCTTCACTGTCTCCTGGAGTTTGCTCAGACTCATGTCCATTGACTCATTTATGCCATCCAACCATCTCATCCTCTGTCACCTCCTTCTCCTCTTGCCGTCAACCTTTCCCAGCAGCAGGATCTTTTCCAATGAGTCAGCTCTGCACACTAGGTGGACAGCATATTGGAGCTTCAGCTTCAGCATCAGTCCTTCCAATGAATATTCAGCTAGCATGGACACATCTGCAAAGGGCACATATGCTACAATGGAAATATCAGATAACCTGAAAAGATGGGGAGCATGGTGTCTGTCAGGAACTCCTGCCCTTCCTTTTCACCCTGTCTTCTGGCCTCACCCTCTTCTGAATAGCCACATCTGTGTGCTCTGCCCATGCCTCCACATGCCCTCTATCCCCACAGGCATGGCACTCCCTGCACGGCTTCCCAAACAGCTGACTGGTTTGTAAAGTACCTCTTGGACAGGCAAAGTCTATCTGTGTAGAGCAGCAAAGACTAGTGGTTATGAGTGTAGGCACCTTGGGAAATCCCACCAGGCCCTGGTCTAGTCAGGCAGCCTTTATGGGCTTCAGGTAAGGCTGTTGCAGCTCCAGGAAGCCAATCTTGTGGCTCTGGAAACCAGGAACCCACTAATCTGGAAAGAGTCGATAGAATAGTCTATGAGATAACTCATGGTTATCCTTTTTGTTAATAAAATAGTTACTGTGCAAGTATTCATAATATCATGAAAAACCAGTTATGTATCTTGCTCCTAGAAGCAACTGATAATTAAGAAAATTATTTACCTGGTATGTGAACAAGTCTTTATCTGCCTAAAATACATGCCAAATGCAGAAGAAGTGAGATATGTGAAAGACACTAAGTTCATTCAGAATGCACTTTTTAAATTGATATCCTTTCTAAAATTGAAAGCAGTTCTCCCCCAACCCTCAATATGGCTCCAATTAACTAGCCAGTATTTATAAAATGTTATGCTGAGTACAGTGAAGCGTGATGAAAAGAAAAGAGAAATATATGGTCCAACCTTTCAACACTCAACCAATAATAAAAGAAAAAATATGGAAGTACATTTGGATGGATGGAATGGTGGACACGCTTGGGTGGCACCACCATCATTAACTGGATCACCCCACCTCTGCCCTTATCCTCTTTCTCCATTTCCATCCCCATGTACAGGAGGAAGCCGCACCAGGATAGACCCCACATACCTAGAAGGACTTGTGGAGAATTTGAATGAGCTTTACAACATTATGCCTTTGAACTGTGGTGCTGGAGAAGACTCTTGAGAGTCCCTTGGATATCAAGGAGATCAAACTAGTCAGTCTTAAAGGAAACCAACCCTGAATATTCACTGGAAGGACTGATGCTGAAGCTGGAGCTCCAATTCTTTGGACACCTGATGAGAAGAGACTACTTATTGGAAAAGACTCTGGTGCTGGGAAAAAATAGAAGGCAGAAGGAGAAGGGAACGACAGAGAACAAGATGGTGGATGGCATCCCTGAGTTAATGGACATGAGTTTGGGCAAGCTCCAGGAGATGGTGAAGGACAGGGAAGACTGGCGTGCTGCAGTCCATGGGGTCGCAAAGAGTTGTACACAACCGAGCAACTAAACTAAAGTTACAAAATCATTACCCTTGAACCACTGGAGCACCATCTGAGTATGAAATTCATAAGACAATATTAATATAAAAAATTAGGAAGAGCACAATACTATTTTTCAACCCATAACATAGACAGAATGAAGCAGATATTTGGTGATATTTACAGAAATGAATCAATTTTTCTAACAGAAGAAAATCCTAAATCAGAGCATGAAAATGTTACTTACACAGCACGTCTCCAATATTGCTAATGTTTGCACTGAGAAGGAAAAAAGCTAATAAATATCGTGTAAGGGGAGTGAATTTGTATGTATAAGATTATATTCTATTTTCAGTCCATAAATTTCCTATTTTTTTGCAAAATAAAGGCTAGGCTCGGATATTTTAATGAATAAGCATATAATGTAGCATAGGAAATGATTGCTTTCAGTGTAGCTGGTGTTCTGATCAGGTATGAAGTCACGTTTTGTTCTTCCTTCAATAGTCTCTCCATTGAGGGTCTTCCCCATCACCCATTTTCTTGTGTTTCCTATGTTTTTTCTCTCTGTATCTCTCTCCCTCAGTGTCTCTATTTTTTTTTTTTTAAGATTTATTTATTTATTTTGGTGGGGGTGAGGTGGGGAAGGAGGGGAGCAGGCGGGCCACTTCTATTGGTCTTTCATTTGTCCATTTTCATCCATCTTTGTTCTTTGGCCGGTGTGGGCCTCCCATCGCGGTGGCCTCTGTTGTAGCAAAGTACCGGCTCTGGGCCCATGTGCTCCAGAGCTCTGGCTCGGTAATTGGAGTGTCTCTATTTTTATCTGTCTCTCTAGTGCTCTGTAGTGTCATAAGTGCGACATAAGTGCGCTCAGTCGCTTAAGTCATATCTGACTCAGTGCAACCCCATGGACTGTGGTCCACCAGGCTCCTTTGTCTATGAGCTTCTCCTAGAAAGAATACTGGAGTGGGCTGCCATGCCCTCCTCCAGGGGATTTTCCCCACCGAGGAACTGAACCTGCATCTCTTGCATATCCTGTATCACAGGCAGATTCTTTACCGTTGATCCACTGGGGATGCCATATGATAGACAAACTGAAAAAAGAAAGAGATGGAGAAGACCAAGACAGAGAAAGCTGCCATCATTTCCAACTTCTCCATACATTCTTCTCAAGTTTCCTAAAACAAGCTGGCTGACACTGTGGGGCAAAGTCCGCAGGAATCCTGAAAGGAGTGAGATTGAGTCATTGGGTGGATAATTTTTTCAGTGTTGCCTTTCACTTATCCTTTGAATTATTTATCTACCCACAAGTGTAACTTACATCTGTAAATCAGCATAATACCTCCCCTAGGAAACTTCATAACTCCCCTAGGTATCTTCATAACTGTTTGCTAGGATATACATTGCTTTAAGATGGAAACTTTCCACTCACATTAAACCAAACATCCGTAAGAAAATATCTGATGTGTTATATGAATGTTTGTGCAAAGTTAAAGAGATATCAATCAAATGAATACTGAAGCTCAGATCAGAATAACATTTCAAAAACATGATTGTTATTGCTTTAGCGTTTTTTTCTCCTCTAAGCAAAAGTTAAGGTATTGGTGACAGTTTCGTATTTAAAATTATTTCTTTTCTTTTCATCCTTTTTTCACCTGGAAGTTAATTTACCCTGAGTATTATATTCTCTTAGTTGATTTTTATCAGTGTGTCCTCTCTAATGTTAAGCATATTTTGAGGATATGACTAACAAGTTCTTTTCCTTGAATTATGATAACTTTATATTTAAAATTACTGTTCATTTTCAAGGTGTTTATTGTGCGAGAACATTCCTCAATACTGTGGGAATACTGTGGTAAAAATTGGTTTCTTAACCTGCAAACAAAATTAAGAGGAGCCAGTGTGCTCTACAGGTCACTGTATTGCTTGCCTGTAGATTTTAAAAAATATACTTTTTTGAGTAGCTTCAGATTTATAGAAAAATTGAGCACAAAGTACAGAGAGTTCTCATATAACTTTTCTCTCCCCTCCCACCCTGTAGTTTTCTGTATTAATATCTGTTATTTGTCTGGTACATTTGTTACCATTCATGAACCGATAATGATTTGCTATTATTAACTAAAGTTCATAGTTTACATTAGAATTTGCATTTTACATTCACTGACAACATTGCAAGGATGTTTATTGACCACTGTAGTATCAAACAGAGTAGTTCAATGCCCTGTGTTCCATTCATTCATTCTTCCAACCTCCCCACCCCTAACCATGAACGCCTGGCTGTCTAGTTTTACCATTTACAGATATGGAAACAGTCCTTTACTAAATATTTTGGATACAGTCTTTTACTAAATACATGTTTCACAAATATTTCTCCAAGTTTGTGACTGTCTTTTTATTCTCTTGAGTATCTTTTGCAAAGCAGACATTTTTAATTTTGATGGTCAACCTCTTAATGTTTATTTCATGGATCATATTTTTGCTATTGAACCTAAAAAGTCATTGGCAAGGCAAAGTCGCCTAGCTTTTCACCTATTTTATCTTGTAGATGTTTTATAGTTTTTCACTACATTTAGGTGCATTTTGAGTTAATTCTTGTGTAAGGTGTAAGATTGTGACTACAATTGTTTTTGCCTGTGCATGTCCAATTGTTTCAGAATCTTTTTTTTTTTTAATACTTTCTTCTCCATGGTGTTGGTTTTGCTTCTTTGTCAAAGATTACTATATTTGTGTCTGTTTCTGAGCTGTTTATCCTGTTCTATTGATCTATTTGGCTATTCTTTCACCTTATGTAGTCAGTCGAGAAATCAGATAGCGTCAGTACCCTGACTTTGTTCTTTTCTTTTTTTTGTTTTGTTTTTGTTTTTGCCTTTTCACATAGATGGTTAGAATCAGTTTGTCAATATAAAAAAAAAGGATAATCTGCTGGGTTTTTGACTGAATTGCATTGAATCTATAGGATCAATTTGAAAAGAACCGACATTTTGACATATTGAGTCTTCTCATGCATGCACATGGAATATATCCCTATTTATTTAGATCTCGATTTCTTTTATCAATTCTATAATTTTGTATCAGTTTTCTTATTTTCCTCACCTAGATCTTGTGCATATTTTATTAGATTTATACCGATTTCACTTTGGGGGACTAATGTATAATAATAATAAAAAAAATATTGTGTTTTTAATAGTCAATTCCCATTTGTCAGTACAGGTTGCACCAACTTTGGGAAAACATTGCTATTCCATGAGCTACAGATGCTGTTGACCTTTATCATCATAATGAAAGATGTATCAATCACGCATTGTGTACCAAGTGCTCAAACCAGTGCTGCTTTCTTGCCTCTTTCTTCCAGAAAAGTCCACCATGCAGTCACCAGGAAGATTCTAGCTGCAATGGTGAGTAGGGGTATTGCACTATGTCAGTGCTGGTATCAGGCAGTGTTGAAGAACAGACACCTGTTACTGGATGCAGCTATATGCCAGTTTAGGCAAGGCCAACTGATGGTGTACATACACCCCTATGCAGCAAAAATTCTAAAGAAAAATGATTACTGAAATATCTACTGCTCCAGGTTTGTATGTTTCCTTTCAACAACAGAGTTATCAAGTGAAGACATGGTAGCTGTTTTCTGAGGTTTTAAAGTGCCTTTGAAATATGACCTTTGATGATTCTCGGTTCACTGAGTAGTCACTCAGGCACAGGAAAACAGTTTCCGACCGATACATTTTTTTTTTTAACTTTTATTTATTTATTTTTGGCTGTGCTGGGTCTTTGTTGATGTGTGGGTTTAGCTGCTCTGCGGTATGTGGGATCTTCCCAGATCAGGGCTCGAACCTGTGTCTCCTGCATTGGCAGATGGGTTCTTATCCACTGAGCCACAAGGGAAGCCCCGACCGATACATTTTAAATGCCACAAAATGCCTTTGCTGTAGTACAGCTCGAGGATGACAGCTATTTGAGGGCAGACAGTGAGCTGTTGTCTGAGTCAGCTCAAGCTCCTGTAACAAATCACCAGAGGCTGGTGACTGAAACAAAAAATTCATTTCTTCACAGTTCTGGAGACTGGAAGTCCAAGATCAAGGCACTGGCCAATGGAACATTCCAGGTGGCACAGTGGTAAAGAATCTGCTTACCAATGTAGGAGACACAAGAGATATGGGCTTGATCCTGGAGTCGTGGAGATCCCTTGAAGTAGGAAATGGCAACTGACTCCAGTATTCTTGTAGATCATGATAAAAGGCTTAGGCAAGCTTTGTGATAGGAAGGACTGGCTGTGAGGAAAGCTAGGTCTTTCTCTGGTAGCAGGGCTGGACTCAGTAAAAAGTTAACTCAATTGTCTTCTGATGGGTGGGACTCTATTCTCCCCCTGTTAGTTGTTTGGACTGAGATGATCCAGTCCTGGGGTCTACAGGCTCTATGGTAGGGCTAGTGGAAACTTCAGAGAGGACTTACACCAAGATTCATCTTCTCAGGACTGCCACTGTCAGCATCCCTGTCCTTGTGGCTAACCCACACCTCTACAGGAGACCCTCAAATGCTCACAGGCAGATACGGCTCAGTCTCCTGTGGGGTCACACTTCTGTTCCCTGGGATCCTCACGTAACCTGTTACTGGATGCAGCTATATGCCAGTTTAGGCAAGGCCAACTGATGGTGTACATACACCCCTATGCAGCAAAAATTCTAAAGAAAAATGATTACTGAAATATCTACTGCTCCAGGTTTGTATGTTTCCTTTCAACAACAGAGTTATCAAGTGAAGACATGGTAGCTGTTTTCTGAGGTTTTAAAGTGCCTTTGAAATATGACCTTTGATGATTCTCGGTTCACTGAGTAGTCACTCAGGCACAGGAAAACAGTTTCCGACCGATACATTTTTTTTTTTTAACTTTTATTTATTTATTTTTGGCTGTGCTGGGTCTTTGTTGATGTGTGGGTTTAGCTGCTCTGCGGTATGTGGGATCTTCCCAGATCAGGGCTCGAACCTGTGTCTCCTGCATTGGCAGATGGGTTCTTATCCACTGAGCCACAAGGGAAGCCCCGACCGATACATTTTAAATGCCACAAAATGCCTTTGCTGTAGTACAGCTCGAGGATGACAGCTATTTGAGGGCAGACAGTGAGCTGTTGTCTGAGTCAGCTCAAGCTCCTGTAACAAATCACCAGAGGCTGGTGACTGAAACAAAAAATTCATTTCTTCACAGTTCTGGAGACTGGAAGTCCAAGATCAAGGCACTGGCCAATGGAACATTCCAGGTGGCACAGTGGTAAAGAATCTGCTTACCAATGTAGGAGACACAAGAGATATGGGCTTGATCCTGGAGTCGTGGAGATCCCTTGAAGTAGGAAATGGCAACTGACTCCAGTATTCTTGTAGATCATGATAAAAGGCTTAGGCAAGCTTTGTGATAGGAAGGACTGGCTGTGAGGAAAGCTAGGTCTTTCTCTGGTAGCAGGGCTGGACTCAGTAAAAAGTTAACTCAATTGTCTTCTGATGGGTGGGACTCTATTCTCCCCCTGTTAGTTGTTTGGACTGAGATGATCCAGTCCTGGGGTCTACAGGCTCTATGGTAGGGCTAGTGGAAACTTCAGAGAGGACTTACACCAAGATTCATCTTCTCAGGACTGCCACTGTCAGCATCCCTGTCCTTGTGGCTAACCCACACCTCTACAGGAGACCCTCAAATGCTCACAGGCAGATACGGCTCAGTCTCCTGTGGGGTCACACTTCTGTTCCCTGGGATCCTGGTGTGCACGAAGTTTTGTTTGTGTTCTCCAAGAATAGAATCTCTGTTTCCCCCAGTCCTGTGGAAGTCCTGTAATCAAATCTCAGTGGCCTTCAAAGTCAGATTCCCTGGGGATTCCCAGTCCTTTGGCCTGATCTCAAAGCTGGAGAGCCTGATGTGGGGCCTAGAACCTTCACAACAGTGCAAAATCTTCTTTGGTGTGATTGTTCTCCAGTTTGTGGGTCACCTACTCGGCAGGTATATTATTTGATTTTATCATGATTTCTCCCCTCCTACTATCTCATTGCAGCTTCTTCTTTGTCCCTGGAAGTGAAGTATCTTTCTTCCATGGGCTCCCGTGCCTTCCTGTCGATGATTGTTCAACAGTTAGTTGTCATTTTAGTCTCTTGCAGAAGAAGGTGAGTGCATATCTTTGTACTCTGCCATCTTGAATCAATCTCCACTCCAATATTCTTGCCTAGAAAATTCCATGGACAGCAGAGCCTGGCGGGCTTATGGGGTTAGACACATAAAATATGGTATATACAGTGTCTGGTTGGAGTCCTCTTCCTGGTTTTCAGATTCCTGTCTCCTTATATTTTTACCTGACAAAAAGCAGAGAGAGAGAGAGAGAGAGAAACTCCCTTGTAAGGGCGTGAATCCCATAAAGAGGATCCCACTCATGATCCATTCGCCTCACCAAAGGCCCCACATTCTAATACCATGCCATTGGGTATTCGGATTTCAACATATGAATTTTGAGACCACATAAACTTATAATTAATTAAAATGTCTAATAGAAATAGAACTGGAGTTATCATGAACCAGTGTGGGCACTTAAGTCTCTAAGAAATCCTTTCATTCTGGCTGTGTTTGGTCTTACTTTTCTTTTTCCTTAATATATGAAAAATCTGTATCTTTGAATTATATCTGTTTCAACCTAGAGTCCAAGATGAGGTTTTTTTAACATAAGATAAAGGTAATAAAAAGTATTAACTAACATTTATTTAATATTAATATAGGCAAGACAATGGATTAATTCTGATCTGAAGTTCAGTCTTAGACCCTCTGTATATTACCTTATAACACAATGTTAGCTATTTTAATAGGCCAGTTTTACTCAGAACACTTTATTATACTTTCTATGTGTGAACTGTTACACTGTAGATCAGAGGTCCATAAACTACCTGTTTGTATTTTTGTCCTTTTATTCTTCCCCTTAAACTGCCTGTGAAGTAAGAATGGTTTACATTTTTAAATGGTCTTGTTTTAAATAGTTACATAAGTACTTGTGTAATACCCTTGATTGTACCTTTTGTCCTGAAAATCCTAAAATATTTACTGTGTAAGCCCTTAAGAAGTTTGCTGACCTCTGTTATAGATTATAGAAAAGATAATGTTTGGGTTACTACATCAAGAAAGTATCCACTCACATTCCTAAGTAGGAATGTTCTCTCCAGTTTGTGGGTCACCTACTGGCAGGTATATTATTTGATTTTATCATGATTTCTCCCCTCCTACTATCTCATTGCAGCTTCTTCTTTGTCCCTGGAAGTGAAGTATCTTTCTTCCATGGGCTCCCGTGCCTTCCTGTCGATGATTGTTCAACAGTTAGTTGTCATTTTAGTCTCTTGCAGAAGAAGGTGAGTGCATATCTTTGTACTCTGCCATCTTGAATCAATCTCCACTCCAATATTCTTGCCTAGAAAATTCCATGGACAGCAGAGCCTGGCGGGCTTATGGGGTTAGACACATAAAATATGGTATATACAGTGTCTGGTTGGAGTCCTCTTCCTGGTTTTCAGATTCCTGTCTCCTTATATTTTTACCTGACAAAAAGCAGAGAGAGAGAGAGAGAGAGAAACTCCCTTGTAAGGGCGTGAATCCCATAAAGAGGATCCCACTCATGATCCATTCGCCTCACCAAAGGCCCCACATTCTAATACCATGCCATTGGGTATTCGGATTTCAACATATGAATTTTGAGACCACATAAACTTATAATTAATTAAAATGTCTAATAGAAATAGAACTGGAGTTATCATGAACCAGTGTGGGCACTTAAGTCTCTAAGAAATCCTTTCATTCTGGCTGTGTTTGGTCTTACTTTTCTTTTTCCTTAATATATGAAAAATCTGTATCTTTGAATTATATCTGTTTCAACCTAGAGTCCAAGATGAGGTTTTTTTAACATAAGATAAAGGTAATAAAAAGTATTAACTAACATTTATTTAATATTAATATAGGCAAGACAATGGATTAATTCTGATCTGAAGTTCAGTCTTAGACCCTCTGTATATTACCTTATAACACAATGTTAGCTATTTTAATAGGCCAGTTTTACTCAGAACACTTTATTATACTTTCTATGTGTGAACTGTTACACTGTAGATCAGAGGTCCATAAACTACCTGTTTGTATTTTTGTCCTTTTATTCTTCCCCTTAAACTGCCTGTGAAGTAAGAATGGTTTACATTTTTAAATGGTCTTGTTTTAAATAGTTACATAAGTACTTGTGTAATACCCTTGATTGTACCTTTTGTCCTGAAAATCCTAAAATATTTACTGTGTAAGCCCTTAAGAAGTTTGCTGACCTCTGTTATAGATTATAGAAAAGATAATGTTTGGGTTACTACATCAAGAAAGTATCCACTCACATTCCTAAGTAGGAATGTAGTCTCTACATCTCACCCAAATACTACAAGGATTTTTTAAAAATGGTTGATTTATAGAAGTGGAATGTAAACTAGTTTGGAACAAGATGTAGACATTTCTCCTTCTCTCTTTTTGGTGGGGCTGATGGTTTTCATTGTATTTTTAAACTGCTCTAGACAGAAACATGCTCACAAAAATCCTATTCCTTTTCATCTCTTTTTTATTCTGTCTTTATTTTTCTATTTTCTTTCTTCTTTTTTTTTCTTCTTAGAGGTGGAATGTTCTAGTAGAAGTGGTATGGGATTTGGACTTAGGGTTCTCATTTTCAAATGCTTTTTATTTATTTTTTTATTTGGCTGAACTGGGTCTTAGTTGCAGCATGTGGGATCTAGTTCCCTGACCAAGAATTGAACCCAGGTCTCCTGCATTGGGAGCCAGAGTCTTAGCCACTGGACCACCAGGGAAGTCCCTGCAAATGCTTTTAATCTTTGCTCCTGGAAGGGTGTAAATCAGTCATGAGTTTTACCTGGGAACTGTTTGCAATACAGATTCTCAGACACCACTTGACCTATGTCTCCTGAATGTGCCCAGCATTTTAACAAGATGTTCAACTCACAGATTAGCACAGTAAAGTTTGAGAAAAATCTACTTATGTCACTTAAATTTCTGAACACAGTGTTAATTCTGGGGGTTACATGAGATAATAAATGTAGTTCTGGGATAAAGTGTAATGGAAGTACTGTTGAAATCCATTAGGAAAGACAGTCTCGGGCATGGAGCCTTTTGAATCCCCCACCTCTGGGCCACATAAGAGTGGACCACAGGCTGGACATATCCTTACCAAGACACCAAGGTACACACAGCCTGTGCTGAGTTTGTGGGGCATTATTGCTCCCTGTTCTAAGAATCTGTATTTCTTTGTTTTGCTCAGGCAGGTATATCTTGTGGCACCTGGCTCACTCCAATACTATTTCTGTCCTTGAAAAGAGGGAGTGGAGTGCATCAGTGGTATCACAAAGTCACGCTGTGCCAGCTGCTGAGCACAACCTGCTGGCTCCAAGGGACCAACACCCACAACTGAAGCTGATCTTGCTCCATCTCTTCTCTATGAAGGGCAAAATCTTGTTGCATCTAGTGCTTGGCTGTATTGTTCATGTTGTGTTTTCACAGGTCACTCTGAGAGCAAGGTGCAGAGAGGACAGAAGTGTTCAGACTTCTACTCTATGTGGTGGGCAACAAATGCTATTTGCTTGACAAATTTGTATGTTGAAATTCTAGCCCCTGATACCTTAGAATATGACCTGGGTAACATGGGCCCCTGACTCCAAATGACTTGTGTCCTTGTGAAAAGGGAGAGATTTGGGGACACACATACATGCACACATGCATACCCAGAGCAACATGAGAAAATAAGGTAGAGATCAGGGTGGTATGTCTGTAAGCCAAAGATTGCCATCTGTCAGAGCTCTCAGATGGAACCAACCCTGTTAACATTTGACTTTGAACCTCCCAGCTCCCCAAACTGAGACAATAAATATATGTTATTTAAGCTACTCAATTTGTGTTCCTTTTTTCTCCAGAAGCTCTAGCCAACTAACACACCGTGCTCAAAGGGAATGTTTCATTATTTCTGAACCAGAGAATGAATTCTCTTTTAGAGAATATTTCTGATTCCTTTTCTTTCCGTAGTCAAGCTTTATTCAAAAGTCTGTGGATCTTGGCACACAATGGAGAGGATGGCATTCGTCATGCATATTATACTTTTTATAAAAGCTCTATGAGATCTGGCACAATTCCTTAAGTAAAGGATCTTGATTCTGATAGTTCCTCAAGGTTGATATTAGATTTGAATTTCAATCTATATATTCTCACTGTTAACACAACATGATATAGGTTACAGAATAATAATTACCATTTTAATAATTTACATTATTGGCCTTTTAAGCCTGTTGCAGCAGTAAAATGAATGCTGGGTGGGGTCAAGCTAAGCTTCCTATGTTATATTGACTTCTCCTGACACTGTGGTTTCAGTATCATTGAGAATTGACGTTAATAGCCTTCCAGCTCTATCAGGCTGGAAACTTCACCTTCTTAAAATGCAGTTGCCATGGGAACAGCGGAGTTCTGGGATTTTTGTTTTCAGAAGGTATTGAAAGGCACATGCCAATATAAAAGCACACAGTGTGACATATTAACACGTGAAATTCTGTGCTGTTTCTAAACTGAAGAAGGAATGAGATTAAAATGGCACCTAAATGCTTTCACTAAACCTGCCAAGGAACTTCTGTTTAATCCTCATGTGGTATTTGATGCGTTTATTTATACTTTCCCTTTGTGATTTAGACAGGTTGAGTCCTTGAAGTTTTTACCAGACAATTGGACAAACAAATACAAGGCATTCCCATCACTTCTAACCACATCCTCTACAAAGGTGTTTTTTTAAAATATTTTTTTTATTTTACTTTTTACTTTTACAGAGTCTTTTTGTTTACAGATATGTATGATCCCAGATTAGTCGTGTGTATATTCCCCCTATTCCACCCCTCCATTGCATAGCACCCCTGCAGGATCCCCTTTTCTCACAGCGCAATGACAATAGTTTTTTTTTTTCACATATGACAGTATAGGTTTTCATGCTACTTCCTGAAAAGTTGTCTTTTTGTTGAACCTGAGGTTAAATGGATTTTCCTTTGTCAGGCCATAGCTACACTGCTTTTTTCTTCTAAACTCTTTGTAAAGGAATGTTTCATTATTTCTGAACCAGAGAATGAATTCTCTTTAGAGAATATTTCTGATTCCTTTTCTTTCCGTAGTCAAGCTTTATTCAAAAGTCTGTGGATCTTGGCACACAATGGAGAGGATGGCATTCGTCATGCATATTATACTTTTTATAAAAGCTCTATGAGATCTGGCACAATTCCTTAAGTAAAGGATCTTGATTCTGATAGTTCCTCAAGGTTGATATTAGATTTGAATTTCAATCTATATATTCTCACTGTTAACACAACATGATATAGGTTACAGAATAATAATTACCATTTTAATAATTTACATTATTGGCCTTTTAAGCCTGTTGCAGCAGTAAAATGAATGCTGGGTGGGGTCAAGCTAAGCTTCCTATGTTATATTGACTTCTCCTGACACTGTGGTTTCAGTATCATTGAGAATTGACGTTAATAGCCTTCCAGCTCTATCAGGCTGGAAACTTCACCTTCTTAAAATGCAGTTGCCATGGGAACAGCGGAGTTCTGGGATTTTTGTTTTCAGAAGGTATTGAAAGGCACATGCCAATATAAAAGCACACAGTGTGACATATTAACACGTGAAATTCTGTGCTGTTTCTAAACTGAAGAAGGAATGAGATTAAAATGGCACCTAAATGCTTTCACTAAACCTGCCAAGGAACTTCTGTTTAATCCTCATGTGGTATTTGATGCGTTTATTTATACTTTCCCTTTGTGATTTAGACAGGTTGAGTCCTTGAAGTTTTTACCAGACAATTGGACAAACAAATACAAGGCATTCCCATCACTTCTAACCACATCCTCTAAAAAGGTGTTTTTTTAAAATATTTTTTTTATTTTACTTTTTACTTTTACAGAGTCTTTTTGTTTACAGATATGTATGATCCCAGATTAGTCGTGTGTATATTCCCCCTATTCCACCCCTCCATTGCATAGCACCCCTGCAGGATCCCCTTTTCTCACAGCGCAATGACAATAGTTTTTTTTTTTCACATATGACAGTATAGGTTTTCATGCTACTTCCTGAAAAGTTGTCTTTTTGTTGAACCTGAGGTTAAATGGATTTTCCTTTGTCAGGCCATAGCTACACTGCTTCTTTATTATTATCTCAGTGCCATGCCCTATAGTAAAACCTGTTCTATGAAAATCTCTTTGTAATCTTTTAATTAAGTTTTTCATCTTGCTATGTTGCTTTTCCCTGATAAAAGAGAGCTGAAACCATCCTCCTATTATGAATTTAAACACCCAGGATCAAGGATACAAGGCCCTGTATACAAAGATGTGGGAGGTTACCCTGATTTGGAGGTGAAATCCTAGGGAACCAAATTTTAGCTCAGCCTCAAACTGACTTTGAATTCATTAAAAACAAAAGAGGTAATATATTGTAGTAAGAATAGCTGCTTTGAATTGATATTGATAATGAAAACCTCCCAGTTCTTCAGCCAAAGTAAGTTCCTCTTTATGATTCTACTGACCTAAAGGTAGGTTCTAAAAGGTTGTTATCAGAAAGTTATCAGTCATGGGTAGGCTGTGAATGATCCTTCTCAAAGCCTTTCCAGAGGGCAGATTATGATAAGTAACCCACAGTGTAGTGGAATCAAACTAGTCAGAGTTCAGATCATGGCTATGCCACTTACTCTAATGTTTCCACAGCAACTGCATTTTTTTACAATAGATTTTTTTTGATTTGGACCTTTTTAAAGTCTTTATTGAATTTGTTACAATATTGCTTCTAATATGTATATATACATTTTTGTCCACAAGACATGTGGGATGTGGGATGTTCACTCTCAGACCATAAATTGAACCCCACAGGCATTGGAAGGTGAGTTTTAACTCCTGGACTGCCAGGGAAATCCTGCAGCTACATTTTAATGTGTGCTAGGATGGTTAATTAAATCCATTCTGAAAGATACCAAAAACCAGGATGGAAGGAAGGATCATGTGAACAATGAAGTAAACATAACTAAACTAAGTTATTTAATTGCTCTATTCACCTCTGATTCTCAGAACCATGCTTAGCACATAGTATGTCTTCAGTAAGTAGCTGCCAATGGTGGATTCTCTTGGAGACAATGTATTCCTCTATTAGGCTTCTCTTACCATCGCTTTCATGGATTCAGTTGGGAAATTTGTACTTTCTATTCCTGAAGCTTTAACCTTTGTGGAAACAGAAGTTCTGAAATACTGGAAGTAGATAAAATATGGAAAAGATGGATGATGCTTCTGTTATGGATACAGTAAGTGTTCTGCTAACTTAATACTATACCTTCCATGTGGTCTCTTTATTATTATCTCAGTGCCATGCCCTATAGTAAAACCTGTTCTATGAAAATCTCTTTGTAATCTTTTAATTAAGTTTTTCATCTTGCTATGTTGCTTTTCCCTGATAAAAGAGAGCTGAAACCATCCTCCTATTATGAATTTAAACACCCAGGATCAAGGATACAAGGCCCTGTATACAAAGATGTGGGAGGTTACCCTGATTTGGAGGTGAAATCCTAGGGAACCAAATTTTAGCTCAGCCTCAAACTGACTTTGAATTCATTAAAAACAAAAGAGGTAATATATTGTAGTAAGAATAGCTGCTTTGAATTGATATTGATAATGAAAACCTCCCAGTTCTTCAGCCAAAGTAAGTTCCTCTTTATGATTCTACTGACCTAAAGGTAGGTTCTAAAAGGTTGTTATCAGAAAGTTATCAGTCATGGGTAGGCTGTGAATGATCCTTCTCAAAGCCTTTCCAGAGGGCAGATTATGATAAGTAACCCACAGTGTAGTGGAATCAAACTAGTCAGAGTTCAGATCATGGCTATGCCACTTACTCTAATGTTTCCACAGCAACTGCATTTTTTACAATAGATTTTTTGATTTGGACCTTTTTAAAGTCTTTATTGAATTTGTTACAATATTGCTTCTAATATGTATATATACATTTTTGTCCACAAGACATGTGGGATGTGGGATGTTCACTCTCAGACCATAAATTGAACCCCACAGGCATTGGAAGGTGAGTTTTAACTCCTGGACTGCCAGGGAAATCCTGCAGCTACATTTTAATGTGTGCTAGGATGGTTAATTAAATCCATTCTGAAAGATACCAAAAACCAGGATGGAAGGAAGGATCATGTGAACAATGAAGTAAACATAACTAAACTAAGTTATTTAATTGCTCTATTCACCTCTGATTCTCAGAACCATGCTTAGCACATAGTATGTCTTCAGTAAGTAGCTGCCAATGGTGGATTCTCTTGGAGACAATGTATTCCTCTATTAGGCTTCTCTTACCATCGCTTTCATGGATTCAGTTGGGAAATTTGTACTTTCTATTCCTGAAGCTTTAACCTTTGTGGAAACAGAAGTTCTGAAATACTGGAAGTAGATAAAATATGGAAAAGATGGATGATGCTTCTGTTATGGATACAGTAAGTGTTCTGCTAACTTAATACTATACCTTCCATGTGGTCATTTTAGCTCTTCAAGTAGTCAAGGAAAGGAGTTACTAAACTAAAGGGAGTAATTGACTCTAAAAGAACTAAAATTTGCTAAATAATAGTAACTGTTGTTCAGTCATTCAGTCATGTTCGACCCTTTTGCAACCCCATTAAGCTGTAACCTGCCAAGCTCCTCTATCCATGGGATTTCCCAGGCAATAATACTGGAGTGGGTTGCCATTTCCTTCTCCAAGGGATCTTCCTGACCCAGGAGTGAACTTGCATCTCCTGGTTGGCAAGCAGATTCTTTATCCCTAAGCCACCATGGAAGGCCAAATAGTAGTAGTAGGGGGAACTATATCTGAAACTCTAAGTTATACTGTGCTTCTCTGAGCATCCCCATGTCCACTGATAATAGGAAAAAGGACTGTACACCACCTGTGATCTGACAAAAGCAAGAGAACCAGAGGCTCAGAACTCAAAATGATGAAGGCAACCTCTACATATGAAGTGGTGGCAGAGGTGAGAGATGTAGAACGAATGGGAGAAAAGGCAGATGAGTAATGTTAGTTATGCCCTTGAGACAAACTGCAGCCCATGTAGACAAGAGTCTAACCCACTAACCTCCTCATTTTTCAAAAGTACAGCTAGATTTTCACATGGAGTTTGTTGAGTCTTAGTCACACAGTACAAAAAGCATCACACTATACCCAAAAATCAGCTCTAGATGGATTATGGATATTGATCTAAAAAGAAAACTCCTAAAGTATTTAGCATAAATGTAATTTGAACATCTCTTTGACCTTGGAGCAGACAAAGATGAGGTACAGAAATCACTGTTAAGAATATATTGATAACAAAACTCTGTAAAAGCAATAAAGAAAAATTTTAAAATTAAAAAAGAATATATAGATAAAGGGAACAATTTGTAAAATTAAAAGAATAGCTTCTCTTAACCCTTTTTCCCCGCTTTCATGGATTCAGTTGGGAAATTTGTACTTTCTATTCCTGAAGCTTTAACCTTTGTGGAAACAGAAGTTCTGAAATACTGGAAGTAGATAAAATATGGAAAAGATGGATGATGCTTCTGTTATGGATACAGTAAGTGTTCTGCTAACTTAATACTATACCTTCCATGTGGTCATTTTAGCTCTTCAAGTAGTCAAGGAAAGGAGTTACTAAACTAAAGGGAGTAATTGACTCTAAAAGAACTAAAATTTGCTAAATAATAGTAACTGTTGTTCAGTCATTCAGTCATGTTCGACCCTTTTGCAACCCCATTAAGCTGTAACCTGCCAAGCTCCTCTATCCATGGGATTTCCCAGGCAATAATACTGGAGTGGGTTGCCATTTCCTTCTCCAAGGGATCTTCCTGACCCAGGAGTGAACTTGCATCTCCTGGTTGGCAAGCAGATTCTTTATCCCTAAGCCACCATGGAAGGCCAAATAGTAGTAGTAGGGGGAACTATATCTGAAACTCTAAGTTATACTGTGCTTCTCTGAGCATCCCCATGTCCACTGATAATAGGAAAAAGGACTGTACACCACCTGTGATCTGACAAAAGCAAGAGAACCAGAGGCTCAGAACTCAAAATGATGAAGGCAACCTCTACATATGAAGTGGTGGCAGAGGTGAGAGATGTAGAACGAATGGGAGAAAAGGCAGATGAGTAATGTTAGTTATGCCCTTGAGACAAACTGCAGCCCATGTAGACAAGAGTCTAACCCACTAACCTCCTCATTTTTCAAAAGTACAGCTAGATTTTCACATGGAGTTTGTTGAGTCTTAGTCACACAGTACAAAAAGCATCACACTATACCCAAAAATCAGCTCTAGATGGATTATGGATATTGATCTAAAAAGAAAACTCCTAAAGTATTTAGCATAAATGTAATTTGAACATCTCTTTGACCTTGGAGCAGACAAAGATGAGGTACAGAAATCACTGTTAAGAATATATTGATAACAAAACTCTGTAAAAGCAATAAAGAAAAATTTTAAAATTAAAAAAGAATATATAGATAAACTGAAATAAAATGTTTGTTGAAACAGATTATTAAGAGAGTAGAAAGGCAACATTCACATTAAGATTATATATCAATCTAATAAAAAAATCATTTCTAAAATATGTAAGAGGCTCTATGAATCAGTAAGAAATGGGAAGATATGTTAGATTAAAAAAGGCAAGAGGTATGAAATAGCTATTCACAACGATGGTGATTTAGTCACTAAATCTTGTTTGACTCATTCAGCCCATGTACTGTGCCTGCTGCCAGGTTCTCTACCCATGGGATTTCTCATGCAAGAATACTGAAATTGGCTGTCATTTATTTTTCCCGAGGATCTTCCCTGATCCAGAGATCAAACTCATGTCTCCTTGCATTGCAGGCAGATTCTTTACCACTGAGCCACTGGGAGCCCTAGCTATTCACAGTAAAGATATCCAAAAATTCAATATAAATTATGAAAAAGTGGTGTATTTTCCTCCTTTAGCCACCAAAGAAGTGCAAATTTAAACCACAATGTGATACCAGTACACACCCAACAGAATGACTAAAAATGGGACGAAAAAAAAGAGAGGGAGAGAAGCACAAATGCTGACAGAACATCAAAACCAAATGCTTTTATGCTACTAGTGCAAGTGTAAATTGGTATAGAGCTTTGGGGAAATATTTGCAGTATTTAAATGTGTGCATATATTCACTAAAAGAGTACTGAAATTTTCATAAAAACATATGTGAAATAAATAACCCAAATCTGCAAACACCCAAATATCCATTAACAATAGAATAAATCAGTAGTGTGTATTCACACAACCAAATGAGCAATGAGAATGAACAATCTACAATTACTTGCAAAATATAAATAAACTGAACAAACATAATGCTGAGCGAAAGTGATCAAACACAAGAATACATTCTGTGTGATTCCATGTGCATAAAGAATAATAGGCAATGGCAATCCAGGCTGTAGAAATTATAATAAGCTATACACATGCTTAATGTTGGAAACTAAAAACTCCAAATTTAAAGAAAAGCCTTGGAGCAGACAAAGATGAGGTACAGAAATCACTGTTAAGAATATATTGATAACAAAACTCTGTAAAAGCAATAAAGAAAAATTTTAAAATTAAAAAAGAATATATAGATAAACTGAAATAAAATGTTTGTTGAAACAGATTATTAAGAGAGTAGAAAGGCAACATTCACATTAAGATTATATATCAATCTAATAAAAAAATCATTTCTAAAATATGTAAGAGGCTCTATGAATCAGTAAGAAATGGGAAGATATGTTAGATTAAAAAAGGCAAGAGGTATGAAATAGCTATTCACAACGATGGTGATTTAGTCACTAAATCTTGTTTGACTCATTCAGCCCATGTACTGTGCCTGCTGCCAGGTTCTCTACCCATGGGATTTCTCATGCAAGAATACTGAAATTGGCTGTCATTTATTTTTCCCGAGGATCTTCCCTGATCCAGAGATCAAACTCATGTCTCCTTGCATTGCAGGCAGATTCTTTACCACTGAGCCACTGGGAGCCCTAGCTATTCACAGTAAAGATATCCAAAAATTCAATATAAATTATGAAAAAGTGGTGTATTTTCCTCCTTTAGCCACCAAAGAAGTGCAAATTTAAACCACAATGTGATACCAGTACACACCCAACAGAATGACTAAAAATGGGACGAAAAAAAAGAGAGGGAGAGAAGCACAAATGCTGACAGAACATCAAAACCAAATGCTTTTATGCTACTAGTGCAAGTGTAAATTGGTATAGAGCTTTGGGGAAATATTTGCAGTATTTAAATGTGTGCATATATTCACTAAAAGAGTACTGAAATTTTCATAAAACATATGTGAAATAAATAACCCAAATCTGCAAACACCCAAATATCCATTAACAATAGAATAAATCAGTAGTGTGTATTCACACAACCAAATGAGCAATGAGAATGAACAATCTACAATTACTTGCAAAATATAAATAAACTGAACAAACATAATGCTGAGCGAAAGTGATCAAACACAAGAATACATTCTGTGTGATTCCATGTGCATAAAGAATAATAGGCAATGGCAATCCAGGCTGTAGAAATTATAATAATGTTTCCCCTTGCAGGGAACGAGGGTGCAGGTGCCAAAATAAAGGGGGATTCCAGGGTTTCATTAATATCCTATGCTTTGATATGATACTCATTATGATTGTGCTCAATTTGTGAAAGTTCATTGACCTGGACACTTATTTTCACTTTTACTTTATATATTTAAATGAAAAATTCAAAGAAAGAAAAAGTTCAAAGAAAGATAAAAGTTGTACCCTCATTTGTGGTTACAAACTCAAGGACATCTGTGTTACATGTTTAAAAGATTAGGACTATTTATAGATAAAACATTAAATTATTAAAAATGGTTATATTTAGGTATGGTGCTACAGATGCTCTTTCTATTTGTGTGCATTTAATGGTCAAATATAGCTCCAAAATGGAAAATGTTTTAAGCCAAAACTGCTTTTTCATACTGTGAAATTAAATCTATTTATCATTTTCTAGTGGTAACACAAAAGAGATTTGCAAAGACTAGCATTATAATAGTTTTCAGTATCTCTACATGCATCTAATATGCAGAGCCATGTTAATGGTATTGTTATTACTAATCAAATAATAAAGAAAAAAGAAACATCTCCAGGCTGTTTCATTTTTCTCATTGGTTACAATAAAATCAATCCTTGATCAACACAAGTTTGAACTGCATAATTTCATTGATATATGGACTTTTTCAATAAATACAATTGAGGCTGTGCATGAATTGGTTATTACTAAAAATGGGACGAAAAAAAAGAGAGGGAGAGAAGCACAAATGCTGACAGAACATCAAAACCAAATGCTTTTATGCTACTAGTGCAAGTGTAAATTGGTATAGAGCTTTGGGGAAATATTTGCAGTATTTAAATGTGTGCATATATTCACTAAAAGAGTACTGAAATTTTCATAAAAACATATGTGAAATAAATAACCCAAATCTGCAAACACCCAAATATCCATTAACAATAGAATAAATCAGTAGTGTGTATTCACACAACCAAATGAGCAATGAGAATGAACAATCTACAATTACTTGCAAAATATAAATAAACTGAACAAACATAATGCTGAGCGAAAGTGATCAAACACAAGAATACATTCTGTGTGATTCCATGTGCATAAAGAATAATAGGCAATGGCAATCCAGGCTGTAGAAATTATAATAATGTTTCCCCTTGCAGGGAACGAGGGTGCAGGTGCCAAAATAAAGGGGGATTCCAGGGTTTCATTAATATCCTATGCTTTGATATGATACTCATTATGATTGTGCTCAATTTGTGAAAGTTCATTGACCTGGACACTTATTTTCACTTTTACTTTATATATTTAAATGAAAAATTCAAAGAAAGAAAAAGTTCAAAGAAAGATAAAAGTTGTACCCTCATTTGTGGTTACAAACTCAAGGACATCTGTGTTACATGTTTAAAAGATTAGGACTATTTATAGATAAAACATTAAATTATTAAAAATGGTTATATTTAGGTATGGTGCTACAGATGCTCTTTCTATTTGTGTGCATTTAATGGTCAAATATAGCTCCAAAATGGAAAATGTTTTAAGCCAAAACTGCTTTTTCATACTGTGAAATTAAATCTATTTATCATTTTCTAGTGGTAACACAAAAGAGATTTGCAAAGACTAGCATTATAATAGTTTTCAGTATCTCTACATGCATCTAATATGCAGAGCCATGTTAATGGTATTGTTATTACTAATCAAATAATAAAGAAAAAAGAAACATCTCCAGGCTGTTTCATTTTTCTCATTGGTTACAATAAAATCAATCCTTGATCAACACAAGTTTGAACTGCATAATTTCATTGATATATGGACTTTTTCAATAAATACAATTGAGGCTGTGCATGGGAAGCCTCAGAGAGGGAAAGCCAAATGCGAAGCTATACTCAGACCTTCCACTGTGCTTGTTGCCTTTAATCCTGGCTTTGTCAAGGAACCAGGGCATTTGTGGTAGCTGAAGTCAAGATGCCTCGACTACATGTTCTTAGCATCCTTCTCCTTACTTCGAATAGATTTGTTGTTGTTACTGTTCAATCACTAAGTCATTTCTGACTGCAACCCCATGAACTGCATCATGTCAGGCTTCTCTGTCCATCAGCATCTCCTAGAACTTGCTCAAACTCATGCTCATTGACTCAGTGATGCCATCCCACCATCTCATCCTCTGTACTGTCTTTCTCCTCTTGCCCTCAATTTTCACCAGCACTGGAGTCTTTTCCAGTGAGTTAGCTCTTTGCATCAGGTGGCCAAAGTATTGGAGCTTCAACTTTAGTATCAGTCCTTCCAACGAATATTCAGGATTGATTTCCTTTAAGATTGATTGCTTTGATCTCCTTGCAGGCCAAGAGACTCTTAAGAGTCTTCTCCAGCACCAGAGTTGGAAAGTATCAATTCTTTGACACTCAGCCTTCTTTATGGTTCAACTCTCACATCCATATATGACCACTGGAAAGACCATAGGTTTGACCATGTGGAACTTTGTCAGGAAAGTGATGTCTGTACTTTTCAAAACACTGTCTAGACTTGACATAGCTATTCTTCTAAGGAGCAAGCATCTTTTAATTTTGTGCCTGCAGTCACCATCCATGTTGATTTTGGAGTCCCCCCCAAAAAAAGTCTGTCACTATTTCTATTATTTTACCCTTTATTTCCCATGAAGTGTTAGGACTGGATGCCATGATCTTAGTTTTCTGATTAAGCATGTTTGTCTTTAATACGGTCCTATCCTTGTACAATATATTCTACTCCTTCACATTAGTTTGTCCTCCTCTACCACTGGTAATTTCCACAGCATCTTTTAACATCTAAAAAGAACAGTTACTTCCTTAGGAAATATCTATTGAATACAAATTGAATACATTAAAATAACTTGTTAGGATTTCATAATAAGCAAGAGACCTAGACAACATCTATCAATATACAATCTCTTCCCTTTTCATTTCCAGAGTTCCATAAACAAATGCGTCCAGTGATTCAGTAGATCAATGCTGACTGTTGGGAACACGAACCTAAGAATGTATGGCCCTCCTACTGGGTACTATTCCCATTAATACTGAATCTCTAAATTAAGTGTCATCCTTATTTTGGAGTACCAATATACTTATTGCCCCATACCTCATTGCCATCAGTGGGTTATAACCTGAAAGTGGAACAACCCTAGGTCGCAGAAGATGAAGTCATGAACATGCATAAATTTGATAGTGTCTGTGGTTAATCCTTGTACTTATCAGTATTTATTAGAGAAAATAGGAATTCTTTAAGTATTTAAAACATAGAGATTTTAATACAGAAAAGTAGATGCGTAGTTGATATGAGAACCAATAGGATCCTTTTTTTTTTTAAATCTTTTTGGCGAGTGGGATGGGGAGGGAGGGGGACAGGCGGGCCACTTCTATTGGTCTTTCATTTCTCTATCTTCATCCGTCTTTGTTCTTTGGCTCCTGTGGGCCTCGCATCGCGGTGGTCTCTGTTGTTGCAGAGCACCGGCTCTGGGCGCATGCGCCCCAGAGCTCCAGCTTGGTAATTGGACACATCAGTCCAGCTGCTCCGCGGCACGTGGGATCTTCCCAGGCCAGGGATCGAACCGGCGCCCCTTGCACTGCAAGGCGGTGTCCTTACCCACTGGACCACCAGGGGAAGCCCCCAATAGGATCCTTAACCTAGCAATAAGCCATAGTGGGGAAGCATTGTGATTCTGGGGCTAGAGTGGTTTAGCCAGATACCAGAGACCAGAGTCACATTGTATAAATTGGAATCATTGGCTTCTCCAGGAGAAGCTGGAAGAGACACTACTGTTAGCAGAGATGTTGCCCAAGGAAAAAGACAAATGAATTTTAGAATAAAAAGGTCAAAGACAAACACAATCCCTCAACTTGAAACCGTGGAAATGTCTTGGGGTGGCATAATAGCAGAAATTAGAATGAAAAGACAGTTTTCTATTTGAATTCATATTATGATTATCCAAGTTATAGTTAATTGAATTGCACATCAAAATTACAAGTACAACTGGCATAATTAACTTTTAAGAACAAACTCAACTGATGTTATTAAAGGTGAGAATGGGTGAGAACAAAAATGAGTAAGCAAATTAGCGTGCAGGCTATTCCTTGCCAGGGTTCAGCATGGCTGGTGTCTCAGTCAGTAGGCTTTAAAGAGCAAGGGAGAGCATCAGGGAATGGGGGGCAGTTAAATAGGGGTCAAATGAGAAACCTACTATATTTGATTCATTCTTAAAAGCTCCATGAGGTGAGGACATCTCTCCGTTGGCTCATCCATAGATAGTCAATACATAGTACAGTCAGTGCATGAAACATAGTAGGTATTAAACATATAGTTTTCAAATAAGTGAATTGAAAAATATATGGACAAATTTATAAACAGTCTGCTGGCCATCGATCACATATCCTGCACATTGGCCTCACTGATACTGCCTGGAATAATGGTGCTGACTTTCTTGTTCTCTGCCTTACAAATAATTTCTACAACACTCTGTAGTTCTGTTGGTGATTGTATTGTTCAAAACACTCTAATCCACAAATTAAGTGTGCCTGAGAGTGTGATTATACTCCAAAAAGCAAAATTGCTGAGGAAAATCCATTATTGTTATTTAAACAGCTGAGCCACTTTCCGAAATATTCGAAACACAAATCGCTCTTCTAAAGGGCAAAAATGAAAACTGTTCATGGTTTACAGAAAGGCTAAGTTAAATTTTAAAAATTTAGCAAAGCTTAGGGTGGCAAAGATAACATACTCTCTGTATAATTGGGCATGCTTAAGCTTATTTTAAATGTAAAATGATTTAAAGTGTAAAAAATTATCCATGGGGTTTAGTAAATTCATTTTTAATAATAAGAATAAATTTCAAAACTAATTCACAAAATTATACTTAAGTCAATATCATAGGTACTGATTTTAAGTATACCTAGTGAGAACAAAAAAGAAAGCAGGTACACCTTATCAAGCACAAACGTAGGGCATACCTGATATTTCCACTTATTTTCTCCTTTATACTTATTATATTTTTCCCATTTTTTTAAAAATCACGAAGATGACACATGCTTACAGAAACAAATAAAACCATAGGGAGGACTACAAAAATGGTTAAGGACTTGGTCACCTGAATAACCACTACTGTGATCCCTGTACATATAAACACGTGCCATATATATATAGTTATATACAGATGTATATAGTTATACATACTTATGTTAATATATGTGTGCATATGTTCTCAATTATATCTGACTCTCTGAAACCTCAAGGACCGTAGCTCACCAGGCTCGTCTGTCCATGAAATTTTCCAGGAAGGAATATTGGTGTGAGTAGTCATTCCTTTCTCCAGGGAATCTTCCCATCCTAGGGATCAAACCTGCATCTTATATCTACTGCATTGGCAGGTGGATTCTTTACCACTGTGCCACCTAGGAAGCCCATGTGTGTATATAATCTTTTTACAATAATTAGATCACATCTTAATCCATTAATTTGAATTTTACTTTTAAATTTTTACTTAAGAATATATTATAGGCTTTTTTCCAGTATAGTACATATAGATATATTAAACTTTTATGATCTATGTCATTTTATCTTTTTTAAAAATATTTATTTCTATATTTGTCTGCATCAGGTCTTGGTTGAGGCACACAGGATCTTTAGTTTTGACATGGAGTCTCTTAGTTGGGGCATGTGGAATGTAGTTCCTTGGCCAAGGCTTGATTGGAGTCTTAGCCACTGGACCACCAGGAAAGCCCTCTATTTCATTTTAAATTAGTATTACTTTTCTTAGTGAAACCATATAATCATAAGACCCAATGCTTGCAGGACACTCCTGTTAGCATAAAAATCCTTTTAATTTATGTTATTTATTAGAAATCCAAAATAGTAATCCCTCATAAATATTTTATGTTACTAAGTAATTATTTGTAACATTTTACAGTATTTACTATTCCCAGCATGCCACTCTGTCTATCAAACAGCATTAAAACTTTTATTACCTTTAATTGTTATCCTAGGAAACACTAACAGAAGTAAATGTTTGAATAAATCAGTGTCTGTCTCCTACAAATTTTATTTCTAAGGTGTCAGTCATATTATACTCATTTCCTCTGCTTGCACAGGGTTTAGAGAGATTCTTATGAGGTAAGACTGAAAGCAACAACTAAATTATTCCATAGCACTAAGCACGATCATTTCTATAAATTATGCCACCTACAGCTCAAATGTATTGGCCAATTATGCTATTTCTGTAGGAATCTGCAGAATGCTAGTATAATAGCATTCATGGAAGAATTATAATGATCAGGTCTGAAAAGGAGGAAGTATTCTTTTTTTTCTGTGAATGTTTCATAGCATTTATAGCAGATATGTTTTAAGCAAGTTTTGTTTTGTTCTGTGAAAATTCTTGAGAGAATGAAACCCTTTTTCCTCTCCACCTTCCACCTGCAGATGATATATTTGAAATGGTGTTTATTCTGTCCTGAAAAAGCCCTTAATGCATCTTATATCTACTGCATTGGCAGGTGGATTCTTTACCACTGTGCCACCTAGGAAGCCCATGTGTGTATATAATCTTTTTACAATAATTAGATCACATCTTAATCCATTAATTTGAATTTTACTTTTAAATTTTTACTTAAGAATATATTATAGGCTTTTTTCCAGTATAGTACATATAGATATATTAAACTTTTATGATCTATGTCATTTTATCTTTTTTAAAAATATTTATTTCTATATTTGTCTGCATCAGGTCTTGGTTGAGGCACACAGGATCTTTAGTTTTGACATGGAGTCTCTTAGTTGGGGCATGTGGAATGTAGTTCCTTGGCCAAGGCTTGATTGGAGTCTTAGCCACTGGACCACCAGGAAAGCCCTCTATTTCATTTTAAATTAGTATTACTTTTCTTAGTGAAACCATATAATCATAAGACCCAATGCTTGCAGGACACTCCTGTTAGCATAAAAATCCTTTTAATTTATGTTATTTATTAGAAATCCAAAATAGTAATCCCTCATAAATATTTTATGTTACTAAGTAATTATTTGTAACATTTTACAGTATTTACTATTCCCAGCATGCCACTCTGTCTATCAAACAGCATTAAAACTTTTATTACCTTTAATTGTTATCCTAGGAAACACTAACAGAAGTAAATGTTTGAATAAATCAGTGTCTGTCTCCTACAAATTTTATTTCTAAGGTGTCAGTCATATTATACTCATTTCCTCTGCTTGCACAGGGTTTAGAGAGATTCTTATGAGGTAAGACTGAAAGCAACAACTAAATTATTCCATAGCACTAAGCACGATCATTTCTATAAATTATGCCACCTACAGCTCAAATGTATTGGCCAATTATGCTATTTCTGTAGGAATCTGCAGAATGCTAGTATAATAGCATTCATGGAAGAATTATAATGATCAGGTCTGAAAAGGAGGAAGTATTCTTTTTTTTCTGTGAATGTTTCATAGCATTTATAGCAGATATGTTTTAAGCAAGTTTTGTTTTGTTCTGTGAAAATTCTTGAGAGAATGAAACCCTTTTTCCTCTCCACCTTCCACCTGCAGATGATATATTTGAAATGGTGTTTATTCTGTCCTGTATTTCAATAAGTCATTGAGCCTTAAAGCCAACATAACGATACCTTCCTTCCAGAATTTGTCTCTTAAAGTTCTCATGAATAGAGATGAAGCAACAATAAAGCTTTCAGAAAGCACTTATTTCCGATAGGAATCTACTTCATTAGTACTCTACCTGAGGAGGATGAATACTTTAACCTTGAGACATCTTTTTATTTTGTCTCTCTGTGGAAGAACATCCCTTGGATAGAGACACTACAAAAAAAAAAAAAAAAAAAGTCAGCAAACAGCCTAAGTCATATTTATTCCATATTGATGCCCATTCAGATATCCATGTTGATTGTGCTTGAAGCAGAGCATCTTTAAAAGAAATTTCAGATCCAAATCAACTGCTTTTCACATAGTGATACATTCATTCAAAATCTCAAAATGAAATGTAAAAGCCACTTTCAGCTGTAAACATTTTGTAGAGCCAATTTTATTTTATTTATTTTATCACAAATAATGCTTTTAATATATTGTCTATTTACAGTACTCCCATAACAGAAATTGACAAATCCTTGTTGTTGTTAATTAACTGCTAAGTCGTGTATGACTCTTTTGTGACCCCATGAACTGTAGCCCTCCAGGCACCTCTGTTCAAGAATTTTATTTATACAATTATATAACCTCCTCTAACACACATATATTATATATATAATATGCATATTATCTATAGTATTGTATGCAATATATATATTATATTGTATATGTATAATACTAGGATTTAAAACACAACTGAGTCATAGTCTGAGAAAATATTTACATAATTTATAAAAACTCATAATTTGTAAATTTCTTGGTCAAATTTAAATATATGGTAATGAAAAGCAAGTTTTTCAGAAAGAATATTCCACTTCAGCCTTACTTCTCTGTAAGAATTAGTATCTCTTTTAATTTTTCTATCACTCAGGAAAAGCTATGTTATGCTACAGGAAGAAGCCATTTATCAAGTCTCAGGGAAGTGACACATAGGAGAATTTCCCGCTTATTGATATCCCTGTGGTCTGGATTGTCCTTATTCTGGATCAAGGGTGAAGGGCTCACTCTCTGGAATACTGCTGGTCCCAGGGCCAGAGGTAAGTAGCTTTGGAGGATCTTGTGTCCAAAATTAAGTATGCCAGTCAGGAATTTTTCTTCACTTATTTCTCCTCACAACCCACTGGCCAGAACTAGGCACATGTATATCCACCCAAATATAGAATCAGGACTTCCAGTGCTCAGAAATTATTGAGTGCCTAAAAAAGAATAAACAGATTATGTTCACTGAACAGCACTGTGAATATCAAAGTCCAATATGCATTCTGCGAGGGCTTCTCAGGTGACTCAGTGGTAAAAATTCAACTGTCAAAGCAAGGAAACACAAGTTCCACCCCTGGGCTGGAGAAGATCCCCTGGAGGAGGGCTTGACAACCCACTCCAGTATCCTTGCCTGGAGAATCCCATGGACAAAGGAGCCTAGTGGGCTATAAGGCATGGGGTTGCAAAGAGTTATACATGACTGAGCAAATGAATACATATGCACAATGTACTCTGCCAAGTACCTCTTCTTCTTCCTTCAGAAAAATATACTTTCTTTTCTAGAAAATTGAAACCAAGACCCCCCCGCATCCAGACACCAAACTCAAATCCAGAATCTCAGAGTATGGCTTTGCTAGAAGGTTATGTGCAACGTTTTCTTTTTTATTATTTTTTTAATTTTACTTTTAACATTTATAGAGTTTTGTTGATTGCAGATATGTATGATCCCAGATTAGTCATATGTACATCCCACCCATCCCACCCCTACAGACCATCGCACAACACCCCGGCTGCATAGTGGTTAGTAGTCTGCGTTGTGCAATGTTTTCTACACTAATTTACATCCCGATCCCATAGACAAAGAGGCTAATTGCAAATATCACAGAAAATATTCAAGGGTAGGACAGAAAGTGAATAATTAAATATATGGTAATGAAAAGCAAGTTTTTCAGAAAGAATATTCCACTTCAGCCTTACTTCTCTGTAAGAATTAGTATCTCTTTTAATTTTTCTATCACTCAGGAAAAGCTATGTTATGCTACAGGAAGAAGCCATTTATCAAGTCTCAGGGAAGTGACACATAGGAGAATTTCCCGCTTATTGATATCCCTGTGGTCTGGATTGTCCTTATTCTGGATCAAGGGTGAAGGGCTCACTCTCTGGAATACTGCTGGTCCCAGGGCCAGAGGTAAGTAGCTTTGGAGGATCTTGTGTCCAAAATTAAGTATGCCAGTCAGGAATTTTTATTCCTTATTTCTCCCTCACAACCCACTGGCCAGAACTAGGCACATGTATATCCACCCAAATATAGAATCAGGACTTCCAGTGCTCAGAAATTATTGAGTGCCTAAAAAAGAATAAACAGATTATGTTCACTGAACAGCACTGTGAATATCAAAGTCCAATATGCATTCTGCGAGGGCTTCTCAGGTGACTCAGTGGTAAAAATTCAACTGTCAAAGCAAGGAAACACAAGTTCCACCCCTGGGCTGGAGAAGATCCCCTGGAGGAGGGCTTGACAACCCACTCCAGTATCCTTGCCTGGAGAATCCCATGGACAAAGGAGCCTAGTGGGCTATAAGGCATGGGGTTGCAAAGAGTTATACATGACTGAGCAAATGAATACATATGCACAATGTACTCTGCCAAGTACCTCTTCTTCTTCCTTCAGAAAAATATACTTTCTTTTCTAGAAAATTGAAACCAAGACCCCCCCGCATCCAGACACCAAACTCAAATCCAGAATCTCAGAGTATGGCTTTGCTAGAAGGTTATGTGCAACGTTTTCTTTTTTATTATTTTTTTAATTTTACTTTTAACATTTATAGAGTTTTGTTGATTGCAGATATGTATGATCCCAGATTAGTCATATGTACATCCCACCCATCCCACCCCTACAGACCATCGCACAACACCCCGGCTGCATAGTGGTTAGTAGTCTGCGTTGTGCAATGTTTTCTACACTAATTTCATGTCTAGCTCCTCTTGATCTGAAAACCAATAGACAAAGAGGCTAATTGCAAATATCACAGAAAATATTCAAGGGTAGGACAGAAAGTGAATAATTACAGAATTTTTAGTCAGAGCTTATGATTTACTCGACAATATACCTCTGTTAAAAAACTAATTAAATATAATTAATTAGTTGATAGTGAGATCTCATAAGAGTCTATTGGCGGGGCATCGATCAAGAAACATTACGAAGAGACATGAAATAAAATAAAATATGAGAACCAAGCAACAGAAACACAAAGGATACTTTTTAATAAAAAATGAAATAGATGAAGAAATATGGAAACTAGAGGGCTATAACAGAGTTGACATTGCTTAGACTAGTGGTTCCTAATATATGGCACCTGAACCAGGAGCATCAGCATCCACTTGTAGAGAGCTTATTAAAAATGCAACATCTTGGGCCCTACTCTAGACTAATCAGATCAGAAATTCTAGATATGAGGTCCCGCAATCTGTGCTTTAATTCACCTTTCACCTGATTTTGAAGTATGCTACTGGTGGACACTCTTGCCCAGGTCCAATATTTCCCAAAATTTAATGAGCATGTGATCATCAAGGTGTTTTGTGTTAAAATGCATGCTCTGATTCAGCAGGTCTGGAAGAAGACCTGAGATTCTGCCTGTATAAGAGCTCCCAGGTGATGCTAATGCTGCTAGTCCATGGGGCACAGTCTGAACACCAAGGCTACATTACAAGCTCTTTCAGAACAGAATTCATATTGTCATTTTTAGCCTTTATTCCAAATAAGTAATTTCCTGTTATTGGGAATATCTGTGCGCAGATGCATTTTACAGCAGTAAAAGAGGATTGGAAAGACTTTCCAAAAGGAACATTGGGAATCAAACCATCATGCTGCTCTGAATTAACCTGGGTAATCCAACAATGTTCTCCAGATTCTCCAGTACAATTTCACTAAAAAGTTCACTTTGCCTACCTTTCAGTAACCAGCTTTCCAATGGCACTCCCTAGCTCTGAATTCCAACTTCCAGAATGATGACCACATCTTAGTGTTTTTCCTTATGGACCAGGCATCTACTTACCCAGACTAATAAAGCTCTCTCCACATGCCAGCAGACAATTACAATCTCAAAACCTCAATATCCTTCACTTTTTAAACACTCAGTTTTAATAGACAGTAGTTAGTAATTTAGTCACTAAGTTGTATCTGATTCTTGTGACCCCATGGACTGTAGCCAGCTAGGCTCCTCTGTCCATGAGATTCTCCAGGCAAGAATACTGAAGTGGGTTGCCATTTCCTCCTCTAAGGAATCTTCCCCTTTAGTAGAAAAAGCCTGGGCAAATGATGAGGTAGCTTAAACTAATCTTCTGCAATTTATTATTTCCTTCTTTCTCACATAAACTTCTCTACTTCTTCCCACTGAGTGGTTGTGCTTTGTTCTATCTGTAGGTGACCAGAGTGTCCAAAGGAATGCTCAACTAGACTTGGTCTCATAATTAACCTTTTCTCCTCTAAGACCGTCTTTAGAAGTCCAGCTCCTTCAAAATCATTCAACTTTATCAGTAAACTAGAGTGGCAGAGTTGGTCAGTGAACAGGTAGTATAAACTGCAAGGGTCCACTTATATGCAGATTTTTTTCAATAAACATGAACTACAGTAATCTACAAATGAATGAATCTATGGTCGGGTAAGTCCACAGTTGGTTGAATCCTTGGATGCAGAACCTTGAATATGAAGCACTGACTGTAAAGTCATACATAGATTTTCAACTGTGAGCACAGGGCATTTGGTACTCCTAAAAATGGCATTGTTCAAGGGTCAACTGTATGCTTTCTAAGGTGATACAAGTTGATAATAAGAGATATTTCATGAAAAGTCACTCCAGCAGTTCTTAAACTTTCGTGATTCTAAGAATCACCTGAGTTGCTTGGTTAAAAATGCAGACTACTGGGGTTTCCCTGGTGGTCCAGTGGGTAAAGAGCCTCCTTTGCAGTGCAAGCAGTGCTGGTTTAATCCCTGGCCTGGGAAGATCCCACAGCCGAGGAGCCACTGGACCAGTGTGTCCAATTAGGAGCCAGCACTTTGGAACGCTTGTGCCCAGAGCCAGTGCTCTGCAACAAGAGAGGTCACTGCAATGGGAGGCCCACACAGGCCAAAGAACAAAGATGGCTGAAAATAAATAAAAATTACAGGCCAAGGGTGGAGCTAGGATGGCAACGTAGAAGGACGTTCACTCATCTCTCCTGCAAAATCGCCTGAATTGATCACAAAAAAGATACACATCAAAGAACAAAGGAGAAGCCACATCAAGACGGTAGGAAGGGCTCAATCGCACTTTTAAAAGTCAAACCTCATACCCGCCAGAGAAGCTGGGTAGGCCAAAGGCGCAAAGCCTGTTGCAGATCAAAACATGGGAAAGGAATGGTGACACCCACAAGGGACTGAGCCAGACCTGCTTTGGAGGATCCAAGTGCCCCCTTGAACTAGAAGTGTCCTAGAGCAGTCCTCGGAAGGATGGCACTCAGTTCCTTTTGGAGGAGGTTACCATTAACCTGATTATAGAGCCCGGAGGAGGACTGGAAACTGTGCGCACTGTGATCCAGGAGAGGGGAATAGAGATCCTGCATGAGACTGAGCCAGACTCACCTCTGAGTAATCTGATGTCTCCCGCGGTGGCGGGGATCGACCGTGGCCTGCAGTAAGGTCGGGTCACTGAGGAAGTGCTTCCCATAGAGAGCATGGGAATAGCTTCTTTGTGAGACAGACACCATTTTCCCGACTGTAGTTTGGCTGCTGGTCAAACTGCAGGCCTGCTGGTCAAGCTACAGGGAGGGAATTTAGCTCCACCCAGCAAGAAAAGGGATTTGGGATTAAGAAACTCCCAGGGCCAGCCTGGGCGGGCCTTTTAGTTCTGGAATAGGCCAAAATAAACAAGCAGTCAAAGAGATCTTCAGATCCAACCACTGCCAGAGGCAAGAAAAAGACTGATAATTCCTGAATAGTCAGCAAGGGACAGAAGAACATAAACACTATTTTCACGTTTTGTCTGAAGCTGGAGTTACTGCTGGATTTTTAAAATTTCATTTTATCCCTTATTCTTTTTTATTGCTTTTTTTTTGTATTGTATTGTTTTGTTTCATTGTTTTTTCCCTTTTTTCCAAACCCACTCAGTGCACCCTCTGGTTTTTTATTTTGTTTTGCTTTTGTTTTCTTGGGTGTGTGAGAGTGGGTGTGTTTATTTCCTCCATTGAATTCTATTGAAGTTACTAATCTTATCAGTAAGAATGAATATATTCAAGTTTACATATTTTTTTTCTTTTTCTTCTTTTCCCTTTCAAACCACACATATTATTATGGTATAAACTTATGGCTCCCCATTGGCCTTTTAAGGTTCTGTGGGGGTTTTGTTTGTTTTCATTGTTTTTGCTTTGTTTTTCTATGTTTTTCTATATACTTATCTCTTTTAATTTTTAAAATTTTTCATTTGTACTACTTCTTCCTCTATAATTCTTTGCTTTGTCTGATGCTCCTTTCCTATAGCACTAATCTCTAATACATACAAATCTTTATCTCCCTATATTTAACTTTGCAGTATTATTCTATATTTCTCTTCTATCCTCCCTTTCTCTTTTTCCCTTTTCCCACCATATTTCTTAGTCTGTTGTGTCTTCATTGCCTTATCCCCAACGGGGATCCTGCTCTAGCATTATTCTCTAATTGGTGCTCTACTTAGTTTGGTTATTAACTGGTGGATATCATTCTTGGTTTTCTCTATTCATCGTGCTAACATATTGTACTGTATTTTTGGTTGGAATGCTTGGGTTATGTTACAGCTGTATATGTTTGTGGGTATAATTCAATACACTAGATAGAATTTGCATAATATTTTAATTGTCATTTGTCAAAGGTATAGCTTCTGTTTCTCATTCGCATATATATGCTTCAATATCATTTAATGCCAAAAAACCCGCCGTCAAATCTTCATTCCCTGGTCAGGCAACAAGCCCCGGGACTTTAGGGAGGGAGCACTGACTCCAAAACTCTACAATACTAGAGAATGCTTAACACTAGAGAGCACTATACAAGTGAGAACGCCAACAAGGGTAATCACTTGTATGCAAGTCCTGACATCACCCAATCACCAGCATCACCCAGAATAAGAAGCCCCATCCAAACAACAAACACCAACAGATGTAACTCAAAGTCTGGGAAAAGGAAATCTCAAACAGAGTCAGTTAAAAAATTAATAATAACAATGAAACGGCAGAGAAATACCACACAAGTGAAGGAACCATCTACAAACACACAAGATCAAATCAATGAAGAGAATTTGGACAAACTTTCTGAAAGTGATTTCAGAAGAATGATAGTAAAGATGATCAAAGACACTGAAAACAGAATTACAGAGAAATTGCAAGACACAACTAACACACTGAATAAAGAAATACAAGAACTTACCAAAAAAGTAACAGAGACAAACAACTCAATTGCTGAACTGAAAAACACTGGAGAAGGAATCAAGAGCAGAGTATCTGAGACAGAAGACCAGATAAGCGAGCTGGAAGATAGAATGGTGGAAGTAACTGCTGAAAAACAGAATCTAGCTCAAAGAATGAAAAGAGCAGAGGGTAGCCTCAGAGACCTCTGGGATAATATCAAATGCACCAATATTCGAAGGGGTTCCAAAAAAGAGCTATAATTCTTCTATCCTCCCTTTCTCATATTTAACTTTGCAGTATTATTCTATATTTCTCTTCTATCCTCCCTTTCTCTTTTTCCCTTTTCCCACCATATTTCTTAGTCTGTTGTGTCTTCATTGCCTTATCCCCAACGGGGATCCTGCTCTAGCATTATTCTCTAATTGGTGCTCTACTTAGTTTGGTTATTAACTGGTGGATATCATTCTTGGTTTTCTCTATTCATCGTGCTAACATATTGTACTGTATTTTTGGTTGGAATGCTTGGGTTATGTTACAGCTGTATATGTTTGTGGGTATAATTCAATACACTAGATAGAATTTGCATAATATTTTAATTGTCATTTGTCAAAGGTATAGCTTCTGTTTCTCATTCGCATATATATGCTTCAATATCATTTAATGCCAAAAAAACCAGCCGTGAAATCTTCATTCCCTGGTCAGGCAACAAGCCCCGGGACTTTAGGGAGGGAGCACTGACTCCAAAACTCTACAATACTAGAGAATGCTTAACACTAGAGAGCACTATACAAGTGAGAACGCCAACAAGGGTAATCACTTGTATGCAAGTCCTGACATCACCCAATCACCAGCATCACCCAGAATAAGAAGCCCCATCCAAACAACAAACACCAACAGATGTAACTCAAAGTCTGGGAAAAGGAAATCTCAAACAGAGTCAGTTAAAAAATTAATAATAACAATGAAACGGCAGAGAAATACCACACAAGTGAAGGAACCATCTACAAACACACAAGATCAAATCAATGAAGAGAATTTGGACAAACTTTCTGAAAGTGATTTCAGAAGAATGATAGTAAAGATGATCAAAGACACTGAAAACAGAATTACAGAGAAATTGCAAGACACAACTAACACACTGAATAAAGAAATACAAGAACTTACCAAAAAAGTAACAGAGACAAACAACTCAATTGCTGAACTGAAAAACACTGGAGAAGGAATCAAGAGCAGAGTATCTGAGACAGAAGACCAGATAAGCGAGCTGGAAGATAGAATGGTGGAAGTAACTGCTGAAAAACAGAATCTAGCTCAAAGAATGAAAAGAGCAGAGGGTAGCCTCAGAGACCTCTGGGATAATATCAAATGCACCAATATTCGAATTATAGGGGTTCCAGAAGAAGAAGAAAAAAAGAAAGGCTATGAGAAAACTTTTGAAGAGATTATAGTTGAAAATTTCCCCAACATGGAAAAAGAAATAGTCAGTCAAGTCCAAGAAGCACAAAGAGTACCATACAGAATCAATCCGAGAAGAAACACACCAAGACACATATTAATGAAGCTAACACAAATTAAACACAAGGACAGAATTCTCAAAGCAGCAAGGGAAAAGTAACTAGTGACATACAAGGGAAAGCCCATACGTTTAACAGCTGATCTTTCAACAGAAACTCTGCAGGCCAGAAGGGAATGGCAGGACACATTTAAATGGCTAAAAGAGAATAATCTGCAACCAAGAATCCTCTACCCTGCAAGGATCTCATTCAAAATTGATGGAGAAACCATATGCTTTACAGTCAAGCAAAAATTAAAAGAATTTAGTCACACCAAACCAGCCTTACAACAAGTGTTAAAGGGACTTATATAGACAACAAGTATAAAAGGAGAAGATCCATGAAACAAACCCATCATAACATCTAAGAAGATGACAATAGGATCATTTGTATCAATAATTACTTTGAATGTCAATGGACTAAATGCCCCAACCAAAAGACACAGAGTGGCTGAATGGATTCAAAAACATGACCCATACATATGCTGCCTCCAGGAAACTCATTTCAGACCTAGAGACACTCATAGACTAAAAGTGAGAGGCTGGAAAAAGATATTCCATGCAAATGGAAATAAAAAGAAAGCTGGAGTAGCAATCCTCATATCAGACAAAATAGACCTCAAAATAAAGAAGATTCAAAGAGACAAACAACTCAATTGCTGAACTGAAAAACACTGGAGAAGGAATCAAGAGCAGAGTATCTGAGACAGAAGACCAGATAAGCGAGCTGGAAGATAGAATGGTGGAAGTAACTGCTGAAAAACAGAATCTAGCTCAAAGAATGAAAAGAGCAGAGGGTAGCCTCAGAGACCTCTGGGATAATATCAAATGCACCAATATTCGAATTATAGGGGTTCCAGAAGAAGAAGAAAAAAAGAAAGGCTATGAGAAAACTTTTGAAGAGATTATAGTTGAAAATTTCCCCAACATGGAAAAAGAAATAGTCAGTCAAGTCCAAGAAGCACAAAGAGTACCATACAGAATCAATCCGAGAAGAAACACACCAAGACACATATTAATGAAGCTAACACAAATTAAACACAAGGACAGAATTCTCAAAGCAGCAAGGGAAAAGTAACTAGTGACATACAAGGGAAAGCCCATACGTTTAACAGCTGATCTTTCAACAGAAACTCTGCAGGCCAGAAGGGAATGGCAGGACACATTTAAATGGCTAAAAGAGAATAATCTGCAACCAAGAATCCTCTACCCTGCAAGGATCTCATTCAAAATTGATGGAGAAACCATATGCTTTACAGTCAAGCAAAAATTAAAAGAATTTAGTCACACCAAACCAGCCTTACAACAAGTGTTAAAGGGACTTATATAGACAACAAGTATAAAAGGAGAAGATCCATGAAACAAACCCATCATAACATCTAAGAAGATGACAATAGGATCATTTGTATCAATAATTACTTTGAATGTCAATGGACTAAATGCCCCAACCAAAAGACACAGAGTGGCTGAATGGATTCAAAAACATGACCCATACATATGCTGCCTCCAGGAAACTCATTTCAGACCTAGAGACACTCATAGACTAAAAGTGAGAGGCTGGAAAAAGATATTCCATGCAAATGGAAATAAAAAGAAAGCTGGAGTAGCAATCCTCATATCAGACAAAATAGACCTCAAAATAAAGAAGATTCAAAGAGACAAGGCAGGACACTACATCATGATTAAGGGATCCATCCAAGAAGAAGACATAACAATCATAAATATCTATGCACCCAACGCAGGAGCACCCCAATACATAAGACAAACACTTTCAGACATAAACGAAGACATCAACACTAACACAATCATAGTAGGAGACTTTAACACTCCTCTCACACCAATGGACAGATCATCCAAACAGAAAATTAATAAAGAAACACAAGCCTTAAATGCCACACTAGAAGAAATGGACCTCACTGATATCTTTAGGACGTTCCATCCAAATGCAGAAGAATACACTTTCTTCCCAGGTGCTCATGGAACATTCTCCAAGGTAGACCACATCTTGGGCCACAAATCAAACCTCAGTCAATTCAAGAGAACTGAAATTATATCAACCATCTTCTCAGACCACAATGCAATGAGACTAGAGATCAACTACAGGAAAAAAACCACTAACAACACAAGCACACGGAGATTAAACAACACATACCTAAAAAACCAACTGATTACTGAGCAAATCAAAGGAGAAATTTTAAAATTCCTAGAAGAAAATGACAATGAACACATGGCAGCGCAAAACCTATGGGATACTGCAAAAGCAGTTCTAAGTAGGAAGTTTATAGCAATTCAATCCCACCTCAAGAAACTAGGAAAATCTCAAACAGACCACCTAACCTTACGCTTAAAACAACTGGAGAAAGAAGAACAAAAACACCCCAAAGACAGCAGAGGAAATCATAAAGACAGCAAGTATAAAAGGAGAAGATCCATGAAACAAACCCATCATAACATCTAAGAAGATGACAATAGGATCATTTGTATCAATAATTACTTTGAATGTCAATGGACTAAATGCCCCAACCAAAAGACACAGAGTGGCTGAATGGATTCAAAAACATGACCCATACATATGCTGCCTCCAGGAAACTCATTTCAGACCTAGAGACACTCATAGACTAAAAGTGAGAGGCTGGAAAAAGATATTCCATGCAAATGGAAATAAAAAGAAAGCTGGAGTAGCAATCCTCATATCAGACAAAATAGACCTCAAAATAAAGAAGATTCAAAGAGACAAGGCAGGACACTACATCATGATTAAGGGATCCATCCAAGAAGAAGACATAACAATCATAAATATCTATGCACCCAACGCAGGAGCACCCCAATACATAAGACAAACACTTTCAGACATAAACGAAGACATCAACACTAACACAATCATAGTAGGAGACTTTAACACTCCTCTCACACCAATGGACAGATCATCCAAACAGAAAATTAATAAAGAAACACAAGCCTTAAATGCCACACTAGAAGAAATGGACCTCACTGATATCTTTAGGACGTTCCATCCAAATGCAGAAGAATACACTTTCTTCCCAGGTGCTCATGGAACATTCTCCAAGGTAGACCACATCTTGGGCCACAAATCAAACCTCAGTCAATTCAAGAGAACTGAAATTATATCAACCATCTTCTCAGACCACAATGCAATGAGACTAGAGATCAACTACAGGAAAAAAACCACTAACAACACAAGCACACGGAGATTAAACAACACATACCTAAAAAACCAACTGATTACTGAGCAAATCAAAGGAGAAATTTTAAAATTCCTAGAAGAAAATGACAATGAACACATGGCAGCGCAAAACCTATGGGATACTGCAAAAGCAGTTCTAAGTAGGAAGTTTATAGCAATTCAATCCCACCTCAAGAAACTAGGAAAATCTCAAACAGACCACCTAACCTTACGCTTAAAACAACTGGAGAAAGAAGAACAAAAACACCCCAAAGACAGCAGAGGAGTGGAAATCATAAAGATCAGAGCAGAAATAAATGAAAAAGAAATGAAAGAAACAATAGTAAAGATAAATAAAACAAAAAGCTGGTTCTTCAAAAAGGTAAATAAAATCGACACACCACTGTCCAGACTCATCAAGGAAAAAAAGAGAGAAGAACCAGATCACCAAAATCAAAAATGAAAAAGGAGAGATTACAACAGATCATGCAGAAATCCACAGGATTCTAAGAGACTATTATGAACAACTCTACGGCAACAAACTGGACAACCTGGAAGAAATGGACAGTTTCTTAGAGAAGATTGATCTCCCAAGACTCAACCAGGAAGAAATAGAAACTATGAACAACCCAATCACAAGTTCAGAAATTGACTTTGTGATCAAAAATCAACCCAAAAATAAAAGCCCGGGGCCAGATGGCTTCACAAGTGAATTCTACCAAACATTCAAAGAAAAGGTAATGCCTGTGCTTCTAAAACTCTTTCAAGAAATTCACAGGAAGGAACAGTTCCAAACACATTCTATGAGAACACCATCACCCTGATATCAAAGCCAGGCAAAGACAACACAAAGAAAGAAAATTATAGGCCAATTTCACTGATGAATCTAGACGCCAAAATCCTCAACAAAATCCTAGCAAACAGAATTCAACAACACATCAAAAAGCTCATACATCATGATCAAGTTGGGTTCATACCAGGCATGCAAGGATTCTTCAGTATCTGCAAATCAATCAATGTGATACACCATATCAACAAATTGAAAGACAAAAATCACATGATCATCTCAAAAAAAAAGCCTTCGACAGAACGCCTTCTCAGAAAAAGGCTTCGACAAAGTACAGCATTCATTTATGATAAAAACTCTTCAGAAAATGGGCATAGAAATCTCAACATAGTGAAAGCCATTTATGAGAAGTCCACAGCAAACATTATCCTCAATAGTGAAAAACTCAAAGCATTTCCTCTAAGATCAGGAACAAGACAAGGGTGTCCACTTTCACCACTCTTATTCAACATAGTCCTGGAAGTTCTAGCAACAGCAATAAGAGAAGAGAAAGAAATTAAAGGAATCCAGATTGGAAAGGAAGAAGTCAAGCTCTCTCTATTTGCAGATGACATGATATTATACACAGAAAATCCCAAAGACACTATTACAAAACTACTAGAGTTAATCAGTGAATTCAGCAAAGTCGCAGGATATAAAATCAATATACAGAAATCACTGGCATTCCTATACACAAACAATGAAAAATCAGAAAATGAAATCAAAGATGCAATCCCCTTCACCATGGCAACCAAAAGAATCAAATATCTAGGAATAAACTTACCCAAAGAAACAAAAGAACTGTACACAGAAAATTACAAAACACTCATGAGAGACATTAAAGAAGACTTAAACAGATGGAGATATATTCCATGTTTCTGGGTCAGAAGAATCAATATTGTGAAAATGACCATACTACCAAATATCATCTGCAGATTCAATGCCATACCTATTCAACTACCAATGACATTCTTCACAGAACTAGACCAAAGAACACAGTTCATATGGAAACACAAAAGACCTCAAACAGTAAAAGCAATCCTGAGGAAGAAGAATGGAGCTGGGGCGATCAGCCTCCCCAACTTCAGACTCTACTACAAAGCAACAGTCATCAAGACAGTATGGTACTGGCACAAAAACAGAACTATAGACCAATGGAGCAAGATAGAGATAAATCCAGGCACCTATGGGTACCTTATTTTTGACAAAGGAGGAGAAACTATAAAATGGGACAAAGACAGCCTCTTCAACAAATGGTGCTGGGAAAATTGGACAGCTACATGCAAACAAATGAAGTTGGAGCATTCCCTGACACCATACACTAAGATCAACTCCAAATGGATTAAAGACCTAAATGGAAGACCAGAAACCATCAAACTCTTAGAGGAGAATATAGCTAAAACCCTCAAGGACATAAATCAAAGCAAGATCTCCTCTGACCCACCTACTAGAATAGTGGAACTAAAAAAAAAAAATGAACACGTGGGACCTAATGAAACTTAAAAGCTTTTATACAGCAAAAGAAATTACAAAAAAGGTGATCAGACAGCCCACAAAGTGGGAGAAAATCATAGCAAATGAAACAAAAGACAAAGAATTAATCTCCAAAATCTACAAGCAACTCAGACAACTCAGCACTGGAAAAACGAACAACCCAATCAAAAAATGGGAAAAAGATCTAAAGAGGCGCCTCTCCAAAGAGGACATACAGATGGCCCCAAAGCACATGAAACGATGCTCAACTTCACTTATAATTAGAGAAATGCAAATCAAAACTACAATGAGATACCACCTCACACCCGTCAGAATGGCCATCATGAACAAATCAACAGACAATAAATGCTGGAGAGGGTGCGGAGAAAAGGGAATACTCCTGCATTGCTGGTGGGAATGTCAATTGATACAGCCGCTATGGAAGACAGTATGAAGATTTCTTAAAAAACTAAAAATAGAAGCACCATATGATCCAGCAATCCCACTCTTAGGCTTATACCCTGATGAAAGAAAAACTGAAAGAGACACCTGTACCCTAATGTTCATTGCAGCTCTCTATACAATAGGTAGAACATGGAAGCAACCTAGATGCCCATCGACGAACGAATGGATCTAAAAGCGCTGGTACATATATACAATGGAATACTACACAGCTGTAAAGAAATGCAGAAGAATCAGCCCTAATGAGGTGGCTGGATCTAGAACGTATCATCAAAAGTGAAGTCAGTCAGAAAGAGAAGGACAATTACAGTGTATTAACACATATATATGGAATCTAGTAGGAAGGTGATGATGGCACACGCAGTGAAGCGATGGAAAGACAGACATGGACAGTGGACATGTGGACATTGTGGGTAGGAACATAGGGTGGGAGGCATAAAGTAAGTAGCATGAAGGCCTGTACTATCATAAGTGAAGAAAATAGCTATAGTCATTTCTCTTTGAGAAAAGTAGATCCTTCAGATGTGCTGTGTGATGGTTGGGAGGGGTGGGACATTGGGGATATACATATGACTAATCTGGGAGCATACATATCTGTAAACAACAAAACTCTGTAAAAGTTAAAAGTAAAATAAATGTAAAAAAAAAAATTAAAGACCAGTGAAAGTGGCCAAAATTTTAAAAAAAGAAAAAAAAAAAAGCAGAATGCTATCAGGTCTGCAGTCTATTGAAATCTCACATGTGAGGCTTAGTGTTTCCGTTTAGGAATTTCTCATTGATGTTTCTTAGGGTATGTGTACTTTTTCCCCCCAATATACATCTTACTAATTAAAAAAGTCAAGAACACAGAAAAGGGTTTTTTTAGGCTTAGTGTTCAATAATGGCCCCAAAGCACATGAAACGATGCTCAACTTCACTTATAATTAGAGAAATGCAAATCAAAACTACAATGAGATACCACCTCACACCCGTCAGAATGGCCATCATGAACAAATCAACAGACAATAAATGCTGGAGAGGGTGCGGAGAAAAGGGAATACTCCTGCATTGCTGGTGGGAATGTCAATTGATACAGCCGCTATGGAAGACAGTATGAAGATTTCTTAAAAAACTAAAAATAGAAGCACCATATGATCCAGCAATCCCACTCTTAGGCTTATACCCTGATGAAAGAAAAACTGAAAGAGACACCTGTACCCTAATGTTCATTGCAGCTCTCTATACAATAGGTAGAACATGGAAGCAACCTAGATGCCCATCGACGAACGAATGGATCTAAAAGCGCTGGTACATATATACAATGGAATACTACACAGCTGTAAAGAAATGCAGAAGAATCAGCCCTAATGAGGTGGCTGGATCTAGAACGTATCATCAAAAGTGAAGTCAGTCAGAAAGAGAAGGACAATTACAGTGTATTAACACATATATATGGAATCTAGTAGGAAGGTGATGATGGCACACGCAGTGAAGCGATGGAAAGACAGACATGGACAGTGGACATGTGGACATTGTGGGTAGGAACATAGGGTGGGAGGCATAAAGTAAGTAGCATGAAGGCCTGTACTATCATAAGTGAAGAAAATAGCTATAGTCATTTCTCTTTGAGAAAAGTAGATCCTTCAGATGTGCTGTGTGATGGTTGGGAGGGGTGGGACATTGGGGATATACATATGACTAATCTGGGAGCATACATATCTGTAAACAACAAAACTCTGTAAAAGTTAAAAGTAAAATAAATGTAAAAAAAAAAATTAAAGACCAGTGAAAGTGGCCAAAATTTTAAAAAAAGAAAAAAAAAAAAGCAGAATGCTATCAGGTCTGCAGTCTATTGAAATCTCACATGTGAGGCTTAGTGTTTCCGTTTAGGAATTTCTCATTGATGTTTCTTAGGGTATGTGTACTTTTTCCCCCCAATATACATCTTACTAATTAAAAAAGTCAAGAACACAGAAAAGGGTATTTTAATTCTCCTGAAAGAATTTAACGGTGAACTTAGAATCTATCCTAATTTGAAGATATTCACTGACTCAAGTCTAGTAAGAGTAGGAAACACTGACATTCATAGCTGAAAGTCAAGGTCAATTATTCTGGGAACCAGGACAGAAAGGGGTGACAGAGAACCAGGTTAGCGGTCAGGATCCCTCCAGCCAGTCTGGCTACAAGATGTTGCCATGTTTTGAGTATATGTTCATGGCCCTGTCTGCTAAGAGTGAGGCATTCTTGCAATTAAAATAAATATTAATGTGTTTATGCATAAGATGCCTTGAATAAATTCTTTGATTGCTTTGTCAAAATAGCAAGTTTGGGAAGCAAAATTAGTTGTTTCTGATGTGTGATTCACTGTACTGCTATTAATCTTAATAGGAGATCCTACTCTTTTGTCATTTGAATACTAATCAATAATCTTCCCTGGCATTTCCAGTCTTGGAATATTTGTCATAGGTTAATATAGATTGATGAAAGTAATACAAATTTCATTGAGAAATAAACGGACAAAATCATTGCAGGAAGACAAAGCATGTTCCAATTTAAAGAAAAAAATAGCTTATGAGACATATGCACCCTCTTCCCAACTTTAAGAAGGTTTTGGATGCTTTCTTAACAATTCTACCAAATGAAAGAAACTTTTCTGCATCCATAGTATCTGTTAAGAAACCAGCATAAAGACTATCAAACAAGGCAATTAATATTTTGCATGTTTTAAAATTTCATATTAAACAACAATTTAAAACATTTAATATTTGTGGCATTATCTTTTCATTTTAATAACATTTATATTATATTTATTCCATGTCAATGTTCCCATATTTTAATATTTCCTAGTCCCAAAGTCTTTAACAAGTACAGAACATTTTTGTCTGCTATTAAAATACACAATTATAACATAATATGTTGGTTTTTAATATTAAAGAGCCTTGCAATTATTGTTATATATTTTTCACAGAAAACTATCAGGTCTGCAGTCTATTGAAATCTCACATGTGAGGCTTAGTGTTTCCGTTTAGGAATTTCTCATTGATGTTTCTTAGGGTATGTGTACTTTTTCCCCCCAATATACATCTTACTAATTAAAAAAGTCAAGAACACAGAAAAGGGTATTTTAATTCTCCTGAAAGAATTTAACGGTGAACTTAGAATCTATCCTAATTTGAAGATATTCACTGACTCAAGTCTAGTAAGAGTAGGAAACACTGACATTCATAGCTGAAAGTCAAGGTCAATTATTCTGGGAACCAGGACAGAAAGGGGTGACAGAGAACCAGGTTAGCGGTCAGGATCCCTCCAGCCAGTCTGGCTACAAGATGTTGCCATGTTTTGAGTATATGTTCATGGCCCTGTCTGCTAAGAGTGAGGCATTCTTGCAATTAAAATAAATATTAATGTGTTTATGCATAAGATGCCTTGAATAAATTCTTTGATTGCTTTGTCAAAATAGCAAGTTTGGGAAGCAAAATTAGTTGTTTCTGATGTGTGATTCACTGTACTGCTATTAATCTTAATAGGAGATCCTACTCTTTTGTCATTTGAATACTAATCAATAATCTTCCCTGGCATTTCCAGTCTTGGAATATTTGTCATAGGTTAATATAGATTGATGAAAGTAATACAAATTTCATTGAGAAATAAACGGACAAAATCATTGCAGGAAGACAAAGCATGTTCCAATTTAAAGAAAAAAATAGCTTATGAGACATATGCACCCTCTTCCCAACTTTAAGAAGGTTTTGGATGCTTTCTTAACAATTCTACCAAATGAAAGAAACTTTTCTGCATCCATAGTATCTGTTAAGAAACCAGCATAAAGACTATCAAACAAGGCAATTAATATTTTGCATGTTTTAAAATTTCATATTAAACAACAATTTAAAACATTTAATATTTGTGGCATTATCTTTTCATTTTAATAACATTTATATTATATTTATTCCATGTCAATGTTCCCATATTTTAATATTTCCTAGTCCCAAAGTCTTTAACAAGTACAGAACATTTTTGTCTGCTATTAAAATACACAATTATAACATAATATGTTGGTTTTTAATAATAAAGAGCCTTGCAATTATTGTTATATATTTTTCACAGAAAACCACTAAAATTTCTAAGATAATTATATCACATAAAAATGATTCATTATATATTATTATGGTCACTTATTATTATTTAAAAATATATGCATAAAATGTTATAAAAATGCAGAATAATTTATGATTATGGGAAACTCCTGGTTTAAGAAGTTCCCCTCAGAGAGGACATAGAAACCCACTCCAGTGTTCTTGGATCCCTGTTAGTCCAGGTGGTGAAAAGTCTGTCTGTAGTACAAGAGACCTTGGTTTGATTGCTGGATTGGTAGATCCCCTAGAGAACGGAATGGCTACCTACCCCAGTACTCTTGCCTGGAGAATACTATGGACAGAGAAGTATGTCTGGTTACAGTCCCAGGGGTCACAAAGAGTTGGACACAACTGATCGAATAACACTTAGATTCATTAACATTCATGGAAAATCTAACTTTTTGGTCCCAAATCCTAAATTTTAGTAATTTTCAAACATAAATGGAATACAGGAATTTGCATCTTTTATAGGCATCCTAGGTAACGCCAATGTGCATGTCCAGAATGGGCAACATAGAAGAACACTGCCTGAACCCACTTGAGCTAACCACTGAGTCTCAAAACCTTTAGAGGAGCGCTGTGCTGAGTTACTCGGTCGTGTCTGACTCTTTGCAACCCTGTGGACCACAACCTTCCATGCTCCTCTGTCCATGGAATTTTCCAGGAAAGGATATCGGAGTGGTTTGCCATTTCGTACTCCAGGGAATCTTCCTAACCCAGGGCTTGAACCTATGGGGAGTAGGTAGGGGAGTAGGTTAGAGTTAGAGGGACACTGGACAGAAGCTTTTCCTAGTTCTTATAAATATTCTTCAAATTGCACCATATATACTGCAGCTAAATTAGATTACTCACATATGACATAAAGATATTGTATCTATTATGATACAATTAGCTATTCCTTTAGGTTATTGTAACCTAAATGTAAACAATGCATCAAAGCACCTCCTTAGAATCATGTCTGGTCCATGACAATTCCCTTCCTCCTTTCCCCACCTTGCCTACCTTAACCTTCTGTGAACCCAGAGTTCTATAGCTCTGTGTTAACCATAAATTCAGGACATTAATAGTGTTCAATTTTACTTTTGTCACTAAGGCATCAAATAGTGAAATAATGGATCAAATGTTATAAAAATGCAGAATAATTTATGATTATGGGAAACTCCTGGTTTAAGAAGTTCCCTCAGAGAGGACATAGAAACCCACTCCAGTGTTCTTGGATCCCTGTTAGTCCAGGTGGTGAAAAGTCTGTCTGTAGTACAAGAGACCTTGGTTTGATTGCTGGATTGGTAGATCCCCTAGAGAACGGAATGGCTACCTACCCCAGTACTCTTGCCTGGAGAATACTATGGACAGAGAAGTATGTCTGGTTACAGTCCCAGGGGTCACAAAGAGTTGGACACAACTGATCGAATAACACTTAGATTCATTAACATTCATGGAAAATCTAACTTTTTGGTCCCAAATCCTAAATTTTAGTAATTTTCAAACATAAATGGAATACAGGAATTTGCATCTTTTATAGGCATCCTAGGTAACGCCAATGTGCATGTCCAGAATGGGCAACATAGAAGAACACTGCCTGAACCCACTTGAGCTAACCACTGAGTCTCAAAACCTTTAGAGGAGCGCTGTGCTGAGTTACTCGGTCGTGTCTGACTCTTTGCAACCCTGTGGACCACAACCTTCCATGCTCCTCTGTCCATGGAATTTTCCAGGAAAGGATATCGGAGTGGTTTGCCATTTCGTACTCCAGGGAATCTTCCTAACCCAGGGCTTGAACCTATGGGGAGTAGGTAGGGTAGGTTAGAGTTAGAGGGACACTGGACAGAAGCTTTTCCTAGTTCTTATAAATATTCTTCAAATTGCACCATATATACTGCAGCTAAATTAGATTACTCACATATGACATAAAGATATTGTATCTATTATGATACAATTAGCTATTCCTTTAGGTTATTGTAACCTAAATGTAAACAATGCATCAAAGCACCTCCTTAGAATCATGTCTGGTCCATGACAATTCCCTTCCTCCTTTCCCCACCTTGCCTACCTTAACCTTCTGTGAACCCAGAGTTCTATAGCTCTGTGTTAACCATAAATTCAGGACATTAATAGTGTTCAATATTTCACTTTGTGTCTCTAAGGCATCAGAATAAGCCTGAGGAAATTGAGATGAGAATAGCAAGGATGTTCCCACTGATGGCCATGAGGTTCGTGCTGAATAAGACTGGACTGTCTGGGTTGCTTTGGGTCTGTTAGAATTCAGCTCACACCTCTGCTGTAAACATGGATACTGCAGTCTTTGCAGCAGATGCCAAAACATTTCCAGATTCCTGAAGTGATGACTCTACAAGCCTCTGCTTTGAGAATTACGGTCGTAAACACAGAAAAACAGACCCATAAACAGTAGTTTAGGGCTCTTGTTTGCTTTATCCTCTACATTAATTGACTTAACTAAATGATTTATGTTTATGTAAAGTGTAATTTCAACAGGACGTTAGGAAGGTTCTAAGAGAATGCATTAAATAAACTTAACTTTGCATGAAGCATCCCAGGCATTTCAAGGAACACTTTAATCTCAAAAGCTTGTGTTTGTAAGTCAGTGAGTATTTTTTTAGTACATAATTTATAGAAAAGTAGATAGTGAAATGTAGCTGTCAACTAGATTGTATTAATTCTCTAATTATAGAGACAGTTAAAAGAAATAGACATTCTTATGAAAAGAACTGAATACATATTAATATTTCTACATCTTGTTGGTTTGTTAGCCTGACTCTTAGAACACGTCTCAATCCCAGATCTGAGTGACTAATGTTTGGGATGTGCTATATCTTTATTTCCTGAATGCATACTTAATTAAAAGTACTTACTATATTTTATTCTGGTGGGAGAGATAAATCTCTGTGAATGATGGCTGTGTTTGCCTGGCACTTCCAAAGCCAAAATTTGACCGCTTGCATCTGAATTTTTTTACAGCTGTATACCCTAGTTCCCCTCTTCTTACTGACAACAGAATTTCACTCAGCTTTTGTTCTAGTGTGCCTAGGTCCCTTTCTGAGCCTGGTGGCAAGGAGTTATTCATAACTATGTGATGTATGAAAGAATTTCTGAAGGTCAGATGCTCATATTCTTTTATCTGGCTTCTGAAAAAGTTCTAATTGTTTCTTCTGTGATCATTTTAGTATCTCCTAGTACTGACCTGTATGTTTCCCTGGTGGCTCAGCTGGCAAAGGATCTGCCTGAAATGCAGGAGACTTGGGTTCTATCCCTGGGTCAGGAAGATCCCCTGGGAAGGGACTGGCTATCTACTCCAGTATTTGTGCCTGAGAAATCCTATGGACAGAAGAGTCTAGAGGGCTATATAGTCTTAGGGTCACAGAGTCAGATGTGGCTGAGCAACTAGGCACACAGTACTAACCCATGGGGGAAGTTTTTCCTTCTCTATAATCAAAATCACTCCCACAATGAGGGAACACAGTTAGTCCTTGATTTCACCTCTGGACTTCTCCAGGTTAAATATCACACAACCTTCAGTTTACCCTCAAGGTGTCTCAAGTCAGGCCCAGGATGGAGGATTTAGATATCCAAGCACAAATGAGTCAGCACTGGACAGAGTTGTTATCCAGGTTAAAGCAGAGAGCTGAGTTGGAATTCAATAGGAACAGAATAAACTTGGGGCAATTTTCATGCATATTCAGAATTATACTTTTTAGGGATGCAACTGGCCATTATATGCAGACTTTTTTGTTTTATTTTCATGCTTAAAAATTCAGACATAATTTATATACAGTGAAATTTATCCTTTATAGTAATATATAATTCTACAAGTTGTGACAAACATACCAACACAATCAAAATATAAAACAGTTCTTTCACTCCAAAACATTAGCCTATGACCCTGTGTCATCAGTCCCTCCAATGTCCCCGTGTGTGCATGCTGTCACTTCAGTTGTGTCTGACTCTTTGCAACCCTTTAGATTGCACCTCACTAGGCTCCTCTGTCCATAGATCTGAGTGACTAATGTTTGGGATGTGCTATATCTTTATTTCCTGAATGCATACTTAATTAAAAGTACTTACTATATTTTATTCTGGTGGGAGAGATAAATCTCTGTGAATGATGGCTGTGTTTGCCTGGCACTTCCAAAGCCAAAATTTGACCGCTTGCATCTGAATTTTTTTACAGCTGTATACCCTAGTTCCCCTCTTCTTACTGACAACAGAATTTCACTCAGCTTTTGTTCTAGTGTGCCTAGGTCCCTTTCTGAGCCTGGTGGCAAGGAGTTATTCATAACTATGTGATGTATGAAAGAATTTCTGAAGGTCAGATGCTCATATTCTTTTATCTGGCTTCTGAAAAAGTTCTAATTGTTTCTTCTGTGATCATTTTAGTATCTCCTAGTACTGACCTGTATGTTTCCCTGGTGGCTCAGCTGGCAAAGGATCTGCCTGAAATGCAGGAGACTTGGGTTCTATCCCTGGGTCAGGAAGATCCCCTGGGAAGGGACTGGCTATCTACTCCAGTATTTGTGCCTGAGAAATCCTATGGACAGAAGAGTCTAGAGGGCTATATAGTCTTAGGGTCACAGAGTCAGATGTGGCTGAGCAACTAGGCACACAGTACTAACCCATGGGGAAGTTTTTCCTTCTCTATAATCAAAATCACTCCCACAATGAGGGAACACAGTTAGTCCTTGATTTCACCTCTGGACTTCTCCAGGTTAAATATCACACAACCTTCAGTTTACCCTCAAGGTGTCTCAAGTCAGGCCCAGGATGGAGGATTTAGATATCCAAGCACAAATGAGTCAGCACTGGACAGAGTTGTTATCCAGGTTAAAGCAGAGAGCTGAGTTGGAATTCAATAGGAACAGAATAAACTTGGGGCAATTTTCATGCATATTCAGAATTATACTTTTTAGGGATGCAACTGGCCATTATATGCAGACTTTTTTGTTTTATTTTCATGCTTAAAAATTCAGACATAATTTATATACAGTGAAATTTATCCTTTATAGTAATATATAATTCTACAAGTTGTGACAAACATACCAACACAATCAAAATATAAAACAGTTCTTTCACTCCAAAACATTAGCCTATGACCCTGTGTCATCAGTCCCTCCAATGTCCCCGTGTGTGCATGCTGTCACTTCAGTTGTGTCTGACTCTTTGCAACCCTTTAGATTGCACCTCACTAGGCTCCTCTGTCCATGAGATTTGACAGGCAAGAATACTGGAGTGAATTGCCATTCCCTTCTCCAGAGAATCTTCCCAACTCAGGGATCAAACCTACATCTCCTGTATCTCCAGTACTGCAGGTGGATTTCTTACCTATGGAGCCATGGGGAAAGCCAGGTCCTGGCAACCACTGATCTGTTTTATCTCTCTATAGTATTGCCTTTTCAAGAATACCATTAAGAATAGAATCACAGTATGTAGCCTTTTGCTTCTGGATTTTCTTACGTAGTCTAAGGCAATTAGTAATCATCCATATTGTCACGTGTATCAGTAGTTCATACATTACTGAGGACTAATTTTATTCCTTTGTGTGGATGTGCCAGACTTGTTTATTCATTCTCCAGCTGAAGGCCATTTGGGTGACTTCGAGTTGGAGCAATTATGAATAAAACCACTACAAATGTTTGTGCACAGATTCTTGTGGGAGCACATAATTTATTTATTTTTTTAACTTGTATAATTACCTAGGAGTGAGATCTCTGAGTCTTACAATAAGAGTGTAACTAACATTATGAGTCTACCAAAGTTTTTCTAAAGTAGCTGTATCATTTTACATTCCCATCTGTAGTCTATGAGTACCCAGTCGCTCCACCTCTTACCATGCACTCAGTATGGTCAGCCTTTTTAATTTTGAACTTTCTTAATAGGTATTAAGGTTTTAAGGTATAACAAACCAGCCGCTAGACGACAGAAGAGCTCCATAGCTCCGCGAGAGTAGAAGAGTGAACAGCCAGAACTTTCCCGGAGCTACTGTTCTGAGAACCCTCTATCCTAACCCCCAACGCGGACCGGACCGACGGAGAGTGCGCCAGCAAGTGCCCTAAAAGGGGGCCTGAGCGGAGCGTCGGGGGAGAGAAGGTATAATAGGTATTAATATTTCATTGTGATTTTATATTTCATTTTCTTAATGACTTAATAGCTTTATATTCATACTTCATTGTGATTTTACTTTTCACTTCCCTAAAGATCTTGAGCATTTCTTCATGTTTGTTTGAATATTTGCATATCCTCTCTGAAGTGTCTATTTAAATCATTTATCCATTTTGTGTCAGGTTTTTGTGTCTTTCTGAGTTGGAGAGCATTTTTATTTTTTTAATATATTCTACAAGTTTTTTCTTAGATATGTGATTTGCAAATATGTTCTCCTAGTTTATCTTGTCTTTCATTCTCTTAAGACTGTCTTTTGAAAAAGAGAATTTCTTAATTTTGATGAAATGCTATTTATCATTTTTCCTTTTATGGTTAATATTTTTGATGTCATAGTTAAGAAATATCTGTCTAACCCAAAGTCATAAAGGGTTTATTTATGCTTTGCTTTAGAAATACTATGTTCTTAGATTTACATTTATGTCTTTGAGCTATTTTAGTAAATTTTTATAAGGTAATGTTGATATAGATAAAGTTCATTAATTGTCTTGCATATGGATACCCAGTTTGCCTGCACCATTTGTGGAAAAGACAATTCTTTCTCTATAAAATTCCTTCTTTAACTTTGACAAAAATCAATTAAATACATACACTTATATATACTTATGGCTATTACTCTCAATTCTATTCAATAGACCTATTTCTCTGTTTTTATGTTAATATTACTCTTGACTATGGTAGCAGCTTTATAGTGAGTTTTGAAATAGTGCCAGACTTCCAAATCTGTTCTTTTTTTCAGACTGGATTTCAGACCTTTGGATTTCTACATGAATTTTAGAATCAGATAAGGAGGATTTTATCTTTCTCTCTTTGACTTAAATATTTTCAGTGCGAACATTTTAAACAATTGAAAATCTCTAAGACTGACGAATCATGATGAGATTCCTTGTTGATTACTGCTTCTGCATTCTCTAAAGGAGTCATTAATGAAAATGTCTATCTAAGTAGTTGATCTCAGTATACCTTGAAATAAAGGGTAAGAATCAAGGCATAAAAACAATAACTGGATCATTTCTATTCTATCAAACATTTCTATTCTATTAAAGATTATTAGAGTCAACAATACTCTGTCACTTAGTGAATAATTTTAAACAGTGCACTTGAAGAGATTAAATCCATCCTTTTTGCATTCAACTGCAAATTTAGGCTTTTGTTCTCATTTTTATATATGGTCATATTCTCCTTATTTAATGTAAAAGTGCAATTTTCATGCGTTTTATATGAAAACATATAAGAACTGTTAAGTACTACTCATACTTATAATTAGCTTGTCTTGGGCAGACATAAACATGTGAAAACAATTGTAAGCAACTTATTTGACTACCAAATTTGTAGCTTCTTGGGCTAAGAAGTGCATTTCTGAATATTTTTATAAAAGAGTATTTTCATTTTTTATAATGTAAGACTTAATGTCTTCCTTGTTATTCAGATCAAATGCACCTTAATCTCTAGGAGTGGGATCCAGACATCTCCCATGTTTTGTAATGAAACTTCATGTGATTGCAATGGGTAGTCACATAATGCTACTAACAATGAGAAATCTGAAATGTTCAAACTCATAAAAGCAGGGAGTAGAATGGTGATTGCCAAAAAAAAGCAGGGAGTAGAATACAGTTTGCCTGCACCATTTGTGGAAAAGACAATTCTTTCTCTATAAAATTCCTTCTTTAACTTTGACAAAAATCAATTAAATACATACACTTATATATACTTATGGCTATTACTCTCAATTCTATTCAATAGACCTATTTCTCTGTTTTTATGTTAATATTACTCTTGACTATGGTAGCAGCTTTATAGTGAGTTTTGAAATAGTGCCAGACTTCCAAATCTGTTCTTTTTTTCAGACTGGATTTCAGACCTTTGGATTTCTACATGAATTTTAGAATCAGATAAGGAGGATTTTATCTTTCTCTCTTTGACTTAAATATTTTCAGTGCGAACATTTTAAACAATTGAAAATCTCTAAGACTGACGAATCATGATGAGATTCCTTGTTGATTACTGCTTCTGCATTCTCTAAAGGAGTCATTAATGAAAATGTCTATCTAAGTAGTTGATCTCAGTATACCTTGAAATAAAGGGTAAGAATCAAGGCATAAAACAATAACTGGATCATTTCTATTCTATCAAACATTTCTATTCTATTAAAGATTATTAGAGTCAACAATACTCTGTCACTTAGTGAATAATTTTAAACAGTGCACTTGAAGAGATTAAATCCATCCTTTTTGCATTCAACTGCAAATTTAGGCTTTTGTTCTCATTTTATATATGGTCATATTCTCCTTATTTAATGTAAAAGTGCACTTTTCATTCGTTTTATATGAAAACATATAAGAACTGTTAAGTACTACTCATACTTATAATTAGCTTGTCTTGGGCAGACATAAACATGTGAAAACAATTGTAAGCAACTTATTTGACTACCAAATTTGTAGCTTCTTGGGCTAAGAAGTGCATTTCTGAATATTTTTATAAAAGAGTATTTTCATTTTTTATAATGTAAGACTTAATGTCTTCCTTGTTATTCAGATCAAATGCACCTTAATCTCTAGGAGTGGGATCCAGACATCTCCCATGTTTTGTAATGAAACTTCATGTGATTGCAATGGGTAGTCACATAATGCTACTAACAATGAGAAATCTGAAATGTTCAAACTCATAAAAGCAGGGAGTAGAATGGTGATTGCCAGAGACTGGAAGAAAGTCTGATTGGAGACATATCAGATCAAGGGTACAAAGTCTTACTTATAGAAGATGACCAGTCTTTTACATCTAATATACAATGTAATACCTATAATTAATGGTACTGCATTGTATATTTAAAATTTTGCTGAGAGACTAGATTTTACACTAAATGCTTTTATCACAAAAGGTAATAATGATGATAAATGTGAAAGATAGGAGGAAACTTTTAGGGATGATACATATGTTTGTGGCCTATACAATGGTAGTGGTTTCATAGATGCATGTATATCTCTCAAATCATCAAGTTGTAATCATCAAATATTTTTTGTATATCATATCTCAATAAAATGCTTTCAAATTATATGTATATAGTTTTAATGCACATATCAATGAGTATATAATTGTATGTATATATATTATTTACCCTCTAAATACATATACACACAGGGAGGAGGGACTAAAGGGAATACAATGCAATTAACATGTTATACCATTTTTTTCAGCTTTAAATAGAAAAATCTAATAAGATAGCCAATTTACCAGAATAAGAAATAAATGTTACTCTTTTTTTAGCGATGTTTCACCTTAATAGGAGGAAGGAAAACAACCAAAATCATCTCGATTCCATAAACAGTTTGACAAAATTCCACATCCTTTCACAATAAAAACACTTAATGAACTAGAAACAGAAGGCAACTCAATTATGATTTAAAAAAAACCCTATATGAAAGACCCACAGCTAACAACATATTTGGTGGTGTGTAAGTACTACTCATACTTATAATTAGCTTGTCTTGGGCAGACATAAACATGTGAAAACAATTGTAAGCAACTTATTTGACTACCAAATTTGTAGCTTCTTGGGCTAAGAAGTGCATTTCTGAATATTTTTATAAAAGAGTATTTTCATTTTTTATAATGTAAGACTTAATGTCTTCCTTGTTATTCAGATCAAATGCACCTTAATCTCTAGGAGTGGGATCCAGACATCTCCCATGTTTTGTAATGAAACTTCATGTGATTGCAATGGGTAGTCACATAATGCTACTAACAATGAGAAATCTGAAATGTTCAAACTCATAAAAGCAGGGAGTAGAATGGTGATTGCCAGAGACTGGAAGAAAGTCTGATTGGAGACATATCAGATCAAGGGTACAAAGTCTTACTTATAGAAGATGACCAGTCTTTTACATCTAATATACAATGTAATACCTATAATTAATGGTACTGCATTGTATATTTAAAATTTTGCTGAGAGACTAGATTTTACACTAAATGCTTTTATCACAAAAGGTAATAATGATGATAAATGTGAAAGATAGGAGGAAACTTTTAGGGATGATACATATGTTTGTGGCCTATACAATGGTAGTGGTTTCATAGATGCATGTATATCTCTCAAATCATCAAGTTGTAATCATCAAATATTTTTTGTATATCATATCTCAATAAAATGCTTTCAAATTATATGTATATAGTTTTAATGCACATATCAATGAGTATATAATTGTATGTATATATATTATTTACCCTCTAAATACATATACACACAGGGAGGAGGGACTAAAGGGAATACAATGCAATTAACATGTTATACCATTTTTTTCAGCTTTAAATAGAAAAATCTAATAAGATAGCCAATTTACCAGAATAAGAAATAAATGTTACTCTTTTTTTAGCGATGTTTCACCTTAATAGGAGGAAGGAAAACAACCAAAATCATCTCGATTCCATAAACAGTTTGACAAAATTCCACATCCTTTCACAATAAAAACACTTAATGAACTAGAAACAGAAGGCAACTCAATTATGATTTAAAAAAAAAAAAAACCCTATATGAAAGACCCACAGCTAACAACATATTTGGTGGTGTGAGACTGAAAGTCTTTCCCCTAGAATTAGGAGAAATGCCCGCTTTTGCCACTTCTAGTCAATATTTTATTAGAGATTCTAGGTAGAGCAAGTAGACAAGAAAAAGACATAGATATTCAAATTAGAAAGGAAGAAGTGAAATACTCTCTGTTCACTGGCAACATAATCTTATATCCAGAAAATCCTTAAGATTACACATACAAAGTGGGAGCTAATAAATGAATGAAGCAAAGTCCCAAGATACAAAATCAGCACACAAAAATCAGTTGCAATGAATAATCCAATAAGATAATTGAGAAAACAATTTCATTTACAAAAAAAAGAATAAAATATTTCAGAATAAATGTAACTCCTAATCGAAGTCTCAGTGTTACTATTTTTGGATTGCTTTACAACAGATTTGTCACAGATTAAACTGTCATTCATGGGAAAGCTTCCATAGGAGAAGAAATTTGTAATTTCAGAGAAGCAAAAAAGCATGAGTAAGATTTTAAAACTATTTCTACACTGTAATTGATGACACAATTCAACTAAAGATAAATCTTTCAAGAAACAAAAATGCACTGTTTGGGTAATAGCATTTATGAAGAAAAATGTAATTACTGATTTTTCTCCCTTTTTCAAAAGGTTACTTGGTGTCATGTGGAAATAGTCACATCATTTGGGAGATAAATCAGCTGCTGTCTGCTCTTGAATGAATATCCCTTAAGTTTCCAATGGTTTTATCTTTTTTCCAATAGCAATACTCAACTGAAGGGCCACTTTAAAATGAATTGGATGAAATACACTTTTTAGACTCTTACTTCATTTAAACATTTTCATTTTCAGAAGACACCACTGAAATAAACACTGAAGTTATGAAACAGACTGAAAAAAATCATACACATATATGAAATTATCATTCACTGTGATAAAATGGAGAAAATCTGATTTTGCTCTAAGACTCCTGTACCCCTACTGGTTAAAAACAAACCAAGACAAATGAATAAAACACAAAGAAAAACTTTCTCCATTTGCTTCTCCTTTTTTCTCTCTTTTCACATTACATTCCATTTATCAAACCTTACATGAGAAGAAGAGTGAGGTTCTCAGGATTAATTATGTAATGATTAGTAGGAGCCAACTTTCTGTGATTTTGCAATCCTCATACTTCATAACCTTGGATAGGCAATTTTTTTATATACCTCAGATTAATATTCTGAATACCAGTTGTTAGACTATTTCAATGTGACTTACACATTTAGGTAAGTGTGAATCATCTCAAACCCACATTTTATCATTTTAACACATCAAAACATAAGTCTCTCATTTCAGGAAAATATTTTTTGCTCTCCCATGTTTGTAAAATGAGACCACTTCGGTAGATTTAGTTTAAAAGAGTGTGTTGGGCTTCCCCGGTGGTCCACTGGGTAAGGACACTGTCTTGAAGTGCAAGGGACGCCGGTTCGATCTCGTACTATTTTTGGATTGCTTTACAACAGATTTGTCACAGATTAAACTGTCATTCATGGGAAAGCTTCCATAGGAGAAGAAATTTGTAATTTCAGAGAAGCAAAAAAGCATGAGTAAGATTTTAAAACTATTTCTACACTGTAATTGATGACACAATTCAACTAAAGATAAATCTTTCAAGAAACAAAAATGCACTGTTTGGGTAATAGCATTTATGAAGAAAAATGTAATTACTGATTTTTCTCCCTTTTTCAAAAGGTTACTTGGTGTCATGTGGAAATAGTCACATCATTTGGGAGATAAATCAGCTGCTGTCTGCTCTTGAATGAATATCCCTTAAGTTTCCAATGGTTTTATCTTTTTTCCAATAGCAATACTCAACTGAAGGGCCACTTTAAAATGAATTGGATGAAATACACTTTTTAGACTCTTACTTCATTTAAACATTTTCATTTTCAGAAGACACCACTGAAATAAACACTGAAGTTATGAAACAGACTGAAAAAAATCATACACATATATGAAATTATCATTCACTGTGATAAAATGGAGAAAATCTGATTTTGCTCTAAGACTCCTGTACCCCTACTGGTTAAAAACAAACCAAGACAAATGAATAAAACACAAAGAAAAACTTTCTCCATTTGCTTCTCCTTTTTTCTCTCTTTTCACATTACATTCCATTTATCAAACCTTACATGAGAAGAAGAGTGAGGTTCTCAGGATTAATTATGTAATGATTAGTAGGAGCCAACTTTCTGTGATTTTGCAATCCTCATACTTCATAACCTTGGATAGGCAATTTTTTTATATACCTCAGATTAATATTCTGAATACCAGTTGTTAGACTATTTCAATGTGACTTACACATTTAGGTAAGTGTGAATCATCTCAAACCCACATTTTATCATTTTAACACATCAAAACATAAGTCTCTCATTTCAGGAAAATATTTTTTGCTCTCCCATGTTTGTAAAATGAGACCACTTCGGTAGATTTAGTTTAAAAGAGTGTGTTGGGCTTCCCTGGTGGTCCACTGGGTAAGGACACTGTCTTGAAGTGCAAGGGACGCCGGTTCGATCTCTGACCTGGGAAGATCCCACGTGTCGCGGAGTGTCTGGACCGATGTGTCCAATTATCTAGCTGGAGTTCTGGAGTGCATGCGCCCAGAGCCGGTGCTCTGCGAGAGCAGAGGCCACTGCGATGGGAGGCCCACAATAACCAAAGAACAAAGATGGATGAAAATAAATAAATGAAAGGCCAATAGAAGTGGCCCGCCTGCCCCACTCCCTCCCCAACCCGCACCCCTCCCCCCCAAAAAATAAATAAAAGAGTGTGTTAATTGTTTTATTAGGTTAATTACAGCTTCATAGTTTATTCCCCATCCACAATGATTACACTTTAGACAATTTTTGTCTTGACTATGTGATTAAAATAAGTTAAATAGTAACAGATAACTATGGCGCGTTTTACATTCTTACAGGCACCACAAGCTATAAAAAAACTATAAAATAAATACTAAAACTTGTAAGACATAAAATCTGCCCTTAGGGAGCTTTTGTTTACAGTGGAGAAGATAGAAGCATGAAGCTAACAGACAGACAGGTACAGACTAGGAGTTCTAACCCAGATCAGGGAAAAGAGTTACACATCCTACTTTCCCTAGGCTAAGCCTGGTTTATGTCCATGTCTTGATTTAGGCATTCTCGATTCCCTTTCACACACAAAAGTGTCCAAACTTGGATGATAAAAAACTGCTGACAAAAACTCCACATAGGTGTGTAATATGAATTGTCTACTATTTTTATTAGAAAATAAAAGAGAGAAATAACATTATGAGGCATATGAAAAAATGATATAAATAAATGTTGATTCATTCAACAAATACTTAATTTCCTTCTTATCATTCAGTTAGAGTTGTTGGTATTTGGTAAGAGCATTGTCACATGAACTTTTCTGTCATCTGTAATTGTGACAAGAATTTTTTTTCAAAATGTCCATAAAGATAAGTTGAAAATGTCACAAAAGGCAATAATTGGCCTTACTGACATACCAGTTTTACAGAAGTGGCTTGAAATATTATTAGAGACACAATTTGAAACAGAAGGCTCCAGATTCAAATCCCATTTCTGCCCTTAATGGCTCAGTGAATTTTAGAAAATGTAGCATTTCTATCTTGGACAGATCCTTTACCATCTGAGCCACCAGGGAAGCCTCAATCAATAAATATCAGTAGACTCTAAATGTGGCACAGTATGCTCAAGCTCTTGAAATATCAACAGTTTTCTATGACCTAGTCCATAAAAATCCTGCAGAGAAAGCAGCCCTATCCTTGATAACCACTCTGCTGGAAACAGAAAAGGTTATAATAAAGCTCATTCCCATTCAGAAGAGGAAATTAAAGGCCTCATTGGTGTCTACTAAAAAAAATATGAGTAACCTAAAAGATAAGAGTTATGTTTCATTTGGGCTTCCCTGATGGCTCAAATGGTAAAGAATCTGCCTATAGTACAGGAGACTCAGGTTCAATCCCTAGGTCATGAAGACCCTCTAGAGTACGGAAATGGCAATCTCCAGTATTCTTCCCTATAATATTCCATGGACAAAGGAACCTGGGGGTTACAGTCCACACAGTCACAATGAGTCAGACATGACTGAGCAACTAACATTTTCATATTTTATTCAGTGGAAGTTTTGGGAACTCTGAGGTTTGGAGACAATATCTCAAATAGGATTCAATAGGAAGCCAAGTTATATAGAAGGGCAGGTAGTCTAGCCAAAAGACAGGTACGACTAGGAGTTCTAACCCAGATCAGGGAAAAGAGTTACACATCCTACTTTCCCTAGGCTAAGCCTGGTTTATGTCCATGTCTTGATTTAGGCATTCTCGATTCCCTTTCACACACAAAAGTGTCCAAACTTGGATGATAAAAAACTGCTGACAAAAACTCCACATAGGTGTGTAATATGAATTGTCTACTATTTTTATTAGAAAATAAAAGAGAGAAATAACATTATGAGGCATATGAAAAAATGATATAAATAAATGTTGATTCATTCAACAAATACTTAATTTCCTTCTTATCATTCAGTTAGAGTTGTTGGTATTTGGTAAGAGCATTGTCACATGAACTTTTCTGTCATCTGTAATTGTGACAAGAATTTTTTTTCAAAATGTCCATAAAGATAAGTTGAAAATGTCACAAAAGGCAATAATTGGCCTTACTGACATACCAGTTTTACAGAAGTGGCTTGAAATATTATTAGAGACACAATTTGAAACAGAAGGCTCCAGATTCAAATCCCATTTCTGCCCTTAATGGCTCAGTGAATTTTAGAAAATGTAGCATTTCTATCTTGGACAGATCCTTTACCATCTGAGCCACCAGGGAAGCCTCAATCAATAAATATCAGTAGACTCTAAATGTGGCACAGTATGCTCAAGCTCTTGAAATATCAACAGTTTTCTATGACCTAGTCCATAAAAATCCTGCAGAGAAAGCAGCCCTATCCTTGATAACCACTCTGCTGGAAACAGAAAAGGTTATAATAAAGCTCATTCCCATTCAGAAGAGGAAATTAAAGGCCTCATTGGTGTCTACTAAAAAAAATATGAGTAACCTAAAAGATAAGAGTTATGTTTCATTTGGGCTTCCCTGATGGCTCAAATGGTAAAGAATCTGCCTATAGTACAGGAGACTCAGGTTCAATCCCTAGGTCATGAAGACCCTCTAGAGTACGGAAATGGCAATCTCCAGTATTCTTCCCTATAATATTCCATGGACAAAGGAACCTGGGGGTTACAGTCCACACAGTCACAATGAGTCAGACATGACTGAGCAACTAACATTTTCATATTTTATTCAGTGGAAGTTTTGGGAACTCTGAGGTTTGGAGACAATATCTCAAGTAACCCTGAGAGAACTTCTCTGAGAGAGTGAGGCAGGGAGCCAAGTTATATAGAAGGGCAGGTAGTCTGAATGCCAAAAGATTATTGTAAATTAAAAACCCCCACATACTCCAAGTTAAGGAATTTTGCACTTTTCTATGCATGCAAAGATCCAAGAGTCTGAGTTCACTGTAATCTTTCCATTGATGTGTACCTCACCTGCCTGGGGCCAATATCCTGTGTTTTCACATCCTGAGTTTCCTTGAGGCTCACCATAAGGAGTGACTGCAGTCTGATGGCTGCAGACAGCAAGTGTTCTTCCCTTCCTGAGTGCCCTTGGGGCTTACCAGCTCACCATCTGTGGTGGCTGAAGTCCCTGATGACTGTGACATCCTTGTTCACTGATATGGCAGGAAGTGTTCCATTTCTTACTGGACTAACTCATGTTCTCTATACTGTATACCTCTAGCTTGTGTCAGCACTGCTAAAAAAAAAAAAATCTATTAAACGTCATTAATCCTGAACAAAAATACAGAGAAAATGGAAGCAGACTCAAATCTGTCTGAAATAAATGACTGTTTCAAGACACTTGCTTCTGGAAGCTTTGAACTGTCTCACTGACTTTTCTGTCTACTGAGTCTTCTCCTGGCATCAGATCTAAAGTAGCAGGAGAATATCAAGTTTTTTCCTCCTAAGTCACTATAAACTTAGTCCTCATATTGCTTCCAGATCTGCCCTTTAGTGCTTGTGATGAATAACCTAGTTCCAAAATCTCTGCATGTTTACTCCCCAGAAGACCCACCCTATTGATTCTTTTCGTGTTCTGATTCACAACTTTTCTTTGTGAATTTTAGAGAAAATATAGTCATATTTGAAAATAGAAGTAAAACTATATCTAGTTAAATATATAACCACTACCTACTATCTGGGATCTTAAAGAAAACTTTAAAAAATAAAAAATTATGCTTTCTCCTCTACATAGTGCTGAGTTAAAGGAAAAAAAAAAAAAAGCATAAAATGAGAGCTACAAATTAAGTTTTACACGGGGCCAAGTGAGGACTGCAGCCAGGGAGACAGCAGCTCAAATAGCTCTGAGAAACTGCTTCAGAGAGGTAGGAGGGAAAGTCAGTGTATATGTGATTTTGGAATATATACAATCAAGTACATATTTTTACAGAAACTTTCTTGCTAGTCACAAGAAACAGTCATCACCATGAAAGATTTAGTGCTTTTCTAGATATGAGGAGATATAAGAACTGGGCTCATAAAATCATAAAATCTAATTATCTGAAGACCTGTCCTGCCAGTTTTCTCAGAGAACAGAGTCCCTCATTTCTGCTCTCCACCCTTTTGAACTCCTTTAGGGAGTGGTGAAGGTCAACATCTGCAGCAGCACAGGATTTAACTCCTGTAGAGGCAGAGAGCAAGCGCTCATGGCAAGTGCCAATTTATATTTGACAACAGTATCTGGGATTTAGCAATATCCCAAAATTCCAGAGAAAGAATCCTTGTTCACTGATATGGCAGGAAGTGTTCCATTTCTTACTGGACTAACTCATGTTCTCTATACTGTATACCTCTAGCTTGTGTCAGCACTGCTAAAAAAAAAAAAATCTATTAAACGTCATTAATCCTGAACAAAAATACAGAGAAAATGGAAGCAGACTCAAATCTGTCTGAAATAAATGACTGTTTCAAGACACTTGCTTCTGGAAGCTTTGAACTGTCTCACTGACTTTTCTGTCTACTGAGTCTTCTCCTGGCATCAGATCTAAAGTAGCAGGAGAATATCAAGTTTTTTCCTCCTAAGTCACTATAAACTTAGTCCTCATATTGCTTCCAGATCTGCCCTTTAGTGCTTGTGATGAATAACCTAGTTCCAAAATCTCTGCATGTTTACTCCCCAGAAGACCCACCCTATTGATTCTTTTCGTGTTCTGATTCACAACTTTTCTTTGTGAATTTTAGAGAAAATATAGTCATATTTGAAAATAGAAGTAAAACTATATCTAGTTAAATATATAACCACTACCTACTATCTGGGATCTTAAAGAAAACTTTAAAAAATAAAAAATTATGCTTTCTCCTCTACATAGTGCTGATTTAAAAGGAAAAAAAAAAAAAAAGCATAAAATGAGAGCTACAAATTAAGTTTTACACGGGGCCAAGTGAGGACTGCAGCCAGGGAGACAGCAGCTCAAATAGCTCTGAGAAACTGCTTCAGAGAGGTAGGAGGGAAAGTCAGTGTATATGTGATTTTGGAATATATACAATCAAGTACATATTTTTACAGAAACTTTCTTGCTAGTCACAAGAAACAGTCATCACCATGAAAGATTTAGTGCTTTTCTAGATATGAGGAGATATAAGAACTGGGCTCATAAAGTCAGCTCCTGAATATATCTATCTGAAGGCCTGTCCCGCCAGTTTTTCCCCAACCACAGAGTGCCTCATTTCTGCTCTCCACTTTGAACTCCTTTCAGGGGGTGGTGAAGGTCAACATCTGCAGCAGCACAGGATTTAACTCCTGTAGAGGCAGAGAGCAAGCGCTCATGGCAAGTGCCAATTTATATTTGACAACAGTATCTGGGATTTAGCAATATCCCAAAATTCCAGAGAAAGAATTGGTGGAAAAATTTCTTAATAAACATCTAGGCCACTCAGAACTTTGCACCTCATGATGATATGACTGTATAATGATTCTCCCAGTTACCAAATTTAGAACTGGAAAACCTGGGCTTAGGCTTCAGCTCTGTCACTAAGTTGTATAACTTTGGGCAATTTGTTTAACTTTTTCAGTCCTAAGTTTCACTTTTCTGTACAAGAAAAAGTGGAGTCAGACTTTCTTTAAGGTTCTTTCTAGATCTTAAGTTTATTTATAATCTTTCCATTCTAAATCAATCAGACAATTTATATCTATTTAAGAAACATCTACTCTAGTCAAGGGACTTGTTTAGCCTTTTCTTATATACTCACTCTACAACATTGTATTTCGTTTCAATATAAAATAGTCATTTGGAATATGGAACAGTCTTGAAAGGTCAATCAATGAATATTCAACTCTGTGTTAGCATAAATTCTTATAATTGTTTTTGATCATTTTTATCTTAAAAAATTATCATTTTTTTTTCAGGGCTTCCCTGAGGGTCCAGTGGGTAGAGAGTCCACCTTGCAGTGCAAAGCACATCAGTTCAATCCCTGGCCCAGGAAGATCCCATGTGCTGCGGAGCGGTTGGACTGATGTGTCTAATTACAGGCAATGCTCTGGAACCCATGTACAGGTTCTCTGTAGTAAGAGAGGCCACTGTGATGGGAGGCCCACACAAGCCAAAGAACAAATATAAATAAATGAAAGATAAATAGATGTGACCAAAAAAATTTTTTTTAAAAAAAGAGGCATGATGGGGAAAAGAAAAAAAAACTTTTTTAATTAACATTTTTTAAAAAAGCAACACTGATACTGAAAGCCTTATGTCAACTAATTGAAGCCTAAGTCTTAGTAACAAAATACCATGTTGGAAGTTCTTCTTCTTATTTATTTCACTGAAATTATTAGATATCTTATTTTCTATATATAAACTATTGATTTCCATTTCTCTGAAACCTTATTGTTAGACTATCAATGATGGCTACAATTTTAAAACAAATTTAAATTCAAATTAAAAATCAAAATGTATGAATAGGCTGATTAGGAAGTAGGAATCATGGAGACATGGCAGTCTTTAGTCATGGCAAGCAATGCACCCCTGTGAATTGCTCTTAACTTTTTCACAGAGTACTGAGATAATCAAAAGGAAAACTAACCTAGGGTCACCCTAGAGGGGAAATCTACTTGGAGATCTCACCAAAATGACAGGATTAATCAGATGGGCTAGCAATGAACCCATCTCCCATCAAACTCAATCCTTAGCAAGGAAACTTGAGTACCTCCAAATCTGGTAATGATGCAGTGGGGGAAACCACAAGTCCCTTTTCAGGGGTCTTCAGCACAGGTTCATATTATCTAGTTTGACAAAGAAAAAAGCAGGGAATTGGTTTAAAGTGATCTGGCACACTGTTGCTCCTAGACATGTTGCAGAAATAAACACATAACCTTCTAGTTCTACAGTGAGTCCAAAGGTGATTTGGAACAAATAAACAAAATTTTCTTTCTTCAAAACTTTACCACACCTTAAGAAAATCCTATTTTATGGTAGCTCTATAATTGCTACTTGAGAAACACCCCTTGAGTTTATGCCAAAACTCAACTTGAACAACTACGAGCAACAGACTTGCAGCAGGATTCTCAAAGAATGTGGAGAAGATTTTAAACACAAGAAACTAATAAATTACCCATACACAAAATATATCAAACTTCCCAAAATTTAAAGTCTACAATGTGGGTAGAGAGTCCACCTTGCAGTGCAAAGCACATCAGTTCAATCCCTGGCCCAGGAAGATCCCATGTGCTGAGCGGTTGGACTGATGTGTCTAATTACAGGCAATGCTCTGGAACCCATGTACAGGTTCTCTGTAGTAAGAGAGGCCACTGTGATGGGAGGCCCACACAAGCCAAAGAACAAATATAAATAAATGAAAGATAAATAGATGTGACCAAAAAAATTTTTTTTAAAAAAAGAGGCATGATGGGGAAAAGAAAAAAAAACTTTTTTAATTAACATTTTTTAAAAAAGCAACACTGATACTGAAAGCCTTATGTCAACTAATTGAAGCCTAAGTCTTAGTAACAAAATACCATGTTGGAAGTTCTTCTTCTTATTTATTTCACTGAAATTATTAGATATCTTATTTTCTATATATAAACTATTGATTTCCATTTCTCTGAAACCTTATTGTTAGACTATCAATGATGGCTACAATTTTAAAACAAATTTAAATTCAAATTAAAAATCAAAATGTATGAATAGGCTGATTAGGAAGTAGGAATCATGGAGACATGGCAGTCTTTAGTCATGGCAAGCAATGCACCCCTGTGAATTGCTCTTAACTTTTTCACAGAGTACTGAGATAATCAAAAGGAAAACTAACCTAGGGTCACCCTAGAGGGGAAATCTACTTGGAGATCTCACCAAAATGACAGGATTAATCAGATGGGCTAGCAATGAACCCATCTCCCATCAAACTCAATCCTTAGCAAGGAAACTTGAGTACCTCCAAATCTGGTAATGATGCAGTGGGGGAAACCACAAGTCCCTTTTCAGGGGTCTTCAGCACAGGTTCATATTATCTAGTTTGACAAAGAAAAAAGCAGGGAATTGGTTTAAAGTGATCTGGCACACTGTTGCTCCTAGACATGTTGCAGAAATAAACACATAACCTTCTAGTTCTACAGTGAGTCCAAAGGTGATTTGGAACAAATAAACAAAATTTTTCTTTCTTCAAAAACTTTACCACACCTTAAGAAAATCCTATTTTATGGTAGCTCTATAATTGCTACTTGAGAAACACCCCTTGAGTTTATGCCAAAACTCAACTTGAACAACTACGAGCAACAGACTTGCAGCAGGATTCTCAAAGAATGTGGAGAAGATTTTAAACACAAGAAACTAATAAATTACCCATACACAAAATATATCAAACTTCCCAAATATTAGGGATAAGAGGCAGAAGAAACATGACCAGCAAAGTAAGAAGGCATAAAGATTCTTTGATGGATCAAATTTTAGTTGGATTTTTGAACATCTCTTAGGTTGACCTGTGCACTTTCTTATAAAATCCCGTTCTATCAAGAACTCTGCTTGTGAGTTTAGCAAGAACGTCCCATCACAGTATCTGGTTACCCTAATGATCAAATTCCTCATGCTATTCCAGATAATCTTATTACTCCAATTTGTTTTTAGTGAGAACTCTGTTAGGTCAGTTCAGCTCAAATTTCCCAACCCGTGATCTTTTCTATTATTTTTCCATCTACTAACCCCCGCTTTTCAGATTAAATTCTGTTGCCCAGTGCAAATTCACACATAAGTGAATATTTAGTGACTAGTAGAACTGCTATGAGAATTCAGTGAAGGAACATAACTTTTTCAATAAATGTTACTAGAATAATTGATTTTTCATTTAGGACAAGAAATAAAGTTAAATATATAGAAAAAGCAAATCCACGTGAATGTGAATCACGTGTGAGCAACAGTTTTAGTATAACAAATTTGGAAGAAAACAGAATATTTTTACGGTAAGACCCAAAATGAGTTGACTAATAAATATAACTATAATAAAATTAAGAACTTTTATTCACTGAGATCCTTCCAACATCAAAGATCAAGCAATATATTATAATATACTTGCAACTGACAAGAAATTGGAAGACAGACTATATTAAGAACTCCAATAAATTAGTTTTAAAAAAGACAAACATTCAAGTGACAAAATAGGCAATATAATTGAGTAGGTATTTTCTAAAGGTAGAAGCAGGAATGAGCAAAAAAAATCATTGACAATAAGTTTAATGTCATTGAATTATGGAAATTAAATTAAAAGTACAGTGTAACAAATACAATTACCACCAATTATGGAGCAATAGGAACTCTCTACAGATTTGCTTGGTATATTAATTGCTATAATCTCTTTGAAAAACAATTCTATTGTTATCTATTGAGAGGAAATACACATGTCCCAAGATCCAGCATTTCTACTCCTAGGTAAGTATACCCTCCAATATTTTGTCCACACACACACACCAGGAGGCAAAGAACAAGAATGATTAGATAAGCATAACTTTTAATATCATTAAGCTGGAAACAATGCAAATATACAAAAAAAGGAAATAAATAAACCGAAAAATTCATCTGAAGTAGCACTCTAACAATGAAAATGAATGCAATAGGAATTTATAAAAGGCTACGCTAGGAAATGAGGGATATATTTTGAGCTAGAAAAGTGAAAAATAGAGGAATATGTAAAAAGTTTTAAAATGCCAAGTCAAAATTTGTGAATCTCTGTTAGGTCAGTTCAGCTCAAATTTCCCAACCCGTGATCTTTTCTATTATTTTTCCATCTACTAACCCCCGCTTTTCAGATTAAATTCTGTTGCCCAGTGCAAATTCACACATAAGTGAATATTTAGTGACTAGTAGAACTGCTATGAGAATTCAGTGAAGGAACATAACTTTTTCAATAAATGTTACTAGAATAATTGATTTTCATTTAGGACAAGAAATAAAGTTAAATATATAGAAAAAGCAAATCCACGTGAATGTGAATCACGTGTGAGCAACAGTTTTAGTATAACAAATTTGGAAGAAAACAGAATATTTTTACGGTAAGACCCAAAATGAGTTGACTAATAAATATAACTATAATAAAATTAAGAACTTTTATTCACTGAGATCCTTCCAACATCAAAGATCAAGCAATATATTATAATATACTTGCAACTGACAAGAAATTGGAAGACAGACTATATTAAGAACTCCAATAAATTAGTTTTAAAAAAGACAAACATTCAAGTGACAAAATAGGCAATATAATTGAGTAGGTATTTTCTAAAGGTAGAAGCAGGAATGAGCAAAAAAAATCATTGACAATAAGTTTAATGTCATTGAATTATGGAAATTAAATTAAAAGTACAGTGTAACAAATACAATTACCACCAATTATGGAGCAATAGGAACTCTCTACAGATTTGCTTGGTATATTAATTGCTATAATCTCTTTGAAAAACAATTCTATTGTTATCTATTGAGAGGAAATACACATGTCCCAAGATCCAGCATTTCTACTCCTAGGTAAGTATACCCTCCAATATTTTGTCCACACACACACACCAGGAGGCAAAGAACAAGAATGATTAGATAAGCATAACTTTTAATATCATTAAGCTGGAAACAATGCAAATATACAAAAAAAGGAAATAAATAAACCGAAAAATTCATCTGAAGTAGCACTCTAACAATGAAAATGAATGCAATAGGAATTTATAAAAGGCTACGCTAGGAAATGAGGGATATATTTTGAGCTAGAAAAGTGAAAAATAGAGGAATATGTATAGTAAAATGCCAAGTAACCTTTAAAAATATGCACATGCAGGTGCCTCTTATTTCATTGTGCTTTGCTTCATTGTACTTCTCAGATATTGTATTGTCACAAATTTTAAAGTTTAGTGGCAACCCTTAGACTAGCAAGTCTATCAGCACTATTTTTTTCAACTGTATTCACTCACTTCATGTCTCCCTGTCACCTTTTGGTTATCCTCACTGTAAAGCAAGCTTCTCATTATTGTGATATTTGTTATGGTTATCTAGATCAATGATCTTTGATATTGCTATATTAATTGTGCCACAAAACATATCCATGCAAGACAGTTAACTTAAATCTAAAATGTTGTATTTCAAATGCTCCACTGTCTGACCACTTCCCCATCTCTCTCCTTTCTCCTCAGGCCTCCTATTTCCTAAGGAAACACAACAATATTGAAATTAGGTCAATTTATAATTCCACAGTAGCCTTAGAGTGTTCAGATGAAAGAGTCACATATCTCTCACTTTAAATCAAACACTAGAAATGATTAAGCTTACTGAGGAAGACATGTTAAAATAGACTGAAAGTTGGGCTTCCTGTACCAAACAGCTAACCAAGTTGTGAAAACAAAGGAAAAGTTCTTGAAGGAAATTAAAAATGCTAATCCAGGAAATACATAAATGATACAAAGAATGTTTGAGCAGTCTGGATAGAAGATCAAACCAGCCACAACATTCCCTTAAACCAAAGCCTAAAGCCTAATCCAGAACAATATCCAACTGTCTTTAATTATTTGAAGACTGAGAGAGGTGAAGGAACAGCACAAGAAAAGTCTGAAGCTAGCAGAGTCATGAAGTTTATGGAAGTAGCTATCTTCATCATATAAAAGTGCAAGATTAAGCAGCAAGTTATCCAGAAGACTAGCAAGAATATCCAACTGATGAAACTTATATTGAAAAGTAGCTGGAAATGCAGGTGAAAATTCATCTGAAGTAGCACTCTAACAATGAAAATGAATGCAATAGGAATTTATAAAAGGCTACGCTAGGAAATGAGGGATATATTTTGAGCTAGAAAAGTGAAAAATAGAGGAATATGTATAGTAAAATGCCAAGTAACCTTTAAAAATATGCACATGCAGGTGCCTCTTATTTCATTGTGCTTTGCTTCATTGTACTTCTCAGATATTGTATTGTCACAAATTTTAAAGTTTAGTGGCAACCCTTAGACTAGCAAGTCTATCAGCACTATTTTTTTCAACTGTATTCACTCACTTCATGTCTCCCTGTCACCTTTTGGTTATCCTCACTGTAAAGCAAGCTTCTCATTATTGTGATATTTGTTATGGTTATCTAGATCAATGATCTTTGATATTGCTATATTAATTGTGCCACAAAACATATCCATGCAAGACAGTTAACTTAAATCTAAAATGTTGTATTTCAAATGCTCCACTGTCTGACCACTTCCCCATCTCTCTCCTTTCTCCTCAGGCCTCCTATTTCCTAAGGAAACACAACAATATTGAAATTAGGTCAATTTATAATTCCACAGTAGCCTTAGAGTGTTCAGATGAAAGAGTCACATATCTCTCACTTTAAATCAAACACTAGAAATGATTAAGCTTACTGAGGAAGACATGTTAAAATAGACTGAAAGTTGGGCTTCCTGTACCAAACAGCTAACCAAGTTGTGAAAACAAAGGAAAAGTTCTTGAAGGAAATTAAAAATGCTAATCCAGGAAATACATAAATGATACAAAGAATGTTTGAGCAGTCTGGATAGAAGATCAAACCAGCCACAACATTCCCTTAAACCAAAGCCTAAAGCCTAATCCAGAACAATATCCAACTGTCTTTAATTATTTGAAGACTGAGAGAGGTGAAGGAACAGCACAAGAAAAGTCTGAAGCTAGCAGAGTCATGAAGTTTATGGAAGTAGCTATCTTCATCATATAAAAGTGCAAGATTAAGCAGCAAGTTATCCAGAAGACTAGCTAAGATAATGAATGAACATATCCAAAAACAGATTTTCAGTGTAGATGAAACAGTCTTATATTGAAAGAAGAAGACATATAAAACTTTCACAAATAGAGAGAAGTCAATGCCTGGCTTCAAAGTGTCAAATGACAGACTGCCTCTCTTATTAGGGGCTAATGAGGTTAGTGAGTTTAGATTGAAGCCAATAGTCAAATTTACCGTATATGAAAATCCTAGAGTCCTGAATAATTATGCTACATCTACTCTGCCTGTGCTCTATAAATGGAACAAAAAAGCCTAGATGACAGTGCATATGTTTCCAACATGGTTTACTGAATATTTTAAGCCCACTTTTGAAAGCTATTGCTCAGGAAAAAAAAAAAGATTCCTTTCAAAATATTACTGCTCATTGACAATGAACTCAGTCACCCAAATAATTCTCATGGTGATCGGCAATGAGTTTAACATTGTTTTCATGTCTGCTAACACATCTTCATTCTGCAGCCCATGGATCAAGTAGTAACTTTGATTTTCAAGTCTTATTATAAGAGAAATGCATTTTGGATGGCGGTCAGCCAGGTGGTGGGTGAAGTTGGTGGATGGTGGGTGACTTCCTTAGGCCACATAAAGCTAAATCCCTGCTCTGTGTTCATTCCGAGTACCTGATGGAGGTTGGCAAGCCCATCTGCAAGGCTAACTGTGGGAAACCTCCATTCAGGGCAGCTCCAGCATTTCACAGGCCTGCCCTTCCCTGGGAGTTGACTCAGTAGCCTCATTTGACCACTGACTACAAATGCCACCTAGACAGGTTCAGCCCCTAGCCGGATGGGTTGTGGCAAGCACATACTCCACACCAACCAGGAAGGTCTCTGCAAACAACCTGTCAGCACAAAGGAAGTCCATTTGGACTGCTCTGTCTGCAGTGTACTTTCCTAAGCAGATCTGGTTCTCTGAACCATTGGGTCTCCCTCTCCCTCCTCCACCTCAGGAAATGGCTTGGGCAAGGTATCAACCCACCTTGGGGTACAATATAGAGCAGGGTTCACGGCCTGTGTTTGATTGTTGATTGGGGGTGGCTTTCTGAACTTCAGTTCCCTCCAAGTGCATGTATATGGATAACTGAATCACTCTGCAGTCTGTATACCTGAAACTAGCACTGGTAATCAACTATACTCCAGCATAAAATGAAAATTAAAAAAATTAAAATGTGCCACTATATCTCCAGAAAATGACTAAAATAGTCAATTTTATGTAATGCATACTTTGTTACACTAAAAATATAAAGATAAAAAAAAAGAAATACATTTTGTAAGGCGATAGCTGTCATAGGTGGCAATCCTTCCAATGGATTTGGGCAGTCACTTGAAAACTTTCTGGAAAGGATTACCATTCTAGATACCATTAAGAACACTCGTGATTTGTGAAAAGTCAAATTGTCAACATTAACACTCATTTTTGGAAAGTCTTGTTGCCTTAAGAAACTGTCACAACTACCCCAACCTTCAACACCACCACCCGAATTAGTCAGCGATCACCATCTTCCAGGCAATGAGTTTAACATTGTTTTCATGTCTGCTAACACATCTTCATTCTGCAGCCCATGGATCAAGTAGTAACTTTGATTTTCAAGTCTTATTATAAGAGAAATGCATTTTGGATGGCGGTCAGCCAGGTGGTGGGTGAAGTTGGTGGATGGTGGGTGACTTCCTTAGGCCACATAAAGCTAAATCCCTGCTCTGTGTTCATTCCGAGTACCTGATGGAGGTTGGCAAGCCCATCTGCAAGGCTAACTGTGGGAAACCTCCATTCAGGGCAGCTCCAGCATTTCACAGGCCTGCCCTTCCCTGGGAGTTGACTCAGTAGCCTCATTTGACCACTGACTACAAATGCCACCTAGACAGGTTCAGCCCCTAGCCGGATGGGTTGTGGCAAGCACATACTCCACACCAACCAGGAAGGTCTCTGCAAACAACCTGTCAGCACAAAGGAAGTCCATTTGGACTGCTCTGTCTGCAGTGTACTTTCCTAAGCAGATCTGGTTCTCTGAACCATTGGGTCTCCCTCTCTCCCTCCTCCACCTCAGGAAATGACTTGGGCAAGGTATCAACCCACCTTGGGGTACAATATAGAGCAGGGTTCACGGCCTGTGTTTGATTGTTGATTGGGGGTGGCTTTCTGAACTTCAGTTCCCTCCAAGTGCATGTATATGGATAACTGAATCACTCTGCAGTCTGTATACCTGAAACTAGCACTGGTAATCAACTATACTCCAGCATAAAATGAAAATTAAAAAAATTAAAATGTGCCACTATATCTCCAGAAAATGACTAAAATAGTCAATTTTATGTAATGCATACTTTGTTACACTAAAAATATAAAGATAAAAAAAAAGAAATACATTTTGTAAGGCGATAGCTGTCATAGGTGGCAATCCTTCCAATGGATTTGGGCAGTCACTTGAAAACTTTCTGGAAAGGATTACCATTCTAGATACCATTAAGAACACTCGTGATTTGTGAAAAGTCAAATTGTCAACATTAACACTCATTTTTGGAAAGTCTTGTTGCCGCCTTAAGAAACTGTCACAACTACCCCAACCTTCAACACCACCACCCGAATTAGTCAGCGATCACCATCTTCCAGGCAAGAGTCTCTACCAGAAAAAAAATTATGACTCACTAAAGGCTCAAGATAATGGTTATCATTTCCTTGTAATAAAGTATTCTTAAGCTGCACTCCTGGTCAGTTGGGTCTGACTCCTGTGACCCTATAGCCTGCCAGGAGCCTCTGTCCATGGGATTTTCCAGGCAACAACACTGGAATGGGTTGCCATTTCCTTCTTCAGGATTTTTCCGAACCCAGAGATCAAATACTGTCTCTTTATCCCTAAGACACCAGGGAAATAAGAAATAATAAAAAATCCAATTTTTTCTGTCTTTTCTGTTGTGATCAAAAGGTGACTGATAAGATGTTGTTCTTCTTTGTGACTAAAGGAGGACAGAAGAGTACTATGACATTGCACTTTATAATTTACAAATAGCCAATAGTTGTTTTCTTCAAGGATTTGAAGAAAAAGAAAGGAATCAGAGAAGTATTATGAACTGATGAGTAATAAATATCTTGGATTCTTTGAAGTTTGCTGACAGTTCTCTTGTGCTTTGACAAGTTTCCTTTATTCTGCTTTTTATAAAGTGTATTTGTTTTTCCACCCTGTAAGAAAAATAGAAGCTAATTACATGTAGTATGCCAAAAACAGATTAAAACTTCACTCAGCTGCATGACCTTAGGCAAAATCATTATTCAGTATAGGTTTCAATTACTTTATTTGCAAATCAGAGTGGTGGACATCAGCTCTAAAATTCTTTGTCTGTGGGGAAAATCCAAGGAGATGGAAGACCTTGTATAGATACACCATTATCTACAATTATGAGCCTGTAAGCTGTATTCTATTAAGGGTCACATAAAGCAGGAAATACATTTCTGTAATGTTCATTGCATTGCAGCAGTTTGGAGTGAACTGTACAATACCTTTTCACAGATGTGACTGGCAACCTGGAGGAACACTGGGTTTCTTGTTCCCATGGTGATATAACCTCAATTAAAATTCTATTTTCATCTCTATGAAACTGTGCACAAGAATCCAAAAAACAAGAATGATACTGAGAAACCTGCTGAGTTTTGTAATAGTCCATCCTCTCCTGTACTGATCTAAGTCAGCTCTTATTAATCAGAAATGTGCATAATAATAGCTTCTGACGTATTTCCAAATTATGTATTACCAAACCCTACCCAGGGCCACTGAATCAGAATTTCCCAGCATGTCGCCCTGGTATTTGGGTTGCATTGGGTGACCAAGTGTGGAAACTCTGATTTAATGAAATTCCACTTCCAGACAATCTACAGTGGATTAAGTAAAGGAGAGAATAGAATAAAGCCATTTTTAACAATAAAAATGTTAATATCCCCAAAGAGCAGTCCTCAACACATCATTGTAATTTATGGGAAATTTTTCATACTAACTATACAAATAACAATGTCTATGATTGTGAGACTTTAGGTTTTTGCAAAGAACAATTTACCCACCTAGTGAAGCAGCTATAATAAACACCAGACTTTGAAGCAGCCTGTCTATTAAAATATTGTTAGGAAAAAAATAATTAGTAAACTAAAAATTCAAAGGAGGGTGATTTCTATTACCTATAAGATAATAAGAACTGAAATCTGTTGGATGTTTATCCAGGTCCAGATGTCATGCTAGAAACTTTTAATAGATTTTTTTTTTCCACCCTGTAAGAAAAATAGAAGCTAATTACATGTAGTATGCCAAAAACAGATTAAAACTTCACTCAGCTGCATGACCTTAGGCAAAATCATTATTCAGTATAGGTTTCAATTACTTTATTTGCAAATCAGAGTGGTGGACATCAGCTCTAAAATTCTTTGTCTGTGGGGAAAATCCAAGGAGATGGAAGACCTTGTATAGATACACCATTATCTACAATTATGAGCCTGTAAGCTGTATTCTATTAAGGGTCACATAAAGCAGGAAATACATTTCTGTAATGTTCATTGCATTGCAGCAGTTTGGAGTGAACTGTACAATACCTTTTCACAGATGTGACTGGCAACCTGGAGGAACACTGGGTTTCTTGTTCCCATGGTGATATAACCTCAATTAAAATTCTATTTTCATCTCTATGAAACTGTGCACAAGAATCCAAAAAACAAGAATGATACTGAGAAACCTGCTGAGTTTTGTAATAGTCCATCCTCTCCTGTACTGATCTAAGTCAGCTCTTATTAATCAGAAATGTGCATAATAATAGCTTCTGACGTATTTCCAAATTATGTATTACCAAACCCTACCCAGGGCCACTGAATCAGAATTTCCCAGCATGTCGCCCTGGTATTTGGGTTGCATTGGGTGACCAAGTGTGGAAACTCTGATTTAATGAAATTCCACTTCCAGACAATCTACAGTGGATTAAGTAAAGGAGAGAATAGAATAAAGCCATTTTTAACAATAAAAATGTTAATATCCCCAAAGAGCAGTCCTCAACACATCATTGTAATTTATGGGAAATTTTTCATACTAACTATACAAATAACAATGTCTATGATTGTGAGACTTTAGGTTTTTGCAAAGAACAATTTACCCACCTAGTGAAGCAGCTATAATAAACACCAGACTTTGAAGCAGCCTGTCTATTAAAATATTGTTAGGAAAAAAATAATTAGTAAACTAAAAATTCAAAGGAGGGTGATTTCTATTACCTATAAGATAATAAGAACTGAAATCTGTTGGATGTTTATCCAGGTCCAGATGTCATGCTAGAAACTTTTAATAGATTCTTTCTAGTTATAATTATTTAATTCCCCATTAAAAGATAAGGAAATGGAAGCTAGTAAAAATTAAATACTTCTACAAGGGCTTGAAATTAATCATTAGCAAAGCCAATACACATAAAGTCAGGTCTTACGGTTGCAAATTAGTCTGGATATGATATCAATGATGTCATTCAGCATTATTTGGAATTAATAGGATAGAAAGGAAAAGGTTTTTATTATGCCAGTATCTCTGCTGTTCATATAAACATCATTGATATTACAGAAAGTGTACCCCCAAATCAAAGGGAATGAAGAAAGGGAAATGCCTTGGTTCTGTAGCCATCCCAGAAAGATGAAAAATATTCCAGAAAACAAAGCACACAGAGAATCTTTCTCTCTGTCCACTATGACATATGGAGGTAGAGTGAATTATAAGCCAGTTTGGTTTCTGAAAATGCTATTCAGGTGTGGGCATGGGTGGGATTTGACCACAAATATGGGCAAGTGCCAAAATGAAAACTGAGTAAGAGCACAGAGTGAAAAGCAGAACTGGAAGGATTAAGATAATCTGAAGACGAGTAAGCAGTTGGAAATCTTCCACGGAAAAGGTTGACTCAAAGCAGGGCTTCTTGCTGCCCCGGTAGTAAAGAACACATCTGCTGATGCAGGAGATGCAAGTTCAAGCTCTGGGTCTGCAAGGTCCCCTGGAGAAGGAAATGGCAACCAACTCCAGTATTCTTGCATGGGAAGTCCCATAGACAGAGGAGTCTGGCAGACTACAGTCCAGGGTGTTGCAGAGAAATGAAATGAAATGAAAGGATTGGACAAAAACAATCTTTATTTACCAATGAGGAAATTCAACACAGAAAGAGCGAGTGATGTCCTGATGGTCCCAGTAGCCTTTAGGGCAGAGTTGTGCTTAAATTACTGATGACACCTTCTCCAGAGGTCTTTCTGGGTTTTTTGTTTGTTTGTTTGTTTGTTTTTAACAAGTGAATTTCATTCTCTCTCTCTCTTTTTTTAAACCTTTATTTTACTTTTAACTTTTACAGAGTTTTGTTGTTTACAGATATGTATAATCCCAGATTAGTCATATGTCTTTCTGGTTTTGCAGGTTTTTTGTTTTTTTTTAAACACAACGTTTCACAAAGCTTAAAGATAAACTATGCAGGCTACTACCTCCGCTGAGAGTTGAATTTGTTAACCGGAGCCAGCAATTCCAGGTTCCCAAGGAGGCATCTGCCTTCAGCAGATGTCTCAGCTGCTAGTGGAAAGCAGATTAACCCGAGCGTCTTTAGATGAACATTGGGCAGTAATGTGTCCTTTCCTTCAACCAATCTGATTTTAATTAGAAGTCTCCATTTGTAGTTCTCTAGCAGAATGTCTAAATATTATACTTAATGCATCTTAATATTATCATTCACGAATTTCACATCGAAAGAAGCAAAGCAATGGAAAGATATCTGTAGGATTCCCTGATCTTATGTTATCCCCTCATTATCTGCAAACATTAACTTCTCTCTGTCCACTATGACATATGGAGGTAGAGTGAATTATAAGCCAGTTTGGTTTCTGAAAATGCTATTCAGGTGTGGGCATGGGTGGGATTTGACCACAAATATGGGCAAGTGCCAAAATGAAAACTGAGTAAGAGCACAGAGTGAAAAGCAGAACTGGAAGGATTAAGATAATCTGAAGACGAGTAAGCAGTTGGAAATCTTCCACGGAAAAGGTTGACTCAAAGCAGGGCTTCTTGCTGCCCCGGTAGTAAAGAACACATCTGCTGATGCAGGAGATGCAAGTTCAAGCTCTGGGTCTGCAAGGTCCCCTGGAGAAGGAAATGGCAACCAACTCCAGTATTCTTGCATGGGAAGTCCCATAGACAGAGGAGTCTGGCAGACTACAGTCCAGGGTGTTGCAGAGAAATGAAATGAAATGAAAGGATTGGACAAAAACAATCTTTATTTACCAATGAGGAAATTCAACACAGAAAGAGCGAGTGATGTCCTGATGGTCCCAGTAGCCTTTAGGGCAGAGTTGTGCTTAAATTACTGATGACACCTTCTCCAGAGGTCTTTCTGGGTTTTTTGTTTGTTTGTTTGTTTGTTTTTAACAAGTGAATTTCATTCTCTCTCTCTCTTTTTTTAAACCTTTATTTTACTTTTAACTTTTACAGAGTTTTGTTGTTTACAGATATGTATAATCCCAGATTAGTCATATGTCTTTCTGGTTTTGCAGGTTTTTTGTTTTTTTTTAAACACAACGTTTCACAAAGCTTAAAGATAAACTATGCAGGCTACTACCTCCGCTGAGAGTTGAATTTGTTAACCGGAGCCAGCAATTCCAGGTTCCCAAGGAGGCATCTGCCTTCAGCAGATGTCTCAGCTGCTAGTGGAAAGCAGATTAACCCGAGCGTCTTTAGATGAACATTGGGCAGTAATGTGTCCTTTCCTTCAACCAATCTGATTTTAATTAGAAGTCTCCATTTGTAGTTCTCTAGCAGAATGTCTAAATATTATACTTAATGCATCTTAATATTATCATTCACGAATTTCACATCGAAAGAAGCAAAGCAATGGAAAGATATCTGTAGGATTCCCTGATCTTATGTTATCCCCTCATTATCTGAAAACATTAACTTTAGAAAACAAAGAAAATAGTAATTGAAGGTCCAGCTGCAATATACTGAAAATCAAAATTCTTCGGAATTGGTTGCTATTTTGAAGGCTATAGCAGTCACTATTATAATCGCTCATATATTCATCGTTACTCTTAATGGTTTCTTATCTCCAAGACTGCAAATTCAACTGTTACAGAAGTCATGTTTTGTTTTATTTATTGTGGTAAATATATATAACATAAAACCCAGCATTTGAACCATTTTTAAGTGCATCAGTGGCACTGATACATTTACATTGTGTGACCCTCACCACTATTCCTCTTCAGGGCTTTTTTTATTTTCCCAAATTGAACTCTATGCCCAATAAACAATAACCTTCCATTTTCTCCTCCCCTGTCTCTGGCACCCACCATTCTACCTTCTCTTTCTATGAATCTGACTATTCTAGATGACCTCACAAAAGTAGAATCATACAGGATTTGTTTGTGTCTTCAACATTCATCCACATTGCCCCATGGGTCAGAATTTCTTTCTAGGATTGAATAGTATTTCATATTAATAGTATGCATGTACTACACTTTGTTTATTCATTCATCTGTTAATGGACGGTTTCTACCTTTTGGTTATCTTGAATAATGCTGCTATGAGCAAGACTGTACAAATAGCTTTATGAGCATCTGCTTTCAATTATTTTGGGTGTACACCCAGAAATAAAGTTGCTGCATCATTTGGCAATTCTATTTATAAAAATTTGAGAAGCCACCACACTATTTACTACAGCTACTGAAGCATTTTACATTCTTTCCATGAGTGTACATAGGTCCAATTTTCCCTTACCTACATTCTTTCTTACAATTGCTATTTCTGTTTTAGGGTTGTTGTTGTTGTTGTTTTAAATAATAATGATCTTGCTGATCATTATTACATCTCATTACATCAAATTACATCTCATTGTGACGGTGATTGACATTTCCATTTCCCTAAAGATTAGCGATACTGAGTGCTCATGTGCATACCAACCATTTATATGTGTTAATATATATGTTTATATATGTTACTTTGACAAAGTTACTACAAAACCTTAGTGATTGAAAGTGTTCTGCCATCATAAAAGTAGAAATACAGACCAAATGAATAGAAAAATAAAGAGATTCAAACCCTCACACATATGGTCAAACGACCTTTGATAAGGATAAGGAAATCATTCAATAGGGAAAAGACAGCTGCTTTAACAAATGCTGTTGGGAAAGCTGGCTATTCACATGCAAAGCAACAATGTTCGATCTTTATCTTATACCATATTGCAAATCAACTGAAAATGGATCAAAGGAACACATAAGTGCATAAAAGTACAACTGATTTTTTCACATTAATTTTGTATTCTATAACTGTCAAATTTAGTAATTCTAACGTTTTTGGCGTGTGTGTGGAAACTTTAGGATTTTCTATGTATAAGATTTCTCATCTGTGAAAAGATGAGAGATAATTTCACTTCCTCCTTTCTGATTGGAATGACTTTTATGTTTTGTTTTGTTTTTTTTTTCTTGCCTGATTGCTTTGCCAGTACATGTTACCCAAAGAAGTGGTCAAAGTACTCTTACTTTGTGTCTTACTCTTGATCATAGTGTAAACATTTCACTATTTCCCCATTAAGTATCTTAGCTGTAAGATTTTTATATATGGCCTTTATGAGACTGAGGTGTTTTATTATGGAGATTTAAGAATCCAAGGGAAGAATCATTCTTACAAGAGAGTGATTTTGTTTTGGTTTCACTGAATTGAAACCTGGCCATATCCAATGTATGACTAAGAGACCAGGAATAAATTGTCCTGTTTTAGGCGCTTAAATCTGACCTTCAGGGATGGAGCAGGAAAACCTAAGAGGGAAACTTGGGTCCCTGGCACATCTCTTCCACTGCTTGGATTAGTGAAAAAGTTTTACCAAAGACCTTTAGTTTTATTCAAGAAGAAGGCACTAAAGGTATAGATTCCCAAGGAATGAATAATTGAATCCCCTCATAGGACAAAGAAACTTTAATCAATCAAGATTCTAGGCTAAAGCTAAGGAAATGAATGAATGTTATAATGAAAGAAGGCTAAAGCTAAGGGAAATGAATGATTAGCGATACTGAGTGCTCATGTGCATACCAACCATTTATATGTGTTAATATATATGTTTATATATGTTACTTTGACAAAGTTACTACAAAACCTTAGTGATTGAAAGTGTTCTGCCATCATAAAAGTAGAAATACAGACCAAATGAATAGAAAAATAAAGAGATTCAAACCCTCACACATATGGTCAAACGACCTTTGATAAGGATAAGGAAATCATTCAATAGGGAAAAGACAGCTGCTTTAACAAATGCTGTTGGGAAAGCTGGCTATTCACATGCAAAGCAACAATGTTCGATCTTTATCTTATACCATATTGCAAATCAACTGAAAATGGATCAAAGGAACACATAAGTGCATAAAAGTACAACTGATTTTTTCACATTAATTTTGTATTCTATAACTGTCAAATTTAGTAATTCTAACGTTTTTGGCGTGTGTGTGGAAACTTTAGGATTTTCTATGTATAAGATTTCTCATCTGTGAAAAGATGAGAGATAATTTCACTTCCTCCTTTCTGATTGGAATGACTTTTATGTTTTGTTTTTTTTTTCTTGCCTGATTGCTTTGCCAGTACATGTTACCCAAAGAAGTGGTCAAAGTACTCTTACTTTGTGTCTTACTCTTGATCATAGTGTAAACATTTCACTATTTCCCCATTAAGTATCTTAGCTGTAAGATTTTTATATATGGCCTTTATGAGACTGAGGTGTTTTATTATGGAGATTTAAGAATCCAAGGGAAGAATCATTCTTACAAGAGAGTGATTTTGTTTTGGTTTCACTGAATTGAAACCTGGCCATATCCAATGTATGACTAAGAGACCAGGAATAAATTGTCCTGTTTTAGGCGCTTAAATCTGACCTTCAGGGATGGAGCAGGAAAACCTAAGAGGGAAACTTGGGTCCCTGGCACATCTCTTCCACTGCTTGGATTAGTGAAAAAGTTTTACCAAAGACCTTTAGTTTTATTCAAGAAGAAGGCACTAAAGGTATAGATTCCCAAGGAATGAATAATTGAATCCCCTCATAGGACAAAGAAACTTTAATCAATCAAGATTCTAGGCTAAAGCTAAGGGGAAATGAATGAATGTTATAATGAAAGAAGTCATAAATAAACCAGCATACCTATTGGTAGAACTAGCTAGTGGGAGAAATGAAGACTATAGCCTCTACCTATGTTTCTTAGCTTTTTATAGACCATAACTAGTTTTGCCTCTACTCTTTACCCCACTGTAACATTTTATTATGTTGTATGGAGAATGCTAACTTTCCATTTGTTTATAGTTTGTAGCATGTCAAAAAATCTTGCCCCTATTAGGAGGCAAGGATATTCCTGGGTAGATCCCAGTCTTGAGAACAAATTTAGAAATGACAATCCTTGGGAATGCACTTCAAACAAGGTAGGTAAGCTCCCACTTGAGAACAGAGAATGTCTATACCCATATAACAATTGGAGCATAATAGCATATAAAGTAAAATTCTCATTGCTACACACAGTTGAAGGGAATGAAATATTAAGCATGCAACATCATCAAAATAACTCAGTGTTGCTCTTCCACTAGGAATTCCAGACAACACAAGTAACACTGACAGCACCAACCACAATTCCCAGTCTCTCTTTCCTACCCCTGCCCTGCAAATCACAAGCACAATCCTGTAGACCAAGCAAAGGAGAGAAGGAGAAAGTAGGAGTCACATGATGAGAAATAACTTGCTTCTCTTCCTGTAGCCAAATGAATACTGGAAGCAGAGGTAATGAGGGTGATGGATCTGAGAGAAAGAACCTTGGCAATAATGGTGGGAAAATTCAGTTTATATTTAGATTGTCATTGTTTTTTAGTCTCTAAAGCATGTTCAACTCTTTTGCAATCCCATGGTCTGTAGCCCACCAGGCTCCTCTATCCATGGGATTTTCCAGGTAAGAATACTGGAGTGGGTTGCCATTTCCTACTCCAGGGAATCTTCCTGACCCAGAGACAGAACCTGTGTCTCCTGCACTGGCAGGTAGATTCTTCACCACTGAACCATCAGGAAAAGCACACGTTTAGATTACATTCTATTCAATTAATTTCCCTATTCAAGAAACATGTACTGAGATTTTAGACACCACTCTAATTTCTGAGAATGACCATAAAAACCTGCAATTTAGGGGCTTCCCCTGGTGGTCCAGTGGGTAAGGACACCGCCTTGCAGTGCAAGGGGCGCCGGTTCAATCCCTGACCTGGGAAGATCCCACGTGCCTCGGAGCGGCTGGACCTATGTGCCCAATTACCAAGCCAGAGCTCTGGAGCTCTGGAGCGCATGCGCCCAGAGCTGGCGCTCTGCAACAACAGACGCCACCGCAATGGGAGGCCCACAGGAGCCAAAGAACAAAGACGGATGAAAATAGAGAAATGAAAAACCAATAGAAGTGGCCCGCCTACTCCCCTCCCTCCTCAACCCGACCCCCGCCCAAAATAAATAAATAAATCTTTAAAAAAAAAAAAACTGCAATTTAGACAATGAGAGAGACAGACCAGTGTATTAAAAAATGCAACATGATATGCAAGATGATGGAATGCAGAGAGGAAAAGGACTCACCACCTCTCCTTCCAAGTGAGGGAGGACAGCAAAGCTTCCTATAGGAGGCGTTAGTCAAATACATCTTTAAAAAAATTTTGGCCTCTTTTATTTATTTTCATCCATCTTAATTTTTTGGCCTGCGTGGGCCTCCCATCACAGTGGCCTTTCTTGCTGCAGAGAACCGGCTCTGGTCACGTGTGCTGCAGAGTGCTGGCTAGTAATCAGACACACCCATCCAGCCGCTCTGTGGCATATGGGATCTTCCCTGGACAAGGATCGAACCGGTTCCCCTTGCACTGCAAGGCGGACTCTCTATCCACTAGACCACTGGGGAAGCCCAGTCAAATACATTTCAAAGAGCAAAAGTTGGTCATGAGATAGAAAAGATAGAAATAACCATTCTCAGGAGAGAATATAAAGGTAAAGGAAACCTTATGCTTTGAGGAGTCTTTCTTTTATCTATTGAGGTTGAATTTTTCCTAAAGGAAAACTACGGAGATAATTTAAGCAGAGGAACAGCATGGTGCTATATGCATTTCACATAGATCACTCTGGCTGTACTTTTAATATGAATAAAGGGGTGGTCACTTTAGGTAGGGAAATCAATTAAAAAGATGAATTCATAATCAAAGCATGAAGGGACCAAGGACTGGACTAATGCAGTGACTGACCTTGAGAGGGAAGTGAAGGAGGGGAAAGTGTGCTGAGAAGTAAGAAAACATTCTTGAAACCTTCTGAGTTGCAGAGAAGGGCAGTGATCCTATGATAGCCCTAATTTTCCTTAGATCAGAAGCTGTTAAAAGGAATGGACTTCCTATTGTTTCCTATTCAGAAGAAGAGACATTAATTTTATTGTGAAGTTGCCATGATATAGTGGCAAAGAAACAGGTTTCAGAGTGACATTTATGTGTAAGCTGTGGCTCTCAGTCAAGCTGAAAATACTGAATACGTTTCTCAACTTCCCCAAACTTCAGCTTTCTCATTTAAGAAACAGAAATAATTTTTTCTTTATTATTATAAGGTCACTGTGCTTGTGCTAAGTCGTTTCAATTGTGTCCAACTCTTTGCAACCCTATGGACTATAACCTGCCAGGCTCCTCGGTCCATGGGATTTCCCAGCAAGAATGCTAGAGTGGGTTGTCCTGCCCTCCTCCAGGGGATCTCCCCAACCCAGGGATCGAACTCGCATCTCTTACATCTCTTGCATTGGCAAGGGAATTCTTTACCATGTGGGCCTCCCATCACAGTGGCCTTTTGCTGCAGAGCACCGGCTCTGGTCACGTGTGCTGCAGAGTGCTGGCTAGTAATCAGACACACCCATCCAGCCGCTCTGTGGCATATGGGATCTTCCCTGGACAAGGATCGAACCGGTTCCCCTTGCACTGCAAGGCGGACTCTCTATCCACTAGACCACTGGGGAAGCCCAGTCAAATACATTTCAAAGAGCAAAAGTTGGTCATGAGATAGAAAAGATAGAAATAACCATTCTCAGGAGAGAATATAAAGGTAAAGGAAACCTTATGCTTTGAGGAGTCTTTCTTTTATCTATTGAGGTTGAATTTTTCCTAAAGGAAAACTACGGAGATAATTTAAGCAGAGGAACAGCATGGTGCTATATGCATTTCACATAGATCACTCTGGCTGTACTTTTAATATGAAAAAAGGGGGTGGTCACTTTAGGTAGGGAAATCAATTAAAAAGATGAATTCATAATCAAAGCATGAAGGGACCAAGGACTGGACTAATGCAGTGACTGACCTTGAGAGGGAAGTGAAGGAGGGGAAAGTGTGCTGAGAAGTAAGAAAACATTCTTGAAACCTTCTGAGTTGCAGAGAAGGGCAGTGATCCTATGATAGCCCTAATTTTCCTTAGATCAGAAGCTGTTAAAAGGAATGGACTTCCTATTGTTTCCTATTCAGAAGAAGAGACATTAATTTTATTGTGAAGTTGCCATGATATAGTGGCAAAGAAACAGGTTTCAGAGTGACATTTATGTGTAAGCTGTGGCTCTCAGTCAAGCTGAAAATACTGAATACGTTTCTCAACTTCCCCAAACTTCAGCTTTCTCATTTAAGAAACAGAAATAATTTTTTCTTTATTATTATAAGGTCACTGTGCTTGTGCTAAGTCGTTTCAATTGTGTCCAACTCTTTGCAACCCTATGGACTATAACCTGCCAGGCTCCTCGGTCCATGGGATTTCCCAGCAAGAATGCTAGAGTGGGTTGTCCTGCCCTCCTCCAGGGGATCTCCCCAACCCAGGGATCGAACTCGCATCTCTTACATCTCTTGCATTGGCAAGGGAATTCTTTACCATGAGTGCCACCTGGCCAGTTTCAAGATCATTGAAAAGATAGAACATGATAGTCCATAAAATAATTGGTACAGAGTCTGCTTGGCCCATAAAACATCTTCACAAAAAGTTGTCTTTCTTCCTCTTATTATTTTCTCATTTTTAATAATAATGTGTAGGACAATAATACAGTTGTTTGTTGACTAGTGTTTCTGAAAATAATAGAAATATATATATATATGTATAAATATGAAATATGTATATTATATGTTATATGCATATTACATATTTTATGTATTATATAAAATATATTTGTTTTCTGTTTTTTTCCAAAGCTCTATCTAAAGGAAAAAACTCCCCTTTAGATATTCCATTGTTTTAACCATCCAAGACATTGGTAAACTATGTCACACTTTACAATTAGTTTGCAAAATCATAATTTTGTGTGTGTGTCTCTTTCTCTATATAGTATAAACTCCTGAGGAATTATGAATATATACCATTCCCATTATAGGGATTTTTGTCATATATTTTAAAAGTCTTGTGCTCTACTGACTGAGCTAACTGAGCACTTCTCATGTTTTAAATTATATGGAGGTGACAAATGCACAGAATTTGAAAGATACTCGTACACTTCTTTTTCTTGTTACATAACACCATCCCAAATTTTTGGTTTTGTAGTCATCTTGTTTATGTGCTCAAACCCCAGTCTAGTCCAGCTCATGTTCCTGCATGAACCTATTCCTGCATCAAAAGTATATTTTTTCCAAACTATTGTTTGTATAAATATGTGCATGTTTGTGTCTTTAAACAACCCACAGTATTGTTTGGCATATGCATTTTAAAACTATCCTGCTTTTAATGCTTCCTCCTAAGTCTCTTGTATGATTTTATGTTTTTTGCACACACCATTTAATCCTAATTCATTTATGGAAATTGAATTGATTGCTTTTGATTTATATATCAAAACCCAGTGTATGTAGATATCTCATTTACATATGTTTTCTTTGATTGGTAGGTAGCATTTATGTTTCTCCTTTGCTTTTTCAGGTGATATGACTGTGTATAGACTCATGGACATTTAACAAATGTTATGCTAAAGTAGTAAGAGAAGAAATTATGCCTCAAAGTATCTGTCAAAGACAGAATGGGAAAAAAAAGTGGAAAGGGATTTTTCTGTTTGTTTTCTGTTTTTCCTTATCTAATTATTTTCACTAAGCCCACTAAAGTGAAAATGTTTCCATCAGCAGATAAGAAAAGCAAGAGAATTTATTAAATGTATCCATAAGAAACAGTATCCATAAGTAAGTACTGGACAAAGGTGGCACAGGAATTACATCTCCCTCAATAAACAGTATACACTCCTGAAATTGCAAGAGAGACTTCAGTTGATGTTTTTCTTTTTTAAAGAACCATCTACTACATAAGAGCTTCACAGAGGTAAAAATAGATGTAGAAGGGCAGTAATAAACGTACAAAACTTTTCTATCACCATGAAGACATCTTTTATTACTCTTTACAGACACACCAATGTGTGTCCCATTCCTCCCTACCCGGGATGCTCTCAAATTCTTGACAACCGTGAATCAGTTTTCCATCCCCACAACTTTGTCTTTTTGAGAATGTGACATAAAAGGAAACATATAAATGGAATGTTACATAAATGATTACTCAACAAAATTCCCTTGGGATTCATCTTAGACATATACATCAGTTTGCTCCTTTTTATTGGTAAGTGATATTAATAGTGTAGATGTACCTCTGTCCAATGACCATTTATTTATTGAAGGTCATTTGGGCTGTTTCCAATCCAGGGCTATTACAAGTAAAGCTGCCATTCTCTGTATTCAGTCACTTCATGTAGTCATGTCTACAGTTTGCTACCCCATGATTGGTAGCGTCCCAGGCTCCTCTGTTCATGGGATTGTTCAGGCAAGAATACTGGAGTGGGTTGCCATTTTCTACTTCAGGGAATCTTCCCAACCCAGGGATGTAACTTATGTATCCTGCCTTGCAGGTGGATTCTTTACCACTGAGCCACTGGGTAAACCCAAAATAAAGCTACTATTAACACCGACAAATAAAGAAAAGTAGAAGTAGTAGGCTCAGATGGTAAAGAATCTGCCTACAGTGCAAGAGACTTAGCTTTGGTTAATTTAATTATTAGAAGATTTTTAAGTGTGTTCAGAACAACTTGAGCATATGATATATCTACTTTTTTAGCTATATCTAAATAGAGATCAATTATTTCCAATGAAATTTAGCTTCCAAAATTAGTTGCACTGAAGTGTAATATACACATCAGATTGCAAAGAAAAAAATGTAAAATATATCATTGCTAATTTTGTGTGTTGATTACATGCTGAAATGATGTTATTTTGGATGTATATATATGCTCAGTTGATCAGTAGTGTCCAAGTCTTCATGACCCTTTGGCAGCTGCCAAGCTCCCTTGTTCATGGAATTTTCCAGGCAAGAATATTGACATGGGTTGCCATTTCCTTCTCTAGGAGATCTTCCCAACCCAGGGATGTAACCCACATCTCCTGCACTGGGAGGTGGCTCCTTTACTGCCATGCTACTAGGGAAGCCCATTATTATGGAAATATAAGGTCAAATAAAATATATTGCTGATTTCATTAATCTTTTTCTTCTTATTTTTAAAATGCAACTACTAGAAAATTTAAAATATCGTATGTGGCTCACATTATATTTTCACTGGATATACTGAATTAGAAGTTACATTATCAAAATAGCTGATTTTTCTGGTGAGAAAATCAAGCTTCACAGCTTAGATGTCCACTGACAAATGAATGGATAAAGAAGCTGTGGTACATATACACAATGGAATATTTCTCAGCCATAAAAAGAAATTCAGAAAAATCAGTCCTAATGAGGTGAATGAATCCTATTATACAAAGGGAAGTAAGTCAAAAAGAGAAGGACAAATATAGTATACTAACACATATGTATGGAATGTACAAAGATGGTACTGATAAATACACATGCAGAGCAGCAATGGAGAAGCAGACATAAAGAACAGACCTATGGCGGGGGGGGGGGGGGGAGGGAAGATCAGATGAGAGTTATGGAAAGAGTAACATGGAAACCTAGACTGTTGTATGTAAAGGAGATAACCATTGTGAATAAGTTGTAAGACTAAGGGGGAGGAGCCGCCGGAACCCGCGGAGGAGGTAAGTTCAGCCACTCCAACTGGAGGGCTTGCTGAACGGAGAGGGGAAGTCGTCCACGGGTTGCTGACCAGGGACCGGGCACGAGTTGGACGGGAAAGCTCGTGTCCGCCTTTGAGACTTAGACACGTAACCGGCAGTGTGCGTGTGCCAGTGGCGGGCTGCAGCAGCATCGCAGGAAGCCGGAGAAAGAGCAGAGATTGGAGACTACAGGCGGGTGCACGGTAGAGCTGGGGCGCCGCCCTCCAACACGGGACTGCACGCGCCGCGGCCTCCGCCCGACTGACTGGGATCAGCCCATCGTCCCGGCCAGCACCCAACAAATTGAAAGACAAAAATCACATGATCATTTCAATAGATGCAGAAAAAGCCTTCGACAAAGTACAACACCCATTTATGATCAAAAACTCTTCAGAAAATGGGCATAGAAGGAACCTATCTCAACATAGTAAAAGCCATCTATGAGAAGCCTACAGCAAACATTATTGTTAATGGTGAAAAACTGAAAGCATTCCCTCTAAGATCAGGAACAAGACAGGGGTGACCACTTTCACCACTACTATTCAACATAGTCCTGGAAGTCCTAGCAACAGCAATAAGAGAAGAGAAAGAAATCAAAGGAATCCAGATTGGAAAGGAAGAAGTCAAGCTCTCTCTTTTGCAGACGAATGATATTATACATAAAATCCCGGACAAATCAAGCTTCACAGCTTAGATGTCCACTGACAAATGAATGGATAAAGAAGCTGTGGTACATATACACAATGGAATATTTCTCAGCCATAAAAAGAAATTCAGAAAAATCAGTCCTAATGAGGTGAATGAATCCTATTATACAAAGGGAAGTAAGTCAAAAAGAGAAGGACAAATATAGTATACTAACACATATGTATGGAATGTACAAAGATGGTACTGATAAATACACATGCAGAGCAGCAATGGAGAAGCAGACATAAAGAACAGACCTATGGCGGGGGGGGGGGGGGGGGGGGGAAGATCAGATGAGAGTTATGGAAAGAGTAACATGGAAACCTAGACTGTTGTATGTAAAGGAGATAACCATTGTGAATAAGTTGTAAGACTAAGGGGGAGGAGCCGCCGGAACCCGCGGAGGAGGTAAGTTCAGCCACTCCAACTGGAGGGCTTGCTGAACGGAGAGGGGAAGTCGTCCACGGGTTGCTGACCAGGGACCGGGCACGAGTTGGACGGGAAAGCTCGTGTCCGCCTTTGAGACTTAGACACGTAACCGGCAGTGTGCGTGTGCCAGTGGCGGGCTGCAGCAGCATCGCAGGAAGCCGGAGAAAGAGCAGAGATTGGAGACTACAGGCGGGTGCACGGTAGAGCTGGGGCGCCGCCCTCCAACACGGGACTGCACGCGCCGCGGCCTCCGCCCGACTGACTGGGATCAGCCCATCGTCCCGGCCAGCACCCAACAAATTGAAAGACAAAAATCACATGATCATTTCAATAGATGCAGAAAAAGCCTTCGACAAAGTACAACACCCATTTATGATCAAAAACTCTTCAGAAAATGGGCATAGAAGGAACCTATCTCAACATAGTAAAAGCCATCTATGAGAAGCCTACAGCAAACATTATTGTTAATGGTGAAAAACTGAAAGCATTCCCTCTAAGATCAGGAACAAGACAGGGGTGCACACTTTCACCACTACTATTCAACATAGTCCTGGAAGTCCTAGCAACAGCAAGAAGAGAAGAGAAAGAAATCAAAGGAATCCAGATTGGAAAGGAAGAAGTCAAGCTCTCTCTTTTTGCAGACGACATGATATTATACATAGAAAATCCCAAAGACACGGTTACAAAGCTACTAGAGCTAATCAACAAATTCAGCAAAGTCGCAGGATACAAAGTCAACACCCAGAAGTCACTGGCATTCCTCTACACAAACAATGAAAAATCAGAAAACGAAATCAAAGAGGCAATCCCTTTCACCATTGCAACCAAAAGAATCAAATATCTAGGAATAAGCCTGCCCAAAGAAACAAAAGAATTGTACACAGAAAATTACAAGACACCCATGAGAGACATTAAAGAAGACTTAAACAGATGGAGAGATATTCCATGTTCCTGGATCAGAAGAATCAATATTGTGAAAATGACCATACAACCAAATGTTATCTACAGATTCAATGCAATACCTATTCAACTACCATTGACATTTTTCACAGAACTAGACCAAAGAATCACACAGTTCATATGGAAACACAAAAGACCTCGAATAGCCAAAGCAATCCTGAGAAAGAAAAACGGAGCTGGAGAATCAGCCTCCCTAAATTCAGACTCTACTACAAAGCAACAGTTATCAAGACAGTATGGTACTGGCACAAAAACAGAACTATAGATCAATGGAACAAGATTGAGAACCCAGAGATCAACCCAAGCACCTATGGGTACCTTATTTTTGACAAAGGAGGCAAAACTATAAAATGGGACAAAGACAGCCTCTTCAACAAATGGTGCTGGGAAAATTGGACACCTACATGCAAAAAAATGAAGTTGGAACATTCCCTGACACCATACACAAAGATCAACTCAAAATGGATTAAAGACCTAAATGGAAGACCAGAAACCATCAAACTCTTAGAGGAGAATATAGGCAAAACCCTCAAGGACATCAATCAAAGCAAGATCTTCTCTGACCCACCTACTAGAATAGTGGAACTGAAAAGAAAAGTGAACACGTGGGACCTCATGAAACTTAAAAGCTTTTGTACAGCAAAAGAAATCAAAGGAATCCAGATTGGAAAGGAAGAAGTCAAGCTCTCTCTTTTTGCAGACGACATGATATTATACATAGAAAATCCCAAAGACACGGTTACAAAGCTACTAGAGCTAATCAACAAATTCAGCAAAGTCGCAGGATACAAAGTCAACACCCAGAAGTCACTGGCATTCCTCTACACAAACAATGAAAAATCAGAAAACGAAATCAAAGAGGCAATCCCTTTCACCATTGCAACCAAAAGAATCAAATATCTAGGAATAAGCCTGCCCAAAGAAACAAAAGAATTGTACACAGAAAATTACAAGACACCCATGAGAGACATTAAAGAAGACTTAAACAGATGGAGAGATATTCCATGTTCCTGGATCAGAAGAATCAATATTGTGAAAATGACCATACAACCAAATGTTATCTACAGATTCAATGCAATACCTATTCAACTACCATTGACATTTTTCACAGAACTAGACCAAAGAATCACACAGTTCATATGGAAACACAAAAGACCTCGAATAGCCAAAGCAATCCTGAGAAAGAAAAACGGAGCTGGAGAATCAGCCTCCCTAAATTCAGACTCTACTACAAAGCAACAGTTATCAAGACAGTATGGTACTGGCACAAAAACAGAACTATAGATCAATGGAACAAGATTGAGAACCCAGAGATCAACCCAAGCACCTATGGGTACCTTATTTTTGACAAAGGAGGCAAAACTATAAAATGGGACAAAGACAGCCTCTTCAACAAATGGTGCTGGGAAAATTGGACACCTACATGCAAAAAAATGAAGTTGGAACATTCCCTGACCCCATACACAAAGATCAACTCAAAATGGATTAAAGACCTAAATGGAAGACCAGAAACCATCAAACTCTTAGAGGAGTATATAGGCAAAACCCTCAAGGACATCAATCAAAGCAAGATCTTCTCTGACCCACCTACTAGAATAGTGGAACTGAAAAGAAAAGTGAGCACGTGGGACCTCATGAAACTTAAAAGCTTTTGTACAGCAAAAGAAATCACCAAAAAGTTGAACAGACACCCCACAGAGTGGGAGAAAATCATAGCAAATGAAACAGCAGACAAAGAATTAATCTCCAAAATCTACAAGCAACTCAGACAACTCAGCACTGGAAAAACGAACAACCCAATCAAAAAAAGGGAAAAAGATCTAAAGAGACGCCTCTCCAAAGAGGACATACAGATGGCCCAAAAATACATGAAACGATGCTCAACCTCGCTTATCATTAGAGAAATGCAAATAAAAACCACAATGAGATACCACCTCACACCTGTCAGAATGGCCATCATCAACAAATCGACAGACAACAAATGCTGGAGAGGGTGCGGAGAAAAGGGAACCCTCTTGCATTGCTGGTGGGAATGTAAACTGATACAACCTCTATGGAAGACAATATGGAGATTCCTTAAAAAACTAAAAATAGAAGCACCCTATGACCCAGCAATCCCACTATTAGGCCTATATCCTGATGAAATCAAAACTGAAAGAGGCACCTGTACCCCAATTTTCATTGCAGCTCTCTATACAATAGCCAGAACATGGAAGCAACCTAGATGTCCATCGACAAATGAATGGATCCAGAAGCTCTGGTACATATATACAATGGAATACTACTCAGCTGTTAAAAGAAATGCAGAAGACTCAGTCCTAATGAGGTGGCTGGCTCTAGAATCTATCATAAAAAGTGAAGTAAGTCAAAAAGAGAGAGACAAGTATAGTATATTAACTCATATATATGGGATCTAGTAAGATGGTCATGATAACACACGCAGTGAACTCATAAAAAACAGAGAATAGGCATAAAGACATTGTGGAGACCGAACAGTGGGAGGGAGGCATGGAGGGAGTAACATGGAAACCTATACTGTCATGTGTAGAAAAGATAGCTACTGTCATTGTGCTAGGGGAATAGGAGTACCTACAATCACTTGGGGTGATGGTCTGGAGGGATGGGAGGAGGGGAACTGGGTGGGGGGAGGGTCCAGGGATATGCATATGAATGATCTGGGAACATACATGTAAAAAATAAAAATAATAATAAAAAAAAATGAAGAGCAGAAACTTTAAAAAAAAAAAAAAAAAAGACCAAGGGGACTTACTTGGGGTCTATGCAACAACCTTTAAGGGTCAGGAGGGTGAGGGAACCGGGGCTCAGGTTGAGGAGTCAGGGATATACCTATGACTGATTTGGGATTATGGGTAGCTGTAAACAACAAAACTCTGTAAGAGACGTATAACAATAACTTCTCTGTACACCTGAAACTAATGCAACATTGTAAATAAACTATACTTCAATTAAAAAAAAAGAAAAAATCAGCCAAGCTTCAAGGAGATTAAGAGACTTAACTACGATCACACAGCTGTCCAGAACCAAGATTAAGTTTGAGAATTTCTGAATTTCAGTTCAGGTCTCCTAAAATGTGCCTTGAAGGTTAGTTTGATAATGATCTACTCAACTAGGTCCGAGTAAATTTAAAAAAATAAAGATTCAGCAAAAACCATCTAATTATGTTGCTCTGTCTTTAGTTTTTTAATATATCAAAAAACTAATTCTCAGGAGAAACATCCATGCTATATTGTAATTATATTTAATTTTAATTTCAATTGGAAAAAGTCCTATACTAGTTTATTGTCAGATGAATTTGAGCTAATTCAACAGATTTGTGAAGGTTTTCTTTGCCTGATGATAGTCTTTCTATTTTTATTTTGCAATAAAAAGAGAACTTTCTTTCTTCCTTTCACCTGGAAAAGAAGAAAGTAACTGTAATTCCTTTGTGTTGGCTGCCTGTTATTGCTATTGCATAACAGTCATAAACGGAATAATTACCCATTGACAAATATATCCCAGTCTTCATAACGTCCAGAATGACTCATACCATCAATACAAAATGACTAACTTTTGCATTTCTAAGATGCAATAAAAATATGCCTTTCATAAATGGTCATAGTTCCACTCCAGGTAACATCAAATTTGCCACAAGATTATGTACAGAAGCACTCGATTAGTTTTGTAATTTGCAAGGTTTCTGTAATCTTCCATTTTATTATTTCTCTTGCCTGTTCTCCACCCACCAAAGAAAATATAGTTGAAACTATCCTCCAAGGCCAGCTGAACGTTACAATTAGAAAACTCACTGATGGAAACTGCTTTGATAATACTTAGACCTAAGGGGGAAAAAGGAAAAAGGAGAGAGAGAAGGGTGACAAGGAGTTGGAGATTTCAAGCCTAGAGACTTGCCCTGAAAAGAAACTAAGAGTAACAACCAGAATTTTCAGACTTAACAGACGAAATACCAAATACAATACTATAGTTAAAAACTTTCATATGGCAAATGCGTGCACCTAAACAAAATATTTTGTAAAAGATCAAGTTGATCATTTATGCACTGACATCTCCAGATACTTCCTTCAGACACAATAGTTGTGGCAGAGATGTTTTAATAATTGATGAGTGCATGTCCATATGCTTTCCCACATTTCCTAGCTCCTAGAAGTTAGGTGAGGTCACATGACTTATTCTATGAGCAGAAATCATGTACATCAATTGCATATATCACTCTCATGTAAGAACTGGGAAGTAAGAGTCATGGTTTGTGGTGATTGTCTATTTAGCTAAGCCGGATCTATGTTTTAAAGAATTCCCATCCCTGTATGACTCTGAGTTAAGAATTGGCCCAAAGAGAAATTTACACAAAGGTTTAGAAGCCAGAAGTGAATTGCCATCTAAGGGCCTTTGTGATTAGATGGCAAAAGATAGATGAAGAAGAGCCCGTAGTTTCCAACTTGTATGCTTCTCCATTGGTAATTCTTTGTAGCCGACCCTGGCCACTAAATACCCTTGGCTTACCACATTCCATTGCAAACTTCTCATTGTTCACACGTGCCAATGGGTAAGGCAGGATTGTTGTCGGTTGTTTAGTCATTAAGGGTGTATAATACCCTTTTGACAAATATAAACGGAATAATTACCCTGACAAATATATGTCTTCATAACGTCCAGAATGACTCATACCATCAATACAAAATGACTAACTTTTGCATTTCTAAGATGCAATAAAAATATGCCTTTCATAAATGGTCATAGTTCCACTCCAGGTAACATCAAATTTGCCACAAGATTATGTACAGAAGCACTCGATTAGTTTTGTAATTTGCAAGGTTTCTGTAATCTTCCATTTTATTATTTCTCTTGCCTGTTCTCCACCCACCAAAGAAAATATAGTTGAAACTATCCTCCAAGGCCAGCTGAACGTTACAATTAGAAAACTCACTGATGGAAACTGCTTTGATAATACTTAGACCTAAGGGGGAAAAAGGAAAAAGGAGAGAGAGAAGGGTGACAAGGAGTTGGAGATTTCAAGCCTAGAGACTTGCCCTGAAAAGAAACTAAGAGTAACAACCAGAATTTTCAGACTTAACAGACGAAATACCAAATACAATACTATAGTTAAAAACTTTCATATGGCAAATGCGTGCACCTAAACAAAATATTTTGTAAAAGATCAAGTTGATCATTTATGCACTGACATCTCCAGATACTTCCTTCAGACACAATAGTTGTGGCAGAGATGTTTTAATAATTGATGAGTGCATGTCCATATGCTTTCCCACATTTCCTAGCTCCTAGAAGTTAGGTGAGGTCACATGACTTATTCTATGAGCAGAAATCATGTACATCAATTGCATATATCACTCTCATGTAAGAACTGGGAAGTAAGAGTCATGGTTTGTGGTGATTGTCTATTTAGCTAAGCCGGATCTATGTTTTAAAGAATTCCCATCCCTGTATGACTCTGAGTTAAGAATTGGCCCAAAGAGAAATTTACACAAAGGTTTAGAAGCCAGAAGTGAATTGCCATCTAAGGGCCTTTGTGATTAGATGGCAAAAGATAGATGAAGAAGAGCCCGTAGTTTCCAACTTGTATGCTTCTCCATTGGTAATTCTTTGTAGCCGACCCTGGCCACTAAATACCCTTGGCTTACCACATTCCATTGCAAACTTCTCATTGTTCACACGTGCCAATGGGTAAGGCAGGATTGTTGTCGGTTGTTTAGTCATTAAGTGGTGTCTGCCTCTTTTGCAATCCCGTCTAGCTGGCTAGGCTCTCTGTCCTTCTGAGAGATTCTTCTGTCCATGGGATTTCCCAGACAATGTGAGTGGATTACATTTTTCTTTTCCAGGGGATCTTCCTGTCCCAGGGATGGAACTCACATCTCTTAATTGCAGGCACATTCTTTACTGCTGAGCCATTTGGGAAGACTTCTAGGGTAGAGTTATTTAATTTTAGTTTTCCTTTGATTTTCCACATCTACTTCTCAGATACTTCTCCAGATCTTCCCATATCTTCCAAAATATAGGTAAACACTCATTCCTTTGAAAATCCCCTATTCCAAAATACCCAAATAATGGATACCTGTCTTATACAGGAATTCTTCAACTTTACTCCTCCCTCGCTTCAGTCATTCTGAAGGCTGCATGTTGAGACGAAATAGCAACAACATCACAGAAATCTAAACTGATAAATAACCACACGAAGCATAGTGCCTCTTGAGTGTTGACATTATTGGTTCTGTTTTCATTCTTTCAGTGGTTAGTTTTAAAACTTTATAATACATCCTTGACAAGTCTAAACTTAATCAATTTCTTTCTACTGCCCAAATAATTAAAATAATTTTAGAGCATGTTGACTCATATAATCTATTATTTTGTTCAACCTATGATTAAACCCTTGAAAGTAAAGGCTTCTATGTTTCATTCAGTCCAGGATGACTGCATACATTTAACATTTCCCCCCTACCATTATTTCATGGGATTTAATTTCTTCTTGATGTACATCCAGTAGCCATTCATTTGGCAAAGGTCTGTGAATGGTAAACAGACTCAGCGTTTATTTGCCTTAAACTATCTTTCTTCTTAGCTGTTTCTTTGATAGTAGTTTAGCCCAGTATAGAATTCAGATCTATATGGGTTTACCTCCAGTCTGCGGAGCCCTCTTTGTCTCCTTCCATCTATAGCTGTAGATAAGAAGCCTCACTGGTATTATCTTGTAAATAATCACTCTTTTGACTCTGATTATTTTTAATATTTTCTCATTTTCTTTGATATTCAGCAGTTTCAGTTATGCCTAAGAGTAAATACTTTATTTATCATGCTTAGGGCTTACTGTGAATTTTTAGTCTTAAACTAGGAGAGTTTTTCTATTCTGTAAACATGCTGTAAAAATGAATTCTGATATATTTTTATGATAGAATTCTACTGCAATAAGAATTAATAAGTTATTGCAATATAGAACAATATAAATGAGTCTCAAAAACACAATATTGGGTGAAAGAAATTTAAAAAAAAAAGAGTATGTGCTATATGTTTCCTTTTATATAAATTTCAAAAACAAATTAAAGTATGTGATTTCCTTTACCTGACAAGATAGAATGAACCTACTACAACTTATCTTCCTCAGTGATCCTGACTAAAGTCTCTGGATAGAATACAAGCAGTAACAACCTGAAGGCTCTTCAAAATAATTGATAACAGGATAAATGAAAACATACATGTGGGGGGAAAGAGAAAAACTAAAGAACAATCAGGGCAATAAAAAATTTCCTGCTTTTAGGGTTTTTTTTTTTTTTTTTGGCCTGTGGAAGACCCAGTGTTCCAAAATATAAGATTTTTTTTTGATCATTTTTGTTGTTTAGTTGCTAAGATGTGCCTGACTTTTTGTGACCCCTAGGACTGCAGCACACCAGGCCTCCTTGTCCTTCACTATCTCCCTGAGTTTGCTCCAATTCATGTCCATTGAATTGGTGATATCATCCAATCCCATCCTCTGTCACTCCATTCTCCTCCTGCCTTCTGTCTTTCCCAGCATCAAGGTTTTTTCCCCCTCAGTGAGTTGTCTCTTTGCCTTATATGGCCAAAGAATTGAAGCTTCAGCTTCAGCATCGGTCCTTCCATGAATATTCAGAGCTGAATTCCTTTAGAATTGATTGGTTTGATCTCCTTGCTGTCCAGTGGATGCACAAGAGTCTTCTCCAACACTTCAGTTTGAAAGCATCTATCCTTCAGCACTCAGACTCCATGTGGTCCATACCTCACAGTCATGCATGACTACTGGAAAACCAGTAGTTTTTGGCTATACAGACTTTCGGTTGACAAAGTGATGTCTCTGCTTTTTAATATGCTGTCTAGCTTTGTCATAGCATTTCTTCAAAGTGTCTTTGAATTTCATGGCTGCAGTCACCATCTGCAGGGATTTTGGAGCCCAAGAAAATAGAATCTACCACTGTTTCCAGTTTTTACATACCTATTTGCCATGAAGTGATGTGGCTGGATGGCGTGATCTTAGTTTGATTGTTGAGCTTTAAGCCTGAACTGTTGCTCTTCATCAATAGGCTTTTTAGTCTCTCTTCACTTTCATTAGGGTAAGCATCATCTGTATATCTGAGGTTGTCAATACTTCTCCCGACAATCTTGGCTTCTGCTTGTGATTTATCCAGCCCAGCATTTTGCATGATGTACCTGCATATGTTAAGTAGAGTGACAATATACACCTTTGACATACTCCTTTCCCAATTCTGGACCAGTTCATTGTTCCATGTCCAGTTCTAACTATTGCTTCTTAACCTGCGTACAGGTTTCTCAGGAGACAGGTAAGATGGTTTGGTGTTCCCATTTCTTTTTATGAATGTTCCAGTTTGTGGAAGACCCGGGATTTTGCTTTTAGGGTTTTTTTTTTGGCCTGTGGAAGACCCAGTGAAATAAGATTTTTCGATCATTTTTGTTGTTTAGTTGCTAAGATGTGCCTGACTTTTTGTGACCCCTAGGACTGCAGCACACCAGGCCTCCTTGTCCTTCACTATCTCCCTGAGTTTGCTCCAATTCATGTCCATTGAATTGGTGATATCATCCAATCCCATCCTCTGTCACTCCATTCTCCTCCTGCCTTCTGTCTTTCCCAGCATCAAGGTTTTTTCCCCCTCAGTGAGTTGTCTCTTTGCCTTATATGGCCAAAGAATTGAAGCTTCAGCTTCAGCATCGGTCCTTCCATGAATATTCAGAGCTGAATTCCTTTAGAATTGATTGGTTTGATCTCCTTGCTGTCCAGTGGATGCACAAGAGTCTTCTCCAACACTTCAGTTTGAAAGCATCTATCCTTCAGCACTCAGACTCCATGTGGTCCATACCTCACAGTCATGCATGACTACTGGAAAACCAGTAGTTTTTGGCTATACAGACTTTCGGTTGACAAAGTGATGTCTCTGCTTTTTAATATGCTGTCTAGCTTTGTCATAGCATTTCTTCAAAGTGTCTTTGAATTTCATGGCTGCAGTCACCATCTGCAGGGATTTTGGAGCCCAAGAAAATAGAATCTACCACTGTTTCCAGTTTTTACATACCTATTTGCCATGAAGTGATGTGGCTGGATGGCGTGATCTTAGTTTGATTGTTGAGCTTTAAGCCTGAACTGTTGCTCTTCATCAATAGGCTTTTTAGTCTCTCTTCACTTTCATTAGGGTAAGCATCATCTGTATATCTGAGGTTGTCAATACTTCTCCCGACAATCTTGGCTTCTGCTTGTGATTTATCCAGCCCAGCATTTTGCATGATGTACCTGCATATGTTAAGTAGAGTGACAATATACACCTTTGACATACTCCTTTCCCAATTCTGGACCAGTTCATTGTTCCATGTCCAGTTCTAACTATTGCTTCTTAACCTGCGTACAGGTTTCTCAGGAGACAGGTAAGATGGTTTGGTGTTCCCATTTCTTTTTATGAATGTTCCAGTTTGTTGTGTTCTACAGAGTCAAAGACTTTCATGTAGTCAATGAAGCAGAAGTACGTGTATTTCTGGAATTGGTTTGCTTTCTCTATGATTCAGCAAATGGTGGCAATTTGCTCTCTGGTTCCTCTGCTTTTTCCAAATCCAGCTTGTACATCTGGAAGCTATTGGTTCATGTACTACTGAGGTTTACCTTGAAGGATTTGAGCATTGCCTTGCTAACGTGTGAAATGAGTGCAATTGTGCAGTAGTTTGAACCATCTTTGGCATTGCCCTTCTTTGGGATTGGAATGAAAACTGACCTTTTCCAGTCTTATTGCTGCGGAGCCGCCCGCAGAGGAGAAACGGCTGCGGGATTGCCCGTGGCCAAGCCATGGGAAGATCGAAGAAGAGTGAGTCTGCTGCCGGCCAGCCCAGCCCTCAGGCAGACACAGGAGACAATCGGACAAGGCAGGGGTTCTGTCAAAGCAGTTCCGTTTTATTAGTGCAGACTCACAGCTTTTATAGGCAAGTGAAGGGGGTTTTGCACGGGACTTCCTATAGATTACACCAATCAAGCTAAAGGTCAAGGATGCCAGGGAAATCAATCAGAAATTTTGACAATCACTTAACAATTTAGATCATGCCCTCATCTCTTCCTGTAGGAGCCATCTTAGCGCCAAACTGAAACAATGTGCTTAAGCTTCCTTATGCTTGCAACGGTCCTCTTTCAATTCAGAGTCCCACAATTGCCACTGCTAATTTTTCCAAATAGTAGATCCCACATGCCACAGCTAAAGATCCCACATGTCACACCTAAGATTTGGCATAGTCAAATAAATAAATATTTGAATTTTAAAAAATCAACTATTGATCCATGCTGCAAAATGGATGCATTATGCCAAGTGTAAAAAGTCTGATCAGATGGATACATGCTGTACAATTTAATTTAAGATTCTGGAAAAGGCACATTCTAAGGAAGCAGCATAGATCAGGGCTTAGGGCTGAGAGAAAGGGTAGTCTACAAAGGGAGATCAGCCTGAGGGAGCCTGAGGGATAATGGAAATGTTCTGCATCGTCATTATGGATAAGGTTCTACACATTTACCAAAACTCATAGAAAGCAAAAAGTGGGTGAGGTAACAAATGAGTTCAGAGTTGCTGAGTTGGTGTGCATGCTTTATGAAATTTAACTGAACTGTACCGTTGTGATTTGTACTGATGATGTTATATATAAAATCATAATTGAGTAATCACACTTCAGGCATATGAAATGGAGTAGAATGGTCATTGAGGTTCTGGTCTTAGAAACAAATATCTCTGTTCTACTGAGAACTTGAACTTTCTTTGAACTCTACCAGACCCAAGTACACCATTAACTGTATCTAGAATAACTTCTACCAGCTGCAACCTTATGGTCTCAAGGTCTTCCCTTGTAACTATGCAACCATTTCAGACCCTAACCAATCCTTAGTTAACAAGCATCCTTACTTCTTGCCAAGCCCAATTATAATTCTTGATAAATAACTCATGTAACTAATTGTAACCTTGTGGTTTTTTCTCTTTATAAGCCTTCCCTATTTTGTAGGCCAATGGAATGTAATTCAAGTGCTTCTTGAATCTGTGTATCCTAGGCTACAGTTGTAACAAATCCCAAATAAACACCTTTTTACTTGAATCAGGTCTGCATCTCTAAAATTTTTGTTAGCTATACAGTTTTCTCTATATTTCAGTGAAAGTTTTATGTGACATAAAAATGAGGGCAACAGTACCTTGTGTTCATTTCAACTAAACAATTTTTTAGTTGTAAGAACTATAAATAGCATATCATCAAATTTAACCATATTTAGAACACAATGCATATGACTTTTGACAGATAATTTAATTGTCCTAGTAAAAATAATAATTGGAGTAGTTCATTCTTGCATTCTTTTTCATTCTAAATATCAATCATTCCAAACTCATTTGTAAAGACCTATTTAGAAGATGCTTAATAGCTTGTTTCTTTAATTTTCCAAATTTCATCAGTAAGGATTGTGAAACAAAAACACATTTTAGTTTCCTATTAAAAAGAATTTTCAACTGATTAAAACATGTTTTCTAATTTTTAATATTTCTATTTAACTTTGAATATTTGCTTATTTTTAATCCTGCAAATTTTCAGAGTAGGCATTTTAAAACCCTATTAACAAATACTTTAGAGATAATGTTGGTTTTTCTTTATTTTTACAAATGGCACACATGATTCTGGAGGACTTTAGAAATATTCTTTTGTGACTCTGGATGTCAGTGGTGGCTGAAATGATCAAACTTTGTCTCAGGTATCTCTTTTTAAAGATAGACTTAAGTACGAAAGAAAAGGGATATGGAAGAAGAGGAAAATGATAATAAAATAGAATACTTTATGAATTACTTCAAATATAACAAAAGTGAGTCTCTAAATATTTCAGCAGTTTGCATTTTTCAATACTTGAGAGTTGATGAGAACAGGCAGGATCATACTGCATGTAGCTGATGACATGGTGAAATTCTTCACCATTCTTGTTGTTGTTGTTGTTGTTGTTGCTTAGTTGTATCCAACTTTTTGTGAGCCTATGGACTGAGCCTATGGGCTCCTTTGTTCATGGAATTCTCCAGGCAAGAATACTGGTGTGAGCTACCATTTCCTTCTTCAGGGGATCTTCCCAACTCAGGAATCAAATCCACTTAGGAAGACTACTCATGCACAATGGAGAATGAATAGAATCACAATGGCGTGAGAAGTAACTTGAAAGTCAGAATAGCTTGAGGTTGAATCAGGCCCAGCTACTTTGTATATCTGTAGAGTCAGATGCTTTATGAAAGGTAGAACTACTCTACAGAGAGGTAGAAATGACCTAAATGCCATGAGAATTAGGCATAATTAACATACAACGTTCCTAAAGAGCATCTAATTCACAGTAGATACTCAGTAAAGATTAATTCATTTCTTCTACTTCCTGGAAATAAGCAGATTGAGGATTCTACACAAAATATTGGTTAATACTGATGTTTTCCTAACTTTATTTGGAAAATAAAGATAAATCAATGAAAGCAGATATGACCTATCAGAGATATTTTAAATTTTCAAGAAAAAGCTGAGAAATTTTAGTCAAAAAGTGTCCCACCATGAACAGATTTTCACATTAATGAAGGCTAAAGGAAGCCCCTGTGTGTGTGTGTGTGTGTGTGTTAGTTTCTTCAGTCGTGTCCAACTCTTTGCAGCCTCATAGACTGTAGCTTGCCAGGCCCCTCTGTTCATGGGATTCTCCAGGAAAGAATACTGGAGTGACTTGCCATACCCTCCTCCAGGAGATCTTCCTGACCCAGGGATGGAACCCATGTCACCTGTGGCTCCTACACTACAGGTGGATTCTTTACTGCTGAGCAACCAGGGAAGTCCCCCAACATACACATTCATATAAAAGGCCTGAAAATATACATGAAATATCAATTGTAGTTTTCTCTAGAAGTACTTTTATCTTCTTTAATAATCAACCCTGCTTAATAAATTTCATATCCCAGCTTTTCTGTGGCTCAGACAGTAAGGAATCCCCCTACAATGCAAGAAATCCATGTTCTATCCATGAGTCAGGAAGATGCCTGGAGTAGGGAATGTCAAATCACCTCAATATTTTTCCCTGAAGAATTCCATGCACAGAGAAACCTGGCAGGCTATATAGTCAATGGTGTCATGTCAGACACAATGGAACAACTAACACTTTCACACTTTTCATGCACAATTTTTTTTCTGCACCAAACAGCATATTAGTTACCTGACGAAGTATTAAACCTGTGCCCTCAGCATTGGGAGTCCAGGAAGTACCAATATCAAATAAAATTTAATAATCAGAAAGGATTGTAAATGTTTTCGAAATAGATTGTCAACTTCAGCCTGCCTTTGCTGACTTAAATTCTCAATAGCCTGTTATGATGAGAGCTGAAAAAAAATTGATCATGGGAAAGAATGTAGCAAAAGAGACACCTTAATGTCACTTTTTTTCCTTAAAGTGAGTCTCTTCTGCTTTAAATCATGTGTTGAGACAAAGATTTCTTTCAGTGTGCTGGGATAGCAAGCCTCCATTTCTGTTATAAAACAAAGGAAAGGCACACTGATATTGCAATGGAAGGAGAAGAGACCCTGGAGCCCATCAGACAAAAATAGTACAAAGATACAAGAGGTCAATGTGGGAAATACAGCTGGCTTAGAGCTTAAAGCACCACATCAGCAAAACTCATAAATCCAAGGAGGTTCTTAAGAGTAGAAAATGAGAACAGCCGGTGACTATTCAGCTTACTGACCCTGAGCCCTACATTTACTGAGACTATGAAGCTCTGATTCACTAAGAGAAAGACCAGCTGTGAATACAAATGCATAGTGCAGCACAAGGGAGGAAATAAAAGCTCAGGATTGGACAAAGCCACTGAGAAATTTTGAAAACCCAAGAAAATATTCAACAGCTGTATTCACAGAAGTCATGAAAACAACCATAGATTATAAAGCAAGCATTTGTGAATAAGGTATAGACTTGGTATTTACATTGTACAGACAGTTTCAAAGGAAAAATATATAATCCATTCCACCATTTTGAAATACCGTAATTGACTACTTCCCTTCACTCTTTGTGTGTGCGTACATGTGAAAAGTCTTGTTTTTGCTTTATTTGTTTCATTGTCAAGGCTTTTAAAACTCAGTGACTAATGTGAGGGTTTCTGGTTTGTTTTCATTTAAGATTGTTTGCTCATTCCTGGGAGCTATGTTTCACCATCAGTGGAATCACTTTGTAGTTTCCTGCGTGTTTCATTTGCTGTTTGCTGGAACCAAGAGGTTACCTGCCTTTCCAGAGAGTGTGCTCCAGGCTGGATTTTTTAAATTGGCTTTGGAGATCTTAGTGGTATCATGAGTGAGGTTGTCTTTTTCATGCTGTTGTTGTTTAGTTGCTAAGTCTTGGTGTGCGACTCTATGGATTGAAGTCTGACAAGGTCCTCAGTACATGAGACTGGGATTTCCTAAGAATACTGGAATAGACTAAAATTTCCTTCTCTGGGAGATATTCCCTATCGAGGGATCAAATCCTGGTCTCCTGCATGGCAGGAAGATTCTTTGCAGACTGAGTCATCAGGGAAGCCAGATATAAAAGTTTTTTTTCTATTTATATCTAGTACTGAGCTTATCATAACTCCCAGCAACCCAGCAAATTGTCTCGTGTGCATACATACATGCCTGACACAGTATTGGAGAAGGTTAATCCATCTACTGGTCAAATCAAGAACATTAGACCAAACTACATTATAGCTGAGTGTAGAGTAGGGGTTAATAAGTCTGCACTCTGGTCTGACCTCCTGGGCATTTCTTTTTCCCATCTGTGGAAGAAGTGTTTGGGTTAGAGAAAATGAAAGCTCATGCCAACCCAAGTGCTAGAATTTCCCTTGGATCCCTCAATCTAGACAAGAGTAAGATCCATATACCTTGTTTGCATCTTACTGTTACACCAAGAACCACGTTTAATCTGTTGAGATGGTTGGATGGCATCACTGAGTCAATGAACATGAGTTTGAGTGAGTTCTGGGAGATGGTGAAGGACAGGAAAGCCTGGCATGCTGCAGTCCACGGGATCGCAAAGTGACTTGACTGAGTGGCTGAACTGAATTGAAATCAAATGACGGCAGGGAAATAGGGAATCAAATGCCAATCTGGGGAACCCGCCGCCGCGAGGAGCCACCGGAACCCGCCGCCGCGAGGAGCCGCGGACGCCGCAAGGAAAGCCGCGGCGCGGGTAAGTTCAGCCACTCCAACTGGAGGGCTTGCTGAACGGAGAGGGGAAGTCGTCCACGGCTAGGGACCGGGCACGAGTTGGACGGGAAAGCTCGCGTCCGCCTTTGGGACTTAGACACGTAACTGGCAGTGCGCGTGTGCCAGTGGCGGGGGAGCCCGAGCAAACCTAGAGCTGCAGCAGCAGCGGAGGAAGCCGGGGAAAGAGCAGGGATTGGAGACTACAGGCGGGTGCGTGGTAGAGCCGGGGCGCCGCCCTCCAACACCGGACTGCGCGCACCGCGGCCTCCGCCCACTGACTGGGATCAGCCCATCATCCCGGCCAGCACCCAGTATGGCAGCAAAGCCCTCATTTTGCTGAACACAAGCACAGAAATCACAGCAACTGGCAATGTAAGGGAAAGACTACATCATCAAGAGACCACCATCAAGAGCAGATTGGTTTCCAACAGGCAGATGAGAAGATAAAAACCAAGGACAGTATATACCTTTTTTTTTTCTTTTTTTTTTTTTTTCCTTTTCTTTTGCTTGTTTCTGGTGGACTATTTTGCTTATTCAATTGATTGGTCTGGTTTGGGGTTTATTAGTTTCTTTGTTTATTGGGGGGTTTTTTGGTTTTATTTTTTTTTCTGTAGTTGTTTTCATTTGTTTGATTTGTTTTATGTGTTTTTTCTTCATTTTTCGGTCTCTTATTAATTTTTTCTGCTCTTTTTAATTTTTAATTTCTTTTTTTGACTTTTATTTTATTGTATTTTTTTTAACTTTAATTTAAATTCTTGAAAACCTCTAATTCTCTTCTCTCTTTCCTCTTTCCCACTGCTTTCTTCATCTATGTTCTAAATGTAAAACATTTTCCTATCTACCAATATCCTCTAGATAAATTATTTCCTATCTTCCTGTCTCCACTATTCACTTCCAAATACACTAAACAATACACACACTAATCTTTGCTACCTAATCCTATAAAATACTTCCAAGACGAATCTTTTCCTTTTTATTACCTATAGACTCTCCTTCTTATCACCCCCAACACATGTCCTAATTTAAAACTGCTCTCATTGTAATTATCCAAGCCAGGACCTTGTGCTAGATCTGTTATTCAGGAACTATTTCAATCAATTCAAAGCTTAACGGGCAAGTATCATCTGTGATTGCATGAATTGCCAGAAAGATTTCCTGTGCCTTATCTCTGTAAAACTGGTCAGTTGTGGGGATTGCTGTATATGGATGTATATCTTACGATTATGTTAGAAAACATCTGCATGCTTTTATGACAGTCACCCATCAGGGATGCACCTCTTGTTCCTCAGATGCTAGTATGTAAACTAGTATCACGGAACACCATAGCAAACCAGACATAGAGCCTACACCCCCTGGCCAATCATCAAACCAAGGATCCTCGAAGCGGAAGCCCTGATTCCAAGACCCCACACTATCAAAGAACATACAACACTAGAGATTATTCACCTGTAAACAAGGTCTAACACCACCCAAGACACAAACCACTGAACCCTTCTACAAGGACAGAAACCCAAAGGAAGGGAGAATTCAACCAAGAAGCCTGGTGGGAATAAGAACTCCATACACACAGACACACACAAAGAAACAAAAATTAACCTAATAATGAAACGTCAGAGAAACAATGTACAAATGAAGGACCAAGCTAGAGAAACACCACTTCAAATGACAGAGGAGGAGATAGACAAACTATCTGAAAGAGAATTCAGAAAAACTATACTAATGAGGATGCAAAACACCGAAAACAGAATATTAGAGGAAATTAGTGCATTGAGAAGAGACATGCAAGAAATGAAAAATAAGCAAATGGAGACAACTAACTCAATTGCTGAACTCAAAAATACTATAGAAGGTCTCCACAGTAGAGTATCAGAGGCTGAAGAACGGATAAGTGAGCTGGAAGACAGAATGGTGGAAATAAGTGCTGAAGAACAGAACAAAGCCCAAAGAATTAAAAGAACTGAGGACAGCATGAGAGACCTATGGGACAATATCAAACGCACCAACATTAGAATTATAGGAGTTCCAGAAGAAGAAGAAGAGAAGAAAGACTATGAAAAAATTCTTGAAGAGGTTATAGTTGAAAACTTCCCCAGCATGGGAAAGAAAATAGTCAAGCAAGTCCAGGAAGCACAAAGAGTTCCATACAGGAGAAACCCCAGAAGAAACACACCAAGGCACATTCTAATCAAACTAACGCAGACTAAATATAAAGACAGATTACTAAAAGCAGCTCAGAGCAAACAACAAATAACATATAAAGGAAACCCCATACGTTTAACTGCAGATCTCTCAACAGAAACTCTACAGGCCAGAACAGAATGGCAAGATACATTTAAATGGCTAAAAGAGAACAACCTCCAACCAAGAATTCTCTACCAGCAAGAATCTCATTCAGAATTGATGGTGAAGTCAAAAGCTTCACAGACGACAGACAAAAACTAAAAGAATTCTGTACCACAAAACCAGCCCTACAACAAGTGTTAAAGGGCCTGATATAGCCAATAAATACAAGAGTAGGAGAAGCCTTACAAATCAAACCCCAAATTTCTAAGAAGATGACAATAGGAACATTCATATCAATAATTACTTTGAACGTAAATGGACTAAATGCTCCAACCAAATGACACAGGCTGGCTGAATGGATCCAGAAGCAAGACCCATATATATGCTGTTTACATGAGACTCACTTCAGACCTAGAGACACTCATAGACTGGAAGTGAAAGGCTGGAAAAAGATATTCCATGCAAATGGAAATCAAAAGAAAGCTGGAGTAGCAACCCTCATATCAGACAAAATAGACTTTAAAGTAAAGAAGATTCTAAGAGACAAGGCAGGTCACTACATCATGATTAAGGGATCTATCCAAGAGGAAGACATAACAGTCATGAATATCTACGCACCCAACACAGGGGCACCTCAATACATAAGACAGGTACTTTCAGACATAAAAGAAGAAATCAACAATAACACAATAATAGTAAGAGACTTTAACACTCCTCTCACACCAATGGACAGATCATCCAAACAGAAAATTAATAAAGAAACACAAGCCTTAAATGCCACACTGGAAAAGATGGACCTCATCGATATCTTTAGGACGTTCCATTCAAAAGCAGAATACACTTTCTTCTCAAGTGCTCACGGAACATTCTCCAGGATAGACCACATCTTGGGCCACATCTAACCTCAGTCAATTAAGGAAAACCGAAATTATATCAACCATCTTCTCGGACCACAATGCAATGAGACTAGAGATCAGCTACCAGAATAAAAACCCTAAAAACACAAACACATGGAGATTAAACAATACATACCTAAAAAAACCAACTGATCATTGAGGAAATCAAAGGAAAAATTAAACAATTCCTAGAAGAAAATGACAATGAACACACGACAGTGCAAAACCTATGGGATACTGCAAAAGCAGTTCTAAGAGGGAAATTTATAGCAATACAATCCCACCTCAAGAAACTAGGAAAATATGAAGCAGATGACCTAACCCTCCGCTTAAAACAGTTGGAGAAAGAAGAACAAAAGCATCCCAAAGCCAGCAGAAGAAGAGAAATCATAAAGATCAGAGCAGAAATAAATGAGAAAGAAACAAAAGAAACAATAGTAAAGATAAATAAAACAAAAAGCTGGTTCTTTGAAAAGGTAAACAAAATTGAGAAACCACTGGCCAGACTCATTAAGAAAAAGAGAGAGAAGAACCAGATCAACAAAATCAAAAACGAAAAAGGAGAGATTACAACAGATAATGCAGAAATCCAAAGGATTCTAAGAGACTATTATGAGCAACTCTATGGCAACAAACTGGACAACTTGGAAGAAATGGACAGTTTCTTGGACAGGATTAATCTCCCAAGACTGAGCCAGGAAGAAACAGAAACTTTGAACAACCCAGTCACAAGCTCAGAAATCGAATTTGTGATTAAAAATCTGCCCAAAAATAAAAGCCCAGGGCCAGATGGCTTCACAGCCGAATTCTACCACACATTTAAAGAAGAGCTAATGCCTGTCCTTCTAAAACTCTTCCAAAAATTTGCACAGGAAGGAAAACTTCCAAACACATTCTACGAGACCACCATCACCCTGATACCCAAACCAGGCAAAGACAACACAAAAAAGGAAAACTATAGGCCAATTTCACTGATGAACTTAGATGCCAAGATCCTCAACAAAATCCTAGCAAAAAGAATCCAACGACACATCAAAAAACTCATACATCATGATCAAGTCGGGTTCATCCCAGGCATGCAAGGCTTCTTCAACATCCGCAAATCAATCAACGTGATACACCATATCAACAAGTTGAAAGACAAAAATCACATGATCATTTCAATAGATGCAGAAAAAGCCTTCGACAAAGTACAACACCCATTTATGATCAAAACTGTTCAGAAAATGGGCATAGAAGGAACCTATCTCAACATAGTAAAAGCCATCTATGAGAAGCCTACAGCAAACATTATTGTTAATGGTGAAAAACTGAAAGCATTCCCTCTAAGATCAGGAACAAGACAGGGGTGCACACTTTCACCACTACTATTCAACATAGTCCTGGAAGTCCTAGCAACAGCAAGAAGAGAAGAGAAAGAAATCAAAGGAATCCAGATTGGAAAGGAAGAAGTCAAGCTCTCTCTTTTTGCAGACGACATGATATTATACATAGAAAATCCCAAAGACACGGTTACAAAGCTACTAGAGCTAATCAACAAATTCAGCAAAGTCGCAGGATACAAAGTCAACACCCAGAAGTCACTGGCATTCCTCTACACAAACAATGAAAAATCAGAAAACGAAATCAAAGAGGCAATCCCTTTCACCATTGCAACCAAAAGAATCAAATATCTAGGAATAAACCTGCCCAAAGAAACAAAAGAATTGTACACAGAAAATTACAAGACACTCATGAGAGACATTAAAGAAGACTTAAACAGATGGAGAGATATTCCATGTTCCTGGATCGGAAGAATCAATATTGTGAAAATGACCATACTACCAAATATCATCTACAGATTCAATGCAATACCTAAAACATTTGGAAGAAATGGACAGTTTCTTGGACAGGATTAATCTCCCAAGACTGAGCCAGGAAGAAACAGAAACTTTGAACAACCCAGTCACAAGCTCAGAAATCGAATTTGTGATTAAAAATCTGCCCAAAAATAAAAGCCCAGGGCCAGATGGCTTCACAGCCGAATTCTACCACACATTTAAAGAAGAGCTAATGCCTGTCCTTCTAAAACTCTTCCAAAAATTTGCACAGGAAGGAAAACTTCCAAACACATTCTACGAGACCACCATCACCCTGATACCCAAACCAGGCAAAGACAACACAAAAAAGGAAAACTATAGGCCAATTTCACTGATGAACTTAGATGCCAAGATCCTCAACAAAATCCTAGCAAAAAGAATCCAACGACACATCAAAAAACTCATACATCATGATCAAGTCGGGTTCATCCCAGGCATGCAAGGCTTCTTCAACATCCGCAAATCAATCAACGTGATACACCATATCAACAAGTTGAAAGACAAAAATCACATGATCATTTCAATAGATGCAGAAAAAGCCTTCGACAAAGTACAACACCCATTTATGATCAAAACTGTTCAGAAAATGGGCATAGAAGGAACCTATCTCAACATAGTAAAAGCCATCTATGAGAAGCCTACAGCAAACATTATTGTTAATGGTGAAAAACTGAAAGCATTCCCTCTAAGATCAGGAACAAGACAGGGGTGCACACTTTCACCACTACTATTCAACATAGTCCTGGAAGTCCTAGCAACAGCAAGAAGAGAAGAGAAAGAAATCAAAGGAATCCAGATTGGAAAGGAAGAAGTCAAGCTCTCTCTTTTTGCAGACGACATGATATTATACATAGAAAATCCCAAAGACACGGTTACAAAGCTACTAGAGCTAATCAACAAATTCAGCAAAGTCGCAGGATACAAAGTCAACACCCAGAAGTCACTGGCATTCCTCTACACAAACAATGAAAAATCAGAAAACGAAATCAAAGAGGCAATCCCCTTCACCATTGCAACCAAAAGAATCAAATATCTAGGAATAAACCTGCCCAAAGAAACAAAAGAATTGTACACAGAAAATTACAAGACACTCATGAGAGACATTAAAGAAGACTTAAACAGATGGAGAGATATTCCATGTTCCTGGATCGGAAGAATCAATATTGTGAAAATGACCATACTACCAAATATCATCTACAGATTCAATGCAATACCTATTCAACTACCATTGACATTTTTCACAGAACTAGACCAAAGAATCACACAGTTCATATGGAAACACAAAAGACCTTGAATAGTCAAAGCAATCCTGAGGAAGAAGACTGGAGTTGGAGGAATCAGCCTCCCTAACTTCAGACTCTACTACAAAGCAACAGTTATCAAGACAGTATGGTACTGGCACAAAAACAGAACTATAGATCAATGGAACAAGATTGAGAACCCAGAGATCAACCCACGCACCTATGGGTGCCTTATTTTTGACAAAGGAGGCGAAACTATAAAATGGGACAAAGACAGCCTCTTCAGCAAATGGTGCTGGGAAAATTGGACAACTACATGCAAAAAAATGAAGTTGGAACATTCCCTGACCCCATACACAAAGATCAACTCAAAATGGATTAAAGACCTAAATGGAAGACCAGAAACCATCAAACTCTTAGAAGAGAATATAGGCAAAACCCTCAAGGACATCAATCAAAGCAAGATCTTCTCTGACCCACCTATTAAAATAGTGGAACTGAAAAGAAAAGTCAACACGTGGGACCTCATGAAACTTAAAAGCTGTTGTACAGCAAAAGAAATCACCAAAAAGTTGAACAGACACCCCACAGAGTGGGAGAAAATCATAGCAAATGAAACAGCAGACAAAGAATTAATCTCCAAAATCTACAAGCAACTCAGACAACTCAGCACAGGTAAAATGAGCAGCCCAATCAAAAAATGGGAAAAGGACCTAAAGAGACGCCTCTCCAAAGAGGACATACAGATGGCCCAAAAGCACATGAAACGATGCTCAACCTCGCTTATTATCAGAAAATGAAATCAAAGAGGCAATCCCCTTCACCATTGCAACCAAAAGAATCAAATATCTAGGAATAAACCTGCCCAAAGAAACAAAAGAATTGTACACAGAAAATTACAAGACACTCATGAGAGACATTAAAGAAGACTTAAACAGATGGAGAGATATTCCATGTTCCTGGATCGGAAGAATCAATATTGTGAAAATGACCATACTACCAAATATCATCTACAGATTCAATGCAATACCTATTCAACTACCATTGACATTTTTCACAGAACTAGACCAAAGAATCACACAGTTCATATGGAAACACAAAAGACCTTGAATAGTCAAAGCAATCCTGAGGAAGAAGACTGGAGTTGGAGGAATCAGCCTCCCTAACTTCAGACTCTACTACAAAGCAACAGTTATCAAGACAGTATGGTACTGGCACAAAAACAGAACTATAGATCAATGGAACAAGATTGAGAACCCAGAGATCAACCCACGCACCTATGGGTGCCTTATTTTTGACAAAGGAGGCGAAACTATAAAATGGGACAAAGACAGCCTCTTCAGCAAATGGTGCTGGGAAAATTGGACAACTACATGCAAAAAAATGAAGTTGGAACATTCCCTGACCCCATACACAAAGATCAACTCAAAATGGATTAAAGACCTAAATGGAAGACCAGAAACCATCAAACTCTTAGAAGAGAATATAGGCAAAACCCTCAAGGACATCAATCAAAGCAAGATCTTCTCTGACCCACCTATTAAAATAGTGGAACTGAAAAGAAAAGTCAACACGTGGGACCTCATGAAACTTAAAAGCTGTTGTACAGCAAAAGAAATCACCAAAAAGTTGAACAGACACCCCACAGAGTGGGAGAAAATCATAGCAAATGAAACAGCAGACAAAGAATTAATCTCCAAAATCTACAAGCAACTCAGACAACTCAGCACAGGTAAAATGAGCAGCCCAATCAAAAAATGGGAAAAGGACCTAAAGAGACGCCTCTCCAAAGAGGACATACAGATGGCCCAAAAATACATGAAACGATGCTCAACCTCGCTTATTATTAGAGAAATGCAAATTAAAACCACAATGAGATACCACCTCACACCTGTCAGAATGGCCATCATCAACAAATCGACAGACAACAAATGCTGGAGAGGGTGCGGAGAAAAGGGAACCCTCTTGCATTGCTGGTGGGAATGTAAACTGATACAACCTCTATGGAAGACAATATGGAGATTCCTTAAAAAACTAAAAATAGAAGCACCCTATGACCCAGCAATCCCACTATTAGGCCTATATCCTGATGAAATCAAAACTGAAAGAGGCACCTGTACCCCAATTTTCATTGCAGCTCTCTATACAATAGCCAGAACATGGAAGCAACCTAGATGTCCATCGACAAATGAATGGATCCAGAAGCTCTGGTACATATATACAATGGAATACTACTCAGCTGTTAAAAGAAATGCAGAAGACTCAGTCCTAATGAGGTGGCTGGCTCTAGAACCTATCATAAAAAGTGAAGTAAGTCAAAAAGAGAAAGACAAGTATAGTATACTAACTCATATATATGGGATCTAGTAAGATTGTCATGATAACATACGCAGTGAACTCATGAAGAAACAGAGAATAGACGTAAAGACGTGGAGACCGAACAGTGGGAGGGAGGCATGGAGGGAGTAACATGGAAGCCTATACTGTCATGTGTGGAAAAGATAGCTATTGTCATTGTGCTAGGGGAATAGGAGCACCTACAACCACTTGGAGCGATGGTCTGGAGGGATGGGATGGGGGGAACTGGGTGGTGGGAGGGTCCAGGGATATGCATATGAATGATCTGGGAACATACATGTAAAAAAAAAAGTGTCAATCTGTACTGACTCTAGGACAATGATGTCATTAAAAATATTACAGAGTACCAACATGCTAGGGTTTTCTTTGTTCCTTTTTAGAGCCAGTCAATATGAAACTGACATGGCACCAGGACACACTTTGGCCATATGTTATTATAATGATGATAAGCCACAAGAGGAAGTCTAATATATTAAACTATCATAAAAACATTCCAACAAGAAAAACAGAATGTATAAAATCTGACAAATAATCTAAAGAGTATTAGTTGACTAATTTTGTCTTTGAAATAAAAACAACTACAAGGTACTTACTTGTCCACAAAGTTAATATGAACTGTATAAATGGTGTTGAATTTAAGATAAATCAATAACTATTTTATCGACATATGATTGACTTAACATAACAATAGTTTCAAGTATACAGCATAATAATTCCTGCATGCATATTTATTTATTTATTTATTCCATACAAATTTTACTTATCATTATTATTTTTTTACAAGGTTTTGTTGTTTACTGCCACACATTGATCCAAATCCTCCATAGCTATACATTTGTCCCCCTCCGATTCTCCCCCATTCCTCTCCCCCTCCCACCCCTCCAGGTTGCCACAAAGCCCCTGTCTGAGATTCCCTAGTCCTCACACCAATGTTGGTAAGCCTGTTCTCCACGTCCACCTCTCTATTGATGCTCTGCGTATTCATTTATCAGCACCATCTTTCTAAATTCCATACACATGTGTCAGTATCCAATATTTATCTTTCTCTGTCTGACATACCTCACTCTGTATAATAGTTTCTAGATTCATCCACCTCATTAGAACTGATTCAAATGCATTTCTTTTTCTGGCTGAGTAATATTCCACTGTGTATATTTTTAAATGATCATTACAGTGAGTGTAGTTTACGTCCATCACCACATAGTTACAAACACTCCTTCTTATGCTGAGATTTACTCTTCTAGCAATTTTCAGGCAGGCAATATGATATTATTAATATAGTCTTCATGCTGTATATTATATCCCCATGACTTACTTATTTTAAAGTCTTGTACCTTTTTACCCCTTCCCTCATTTTGCCTGTCCCCCTAGCCCCTGCCTCAGGCAACCACCAATTTGTTTTTTATAGTCATGAGCTCATTTTTGTTTTATTATTGTTGTGTTTTTTTGTTTGTTTTGGGGGTTTGAGTTTAAGATTTTATTTTCTTTCTGACTTATTTCACTTAGTACAATGCCCTCAAGCTCCACCCCTGCTGTTTTAAACAACATTTCATTTTTAATCATTGAATAATATTCCAATTTTATCAGTTCAGTTCAGTAGCACAGTCATATCTGGCTCTTTGCAACCCCATGGACTGCAGCACACCAGGCTTCTCTGTCCAGTGCTCAAGCTCTTGTCCATTGAGTCTTTGATGCCATCTAATAATCTCATCCTCTGTTGTCCCCTTTTCTCATTGAGTTCTTTCCAATGAGTCATCTATGATTGACTTAACATAACAATAGTTTCAAGTATACAGCATAATAATTCCTGCATGCATATTTATTTATTTATTTATTCCATACAAATTTTACTTATCATTATTATTTTTACAAGGTTTTGTTGTTTACTGCCACACATTGATCCAAATCCTCCATAGCTATACATTTGTCCCCCTCCGATTCTCCCCCATTCCTCTCCCCCTCCCACCCCTCCAGGTTGCCACAAAGCCCCTGTCTGAGATTCCCTAGTCCTCACACCAATGTTGGTAAGCCTGTTCTCCACGTCCACCTCTCTATTGATGCTCTGCGTATTCATTTATCAGCACCATCTTTCTAAATTCCATACACATGTGTCAGTATCCAATATTTATCTTTCTCTGTCTGACATACCTCACTCTGTATAATAGTTTCTAGATTCATCCACCTCATTAGAACTGATTCAAATGCATTTCTTTTTCTGGCTGAGTAATATTCCACTGTGTATATTTTTAAATGATCATTACAGTGAGTGTAGTTTACGTCCATCACCACATAGTTACAAACACTCCTTCTTATGCTGAGATTTACTCTTCTAGCAATTTTCAGGCAGGCAATATGATATTATTAATATAGTCTTCATGCTGTATATTATATCCCCATGACTTACTTATTTTAAAGTCTTGTACCTTTTTACCCCTTCCCTCATTTTGCCTGTCCCCCTAGCCCCTGCCTCAGGCAACCACCAATTTGTTTTTTATAGTCATGAGCTCATTTTTGTTTTATTATTGTTGTGTTTTTTTGTTTGTTTTGGGGGTTTGAGTTTAAGATTTTATTTTCTTTCTGACTTATTTCACTTAGTACAATGCCCTCAAGCTCCACCCCTGCTGTTTTAAACAACATTTCATTTTTAATCATTGAATAATATTCCAATTTTATCAGTTCAGTTCAGTAGCACAGTCATATCTGGCTCTTTGCAACCCCATGGACTGCAGCACACCAGGCTTCTCTGTCCAGTGCTCAAGCTCTTGTCCATTGAGTCTTTGATGCCATCTAATAATCTCATCCTCTGTTGTCCCCTTCTCTTTCTGCCTTCTAATTTCCCGAGCATTACAATCTTTTCCAATGAGTCATCTCTTCATGTCAGGTGGCCAAAGTATTGGCCATTTTTATGGACAGATAATATACCACATTTTCTTTTTCTCTTCAGCCATTGGTGGACAGTAGGTTATTTCCATGACTTGGCTTTTGCAAATAATGTTGCACTAAACATGGATATGCATATATTTTTTGAATTAATATCTTCATTTTCTTTAGATGAATACCCAGAAGTAGAATTGCTAGATCACATGGTAGTTCTATTTTTAATTTTTTGAGGAGCTTCCACACTGTTTTCCACAGAGGATGCACCAGTTGACTTTCCCACCAAATATATACACGTTTCCTTTTTTCCACATCTTTGCCAAGACTTGCAATTTCATGTCTTTTGAATAATAGCCATTGTAACTAGTGTGAGGTAATACCTCATTTTGGTTTTGAATTGTATGTATTCTGCAAGTGATTAGTGATATTGAGTATATTTTTGTGTATCTTTGGCCATTTGAATATCTTTTTTAGAAAAAATATCTACTCAGGTACTCTGTCCATTTATTAATTAGATTATTTTTGTTATAGTTGTATGGGTTCCTTATAGATTTTGGATATTAACCCCATTATCAAGTATATGATTTGACAATATTTTGTCACATTCAGCCAGTCTCTAGTTTTGCTGATGGTTTCTCTTGTTGTGCAATCACAATATACAGACAATTGCAAAAGTAAAAAATATCCAATTTCACCACTCTGAAATAACTGATTTTTCACTCTTTCAATTTGCAGTTATAAAATAAATAAGACATAGGGATAGCTAGAGAATGACTACAGTGGTTATAGTTGATAATACTTCTTTGTATAGTTTAAATTTGCTAAGAGTAGATCTTAAAAGCTTCCATCATAAGAAAAAAAATTTGCTATGTGTGATGATGGATGCTAACTGGACTTATTGCATTCATTACTTCTCAATGTATACAAATATTAGGTCATGTTGTACACTTGAAACTAGTATAATGTTACATGTCAGTTGTATCTCAATTATAAAACATAGAATGTATAATTTGTATTTCACTCCACAGGAAATATATAGATATATAAAATTAAACACATATTATATTGTATACATATTTTTTTAAATGAAATGAAATAATAACATACATTCCAGTTTGTCTTCTAATTTTTAGTTAGCATTTTATCATATTTCCCTAAGCCATTAAATTCTTCTTGAAGACAAAATTTGCATTGTCATTATTTCTCTATGATAAATATATTAAAATTTGATTATTTTTTTAAATACAAATATGACCAACATTCTCATACATAACTTTTGTGCCCTCTTTAGTTTTCCCTGGAAGTCATTGGGTTAAAGATTTTTACAGTCTCAGCAAATTTTTGTCCAGAATCCTGTGATAACTTGCATATCCATCAAGACATAATAATAATTAACGTGGTTTTTCAATTATGGATTTTATGGGTCAAATATAAAAATGTCCCACTGATTTCAATTTTAAATTATGAGGTTGGACATTTTTCATACTTATTTGTGACATATATTTATCCTGTGAATTGCTTGGCATAGTTTTAATTGATAAACTATGTTTTTGACAATTTATGTAAATGCTCTAACAATTTATTTTTAATTAGAGTAACTTGGGATGCATCAGACCATCAATGGAGCATTGTAAGTACAGTTGGGTTGGTGACAATCGTTACATTGATTATTAAAAAAACCTTCTTTGATATATTCTAGTAGTATCAAGGAGTAGTAGTTTCTTAGATTTAATAATATACAATAACTTATTGTAAAAATTATACATACACATTGAAAAAGTAAAAATGATAAGACTTTATATTATTTTAAAGCTCCAATACTTTGGTCACCTGATACAAAGAGCTGACTCACTGGACAAGACTCTGATGGTGGGAAAGACTGAAAGCAAAAGAAGGGAGCAGCAGAGGGTGTGGTGGTTAGACAGCATCACTAATTCAATGCACAGGAATATGTGCCCACTCTGGGAGATAGGGAAGGACAGGGAAGCTTGATGTGCTGCAGTCCATGGAGTCGAAAAGAGTCATACATGTTTGAACAAATGAATGACTGTTACAGTGTTGAAGAGACTCCCACAAAAGAGCAATTATTTTACATTTTACTCAATATTGATAAGAATGCTCCAGTTTCCCTACACCATTGAAAATCCTGAAAATCAGAAAAGAGGAAGGGAAGCTATCTAAATAATACTCTGAATGGCTTGGGTAATGTGAACAGACTCCTTTACCAAACTCTTAAGCATGTAAATAAGATTTAACTTTAAAATCTGAATGACAAAGATCTGGAACAATAAAAGCAAATTCTGCTTCATATGACATATAATAAAATTGGAGGTACTTTTTATCTTTAACAGGTACTATTGTCAGCTTCTACAGTTCAAAATAGATTTGAGAAAAATATAAATAATTATCTTTAACAGCTTCTGAGGGAAACTGGGTTCTACTCACTGTTTGACAATGGATTCTGCAAAGACAATTTTGACATTCCTTAGAATGCACTTCCACAGGCCTGTATAGGGAGCAGAATACTGTTCTGCATGCTTGATATTATTTTTAGATCTTTGGTATATTGAATGGTTAATTAGACAATCCACCAAGATAACTAGTAAATTTAAAATGATTTTTAATTTGTCAAAATAAGTAGACTATAAAACCAAAACACTAAAATTCATACATTGACATGGCTGACAATAGAAAACAGCTTTAAAACTGATGCTTTACTGACATTTATTCCCAATTCCTCACTTTTGTTTTTGATTTTGTTTTCCAAAACAAGTACGATGATTCTGGGACTAAGAAATTCTATTTTCCATAACTGATGTTATAGCTGATGATTCATTGGAGATTACCTTTCCTCAAATTCTTCCCTTCAATACAAATCCTTATTTACTTTAATGTGTGACCTTTTTTTCATTTTCTAGAATCCAGTTGGGCTAATCTGCTAAAATCAAGCCTCAGCTCCCTGACTTGCCTTTCCCTCTAGGATGGAAGGATTAGTGTCTTCAAAGGCATGCACAAGTATAACTTTAGAGCCAAAACACAATTTTCCATAAGACATAAATCTAGTACCACTATTCAGGCAGTAAGCAATCCCCACAGTTTGACCTTGTAATGCTGAAGAAGTGGATGGAAAGACAAGGAGGAGCTTGCGAGTACCTGAAAATGGAGACTGAGTTTTCCACACTGATTCTGTTTCCCTCCTCTCAGAGAGTGTGTGAAAGTGGTAGTCGATCAGTGATGTCCTACTTTTGCAACCCCATGAACTGTAGCCCCTCTGTCAATGGCCTTCTCCAGGCAAGAATACTGGAGTGTGTACCGGTTCCCTTCTCCAGGGGAACTTTTCAACCCAGGGATGGAACCTAGGTCTCCTGCATTGCAGGTGGATTCTTTACCATCTGAGCCACCAGGAGAGTTTATGTAGAAAGGTAAAATATCCTGCTGATATTTAGTCAAAGACGTTAGCAACTGATGTCTATACGAAAACCTTTATATGTATATTTATAGAAGCTTTATTCATAATTGCTAAAATTTAAAATCAAAGAAGATGTCTTATGGATATTGTAAAAAGTACCAGTGTCTTCCAGAGAATAAGAGTTGGAGGAAACTGGGTTCTACTCACTGTTTGACAATGGATTCTGCAAAGACAATTTTGACATTCCTTAGAATGCACTTCCACAGGCCTGTATAGGGAGCAGAATACTGTTCTGCATGCTTGATATTATTTTTAGATCTTTGGTATATTGAATGGTTAATTAGACAATCCACCAAGATAACTAGTAAATTTAAAATGATTTTTAATTTGTCAAAATAAGTAGACTATAAAACCAAAACACTAAAATTCATACATTGACATGGCTGACAATAGAAAACAGCTTTAAAACTGATGCTTTACTGACATTTATTCCCAATTCCTCACTTTTGTTTTTGATTTTGTTTTCCAAAACAAGTACGATGATTCTGGGACTAAGAAATTCTATTTTCCATAACTGATGTTATAGCTGATGATTCATTGGAGATTACCTTTCCTCAAATTCTTCCCTTCAATACAAATCCTTATTTACTTTAATGTGTGACCTTTTTTTCATTTTCTAGAATCCAGTTGGGCTAATCTGCTAAAATCAAGCCTCAGCTCCCTGACTTGCCTTTCCCTCTAGGATGGAAGGATTAGTGTCTTCAAAGGCATGCACAAGTATAACTTTAGAGCCAAAACACAATTTTCCATAAGACATAAATCTAGTACCACTATTCAGGCAGTAAGCAATCCCCACAGTTTGACCTTGTAATGCTGAAGAAGTGGATGGAAAGACAAGGAGGAGCTTGCGAGTACCTGAAAATGGAGACTGAGTTTTCCACACTGATTCTGTTTCCCTCCTCTCAGAGAGTGTGTGAAAGTGGTAGTCGATCAGTGATGTCCTACTTTTGCAACCCCATGAACTGTAGCCCCTCTGTCAATGGCCTTCTCCAGGCAAGAATACTGGAGTGTGTACCGGTTCCCTTCTCCAGGGGAACTTTTCAACCCAGGGATGGAACCTAGGTCTCCTGCATTGCAGGTGGATTCTTTACCATCTGAGCCACCAGGAGAGTTTATGTAGAAAGGTAAAATATCCTGCTGATATTTAGTCAAAGACGTTAGCAACTGATGTCTATACGAAAACCTTTATATGTATATTTATAGAAGCTTTATTCATAATTGCTAAAATTTAAAATCAAAGAAGATGTCTTATGGATATTGTAAAAAGTACCAGTGTCTTCCAGAGAATAAGAGTTACAACAGATAAACAGGCAGATACCTGAGAAATTCGAGGACAGTGAACTACTCTTTATGGTACTACAGTGGTAAAAACATATCATTGTACATTAGCTAAAATCCATCAAATGGGCAATACCAATAGTATGCCTTCATGAAAACTATGGATTTGGGGTGGTGACTTTGTGCCAGTGTAGATTCATCAGTTGTAACTACCTCTGTGGTGGGGTAGTTGTAACTACCTCTGTGGTGGGGTTATGCATGTGTTAAGGCAACAGTTGTATGGCAACTCTATAGCTTTTATTCAATTTTGTTATGAACCTAAAGCTTCTCTTAAAAAAAAAATTAAAGAAAGGATAATGTGTCATTTTCGTTGCTACAGTACCATCTAAATAGCATTTTTTTAAAAAGATTTATTTATTTATTTATTTGGGGCAAGGGTCGGGTTGGGGAGGGAGGGGAGCAGGTGGGCCACTTCTATTGGTCTTTCATTTCTCTATGTTCATCCGTCTTTTTTCTTTGGCTCCTGTGGGCTTCCCATCGTGGTGGTGTCTGTAATTGCAGAGCACCGGCTCTGGGCACATGCACTCCAGAGCTCTGGCTTGGTAATTGGACACATCAGTCCAGCCGCTCAGCGGCACGTGGGATCTTCCCAGGCCAGGGCTCGAACCGAGGCCCCTTGCACTGCAAGGCGGTGTCCTTACCCACTGGACCACCAGGGGAAGCCCTCTAAATAGCATTTTAATTTTGCACTCAGGTCTTTTCATTCCAGCTGTGGCATCTCAATGCCAAATCACTGAAACAAACAAAGCAAAACAAAAATAATGTTAAACAAACACACATAGCATATGCTACAACTACCAGCATTAAAGTAGCAAAGTAACAAAATGATAGAATTATTAAGTGAAAGGGTTGTTGTTGTTCAGTCACCAACTCATGTCCAACTCTTTGAAACCCCATGGACTGCAACACATGAGGCCTCGCTATCCCTTACAGTCTCCTGGAGTTTGCCAAAGTTCATGTTCATTGACTCAGTAATGTCATCTAGTCATCTGATCCTCTGTTGTCCTCTTCTCCTTCTGCCTTCAATTTTTCCCAGCATTGGTATCTTTTCCAATGAGTCCATTCTTTACATCAGATGGCCAAAGTATTGAAACTTCAACTTCAGCATTCCTCCTTCCAGTGAGTATTCAGGGCTGATTTCCTTTAGGATTGACTGGTTTGATCTTATTGCAGTCCAAAGAACTCTCAAGAGTCTTATCCCACACCACAGTTCAAGGCATCAATCCTTCAGTACTCTACCTTCTTTACGGTTCAACTCTCACATCTGTACATGACAACTGGAAAGACCATGGCCTTGACTATACAGCCATTGTCAGCAAAATGGAACAGTTAAGTGCAATTGTTTGAAACAACAAAAAATGTTCATGACAACATTACTTTGTAAGAACCATTAAATGAGCTATTTTTAACTAAAATTATATTTTTGTATAAATGTATTATTTTTATTTAAAATTTCTGAGCACAGCTTCTTGAGCTAATAGCTTTTAATCAGGGGTCTGAATGTTTATGTGGTAAAGGACCAATAGTTAATATTCTTAGATTTGCAGGCAGTAAGTTCCCTGTCACCCTCAATTAGTTCTGCCTTCAGGACATTTGTCTGAATTATTGATATGACCCTGTGTTGTTGGGAGGTTGCTGAGAAGCAGATGAAGTGTTTGGTGAGCACAAATGCCCCTGACACAGTGCCTCGTCAGTATCCTTCCCTTTATGGTATTGCAACAACTTAATATGATGAACTGTGTCCTCTGCTGAAACGTCTTTAGAGGGCAAGATACACTGCCCAGTTTATGACACCAGGACTTCAGTCCTAGTGTGCATTAGTTCCAAAATGAGAACAACTCAAAACACACAGCAGTCGCGTGTCCAATTAACCAATATAGTATAGATGGTGTCGTCTTTGACACTTTTCAGATTTGAATTTAAGCATCATACATTTTAAAGAGAAAAATAACATGTGCCAATAATAATTATTATTAATTAATTAATTATTAATGCATTAACAAATAGCTATAGTGTTTCAGCCATTGTACCTATTATCATATTTAATATTATTTTAGCAGTGATTCTTGCAGGTATTATAATCATCCTTTGGCCAAAGAGGGCTTCCCTGGTAGCTCAGCTGGTAAAGAATCTGCTTGCAATGTGGGGAGGCCTGGGTTAAGTCCCTGGGTAGGCATAATTCCCTAGAGAAGGAATAGGCTACCTACTCTAGTATTCTAGCCTGGAAAATTCCACAGTTCATTTGACAGGGTGGCAAAAAGTTGAACATAACTGAGTGACTTGCCTTTCATTTTGGCCAAAGAGGAAATCAAAGTTCCAAGAGGTTCAGTAATTCAATAGCTCAAAGTTATACATCTAATACCTTCTGGAGATAGTATTCTAATCAAATGTGGCTGATTCCAAAGCCAGCGCATTCAACTACCACATTGAAAAGTGAAATATTCAGGGAGAATATCCTATATTTTGGGTATCAAATAGAGTGATTTACAGATATAAGTAACAATTCAATGTCAATATTTATTTAAAAACCTTAAGAATTTAAATTAAATGACTTCTCCAGATGGCTCACTAAAAATTACCTCCCCAGTGAAGTAAGATAGCCCCTTCCTTAATGCAATGTAAACTGGTAATAATAGTAATAATAATAATAAGATGACTCCCTAACTATCGAAGTTGTAAATTAGCCAACAAGATCAATTTTCAGAAGCAAGACATGTATCTAATATTGTACTTGCCCCTTGTGCAGAAGTAGTTCAGCTTCCTCCATCAATTAAATTCTACCTATTCTACTATTTCCTCCTACTGTAACAAATCCTCCATTCAAGGCCAGCTTTTAAACCTGTATTTTCTAATCCTTGTTGAAATGTAACCACACTTTCCGAGGACACAGTTTTCTGGAGTTAAACAGGAAATATAACAGCTCTCTCTCCATCTGTTCCTATTCCCTTATGTGGGCTACAGCCCTCTCAATTTTCTTGTCTGTTATACCTGAGAATCCCTCCAAGCAATTACACCCTAGATCCACCTCTTCTCCAGTATTTTCCTCTCTGATATGTTTCAGCAGAGATACTACTATTAAACCTCTGATATCTGTTAAAAGACAGGAATGATCCTGATCTGAGATATTGAAGATTATTTTTCCCTAACAACTCCAACTTGAAGAAGTGGTTGTCCTTCAGAGTAGGTTCCAGCAATATTCAGAATTCCATGTGGAATACCTCTTATCCTGAGCTCTGTTTTGTATTTTTGATCTATCTCCATTAATTGCCAACCATTGTGGCATAAATATTATTCTGCTCTACCTAAAATTTTTATGAAGATTAGTGTGATATTGGTTTCTCTTTGGTTCTTGGATGCTGCCCTGGAAGAATCCTTGTTCTAAACGATTGTGACCTTTTGATAAACCCATACTCTTCTCCACATACAATCTGGCCCTAAAATGAACTCTGATTCAAACCATCATGCTAGGTCCTTCTATTCTAATTTATACTTGAAAAGGAGGGATCAGGGAGATGGTAGGGAGGGAATTCCTTAAAAAACTTCAAGTACATGAGTGCACAGCTGTGAATGCTGCTGCTTAGTCTCCAAACTGAACCACAATAACCTTCTTCCCCAAAGAGTAGCTACAAAGTCACTTATGGGTTCTATTCAGGTCAAAAATATATTGGTGGTGATGTTATTTTATTTCTGTTGCTCTTGTAGCACATATTTTAAAATGGTTGCCTTTGAATGTTTTTATAATTTAAAAAATGTATTTTCTATGTGTTCTCCCCTTGCCATCTCAGATATCTGGGTTTGTAAATTTTGTTCTAAAATTTGTTGGGCTCTATTGCTGAACCCATCAGGGTCATCTTGTGATCCCAAGGTTGTAGGTATGTGCTACTTAAACTTAGCTTTTGTTTAGTAGTTAGACTTTTACAGACTCTCTTGACAGGAAAGCTAGGTTGGAGAATGACTTTGGAAATAGTCCCTCAATTCTTCACCTTAAACTCAGTAGTTGTTCTTGAGTCTGTTAAGCATATCTCCTCAACTCCTCTTACCATTTCTTTATCTTTATCTTCTCTTTCTTCTTTGACACCATTTTGCAAGAGATGTTTTCCTTCCTTTTGTTAGGTTGAACTCTTCGTTTTAACTTTTTATTCCATCTGCACCTTTTTAGGACCTTGGTATTGCTTTATTTCTTCTACCGGCCATTGTCTACTTCTTTTCTGCCTATCGGAGGGGAAGGAAAAATGTTCCCTCCCTTCTAGGTTCTTTTTGTCAGTCTAAGAATCAAATTGATGTAAGATAGATTAACATTAGAAAAACAAATAAATTTAATTTCATATATACAGAGGTGTCATAGATATAGGACCTAGAAATGACCAAAGCAGTCATTTATATACCTTTTTAGGAAAAGAATCAATTGTGAAGATTTGAAAAAACAAGAGGGTTTGGGCTTTGAGTACAAAATTAATGCAGAAGTAACAAAGTTTGTTTATACAGCCTCCTCTACCCCAAATTCCTCACCTCTAGTGATAAGGACGGATGGCTTCCATCCACCCACCACAGGGAGAGTGCCATCCCAAGGGAGTTTTATTTCCTGCTTCAAAAGGGAACAAAGAGGGTGAGAATGTTCTCTTGGCACCGATGTTTCTTAAGTAACTTTAATTCTGAATAATCAACTTGCCACTTCAGCATATTTTGGGGCAGTGGACCCTGAATCTCATGGTTCCTCCTCTGACATTTTTTTTGAGGTGGAAGTTTCTTATATACAATCTGAACTGGTAGATTGTGTCACTATTTCATTGAATTAGTCTCTTAGTCTTTAAAATAGGTCTGTTCTGTCAAACAATTGTGTCTGATTTTAGCAGACAGTGACGGAACTGGGGTCCTAAAGTTATTCTATGTGTTCTCCCCTTGCCATCTCAGATATCTGGGTTTGTAAATTTTGTTCTAAAATTTGTTGGGCTCTATTGCTGAACCCATCAGGGTCATCTTGTGATCCCAAGGTTGTAGGTATGTGCTACTTAAACTTAGCTTTTGTTTAGTAGTTAGACTTTTACAGACTCTCTTGACAGGAAAGCTAGGTTGGAGAATGACTTTGGAAATAGTCCCTCAATTCTTCACCTTAAACTCAGTAGTTGTTCTTGAGTCTGTTAAGCATATCTCCTCAACTCCTCTTACCATTTCTTTATCTTTATCTTCTCTTTCTTCTTTGACACCATTTTGCAAGAGATGTTTTCCTTCCTTTTGTTAGGTTGAACTCTTCGTTTTAACTTTTTATTCCATCTGCACCTTTTTAGGACCTTGGTATTGCTTTATTTCTTCTACCGGCCATTGTCTACTTCTTTTCTGCCTATCGGAGGGGAAGGAAAAATGTTCCCCTCCCTTCTAGGTTCTTTTTGTCAGTCTAAGAATCAAATTGATGTAAGATAGATTAACATTAGAAAAACAAATAAATTTAATTTCATATATACAGAGGTGTCATAGATATAGGACCTAGAAATGACCAAAGCAGTCATTTATATACCTTTTTAGGAAAAGAATCAATTGTGAAGATTTGAAAAAACAAGAGGGTTTGGGCTTTGAGTACAAAATTAATGCAGAAGTAACAAAGTTTGTTTATACAGCCTCCTCTACCCCAAATTCCTCACCTCTAGTGATAAGGACGGATGGCTTCCATCCACCCACCACAGGGAGAGTGCCATCCCAAGGGAGTTTTATTTCCTGCTTCAAAAGGGAACAAAGAGGGTGAGAATGTTCTCTTGGCACCGATGTTTCTTAAGTAACTTTAATTCTGAATAATCAACTTGCCACTTCAGCATATTTTGGGGCAGTGGACCCTGAATCTCATGGTTCCTCCTCTGACATTTTTTTTGAGGTGGAAGTTTCTTATATACAATCTGAACTGGTAGATTGTGTCACTATTTCATTGAATTAGTCTCTTAGTCTTTAAAATAGGTCTGTTCTGTCAAACAATTGTGTCTGATTTTAGCAGACAGTGACGGAACTGGGGTCCTAAAGTTATTCGATTGATGTGAGAAATCAAATATCTAATAGTTAGCATTTCTATGGAAACAAAAGACAACTAATCTTAATAATCAGAGAAAATTATGAACCAGTTACTGAGTTCTGAGTTCTGAAGGTGGCTAGTTGCGAAGATTTTAAGGAATTAGATACAAAACAGTCATTCAATAGAGTTAGCAGGCAATGGCAATGTGACAAATTTTGCTGGTTTGTAGTTTAACTGTCTCTAGTGATCTCTCTGAGTGGCTCAAATAGCAAGAGGTACAATAATTGTTTTATATGAAATGGTATGGTAATTTCCATGAAGTTAATGTTTAGTTTCACAACTTCAGTTTGCTAAACTATTTTTCTAGAGCCATTTTAGTTCTTCATAAAGTCAGAAGTTTGGAAGAAAAGTTAGAAACATTATTTGAGGATCTAGTCTAGTTTACAGATAGGAAACAAAACCTCTCAGATATTAAAATCACTATAAAATGTATATAACTAAAGCATAATTTCTATCATAATTTACAACCACCCACATTTCCATCAGAAGTAACCATAGTAACACTAATTTGGTGGCAAATTAAACCTAGTTTTAATAATCTTGGCTTAATTATTTACTCAAGTACAGCAAGAATAGGAATTGATCATATAGAATCTTTTGATCAGCTTTGTTGGAGCTTATTGTAAGAAATCTCAGATTGTCCTCTACCCCAAATTCCTCACCTCTAGTGATAAGGACGGATGGCTTCCATCCACCCACCACAGGGAGAGTGCCATCCCAAGGGAGTTTTATTTCCTGCTTCAAAAGGGAACAAAGAGGGTGAGAATGTTCTCTTGGCACCGATGTTTCTTAAGTAACTTTAATTCTGAATAATCAACTTGCCACTTCAGCATATTTTGGGGCAGTGGACCCTGAATCTCATGGTTCCTCCTCTGACATTTTTTTTGAGGTGGAAGTTTCTTATATACAATCTGAACTGGTAGATTGTGTCACTATTTCATTGAATTAGTCTCTTAGTCTTTAAAATAGGTCTGTTCTGTCAAACAATTGTGTCTGATTTTAGCAGACAGTGACGGAACTGGGGTCCTAAAGTTATTCGATTGATGTGAGAAATCAAATATCTAATAGTTAGCATTTCTATGGAAACAAAAGACAACTAATCTTAATAATCAGAGAAAATTATGAACCAGTTACTGAGTTCTGAGTTCTGAAGGTGGCTAGTTGCGAAGATTTTAAGGAATTAGATACAAAACAGTCATTCAATAGAGTTAGCGCAGGCAATGGCAATTTGACAAATTTTGCTGGTTTGTAGTTTAACTGTCTCTAGTGATCTCTCTGAGTGGCTCAAATAGCAAGAGGTACAATAATTGTTTTATATGAAATGGTATGGTAATTTCCATGAAGTTAATGTTTAGTTTCACAACTTCAGTTTGCTAAACTATTTTTCTAGAGCCATTTTAGTTCTTCATAAAGTCAGAAGTTTGGAAGAAAAGTTAGAAACATTATTTGAGGATCTAGTCTAGTTTACAGATAGGAAACAAAACCTCTCAGATATTAAAATCACTATAAAATGTATATAACTAAAGCATAATTTCTATCATAATTTACAACCACCCACATTTCCATCAGAAGTAACCATAGTAACACTAATTTGGTGGCAAATTAAACCTAGTTTTAATAATCTTGGCTTAATTATTTACTCAAGTACAGCAAGAATAGGAATTGATCATATAGAATCTTTTGATCAGCTTTGTTGGAGCTTATTGTAAGAAATCTCAGATTGTACTTTTAAAATCCCCTCGAGGAGAGCGACAAAGACAGTTGTATAGAGAGACTCTGAACTTACCTCTTCTCATGAGCTCAGCAAAATCACAATTATTTTCAAGACAACTATAGATAAAAAAAGAGAATAGAATATACCTGAAAACGTCATGTACAATTAAATACGTAAGGAAGAACCACAAGGAGACAGGAAGGAGGGATGGACTTGTGATATAATTAAGCCTTATACCCCTAGGTGCAACCCATAAACTGGAGAATACTTATATTGTAAAGGTTCTCTCTACACTTTTGAGCCCCATATTGGACTCCTCAGCCTGGGGCTCCTGTACCAGGAGGATGAGACTCCAGAGCATTTGAATTTGAAAGTCAGTGAGGCTTCATTTCAGGAGTTCCCCAGCACTAAGGGAAATAGACACTTCACTCATGGTGAGAGCACACAAAATCTCATACTTACTGGGACTCAGGACCAGAGCAATAAATAATAGAGCCCTAGGTCACACTGATCTGCTAGTCTTAGAGAGTCTTTTGGATAGGTAGAAGGTGGCTGCAACTCATCTTGGGGACATAGATAGTGGGTGAAGTCATGCAGAACATTGTACTTCATGAATACAACTGAGACTGGCTGCCATCTTGGCTCATTTGTGCAAAACCTGGTCCCACCCAACAGTTGTAGGTACCAATGCAGGGATGCCTCAGGACAAACAACTAATTGGGCAGAACACAGCTCCCTCCTTCAGCAGACAGGTTGCCACAAGATTTTCTAAGCTCATGGACACCTCTAAACATGACCTTGAACATAGTCCTCTGGCCCACCAGAGAGCCAAAACCCAGGTCCACCTCTCAGTGGGCAGGCACCAGTCCTTCCCTCCAGGAAGCCTACACAGCCTCTATACCAGCTTCAGCCAATAGAAGCCAGACACTAGAAGTAAGAAAACTATGGTCCCAGCCCATTCATGGCAGGACAGATCCTACTCTGGGACTAGCTGGGCCCTGGCACTGTCCACTAGCAGACAAGAATAGGAATTGATCATATAGAATCTTTTGATCAGCTTTGTTGGAGCTTATTGTAAGAAATCTCAGATTGTACTTTTAAAATCCCCTCGAGGAGAGCGACAAAGACAGTTGTATAGAGAGACTCTGAACTTACCTCTTCTCATGAGCTCAGCAAAATCACAATTATTTTCAAGACAACTATAGATAAAAAAAGAGAATAGAATATACCTGAAAACGTCATGTACAATTAAATACGTAAGGAAGAACCACAAGGAGACAGGAAGGAGGGATGGACTTGTGATATAATTAAGCCTTATACCCCTAGGTGCAACCCATAAACTGGAGAATACTTATATTGTAAAGGTTCTCTCTACACTTTTGAGCCCCATATTGGACTCCTCAGCCTGGGGCTCCTGTACCAGGAGGATGAGACTCCAGAGCATTTGAATTTGAAAGTCAGTGAGGCTTCATTTCAGGAGTTCCCCAGCACTAAGGGAAATAGACACTTCACTCATGGTGAGAGCACACAAAATCTCATACTTACTGGGACTCAGGACCAGAGCAATAAATAATAGAGCCCTAGGTCACACTGATCTGCTAGTCTTAGAGAGTCTTTTGGATAGGTAGAAGGTGGCTGCAACTCATCTTGGGGACATAGATAGTGGGTGAAGTCATGCAGAACATTGTACTTCATGAATACAACTGAGACTGGCTGCCATCTTGGCTCATTTGTGCAAAACCTGGTCCCACCCAACAGTTGTAGGTACCAATGCAGGGATGCCTCAGGACAAACAACTAATTGGGCAGAACACAGCTCCCTCCTTCAGCAGACAGGTTGCCACAAGATTTTCTAAGCTCATGGACACCTCTAAACATGACCTTGAACATAGTCCTCTGGCCCACCAGAGAGCCAAAACCCAGGTCCACCTCTCAGTGGGCAGGCACCAGTCCTTCCCTCCAGGAAGCCTACACAGCCTCTATACCAGCTTCAGCCAATAGAAGCCAGACACTAGAAGTAAGAAAACTATGGTCCCAGCCCATTCATGGCAGGACAGATCCTACTCTGGGACTAGCTGGGCCCTGGCACTGTCCACTAGCAGACAAGTACAAGTTTCAGGGCACCCTGGACTCCACACCTGATTTAGGGGAAAAAACCCTTCCATCAATGATCTGAAACAAGCTCTGGGATCCCTGGATCTGACAACCAGAGTCCAGAAGCTGACTCTGCCTGGCAGTAGCCTAACATTAATCCCAGGATATAAGCTCACCCACCAGTAGGCCAGTACTAGCTCCAGGGCCCCATAGGGTGCTACACCCAGCTGCCTCATAGCCAGGCCCCAAATAAAGAGCAGTGAGCATCATCCACACAAGGCAAAACCTGCAACCCAAGAAGCTAGGGGCTAACCAAGCCTAACAGACTACCAACATAGTCAGTCTGCCACAACAGAAGGACCCATGAAATCCTCTTAGGGGGAACACTGAGGGCATATAGCTTGCCTGACAAGAGCAGAGTGCACTGTTGGGATGCATAGGACATCTACAACAGAAGGCCACCTCTCCAAAGTTGAGAAATACGACTCACTTAGAATACACCTACAAATGCAAATGGCAGTATAGACAAAATGAAGTGGAGATAGGCAGCCTACCCAACAAACAGCTGAGGATGATCATCACAAAGATGATCAAAGAACTCAAAAGAAGAATGAATGCACAGAATGAGAACTTAGAAGTTGCTGACAAAGACTTAGAAACTATAATGAATGATAAGAGATGAAGAATACAATAACTAGTGTGAAAAATGCACTAAAGAGAGCAATAGTAGACTAAATGATACAGAAAAATGTGTCAGCGTGCTGAAAGACAGAATCATGGAAATCACACCCACTGAATAAGAAAAAGAATATAAGAATGAAAAGAAATAAGGATGGTTTAAGAGACCTGATACAACATCAAACACAATGATATCAGCATTATATGGCTCTCAGAAAAAAAGAGAGAGAAAGGGTCTGGAATATATTTGAAGACATAAAAGTTGAAAATAAAGAGGCAGTTGTTTTCACTATTTAAAAATCACTTGATTGTTTACTAAAAATCCACTTTGCGAAAACTATGGTCCCAGCCCATTCATGGCAGGACAGATCCTACTCTGGGACTAGCTGGGCCCTGGCACTGTCCACTAGCAGACAAGTACAAGTTTCAGGGCACCCTGGACTCCACACCTGATTTAGGGGAAAAAACCCTTCCATCAATGATCTGAAACAAGCTCTGGGATCCCTGGATCTGACAACCAGAGTCCAGAAGCTGACTCTGCCTGGCAGTAGCCTAACATTAATCCCAGGATATAAGCTCACCCACCAGTAGGCCAGTACTAGCTCCAGGGCCCCATAGGGTGCTACACCCAGCTGCCTCATAGCCAGGCCCCAAATAAAGAGCAGTGAGCATCATCCACACAAGGCAAAACCTGCAACCCAAGAAGCTAGGGGCTAACCAAGCCTAACAGACTACCAACATAGTCAGTCTGCCACAACAGAAGGACCCATGAAATCCTCTTAGGGGGAACACTGAGGGCATATAGCTTGCCTGACAAGAGCAGAGTGCACTGTTGGGATGCATAGGACATCTACAACAGAAGGCCACCTCTCCAAAGTTGAGAAATACGACTCACTTAGAATACACCTACAAATGCAAATGGCAGTATAGACAAAATGAAGTGGAGATAGGCAGCCTACCCAACAAACAGCTGAGGATGATCATCACAAAGATGATCAAAGAACTCAAAAGAAGAATGAATGCACAGAATGAGAACTTAGAAGTTGCTGACAAAGACTTAGAAACTATAATGAATGATAAGAGATGAAGAATACAATAACTAGTGTGAAAAATGCACTAAAGAGAGCAATAGTAGACTAAATGATACAGAAAAATGTGTCAGCGTGCTGAAAGACAGAATCATGGAAATCACACCCACTGAATAAGAAAAAGAATATAAGAATGAAAAGAAATAAGGATGGTTTAAGAGACCTGATACAACATCAAACACAATGATATCAGCATTATATGGCTCTCAGAAAAAAAGAGAGAGAAAGGGTCTGGAATATATTTGAAGACATAAAAGTTGAAAATAAAGAGGCAGTTGTTTTCACTATTTAAAAATCACTTGATTGTTTACATAGAAAATCCAAGCGACTTTGCAGATGAGCTTTTACACTAAGAGAATACAGCACTATCGCTAGACCCCAAAACAGTGTGCAAGAGCCAAAAGGGTTTCATACACCTGCAGAAAAGTTAAATATCTAATAAACACAATCATAATGCAACTATATCGCAATAACAACAAAAGAATATAGTATTCTTTAGAAAATCTAGCGGAAATGTGACAGATCCTTAAAGAATTAAAAACCAAAACAAAATAAATATAGAGATATATTAATTCACTAATATATAGTGAATTATTCTCATTCATGAGAAGTGTATTACAAAAATTGTGACAATTGTCCCAAAATTATTCTCTAAAAAATTCAACTTCAATCAAAGTATAACAGAGTTCATTATAGAACTTAAGTTGATTCTAAAGCCACATGAAAACATTACAGGCCAAAACAGACAAGGCTTATTTTGAAAAAGATAAAAATGGAAGAACATTTGCCATAGAATTAATTACAGTAATTTAAAGAGCATAATATTGTTATTGGAATAGATAAATTTACTAACAGGTGGAAGCAGAGAGTAGTGAAGCAAATGCTTAAATATGTGAAAACTTGGCAAGGGTCGACATATTTTATTGGAATAATTAAATGTCTATATTTAAAAATATATACCTAACATGTTCATATATAAATATAAATAAATTGTACTTGTAAAGTGTCATATCATTTTTCGAACGAATGAATGCACAGAATGAGAACTTAGAAGTTGCTGACAAAGACTTAGAAACTATAATGAATGATAAGAGATGAAGAATACAATAACTAGTGTGAAAAATGCACTAAAGAGAGCAATAGTAGACTAAATGATACAGAAAAATGTGTCAGCGTGCTGAAAGACAGAATCATGGAAATCACACCCACTGAATAAGAAAAAGAATATAAGAATGAAAAGAAATAAGGATGGTTTAAGAGACCTGATACAACATCAAACACAATGATATCAGCATTATATGGCTCTCAGAAAAAAAGAGAGAGAAAGGGTCTGGAATATATTTGAAGACATAAAAGTTGAAAATAAAGAGGCAGTTGTTTTCACTATTTAAAAATCACTTGATTGTTTACATAGAAAATCCAAGCGACTTTGCAGATGAGCTTTTACACTAAGAGAATACAGCACTATCGCTAGACCCCAAAACAGTGTGCAAGAGCCAAAAGGGTTTCATACACCTGCAGAAAAGTTAAATATCTAATAAACACAATCATAATGCAACTATATCGCAATAACAACAAAAGAATATAGTATTCTTTAGAAAATCTAGCGGAAATGTGACAGATCCTTAAAGAAATAAAACCAAAACAAAATAAATATAGAGATATATTAATTCACTAATATATAGTGAATTATTCTCATTCATGAGAAGTGTATTACAAAAATTGTGACAATTGTCCCAAAATTATTCTCTAAAAAATTCAACTTCAATCAAAGTATAACAGAGTTCATTATAGAACTTAAGTTGATTCTAAAGCCACATGAAAACATTACAGGCCAAAACAGACAAGGCTTATTTTGAAAAAGATAAAAATGGAAGAACATTTGCCATAGAATTAATTACAGTAATTTAAAGAGCATAATATTGTTATTGGAATAGATAAATTTACTAACAGGTGGAAGCAGAGAGTAGTGAAGCAAATGCTTAAATATGTGAAAACTTGGCAAGGGTCGACATATTTTATTGGAATAATTAAATGTCTATATTTAAAAATATATACCTAACATGTTCATATATAAATATAAATAAATTGTACTTGTAAATTTTTATTTCGAGTGAAAAAAATCTAAGACAAATGTGATAACATGTTAATAAATTTTTCCACCCAAGTAGTCAGCACCTTCATATCTATTATATGCTGTCTATGCCTGCATTTGTGCTAAGTCACTTTAATCATGTCCAACTCTTTGTGACCCCATGGACTGTACACAACCAGGTTCCTTTGTATATGGGATAATCCTGACAAGACTACTGGAGTGGATTGCCATGACCTCCTCCAGGGGATCTATCCAACCAGGGATATATATATATATACACATGTATTTTATATTATTTATTATATTATATATTAATATATCATATATTTATATAATACATTATTTTAATAAATATATCTATATACATTAATATATTATATGTACATATCTGTTATATATTATATGCAATGTATTATATGATATAAATAATGTATAAGATATTATATATATATATATATATTTATATATATGCATATACATTGGTGGGTATTTCCTGGGGTCTTTGCACCATGGCACCCCTTTCCCATACCTTTCAGAGAGGGTGCAGGAACTTCTATTTCCCCCCCGCCAAAATAAAAATTCAGGGTCTCAACCAATGTGGGAGATCCAAGGACCAGGGTCTTCAACTTAACTACCAAGGAAGCATATGAGCACAAGGAGCCTCTGCTGGTACCATGGCCCTCGCTTCTCTTAGCATTCAGGCATAGGAGAGTAATCTGCTCTGGATCCCTTCATGTTGGTCAGCAAACCTGTTGACTAAAAGAATAGTCAAAACCTGAAAGTAGAGAGCTATTTTATATGGTGAGAATGTTTAGGGCTCTGCTCCCAGGAGATAGTATCTCAGTAGCTCTGAGAAATATTCACTCTCCCTGAAAATATTCTTCCTTGTTGCTTCACGTGGACAACTTCTCAACTTCAGGTCTTACTGGAGTCATTCCTCTTATAAACATTTCATGATACTTTCCCCACGAGAGGATGGTTTAGGCACCTTTCTTTCTATGTTGCTGAGGACTCCCATGTTCCTCCCACCTTATTATTACACTTTAATAATTGCATTCTGCTTTGTGCAGAATTGGAAGGTCCATATAATTTATTATCCAAACTGGAACAATTCTGTAATCAAAAGAGGGCTAAAACTAAAGCTTTCTGTATTTCAAAAGTAAGTATTTACTAGTTGACAAATGGATACAAATGTATATATATGTATGTATATACATATATTTTTCTTTCATCCATGCTTTATGGTATGAAAGATATTAGTTCCCTGACCAGGGATCAAACCTATGCTGTCTATAGTAGAAGCGTGGAGTCCTAATCACTGAACTGTCAGGAATGTGCCCTAAAAACATTTTTTAAATAAAATTATTTCCTTAAAAAAGTAACATATTGCACTCATTAACAAAAAAGTCTTGGTGTTAATTCTCTGAACATTTAAATATTAACAGCAGAAGCAGAATGGTTATTCTTGTTATATATTCATACATTTTAAACAGCTTATTAGTTCTATTTATAATACTGTGAAATATTATTTCACTTGTGGAGAAGTATTTTTGAAATATGGTTATATTATTCACAATTTTTCACAAAGCTGCCTACAATCTTCAAGGTTTATTTATTAAATTCTATGTTAAATTTGAAATTGTTGAAATCTATAATTGACCTGTCTCTATAAAACATGGTATTTTTAGGGCTTCCCCTGGTGGTCCAGTGGGTAAGGACACAGCCTTGCAGTGCAAGGGGCACCGGTTCGATCCCTGGCCTGGGAAGATCCCACGTGCTGTGGAGAGGCTGAACTGATGTGTCCAATTACTGAGCTGGAGCTCTGGGGTGCATGCGCCCAGAGCCGGCACTCTGTGACGACAGAGGCCACCGCGAAGGGAGGCCCACTGGAGCCAAAGAACAAAGATGGATGAAAATAGATAAATGAAAGACCAATAGAAGTGGCCTACCCATCCCCCTCCCTCCCACCTCACCCCCCAAAAGATAAATAAATAAAATAAATGTAAAAAAAAAAAAAAAAAAACATGGTATTTTTAGTTGAGGAACTACTCTCCCTACATGTATCAAAGTGCCTGGTAACCTCAAGAAATGTTTGCTAACTACAGCATATTCTCAATTTAAATGTTTCATTTGATATTGCAATGTGTGTATATTGTAGCACAAATGTTTTTAAAGGTTCATTTTGTTTTCATTCATAGTACTTTTCTATAATAGATGTTTTTATTCAACAAAAGTTATCACAGAAGTTGCAAAATTATACAAAATTTCATTTTCCACTTCATATACACATTATAAGTTTTTCAATTTAAAAACAGATGTTTTAAGATATTTCCTACAAGTTGAAATAATCTGACGTCAAATAATAGAATCTCAAGATCAAATATTTTCCATTGTCTGAGCTTTCATTGTTCAATTGCTTAATTTCTTACATTGGTAGGAATTAATTTCAAAATCATCATTTTGCAAACTTTGATTTCAAGAATTGCAAATTGGCAAAACTTCACAAGCTAGATTTTGGCATGACAATTGTTAAATACTTTTAGGCTGAATTCCATAGCTGTTCTTCTAATGCTCAGGCAAGTCTAAATCTGATTGACAGTGCCCAGCTAACATCAATTATGTAGCCTCCGTGCTTAAAATGTATTTGTTTTGAAAACCAGCCTCATTTTAAAATGTCACAGTTTAATTATTCTGACAACTACAGATTCTATTTTAATTGGTGGGATATCAAATATGAATAGTATGTGTGGCTCATTTGGTAAAGAATCTGCCTGCAATGCACGAGACTCCAGTTCAAGTCCTAGGTTAGGAAGATCCCCTGGAGAAGGGATAGGCTCTCCCCTTGAGTATTCTTGCCTGGAGAATTCCATTGCTCCTCCATGGGGTTGCAAAGACTCAGACACAACTGAGCAACTTCACTTTACAACCAATTTCCAGTACATTTCTGTTTAAACAGTTTCTTAACTTTGTAAGATCATTCTTTTCATTTTCTAGGTCCTGTTTCACCAAGCTTTGTATGCATAGTGCCATTGCAATTTTTTTTCCCATGTTGATCTTTTAAACTAATTTACATTATCATTTACAAAAATAACAGATGTTCAACAAAATAGATTTTGGGAAAACTAAAAATAGAACTGCTATATGATTCAGCAATTACACTGCTTGATGCACATCTGAAAAATAATCCACTAATTTGACAAGATACATGTACCCCAATGTTCATAGCATAATTAATTATAATTGTCAGAGTGTCCACCACCAGATGAATGGATAAAGACAATATGGCCTATATTGCAATGAAATATTATTAAGCATAAAGAAGAATGAAAAGTATGTCATTTATAGCAACATGGATGAATTTAGAGGATATAACACTGAGTAAAATGTCAAACAGTGACAGACAAATATGTGTGATATCACTTAAATGTGAAATCGAAAAAATACAACAAGCTAGTGACTGTAACGGAAAAGAAGCAGACTCACTGATACAGAGAACAAACTAATGGCTACCAATGAGGAGGAGGCAGGGAGCATTATGGGATGGAAGAGTGGGAGTTACAAACTACTGGTGTAAGAGGCTCAAGATGATATGGTACAACATTGGGAACACACCCAATATTCTGTAATAACTATTAATAGAAAGTTGCCTTTAAAATTCTATAAAAATTTTAAATTAAAACTTAAAATATTGCAGTTAATTTCATCTGACAAATAATGTAATTAATCTGAGAGATGATCTATTTGATTTATATGTGGCAAATATAATTTCTGTGTTTCAGAAAATAAAATATTACATCTGCATAAAAATGCATTCCAACATTAAAGAAGATATATTTAAACATAGAATAGTATGTGTGGCTCATTTGGAAAGAACTCTGCCTGCAATGCACGAGACTCCAGTTCAAGTCCTAGGTTAGGAAGATCCCCTGGAGAAGGGATAGGCTCTCCCCTTGAGTATTCTTGCCTGGAGAATTCCATTGCTCCTCCATGGGGTTGCAAAGACTCAGACACAACTGAGCAACTTCACTTTACAACCAATTTCCAGTACATTTCTGTTTAAACAGTTTCTTAACTTTGTAAGATCATTCTTTTCATTTTCTAGGTCCTGTTTCACCAAGCTTTGTATGCATAGTGCCATTGCAATTTTTTTTCCCATGTTGATCTTTTAAACTAATTTACATTATCATTTACAAAAATAACAGATGTTCAACAAAATAGATTTTGGGAAAACTAAAAATAGAACTGCTATATGATTCAGCAATTACACTGCTTGATGCACATCTGAAAAATAATCCACTAATTTGACAAGATACATGTACCCCAATGTTCATAGCATAATTAATTATAATTGTCAGAGTGTCCACCACCAGATGAATGGATAAAGACAATATGGCCTATATTGCAATGAAATATTATTAAGCATAAAGAAGAATGAAAAGTATGTCATTTATAGCAACATGGATGAATTTAGAGGATATAACACTGAGTAAAATGTCAAACAGTGACAGACAAATATGTGTGATATCACTTAAATGTGAAATCGAAAAAATACAACAAGCTAGTGACTGTAACGGAAAAGAAGCAGACTCACTGATACAGAGAACAAACTAATGGCTACCAATGAGGAGGAGGCAGGGAGCATTATGGGATGGAAGAGTGGGAGTTACAAACTACTGGTGTAAGAGGCTCAAGATGATATGGTACAACATTGGGAACACACCCAATATTCTGTAATAACTATTAATAGAAAGTTGCCTTTAAAATTCTATAAAAATTTTAAATTAAAACTTAAAATATTGCAGTTAATTTCATCTGACAAATAATGTAATTAATCTGAGAGATGATCTATTTGATTTATATGTGGCAAATATAATTTCTGTGTTTCAGAAAATAAAATATTACATCTGAATAAAAATGCATTCCAACATTAAAGAAGATATATTTAAACATGTTAGTAAGTTTTACTCTGATTCTATGACTTGGATGAAAACTCAGTCTATTATTGGAATTGACTGGTTTGCAGTTTGACATATCCAATGATAGTGGCATTGCTTGCGAGTTCATCTGATAATTGAACTTACATATAAACAGCTATTATTTCATGTCTTATACAGGGACAAGAATTTTGGAAATCAATAAACACTGAAGTTAGAAGAGCAATCATTTGAGCTAATGAAAAGCCATGCTTCAAAAAGAGATATGTAAGCACATCTTTGGAAGTTGCATATGTTAAATTATTGTATTCAGATAGTCTTTAAAAAACAGTTGCCAATATTTGAGGTGGATGCTAGTGATATTTCAGCTGATACATATCATCTAGTTTTCATGAGTCAATTACATCACTATGGACAATAAATGTCAACAGATATTTTGTGCAATTTATGTATTTGCCATCAACTTTCTTGAAAAATAGAAACATAGTTTTTACATTTTCGTAAATGTATACTTCCTTGAATTAAGTGGTAGAGTTAATATTTAACATTTTAAGGACTTTTCTGTATATTACACAATAGGATGAAATGGCACTCAGCTTAGTTTTAATTTTGCATTTTCCCCACTGACCTCATCAGTTTGTAGCTACACAGTCATGACACACTGCTTGGTGTACCAAAAATACAAAACAAGCTAGTGACTGTAACGGAAAAGAAGCAGACTCACTGATACAGAGAACAAACTAATGGCTACCAATGAGGAGGAGGCAGGGAGCATTATGGGATGGAAGAGTGGGAGTTACAAACTACTGGTGTAAGAGGCTCAAGATGATATGGTACAACATTGGGAACACACCCAATATTCTGTAATAACTATTAATAGAAAGTTGCCTTTAAAATTCTATAAAAATTTTAAATTAAAACTTAAAATATTGCAGTTAATTTCATCTGACAAATAATGTAATTAATCTGAGAGATGATCTATTTGATTTATATGTGGCAAATATAATTTCTGTGTTTCAGAAAATAAAATATTACATCTGAATAAAAATGCATTCCAACATTAAAGAAGATATATTTAAACATGTTAGTAAGTTTTACTCTGATTCTATGACTTGGATGAAAACTCAGTCTATTATTGGAATTGACTGGTTTGCAGTTTGACATATCCAATGATAGTGGCATTGCTTGCGAGTTCATCTGATAATTGAACTTACATATAAACAGCTATTATTTCATGTCTTATACAGAGACAAGAATTGTGGAAATCAATAAACACTGAAGTTAGAAGAGCAATCATTTGAGCTAATGAAAAGCCATGCTTTAAAAAAAGATATGTAAGCACATCTTTGGAAGTTGCATATGTTAAATTATTGTATTCAGATAGTCTTTAAAAAACAGTTGCCAATATTTGAGGTGGATGCTAGTGATATTTCAGCTGATACATATCATCTAGTTTTCATGAGTCAATTACATCACTATGGACAATAAATGTCAACAGATATTTTGTGCAATTTATGTATTTGCCATCAACTTTCTTGAAAAATAGAAACATAGTTTTTACATTTTCGTAAATGTATACTTCCTTGAATTAAGTGGTAGAGTTAATATTTAACATTTTAAGGACTTTTCTGTATATTACACAATAGGATGAAATGGCACTCAGCTTAGTTTTAATTTTGCATTTTCCCCACTGACCTCATCAGTTTGTAGCTACACAGTCATGACACACTGCTTGGTGTACCAAATGACCCAAGAGCAATAGTCCACAATGTTTATCCCACCAGCACCATGATCCATAAGAAGTTGGCTGCCTCCCTGTACCCCAATGTTCATTGCAGCTCTCTATACAATAGCCAGAACATGGAAGCAACCTAGATGTCCATCGACAAGTGAATGGATACAGAAGCTCTGGTACATATATACAATGGAATACTACTCAGCTGTTTAAAGAAATGCAGAAGACTCAGTCCTAATGAGGTGGCTAGCTCTAGAACCTATCATAAAAAGTGAAGTAAGTCAAAAAGAGAAAACAAGTACAGTATACTAACACACATATATGGAATCTAGTAGGACGGTCTTGATAACACATGCAGTGAACTCATGGAAAAACAGACAGAGCATAGACATATGGACATTGTGGGGAAGAAATAGGGAGGGGGAGGCATGGAGACAGTAACATGGAAACCTATACTGTCATGTGTGGAAAAGATAGCTATTGTCATTGTGCTAAGGGAATAGGAGTACCTACAATCACTTGGGGCGATGGTCTGGAGGGGTGGGAGGGGGGAACTGGATGGGGCGAGGGTCCAGGGATATCCATATGAATGATCTGGGAACATACATGTTGGTGAACAACAAAACTCTGTAATATCTTTAAAATAAAGAATAATAATAAACAAAAGAAGTTGGCTGCCTCTAAACTACTCATGTTAAAGAATCAGTTTCTGTAACAGCTCTACTGAAATGTAGTTTGCATACTATAAAAATAATCCATTCAAACTATGCAATTCACTTGTTGTATGGTATAGAGTCAGGAAAACATCACCAAAATCTAATATTAAAATATTTTTATCACCCACAACAAACCCATAAATCTTAGATGTCATTCTCCATTTCTTCCCCCAATCTGGCTGTATAAAAAACATCAGTCTATTTCAGTTTCTGTTGAGTTGCCTATTCTGGATATCACATATAAATTTAATCATGTCACATTTGGTCTTTTTTGGTTGACTTCTTTTAGTTAGCATGTTTTTTTTTTTTAATCCATGTTGTAGGATGAATCAGTACTTTATTCCTTTTTTATCATTGAATAATATTTTATTGCATGGATATATCACATGAAATTGTTTATTCAGACAACATGATGAACTATTCTTGAAAGATTAGTTACAATGAATAAGAAAAGGATGGGGAAAGGGGGGAGGCTATTGCTGAGGCCTAATCGCATGTTACTTTGAAAACTCTGTTCCTGTCTTTATTGTTCAATCTTTCAGTTGTGCCTGACACTGCAATCCCATGGACTATAGCATGCCAGACTTCCCTGTCCTTTGCTCAAATGCATGTCCATTGAGGTGGTGATGTCATCCAACCATCTCTTCCTGTTACTTCCTTTTCTTCCTGCCATCAATCTTTCCCAGATAAGCCTCTTTTCCAACGAGTTGACTCTTCACATCAGGTGGCCAAAGTATATTGGAGTTGCAGCTTCAGTCCTGCCAATGAATATTCAGGGTTGATTCCTTTAGGATTGACTGGTTTAATCTCCTTGCTGTCCAAGGGACTTTCAAGAGTCTTCTCCAGCACCACAGTTCAGTGCCTTGCCTTCTTTATGCAAATGCTATTTAACTACATATTTATTTTATTTAAATATAATTTATAATAGCATCTTATACATTAATTAATATATCAGCTGATTTTATACCTTATATTTTTCTTGAATATAAAGTGGTTTAAAATGTATTATGTCGAGCTTCCTGGTGGTCCATAAAATTTTCTTGAATATAAGGGTTACCACTCATGTTAAAGAATCAGTTTCTGTAACAGCTCTACTGAAATGTAGTTTGCATACTATAAAAATAATCCATTCAAACTATGCAATTCACTTGTTGTATGGTATAGAGTCAGGAAAACATCACCAAAATCTAATATTAAAATATTTTTATCACCCACAACAAACCCATAAATCTTAGATGTCATTCTCCATTTCTTCCCCCAATCTGGCTGTATAAAAAACATCAGTCTATTTCAGTTTCTGTTGAGTTGCCTATTCTGGATATCACATATAAATTTAATCATGTCACATTTGGTCTTTTTTGGTTGACTTCTTTTAGTTAGCATGTTTTTTTTTTTTAATCCATGTTGTAGGATGAATCAGTACTTTATTCCTTTTTTATCATTGAATAATATTTTATTGCATGGATATATCACATGAAATTGTTTATTCAGACAACATGATGAACTATTCTTGAAAGATTAGTTACAATGAATAAGAAAAGGATGGGGAAAGGGGGGAGGCTATTGCTGAGGCCTAATCGCATGTTACTTTGAAAACTCTGTTCCTGTCTTTATTGTTCAATCTTTCAGTTGTGCCTGACACTGCAATCCCATGGACTATAGCATGCCAGACTTCCCTGTCCTTTGCTCAAATGCATGTCCATTGAGGTGGTGATGTCATCCAACCATCTCTTCCTGTTACTTCCTTTTCTTCCTGCCATCAATCTTTCCCAGATAAGCCTCTTTTCCAACGAGTTGACTCTTCACATCAGGTGGCCAAAGTATATTGGAGTTGCAGCTTCAGTCCTGCCAATGAATATTCAGGGTTGATTCCTTTAGGATTGACTGGTTTAATCTCCTTGCTGTCCAAGGGACTTTCAAGAGTCTTCTCCAGCACCACAGTTCAGTGCCTTGCCTTCTTTATGCAAATGCTATTTAACTACATATTTATTTTATTTAAATATAATTTATAATAGCATCTTATACATTAATTAATATATCAGCTGATTTTATACCTTATATTTTTCTTGAATATAAAGTGGTTTAAAATGTATTATGTCGAGCTTCCCTGGTGGTCCAGTGGGTAAGGACACTGCCTTGCAGCTCATGGGGTGCTGGTTCAATCCCTGGCCTGGGAGGATCCCACGTGCTGTGGAGCGACGGGACCAATGTGTCCAACTACTGAACTGGGGATCTGGAGTGCACGTGCCCAGAGCCGGTGCTCTGCAGTGAGAGAGGCCACTGCGATGGGAGGTCCAGACAGGCTAAAAAACAAAGATAAAAAATAAATAAATAAAATCAACAGAAGTAGACAAAAAAATAATAAAATATATTGTGTCACTTAGTTCTCACATTTCTAATTTTACAGAGATGTGGTTATATATACACCTTGTCACAGATTGGGTTCCCTGGAAAGTTGACTCTGAAATAGAAGTTAGTATATGAAAAAAGTTTCTTAGGGAGAATTCCTAGTGCCAACACATGGAAAGGTTTTGGACAGAGAGAGAAATTGGACTTTGTGCATTTTAATGAATGATACAGCTCCTTCTATGTGGAGATCTAAAGCTGACAGAACACATCAGAATTTTCCCAAGGTGCTGAAGGAAACCACAACCAGTCTTTGCATGTGAGCAGCCCCAGGAAGGGGACATGACATTGAGCAAAGTGACTCTCTCCAGCTGAGACATTTTATAGAGCTACTAGCTATGCATTATCTGCTAAAAGCACTTCATTAGTTGAAGAAATAAACTCTTCACTCCTACAAAGAAATCTAGCCAACACAGCACATCCACTAGAATCACTGTCTATGCTTTTATTAACACTGAGTTCAGACTCTTCATGTCCAAGGTGAGCTTTCAAATTTGATAAGCCTCTTTTCCAACGAGTTGACTCTTCACATCAGGTGGCCAAAGTATATTGGAGTTGCAGCTTCAGTCCTGCCAATGAATATTCAGGGTTGATTCCTTTAGGATTGACTGGTTTAATCTCCTTGCTGTCCAAGGGACTTTCAAGAGTCTTCTCCAGCACCACAGTTCAGTGCCTTGCCTTCTTTATGCAAATGCTATTTAACTACATATTTATTTTATTTAAATATAATTTATAATAGCATCTTATACATTAATTAATATATCAGCTGATTTTATACCTTATATTTTTCTTGAATATAAAGTGGTTTAAAATGTATTATGTCGAGCTTCCCTGGTGGTCCAGTGGGTAAGGACACTGCCTTGCAGCTCATGGGGTGCTGGTTCAATCCCTGGCCTGGGAGGATCCCACGTGCTGTGGAGCGACGGGACCAATGTGTCCAACTACTGAACTGGGGATCTGGAGTGCACGTGCCCAGAGCCGGTGCTCTGCAGTGAGAGAGGCCACTGCGATGGGAGGTCCAGACAGGCTAAAAAACAAAGATAAAAAATAAATAAATAAAAATCAACAGAAGTAGACAAAAAAATAATAAAATATATTGTGTCACTTAGTTCTCACATTTCTAATTTTACAGAGATGTGGTTATATATACACCTTGTCACAGATTGGGTTCCCTGGAAAGTTGACTCTGAAATAGAAGTTAGTATATGAAAAAAGTTTCTTAGGGAGAATTCCTAGTGCCAACACATGGAAAGGTTTTGGACAGAGAGAGAAATTGGACTTTGTGCATTTTAATGAATGATACAGCTCCTTCTATGTGGAGATCTAAAGCTGACAGAACACATCAGAATTTTCCCAAGGTGCTGAAGGAAACCACAACCAGTCTTTGCATGTGAGCAGCCCCAGGAAGGGGACATGACATTGAGCAAAGTGACTCTCTCCAGCTGAGACATTTTATAGAGCTACTAGCTATGCATTATCTGCTAAAAGCACTTCATTAGTTGAAGAAATAAACTCTTCACTCCTACAAAGAAATCTAGCCAACACAGCACATCCACTAGAATCACTGTCTATGCTTTTATTAATTCCTTAATATTTATAAAGCTCAGAAATCTTTAATAAAATATTTCTGTCTCTCTTAGTTAAAAAGCCACTTATAACTAACACCCTGACTTCAAGTCATATTCAGGTCATGCATGAGAAGTATGATTTGATTAAATTTGTTAATCTTTTTGATCTCCTTTTCCCCCTATATAAAGTAAAATGGACTGTACTTATCAATCTCTAAGAAAATTTCAGGTTCTAAAAACTATTGTTGTGCGTGTGTCTCCTCAATCGTGTGTGACTCTTTGTGATCCCATGAACTATAGCCCACCAGACTCCATAGGACTTTCCAGGTAAGAATACTGGAGTAGGGGCCTCAATGGTGGCCCAACGGGTAAAGAGTCTGCCTTGCAGTGCAAGGAGTACCAGTTCGATCCCTGGCCTGAGAAGATCCCATGTGCCACAGAGCAACTGGACCTGTGTGTCCAATTATGAGACAGTGCTCTGGAGTGTGTGTGCCCAGAGTCAGTGCTCTACAGGGAGAGAGGCCACTGCAATGAGAGGCCCACACGGGTCAAAGAATAAAGCTAAATGAAAATAAATAAATAAATAAAAAATAATAAAACAGGTCAAAATATTTTTTTAGAAATAAATTTTAAAAAATACTGGAGCAGGTTTTCATTTCCTTCTCCAGGAAATCTACCTGATCCAGGGATTGAACCCCTGTCTCTTGTGTCTCCTGCATTGGCAGGCAGATTCTTTTACCAGTATGCTACCTTGAAAACCCTTCTAAGAACTATAAATAAAAGCATATGTATAAAATTCTACATATATGATAATCAGTTATAATAATTGAAAAAGTCATATCAGCTCACAACAGGTTGCTGAATGGTAGTCTTTATCACATTGTTCATCAAGTTAGGGCCATTTGTCAGAGACACTGAAATAGTTTTCTATTGTTACATAAAAACCACTAAAAAACCACATAAAAATTTAGTGTTGCAAAACTAACCCCACTTATCATCTCACAGTTCCATAACCAGAATAAGCATGACTCAGCTGGGTTCTCTGAACAAAGTCTTGTCTGGTTGAAATCAGTGTCAGCCAGGCTGGGGTCTCATGTGGAACCTGAGGCTTTCATCTTCTTCAAAATGATGCTGGTTTTATTAGATAACATGTTAAAATAAAACATTTATATCAAGAATCCTGAATAAATGGCCATTGATAACTTGCACACAAAGGAAGCCATGTAGTTATAAGCCACACTTCTTTCTCTTCTTTTAATAGTTGTAATTCTGAAAAATCAGCCATTGAGGAATTAAATATTGATGCCTAGCTAAGGTTAGTAAGTGTTTTCATGTGGCCCATCACACATGATAATGATGATGAAGAAGAAGAATTTTAGTAGGGAGTGTACTCTATTTCAGTCACTGTTCTAAGCACTTGGCATATTTAAAATGCATTCAGTTTTCACAACCCTAGAAAGTGGTTATATTATTTTCTCTTTACATATAATTCTTTCTTCATCATTCCTTTTTTGTTTCTGTTTTTTTTACTGTGGTAACTATTGCACAATACAAAACACTCTCTTTTAACAAGATTTAACCATACAGTTCAGTGGCAGTAAGTATGCCCACTTTGTTGTGTAACTTTGAGGTTTTCTTTTAAGCACATTCTAATTGTTGGCAGGATTGAGTTCCTTGCAGTTATAGATTGTGACCCTAAAAGTCACTCTCCTCTATAGCAGTTCAAAAATGGTTATTTTCTCACTTCCTCAAAGATATTAAGAGAGCATCTTTCTGACTCTCCATACCTCAAATTCAAGGCCCCTTCTGAAGAGCTTACCTGAGTAGAACAGATTCACTTTAGGTAATCTCCCCTCTGATTAATTCAATTGCATATTTTATTTACATTTACAAAAATCCCTTTTGCTTATAATAAAGCATAAAAATGAGAGTGATATCACATCTTACCCATATGTTTCACCCACATAAGGAATTATATATAAGGCATACAATATGCAGGTAGTCATGAGAAAACTGGCTTAAAACTCAACTTTCAAAAAATGAAGGTAATCACATCCAGTCCCATCATTTCATGGCAAATAGATGGGGAAAAAGTGGAAACAGTGGCAGACTTTATTTCTGTGGTCTCCAAAATCACTGTAGACAGTGACTGCAGCCATGAAATTAAAAGATGCTTGCTCCTTGGAAGAATCCAGACAGCATATTAAAAAGCAGAGACAACATTTTGCCAACAAAGGTCCATGTAGTCAAAATTATGGTTTTCCAGCAGTCATGTATAGATGGCAGAGTTGGACCATAAAGAAGGCAGGGTGCTTAAAAACTGATGCTTTATAACTGTGGTGCTGGAGAAGACTCTTGGGAGTCCCTTGGACAGAAAGGAGATCAAACCAGTCAATCCTAAAGGAAATCAACTCTGAATATTCATTGGAAAGACTGTTGCTGAAGCTGGAATTCCAATACTTTGACCACCTGATGTGAAGAGTCGACTCATTGGATAAGACCTTGATGCTGGGAAAGACTGAAGGCAAGAGGAGAAGAAGATGACAGCAGCATCACCAACTCAAAAGATATAAACGTGGGAAGTCTCCGGGAGATGGTGAGGAACAGCGAGTCCTGACGTGCTGCAGTCCATGGGGTTACAGAGAGTTAGACACGTTCATGAGAGTTGTTGGTAACTTTGAGGTTTTCTTTAAGCACATTCTAATTGTTGGCAGGATTGAGTTCCTTGCAGTTATAGATTGTGACCCTAAAAGTCACTCTCCTCTATAGCAGTTCAAAAATGGTTATTTTCTCACTTCCTCAAAGATATTAAGAGAGCATCTTTCTGACTCTCCATACCTCAAATTCAAGGCCCCTTCTGAAGAGCTTACCTGAGTAGAACAGATTCACTTTAGGTAATCTCCCCTCTGATTAATTCAATTGCATATTTTATTTACATTTACAAAAATCCCTTTTGCTTATAATAAAGCATAAAAATGAGAGTGATATCACATCTTACCCATATGTTTCACCCACATAAGGAATTATATATAAGGCATACAATATGCAGGTAGTCATGAGAAAACTGGCTTAAAACTCAACTTTCAAAAAATGAAGGTAATCACATCCAGTCCCATCATTTCATGGCAAATAGATGGGGAAAAAGTGGAAACAGTGGCAGACTTTATTTCTGTGGTCTCCAAAATCACTGTAGACAGTGACTGCAGCCATGAAATTAAAAGATGCTTGCTCCTTGGAAGAATCCAGACAGCATATTAAAAAGCAGAGACAACATTTTGCCAACAAAGGTCCATGTAGTCAAAATTATGGTTTTCCAGCAGTCATGTATAGATGGCAGAGTTGGACCATAAAGAAGGCAGGGTGCTTAAAAACTGATGCTTTATAACTGTGGTGCTGGAGAAGACTCTTGGGAGTCCCTTGGACAGAAAGGAGATCAAACCAGTCAATCCTAAAGGAAATCAACTCTGAATATTCATTGGAAAGACTGTTGCTGAAGCTGGAATTCCAATACTTTGACCACCTGATGTGAAGAGTCGACTCATTGGATAAGACCTTGATGCTGGGAAAGACTGAAGGCAAGAGGAGAAGAAGATGACAGCAGCATCACCAACTCAAAAGATATAAACGTGGGAAGTCTCCGGGAGATGGTGAGGAACAGCGAGTCCTGACGTGCTGCAGTCCATGGGGTTACAGAGAGTTAGACACAACCTAGTTACTAAACAACAGCATTGTATGGATTATTTGTATCTCTCCATAATTCAACGTTAAACCGTAACTCCCAATGTGGCAGTACTTGGAAATGAGTCGTTTGAGAGTTTATCAGTGGGGCCCTCAAGATGGGATCATGATCAACACCTTCATAAGAAGTGACATCAGAGAACTTTATCTCTCTTTCCATGCACTCATACTGAAGTAGAACCTGTGAGGACAATAGCAAGAAGGTAGCCATCTGCAAGTCAGAAACTGCGGTCTCACCAGAAGTCAAACTAACCATCACCTTGTTCTTTAACTTCACAGACTCCACAATTGTGAGGAATACATTTATAATGTTCAAGTCCAGTCTAAGAATTTGTTATGGAAGCCCAAGTAGACAGAGACAGGTGGAAAATTTGAGAGCCATTTTAGGATTCTTCCTGCAGCAGGCACAGAACTTGAATGAATGTGCATCTTTGGAGTTTTGGAGGGAAACCCCAAGATGTATGCTCTCATGTACTGACTCAGATTCAGGAAAAATCTAGTAATTCAATGTGTTTTATGAGTGATTAACACAGAAATAGTAATTGACTAACCATTCAGCTTGGCAATAATAAGATGTGGTAATTCCCAGTGCTGAGTAAGCTTGTAAAGTTGTAAAATGGCAGACAAGGGAAATTTAGGGGAATTTGGGGATTAAAGTCATCAGTCTTGTTATATCTTCCACAATCTGTTCTTCTTGTTCTTGGAATTCCATTTGCCTCTCCAGTGGTGATTTTCTCATCCTTTGAGAACTAATGAATTGAGCACCTCATTGGTACTACAATTGCAACTTTCAAAATTCACTCTCAGATTTCCCTGGTGGTCCAGTGACTGAGACTCCACACTACCAATGCAGTTCAATCCCTAGTCAGGAAAGATTCCAATGTGGTGGGGCCAGCTCCCTCACCCCAACTCCCACACACAAATCCAGTCCCAATATCTGTCCTCAGCTTATCTGCTTTGGCACTTTATGAGATGAGAGATTTGCTCTAAGCTGGCTTCAAAGCTTTAATCATTTTTCCTTATATTCTGAATGAGGATTTCACAATCTTCATTTCCTCTTTTTTTGGTGTAAGCTTTGCAGAGCACTTGTAAGATATCAAATATATACACCACTAATAATCATTATTGTCTCACTGATAACTAAATTATTCAACTATTTGACCTTTCAAAGGCTTGTCCTCCTTATTCATCATCACCTGCACCCACTAGGAGTAATTTGAATATCTGTGATGGTAGCACATGGCATAGATTACAATTCTCCCCTCTTCCGGCAAGAAGATGGTCCTTATACACCCCAAATAAGTGAGCAAGCAACCCAGAATCTTATTCTAAGGGTGTACTTCATAGAGCTATACATGGCACTAATTACTTCATTAGGCAGAGACTTCCAAACATATGATTCCTTTGGTTTTATGCACCATGTCATAAATTATCTTTTGTACAGAACTATAGGCAGCACTTAGTGAATACACCAAAGAAATGTGCAGAAATCCAGGACCAATAAAAATTTAGATCAGTTACTAACAGTCAACTTTATGTCCTAAGGGAAGGTAATTGCTAGAACCCAAAGAGAGAACCGCATAAAACAAATTGCCTTACCCAATATCACTTTCCTTCCACTTTTCTAGCTTAAAAAACAGAATATGAGTGATTAACACAGAAATAGTAATTGACTAACCATTCAGCTTGGCAATAATAAGATGTGGTAATTCCCAGTGCTGAGTAAGCTTGTAAAGTTGTAAAATGGCAGACAAGGGAAATTTAGGGGAATTTGGGGATTAAAGTCATCAGTCTTGTTATATCTTCCACAATCTGTTCTTCTTGTTCTTGGAATTCCATTTGCCTCTCCAGTGGTGATTTTCTCATCCTTTGAGAACTAATGAATTGAGCACCTCATTGGTACTACAATTGCAACTTTCAAAATTCACTCTCAGTTTTCCCCTGGTGGTCCAGTGACTGAGACTCCACACTACCAATGCAGTTCAATCCCTAGTCAGGAAAGATTCCAATGTGGTGGGGCCAGCTCCCTCACCCCAACTCCCACACACAAATCCAGTCCCAATATCTGTCCTCAGCTTATCTGCTTTGGCACTTTATGAGATGAGAGATTTGCTCTAAGCTGGCTTCAAAGCTTTAATCATTTTTCCTTATATTCTGAATGAGGATTTCACAATCTTCATTTCCTCTTTTTTTGGTGTAAGCTTTGCAGAGCACTTGTAAGATATCAAATATATACACCACTAATAATCATTATTGTCTCACTGATAACTAAATTATTCAACTATTTGACCTTTCAAAGGCTTGTCCTCCTTATTCATCATCACCTGCACCCACTAGGAGTAATTTGAATATCTGTGATGGTAGCACATGGCATAGATTACAATTCTCCCCTCTTCCGGCAAGAAGATGGTCCTTATACACCCCAAATAAGTGAGCAAGCAACCCAGAATCTTATTCTAAGGGTGTACTTCATAGAGCTATACATGGCACTAATTACTTCATTAGGCAGAGACTTCCAAACATATGATTCCTTTGGTTTTATGCACCATGTCATAAATTATCTTTTGTACAGAACTATAGGCAGCACTTAGTGAATACACCAAAGAAATGTGCAGAAATCCAGGACCAATAAAAATTTAGATCAGTTACTAACAGTCAACTTTATGTCCTAAGGGAAGGTAATTGCTAGAACCCAAAGAGAGAACCGCATAAAACAAATTGCCTTACCCAATATCACTTTCCTTCCACCTTTCTAGCTCCTGTAAAAACCACTTATTAGCCAAAACTATCTAAAATCCATAAGGGGAAGATGGTCTAAAAGTTCACTGATACAGTCCATCTGGGGCGGTCTTCTAAAGCACACAACAAAATGATCAAATATACAAGCTGTATCTCAAGGGTAGCTTGGAAGAAATTCAACTCATCATTCAATGATTCATAACACTTACTTGTAAGTGTATAGACATCACTAAAGTTAAGGATATTTCATATTAATACCTCCTAAGGAGGAAGAAATAATGTATCATTTTAATCAAATCTCCAGAAAATTATTATTATTTCATTTCAGTATATGTTAGAGGCAAAATCTAAAGGGAAATTTCAAATAACCTACATATGTGTCAAGATACAATAATCTAATACAAAAATTTATTTGTCTGAGTAAATAATGCATATGACATAATAATTGAAAGGTAAAAATATATTTCAAATTTCTATCAGTTTCTTTGCTATAAAATTGATACTAAATATATTAAATAAAGAAAATTTAATAAAAGTCCATACTAGAACAAAAAGAGAAAAATATATACTCTAGAAAGTGTTAGTCACTCAGTCGTGTCCAACTCTGTGACCCCATGGACTACAGCCCACCAGGTTCCTCTGTCCATGGGGTTCTCAAGGAAATAATACTGGAGTGGGTTGTCATCCCCTCCTCCAGGGGATCTTTCTGAACTAGGAACTGAACTCACATCTCTTATGTCTCCTGCATTGACAGGCAAGTTCTTTACCACTATTGCCACCTGGGTCTTTGCATGTACTCTTAACACAAATGTAATTTAATTTTGGTACATATTCTGACATCACCTTTCTTTTCTTCTACACACAAATTTATTAAAAGTTTATAAGATTTACTAAAAATCATAATCAGGTTGTTACAGCTCTTTCTCCACATAAAGAAAATGCTGACAGAATGTCTTAAAGTTTACTGTTTAATGTTGGCAGCATTATATGCTTCTGTAACTCGGATGACTCTGTGGAGAAATTGAGTGGCCATTGAAAGTTAATTTCAAAGATACTGCCTAGAGGATTAATTGTACACAAAATTCACATGGCTACTTATGCCTGTTGGAAAAGACCCTGATATCGGGAAGGATTGAGGTCAGGAGGAGAAAGGCAAGTAAAGAGGCCAGGTTAGTGGAAAGGAAAGTTTGCTTTATTTCAGAGGCCCACATGGGAAGATGGGGCAGAACATCTGTCCAAGACTAAAGACTGACTCTTAAAAGCTTTTATAGATGGAGGCCACATGCAGAAAAAGCACGGTCAGCTCCGACATCAGCTTTAATTTTGATCAAGTGGTAGCTGGGAAATTCAACTCATCATTCAATGATTCATAACACTTACTTGTATAGACATCACTAAAGTTAAGGATATTTCATATTAATACCTCCTAAGGAGGAAGAAATAATGTATCATTTTAATCAAATCTCCAGAAAATTATTATTATTTCATTTCAGTATATGTTAGAGGCAAAATCTAAAGGGAAATTTCAAATAACCTACATATGTGTCAAGATACAATAATCTAATACAAAAATTTATTTGTCTGAGTAAATAATGCATATGACATAATAATTGAAAGGTAAAAATATATTTCAAATTTCTATCAGTTTCTTTGCTATAAAATTGATACTAAATATATTAAATAAAGAAAATTTAATAAAAGTCCATACTAGAACAAAAAGAGAAAAATATATACTCTAGAAAGTGTTAGTCACTCAGTCGTGTCCAACTCTGTGACCCCATGGACTACAGCCCACCAGGTTCCTCTGTCCATGGGGTTCTCAAGGAAATAATACTGGAGTGGGTTGTCATCCCCTCCTCCAGGGGATCTTTCTGAACTAGGAACTGAACTCACATCTCTTATGTCTCCTGCATTGACAGGCAAGTTCTTTACCACTATTGCCACCTGGGTCTTTGCATGTACTCTTAACACAAATGTAATTTAATTTTGGTACATATTCTGACATCACCTTTCTTTTCTTCTACACACAAATTTATTAAAAGTTTATAAGATTTACTAAAAATCATAATCAGGTTGTTACAGCTCTTTCTCCACATAAAGAAAATGCTGACAGAATGTCTTAAAGTTTACTGTTTAATGTTGGCAGCATTATATGCTTCTGTAACTCGGATGACTCTGTGGAGAAATTGAGTGGCCATTGAAAGTTAATTTCAAAGATACTGCCTAGAGGATTAATTGTACACAAAATTCACATGGCTACTTATGCCTGTTGGAAAAGACCCTGATATCGGGAAGGATTGAGGTCAGGAGGAGAAAGGCAAGTAAAGAGGCCAGGTTAGTGGAAAGGAAAGTTTGCTTTATTTCAGAGGCCCACATGGGAAGATGGGGCAGAACATCTGTCCAAGACTAAAGACTGACTCTTAAAAGCTTTTATAGATGGAGGCAGAGGGCTACATGCAGAAAAAGCACGGTCAGCTCCGACAGTCAGCTTTAATTTGGTGATCAAGTGGTCTGCTCAGCACAACTTGATTGTTTTAAATACAGTTAATCTTCAATTTCAGGGTCAGTTTGTTTCCTTTTTTTAATTTTTTTTTATTTTTTTTGAGACTAGTGTTTGGAATTGTGTCAACTTTGTCATGACAACAGTCTGGTCATCATGTAGTTAACTTCTGCCACCTGGTAGGGACTTCAGTATCTATGACAGCTCACAGGCTAGAGCTCAAAATATTATCTATAGCCCTTGAGGAGTAACCAAAAGTCTTTGATTTTGATTGATGACTACATCATTATTATTCAGTCTCCTTTGACTGTTCTCCATCGTTTTCTGCATTTTTCTCTAATTAAATTTATCCTTTGGTTAAAGTAATTCCACGAACTAAAGGCGGGAAGAGGGCATGGAGTGAGGGGGAGCAGGAGGTGCAACAAGGGCTATAGAGTCCAGCTCTGTGTCAATGTTATGTTGTACTTTTGAGAACTATCACAGTTAAAATGCTTAGTATTACCTGCAACAAAATAATGCTTTATGGCACAAGAAGATGGCCTCAGATTATCTTTTAAAGGGTACACTTGTGCCAAACCCCGAGGCTCTGAAACTCTAAAAACTTCAGTAAACATTTCCCAGGTCTTCAGGCACTCCATCAACTTAGGTTTCTGCTCCCTCTTTCATGTTGTGGCAGAACCAAACCACTGCCTAAAATCACATTGGCACCTGTGTTAAACTCTACTCACCAGCCCAGATATACCCTTCTCTTCGTTGAAGGCAAGTTTCTCTTTGAAGTCTTCGACTCCTTCCTTTCAAGGGACCTGATCCAAAATTGAATTGATTCACCTCAATTCATCAGAAATATTTTTCTAGAAGGAAAGGTGAGGTTTGTATTTCTTTCCTTCCAAGAGGCCCCTGTTGTATACGGGTCCACTTTTTCCCACAGGAACTGCTTCTTGTACTGAGTGGTATTGCCATTTTTTCAGACCACAAGGGATCCTGTTTCAACCTGCTCTGGGGCAATGGATGCCAGATGGCTTATAATTTCATGAATAAAGAAAATTGTTAAAGTGATTAAGTAAAAAGTATCAAAAATCAACCCTCCAGTTATTCACAGCTCTCTCTCTCTCCACATACAGAAAATCCTGACAAAATGTCTTAAATTCTACTTCTTAACAAATCTGTGTCATGCACAGATATGATTATAGTTAATCTACTTTGTATCCTGTTTTGTTTCATTTGAACTTCCCTTGTGGCTCAGGTGGTAAAGAGTCTGCCTGCAAAGCAGAAGACCTGGATTTGATCCCTCAGTTGGGAAGATCCCCTGGAGAAAGGAATGGCAACCCATTCAAGCATTCTTCCCTGGAGAAGTCTATGGATGGAGGAGACAACCCATGGGAGAGCATAGAATCAGACATGACTGAGTGACTAAACTGTATTAGCATTATATTCTTAACATTTTCAATGTTTTTACAAATTATAATCATAAATTTAAATCTGTACATAAAACATAAAACTCTTTTAACTTACATTTAATATAATACCTAACATATTATAATGGTACTATACTATTGAAATAAGAGCAATGATTGGAAAGAAACATGATTCTGAAAACTGGAATGTGTAGGATATGTAGATGGGTTCCAGTGAAACTGGGACATTACATTATTGAATTTTGTCATATTTTCTTTACTAGTGGAAACAACATCCCACCTCTGTTTAAAAAAAAATTAGCCCCTTTCTACCTGAAGAATCTTGTACTTTCCCTTCAAGACACTGCTGATTCTCCTTAATGTCTTGCTCCATCACCTCTTTCTGCTTTCAGGCATAACTCTCATCTCTGCTTCTAGACCTATAGCTAGAAATCCCAGTAGAGTCCAAGGAGTAAAGTAGAAAAGTGTGACCCATAAGTGGAACTGCATAATTTTTCTAATTTATACATATAGAAATATGAAGCATATGTATGGAAATGGATTTTTAGAATGTGGGTCATGGTGGGTAGAATATAATTTTGGATCTTACTAATTTATTGATATGGGATCAGTAAACTTGATGGGTAAGAATGGAATCTAATAACTGGTTTATTTTGTATGTTGGTTGATACATGGGTTCAAAAGTGGCCTACACTACATTTTATTGAGATGTCAAGACTAGCTTTGTATACTCTAGAGGAAGATATCCAAAGTCTTAGGGGAAGCTGGAATAATAGAATGACTTCATCGTGTAAGACCTGATCGCTCAATTAGAAGGGTACAGAGGAAGTCTTTTACAGCCACTATGATAAACAGACTTCAGGAGAGCTCCAACATCTTGAGAGCTCTACTTGTTCTTCTTGATAAGTAGGAATTACAATGGAAACTGCTACCATTGATTTGGCATTCCTTACATGAAATGGGTATAATAATGGGTGTGATTACTGTAATATACAACAGATCCTAAGAAATCAACAAAATAATCTCAAGGATATATATATATATCTTTAGTTAGTAAGTCACAGTGTCCATAGGAAAGAAAAAAATAGATGGGTTATTCATATTTAGTGGACAGAAGTCCAACTTGACTCAGCAAGTCAGGTGAATGAGGCATGGCATCTCACTCAGTTTCCAACTTGAAATAGTTTATGTCCCAGAACTCTTTAATGAAGGTAAGGGTAGGGTCCCATGAAAAAGAATCCCACTAACTGCCAAAGCAGTACAATATTGTTCAATTTTCTCCGAGCCTTCTCCAAAGGGACCTATGATCATTTATCAAGGTGATCATAAAGGGGAAAAGGGAATCATTACACTTTAGGGGAATTACTAAACCCTGGCTCTAAATTGACAATTTCTGTATACCCCAAAAATGTTGCACTGATCTGCCAGTCATAATATAGACAAATGGACTGATTCTCCTTAATGTCTTGCTCCATCACCTCTTTCTGCTTCAGGCATAACTCTCATCTCTGCTTCTAGACCTATAGCTAGAAATCCCAGTAGAGTCCAAGGAGTAAAGTAGAAAAGTGTGACCCATAAGTGGAACTGCATAATTTTTCTAATTTATACATATAGAAATATGAAGCATATGTATGGAAATGGATTTTTAGAATGTGGGTCATGGTGGGTAGAATATAATTTTGGATCTTACTAATTTATTGATATGGGATCAGTAAACTTGATGGGTAAGAATGGAATCTAATAACTGGTTTATTTTGTATGTTGGTTGATACATGGGTTCAAAAGTGGCCTACACTACATTTTATTGAGATGTCAAGACTAGCTTTGTATACTCTAGAGGAAGATATCCAAAGTCTTAGGGAAGCTGGAATAATAGAATGACTTCATCGTGTAAGACCTGATCGCTCAATTAGAAGGGTACAGAGGAAGTCTTTTACAGCCACTATGATAAACAGACTTCAGGAGAGCTCCAACATCTTGAGAGCTCTACTTGTTCTTCTTGATAAGTAGGAATTACAATGGAAACTGCTACCATTGATTTGGCATTCCTTACATGAAATGGGTATAATAATGGGTGTGATTACTGTAATATACAACAGATCCTAAGAAATCAACAAAATAATCTCAAGGATATATATATATATCTTTAGTTAGTAAGTCACAGTGTCCATAGGAAAGAAAAAAATAGATGGGTTATTCATATTTAGTGGACAGAAGTCCAACTTGACTCAGCAAGTCAGGTGAATGAGGCATGGCATCTCACTCAGTTTCCAACTTGAAATAGTTTATGTCCCAGAACTCTTTAATGAAGGTAAGGGTAGGGTCCCATGAAAAAGAATCCCACTAACTGCCAAAGCAGTACAATATTGTTCAATTTTCTCCGAGCCTTCTCCAAAGGGACCTATGATCATTTATCAAGGTGATCATAAAGGGGAAAAGGGAATCATTACACTTTAGGGGAATTACTAAACCCTGGCTCTAAATTGACAATTTCTGTATACCCCAAAAATGTTGCACTGATCTGCCAGTCATAATATAGACAAATGGAGGTCAGATGTTAGCTCAAGTCCATCTCACAGTGGACTCGGTGAGTATAATAACCCATCTGTAACTATTTCTCCTGGTTTCCAACTGGCTCAGTGGTAAAGAATCTGCCTGCAATGCAGGAAATGCGGTTTGGATGTCTAGGTCAGAAGAAGGAAATGGCAACCACTTCAGTTTTTTTGTCTGGGAAATCCCATGGACAGATGAGCCTGGTGGGCTACAGTTCATGGGGTCACGAAAGAGCTAGACATAACTGAGTGACTAAACAACAATTATTTTTCCATTTCAGAATTAATAATTGAAATAGTCATATTTAGAAATCATCAGAATCTCCATTAGTTTTCTGACCAGTGAGCAAAGGATATTAAGAAAGCACAGATCATCGACAGTCACTAAGACTGTCTCTACCTAGAAAGATAGTAAGCCAAGAGCAGTGCCATAACCCTGGAAAACATTAAAGATACAGGCATGGTGACTTCCCACCATATTTCCATTCAACTTAACTATTTGGCCTGTGCACAAAAGAGATGGATCTTTGAGAAGACAGTGTATTATTTTAAGTTTAATGAGATAGAGACTTCAATTGCAGCTGCAGTTCCAGATGCTAATTTGTTGCTTGAGTAAAGGAACACATCCCCTGTCATTTGGTAAGCAGTAACCTGGAGAATCATTTTTTCTCTATGTATGTCAGTGGTTCTCAGTAGCAGTAGTTTTTTATTTTTCAGTTTGAAAGAAACAACAACAATAAGTGAGAGAAAATAGTTATAAATACTAGCTACAATCATTTAACTTAGCAAACACATAATTTGCTTTATGAAAAGAATCCCACTAACTTGAAATAGTTTATGTCCCAGCACTCTTTAATGAAGGCAAGGGTAGGGTCCCATGAAAAAGAATCCCACTAACTGCCAAAGCAGTACAATATTGTTCAATTTTCTCCGAGCCTTCTCCAAAGGGACCTATGATCATTTATCAAGGTGATCATAAAGGGGAAAAGGGAATCATTACACTTTAGGGGAATTACTAAACCCTGGCTCTAAATTGACAATTTCTGTATACCCCAAAAATGTTGCACTGATCTGCCAGTCATAATATAGACAAATGGAGGTCAGATGTTAGCTCAAGTCCATCTCACAGTGGACTCGGTGAGTATAATAACCCATCTGTAACTATTTCTCCTGGTTTCCAACTGGCTCAGTGGTAAAGAATCTGCCTGCAATGCAGGAAATGCGGTTTGGATGTCTAGGTCAGAAGAAGGAAATGGCAACCACTTCAGTTTTTTTGTCTGGGAAATCCCATGGACAGATGAGCCTGGTGGGCTACAGTTCATGGGGTCACGAAAGAGCTAGACATAACTGAGTGACTAAACAACAATTATTTTTCCATTTCAGAATTAATAATTGAAATAGTCATATTTAGAAATCATCAGAATCTCCATTAGTTTTCTGACCAGTGAGCAAAGGATATTAAGAAAGCACAGATCATCGACAGTCACTAAGACTGTCTCTACCTAGAAAGATAGTAAGCCAAGAGCAGTGCCATAACCCTGGAAAACATTAAAGATACAGGCATGGTGACTTCCCACCATATTTCCATTCAACTTAACTATTTGGCCTGTGCACAAAAGAGATGGATCTTTGAGAAGACAGTGTATTATTTTAAGTTTAATGAGATAGAGACTTCAATTGCAGCTGCAGTTCCAGATGCTAATTTGTTGCTTGAGTAAAGGAACACATCCCCTGTCATTTGGTAAGCAGTAACCTGGAGAATCATTTTTTCTCTATGTATGTCAGTGGTTCTCAGTAGCAGTAGTTTTTTTTATTTTTTCAGTTTGAAAGAAACAACAACAATAAGTGAGAGAAAATAGTTATAAATACTAGCTACACAATCATTTAACTGGTTGCAGAAACAAGGACTGTAACAATCATAAGTATTTTTTCCTTGTTTTGCTTTGAATGTTTGCTTATATAGTAATCAAATATCTTTTCTTCTCTTGTCTCTTCTATTCCCTTATCATTCAACATAAGATGCATGGTCTTTGTTTAGTAAGACGGATTAATATTAGTCAACTTTCTATCACAATAAGTTATTGAATATTGGAAAAAAGTGAACATCATTAAAGGATTTTGTACCCTCCGGAGAAAAATCATAAGTTTTTTCATTTTTACATGGAATGGTTACATCCTGTTAGGTAGAAATATGACTTTGTTACTGGATTTTCAATATGGGTTAAGGAGATGTAGCTAGATGTCAAACTGTGATGCTGTTTTTGATGTGAAACTTAGCCAGGTTTCAGGCCCCAGTGATTGAAATACTAAGCTAGATTTCCTGTGAAGGTATTTTGTAGATGTAATTAAAGTCTGTAATCAATTGGAAGGATGCTTATCCTGAATAATCTGACTGGACCTGATTCAATCAAGGCGAGGCTTTCTTGAGAGAAGAAATACTGCTTGTCCAACAATAGATTTTGTCTGTGCCCAACAGTTCTAACCTCTCTCTTGATGGTTCACCTTATGGATTTTTGAATTGCCTAGAAATCTCCTTTGTCAAATTTGCTAGTATGATTAAATAACTACAACATTTCCCTTTGTTTCATTTATAATTTTGTTGGGTGCATTATCTGGGGAGGTCTGAGTCATTCACCTGGGAAACAAGTGAGCAAAGGATATTAAGAAAGCACAGATCATCGACAGTCACTAAGACTGTCTCTACCTAGAAAGATAGTAAGCCAAGAGCAGTCCATAACCCTGGAAAACATTAAAGATACAGGCATGGTGACTTCCCACCATATTTCCATTCAACTTAACTATTTGGCCTGTGCACAAAAGAGATGGATCTTTGAGAAGACAGTGTATTATTTTAAGTTTAATGAGATAGAGACTTCAATTGCAGCTGCAGTTCCAGATGCTAATTTGTTGCTTGAGTAAAGGAACACATCCCCTGTCATTTGGTAAGCAGTAACCTGGAGAATCATTTTTTCTCTATGTATGTCAGTGGTTCTCAGTAGCAGTAGTTTTTTTTATTTTTTCAGTTTGAAAGAAACAACAACAATAAGTGAGAGAAAATAGTTATAAATACTAGCTACACAATCATTTAACTGGTTGCAGAAACAAGGACTGTAACAATCATAAGTATTTTTTCCTTGTTTTGCTTTGAATGTTTGCTTATATAGTAATCAAATATCTTTTCTTCTCTTGTCTCTTCTATTCCCTTATCATTCAACATAAGATGCATGGTCTTTGTTTAGTAAGACGGATTAATATTAGTCAACTTTCTATCACAATAAGTTATTGAATATTGGAAAAAAGTGAACATCATTAAAGGATTTTGTACCCTCCGGAGAAAAATCATAAGTTTTTTCATTTTTACATGGAATGGTTACATCCTGTTAGGTAGAAATATGACTTTGTTACTGGATTTTCAATATGGGTTAAGGAGATGTAGCTAGATGTCAAACTGTGATGCTGTTTTTGATGTGAAACTTAGCCAGGTTTCAGGCCCCAGTGATTGAAATACTAAGCTAGATTTCCTGTGAAGGTATTTTGTAGATGTAATTAAAGTCTGTAATCAATTGGAAGGATGCTTATCCTGAATAATCTGACTGGACCTGATTCAATCAAGGCGAGGCTTTCTTGAGAGAAGAAATACTGCTTGTCCAACAATAGATTTTGTCTGTGCCCAACAGTTCTAACCTCTCTCTTGATGGTTCACCTTATGGATTTTTGAATTGCCTAGAAATCTCCTTTGTCAAATTTGCTAGTATGATTAAATAACTACAACATTTCCCTTTGTTTCATTTATAATTTTGTTGGGTGCATTATCTGGGGAGGTCTGAGTCATTCACCTGGGAAACAAGATGCTGACTTGTGCCTTAATTAATTAGCCTTAGTTTACTAAAGATCAATTGATTTTTTTATTTCTAGCTTTTTTCTATCCAACTTATAAATCCCTGAGAAGGAAATGGCAACCCACTCCAGCATTCTTCCCTGGAGAATCCCATGGACAGAGGAACCTGGTGATCTACAGTCCATGGGGGCGCAAACAGTTGGACATAACTGAGTGACTAGTACACACAGAAATCCCTTATAAGACAATTTATTGAATAAAATTTTCTTCATGTAGCTCCTAATGATCCTGCTTTTCTGATTGAGCCCTAACTTACATAGACAGAGAGTAGCTGTCTGCTATTACAGTTAAGTAGACTACATAGCAATAAACCTGAGAAAATTGTACAATTAGACTGAAATAGTGACAGTAGAATTACACTGAATTTGAAATAGTGACAACAGAAAAAACTCAAAATTGAAAGTGTTTATTAACAATATGGACTTCCCTGGTGGCTCAGTTGTGAAAAATCCACCTGCTAATACATTAGATTTGGGTTTGATCCCTGGTTTCAGAAGACGGCCTTAAGAAGGAATGGCTACCCTCTCTAGTATTCTTGCCTGGGAAATCCAATGCACAGAGGAGCCTAGTGGGTTACAGTCTATGGGGTTGCAAAGAGTCAGATACAACTTAGTAACTAAACAACAAATTAACAATATATTCTGCAATAAGTTTGACCAAATATCTTTTTATTCTAAAAAAATGTCTCTCCCAAAACTTCAGCTGTAGGAGTAAAGATGTATAATACTGTCTTATACATTTTTGAATACATAAATTATTGAAAGCTTTCTATTAAATCGCTTCTAAGATAGCTAAGCTTCTCTAGCATAAAGCAGAGCTTAGATTCATTTCCTGTCTGACAAATTTCAGGATGCATTTCATTTGGTCAACCAAATGAAAGATGGAGAGCAACAAAGTCCACTGCTTGGATTTATCAGGATCTCATTAAATCCCCCCTTTTAACCTCAAGAGCATCGGAGGGATTTCTTGAGATTATCATAATTATCAACGGACTTTTTAGGTCTTTCTGCAATAGTTTCCATTATTTTTGAGATTTAAAATGATTGCATGTTTAAAAAAACATGATTTAGCTGTTGATCTTATTTATGATGACTATAATGCACATTTATATATTTCCTTTAAAATACTAATAATTTATGCTAACATGTGTTGAGGGTTTCCAATATGCAAGGCTTTCTGCTAAACCTATGCCAGTGATTTTCTCAATTCATCCTCACAAAAGATTTTAGTAAGTATCATCATTATTTTCAGTTTACAGATAAAAGAATACTGGCACAGAAAAGGGAAATTACTGGCCATATATCGCACAGGTAATAGATCTAGCTCTGTAAAATTAGAACTCATACTCTTAACAGGATGTTCATCACTGCAATTAGTTTTAAAGGAAAGGAAATTGTCTTTATCATAATGGCTACTATTTGGTTTGCCCAAGTGAAACTCTGTAGCCTACTATTTTAGCTTGCTAGGAACAAGGCAGATATTGGAGCCCGCAGAGAGTTATTCCTCACCAAAGTTTGTTACAGAGACCAAGTTCCACTACTTTCTGCATGAGAGGCTGATAAGTTGAGTTTAAAATGTGTTGAGGCAAGAAATCCACTTTATTGGAGAAAGCAGCTAAATGAGAAGATGGACAATTAGTGTCCTTAAGAACCGTCTTAATGTCTAGGTGCAGACAAAGGGTTTTTAAAGAGAAAAGAGGAACAAAAAAGCAAAAATGGGATACGTGGTTCTGGTGGTTAATCTTCAGCTCCAGAAAGTCAGGACGCTGGGAGATGCAGTCAGCAATCTTGAGTTCCTGCATGCATCAGCATTCTGGAATGTTTGCTCCTCACAGAATGTAAGATTAGGTTAATTTCAAACACAGCAGCTAATGGGCTAAGATTATGGGCAGGGAGGGCTTCCAGACTTTGGACAAGGAGCCCGCCCCTCTCATCGATAGACTTTAGCTGCCGATTTTTATCTTTTTCCCTTCAAGACCAAGCAGTTTGTGGTAGCTCCTGCAAAATTCATAAGGTTAAATCAAGTCATAGTGACCTTACAAAGGCTCAAATAGAAAGAAAAAGAAAGATATATAGAAATCAAGAAAGACTTTTGAACCTAGGAAGACCTCAAAGGACCATGGAGACACAATAGGTAGGGTGCCTTGTTACTGCTCACTGTTAGGCCTCCACTGATGTTACATCGTGTGCTTTGTTATCATTGACATTGATGAAAACTCTGGCTAATTACTAGGATTCCTACGACACTATCCCAGCAGGGAGAGAGAGGAATGTCTCATTATTAGCACGTAGGGATGGAATTCCAGGCTTCCCATGTCTTCTCCACTGCCACTGGGATTGAGGAGCTCATTACTGCCTGGTGGGGATGAATATACAGCTTCCCATTTGACTCTTTTTTGGTATAAACCAGCCTGACAAGGAGAGTGCCTTGTTACAAAAGGCAAGGGTGGAATTCTAAGTTCCCTAATCAATCTTTACTAGGTTGTGTATGTTGGAATAATGCAGCTATGTTCTAAAATTTTCTTGTCTTTCTCCTCTCCTTATCCTTTAATTCTTGGTGGGTTTTTTTTTTTTTTAATTCCTGTTTGTTCCTGTCCATGTTTATGGGTTTCTAGCTTTTCCATCACCTAGTCCAGAAAATGTTTGTCAAAAAGAAAATCCGGGAAGCTCACTGCCATGCTGTTCCCAGGTATTGTAATTTCTAGTCGGCCTTCCTTTCTCTGCCCGTCATTTAGAACTGTTTGTTTGGTTTTTTCACATTTAATTTCCAATGCTAGTAGTGGAACTTAATGGAGATATAGGGGAAAATGTGTCTGCTACATCTTTCTGCCATAGCAATTCATATCATCATTATTAAAAGTCCTTTTTGTCAAGTGGCCATATGGAAAGAAACAAAAGTAGAATTTGGAAAAGCAAGATGCAGAGGAAAATGAAAAACTATGGCCTTGATAGCCCACAGCAACACAGATGGACCAGCTTGGATCTCTGCTTTCAAAGTCTCCTGGAAGGTCTAGATTTTTTCTTCTTATCCTGCATCATGAACTATCTCAGTCATCCAAGAACTAAACACAGGGTGGATGAGAAATGGAGAAAAGAGAAAGGAAAGAGATCGGAATGATCCACTGTTAAGAAGGAAAGTGAACCCCACTATGTCACTTACGTGTTGTGTGCTCAGTCACTTCAGTCATATAAAACTCTACAATCCCATGGGCTGTAGCCCACCAAGCTTATCTTATCCATGGGGATTCTCCAGGCAAGAACACAGGAGTGGGTTGCCATGATCTCCTCCAAGAGATCTTCCTAATCCAGGGTCTGAACCCAGGTCTTCCACATTGCTTCTTTACCACCTGAAGCATAGGTAAAATAATGAGCTTTATTAGAAAAACTTATAGGTCAGTGGTCTGCATATGAAGATCCAGTCTCCTAGTAACCCACTAGGAGATGCAGACAGCATTTGGACCCAGGTGCTAATAGACACATGGTATGCTCTGAGAAGAATCTCATCCACTTCGTTATTCTTTTTTCTTACATGATACATGGTAGATGAATAGAAAATTGAGCTCCTATCATTCTGGGATTCAAGCCAACTTAGAGTCCATTAGAAAATAGAACCTTTTGCTCTAACCCTGTGGGAGGTTAGTTCAAGTGCAGCCTCTCAAATCAGAAGAAGAGGGCACCTTCCCTGATCCCTATCTACTCATGGATAGCATATTGTCCAGACAACTCAGAGTGGAACATAGAAGTAGCTTCCAGTTTCCAGATGCATCTACTCATTGGACCACATCTATTCTAATATATAGTGTATAGCTTATTCTTTTCCTTCTAAGACACAAAATTTTTAATTTCAAGTCGGCCTTCCTTTCTCTGCCCGTCATTTAGAACTGTTTGTTTGGTTTTTTCACATTTAATTTCCAATGCTAGTAGTGGAACTTAATGGAGATATAGGGGAAAATGTGTCTGCTACATCTTTCTGCCATAGCAATTCATATCATCATTATTAAAAGTCCTTTTTGTCAAGTGGCCATATGGAAAGAAACAAAAGTAGAATTTGGAAAAGCAAGATGCAGAGGAAAATGAAAAACTATGGCCTTGATAGCCCACAGCAACACAGATGGACCAGCTTGGATCTCTGCTTTCAAAGTCTCCTGGAAGGTCTAGATTTTTTCTTCTTATCCTGCATCATGAACTATCTCAGTCATCCAAGAACTAAACACAGGGTGGATGAGAAATGGAGAAAAGAGAAAGGAAAGAGATCGGAATGATCCACTGTTAAGAAGGAAAGTGAACCCCACTATGTCACTTACGTGTTGTGTGCTCAGTCACTTCAGTCATATAAAACTCTACAATCCCATGGGCTGTAGCCCACCAAGCTTATCTTATCCATGGGGATTCTCCAGGCAAGAACACAGGAGTGGGTTGCCATGATCTCCTCCAAGAGATCTTCCTAATCCAGGGTCTGAACCCAGGTCTTCCACATTGCTTCTTTACCACCTGAAGCATAGGTAAAATAATGAGCTTTATTAGAAAAACTTATAGGTCAGTGGTCTGCATATGAAGATCCAGTCTCCTAGTAACCCACTAGGAGATGCAGACAGCATTTGGACCCAGGTGCTAATAGACACATGGTATGCTCTGAGAAGAATCTCATCCACTTCGTTATTCTTTTTTCTTACATGATACATGGTAGATGAATAGAAAATTGAGCTCCTATCATTCTGGGATTCAAGCCAACTTAGAGTCCATTAGAAAATAGAACCTTTTGCTCTAACCCTGTGGGAGGTTAGTTCAAGTGCAGCCTCTCAAATCAGAAGAAGAGGGCACCTTCCCTGATCCCTATCTACTCATGGATAGCATATTGTCCAGACAACTCAGAGTGGAACATAGAAGTAGCTTCCAGTTTCCAGATGCATCTACTCATTGGACCACATCTATTCTAATATATAGTGTATAGCTTATTCTTTTCCTTCTAAGACACAAAATTTTTAATTTCAAACAGTTAGTCATAAAAAATGGTCTCAATATAAGAGGACCTGATAAAATGCATTGACTTTAGATGGATTACAGAAGTTAAAAATATGATTGTTACCATTGTTTAGATGCTCAGTCATGTTCTCCTCTTTTGCAACCCCATGGACTGTAGCCTACTAGGTTCCTCTGTCCATGAGATTTCCCAGGCAAAACTATTACAACTTATTTAAAAATCAACTATATCACACATGACAGAACAGGGAGTGAAATACAGGTTTGAGTTGCAATGACAGGTCTTCCAGTGCAATGGCAGACAGCTTATGATGACTACTGCAAGAAAGATGACACTTTTTTTTGTGAGTTTCTAGAAACTGTCATCTTCTTTCCTTTCAATTATTATAGCAATCCAGCCAGATGTATATATTTATTTTTAAAATGTCTTATTTTAACCATAATAAGTAACTTCAATGTTCACTGCTATTGCCCTAATTAAATTCATGCTAAAATTTGCATCATTTAAATGTGACAAAACAAGTAGCTAAACTAATATTTTAGTTCTATGTAAACAGCATAATTAATAGATAAAAAGAACTTTCACTTTTCAACGGATTGTCATAAGGCTAGGCTGACAGAAAAAGAGATAGATGAAATTATTAAACCATGAGACTGTCAGCACTGATTTCAATATAAATCAGGACTGATTAGAATGAACATATAACACTTTCTCATTTACCAGGAATTTTGTCATGTACCATATTTTAATAGAAGGGTTTAATCCAGTCTCCTAGTAACCCACAAATGCAGACAGCCCATGCTATTGGGCTCTGAGAAGAATCTCATCCACTTCGTTATTCTTTTTTCTTACATGATACATGGTAGATGAATAGAAAATTGAGCTCCTATCATTCTGGGATTCAAGCCAACTTAGAGTCCATTAGAAAATAGAACCTTTTGCTCTAACCCTGTGGGAGGTTAGTTCAAGTGCAGCCTCTCAAATCAGAAGAAGAGGGCACCTTCCCTGATCCCTATCTACTCATGGATAGCATATTGTCCAGACAACTCAGAGTGGAACATAGAAGTAGCTTCCAGTTTCCAGATGCATCTACTCATTGGACCACATCTATTCTAATATATAGTGTATAGCTTATTCTTTTCCTTCTAAGACACAAAATTTTTAATTTCAAACAGTTAGTCATAAAAAATGGTCTCAATATAAGAGGACCTGATAAAATGCATTGACTTTAGATGGATTACAGAAGTTAAAAATATGATTGTTACCATTGTTTAGATGCTCAGTCATGTTCTCCTCTTTTGCAACCCCATGGACTGTAGCCTACTAGGTTCCTCTGTCCATGAGATTTCCCAGGCAAAACTATTACAACTTATTTAAAAATCAACTATATCACACATGACAGAACAGGGAGTGAAATACAGGTTTGAGTTGCAATGACAGGTCTTCCAGTGCAATGGCAGACAGCTTATGATGACTACTGCAAGAAAGATGACACTTTTTTTTGTGAGTTTCTAGAAACTGTCATCTTCTTTCCTTTCAATTATTATAGCAATCCAGCCAGATGTATATATTTATTTTTAAAATGTCTTATTTTAACCATAATAATTAACTTCAATGTTCACTGCTATTGCCCCTAATTAAATTCATGCTAAAATTTGCATCATTTAAATGTGACAAAACAAGTAGCTAAACTAATATTTTAGTTCTATGTAAACAGCATAATTAATAGATAAAAAGAACTTTCACTTTTCAACGGATTGTCATAAGGCTAGGCTGACAGAAAAAGAGATAGATGAAATTATTAAACCATGAGACTGTCAGCACTGATTTCAATATAAATCAGGACTGATTAGAATGAACATATAACACTTTCTCATTTACCAGGAATGTTTGTCATGTACCATATTTTAATAGAAGGGTTTAAGAAGGCTCTTTACCCACGATTATTGATCACTTGGCAGTGAACTTGACCTCTGAACTGAATTCAGAGGTAAAAGAGTTTGTGATATAATCACAAACAAAAAAATAACAAAAAATAACCAAATCTCTCTGTTTCCAGTGTATCTGAGCAGGAAACCTATAGAAAACTTGGCAGTGAGCATGCTATGTTTAGAAACATAAATGCACTCTGCTAAGAAATATCTTGATTCAATAACTTTGGCTTCTTTCAGAATAAAATTAAGTTGTCAGGCAACAAAGATCTACTTTATCAGGAATAAGACTACAGGTGGGGTGATTTGACTGTTGGGTGGGTAGATAGAATACACAGCGGGCCTTGATTGTAAATGGTTAGTTGAAATAGATTGACTTGTGCTGATGAGTATAATAATGGGAAGGTTCAATGAAAATAATTTTTAAAAATTTTAATTCTCACAAGCAAACAGTTGCTTTTTTTCCCAAAGACAGAAATGCAGCGATGAGAAAACCAATCTGTGATAACTCCAGACATTAGAGGTCAGATTGTGACTTCTGTGTGTGCCACAGCATATCATTAGAAGGAAAGAACTGAGACAGGCATGTTTCTTGGTGGTGTTGCTGGGCAGAAAATATATAATGTGGCTAGAAATATAATAAGTTGCAACCTCTACAGTGACAGCTATTCACCCTCAGAATAAAAAAGCCAAGGACCAGTAAATACAGGTCTCAGCTCCATAGTGGAAAGGCAGCAAGGCAGAGATGAGCAAAGAGCTATGCATTGTTTATATTGTTTGTATTTTTATGTGTGAAAAGTCAAGATATTTGGTCAGTAATGGCTAAAATATGCAATTTGCTAAATCTCTAGCAAGAGTCTAATCATTGTACTTCATTCATTCCTAAACACACACACACATACACACCTCCCTTCTAGGTACATGATTTTCACCTGTTGTAATCTCCACCAATACCTTTGCTAGACTGAGGTGTTCTAATTGGATACAAAAGCAATCAATGTAACAGGACACAGTTAACCCCCCAGAGGTATTCTAGTCTACTCAGCCGTGACAGCTAGTAGGAAACTTACGTAGTTTCAACAAACCATTCAAAGGTAGATAGAAAATGCTAACAGAAAGAGAATTTTAGCAAAAAATATTGGGTGAAAAACATTCTAGCACTTTTTGTATCAATCTATGATTCTTTAAACTTTACCCTAATTTCTGTCCCCTTGAATATTCTCCATACAGTTGTGTTTTTCTAGAACACACTTGAATTCAATTTTCCTAAATTTGAGTTTCTAATCCTGAAGGGTTTTCATAATTTTTTTCTTTCTTAGTATATTTATTTTTAATTGGAGGATAATTACAGAATTATGTTGGTTTCTGCCATACGTCAGCATGGACCAACCATAGTTATTATGTATGTCCTGTGTTTTCTTGACTCAGCATCAAGCTTCTGGTAATTTTTATTAATACAGTCCAACACTTAGGATCAACAGTTAGGATCACATTTGAGGCATGTTTGTGCACACATATGCTACACACACACACACACACACACACACACACAGAGAAAATTCAAAAAGAGATGAGGATTATTACATGGACACAGAGCAATCACAGATCAAGCATCCCAGGTTTTCACTACTCACAAAATGAAACTTCATTGGATCATGAGATCAGGTGATTTTTAATTTGTTGTAGCTTAGTCACTCAGTCATGTCCAATTCTTTTACTATCCCATAGACTGTAGCCTACCAGATTTCTCTGTACATGGAATTTCCCAGGCAAGAATGTTGGAGTAGGTTGCCATGTCCTTCTCCCGGGGACTTTAACCATCCAGGGATAGAACCCATGTCTCCTGAATTGACAGACCAGTTCTTTAGCTCTCAGCCAACAAGGAGGCCCTTATTTTTAATTTAACTGAGGCAAAAAAAAATCCAAGGTTGTTTTGCAAGAGTATGCTATGAAGGTCATGAGTCAGCTCAGTTAATCCTTGAAAACATGCTCATATTTTGTATATTTTCAATGAGAAATTTCAAGTTATGTTGACGTTAAATGACTTATTCAGACGCTACAGATGCTGAATAGATGTGCTACATCTGATCTGGATCTCCTGAATCATGCTTAGAAAATCATTAAAATGATATACTTTCTTAAATAGTCACTTTGAGGTCAATTCCTAATGCTTCTTTTTTAAAGAATTTTCCAGACTTGTTCTGCACATTAGGAAAGAAAATTTTTTACAACTTTAGGGTTAAATTGTTTGAAGCATAGTAAACTGACACTTATGTGTGTTTCATACATTTTGAAAACTATATAACTTGGAGTTATATATAACTTTCATGGATATCTCGCAGTAGGAAATAGCAGCACACTCCAGTATTCTTGCCTAGAGAATTCCCTGGACAAGAGCCCTATGGACTACAGTTCATGGGGTAGCAAAGTGTCAGATATGACTAAGTGACTGAACATACATTATTGACTATCCTTACTGCATTGCAAGTCATATGTTTTTCAGATATAATCTACATCTTACAACATCTCATTAAGTGGCTTCATGTCTCTCTCTGTTCTCTTTTTAGAATTCCACAGTGGCATGCCAGCAGATTTCTTCAGAGCCACAAAAAGGGTGCTTCTAACCCCTTGCTGACTGTAGGTCAGGTAGTGATCATGGTAAAAACCTGTCTGAACAATTCAGGAGACACAAAAGAGACAGATTTGATCACTGAGTCAGGAAGATCCCCTGGAGGAGGGCATAGTGACCCGTATTCTTGCCTGGAGAATCCCAGGGACTGAGGAGCCTGGTGGACTACAGTCCACAGGGTCACACAGAGTTGGACATGACTGAAGAGACTTAAACAGCGCATTAAAAAGCAGAGGCATCACTCTGCTGACAAAGGTCTGTATAGTCAAAAGCTATGGTTTTTCAAGTAGTCATGTACAGACGTGAGATCTGGACCGTAAAGAAGTCTGAGCACCAAATAATGGCTGCATTCAAATTCCGGTCCTGGGAAAGACTCTTGAGGGTCTCTTGGACTGCAAGGAGATCAAACCAGTCAATCCTAAAGGAAATCAGCCCTGTATATTCAGTGGAGCAACTGGTGATGAAGCTGAAGCTGAAATATTTTGGCCACTATCGAGCCAACTCACTGGAAAAAACCCTGATGCCAGTAAAGGGGTCAGCTCAGTTAATCCTTGAAAACATGCTCATATTTTGTATATTTTCAATGAGAAATTTCAAGTTATGTTGACGTTAAATGACTTATTCAGACGCTACAGATGCTGAATAGATGTGCTACATCTGATCTGGATCTCCTGAATCATGCTTAGAAAATCATTAAAATGATATACTTTCTTAAATAGTCACTTTGAGGTCAATTCCTAATGCTTCTTTTTTAAAGAATTTTCCAGACTTGTTCTGCACATTAGGAAAGAAAATTTTTTACAACTTTAGGGTTAAATTGTTTGAAGCATAGTAAACTGACACTTATGTGTGTTTCATACATTTTGAAAACTATATAACTTGGAGTTATATATAACTTTCATGGATATCTCGCAGTAGGAAATAGCAGCACACTCCAGTATTCTTGCCTAGAGAATTCCCTGGACAAGAGCCCTATGGACTACAGTTCATGGGGTAGCAAAGTGTCAGATATGACTAAGTGACTGAACATACATTATTGACTATCCTTACTGCATTGCAAGTCATATGTTTTTCAGATATAATCTACATCTTACAACATCTCATTAAGTGGCTTCATGTCTCTCTCTGTTCTCTTTTTAGAATTCCACAGTGGCATGCCAGCAGATTTCTTCAGAGCCACAAAAGGATGCTTCTAACCCCTTGCTGACTATAGGTCAGGTAGTGCTCGTGGTAAAAACCTGTCTGAACAATTCAGGAGACACAAAAGAGACAGATTTGATCACTGAGTCAGGAAGATCCCCTGGAGGAGGGCATAGTGACCCGTATTCTTGCCTGGAGAATCCCAGGGACTGAGGAGCCTGGTGGACTACAGTCCACAGGGTCACACAGAGTTGGACATGACTGAAGAGACTTAAACAGCGCATTAAAAAGCAGAGGCATCACTCTGCTGACAAAGGTCTGTATAGTCAAAAGCTATGGTTTTTCAAGTAGTCATGTACAGACGTGAGATCTGGACCGTAAAGAAGTCTGAGCACCAAATAATGGCTGCATTCAAATTCCGGTCCTGGGAAAGACTCTTGAGGGTCTCTTGGACTGCAAGGAGATCAAACCAGTCAATCCTAAAGGAAATCAGCCCTGTATATTCATTGGAGCAACTGGTGATGAAGCTGAAGCTGAAATATTTTGGCCACATGAATCAAAGAGCCAACTCACTGGAAAAAAACCCTGATGCCAGTAAGGATTGAGGATAGGAAGAGAAGGGGGTGACAGAGGAGGAGGTGGTTTGATGGCATCATCAACTCAATGGACATGAGTTTCAGGAAACTCTTGGAGAAGGTGAAGGATAGGGCAGCCTAGTGTGCTGCAGTCCATGGGATCACAAAGAGTTGGACACAACTGAGTAACTGAATTGAACTGATACTGAAATGTACAGTCTTCAGATTAAAAAAAAATAGCTCACCAAGATATAGACAATCTTGATGAACACACACACATACACACACACACAGCTAGACATGTGATAATAAAATTTTTGAAATGCAAGGAAAGAGAGGAAATGTATGACTTTTAAAGAGAAAATTATAAAAGAAAGATAAAAGATACACTTTCCAAATCATTGTTCCCTAGAGCTAAGTCTGCATTGACCATGGCAGAATGATTGGAATTTTGTAAAAACATAGTTTAAAAGAATTTTTGAAATAAAAAGACATGGTTTTAGTTTAAAAGAATCTTTGAAATAAAAAGACATGGTTTAAGAGACAGTCTCATAATAGCATGGTGCTAAAAATTCTAAATTGTTTTAACTAACAATTTGGAGCGAGGGTGGAAGGAAGTAGGAAACTAAATATTTTCTAACGGTTTCATCTCTACATGAAGTGTGAAGACAGAACAAGTGAAACATCTTGAGAAGAGAGTATTTAACACTCCTAAAATATTCTAAAACTAAACTTAATTTTGATTGGTAAAGGCTGGAAGAGAATCATATCAGAATAAAATTCTAAATTATTAAATTAAAGGGCACAGAGAACTTACTCAAGGCAACGAAAAATAGGGTAAGATATATAACAAAAAGCTGGAATATCAGGACTGTGTGGGAGGTGGGCATCACCCTTGCAAAACATGTATGCTCCTGGACCGTAAGAAGTCTGAGCACCAAATAATGGCTGCATTCAAATTCCGGTCCTGGGAAAGACTCTTGAGGGTCTCTTGGACTGCAAGGAGATCAAACCAGTCAATCCTAAAGGAAATCAGCCCTGTATATTCATTGGAGCAACTGGTGATGAAGCTGAAGCTGAAATATTTTGGCCACATGAATCAAAGAGCCAACTCACTGGAAAAAAACCCTGATGCCAGTAAGGATTGAGGATAGGAAGAGAAGGGGGTGACAGAGGAGGAGGTGGTTTGATGGCATCATCAACTCAATGGACATGAGTTTCAGGAAACTCTTGGAGAAGGTGAAGGATAGGGCAGCCTAGTGTGCTGCAGTCCATGGGATCACAAAGAGTTGGACACAACTGAGTAACTGAATTGAACTGATACTGAAATGTACAGTCTTCAGATTAAAAAAAAATAGCTCACCAAGATATAGACAATCTTGATGAACACACACACATACACACACACACAGCTAGACATGTGATAATAAAATTTTTGAAATGCAAGGAAAGAGAGGAAATGTATGACTTTTAAAGAGAAAATTATAAAAGAAAGATAAAAGATACACTTTCCAAATCATTGTTCCCTAGAGCTAAGTCTGCATTGACCATGGCAGAATGATTGGAATTTTGTAAAAACATAGTTTAAAAGAATTTTTGAAATAAAAAGACATGGTTTTAGTTTAAAAGAATCTTTGAAATAAAAAGACATGGTTTAAGAGACAGTCTCATAATAGCATGGTGCTAAAAATTCTAAATTGTTTTAACTAACAATTTGGAGCGAGGGTGGAAGGAAGTAGGAAACTAAATATTTTCTAACGGTTTCATCTCTACATGAAGTGTGAAGACAGAACAAGTGAAACATCTTGAGAAGAGAGTATTTAACACTCCTAAAATATTCTAAAACTAAACTTAATTTTGATTGGTAAAGGCTGGAAGAGAATCATATCAGAATAAAATTCTAAATTATTAAATTAAAGGGGCACAGAGAACTTACTCAAGGCAACGAAAAATAGGGTAAGATATATAACAAAAAGCTGGAATATCAGGACTGTGTGGGAGGTGGGCATCACCCTTGCAAAACATGTATGCTCCTGCTAAGGTCCCATCCCCCTGCTGAGGTTCCATCTGCTCTCGCAAGACTGTATATCCCTGCAAAGGTCTGATAAGAAGGAGAACAGCATGTCACAGCTGAGCCGATGGTGCACATCCTGCTGAGGCACCATGACCAGGCTCCTGATTCTGAGAAGACCCCCTTCCTAGAATGATGCCACCTGACCTATGAAAAATTTTATTCCACCCTAGCTTTTCCCACCTCAATCAGGTATATAACCCCGGCTGTAAAACTTACCAGGGCCTGTTCTTGCCTATAGAGGCAGCCCAGCTGTTCTCCTGAATACACCTGGTTTTGTGCTGGCAGTCCAGTCAGTCCCGCTGTTTCCTGCTTCCTCTTTTCTGTCCCGCTCCTTTCCTCCCGAACTATACAACATAAAAAATAAAAAGGAAAGAGGTAGTGGAAAAGATAGTAAAGTAAAATGTAAGGAATAAAACCACTGAAAATAAACATGAAGAAGCACTGAAAATAAAAGGACTCTTTAACTTAAGAAAATCAAAAGAAGAAATAAAGTAAAAAGGAATTAATCACAATAAATAGTGAAAATAATTAAAACAGAATACAAAGGAAATGGGGCTTCCCAGGTAGCACTAGTGGTAAAGAATCCATCTGCCAATGAGGAGATATAAGAGATACAGGTTCGATCCTTGGGTTGGGAAGATCTCTTGGAGGAGTGCATTGTGACCCGCTCCAGTATTTTTGCCTGGAAAACCCCATGGAGGGAGAAGTCTGGCAGGCCACAGTCTGTAGCGTTACAAAGAGTTGACACGTGACTGAAGCTACAGCACACACAAAAAAAGAAATACTGAAAGAATAATGAAGGCAAACTCTAATTTTTCTTTTTGATGATTACCTAAATAGATAAACAACATATAAGCCTGAATAAGGAAAAGAGAAATCTTAGGAGAATAATATGAAGGAATATACACGTAAATAAGGTAGTAATTAGAAGAATTACAAGATAATTTACTCAAGGCAACGAAAAATAGGGTAAGATATATAACAAAAAGCTGGAATATCAGGACTGTGTGGGAGGTGGGCATCACCCTTGCAAAACATGTATGCTCCTGCTAAGGTCCCATCCCCCTGCTGAGGTTCCATCTGCTCTCGCAAGACTGTATATCCCTGCAAAGGTCTGATAAGAAGGAGAACAGCATGTCACAGCTGAGCCGATGGTGCACATCCTGCTGAGGCACCATGACCAGGCTCCTGATTCTGAGAAGACCCCCTTCCTAGAATGATGCCACCTGACCTATGAAAAATTTTATTCCACCCTAGCTTTTCCCACCTCAATCAGGTATATAACCCCGGCTGTAAAACTTACCAGGGCCTGTTCTTGCCTATAGAGGCAGCCCAGCTGTTCTCCTGAATACACCTGGTTTTGTGCTGGCAGTCCAGTCAGTCCCGCTGTTTCCTGCTTCCTCTTTTCTGTCCCGCTCCTTTCCTCCCGAACTATACAACATAAAAAATAAAAAGGAAAGAGGTAGTGGAAAAGATAGTAAAGTAAAATGTAAGGAATAAAACCACTGAAAATAAACATGAAGAAGCACTGAAAATAAAAGGACTCTTTAACTTAAGAAAATCAAAAGAAGAAATAAAGTAAAAAGGAATTAATCACAATAAATAGTGAAAATAATTAAAACAGAATACAAAGGAAATGGGGCTTCCCAGGTAGCACTAGTGGTAAAGAATCCATCTGCCAATGAGGAGATATAAGAGATACAGGTTCGATCCTTGGGTTGGGAAGATCTCTTGGAGGAGTGCATTGTGACCCGCTCCAGTATTTTTGCCTGGAAAACCCCATGGAGGGAGAAGTCTGGCAGGCCACAGTCTGTAGCGTTACAAAGAGTTGACACGTGACTGAAGCTACAGCACACACACACAAAAGAAATACTGAAAGAATAATGAAGGCAAACTCTAATTTTTCTTTTTGATGATTACCTAAATAGATAAACAACATATAAGCCTGAATAAGGAAAAGAGAAATCTTAGGAGAATAATATGAAGGAATATACACGTAAATAAGGTAGTAATTAGAAGAATTACAAGATAATACAGAACTTCCTAGCAACGAATTTAGACAGCTAGATCAGTGCTGCCCAATAGAATTTCAAAAATAGTGGAGACTCTTTTCATAGTCCTCAGGGCATCCTTTAGTGACACGGGATTATGAAGCACTTAAATTGTGGCTAGTATGTTTGGGGAACTAATTTTGTTTTTTAATTTTATTTATTTATTTATTTTACATTTACAGAGTTTTAATGTTTTACTGCCACATATAACCCGGATCAGCCATAGGTATACACATGTCCCCTCCCACCAGAACTTGCCTCCCATCTCCCTCCCCATCTCACTCCTCTAGGTGTATTCAATTTTAATACATGTCAGTAGTTGCAAGCAGTTAGCAGCTACCAGATGAAGGAGCACAGAGGAAATGATGATTACCTCCTGAATTTAACACAAAGAGCACGTCTGAGTAGGTCAATAATCATACAAAAGATCAAACGAATGCATATCTACTAAATTAAAATTCAACAAGCTTAGCTTTAGCTGACCTCTTCCTAATCTCTAAAGATTTAGATAATTGCTGCTATTTAAACCATTTCAGGTAGTTTAAAAATAAATAGAACTTCCTATAACTCATGGTATAAGACTGCGAATCCTCGATCCCAAATTCAACAAAAATAATGCAGAAAGTAAAACCATAGATCAATTCTACTAATGAATAACAGTGCAAAATTCTAATGTTAGCAAATGAGAACTGGTAACACATTCAATGATTCATAAGCAAGTTTTCTACTACTAAAATTACTGCTGTGGTTCAGCAATGAGAAATCTGTCAACATAATTAATTGCACCATTAAATTAAAAGAAGAAAATTCTTACAGCAAGCAATAGATACTGAAAAGAATAATGAAGGCAAACTCTAATTTTTCTTTTTGATGATTACCTAAATAGATAAACAACATATAAGCCTGAATAAGGAAAAGAGAAATCTTAGGAGAATAATATGAAGGAATATACACGTAAATAAGGTAGTAATTAGAAGAATTACAAGATAATACAGAACTTCCTAGCAACGAATTTAGACAGCTAGATCAGTGCTGCCCAATAGAATTTCAAAAATAGTGGAGACTCTTTTCATAGTCCTCAGGGCATCCTTTAGTGACACGGGATTATGAAGCACTTAAATTGTGGCTAGTATGTTTGGGGAACTAATTTTGTTTTTTAATTTTATTTATTTATTTATTTTACATTTACAGAGTTTTAATGTTTTTACTGCCACATATAACCCGGATCAGCCATAGGTATACACATGTCCCCTCCCACCAGAACTTGCCTCCCATCTCCCTCCCCATCTCACTCCTCTAGGTGTATTCAATTTTAATACATGTCAGTAGTTGCAAGCAGTTAGCAGCTACCAGATGAAGGAGCACAGAGGAAATGATGATTACCTCCTGAATTTAACACAAAGAGCACGTCTGAGTAGGTCAATAATCATACAAAAGATCAAACGAATGCATATCTACTAAATTAAAATTCAACAAGCTTAGCTTTAGCTGACCTCTTCCTAATCTCTAAAGATTTAGATAATTGCTGCTATTTAAACCATTTCAGGTAGTTTAAAAATAAATAGAACTTCCTATAACTCATGGTATAAGACTGCGAATCCTCGATCCCAAATTCAACAAAAATAATGCAGAAAGTAAAACCATAGATCAATTCTACTAATGAATAACAGTGCAAAATTCTAATGTTAGCAAATGAGAACTGGTAACACATTCAATGATTCATAAGCAAGTTTTCTACTACTAAAATTACTGCTGTGGTTCAGCAATGAGAAATCTGTCAACATAATTAATTGCACCATTAAATTAAAAAGAAGAAAATTCTTACAGCAAGCAATAGATACTGAAAAAGAATAGGATAAAATGGAAACTCATTCCTTAAAACACCCTAATTTAAAAACATGAATTAAAAATGCTAAAGTTGACCCAAAATTAATAGCAAATTCAATAAATGGTGAAATATTATAACTTTTCGTTAAATCATGAAAAAGACAAAAAATATCTTTCTGGTTAGTTCAAAATTATTTTAGACCTCCTAGACAAAGCTTCAACACAACAAACATAAGTAATTACTATAAATTTGTAAAAGCAAGCTGAATTATCCTTATTTGTAAATAAATGAGTAACAAATAGTTTTCTAAATTAAAATATTACATTGCATTTTAGGAAAATTTTTAGATAAACATCTTGCGAAGGAGAAGGAAATGCAACCCACTCCAGTATCTTTGCCTGGAAAATTCCATGGACGGAGAAGCCTGGAGAGTTACAGTCCATAGGGTCTCAAATACATATTTGAGGCTTCCCTAATGGCTCAGTGGTGAGGAACCTGCCTGCGATGCAGAAAACCTGGGTTCTATCCCTGAGTTGGGAAGATCCCTTGGAGGAGGGCATGGCAACCCACTCCAGTATTCTTTCCTGGAGAATCCCATGGACAAAGGAGCCTGATGGGCTGTAGTCCATGTAGTCACAGACCGAAGTGACTAAGCAACAGCAGCAGAGAGAGAGATAGCTTGTGAGAGATCTCTCAACAAGTCAGGGACTCCAGAAACCTCAAAATAATCAAAGAATAAAACTGACCACAAAAAATTAAAATATTACACATCAGAAAACAATGAAGTTAAATACTAATGATTTAGAAAAAAATTATGACTCTGAAGAAGCATATTTATTTAATTTTTTACTGATCTTATCAAAGAAAAAGAGAAGTAATTCAATAACTAAAGTCATTTAACAAGCTATTTATGAGAGAAGTTAAAATGGAAAATGAGCAGATAAAATGGTTTTAATTGTATAAGTGGTCAGATATATGCAAATTATGTCGATAGTGGGATAGCATTTTATTGTTATTAAATTGGCCTTCAATTTCAGAAAATAGTATCATCCAATCTTGGTATAATATTGATGCTACAGTCTTTAGGAGGATATTTAAGAAAATGCATTCAAATTAAAAGTATTATGACTTGTGTCCCAGGAAATTCACTTTGGAATTCATCCCACAGAAGAAATACATATATACAGGAGTTGCATTGCATCAGCATTGGTTTTCATAATATACAGCTTCATATAATGCCTATGGGTGGAAGAGCTAGAAATCATAGGACAGATGTAAGCTATTATAACTTTTCGTTAAATCATGAAAAAGACAAAAAATCTCTTTCTGGTTAGTTCAAAATTATTTTAGACCTCCTAGACAAAGCTTCAACACAACAAACATAAGTAATTACTATAAATTTGTAAAAGCAAGCTGAATTATCCTTATTTGTAAATAAATGAGTAACAAATAGTTTTCTAAATTAAAATATTACATTGCATTTTAGGAAAATTTTTAGATAAACATCTTGCGAAGGAGAAGGAAATGCAACCCACTCCAGTATCTTTGCCTGGAAAATTCCATGGACGGAGAAGCCTGGAGAGTTACAGTCCATAGGGTCTCAAATACATATTTGAGGCTTCCCTAATGGCTCAGTGGTGAGGAACCTGCCTGCGATGCAGAAAACCTGGGTTCTATCCCTGAGTTGGGAAGATCCCTTGGAGGAGGGCATGGCAACCCACTCCAGTATTCTTTCCTGGAGAATCCCATGGACAAAGGAGCCTGATGGGCTGTAGTCCATGTAGTCACAGACCGAAGTGACTAAGCAACAGCAGCAGAGAGAGAGATAGCTTGTGAGAGATCTCTCAACAAGTCAGGGACTCCAGAAACCTCAAAATAATCAAAGAATAAAACTGACCACAAAAAATTAAAATATTACACATCAGAAAACAATGAAGTTAAATACTAATGATTTAGAAAAAAATTATGACTCTGAAGAAGCATATTTATTTAATTTTTTACTGATCTTATCAAAGAAAAAGAGAAGTAATTCAATAACTAAAGTCATTTAACAAGCTATTTATGAGAGAAGTTAAAATGGAAAATGAGCAGATAAAATGGTTTTAATTGTATAAGTGGTCAGATATATGCAAATTATGTCGATAGTGGGATAGCATTTTATTGTTATTAAATTGGCCTTCAATTTCAGAAAATAGTATCATCCAATCTTGGTATAATATTGATGCTACAGTCTTTAGGAGGATATTTAAGAAAATGCATTCAAATTAAAAGTATTATGACTTGTGTCCCAGGAAATTCACTTTGGAATTCATCCCACAGAAGAAATACATATATACAGGAGTTGCATTGCATCAGCATTGGTTTTCATAATATACAGCTTCATATAATGCCTATGGGTGGAAGAGCTAGAAATATGGCATGAGTATTTAAAAAGTACAGATGTAAGCTATTATATATAGAATAGGTAAACAATAAGGTCTTACTGTATAGCACAGAGAATCATATTCAATATCCTACAATAAATCATAATGGAAAAGAATATTTTTTTAAAAATATAAGCATATGTATAATTGAATGACTGCTATACAACAAAAATTAATACAACATTGTAAATCTACTATAGTTCCATAATAAGCATATAAATGGATGTGTTTGCAGTGTGCCTATTGTCCTGATGTGATGTGTATTTGTAAAGTATATAATATTATTCAATTATATATATATTAAATCCTACGTGAGTGTTTATCTATTTCTTGTGTGTGTGCTCAATTTTGTACGACTGTTTTGACACAGTCCACCATGCTCCTCTGTTCATGGAAACAATACTAGGAAAGAGTAATAGACTGGGTTGCCATTTCCTTCTCCAAGGGATCTTCCCAACTCACAGAGTGAACTCCTGTGCTTCCTGTATTGCAGGTGACTTATTTCTTTATCTGCTCAGGCATCAGGGTAATTCTATCTGTTTCTAGGAACATAAATAAAAGTGTGGGAAGACACACCTCTTAGGATGTGTGTTTGTTATTTTCCTATTTTAAGGCATCTTTTACATTATATATTTTTTTAATTTTTAGAAAGTAAAACATCATTGCTGTAGCAAAAAAAAAAACCAAAACCACTGTAGTACAAAGATACAAAAAAGAAAGCTAAATACTGCCCACATCTCACCTCTCTGATCCCTTTCTCTTACGCCAAGCTTTGTGATAAGAAATGCCAACAAGCATCCTTCCTCACCTTTATCTTTGCCTGAACTAATATGAATACATACAAGCATATGCACATGTGTAGTGGTTTCCTTCTTTGTAAGGAAATACAATCATAAAGTTACATATTACTTGACAACTTGTTATTTTCACTAAACAATCTATCAAGAAAATTTCTGATACACAAGTGAAATATAAGAGTGTGTGTATGTGGCAGGGCGTGTATGTGTTTTTTCCCTCTCTGATCACTTTCACACACACACACAATTTTATTTGAGTGAATACATTACAAATGCTGAGACTTTTTTTTTCCTTTAACATGTTGGTTTGAATTGATTTTGTTCTTCGTTTTGTGTTGCTTGTCACCAAAAATAGGATCAGGCTGTTTGCTGTTCAAAAGCCAGTTGAAACCAGGTTGGTAGAAAGAAAGGTGGCTTTATTTCAGATGCCAGCAACCAAGGCAGAGGGGTAGGGGGCAGACATCTGTCCAAATACCAACTCCCCCCACTGACAATCAGTGGGCAAGAGCTTTTACAAAGAGAAGTGGCTACATGAAGAAGCAGTATGCTCAGTTCTAATGGTCATCTCGAAACTGATTACCAATGCTCTGACCAGTATCATCTTGATTATTTTAGGTACAGTTAATCTTCAGTTCCAAGGTCAATTTGTTTCCATTTCTTAGAAGCCAGTTCTTGAAATTATGGCAGCTGATGTGATGACTTCAGTCTGGTCATCATATAGTTAACTTCTCTGCTTGTTTCAATATCTATATTCAGTGTCTATAAAGATGTCTCATAGGACTAATAGTATGAGTCATAACTCAGACTATTATCTATAGCCCTAGAGAAAGAATTAAAAATCTCTGACTTTGACTAATGACTGCACTATTATTATTTGGTCTCCTTTGATTGCTTTCCTTTGTTTCTGAATTTTCTAAGTTCTTTGATTAGACTTATTCTTTGGCTAAAGTTTTTCCAAGACAAAAAGCAGGCAGAAGATATTGGGGAGGAGTAAGGACCATAACGTTCTGCTCCACTTCATTTTCACTTGCCACTCTTCTCTCCTTTCTTTCATAGGTGGCACCATTAATATGAGATAACTCAGATGGGTAGAAATGGAAGAATAAAGAGAGAAAGACTTTTTATATAAATCTTGCTATATTTTCCTCCTTAAAATGAGTCAATCTAACAGGGGCAAAGCTAAAGGGTCAAAGAATTTATGCTGTGTGCTAGTATTTTCTGACATGTATTCTTTTATTTCTATCTTGTTCTTACTGTTTGGTACTCTATATAGATAAAGGTTAATTTATATTTATAATGTATGTGAGAAATCCATCTAGAGAAGTGTAATAGGTTAACCAGAAATTGAGACGCCTAAGGTGCTCAATCAAGTATTTATTGACCCTGAAAATGATGACAAGTCATTTGGCAAGAATAACACATAGCACTAGTATGTAGGTGCACAACCTATATACTAAGAGTCAGATTCATTTCTGAATTAATCTATCTGTACAGTGAACTTTGTAAGAATAACCCATAGTGTGAACTGTTTTCACCATAAATGAAAAGATGATTTTGACCACAGAATACCAGCTTTGACATATCTTCAGTTTTAGCTGTCGACAATTTGCAAGCTTTGAATACTTAGAGACTGATATGACCCTATTCTCTTTGCTAAAGCTCTTTACTGGCTGTCACCACTAGGAAGCTGTAATGTGTATTGGGTTAGAGCATGAGTTCTGGACCCAGAATTTCTGGATTTACATCCTTGATGCAGTTCTTTTATTGTGATTTCTGTGCTCTATTCCTCATCTTAACAGCAGGCTTAGGGATAGCATTTACCTCTCAGGGTAATGAGGAGAATCCAATAAATTAATTATCTGTAAAGCTTTGGAAGTTCCCAGGTGGTGTTAGTAGTAAAGAATCTGCCTCCCAATACAGGAGACATAAGAGACACGGGTTCGATCCCTGGATCAGGAAGACCCTCTGGAGGAGGGCATGGAAACCCACTCTTGTATTCTTGCCTGAAGAATCCTGTTAACAGAGGTGGACTACAGTCCAAAGGGTTGTAAACAGTTAGACACAACTGAAGCATACATGCATGTTCATTGTCCACATTGCCCAAAGCTTTAGAACAGTGCTTGACACTTACGTACTGCTAAATTAGTGTTTGTGGTATTTTGTTGTGCTGTTGTTAAGACGTGGTTGGCATCAAGCAGTTGACCATCATCTGAGTCAGAAACAGTCAACCCTTCGCTCTTCCCAGGAGACCCTTCGCCAACTCACATTAGGACATTCCCACCCCACATTGCTGTGTGCTAGTATTTTCTGACATGTATTCTTTTATTTCTATCTTGTTCTTACTGTTTGGTACTCTATATAGATAAAGGTTAATTTATATTTATAATGTATGTGAGAAATCCATCTAGAGAAGTGTAATAGGTTAACCAGAAATTGAGACGCCTAAGGTGCTCAATCAAGTATTTATTGACCCTGAAAATGATGACAAGTCATTTGGCAAGAATAACACATAGCACTAGTATGTAGGTGCACAACCTATATACTAAGAGTCAGATTCATTTCTGAATTAATCTATCTGTACAGTGAACTTTGTAAGAATAACCCATAGTGTGAACTGTTTTCACCATAAATGAAAAGATGATTTTGACCACAGAATACCAGCTTTGACATATCTTCAGTTTTAGCTGTCGACAATTTGCAAGCTTTGAATACTTAGAGACTGATATGACCCTATTCTCTTTGCTAAAGCTCTTTACTGGCTGTCACCACTAGGAAGCTGTAATGTGTATTGGGTTAGAGCATGAGTTCTGGACCCAGAATTTCTGGATTTACATCCTTGATGCAGTTCTTTTATTGTGATTTCTGTGCTCTATTCCTCATCTTAACAGCAGGCTTAGGGATAGCATTTACCTCTCAGGGTAATGAGGAGAATCCAATAAATTAATTATCTGTAAAGCTTTGGAAGTTCCCAGGTGGTGTTAGTAGTAAAGAATCTGCCTCCCAATACAGGAGACATAAGAGACACGGGTTCGATCCCTGGATCAGGAAGACCCTCTGGAGGAGGGCATGGAAACCCACTCTTGTATTCTTGCCTGAAGAATCCTGTTAACAGAGGTGGACTACAGTCCAAAGGGTTGTAAACAGTTAGACACAACTGAAGCATACATGCATGTTCATTGTCCACATTGCCCAAAGCTTTAGAACAGTGCTTGACACTTACGTACTGCTAAATTAGTGTTTGTGGTATTTTGTTGTGCTGTTGTTAAGACGTGGTTGGCATCAAGCAGTTGACCATCATCTGAGTCAGAAACAGTCAACCCTTCGCTCTTCCCAGGAGACCCTTCGCCAACTCACATTAGGACATTCACCCACTGAACCCTCCTGTCTGAAGCATCCATTTAAGGCCAAGGTGAATGGGAAAAGATTCTAGAAAGGATAGAAGGTGATATTAAATATGAAGTCAGGTGAAGTTTTAAAAATCTGAAATCTAAAATGTCTAGCAAGTTGAACTGTTAGCCATGACTCTAATAGCTCCCAGTGTGTCTGCCTCCAGCATGATTTCTCCAACTTTGCTCCTCATCCTAATTCCCTGATTCTCATCTACCATGTATTAAAATAATAAGTTAAACTTGTTTCCATAATAGAAGTTAATACCATCTTGAATGTGTGTGTGCTCAGTTGTGTCCAAATCTTTAAAGTCCCATCAGCTGTAGCCCAGCAGACTCCTTTGCCCATGGAATTTTCCAGGTAAAAATACTGGAGCAGATTGCATTTCCTATTCCAAGGCATCTTCCTGACTCAAGGACTGAACCCACATCTGCTGTATTGGCAGGTGTAATCTTTACCACTGAGTCACCTGGGAAGTCCAACACTATTGTAGTCAGAGACAAAAATTGCCTAATATGGATAGAATGTAAAACCTTAGTTGAAGACACAGCTCTTGTGGAGCTACAGAACTGTTTGTCATGTGATCTTTATTTGTTCATTATTATTGTGGGAGTTTTTTCTGGTGGGGACTTACATTTCAAATAGGTACCATAGCTAGGGATCTCCTGCCAACTGAGATTTGGCTAAAAAGCCAATTTTTCCTGCAAGCCAGCACCACCTTCCAACCTCCTTCAGTCTCAACATATAATGATTTTTCTCTCAACTCTTTTTAGTCACCAAATCTCAATCTTTAAATTACCTCTTTCATTATGTCTTCTCCATTTCTATCACCACTGATGTCACTTCATGACAGGATTGCCATCCACACCTTCTATCTTGATTTTCTGATTTCTCACCAATACATCCCTATATCAACACAAATGAGAGACTTCCTCCTACATGCATGTTCATTGTCCACATTGCCCAAAGCTTTAGAACAGTGCTTGACACTTACGTACTGCTAAATTAGTGTTTGTGGTATTTTGTTGTGCTGTTGTTAAGACGTGGTTGGCATCAAGCAGTTGACCATCATCTGAGTCAGAAACAGTCAACCCTTCGCTCTTCCCAGGAGACCCTTCGCCAACTCACATTAGGACATTCACCCACTGAACCCTCCTGTCTGAAGCATCCATTTAAGGCCAAGGTGAATGGGAAAAGATTCTAGAAAGGATAGAAGGTGATATTAAATATGAAGTCAGGTGAAGTTTTAAAAATCTGAAATCTAAAATGTCTAGCAAGTTGAACTGTTAGCCATGACTCTAATAGCTCCCAGTGTGTCTGCCTCCAGCATGATTTCTCCAACTTTGCTCCTCATCCTAATTCCCTGATTCTCATCTACCATGTATTAAAATAATAAGTTAAACTTGTTTCCATAATAGAAGTTAATACCATCTTGAATGTGTGTGTGCTCAGTTGTGTCCAAATCTTTAAAGTCCCATCAGCTGTAGCCCAGCAGACTCCTTTGCCCATGGAATTTTCCAGGTAAAAATACTGGAGCAGATTGCATTTCCTATTCCAAGGCATCTTCCTGACTCAAGGACTGAACCCACATCTGCTGTATTGGCAGGTGTAATCTTTACCACTGAGTCACCTGGGAAGTCCAACACTATTGTAGTCAGAGACAAAAATTGCCTAATATGGATAGAATGTAAAACCTTAGTTGAAGACACAGCTCTTGTGGAGCTACAGAACTGTTTGTCATGTGATCTTTATTTGTTCATTATTATTGTGGGAGTTTTTTCTGGTGGGGGGCTTACATTTCAAATAGGTACCATAGCTAGGGATCTCCTGCCAACTGAGATTTGGCTAAAAAGCCAATTTTTCCTGCAAGCCAGCACCACCTTCCAACCTCCTTCAGTCTCAACATATAATGATTTTTCTCTCAACTCTTTTTAGTCACCAAATCTCAATCTTTAAATTACCTCTTTCATTATGTCTTCTCCATTTCTATCACCACTGATGTCACTTCATGACAGGATTGCCATCCACACCTTCTATCTTGATTTTCTGATTTCTCACCAATACATCCCTATATCAACACAAATGAGAGACTTCCTCCTTTAAACTTAATCCAGCCTCTCTTTCAAATTCTGAAATGTTCAAAATCTGGGACCATGTCACACTAAAGTTTGTATTTCCAGCATTTAACCATGTTCCCAATACACCACAACTGTGAAGTGGGATCTTGCATTTAAAGTTTTTTGCTTCCAGGGCTAACAGTGCTTAACAGTGCTGCTGTTAAGTCAAACACTTTTACTTTACAAAAATTGACTTACAAGCTCTTTAGGGTATGATAGGTTTGTTCAGGAATCAGAGGCTTTCTTTGGTTTTGTCTATTCATATGCCAAGAGAAAAATGTAAATCTCTGGATGGTCGTGTGTGAGTATTTGAAAGCCTGTATCCCCAACTGTTAGATGAGATGAAAAGATTTCCTCTAGAACAAATTATCAAGAAGAGAATCTCATCTTAATACTAGAACTATTGATTTTGATGAGTAATTTAGGTTAAAAAGAAAAATATTACCAGTGAGTCATTTCTCTGGTAGGACAACAGATGGCAGCAAAGAGGGCTAATATTGGTATTTGAATTTGTTTACAATAATTAAAACTGAAAACTACTTTTTGTAGACCATTATGCATCCTTTCTAAAAATTAACAAAAATTCCATAATTCACTATGAAGCTCTGTTTAGTAATTATATTATAAGGCATTCAGCTTTTGAAAAAATAGCATTCCAAGGACAAATTGACAGAGATGTGGAACTTTAAGAGCTGTCTTAGAACTCTCACTTTAAAAGTTACTTTGCAGTAGATCTAAAGAGAAGAAAAATAAACCAGCTGAACAGATGCTTTGCTTCGAAAAAGATGTTTACGAGACCTCTTTCTTAGATGGGCCAAATTTTATCTTCCTGTTGAGCAATCTGTCCATCACAGCAACATCTCAGTTTTTAATTCATCAAATTTGATTTATCATATGGTTTAATGTATGTTTTTTTTTAAAATCCAGAACTGAAATCTTTTGACAGGAAATGTTAAATTTGAGAAAAAAGCATCAAAGTTTTATAACAGACACCACAATTTATCTGTTCTTAGAAAATGAAGAATGGCTCAGCTGATAAAGAAGACATCTTCAAAAGGCAGACACTGGTTTCAAACTTACGCCAGCCTCGCTTTCAAATTCTGAAATGTTCAAAATCTGGGACCATGTCACACTAAAGTTTGTATTTCCAGCATTTAACCATGTTCCCAATACACCACAACTGTGAAGTGGGATCTTGCATTTAAAGTTTTTTGCTTCCAGGGCTAACAGTGCTTAACAGTGCTGCTGTTAAGTCAAACACTTTTACTTTACAAAAATTGACTTACAAGCTCTTTAGGGTATGATAGGTTTGTTCAGGAATCAGAGGCTTTCTTTGGTTTTGTCTATTCATATGCCAAGAGAAAAATGTAAATCTCTGGATGGTCGTGTGTGAGTATTTGAAAGCCTGTATCCCCAACTGTTAGATGAGATGAAAAGATTTCCTCTAGAACAAATTATCAAGAAGAGAATCTCATCTTAATACTAGAACTATTGATTTTGATGAGTAATTTAGGTTAAAAAGAAAAATATTACCAGTGAGTCATTTCTCTGGTAGGACAACAGATGGCAGCAAAGAGGGCTAATATTGGTATTTGAATTTGTTTACAATAATTAAAACTGAAAACTACTTTTTGTAGACCATTATGCATCCTTTCTAAAAATTAACAAAAATTCCATAATTCACTATGAAGCTCTGTTTAGTAATTATATTATAAGGCATTCAGCTTTTGAAAAAATAGCATTCCAAGGACAAATTGACAGAGATGTGGAACTTTAAGAGCTGTCTTAGAACTCTCACTTTAAAAGTTACTTTGCAGTAGATCTAAAGAGAAGAAAAATAAACCAGCTGAACAGATGCTTTGCTTCGAAAAAGATGTTTACGAGACCTCTTTCTTAGATGGGCCAAATTTTATCTTCCTGTTGAGCAATCTGTCCATCACAGCAACATCTCAGTTTTTAATTCATCAAATTTGATTTATCATATGGTTTAATGTATGTTTTTTTTTAAAATCCAGAACTGAAATCTTTTGACAGGAAATGTTAAATTTGAGAAAAAAGCATCAAAGTTTTATAACAGACACCACAATTTATCTGTTCTTAGAAAATGAAGAATGGCTCAGCTGATAAAGAAGACATCTTCAAAAGGCAGACACTGGTTTCATTCCTGGGTCAGGAAGATCCCCTGAAGAAGGGATATCCAGTATTGTTGGGCTTCCCTGTTGGATGAGATGGTAAAGAATCCATGTGCGATGCAGGAAACCTGGTTCAATCCTTAGGTTGGTAAGATTCCCTGGAGGAGGGCATGGCAAACCATTCCAGTATTTTTGCCTGGACAGAGGAGTCTGAAGGGCTACCATCCATGGGGTCTCAAAGAGTATGACATGACTGATCAACTAAGTAGAATACAGCATGTGGCCATTATCCTAATAATTTCAAAGGCTAAGTGCACCTTGACATGAATTAACTGAATAATTGACTAAATTTCTTATTTGACTACTTATGTGATTATGCCAGTGATAACTGTTTCTCTTACGGAAATCCTATTTTTCACATCTTATTTGGAGACTAAGATCAGACAGAGGGAAAGAGCAAAGATCATCTTTGTACCCAAAGAAGAATAGAGAGAAAATAATGAATAATCATATCAAATCCTTGAAGTAGCTCCAGATGTACCCAACCTTATAATAGTAAACAGTCCACGTATTGACCTCTAGTCCCAGGTTTAGTTATCAGTGCAATTTTGAATACAATTAATACTTTCAGGTCACTTACAAATGTAATACCCTTTTAAATTTTCTTTAAAGGCAATAATCTGTACTTTCAGAAACAGATCCTGCTGGGATGGCTTGTAAATACTTTATATATACATATATAGCTAAAAATGGTGAAAAATTAAGTTTGCCAGATAACAAAGGTAATTTCAGGAGACGTGTAGACTCAGGATGATTTTTGTTTTGTTTGTTTTTTTGGAGCATAATTTCTTTACAATGCTGTGTTAGTTTCTGCTGTACAACAGTGTGAATCAGCCATATGTGTGTATACATCCCCTTTCTCTTTTGCCTCTTCCCCTCACCCCCATCTCACCCTTCTAGGTCATCACAGAGCACTGAGCCCGTGTTATACAGCAGCTTCCCACTGAGGAAATGTTAATTGAGAAAAGCATCAAAGTTTTATAACAGAAAAAACCTCAAATTTAAATTCTTTTTCTTAGAAAATGAAGAATGGCTCAGCTGATAAAGAAGACATCTTCAAAAGGCAGACACTGGTTTCATTCCTGGGTCAGGAAGATCCCTGAAGAAGGGATATCCAGTATTGTTGGGCTTCCCTGTTGGATGAGATGGTAAAGAATCCATGTGCGATGCAGGAAACCTGGTTCAATCCTTAGGTTGGTAAGATTCCCTGGAGGAGGGCATGGCAAACCATTCCAGTATTTTTGCCTGGACAGAGGAGTCTGAAGGGCTACCATCCATGGGGTCTCAAAGAGTATGCCCTGACTGATCAACTAAGTAGAATCCAGGATGTGGCCATTATCCTAATAATTTCAAAGGCTAAGTGCACCTTGACATGAATTAACTGAATAATTGACTAAATTTCTTATTTGACTACTTATGTGATTATGCCAGTGATAACTGTTTCTCTTACGGAAATCCTATTTTTCACATCTTATTTGGAGACTAAGATCAGACAGAGGGAAAGAGCAAAGATCATCTTTGTACCCAAAGAAGAATAGAGAGAAAATAATGAATAATCATATCAAATCCTTGAAGTAGCTCCAGATGTACCCAACCTTATAATAGTAAACAGTCCACGTATTGACCTCTAGTCCCAGGTTTAGTTATCAGTGCAATTTTGAATACAATTAATACTTTCAGGTCACTTACAAATGTAATACCCTTTTAAATTTTCTTTAAAGGCAATAATCTGTACTTTCAGAAACAGATCCTGCTGGGATGGCTTGTAAATACTTTATATATACATATATAGCTAAAAATGGTGAAAAATTAAGTTTGCCAGATAACAAAGGTAATTTCAGGAGACGTGTAGACTCAGGATGATTTTTGTTTTGTTTGTTTTTTTGGAGCATAATTTCTTTACAATGCTGTGTTAGTTTCTGCTGTACAACAGTGTGAATCAGCCATATGTGTGTATACATCCCCTTTCTCTTTTGCCTCTTCCCCTCACCCCCATCTCACCCTTCTAGGTCATCACAGAGCACTGAGCTGAGCTTCCTGTGTTATACAGCAGCTTCCCACTAGATATTTTGCACGTTGTAGTGTATGTGTGTGTGTGTGTGTGTGTGTATATATCAGTTCTATCCTCTTAATTCATCCCACCCTCTCCTCCATTCTGTATGTCTGCGTCTCTATTCCCACCCTGAAAATTGGTAGCCAAGATGTCTATCTCATAATGTTTTAAGACAAACGGTCAGGTATTTGTGTCCCCAGCTTCCCTTCCATCACTTCCTCTTACCCCTGGCAGTGCTCACTCTACCAACTCAGACCCCCATGCCTTGTTACCCCTTCTTTCCTCTACTCCCTAAAGCCTACTTTCAGATCTCACAGTCACTCTAAATAACAATACAATAACTTATAACAGGGGTCAAAAACCTGGGTTAGAGTTCTACTGAGTAAAATATGAGGCTCCCAACTATCAGAACAGGGCTTAAAAGGCATGGAGGAGGAGTTACAGTCATCAGACTAAAAGCCATCCATATAGTGGCTCCTTCCTCTGCTTCCATATACAATTACCTTACACCACTGTGGCCCCACATAGCTAAAATCATTGCAGAAGTGACTATGCAATTGGTCTTCCAGGCAAATGGCCTCTGTAACACTGTAATACATAGGTATGGCCAATACAACCAGAAATTATACAATTCATTTAAAATGATCTGAAGCACACATTTTTTCAAAAAGAAAATTAAATCTTCTCTAATTAACTAGTATTTAAGAAATAAGGTCAACTTTTACACTTGTTTCTTGGAGGAATGTATGTTTTTATTCACACAGCAAAACTTACTTCCAAATGGAGGAAGCCCTAAAGTCAAAATGTGACTTAATGACAAGGTAAAGATAGCAAGATCAGAGAAAATGGTGAAAGGCAATCAGCACAGAAGAAGAAAGAAAAGAGTCATCATAAAAGAATTTTGTTTTCAGAGCAGGAAGAATCATGCACACCAGGACTCCCACTTTCAGTCAAAAACACGTGGAAACTATGTCCCTGGTCAGGACACTCTTGCCAACTGAATGATAAATGTGGGTGTTGAGTCAGTATCAAGCCCCCTGACCACCAGGGCTTTCAAACAGGAAGCAAAGGAAGCATCTGAGTCAGGTTCCAAAAAAGGACAACAATGTGTATGTCTTCACTGAGTTTGGTTATCTCTAAATGAAAATAAATCTGGTGCCACCTGGATCAACACCGAAACAAGGTGATGATCAGGAGATAGACTCATTCTGCTTCCTATTCTCTTATAACTCCTGCGGAAAAGAGATGCTGTTAGAACATAATTACACCACTAAAAATAAGAGCAAAGAGACCATGATGACACATTTTACCTCACAAATTTAGGATAAGGACCCATCAAAGCACATTAAAATCTGTGAAGAAAGCACAATTTGTGAGCTAGAAATGAAACTGCAGAGTTGGGACATCTTTCAACTCAGCTCAGCACAATAATCAATCACATTGATTCAATCAATAGCAGGAAAACTTAAGTTGCATTGGCAGAAGTCAATATCTCTATGATGTCCACATAATGAAGGTATATACAAGCCTTAAACTGAAAAGGCCCCATGGAGGAGGAGTTACAGTCATCAGACTAAAAGCCATCCATATAGTGGCTCCTTCCTCTGCTTCCATATACAATTACCTTACACCACTGTGGCCCCACATAGCTAAAATCATTGCAGAAGTGACTATGCAATTGGTCTTCCAGGCAAATGGCCTCTGTAACACTGTAATACATAGGTATGGCCAATACAACCAGAAATTATACAATTCATTTAAAATGATCTGAAGCACACATTTTTTCAAAAAGAAAATTAAATCTTCTCTAATTAACTAGTATTTAAGAAATAAGGTCAACTTTTACACTTGTTTCTTGGAGGAATGTATGTTTTTATTCACACAGCAAAACTTACTTCCAAATGGAGGAAGCCCTAAAGTCAAAATGTGACTTAATGACAAGGTAAAGATAGCAAGATCAGAGAAAATGGTGAAAGGCAATCAGCACAGAAGAAGAAAGAAAAGAGTCATCATAAAAGAATTTTGTTTTCAGAGCAGGAAGAATCATGCACACCAGGACTCCCACTTTCAGTCAAAAACACGTGGAAACTATGTCCCCTGGTCAGGACACTCTTGCCAACTGAATGATAAATGTGGGTGTTGAGTCAGTATCAAGCCCCCTGACCACCAGGGCTTTCAAACAGGAAGCAAAGGAAGCATCTGAGTCAGGTTCCAAAAAAGGACAACAATGTGTATGTCTTCACTGAGTTTGGTTATCTCTAAATGAAAATAAATCTGGTGCCACCTGGATCAACACCGAAACAAGGTGATGATCAGGAGATAGACTCATTCTGCTTCCTATTCTCTTATAACTCCTGCGGAAAAGAGATGCTGTTAGAACATAATTACACCACTAAAAATAAGAGCAAAGAGACCATGATGACACATTTTACCTCACAAATTTAGGATAAGGACCCATCAAAGCACATTAAAATCTGTGAAGAAAGCACAATTTGTGAGCTAGAAATGAAACTGCAGAGTTGGGACATCTTTCAACTCAGCTCAGCACAATAATCAATCACATTGATTCAATCAATAGCAGGAAAACTTAAGTTGCATTGGCAGAAGTCAATATCTCTATGATGTCCACATAATGAAGGTATATACAATTATGGAAACAGGTCCTCATCAATAAAGTATTGTTCTTGGTTTGGGGTGCCAGATTTCTTCCAACTTCTCCAAATAGGATTTCTGTCTAGAAGAAAATTTGTTTAATTCATGGAATGTTAGAAAATGTGACTATGACAATATTAAAAATTATTATTGAATGTATATTATATGATAGATACTAGACTAAGTCTGTCATATGAATTACTTTGTATGATTCTCACATAACCCAATGGAAGACTCATAATTACTGATGAAAATCCCTAGGGAAGAATAAATTCTGAAAGTTCAAATATTTTGGATTATAGAAAGACAATAGGATACATATGTGATATATTTTGTAAGCCCTCTACAAGTGCTTTGCATGAAATGTTCCTTTGATATCTCTAATTTTCTTGAAGAGATCTCTAGTCTTTCTCATTCTATTGTTTTCCTCAATTCTTTCCATTGTTCAGTTAAGTAAGCTTTCTTTTTTTTTTTTAAGGATTTATTTATTTATTTATTTTGGGGGAGGCGGGGTGGGGAGAAAGGGGAGTAGGCAGGCCACTTCTATTGGTCTTTCATTTGTCTGTTTTCATCCATCTTTGTTCTTTGGCCCATGTGGGCCTCCCATCGCGGTGGCCTCTGTTGTCGCAGAGCACCGGCTCTGGGCGCATGCACTCCAGAGTTCCAGCTCGGTAATTGGACACATCGGTCCAGCCGCTCCGTGGCACGTGGGATCTTACCAGGCCAGGGATCGAACTGGCGTCCTTTGCACTGCAAGGCAGTGTCCTTACTCAATGAACCACCGGGGAAGCCTTCTTATCTCTCCTGGAAAATTTTAGAAATAATTACACCACTAAAAATAAGAGCAGAGGTACCATGATGACACATTTTACCTCACAAATTCAGGATAAGGACCCATCAAAGCACATTAAAATCTGTGAAGAAAGCACAATTTGTGAGCTAGAAATGAAACTGCAGAGTTGGGACATCTTTCAACTCAGCTCAGCACAATAATCAATCACATTGATTCAATCAATAGCAGGAAAACTTAAGTTGCATTGGCAGAAGTCAATATCTCTATGATGTCCACATAATGAAGGTATATACAATTATGGAAACAGGTCCTCATCAATAAAGTATTGTTCTTGGTTTGGGGTGCCAGATTTCTTCCAACTTCTCCAAATAGGATTTCTGTCTAGAAGAAAATTTGTTTAATTCATGGAATGTTAGAAAATGTGACTATGACAATATTAAAAATTATTATTGAATGTATATTATATGATAGATACTAGACTAAGTCTGTCATATGAATTACTTTGTATGATTCTCACATAACCCAATGGAAGACTCATAATTACTGATGAAAATCCCTAGGGAAGAATAAATTCTGAAAGTTCAAATATTTTGGATTATAGAAAGACAATAGGATACATATGTGATATATTTTGTAAGCCCTCTACAAGTGCTTTGCATGAAATGTTCCTTTGATATCTCTAATTTTCTTGAAGAGATCTCTAGTCTTTCTCATTCTATTGTTTTCCTCAATTCTTTCCATTGTTCAGTTAAGTAAGCTTTCTTTTTTTTTTTTTAAGGATTTATTTATTTATTTATTTTGGGGGAGGCGGGGTGGGGAGAAAGGGGAGTAGGCAGGCCACTTCTATTGGTCTTTCATTTGTCTGTTTTCATCCATTTTTTGTTCTTTGGCCCATGTGGGCCTCCCATCGCGGTGGCCTCTGTTGTCGCAGAGCACCGGCTCTGGGCGCATGCACTCCAGAGTTCCAGCTCGGTAATTGGACACATCGGTCCAGCCGCTCCGTGGCACGTGGGATCTTACCAGGCCAGGGATCGAACTGGCGTCCTTTGCACTGCAAGGCAGTGTCCTTACTCAATGAACCACCGGGGAAGCCCCAAGTAAGCCTTCTTATCTCTCCTTGCTATTCTTAGAAACTCTGCATTCAGTTGAAAATGCACATGTTTCCTTTTCTCCTATGCCCTTTGCTCCTCTTCTTTTCTCACCAATTTGTAAGACCACCCCAGACAACTATTTAGAGGCTACCTAAAGAGGTTTCCAACAGAGAAAAAGAATAGAATGGGGGAAATTAAGACCTCTTCAACAAAATTAGAGATACCAAGGGACTATTTCATGCAAAGATTAGCACAGTAAAGGACAGAGACAATATCAAACTAAGAAAAACAGAAGATTGTGAAAGATGTCATATCACATGCATTAAAAAACACTTACCAAAATTGGTGAATTTTGTGTAGCCACTTTAATAGTGAAGATGGAAGCGAAAGAAAGCAACATTTTTGGTGTGTTATGCTTTATTATTTCAAGAAAGGTGAAAACACAGCTGAAATGCAAAATAAAGATTTCGACAGTAAATGAAGGAGGCGCTATGACTGATAGAATGTGTAAAAGTGCTTTATTGAGTTTTGTGCTGGAGACTTCTTTCTGAAAGATGCCCCATGGCCCAGTAGAACAGCTGACAGCATTTAAATAAAGACATTAATTGAGAACAATCAATGTTATAGCACATGGGAGATAACCAGGTGTGTATCTGTGGCTAATTCATGTTGAGACCAGCACAGTACTGTAAAGTAAGTATCTTGCAATGCACTTTTTATATAAAAAAAAGACATACTCAAAATGTTAAAATCAAGCATTGAAAATCATTTGCACCAGCTTGGTTATATTAATCACTTTCATCTTTGGGTTCCACATAAGTGAAGGAAAAATAAAACCTTCTTGACTATATTTTTGCATGCAATTCTCTACTTAAATGTAACAAAAATGTTTCATTTTTAAAACAAAGGGTGATTGGTGCTAAAAAATGGAGATTGTATAATAATGTTGAGCAGAAGTGAGCAAGTGAAATGAGCCACCACCAACCACATCAAAGGCCAGACTTCATACAAAGTGATGTTGTGTGTACTGTTGGATTGGAATGCAGTCATATATTATGAGCTCCTTCTAGAAAGCCAAATAATTAACTCCAACAAATACTGCTTCCAATTAGACCACCTACAAGCAGCATTCAACAAAAACCATACAGAATTAGTCAACAGAAAATGCATAATCTTCTATTAGGATGACACAGGAATTCATGTTTATTAGACGAGTAGTCAAAAACTGTTACAGTTTGGCTGGGAAGTTTTAATGCATCCACTGTATCAATCTGACTTTGCATCTTCAAATTTCCATTTATTTCAGTCTTTACAAAATTCTCTTCATGGCAAAAATGTCAATTGCCTGGATAACTGTAAAAGTCACCCAAAACTGTTTTTCAGTTAAAAATATAAAGAAAGTTTTGGTAAGACAGAGTTATGAAGTTGCCTGAACAATGACAGGTGTGGAACAAAACATTAAATACGTTGTTCAGTAAAGTTTTTGGTGAAAATTAAAAATGGTCTTATGGTCACTTGAAAATCGAAGTGATTTTTTTGGCCAACCCAATATATTCCCTGCTCTAGCCCTAGACCTGGTCATTTCTCCAATGAATTCTGGTTCCTTTTATTGATGAATGGTATTAGAAACCATGATCTGTGTATTGGATGTGCTTGTTGTTACTTAAGAGTTTATTTTAGACCCTGAGAGATGACAGAATAGGGAAAGACATATGTGAATACTTGTCCACGGACATACACACACCTACAATTATTGCTGGGTTTTCCTGGAAGCTCAGGTGATAAAGAATCCTTCTGTGATGCAGGAGACCCCAGTTCAATTCCTGGGTAAGGAAGATCCCCTGGAGAAGGGATAGCCTACCCACTCCAGTATTGTTGGGCTTCCCTGGTGACTCAAATGGTAAAGAATTCACCTGCAATGTGGGAGACTTGGGTTCAATCCCTGGGTTGGGAAGATCCCCTGGTGGAGGGCATGGTCACCCACTCCAGTATTCTTGCCTGGAGAATCCCTATGAACAGAGGAGCCTGTCAGGGTGCAATCTATGGGGCTGCAAAGAGTTGGACACAACTGAATGACTAAGCACAGCATAGCACAGAAGAGCATATAAATATCTCTGTATGTAACAAGTGTAGCTATGTTCATCTAAATGTGAATTCATACTGATGTCTCCAAGTCTAATTCACTACCACATGGATCAGTCTAGCCTTTTCCTTTGCATGTCTATAAACTCCCACTTCAAAGTAAGAAACAGCATTCCCATCCATTTACAGAGTTGTTCACTTCCAGTAGGCATATATGCTTCTTTCAGAATTGTTAATCTGTACCCTCATGGAAAACAACTGTATCAACTAGAACACAATGCTTCTGTATAGTTCCTTTGTCTTTGTTCAGTTTCCACTCATTTCCCAAGTTATTTAGGGCAATGCCTGTTCCCTCTCCATTTAGTAACAGTATGATCTACATTTTTAATACGGTTAGAGTTTTGTGTCACATTTTTCATTCTATCTCAGGAATCCTCTAACATCCTGAATGAGGTCTTTTTTAATTTTTGGCATATATTAAGGTCCACACTTTGCGCCAAAATGCTCTGTGCATTTTGACAAATGTACAGTGCCATGTATCCACCATTAAAAAATCACAAAGAATAGTCTCACCATTCTAAATAATCCTATGGGCTTGATTTAGTCAGCCCTTTCCCCAGACTCACTCCTGCAACAACTGATCTATTTACTGCTTCTGCAATTCAGCCTATTCTAAAATGTCATATAAATGGAGTCATGGTGATGAAACCTTTTTCTAGGTAAGCTTGCTTCTTTAACTTTGTCAAAAGTTTATAAATAACAAATTAAGTCAATGGATCACCAAAGTAGTTGTAAGTTTATTTTGCACACACCATACTGTTCATGAGCTAGGAACACACAAGTCAAAAACATGGAGTGAGGGCTTCCCTGGTGGTCCAGTGGGTAAGGACACCGCCTTGCAGTGCAAGAGGCGCCAGTTCGATCCCTGGCCTGGGAAGATCCCACGTGCTGCAGAGCGGCTGGACCCATGTGTCCAATTATCGAGCCGGAGCTCTGGAGTACGTGCGCCCAGAGCCGGTGCTCTGCGACAACAGAGGCCACCGTGATGGGAGGCCCACACGGGCCAAAGAACAAAGATGGATGAAAATAGACAAATGAAAGACCAATAGAAGTAGCGGGCCTGCTCCCCTCCCTCCCCACCCCCCCAAAATAAATAAATAAATAAATCTTTAAAAACAAACAAACAAACACGGAGTAAGTCTCAGTGTATATTGTTAAAAAGCAGTTTAAATAGTGGGAAAGCAGTGACTGTTTTTCTTCATAGGGTTTGGTTAGAATATTACACTTTTCTTAAATGATACAGAATTGGTTAATGATTCTCTCCTATCAGTTTGGGGAAACAGTTTAAATTTTTCTAGATACTTTGACTTTTCTCAAAAATTAGTGTTAACATAGCATATATTTTCTGCCTATATACTTTTAATACAAGTCTTTTTAGTCAAAGAGTGCTTCTTTTAGGTGACATGTAGTTGAGTGTTATTTTTTAATCCACTCTAACAATCACTGTATTTTAACTTTTAAAATTAACTATTTATATTACAGCTTATATCCATCATGTTTGCAACTATTTTTAATCCATTGCTTTTTCTTTTGTCTTTTAACCCCTCTTTTTCTGCCTTTTCTGGTTTTAATTACAATTTTTATATGCTTTCATTATAGTTTCTTGGTATCAGTTAAACTTTCTTAATTTAGTGGTTATTCTAGAGTTTACAGTACAAATACATACATTTTAAATTAATTTAAGTCAACTTTCAAATTACCTACTCCAATCTAATGCAGCTATCATAATTACTTCCAGTTCTTTCCTCTCATCTACATAGTTTTTCATCTATATTATTTTTCTTCTTCTTTAAAGAATTTCCTCTAATATTTCCTGCAGGGAGGTCTACTGAAATTTTTCTCATTTTTCAAATTCTGCAAAGTATGACATACTTGTCAAAATTTAAAAAAGCAATAAAAGGGGCACAAAGTTCAAAATGCCCTGGGGGCTTCCCTGGTGGTCCAGTGGGTAAGGACACCGCCTTGCAGTGCAAGAGGCGCCGGTTCGAGCCCTGGCCTGGGAAGATCCCACGTGCTGCAGAGCGGCTGGACCGATGTGTCCAATTACCGAGCCGGAGCTCTGGAGCGCATGCGCCCAGAGCCGGCGCTCTGCGACAACAGAGGCCACCGTGATGGGAGGCCCACACGGGCCAAAGAACAAAGATGGATGAAAATAGACAAATGAAAGACCAATAGAAGTAGCGGGCCTGCTCCCCTCCCTCCCCACCCCCCCAAAATAAATAAATAAATAAATCTTTAAAAACAAACAAACAAACACGGAGTAAGTCTCAGTGTATATTGTTAAAAAGCAGTTTAAATAGTGGGAAAGCAGTGACTGTTTTTCTTCATAGGGTTTGGTTAGAATATTACACTTTTCTTAAATGATACAGAATTGGTTAATGATTCTCTCCTATCAGTTTGGGGAAACAGTTTAAATTTTTCTAGATACTTTGACTTTTCTCAAAAATTAGTGTTAACATAGCATATATTTTCTGCCTATATACTTTTAATACAAGTCTTTTTAGTCAAAGAGTGCTTCTTTTAGGTGACATGTAGTTGAGTGTTATTTTTTAATCCACTCTAACAATCACTGTATTTTAACTTTTAAAATTAACTATTTATATTACAGCTTATATCCATCATGTTTGCAACTATTTTTAATCCATTGCTTTTTCTTTTGTCTTTTAACCCCTCTTTTTCTGCCTTTTCTGGTTTTAATTACAATTTTTATATGCTTTCATTATAGTTTCTTGGTATCAGTTAAACTTTCTTAATTTAGTGGTTATTCTAGAGTTTACAGTACAAATACATACATTTTAAATTAATTTAAGTCAACTTTCAAATTACCTACTCCAATCTAATGCAGCTATCATAATTACTTCCAGTTCTTTCCTCTCATCTACATAGTTTTTCATCTATATTATTTTTCTTCTTCTTTAAAGAATTTCCTCTAATATTTCCTGCAGGGAGGTCTACTGAAATTTTTCTCAGTTTTGCTTGGCAGAGAATTTTTATCTCCTTTCCTACTGAGAGAATTTTTCTGAATATAGAGTATGCATTTTTTTTCCTTCTTTCAATATTTAAATAAATATGTCTTTCTTGGATAGCGTCAGATGAGAAGTCCACTGTAATTCTTACTTTTGTTTTCCTATATGAAGATATTTTTTTGCTCTGGCTTCTTTTGAGAGTTTTCCTTATCATAACTTTCTAAAGAAATAAATAGAATATACTTAGATGGCTTTCTTCCTTTGTTTGTATTTATCTCTTGGTATTCTCTGATTTTCCTGGTTTGGTATCTGCCATTAATTTCATCAAATTCACAGGCATTATTACCTTAATATTACCGTTGCTTTTATAGCATTTCTTCAGTTCCAGTTCCTCCTTCTTTTCCTTCTGGTATTATATTTACTCTCATGTTATACCTTTTGAACTTGCTTCAGTGTTCTTTGACATTCTGTTCCTTTTCGCCCCTATTGTTTTTTCTCTTTGTGCTTCAAAATGAGGACTTTATACTCATCTGTCCTTAAGAGCTCTTATTTTTTTCTCATCAGCCACATCGTATCTACCAATGAAGTCCATCTTAAACATTCTTCATTTCTATTATAATCCTTTTGCTTTCTACCATTTCCTTTTAATTCTTAGAGTTCTCAAATCTTTGTTTACATTATACATCTGTTCTTGAATGTTCTCTACTTTTCCATTAGAGACTTTAGCATAGTTATTTAAAATTCTTTCAGATGGTTCTCATCTGTACTGTATATCAATATGGTTCTGATTATCAGTCTGTCTCTTCAAATGGTCTTTTTCTTATTTTTTGCCACGTTTTAAAGTCTTTTTGTTACTGTTGTTGAAAGTTGAACATATTGTAATTGGGTAATAGGAACTGAGGTAAATAAACTGTAATGTAAGCATTTACGTCAACTCTGCTAGAAGTTCAGCTGTGCTTAATGTTTTTTATAGTTGTGGGTCCGAGATCTCAAAGCCCTTTAACACCAAAGTCTTTGGTGTTTGTCTCCTCTGAGGTTCTCTAAATTCAACTCAAGGAAAGTGACTTGCAGCTGTTTCAGTTGTAATCCACTCTATTATACCAGAGTGATGGTACAGTGGTGGTAAGACATGGTGAAGTGGGAACATTCTATAATCTTCCAGTCAAGTCTTAGGTTTTTAAGGCCCTGTGTTTCAAGACTGTGCCTTTCAGTCACAATCTCTCAAAGAGTTTAGCTTTTCTCTCCCTTACCAGTCTTCAACAGGTTAACTTTGCCTAAAATCACGCTCTGGCTTCTTTTGAGAGTTTTCCTTATCATAACTTTCTAAAGAAATAAATAGAATATACTTAGATGGCTTTCTTCCTTTGTTTGTATTTATCTCTTGGTATTCTCTGATTTTCCTGGTTTGGTATCTGCCATTAATTTCATCAAATTCACAGGCATTATTACCTTAATATTACCGTTGCTTTTATAGCATTTCTTCAGTTCCAGTTCCTCCTTCTTTTCCTTCTGGTATTATATTTACTCTCATGTTATACCTTTTGAACTTGCTTCAGTGTTCTTTGACATTCTGTTCCTTTTCGCCCCTATTGTTTTTTCTCTTTGTGCTTCAAAATGAGGACTTTATACTCATCTGTCCTTAAGAGCTCTTATTTTTTTCTCATCAGCCACATCGTATCTACCAATGAAGTCCATCTTAAACATTCTTCATTTCTATTATAATCCTTTTGCTTTCTACCATTTCCTTTTAATTCTTAGAGTTCTCAAATCTTTGTTTACATTATACATCTGTTCTTGAATGTTCTCTACTTTTCCATTAGAGACTTTAGCATAGTTATTTAAAATTCTTTCAGATGGTTCTCATCTGTACTGTATATCAATATGGTTCTGATTATCAGTCTGTCTCTTCAAATGGTCTTTTTCTTATTTTTTGCCACGTTTTAAAGTCTTTTTGTTACTGTTGTTGAAAGTTGAACATATTGTAATTGGGTAATAGGAACTGAGGTAAATAAACTGTAATGTAAGCATTTACGTCAACTCTGCTAGAAGTTCAGCTGTGCTTAATGTTTTTTATAGTTGTGGGTCCGAGATCTCAAAGCCCTTTAACACCAAAGTCTTTGGTGTTTGTCTCCCTCTGAGGTTCTCTAAATTCAACTCAAGGAAAGTGACTTGCAGCTGTTTCAGTTGTAATCCACTCTATTATACCAGAGTGATGGTACAGTGGTGGTAAGACATGGTGAAGTGGGAACATTCTATAATCTTCCAGTCAAGTCTTAGGTTTTTAAGGCCCTGTGTTTCAAGACTGTGCCTTTCAGTCACAATCTCTCAAAGAGTTTAGCTTTTCTCTCCCTTACCAGCTTCACAGGTGAACAAAATGAAAACAAAGCAGTTGGATTAACTTTGCCTAAAATCACGAAGCACTAGAATTTGAACCAAAGCTGTTATACAGTTCTGTTCTTGAAACTTCAATGCTTTACTGGTTTCCTGAAGCTCAAACTAGCAGAGTATCCCAGCTCGTATTAAAAGTATGTGTTTCAGTATAGGCCTGTCTATAGTCAAGGGACACCTGAAAGTAATGCTTTGACTCTTTTCTCTTTCAGCCCTTAATTTCCCCGTCATTGTTAAATGAAGCATATTGTCCTTCAAAGATTGCTTTACAGGATGCATGCATGTGTGCTAAGCCATTTGTCATATCCAACTCTGTGTGACACTATGGACTCTGTGTGACACTATGGACCCTCCAGGCTCCTCTGTTCATGGTTTTCTCCAGGCCACAATACTGGAGTGGGTTGCCATGCTCTCCTTCAGGGGATCTTCCCGACCCTGAGTTCAAACCCATGTATCCTGCATTAGAGGCAGACTCTTTCCCACTAGTGCCACCTGGCAAGCCCAGATACATACTTTGATACCCTGTATTCAGATATAAACATAACCCTCACCAACTGTGTGGATTTAAGCAATTTAGCTAACATTTGTAATCTTAAGTTTACTCAACTATTAGATGAATAAAATAATGGCGTGAAATTTACAGATTTCTTAGAGAAATAAATGAAATAATGTAGGTGCTGATCTCAGCACAGTGGTGTCAAAAAGTGCTCAATACTTATTAACTATCTTCATTTTGAGCAAGTTCAGCTGTGCTTAATGTTTTTATAGTTGTGGGTCCGAGATCTCAAAGCCCTTTAACACCAAAGTCTTTGGTGTTTGTCTCCTCTGAGGTTCTCTAAATTCAACTCAAGGAAAGTGACTTGCAGCTGTTTCAGTTGTAATCCACTCTATTATACCAGAGTGATGGTACAGTGGTGGTAAGACATGGTGAAGTGGGAACATTCTATAATCTTCCAGTCAAGTCTTGGGTTTTTTAAGGCCCTGTGTTTCAAGACTGTGCCTTTCAGTCACAATCTCTCAAAGAGTTTAGCTTTTCTCTCCCTTACCAGCTTCACAGGTGAACAAAATGAAAACAAAGCAGTTGGATTAACTTTGCCTAAAATCACGAAGCACTAGAATTTGAACCAAAGCTGTTATACAGTTCTGTTCTTGAAACTTCAATGCTTTACTGGTTTCCTGAAGCTCAAACTAGCAGAGTATCCCAGCTCGTATTAAAAGTATGTGTTTCAGTATAGGCCTGTCTATAGTCAAGGGACACCTGAAAGTAATGCTTTGACTCTTTTCTCTTTCAGCCCTTAATTTCCCCGTCATTGTTAAATGAAGCATATTGTCCTTCAAAGATTGCTTTACAGGATGCATGCATGTGTGCTAAGCCATTTGTCATATCCAACTCTGTGTGACACTATGGACTCTGTGTGACACTATGGACCCTCCAGGCTCCTCTGTTCATGTTTTTCTCCAGGCCACAATACTGGGGTGGGTAGCCCTCCTTTCCTTCAGGGGATCTTCCCGACCCTGAGTTCAAACCCATGTATCCTGCATTAGAGGCAGACTCTTTCCCACTAGTGCCACCTGGCAAGCCCAGATACATACTTTGATACCCTGTATTCAGATATAAACATAACCCTCACCAACTGTGTGGATTTAAGCAATTTAGCTAACATTTGTAATCTTAAGTTTACTCAACTATTAGATGAATAAAATAATGGCGTGAAATTTACAGATTTCTTAGAGAAATAAATGAAATAATGTAGGTGCTGATCTCAGCACAGTGGTGTCATAAAATAGGTGCTCAATACTTATTAACTATCTTCATTTTGAGCAATCTTTAAATGCCATAGATTTATACATCGTATCTTAAGAGAGATGGATGTACAGAATAAAAGAAAAATAAAGGTTACTTCAAGGAAGCAATTGAGAGTCTGTGAGGAGATATTTGGATTTTTACAATGACTGGGAATTTCTCCTGGTGTTTAACATTCTTGGGCCACTGGTTTCCCTTAAACTATTTCTTTTCAGAGTTTTTGGGCAATAGCAAAAGGCCTATTGAAAATTGCCTCCTAGAAGCCCATGTCACCATTGCTTGATCATGCATGCCCAAACCTGTCACAAGACCAACATACATTCAAGCCACTGTGCTCTCGGTTACATGTATGTTTCAACCCGTTATAACTATTAATTATCTAGGACATGACAAGACAAAATATTGACACGTGTAAGGAACAGCCCACCCAAACTAACCTGGTTTGCTAAGTACATCATGCACATTGTACTGCTTCTCTGATTTTCCCACTCTACCCATGACATGTTGATTGTGTTCTTTTTAATAATACCCATCAATCCTCTAATAAGACTTTAAAAATAAAATTGCATGTGTGTGTATATAAGCACTGAAATCAAAACCATGAAAACTCTGGACAAATTCTCCCTACCCCTTCTATTAATTTTCAGTTCCTTTCTCTTCTCCCACTCAAATTCATCAGTCTGCTTATCTCAACTAAAAGACACTATTTCAACAGGAATTCCCAACCTCAGTCAAGAGTACCATTACTCTGAGCATTCCTCTCATATTGCTGGATATTGCTGGACCCACAAGACGTCTCTGCCTGTAGGAGTCACCTTCACTATGTACCCAGTTTACAAAGTGTCAAAGTTTTACAGTATTCTCTGGGGGAAAGATGGGGAGAATGCTTTCCTACTAATGTGCCAGAAGAGGACCAAAGCACTGCTGTTTCTTTCCCAGTGTATTGGATTTATTAAGCAGAACTATTAACGTTTACTTATAATCTTCTTTCTCTCTAGGACTCAGACAACCATCCATAAGCAACAGGCATAAGTGCTTTCAGCTTTGTTAGTCTTACCCATTTCAGATTTGATTGCTGGGTCAGGCTTGTGTTGGTTGGTATAGCTATTCTCCCAAGGATATTTTTCTTTTTGTGTATAAATTTCTGATGAAAATACCCCATTTATTTCTCATCCAAAAAAGGACCATGAAAACATGAATGAAAGGAAACAAGTTGAGAACGCCCAGAAATGCCATAGATTTATACATCGTATCTTAAGAGAAATGGATGTACAGAATAAAAGAAAAATAAAGGTTACTTCAAGGAAGCAATTGAGAGTCTGTGAGGAGATATTTGGATTTTTACAATGACTGGGAATTTCTCCTGGTGTTTAACATTCTTGGGCCACTGGTTTCCCTTAAACTATTTCTTTTCAGAGTTTTTGGGCAATAGCAAAAGGCCTATTGAAAATTGCCTCCTAGAAGCCCATGTCACCATTGCTTGATCATGCATGCCCAAACCTGTCACAAGACCAACATACATTCAAGCCACTGGCTCTCGGTTACATGTATGTTTCAACCCGTTATAACTATTAATTATCTAGGACATGACAAGACAAAATATTGACACGTGTAAGGAACAGCCCACCCAAACTAACCTGGTTTGCTAAGTACATCATGCACATTGTACTGCTTCTCTGATTTTCCCACTCTACCCATGACATGTTGATTGTGTTCTTTTTAATAATACCCATCAATCCTCTAATAAGACTTTAAAAATAAAATTGCATGTGTGTGTATATAAGCACTGAAATCAAAACCATGAAAACTCTGGACAAATTCTCCCTACCCCTTCTATTAATTTTCAGTTCCTTTTCTCTTCTCCCACTCAAATTCATCAGTCTGCTTATCTCAACTAAAAGACACTATTTCAACAGGAATTCCCAACCTCAGTCAAGAGTACCATTACTCTGAGCATTCCTCTCATATTGCTGGATATTGCTGGACCCACAAGACGTCTCTGCCTGTAGGAGTCACCTTCACTATGTACCCAGTTTACAAAGTGTCAAAGTTTTACAGTATTCTCTGGGGGAAAGATGGGGAGAATGCTTTCCTACTAATGTGCCAGAAGAGGACCAAAGCACTGCTGTTTCTTTCCCAGTGTATTGGATTTATTAAGCAGAACTATTAACGTTTACTTATAATCTTCTTTCTCTCTAGGACTCAGACAACCATCCATAAGCAACAGGCATAAGTGCTTTCAGCTTTGTTAGTCTTACCCATTTCAGATTTGATTGCTGGGTCAGGCTTGTGTTGGTTGGTATAGCTATTCTCCCAAGGATATTTTTCTTTTTGTGTATAAATTTCTGATGAAAATACCCCATCATTTCTCATCATGACCATGAGCATGAATGAGAAACAAGTTGAGAACGCCCAGAAATAGTTGAGAAAAATTTGGGGGGAAACTGGCAGTTGTCCTGAATTAAAGTCATGTGTCAATTGCCAAGGAAACACGGTGTATGTTTTGGGAGACTAAAGTAAGATGTTTCTGGAGAAGAAAATAGCAACTCACTCCAGTATTCTTGCCAGGGAAACCCCATGGACAGAGGAGCCTGGTGGGCTATAGTTCAAGGGGACACAAAAGAGGTGGACATGACTTAACACCTGAAACAACAATAGCAGAGTAAGATGTTAATAGGAAGATGTAGATATGTTTCTAGATATAGCTGCATAACCACATCGAGGGTTGATCTCAACTCAATGGTCTCATTAAGATATAAGTGAACTCTTGGGCTGCCCTGGTGGTCCAGTGGGTAAACAGTCTGCCTTGCAGTGCAAAGGGCACTGGTTTGATCCCTGACCCAGGAGGATCCCACGTGCTATGGAGTGGCTGGACTGGTGTGTCCAACTAGGAGCCAGTGCTCTGGAGCGCATGTGCCCAGAGCAGGTGTTCAGCAATGAGAGAGGCCACTGTGATGGGAAGCTCACACAGGCCAAAGAATAAAAATGGATGAAAATAAATTAAATTAAAAAAAAATCAATAACAGAAGTCAAAATTAAAATATATATATATATATATATATATATTAGTGAACTCTTTTACCTCAGGTGCTAATGGCAGTGTCTACTGTAGTTTAGGTTCCAGTCTTTTTCTTATTAAATACAAATTTTATTTATTATTATTTTTTTACTGCCACACATCAACCCAAATATGCCATAGGTATACATACGCCACTCCCTGCCCGGAGCCTCCCTTCCACCATCCCCCCCATTACACCCCTCCGGGTTGCCACAGAGCCCCGGTTTGGGATCCTCTAGCCCCACAGCATATTCCCTTCCCTTGCCCCGATGTCCATAAGACTGTTGTTCATGTTCCCCTCTCCATTGCTGCTCTACATATTTATTTATCAGTACCATCTTTCTAGATTCCATATATATGTGTCAGTACACAATATTTATCTTTCTGTCTCTGACATACCTCACTCTGTACAATAGGTTCTAGATTCATCCACTTCAGTTCCAGTCTTTTTTAATCTTTATGGTTCTTCAACTTTCTATCTTCTTCTCTTTACTATTTTCTCTTTACTCTTCCTTATCCCTCTTTCTTTCACATTTGTTATTTAGGAGTGTGTTTCAGGCATAGAGTTAAATTTTGGCCTCTAACTATAGTAGGTGAGAGGACACATGGTGATCTGCCCATCCACGAACAGCTAGTTTCTGGTGGACAAAAAGAAAAGCACAGAAATTGAGAGTAACCAGTTAGGAACATTGGCAGCAGGTAACTTTACTTCAACCGTGAATTTTGGGTCTGATGAACCTGACAATAAAAAGGTGGGCTCAGGATTTTCCATATATTTTTTAATTCCATTTTCCTAGTCATGTGGTTCCCACCCTCTTCATTTAAACATATGGATCAATCTGTGACAGATTTTTTTTGTTTGTTTTGTTTAAAGATTTATTTATTTATTTATTTTGGGTGGGGGTCGGGTTGGGGAGGGAGGGGAGCAGGCGGGCCACTTCTATTGGTCTTTTGTTTCTCTATGTTCATCCGTCTTTGTTCTTTGGCTCCTGTGGGCCTCCCATTGCGGTAGCATCTGTCACTGCAGAGTGCCGGCTCTGGGCTCATGAGCTCCAGAGCTCTGGCTCGGTAATTGGGCACATCAGTCCAGCTGCTCTGCGGCACGTGGGATCTTCCCAGGCCAGGGCTCGAACCGGCGCCCCTGCACTGCAAGGCGGTGTCCTTACCCACTGGAGCACCAGGGGAAGCCCTCTGTGACAGATTTGAAACTTAAAAATAATCCTGGTTCTTCACCACAGAATGTTCGAGTAGACTTAATCCAACCTGTTGCAATAAGAAATAAATGTGTTATAAGCATATTGACTGGCTTCCAGAATCCACGAGATGGGTGAAGTTTTAAACTTAGATTAGTCAAAGGAGCCAAAAGAAACACTGGCCAGAAACACCCCACAAATCAGGCCTCAGAACAGCCTGAAAGAATGACACTAACATAGTCACTGCCACCACAGTCACCATGTGACTTGACCTGGACCACAAGGGCTGCTGCTGCTGTTGCCACTGAACAAAGATGCTGCTATGTCCATTGCCTTTGGAACACTCTAGTCCCTGACTCCAAGTTTTTGCATCCCTCCCTTTATGGTTCTTCAACTTTCTATCTTCTTCTCTTTACTATTTTCTCTTTACTCTTCCTTATCCCTCTTTCTTTCACATTTGTTATTTAGGAGTGTGTTTCAGGCATAGAGTTAAATTTTGGCCTCTAACTATAGTAGGTGAGAGGACACATGGTGATCTGCCCATCCACGAACAGCTAGTTTCTGGTGGACAAAAAGAAAAGCACAGAAATTGAGAGTAACCAGTTAGGAACATTGGCAGCAGGTAACTTTACTTCAACCGTGAATTTTGGGTCTGATGAACCTGACAATAAAAAGGTGGGCTCAGGATTTTCCATATATTTTTTAATTCCATTTTCCTAGTCATGTGGTTCCCACCCTCTTCATTTAAACATATGGATCAATCTGTGACAGATTTTTTTTGTTTGTTTTGTTTAAAGATTTATTTATTTATTTATTTTGGGTGGGGGTCGGGTTGGGGAGGGAGGGGAGCAGGCGGGCCACTTCTATTGGTCTTTTGTTTCTCTATGTTCATCCGTCTTTGTTCTTTGGCTCCTGTGGGCCTCCCATTGCGGTAGCATCTGTCACTGCAGAGTGCCGGCTCTGGGCTCATGAGCTCCAGAGCTCTGGCTCGGTAATTGGGCACATCAGTCCAGCTGCTCTGCGGCACGTGGGATCTTCCCAGGCCAGGGCTCGAACCGGCGCCCCTGCACTGCAAGGCGGTGTCCTTACCCACTGGAGCACCAGGGGAAGCCCTCTGTGACAGATTTGAAACTTAAAAATAATCCTGGTTCTTCACCACAGAATGTTCGAGTAGACTTAATCCAACCTGTTGCAATAAGAAATAAATGTGTTATAAGCATATTGACTGGCTTCCAGAATCCACGAGATGGGTGAAGTTTTAAACTTAGATTAGTCAAAGGAGCCAAAAGAAACACTGGCCAGAAACACCCCACAAATCAGGCCTCAGAACAGCCTGAAAGAATGACACTAACATAGTCACTGCCACCACAGTCACCATGTGACTTGACCTGGACCACAAGGGCTGCTGCTGCTGTTGCCACTGAACAAAGATGCTGCTATGTCCATTGCCTTTGGAACACTCTAGTCCCTGACTCCAAGTTTTTGCATCCCTCCCTTTAGATTTCAACTACTGGGGTAGAATATCCATTTGCCAAGCCAAGATTCTCCATCAACTATTTCTATAATGTCCTATAATGTCTATGAATGTCGTCTGCCACCCATGGCTGTCTTGTTTGTTGTGGTTCACCTTTTCCCAGGAGCCAGACTTTGGTTATAGGCAATGTGCTAGCAGATGGTCCCCAGGTTAGTCATCAAAGATACTGATGAGATTCAAACCAGGGGTTTGAGAAGCAATGTCATGCCAATATTCCTAAAACATACAACACCTATTGCTTTCCTGTAATAAAAGCATAATTGCCACAGACACTCAGGAGTATCTGTTCCCCTAGTGGAAATGTTTAATTAAGCCCATGTAGCTTTAAAATTCTCAGAAATACAAGCTCAAGATCAATATTGCTCCCTATTTAATCTTCATCCCCAGGAAGACAGAGGAGGTATCTAATCTTTAAGCCAAAGTTACCCAGAAGTCATAAGAACAATGTCAAAACAACATGGAAACTGGTAACTTATACATGAGATTCTGTACATCATCCCAGTGTAATGTCAGCGCAGCCTTTCCTGGATCTCTTATTTTTCTTTATGAAATAAATATGAATACAGCAATTTCATGCTTTCTCAAGAGAGAGACAGAAATATGTTTCTAATAAGAAGTCGCTATTAAAGAACAAGGCAGAAGAAGCCCCTAATAATGGGAGTAAAATGACACAAAATAATGTATCATAAGAGACCAGAATATTTTAGTGGTGGGATGTGGGGAGAAAAGGAGAAGCTTGGGGAGAGCTTGTTGTTTTCTTTACTGCAGAACTGAGTAGAAAATAGTTCCAATGACTTAACATGTGACAGGCTCTTAGGTATTATCCAAAGTAAAGTGAATTTCTGGAGCATGGCATGTCTGTAAGCCTGACATTTGTAGAAATGACAGTTTGTCTGAGAAAAAGCTTTTAGCATATTCTCAGCAGTAGCTAAATGTGAAATGCAAGACCTCTCCCTGTTCTGAGGAATGAATTTTTATAAAGATCTCATGTGATTATATCATCTTGCAGATGAAGAAAAATTTAGGATGTTCTTAGTGCGTTTTGCTCCAGCATTCCCCATGTCCTTTTTCTACTGGGGTAGAATATCCATTTGCCAAGCCAGATTTCCATCAACTTTATTTTTCTATAATGTCCTATAATGTCTATGAATGTCGTCTGCCACCCATGGCTGTCTTGTTTGTTGTGGTTCACCTTTTCCCAGGAGCCAGACTTTGGTTATAGGCAATGTGCTAGCAGATGGTCCCCAGGTTAGTCATCAAAGATACTGATGAGATTCAAACCAGGGGTTTGAGAAGCAATGTCATGCCAATATTCCTAAAACATACAACACCTATTGCTTTCCTGTAATAAAAGCATAATTGCCACAGACACTCAGGAGTATCTGTTCCCTAGTGGAAATGTTTAATTAAGCCCATGTAGCTTTAAAATTCTCAGAAATACAAGCTCAAGATCAATATTGCTCCCTATTTAATCTTCATCCCCAGGAAGACAGAGGAGGTATCTAATCTTTAAGCCAAAGTTACCCAGAAGTCATAAGAACAATGTCAAAACAACATGGAAACTGGTAACTTATACATGAGATTCTGTACATCATCCCAGTGTAATGTCAGCGCAGCCTTTCCTGGATCTCTTATTTTTCTTTATGAAATAAATATGAATACAGCAATTTCATGCTTTCTCAAGAGAGAGACAGAAATATGTTTCTAATAAGAAGTCGCTATTAAAGAACAAGGCAGAAGAAGCCCCTAATAATGGGAGTAAAATGACACAAAATAATGTATCATAAGAGACCAGAATATTTTAGTGGTGGGATGTGGGGAGAAAAGGAGAAGCTTGGGGAGAGCTTGTTGTTTTCTTTACTGCAGAACTGAGTAGAAAATAGTTCCAATGACTTAACATGTGACAGGCTCTTAGTTATTATCCAAAGTAAAGTGAATTTCTGGAGCATGGCATGTCTGTAAGCCTGACATTTGTAGAAATGACAGTTTGTCTGAGAAAAAGCTTTTAGCATATTCTCAGCAGTAGCTAAATGTGAAATGCAAGACCTCTCCCTGTTCTGAGGAATGAATTTTTATAAAGATCTCATGTGTGATTATATCATCTTGCGGATGAAGAAAAATTTAGGATGTTCTTAGTGCGTTTTGCTCCAGCATTCCCCATGTCCTTTTTCTACAAAGTAATCAAGTTTACAATTCATAGAATGCACAACCATTATGATACTATATAAAATCCCAATGTCATAGAGACAGTACTTTTGGTGATGAAGAAAATAAAAAACATTTTGGCAACAGCAAATCTAACATACAAATTGCTTCTGTTTTATGTTTTTATTTTTTTAAATATAAAACTATAATAGCACATCTATAGGAGACTAGGAAAGTATAGAACAATGTTGCATACAGTTCCACTATACATTATAATAACTTTTAAGTATACAAAGGAAGATTTTTTTAGTTGAAGTTTCAACATCAGACTCTCAAACATTAATAAAATAAGTATACAGAGAAGTATATGGATTTAGTAGACCTGGAAAACACCATGAACCAATTCAGCAAAATTAAGATTTATACAATTTTCACACAACAGTAGGATACAAATTCTATGGAAGTTCCCATAGACTGTAAACTATGAGGCACTGGAACATATCCAGAGACACAAAAAGTAAGGTGCAAAAATTTAATGGCCTAAAGATATTGAAATCATACAGAGTCTGTTCTCTTATCATTCAACATACACTATCTTAAGTATGACGTGGTCAGTGTATTAATTGGTATGACATGTGGAAAATAAATCCCCAGCCAGTGTTACAGTTCCTAGTTCCTCATTTATGATCACACAAAACGTCCCCAAGAGCTGGCCCATCACAGAAGAATACAGCACCCCATTGAAACCCATTGATTTGGGCTTGAGGCCCCAAATTCTACTTCTGTGTTTTCAGGTAAAAGAAAGTCATCCTTTTGACAGATTCCAAGAGCCACTACCAAAAAGTCCAATGTAACTCACACAACCATCTTTTCAATTTTAAAGTGGTGACATTACATAGAATCTACGCTCTGCTTCCCAACCTGCATTGTTGAGAGTTTGCAGAGACCATCACCTTTTGCTCTGAAATAACAGAACTTCGGATGTTAGCATTAGACCTCTCCCTGTTCTGAGGAATGAATTTTTATAAAGATCTCATGTGTGATTATATCATCTTGCGGATGAAGAAAAATTTAGGATGTTCTTAGTGCGTTTTGCTCCAGCATTCCCCATGTCCTTTTTCTACAAAGTAATCAAGTTTACAATTCATAGAATGCACAACCATTATGATACTATATAAAATCCCAATGTCATAGAGACAGTACTTTTGGTGATGAAGAAAATAAAAAACATTTTGGCAACAGCAAATCTAACATACAAATTGCTTCTGTTTTATGTTTTTATTTTTTTAAATATAAAACTATAATAGCACATCTATAGGAGACTAGGAAAGTATAGAACAATGTTGCATACAGTTCCACTATACATTATAATAACTTTTAAGTATACAAAGGAAGATTTTTTTAGTTGAAGTTTCAACATCAGACTCTCAAACATTAATAAAATAAGTATACAGAGAAGTATATGGATTTAGTAGACCTGGAAAACACCATGAACCAATTCAGCAAAATTAAGATTTATACAATTTTCACACAACAGTAGGATACAAATTCTATGGAAGTTCCCATAGACTGTAAACTATGAGGCACTGGAACATATCCAGAGACACAAAAAGTAAGGTGCAAAAATTTAATGGCCTAAAGATATTGAAATCATACAGAGTCTGTTCTCTTATCATTCAACATACACTATCTTAAGTATGACGTGGTCAGTGTATTAATTGGTATGACATGTGGAAAATAAATCCCCAGCCAGTGTTACAGTTCCTAGTTCCTCATTTATGATCACACAAAACGTCCCCAAGAGCTGGCCCATCACAGAAGAATACAGCACCCCATTGAAACCCATTGATTTGGGCTTGAGGCCCCAAATTCTACTTCTGTGTTTTCAGGTAAAAGAAAGTCATCCTTTTGACAGATTCCAAGAGCCACTACCAAAAAGTCCAATGTAACTCACACAACCATCTTTTCAATTTTAAAGTGGTGACATTACATAGAATCTACGCTCTGCTTCCCAACCTGCATTGTTGAGAGTTTGCAGAGACCATCACCTTTTGCTCTGAAATAACAGAACTTCGGATGTTAGCATTAGACTATTTCAGAGGTACTTTGAGAGTCATTATTCAAATGAGACTAAGTGCCGCCTCATGCTGGAAATGTGAGCTACATTAGGACAATACTGATAGCAGGTAGGAAGGGCATGCTCTTTCCATAGGACATAGGAGAGGAAAGAGATTAGAATACTGTCAAAATTAATGGAATGCTTTTTTATATCATCAGAATTTCATGGAGGTCTTAGAAACAATTTCAAGCCACTCTGAGTGCTGATGTTATTATGTGTTGTTGAATCTGTATGGCTTGTCATTTGAGGACAAGACCAATTCCACATTCATTTCTGCATGTCCACTGTCTTTCACGGACCCTTACTTGTAAAATTATCTCACTTACAAATGCATAAACAACTCTGGAGAGCTGAAAGCAGATTTTGATATTTGGATTGTCGTAAGAACTACATTCTTTTTCCTGTTCTGATTCCCATTTCGCAAACAACAACAACCAAACTTACTAACTGATTTCATATGACAGTCACTATTCTAGATGTTTTGCATTCCAGTCTGTTGAATCTTCAGGACAGCCCTTAGAAGTTCTACTATTCCCTTTACACAAATGAATAAACTGAGATCCTGGGAGGCTAAAGGGACTTGCTGGAGATATTACAGCTATTAAATGACTGAGTTGTGATTTAAACTAATACAGCTTTGGCTCCAGAACTGTGACCATAATCATTCCACTATGCTATAAAAGACACAAATGAGCTTAAGGAAGAATAATAAAACTGGCACCTCCCAAAAATTTTGACATGTGGAAAATAAATCCCCAGCCAGTGTTACAGTTCCTAGTTCCTCATTTATGATCACACAAAACGTCCCCAAGAGCTGGCCCATCACAGAAGAATACAGCACCCCATTGAAACCCATTGATTTGGGCTTGAGGCCCCAAATTCTACTTCTGTGTTTTCAGGTAAAAGAAAGTCATCCTTTTGACAGATTCCAAGAGCCACTACCAAAAAGTCCAATGTAACTCACACAACCATCTTTTCAATTTTAAAGTGGTGACATTACATAGAATCTACGCTCTGCTTCCCAACCTGCATTGTTGAGAGTTTGCAGAGACCATCACCTTTTGCTCTGAAATAACAGAACTTCGGATGTTAGCATTAGACTATTTCAGAGGTACTTTGAGAGTCATTATTCAAATGAGACTAAGTGCCGCCTCATGCTGGAAATGTGAGCTACATTAGGACAATACTGATAGCAGGTAGGAAGGGCATGCTCTTTCCATAGGACATAGGAGAGGAAAGAGATTAGAATACTGTCAAAATTAATGGAATGCTATTTTTATATCATCAGAATTTCATGGAGGTCTTAGAAACAATTTCAAGCCACTCTGAGTGCTGATGTTATTATGTGTTGTTGAATCTGTATGGCTTGTCATTTGAGGACAAGACCAATTCCACATTCATTTCTGCATGTCCACTGTCTTTCACGGACCCTTACTTGTAAAATTATCTCACTTACAAATGCATAAACAACTCTGGAGAGCTGAAAGCAGATTTTGATATTTGGATTGTCGTAAGAACTACATTCTTTTTCCTGTTCTGATTCCCATTTCGCAAACAACAACAACCAAACTTACTAACTGATTTCATATGACAGTCACTATTCTAGATGTTTTGCATTCCAGTCTGTTGAATCTTCAGGACAGCCCTTAGAAGTTCTACTATTCCCTTTACACAAATGAATAAACTGAGATCCTGGGAGGCTAAAGGGACTTGCTGGAGATATTACAGCTATTAAATGACTGAGTTGTGATTTAAACTAATACAGCTTTGGCTCCAGAACTGTGACCATAATCATTCCACTATGCTATAAAAGACACAAATGAGCTTAAGGAAGAATAATAAACCTGGCACCTCCCAAAAATTTTTGGCAGTTTCAGTATGTAAGCAACTGATTTTTATCTCTAATAATGCTTTTCACTGGGATCTACTTTACTGATAAGCAACTAAGAGTTCCATGCTTTTTAAAATACATATAAAGTAAATGTCTTTTTTACAACACTCAACTCTGCAAACTTCAAATACCTCGAAATATTTCTGATAGGTTCTTCTTTTACAAGATAACATTTTTAAGATATGTTTCTACCCATTCACTTGGAAATCCTAAAATTTGAGGAGTATAAAACAGTAAAATATTTGAAGACATAATTAGATCATATCATTTTATGTATTTATTGTATATGGGTAAAGTGAAATTAAACATTTTGTACTGCAATAGAGAGAACAATGTCTATTTTTATTACAAAACCCAGTCCTTACTTGACACACAGGATGTTCTGGGTTACAAAGCACCTTCCCTTGGCAATGCAGGGGTAGATGAAGCCCCTCTCTTGTCCTATTTCTGAATTTCAGTGCACATTAATTTAATTCACTTGAAAATCCTTGCAGCACTTCAATCTCACTTATTTTTTTTTAATTGAGATATAGTTGATTTATAATGTTGTGTTAGTTTCAAATGCATAGTAAAGTATGTATGTTTTAATATATTATATTAATATATATTACTAACATTAATGCATAACTATGTTACCATGTATTCACATATCATAATTAGTTATTAATATTTTTTCTTGCCTGAAAAATTCCATGGACAGAGGAGCCTGGTAGGCTACAGTACATGTAGCTGCAAAGCGTTGGACACGACTGAAGTGACTGAGCACATACACACAGATACACACACGCATGCGCGCGTGCGCGGTCTTTTTCAAATCCTTTTCCGTTATAGGTTATCAGAGATGTTGAATACAGTGCCCTATGCTCTCTCCAGTAGGGTCTGGTTGTTTAGTTCATATATAGTGATATGTACCTGGTGATCCTAAACTCATTATTTATCCTGCCCCTCCACCCTCTCCCATACATTTGTTTTCTGTCTGTGAGACTATTTCTGTTTTGTGAATAAGTTCATTTTTATAATCCTTTTAGATTCCACATATAAGTGATATAATATTTGTTTTTCTCTGTCTGCTTACTTCACTTAGTATGATAATCTCTAGATCCATCCATGTTGCTGCAAAGGACATTATTTTATTCATTTTTGTGGCTGAGTCATAATCCATTGTATGTATATATGTATTTGCATATATATCCCACATCTTCTTTATGCTGACTAAAATGTTGGTGATGATGTCATGGTGTCTTTTGCTGTTATTTTTTGTTTCACTTTGTGTAAGTACTGATATCTGTGCTATCTTCTTTCCAAGGCCTGCTTCTAGAATAATTGTCATTGCCCAGCCCAGTTGGATAGGACACTATCGTGTTAAATGTTTAAAAAGCTATTCTAGAGCTTCCCTGGTGGTAGAGTGTATAAAGAGTCCGCCTTGCAGTGCAAAGGGTGCCGGTTTGATCCCTGGCACGTGAAGATACCACATGCCGTGGAGCGGCTGGATCAGTGTGTCCAATTACCAGCCAGCACTCTGGAGCACACACGCCCAGAGAAGGTGCTCTGCTACAGGAGAGGCCACTGCAATGGGAGGCCCACACAGGCCAAAAAAAAAGAAAATAAATAAAAGAAAGACCACTAAAAGTGGCCAAAAATCACAAAGAAAAAAGCTATTCTGCTTCTGGTTATTTATTCAAAGAATAAAAAACACTATTTTAAATTGCAACCACATGTTCATTAAAGCATTTTTTACAATAGTCAAGATACGGCAACACACACACACACACACACATATATACATACTTAAACACAACAGAATACTACTCAGTTATAAAAACAGTGAAATATTGCATTTGAAACAGTATAGATGGATCTTGAGGGTCTTGTGCTAAGTGAAATAAGTCAGACAGAGAAAAAACAAATACTGTATAGTTTTTTTGTTTTTCTTTATGATTATTTTTATTTTACTTGTTACTTTTACAGAGCTTTGTTGTTTACAGATATATATATTATCCCAGATTAGTCATATGTATATTGCTGATCTCCTCCCTCCTCCACTGCTGTTCCAGACATCCCCCAGCCCACCCCTCCAGGCCTTCGCACCACGCCTCTTCAGGATCCCCTATTCCCACAATTCAATGACAATAGCCACCTTTTTCACAAATGATAGTATAGGTTTCCATGTTACTCCCTCTATTCCCACCCACGGTTCATTCCCCACAATGTCCATACATCTGTTCTCTATGTCTGTTTTTCTATCGCTTCTCTGCATGTGTCAACATTAGCATCTTACTAGATTCCATATATATGGTAGTATACTGTACATGTTTTTCTCTTTTTGACTTACTTCACTTTTTATAATGGGTTCTAGATCCTTCCACCTCATTAGGGCTGATTCTTCTGCATTTCTTTTTACAGCTGAGAAGTACTCCATTGTATATATATACCAGAGCTTCCTTATCCATTCATTCATCAATGGACATCTAGGTTGCTTCCATGTTCTAACTATTGTATAGAGAGCTGCAATCGGGATTTTGTTTTGATTTCTCAAACAATTTGGGGGCTTTATGGTGCTTCTATTTTTAGTTTTTAAGCATCTCCATACCGTTCCCTTTTCATGAGGGCAAAAGCACTCTGGAGCACACACGCCCAGAGAAGGTGCTCTGCTACAGGAGAGGCCACTGCAATGGGAGGCCCACACAGGCCAAAAAAAAAGAAAATAAATAAAAGAAAGACCACTAAAAGTGGCCAAAAATCACAAAGAAAAAAGCTATTCTGCTTCTGGTTATTTATTCAAAGAATAAAAAACACTATTTTAAATTGCAACCACATGTTCATTAAAGCATTTTTTACAATAGTCAAGATACGGCAACACACACACACACACACACATATATACATACTTAAACACAACAGAATACTACTCAGTTATAAAAACAGTGAAATATTGCATTTGAAACAGTATAGATGGATCTTGAGGGTCTTGTGCTAAGTGAAATAAGTCAGACAGAGAAAAAACAAATACTGTATAGTTTTTTTGTTTTTCTTTATGATTATTTTTATTTTACTTGTTACTTTTACAGAGCTTTGTTGTTTACAGATATATATATTATCCCAGATTAGTCATATGTATATTGCTGATCTCCTCCCTCCTCCACTGCTGTTCCAGACATCCCCCAGCCCACCCCTCCAGGCCTTCGCACCACGCCTCTTCAGGATCCCCTATTCCCACAATTCAATGACAATAGCCACCTTTTTCACAAATGATAGTATAGGTTTCCATGTTACTCCCTCTATTCCCACCCACGGTTCATTCCCCACAATGTCCATACATCTGTTCTCTATGTCTGTTTTTCTATCGCTTCTCTGCATGTGTCAACATTAGCATCTTACTAGATTCCATATATATGGTAGTATACTGTACATGTTTTTCTCTTTTTGACTTACTTCACTTTTTATAATGGGTTCTAGATCCTTCCACCTCATTAGGGCTGATTCTTCTGCATTTCTTTTTACAGCTGAGAAGTACTCCATTGTATATATATACCAGAGCTTCCTTATCCATTCATTCATCAATGGACATCTAGGTTGCTTCCATGTTCTAACTATTGTATAGAGAGCTGCAATGAACATTGGGGTACAGGGGTCTCTTTCAGTTTTGATTTCATCAGGGTATATGCCTAATATTTGGATGGCTGGGTTATATGGTGCTTCTATTTTTAGTTTTTTAAGCATCTCCATACCGTCTTCCATAGCGGCTGTATCAATTTACATTCCCACCAGCAATGCAAGAGGGTTCCCTTTTCTCCACACCCTCTCCAGCGTTTATTACCTGTAGATATTTTGCTGATGACCATTCTGAGTGGTGTGAGGTGGTATCTTACTGTAATTTTGATTTGCATTTTTCTGATAATAAGTGACTTTGAGCATCGTTTCATGTGTATTTTGGCCATCTGTATGTCTTCTTTGGAGAGATGCCTCCAAAGGTCTTTTTCCCATTTTTTGATTGGGTTGTTCATTTTATTGGTGTTGAGCTGTCTGAGTTGCTTATAGATTTTGGACATGAATTCTTTGTCTGTGTTTCATTTACTGTTATTTTCTCCCATTCTGTGGGCTGTCTGTTCACCTTGTTTGTAGTTTCTTTTGCTGTGCAAAAGCTTTAAAGTTTCATTGCTATACAGTACTGTACAACTATACAATATGGTATACTTTTACTCCTATATAAAATTTTAAAATAATTAAAAATAAATGAACAAACCAAACCAAACAAAAGCCAACACACAGATTCAGAGAACAAATTATTGGTTCCCAAAGAGAAGTAGGGTGGAGGGGGGGTGAAATGGGTAAAGAAGTGAAACTGTATGGTAACAAAGAGAAATGACACTTTAGGTGGTGAACATGCTGTAGTCTGTACAGAAATCAAAACTCAATGTTGTACATGAAACTTATATAATATTACAAAAAATTGTTACCTTAATTAAAAAAAAAGTTGACTGTGCTATTATCAGACATGCTTTCAACTACAGCATATTTTATGTGTAGCGATAAATTGCTTAACTTTACTTGCTTCTTGTCCCTTATTTGTCCTATGGGAATTATGACAATCCATTCTCATGGAGCTGTTTATTCATTCACTATGTCATTCCATCAGTCAACAAAGAATTTCTGATCATCTGCAAGTGCCAGATACTGTTACAGTTGCTGGGAACCTAAGTGAATAAATCAAGTAGTTTCCTTCTAGAAATTACAGTAGAGTATTTCAGAGATTAAGAAAGAAAATTGTAGGTAAAACCTTCAGTGCCTGGTGCACAGCAAACTCTACAAATATATTAGCTATTTTAATAACCAACCCAGAGCATTTCCTTCATCATAATAGTTTAAAAGGATAAACAAACTTAATTTTAGTCTGTAGGCCCTGATAATCTCTAGGGAAACACAGAGATTATCAACAAAGAGAAATGGGAATTTGAAAGGTGTATTGAAACAGAACTGCAGGTGATTAATCTTGCTTAAAAGTATATGAAAAGCTTGGCAGAGTATTTGAAATTTTATATTTGATCATTTGATCAAAATATAAAGAAGAGGAATTTAACAGCTGGATAAGAAAAGAAATGACAAAATTTTCCTGGTGGTCCAAGTGTTAAGACTTTGCCATCCAGTGCAGAGGGTATAGGTTCAGTTCCTGGTCAGGGAGCTAAGATCCCACATGCCTCATGGCTAAACCAAAGAATAAGACAGAAACAATATCATAAATCAACGACTAAAGAAAATTAACATGTACTGTACCCATTGGGATTTTTAGTTTCTTTTGCTGTGCAAAAGCTTTAAAGTTTCATTGCTATACAGTACTGTACAACTATACAATATGGTATACTTTTACTCCTATATAAAATTTTAAAATAATTAAAAATAAATGAACAAACCAAACCAAACAAAAGCCAACACACAGATTCAGAGAACAAATTATTGGTTCCCAAAGAGAAGTAGGGTGGAGGGGGGGTGAAATGGGTAAAGAAGTGAAACTGTATGGTAACAAAGAGAAATGACACTTTAGGTGGTGAACATGCTGTAGTCTGTACAGAAATCAAAACTCAATGTTGTACATGAAACTTATATAATATTACAAAAAATTGTTACCTTAATTAAAAAAAAAGTTGACTGTGCTATTATCAGACATGCTTTCAACTACAGCATATTTTATGTGTAGCGATAAATTGCTTAACTTTACTTGCTTCTTGTCCCTTATTTGTCCTATGGGAATTATGACAATCCATTCTCATGGAGCTGTTTATTCATTCACTATGTCATTCCATCAGTCAACAAAGAATTTCTGATCATCTGCAAGTGCCAGATACTGTTACAGTTGCTGGGAACCTAAGTGAATAAATCAAGTAGTTTCCTTCTAGAAATTACAGTAGAGTATTTCAGAGATTAAGAAAGAAAATTGTAGGTAAAACCTTCAGTGCCTGGTGCACAGCAAACTCTACAAATATATTAGCTATTTTAATAACCAACCCAGAGCATTTCCTTCATCATAATAGTTTAAAAGGATAAACAAACTTAATTTTAGTCTGTAGGCCCTGATAATCTCTAGGGAAACACAGAGATTATCAACAAAGAGAAATGGGAATTTGAAAGGTGTATTGAAACAGAACTGCAGGTGATTAATCTTGCTTAAAAGTATATGAAAAGCTTGGCAGAGTATTTGAAATTTTATATTTGATCATTTGATCAAAATATAAAGAAGAGGAATTTAACAGCTGGATAAGAAAAGAAATGACAAAATTTTCCTGGTGGTCCAAGTGTTAAGACTTTGCCATCCAGTGCAGAGGGTATAGGTTCAGTTCCTGGTCAGGGAGCTAAGATCCCACATGCCTCATGGCTAAAAACCAAAAAATAAGACAGAAACAATATCATAACAAATTCAACAAAGACTTTTAAAATTGTCCACATGAAAAATCTTGAAAGAAACAAAAAAAGGAAAAGAAAGGGCAACTAGGATCTGAGTAGTAGGAAGAGCATGAGGAGAAGTCAAGAGATGTGAAGACACAAGAAAAGGAACAAAACAGTCTGAGCAGAGGCTAGAGAATGACAAGATGTGAAATTGGCAAAGCAAATAATAGTCAAACTGTAAACAGCCTCAAATGTCATGCATGCTAACTAAGAAGCTGGTAACCATCCTAAATATAATGTGGAAAAGCATGAAGCTTTTAAATCAGAGAATAATAGGATAAGAAGTGAATTTCAGAAATAGTACATCAGTACATATTGGAGTGTGAAAACCTAGAGATGAAAAGATCCATTATCCTCTGGGGGAATAATAACCTAGGTACAAAGAAGAGGTACAGTGAGGTGAGAAGGCAGACAGGTTACAAAATCACTCTTAAGGAGAATCAGGACAATTTAGTGAAAAGAAGCAGACAAGAAAGAGACTGAGGGAAGTGACTCTTCCCAAAAAAGATTTTCATTATGCTTTAGGAATTAATTTATTAAAGGAGTCAAGAGTCAGGAGGTACAGAGAGAAAGAACCAGAGAGAAGGGAGAAGAGAGCGAAGTAAGAGCCAGTGGGGGTGGAGGGGAGGGACGAGATGATGTCAGGAGTTTAGAGATTAATCAGACATTAATACATATGTGTGTATACAATTGTTAGATATATTGCAATTGTTTTATATATGTACACATATATACATATATTTATTTATATATATGTATATAAGTACATAAATTTGTTCCCCATGGCAACTGGCTATTTTGTTCTCGTTTTTGAAATTCAGGAACAAATTTGAAGAAATCCATCATTCAGAATGCAGAAACAGGGCACAATAAAGAAATATGGTTCAATTTCACACACAATAGATACAATACACACACAATCATACAATAGATTCACGGATGAAGAGCATATATATAGGGACTAGCTGAGAGTGAAGGAGGACACCTAATAACTACAGTGAGGCCTTATACAGTCTGAAGTGGCATCACAGACAGGATTTTTTTCCAAACAGATTTCACTACATTTAAAACAAAACAATCTAAAACCAGACATTAGGAAAGTACAGTGAAATAGAGAAGAGAATGGTCATTTTGTTTTATGTATGAGGAAATTAAGACACAGAGAGGTATCACAGCTAATAAAGAAATCTGACACTCAAGCTCCAGTTTCATTTTTATAATTTGAGGGATCTTTTCACTGCAGTACTCTTTTTGTCTTGTAGATGTAAAATAAAAAAATGATGTAATGAAAGAATACTGATTTATTAGATGAGGTGAACTTGGCAGGGTACTAACAGAAAGAAATTCTATTTTCTCTTACCATCCCTTTAAATACTATATATTGGATAATATGTAATTAATAAATGGCCAGCAAAGTATAATATTAATATCTTCTGCCAATAAAAGACATTTTTAACTCTTTGCTTAGCTCCAGCTTAAGTGAAATACACTGGCTTATTATTTCTGTGCTATGGGCTCTAGTATCATGCCCTTTCAGAATTTTTACCTGTGGCTTCAACAAAAAGATTAGGTGTCAGCAAAGGTCCTAAAAGACTGGTCTTAAGGATTTTAATCTGATCTTCTGGATTTTCTCTTATAAGATGCTTCCATGAATTTCTCAGAAACATCCGGGGCTTCCCAGGAAGTGCTACTGGTAAAGAATCCACCTGCCAATACAGGAAACACAAGAGACCTGGGTTCAGTCCTGCCAATACAGGAGACACAAGAGACCCAGTTTCAATCTCTGAGTTGGGAAGATCCCCTGGAGAAGGGTATGGCACCCAATTCTAACATTCTTACATGGAAAATTCCATGAGCAAAAGAGCTTGGCTGGCTACAGACCATGGAGGCACAAAGAGTCAGACACGACTGAGCAACACCGATCATAATGGGAATTTTTTTTTCCTTTATTTTAAAGATTTTACAGAGCTTTGTTGTTCACCAACATGTATGTTCCCAGATCATTCATATGCATATCCCTGGACCCTCCCCCCACCCAGTTCCCCTCCTCCCATCCCTCCAGACCATCACCCCATTGTAGGTACTCCTATTCCCCTAGCACAATGACAGTAGCTATCTTTTCTACACATGACAGTATAGGTTTCCATGTTACTCCCTCCATGCCTCCCTCCCACTGTTCGGTCTCCACAATGTCTTTATGCCTATTCTCTGTTTTTCATGAGTTCACTGCATGTGTTATCATGACCATCTTACTAGATCCCATATATATGAGTTAGTATACTATACTTGTCTTTCTCTTTGACTTACTTCACTTTTAGGATAGGTTCTAGAGCCAGCCACCTCATTAGGACTGATCTCTGATTTCTTTCATGAGTAGTATTCCATTGTATATAAAGAATACTGATTTATTAGATGAGGTGAACTTGGCAGGGTACTAACAGAAAGAAATTCTATTTTCTCTTACCATCCCTTTAAATACTATATATTGGATAATATGTAATTAATAAATGGCCAGCAAAGTATAATATTAATATCTTCTGCCAATAAAAGACATTTTAACTCTTTGCTTAGCTCCAGCTTAAGTGAAATACACTGGCTTATTATTTCTGTGCTATGGGCTCTAGTATCATGCCCTTTCAGAATTTTTACCTGTGGCTTCAACAAAAAGATTAGGTGTCAGCAAAGGTCCTAAAAGACTGGTCTTAAGGATTTTAATCTGATCTTCTGGATTTTCTCTTATAAGATGCTTCCATGAATTTCTCAGAAACATCCGGGGCTTCCCAGGAAGTGCTACTGGTAAAGAATCCACCTGCCAATACAGGAAACACAAGAGACCTGGGTTCAGTCCTGCCAATACAGGAGACACAAGAGACCCAGTTTCAATCTCTGAGTTGGGAAGATCCCCTGGAGAAGGGTATGGCACCCAATTCTAACATTCTTACATGGAAAATTCCATGAGCAAAAGAGCTTGGCTGGCTACAGACCATGGAGGCACAAAGAGTCAGACACGACTGAGCAACACCGATCATAATGGGAATTTTTTTTTCCTTTATTTTAAAGATTTTACAGAGCTTTGTTGTTCACCAACATGTATGTTCCCAGATCATTCATATGCATATCCCTGGACCCTCCCCCCACCCAGTTCCCCTCCTCCCATCCCTCCAGACCATCACCCCATTGTAGGTACTCCTATTCCCCTAGCACAATGACAGTAGCTATCTTTTCTACACATGACAGTATAGGTTTCCATGTTACTCCCTCCATGCCTCCCTCCCACTGTTCGGTCTCCACAATGTCTTTATGCCTATTCTCTGTTTTTTCATGAGTTCACTGCATGTGTTATCATGACCATCTTACTAGATCCCATATATATGAGTTAGTATACTATACTTGTCTTTCTCTTTTTGACTTACTTCACTTTTTAGGATAGGTTCTAGAGCCAGCCACCTCATTAGGACTGAGTCTTCTGCATTTCTTTTAACAGCTGAGTAGTATTCCATTGTATATATGTACCAGAGCTTCTGGATCCATTCCATTTGTCCATTTGTCAATGGACATCTAGGTTGCTTCCAAGTTCTAGCTATTGTATAGAGAGCTACAATGAAAATTGGGGTACAGGTGCCTCTTTCAGTTTTGATTTCATCAGGATATAGGCCTAATAGTGGGATTGCTGGGTCATAGGGTGCTTCTATTTTTAGTTTTTTAAGGAATCTCCAGATTGTCTTCCATAGAGGTTGTATCAATTTACATTCCCACCAGCAATGCAAGAGGGTTCCCTTTTCTCCGCACCCTCTCCAGCACTTGTTGTCTGTCGATTTGTTGATGATGGCCATTCTGACAGGTGTGAGGTGGTATCTCATTGTGGTTTTAATTTGCATTTCTCTAATAATAAGCGAGGTTGAGCATCGTTTCATGTGCTTTTGGGCCATCTGTATGTCCTCTTTGGAGAGGCGTCTCTTTAGATCTTTTTCCCATTTTTTGATTGGACTGCTCGTTTTCCCTGTGCTGATTTGTCTGAGTTGTTTGTAGATTTTGGAGATTAATTCTTTGTCTGCTGTTTCATTTGCTATGATTTTCTCCCACTCTGTGGGGTGTCTGTTCAACTTTTTGGTGATTTCTTTTGCTGTACAAAAGCTTTTAAGTTTCATGAGGTCCCACGTGCTCACTTTTCTTTTCAGTTCCACTATTTTAGTAGGTGGGTCAGAGAAGATCTTGCTTTGATTGATGTCCTTGAGGGTTTTGCCTATATTCTCCTTTAGGAGTTTGATGGTTTCTGGTCTTCCATTTAGGTCTTTAATCCATTTTGAGTTGATCTTTGTGTATGGGGTCAGGGAATGTTCCAACTTCATTTTTTTGCATGTAGCTGTCCAATTTTCCCAGCCCCATTTGTTGAAGAGGCTGTCTTTGTCCCAATTTATAGTTTCTCCTCCTTTATCAAAAATAAGGTACCCATAGGTGCGTCGGTTGATCTCTGGGTTCTCGATCTTGTTCCATTGATCTATAGTTCTGTTTTTGTGCCAGTACCATACTGTCTTGATGATTGTTGCTTTGTAGTAGAGTCTGAAGTTAGGGAGGCTGATTCCTCCAACCCATAATGGGAATTTTTGATTGCAGTTTCATGGAGTTGGAATTGCCTCCTTCAACCTGGCTGACAGCCTACAGAGTAACACCTTTATCTTCAACTTATGTACCTGGAAATCTGTCCCCACACTCTATCTGAAGTGCTCCCTCATTCCAGGCAGAAAGCCCTCTTGTGTGGGGGCGTCTCAAGAGGTCTTCCCTTCCTTCAGTCCACCTTTGGTGCAGTTGAGACTGTCCCCCAAAACAGCTTTTCAGTTATCACTAAACCAATCAGTCCAGAAGTCAGGCATCTGTCCTGCATTCCCCGGATCACAGCAGGGCATGCCGCATTCTGTGAAACGTTCTCAGGAAACTTGGAGTACACCCCAAACCACCTTCTTCCTATCTTCAAATGAGGTTGGGAACTGTGGTAAGCAGTTTCTAAGACCCCCATTAAAGAACATGTCACTTTCCTTTCTCCCCCACTTTTCTCAGGGACCCTTCTTAACCACCTAAATACAAACACTTTTTGCATTAGAGGTTGAGAATTCTATATTACTTTTCTGTTTTTATGTATGCATTTTCAGAGAGCAAATGATGAACACCCCTGTTTTCTCTCTTTAGGGGCCAGGGATGTCACAGAAAAACAAAACGATACATGCCATTCCGTGTCTCAAGATTTAATCTACAGCACATTACCACTTCACATACCATCTGTAAAATAGGAAAACCAGAAACAAAGTGAGCACTTCATGTTTATTCAAACACATGGTGCTGAAGCCAAATATAACAAAGAGATTCTCATCCTGTGCTACTTTTTCCAGGACTTCCTACTGGCCTCGCTCCCTCTTCCTAGCCTTTCTCTGACTTCCATTCATTCTACTTTTCATTTTTATGACATTTTTCCTTTATTTTTTCAACTTTCCTTCCTGAAAAATGACTGCTATAGAGAGACCATAGAGTTGTACCGACTGCAGTTTAGACTGTTTTCCATTGAATGCTTTTTTTTATCTTGTTCCATTGATCTATAGTTCTGTTTTTGTGCCAGTACCATACTGTCTTGATGATTGTTGCTTTGTAGTAGAGTCTGAAGTTAGGGAGGCTGATTCCTCCAACCCATAATGGGAATTTTTGATTGCAGTTTCATGGAGTTGGAATTGCCTCCTTCAACCTGGCTGACAGCCTACAGAGTAACACCTTTATCTTCAACTTATGTACCTGGAAATCTGTCCCCACACTCTATCTGAAGTGCTCCCTCATTCCAGGCAGAAAGCCCTCTTGTGTGGGGGCGTCTCAAGAGGTCTTCCCTTCCTTCAGTCCACCTTTGGTGCAGTTGAGACTGTCCCCCAAAACAGCTTTTCAGTTATCACTAAACCAATCAGTCCAGAAGTCAGGCATCTGTCCTGCATTCCCCGGATCACAGCAGGGCATGCCGCATTCTGTGAAACGTTCTCAGGAAACTTGGAGTACACCCCAAACCACCTTCTTCCTATCTTCAAATGAGGTTGGGAACTGTGGTAAGCAGTTTCTAAGACCCCCATTAAAGAACATGTCACTTTCCTTTCTCCCCCACTTTTCTCAGGGACCCTTCTTAACCACCTAAATACAAACACTTTTTGCATTAGAGGTTGAGAATTCTATATTACTTTTCTGTTTTTATGTATGCATTTTCAGAGAGCAAATGATGAACACCCCTGTTTTCTCTCTTTAGGGGCCAGGGATGTCACAGAAAAACAAAACGATACATGCCATTCCGTGTCTCAAGATTTAATCTACAGCACATTACCACTTCACATACCATCTGTAAAATAGGAAAACCAGAAACAAAGTGAGCACTTCATGTTTATTCAAACACATGGTGCTGAAGCCAAATATAACAAAGAGATTCTCATCCTGTGCTACTTTTTCCAGGACTTCCTACTGGCCTCGCTCCCTCTTCCTAGCCTTTCTCTGACTTCCATTCATTCTACTTTTCATTTTTATGACATTTTTCCTTTATTTTTTCAACTTTCCTTCCTGAAAAATGACTGCTATAGAGAGACCATAGAGTTGCACCGACTGCAGTTTAGACTGTTTTCCCAGTACATGGCAGGATCTTTGTTTCACAGGCTGTTATATCACCTGAACTGGCTCAGGATCCAAGGAGAAATCTGTATGGCTTGAACCATCTCAGTCAGCAGCTTTGCAGGGGAAACAATGCCATCTTCATGCACAAGTACTATGACAACTGTTTCTAATAAGAAAGTATAAAAGATATTAAAATGTTAATGAGAATACTAAAATTTGTGACTATAATTATTTTGTGTTGCATCCCACATCCATAAATACGATGTTATGCAGATTTTTCAGAGAAAAAGACAACATGTGATGTTAGTATTGCGAGTACTGATCCTAAAAAGTAGTCATGTGGATATAGAGTTTTTAATGTTAAAAAAAAATAAAATCTGATCCAAGCCAGGCCCCATCAGCATGTCCTGATTTGGACTTTCCTATCTCCTGCCAATAATAAGGCTGTGTCGCACAAATCCTGATACACTCTAAGCCCACTGGACTTGACACAGTTGAGTGAACAGGCAATGTCCTTTGGCTCTCTCTCGCTTTATAACGCTGTGGTAAACATTATGTCTGGCAGAATTCCCATGTCAGCTTTCTCTCCTAACTCTCATTTCCTCCTCCATCCCTCTGAACACATACCAACACTTGCACGTACATACAGTCTACATGCACAGCACTTAGAAAGTGCATAATAATGTTAATTGAATAAATGAGAGTGAATTAATGAATGAAAGTTTATTATGTATACACTGCAAAGTGGATCTCAGATAAAGCTGAAGTACAAGAATTAGACACTTCCATTGACTACCCGCAATCCACAAGCTAATTTTGTTCCTTTGTAAGAAGAGTAGCTTATCTCTTTCGTTCTCTCCTTTTTAAAAACTATTCCTGGAGTTCTGTCTGATGACCTGGCATTCACATCCATCTATGAATTACCTTCTTCAAACAGAAATTATTAGTCACTCTGCATGACCTTTTGTTCTCAATGTTTTACAATGAAGTTATCTCCACTATCAGACAATAAAAACTGTTCTCACCCAGACCAACAGTAACCTTTGAGTTGCTAAATTCAACTACTTACTTTCAGTCCTATGTAACTTCCCGGTAGTTCTTGGCATTGTTCAACCTCACTGACTCCAGTAACTATAAGCCAGTATCTGTCTTTCACTCCTCTTTGTCTGGAGATCACCTGACCATTTCTAGTCTTTCTTTGGTTGACTGATTCTTTGTCAGTTCACCGTGTATTGGGTTCCCAGTCTAGAGCCATCTAAAACTTAGACCAAATATTCTACCCTGGAAATATACTCATGATGCTTTAATTATATGCAAAGTTCAACTATGTCTTTAGTTTTCATCAATTTTCCAGCCTCTTGAATCCAAATTTACAGTTGCTTTCTGGGAAAAATAAACTTTGATATTGTACAGCTCCAGCTTAACACCTAGAACAAAATTCATAACATCTTCCTTCAGACACAGAATATCTTGCATAGATCTCCATTAGAGAAAAGGCCTGTTTAGTTTCTGCAGCAGGGATTCTGGACCCACATTGCTTGGGATTAAATATTCATTCTAGCACTCAGTTCCATGGCTTTGGACAAGTTGCCTAATCTTTCTGAGCTTCACCTTCTCACATGTAAAGTGGGAATAATAACAGCATTATTATTATTAAGATTGTTATAAAGGCATAAAGAGGTTGCTCATGTAAAATATTTAAAAGTGTTGCGGGCTTCCCCTGGTGGTCCAGTGGATAAGGACACCGCCTTGACGTGCAAGGGGCGCCGGTTCGATCCCTGGCCTGGGAAGATCCCACGTGCCGTGGAGCGGCTGAACTGATGTGTCCAATCACCGAGCCGGAGCTCTGCAGCACATGCGCCCAGAGCCGGAGCTCTGCAGCGACAGACGCCACTGCGATGGGAGGCTCACAGGAGCCAAAGAACAAAGGCGGATGAAAACACTGAAATGAAAGACCAAGAGAAGTGGCCCGCCCACTCCCCACCCTCCCCAACCCGACCCCCGCCCAAAATAAATAAAAATAAATAAATTAATTTAAAAAAAAAAGTGTTGCTATGGAGTGTCTGCATCCTGCAATAGTCGTGTGTTGAAATCCTCACTTCTCAACCAGAATGGCATGAGGACATGGGCCTTTGTGAAGTAATTAGGTCATAAGAATAGAGCTGTGGATGAATGAGATTATTGACTTTTTTAAAATGTGAGAGTGTTGGGCTTCCCTGGTGGTCCACTGGGTAAAGAGTCCACCTTGCAATGCAAGGGGCACTGGTTCAATTCCTGGCCCAGGAGGATCCGAACATGCCACAGAGCAACTGAACCAGTGTGTCCAATTGTGGGCCAGTGCTCTGGAACCCATGCACCCAGAGCCCGGTGCTCATCAGTGGGAGCGGCCACTACAGTGGGAGGCCCACACATGCCAAATAAAAGGATGGATGAAAATAAAGATAAGTAAAAAAGAGGCACGATGGGGAAAAGAAAAAAAAAAGTGAGTTTAATTTTTGTCTCTGCTCTACGTCATTTGAGGATATTGGCTTCTCTGGTGGTTCGGTGGTAAAGAATCCACCTGTCAATGCAGGAAACCATGGGAGACACAGGTTTGAGGGTTAGGGTTAGGGTTAGGATTAGATCTTTCTGGGTCAGGAGGATCACCTGGAGAAGGAAATGGCAACCCACTCCAGTATTCCTGCTTGGGAAATCCCAGGAACCGAGAAGTCTGGTGGGCTACAGTCCACGGGGATGCAAAAAAGTCAGACACAACTTAGAGACTGAACAACAACAACATGAGAATACAATGAGAAGACAGCCATTGGAAAATCAGAAAATACATGCCCCCATTAGACATGGGATCTTCCGGGGCTTTGATCTTGGACTTCCCAGTCTCCAGAACTATGTGAAATATATTTCTATTGTTTGAGCTATCCCAATCTATGTTATAACATCCTGAAGGTCTAAGTTCACTGGATGATTCTAGAGAGTTCCAGTCATTCTTTAAGATTAAAGGTTGAGATTGTTAATCTTTATTACATTTATTACAACATGATTAACTCTTAATCCTACAACTGCCTAGGCCAACGCTGAGATTCTTGACAGTAAGAAATGTTTCACAGTGATTTTATGCCAAGTTCTTAAGCAACTCTGAGTGCATGGAAGGTAATCAGTGTGGAATCCTTACCTGCATCTGTGTCCTCAAATTAATTTAATGACATACTACTGTTGGGACTCAGGACTAGCTGCCACAAAAATATGACTCAGGGTTTCCCTGTTGGTGCAGTGGGTAAGGACACTGCCTTGAAGTGCAAGGGACGCCGGTTCGATCCCTGGCCTGGGAAGATCCCACGTGGCATGGAGCGGCTGGACCAATGTGTCCAACTACCGAGCTGGAGCTATGGAGCGCATGCGCCCAGAGTCGGTGCTCTGCAACAACAGAGGTCACTGCGATGGGAGGCCCACATGGGCCAAAGAACAAAGATGGGTGAAAATAGATAAATGAAAGACCAATAAAAGTGGACCACCCACCCCCCTCCCTCCCCAACCCCCCCCCCCCCTCAAAAAAAAAAAATGTGACTCAAAGACACATGGATTATTTTGAATTAAAATTTCATAAGAAACAGCCAGTTCGGAGAAATTATTAAAACAATAACAATGGCACTCAGACTCCCCTATTTCTCCTTGGAAGTGGGAAATAAATCTCACATGTGTAGATATCTTCTCTATTCCAGGGGACTAGAAAGCAGCCTCATCACTACAATCAGGGAATTCAAAACTCAGACAGCTATATAAACAAACTGCTAATTCTTCCTTAGTCTGCTAGCCCAAGTACAAGCCCCTTTGTCTTGTCAAATCTTCAGAAATAATCGTTTGTCTAAAAATTACATATAAACAGTCTTCTTTGGCTACTCTGGGAGTCCTATGTCTATGAGACTTCAATGTGTATAAACTATTATTTTCCTCCTATTCATCTGTCTTGTGTCTCCTATTCACTCCTACAGAGAATCCTCATCACACATCACTGGTGCTATTGACATAGCTTTGCAACTTAACATCCAGAAGAAAATTCTTGACAGTTTCTCTGTCAAGACCATCTCTAGATTTCTATTTTCAAAAGCAAATAATTGTTTTCCCCTAACCGTACAGAAATTCCATTCTTTATTACATTTATTACAACTGATTAACTCTTAATCCTACAAATGCCTAGGCCAACGCTGAGATTCTTGACAGTAAGAAATGTTTCACAGTGATTTTATGCCAAGTTCTTAAGCAACTCTGAGTGCATGGAAGGTAATCAGTGTGGAATCCTTACCTGCATCTGTGTCCTCAAATTAATTTAATGACATACTACTGTTGGGACTCAGGACTAGCTGCCACAAAAATATGACTCAGGGTTTCCCTGTTGGTGCAGTGGGTAAGGACACTGCCTTGAAGTGCAAGGGACGCCGGTTCGATCCCTGGCCTGGGAAGATCCCATGTGCCGCGGAGTGGCTGGACCGATGTGTCCAACTACCGAGCTGGAGCTATGGAGCGCATGCGCCCAGAGTCGGTGCTCTGCAACAACAGAGGTCACTGCGATGGGAGGCCCACATGGGCCAAAGAACAAAGATGGGTGAAAATAGATAAATGAAAGACCAATAAAAGTGGACCACCCACCCCACTCCCTCCCCAACCCGCCTCCCCCTTCAAAAAAAAAAAAATGTGACTCAAAGACACATGGATTATTTTGAATTAAAATTTCATAAGAAACAGCCAGTTCGGAGAAATTATTAAAACAATAACAATGGCACTCAGACTCCCCTATTTCTCCTTGGAAGTGGGAAATAAATCTCACATGTGTAGATATCTTCTCTATTCCAGGGGACTAGAAAGCAGCCTCATCACTACAATCAGGGAATTCAAAACTCAGACAGCTATATAAACAAACTGCTAATTCTTCCTTAGTCTGCTAGCCCAAGTACAAGCCCCTTTGTCTTGTCAAATCTTCAGAAATAATCGTTTGTCTAAAAATTACATATAAACAGTCTTCTTTGGCTACTCTGGGAGTCCTATGTCTATGAGACTTCAATGTGTATAAACTATTATTTTCCTCCTATTCATCTGTCTTGTGTCTCCTATTCACTCCTACAGAGAATCCTCATCACACATCACTGGTGCTATTGACATAGCTTTGCAACTTAACATCCAGAAGAAAATTCTTGACAGTTTCTCTGTCAAGACCATCTCTAGATTTCTATTTTTCAAAAGCAAATAATTGTACATACTACTTCCCAGGTTGAAAGCCTCTGCTGTCCACAGAAAATTTCCAAATTTTCCCAGTGTGACGTACAAGATTTTCCAAACTCTAATTCCACTGTGTACTATCTCCTGCCACTTCCCTAGCTGTAAAAACTTGGCTGAAATACTTGCCTCAGTCTCTCTAGATTTCAATATTCATCTCTTAAAAACAAGAGGATGGTCATATGAACACTTTTTTCTTTGTAAGGACCAGTCAGAAATAAGACTGAACAAAGTGTAGAATTATACTAACTAAAAAAAAAAAAAAAATGAGAGCATGTTGGAAAAATCTGAACATAATAAAGTCCAAGCTTAAGCAAATGATAATTATACATATAATAACCACATTAAACCCTCAGATCAAATTCTCATGTTTCCATTCTTAAATGACAGTTCCAGCTGATAATATTATGGAAACAATTATTTCCCAATAAAAGTCTTTGAAAAGTGGCAAGACTAGAATAAGTCATGCCAGGGTTCTTGTTTGTACATGAATATGTGCATAACCCAATGTGCCTTTACAATGCCCTATTGCCCTTTACATCATTTTGCTTTTCATAATTAACTCAATTAACTCTCTTTCATAGAAAAATATCCACCCTACTGGAGAAGCAAATTATCTGAGTTGAGCTCATTGTTATTTCTACAAAAAAATAGAATTATTGCTACATTTTTTTCTTTAACAATTATAGACTGAGGAGACTGTTTCAGGCCCTTCATGTTAATCTACCTCTTTCTCACTCCTTAGGAGAATCAAACATTAGAAAGGGCACTACTGGGTGACAGTTCTCACATGCAGCCCTCAGACCATCTATGTCCTTGCTCGTGGACTTTGTCTTTAATATACTGATCTGCAAAAAGTTGCAGTTCAACTAAATAAAAGCCAATAAATAGGTTTGTTCTTATTTTTAGACTTCATTTCTCTAAATGAAATAAATGAGAGTAATAGTAGTTACATCAATGGTGCTGCTACTAAAGCATTCATTGAGCTTCCGTAATAAGAGCAACAATAACAATAAAATTTTATGACTCTTTTTCTCAAAGGAAATCAGAACACTTTACCAACATTATTATCTCATTAATCTCATGTCTTTGAAAAATGGTGCAGGATTATGTGGATAGAAATGTATGAACCAAGAAGTCAGACAGACGTGCTTTCCATTTATGTACCTGCAAATCATTTCAGTAATGAGTAAATGAGATAATGGACATCAAGTACGTGCCTGCATGGCAACCAGTCAGTGCATAATTCTCTCTCCCTGCTTCTCTGTCTGTTCACACACACCAGTCATTTCTACTCTGCTCTCTCCCCTGCTCCAGCAACTGCATTCCTGTCCCTTCTTTCCTTTTACAGTAGTGCAATCCAAGACAAGCTTGTTGGGGGCTTGGTTTATGTTGTGATATTGACCCAAATCTTCCCTTGATCTCAGGGGTAAAGAATTCACCTGCCAATGCAAGAGACCCAGGCTTGATCCCTGGATCAGGAAGATCTCCTGGAGGAGGAAATAGCAACTCACTCCAGTACCTATTCCTGGGAAATCCCATAGGCAGAGGAACCTGGTGGGTCCATAGGATCACAAAGCGTCAGATAACGACTGAAGCAAATTAGCATGCTGTGACAATTGACCCCAAACCATTCTTATCATAATTAACTCAATTAACTCTCTTTCATAGAAAAATATCCACCCTACTGGAGAAGCAAATTATCTGAGTTGAGCTCATTGTTATTTCTACAAAAAAATAGAATTATTGCTACATTTTTTTCTTTAACAATTATAGACTGAGGAGACTGTTTCAGGCCCTTCATGTTAATCTACCTCTTTCTCACTCCTTAGGAGAATCAAACATTAGAAAGGGCACTACTGGGTGACAGTTCTCACATGCAGCCCTCAGACCATCTATGTCCTTGCTCGTGGACTTTGTCTTTAATATACTGATCTGCAAAAAGTTGCAGTTCAACTAAATAAAAGCCAATAAATAGGTTTGTTCTTATTTTTAGACTTCATTTCTCTAAATGAAATAAATGAGAGTAATAGTAGTTACATCAATGGTGCTGCTACTAAAGCATTCATTGAGCTTCCGTAATAAGAGCAACAATAACAATAAAATTTTATGACTCTTTTTCTCAAAGGAAATCAGAACACTTTACCAACATTATTATCTCATTAATCTCATGTCTTTGAAAAATGGTGCAGGATTATGTGGATAGAAATGTATGAACCAAGAAGTCAGACAGACGTGCTTTCCATTTATGTACCTGCAAATCATTTCAGTAATGAGTAAATGAGATAATGGACATCAAGTACGTGCCTGCATGGCAACCAGTCAGTGCATAATTCTCTCTCCCTGCTTCTCTGTCTGTTCACACACACCAGTCATTTCTACTCTGCTCTCTCCCCTGCTCCAGCAACTGCATTCCTGTCCCTTCTTTCCTTTTACAGTAGTGCAATCCAAGACAAGCTTGTTGGGGGCTTGGTTTATGTTGTGATATTGACCCAAATCTTCCCTTGATCTCAGGGGTAAAGAATTCACCTGCCAATGCAAGAGACCCAGGCTTGATCCCTGGATCAGGAAGATCTCCTGGAGGAGGAAATAGCAACTCACTCCAGTACCTATTCCTGGGAAATCCCATAGGCAGAGGAACCTGGTGGGTCCATAGGATCACACAGCGTCAGATAACGACTGAAGCAAATTTGCATGCTGTGACAATTGACCCCAAACCATTCTTATCATCTCTGAGAACAATCATAAACCTTGTTATCATGATTCCACTGTCTTATCTGGGCAATTAGAGTTCGGCTCCTGCTTTCAGTCAAGTTTCCAAAGGCTAGGAAAACTATCTTCTAACTTAACATCACTCTTAGATTCAGAAGAGACCTAAGCTTGAAGCATCATAGGGTCTACATTTGGGGCACCTGGATGAAACAGAAAACACCCAACAGGAGCTAGGCCAAACATTAATATGAAATGAGAACCATAGTTCCAAGAACTCTAGTTATAATCTGCATGTAAGATTCTCTGTATGTATGTCCCTATGTCTGTCCCAAATCCTTCACTACAGTCTTGTTTAAGTGTTGTATCCTTGCCCTTGGGCATTAAGAAGAAGTCTGCATGTCCCTTCTTGGATCACGATGGTAAGGAGAAAGCAATGCAGGACTTGAGGCCAACATGGTGGGGTGGTGGAACTGGTGTAGAAGAAACAGAAGTAACCACAATAACCTCTCCACTTTCCATGGCAAAGTACCTTGTAAAGAAAGTTGGATCTTTACAATTCAGCATAGGGTTTGCCCACTCCCAGCACCTTGAATGAAGATTTTTATCTCTCCATTTCCAAATAAGCAGAAGTAGAAGTTCTGTAACTGCAAAATGTAGAGTTTTATCTTATAGAAAATAGTGTACGTATGGTACTTTTAAATACACGTGGATAGATGGGCTTCCCTGGTGGTCCAGTGGGTAAGGATACCACCTTGCAGTGCAAGGGGTGCCAGTTCGACCCCTGGCCTGGGAAGATCCCACGTGCTGTGGAGCAGCTGGACCAATGTGTCCAACTACCGAGCCAGAGCTCTGGAGCACATACACCCAGAGCCAGTGCTCTGCAGCGAAAGAGATCACTGTGATAGGAGGCCCACATAGGCCAAAGAACAAAGATGGATGAAAATAGATAAATGGAAGACCAATAGCAGTGGCCAAAAAATAAAAATAAAATAAAATAAAAATACATGTGGATGGAATAACTTATTCAAGAAAGGGTCAGTCATTTAGCTGTCCTCAGGTTTTGCCCAGAGCAAGAGATATTAAATGACAGTGTATTTATTTGTTTATGTGAGTGTGTGTGTGTGTGTGTGTGTGTGTATAATTGGACTGCTCCAGGAAGAATCTGAAATGCCAGGAGGAATCTGGAATTGTGCAATACTAAACTTAATGATATCTCATGTTTTGCTTAGTCACTCAGTCAAGTCCAGCTCTTCACAACCCATGGACTGCAGCCAACCAGACTCCTCTGTCTATGGGGATTCTCCAGGCAAGAATATCAGAATACAGGGGATCCTCCCAACCCAGAGGTTGAACCCAGGTCTCCCTCATTGCACATAGATTCTTTACCTTTTGAGACACTAGGGAAGCCCAAGAATACTGTAGTGGGTAGCATATCCTTTCTCCAGATTATCTTCCAGACCAAGAATTGAACCAAGGTCATGTTCATTGCAGGCAGATGCTTTACCATTAAGAAGAAGTCTGCATGTCCCTTCTTGGATCACGATGGTAAGGAGAAAGCAATGCAGGACTTGAGGCCAACATGGTGGGGTGGTGGAACTGGTGTAGAAGAAACAGAAGTAACCACAATAACCTCTCCACTTTCCATGGCAAAGTACCTTGTAAAGAAAGTTGGATCTTTACAATTCAGCATAGGGTTTGCCCACTCCCAGCACCTTGAATGAAGATTTTTATCTCTCCATTTCCAAATAAGCAGAAGTAGAAGTTCTGTAACTGCAAAATGTAGAGTTTTATCTTATAGAAAATAGTGTACGTATGGTACTTTTAAATACACGTGGATAGATGGGCTTCCCTGGTGGTCCAGTGGGTAAGGATACCACCTTGCAGTGCAAGGGGTGCCAGTTCGACCCCTGGCCTGGGAAGATCCCACGTGCTGTGGAGCAGCTGGACCAATGTGTCCAACTACCGAGCCAGAGCTCTGGAGCACATACACCCAGAGCCAGTGCTCTGCAGCGAAAGAGATCACTGTGATAGGAGGCCCACATAGGCCAAAGAACAAAGATGGATGAAAATAGATAAATGGAAGACCAATAGCAGTGGCCAAAAAATAAAAATAAAATAAAATAAAAATACATGTGGATGGAATAACTTATTCAAGAAAGGGTCAGTCATTTAGCTGTCCTCAGGTTTTGCCCAGAGCAAGAGATATTAAATGACAGTGTATTTATTTGTTTATGTGAGTGTGTGTGTGTGTGTGTGTGTGTATAATTGGACTGCTCCAGGAAGAATCTGAAATGCCAGGAGGAATCTGGAATTGTGCAATACTAAACTTAATGATATCTCATGTTTTGCTTAGTCACTCAGTCAAGTCCAGCTCTTCACAACCCATGGACTGCAGCCAACCAGACTCCTCTGTCTATGGGGATTCTCCAGGCAAGAATATCAGAATACAGGGGATCCTCCCAACCCAGAGGTTGAACCCAGGTCTCCCTCATTGCACATAGATTCTTTACCTTTTGAGACACTAGGGAAGCCCAAGAATACTGTAGTGGGTAGCATATCCTTTCTCCAGATTATCTTCCAGACCAAGAATTGAACCAAGGTCTTGTGCATTGCAGGCAGATGCTTTACCAGCCAAGCTACCAGGGAAGCCCAATGATATCTTAGAGAAAAACAAACTATGGCTTAGGAGCTGACAGCAAATTTCTCTGATTCTCAGTGAAATTATGAGGTCCATGCATGACTTGAGCACCATATTCATTTTCTATGAAAAAGGAGCAAAATTCTTTGATTTCCATAAACACAGACACATTCATACAGTAAAATTATATGAAACATAGTTCCTGAGTGAATGGAAGTGTAGGGAATAACCCTTTAGGAAAGCAGTAGATTTAGATGAATTTAGCCATGAGGGCTGATTTCTAAGGCATTATTTTAAGAGGCAAATTTGTATAGCTTGGCTCAAATAGTTACAAGGGAAGATAATAACAATGTTGTTGTATTATAAGGTCATGGGTTTTAAAGATGCAGGAGCAAGAGAAAGGGTGGTTGCCTTTTTAAAGGCTAATACAGAGCAGAACAATGTGAAATTAGGAAAAAGAAAAGCTGGACTGCTCTCAGTGACATTTTCTCAACAGGAACACATGTTATCGGAGAGGAGAGTCTCCCCAGGGCTGCTTGCATTGCTTCACTGCTCTTGTCATTTCACATGAAATGCACAAAGCTGCTGTAGGAGGTGGACAAGGTGACCTGACGGCTCTCCCATCCCTAATTTCTGTGATTTAAAGTTTCTGTGCTATTACCCAGCAAGAAGCACTGCTTTTTAGTGATTCCATTTGTAAAATGACCCTACAGGTGTTTTCTCTTAGCTTCCACCTTAGCAGAACTCTTTTTCCCCCCAATATATGCAGTGAGATTCAAGATTATAGTGTTCAGCATCACAGGACTGAAGAGGGTATGGAGGGAGGGTTAAATAGGAGTAAATGCTTGTTTCCTTGGGAAAAAAATTTAAGAGGGAGGGAAACCAAGGAGAGGTGAGAAGGTCATCATATATTTCTTTGTGTCTAAATGGAATTTTGATTTAGACACCACATTCCTCTAAGAAAAGCTATATTGAGTGCAAACCAACTGGGACATTAATCTTCCTTTTGACAAGAAAGGAAAAACAAACAAAGGTACTAATTTAACTCTGGCTTATTGAAGTTTTCAGATTGTAACTTAATTCTGAGGAAGTCTCAGGAGAGGGACAATCTTTGGACGACACCAAATGTTTCTGACTTGTTAAAAGGTATTTAATAATAATTCTAGAATGTATTCTGTATGTGCCATTTATATGTTCTATATAAAGCTTTATCTTTTGGTCTAGAAGGACTTGGATGCACAAGATGGAAAAAAAATCAACTTCAGAAAGCAACCCTTTCTAGGTTTTAATTTTAAGTACAATATTTAGCCTAAATCTTTTTTATTTTCAATTTTTATTGGAGTATAGTTTATTTACAATGTTATGTTAGGTTCAAGTATACAGAAAAGTCAATCAGTTATACATATAAATGTATATATACTCTTTTTTCAGAGTCTTTTCCCAAATAGGCCATTACAGAATGTTGAGTAGAATTCCCTGTGCTATACAGTAGGCCCTTATTAATTACCTACTTTCAGTATATATGTGTGTGTTTGTCACTCAGCCATGTCTGACTCTTTGTGATCTCATGGACCTTAGGTCACCAGGTCCTCTGTCCATGGAATTATCCAGGCAAGAATACTGAGTGGGTGGCCAGTCCCTCTCCAGGAGATCTTCCCTATCCAGTGATCAAATCCAGGTCTTCTGCACTGAAGGCAGATTCTTTACCATCTGAGCCACCAGGGAAGTCCCTTTGTCTGTAATATAGTAGTGTATATATGTCAATCCCAATCTGATCTCCCTCTTACAGTCAAACTGTGAATGGGCACATTGTGGATACTATATATATTATGAGAGACTGGATCACTGGTGGCTGCAGTACACTTCAGCAGGATTCAGACCTGATTTGTAGTTGCCATAATAAAAATATTTTAAACTGATTTTACATTTTAGGCCACAGTTAACACCAAAGGGACTTCTTACGAGTTACCTGGTAAGACACAGTCTACTACTGAAGTTTCATGAGATGGTAGGGAAACAATGTTTTCTTGTAAAAAGAACAATTATTAATATCAATATTATAAAGCAGCAAATGCTAAGAAAATACAGCCAATCTTTCCATTCACAATAACTACAAACTTTTAATATAACTGTAGCATTCACTTTGTTACAAAGTAAGTCTGAGTTCCCATCTTTCTTGCTGATGGAAATTCAAATTCTTATTTCTCAAAGAAGGGGACACCATTCCCAGCTTAGGAGTTAATTCTTGAAAGATTATATCAATGATTGTTTTTTTACCATTCTCTGTCTATGCTCTTTGGTTGATTTGGTGTTACCTCTGAAATTAATGAATAGCACATGGAAAATGTGATGAGTATGTCTCAGAAAAGATGAATGCTTGTTTTTATAACATATTACACCAGTAATTTTTCTAGTAACATTTTCCACATTTGCCTGTGATGCCCCAGAGACAAGGAGGTGAACAAGAGAGGGCAAAAAAAAGATGCAAACATGATGGAGCTGAAAGACATAAAGAATCTGCATCCCTGATGACTGCTGAAGTCACCAAATTTATCAGTCTTAATACAGCTACTCTGGGATTTGTGCTTCATAAAAACATTAATTGCCTTATTGTTTAAAACTCTTACCAAATAAGAAGCAATCAGTTCAGTGGTATTATTACCAATAGACCTAACCAATCAAGAATTAAGAGCCAGAAAGGAAAGGAAAAACAAAGTGAGATAGACAGAAGAGGTCTTAAAAACTAATAATAAAACTATAAGTAATCAAATAGAAAACTCAGCAAAGATGTGAATAGGGAATTTAAGAAAAAGAATAGAATATTCATGAATATATAAAAGAATGTCCAACTCAGTAGAAATCAGGGAAATGAAGAGTAAAACACAGTGAGTATAATTTCCAACTCATTAGACTGGCCACAGGAAAAATGTCTGACAAAATTAAAATTACACTGATGTTGGTATGGAAATTATGTGCTCTCATGGAGGCTAATAGAAGAATAAAAAGATATAACACATACAGCAATTCAACTATGTCTACAGATGTCTATACCTTTCAATCCAGTAGGTTTCTTTTTATATACTATTCTTTGGTTGTGATATTTAAGCTTTTGATAATCTTTTATTCAGAATTTTCATTGCTATCTATAAGTATGATCCATCTGCAGTTTTGTTTCTTGCTTCTTTCTTTTTTAAAAAATATTCTTTGCTAGATTTTCTTGTTATTGCTGTTTCTTTTTTGTTGTTGTTGCTTTAGTTTCCATATAATTGCTTTACAGTACTGCATTAGTTTCTTAGTTGCATTCTCGTTAGTTGAACAACAATGTGAATCAGCTGTATGTACAGATACATTCCCTCCACCTCCTCCCAGCACACCCCAATTCCACCCCTCTAGGTCATCACAGAGCCCTGAGCTGAGCTCCCTGTGCTCCACAGCAACTTCCCACTAGCTATTTTACACACGGTAAAGAATATGTATCGGGCTTCCCTGGTGGTCCAGTGGGTAAGGACACCGCCTTGCAGTGCAAGGGGCGCCGGTTCGATCCCTGGCCTGGGAAGATCCCACGTGCCGCGGAGCGGCTGGACCAATGTGTCCAATTACTGAGCCGGAGTTCTGGAGTGCATGCGCCCAGGGCCGGTGCTCTGCGACAACAGACGCCACCATGATGGGAGGCCCGCAGGAGCCAAAGAACAAAGACGGATGAAAAATAGAGAAATGGAAAACCAATAGAAGTGGCCCGCCCGCTCCCCTCCCTCCCCAACCCGACCCCCGCCCAAAAAAAATAAAAAAATAAATTTTTTAAAAAAAAAAAAAAATATGTATCAATGCTAGTAATTTTTTTAGTCATCTCCCTGCCTCCCACCTTGCCCCTTGGAGTCTGTTCCTTAAACAGCAGCCAGATCTCTTTTCTTTAAAAGATTGATTCTATCAGGTCAGGAGCCTGCTCAAAGCATTCCAGGAGCTGCCTGTGATACGTGGAATGAAATCTGGTTTCTCTGGGCTTCTTAATGCTCTTTAATGCTCTAAGAACTTTTACACTTCTATAGGCCTGGGGCAGACCTTCCAGGAAGGGATCCCCCGCTGTATGCCAGTCAAAATTCAATGGGGGCTCATGGAGGTTTTAAAAAAATAACACATACAGCAATTCAACTATGTCTACAGATGTCTATACCTTTCAATCCAGTAGGTTTCTTTTTATATACTATTCTTTGGTTGTGATATTTAAGCTTTTGATAATCTTTTATTCAGAATTTTCATTGCTATCTATAAGTATGATCCATCTGCAGTTTTGTTTCTTGCTTCTTTCTTTTTTAAAAAATATTCTTTGCTAGATTTTCTTGTTATTGCTGTTTCTTTTTGTTGTTGTTGCTTTAGTTTCCATATAATTGCTTTACAGTACTGCATTAGTTTCTTAGTTGCATTCTCGTTAGTTGAACAACAATGTGAATCAGCTGTATGTACAGATACATTCCCTCCACCTCCTCCCAGCACACCCCAATTCCACCCCTCTAGGTCATCACAGAGCCCTGAGCTGAGCTCCCTGTGCTCCACAGCAACTTCCCACTAGCTATTTTACACACGGTAAAGAATATGTATCGGGCTTCCCTGGTGGTCCAGTGGATAAGGACACCGCCTTGCGCTGCAAGGCGCGGTTCGATCCCTGGCCTGGGAAGATCCCACGTGCATGGAGCGCTGGACCAATGTGTCCAATTACTGAGCCGGAGTTCTGGGTGCATGCGCCCAGGGCCGGTGCTCTGCGACAACAGACGCCACCATGATGGGAGGCCCACAGGAGCCAAAGAACAAAGACGGATGAAAAATAGAGAAATGGAAGACCAATAGAAGTGGCCCGCCCGCTCCCCTCCCCCCCCAACCCGACCCCCGCCCAAAATAAATAAATAAAAAAATCTTTAAAAAAAAAAAAAGAATATGTATCAATGCTAGTAATTTTTTTAGTCATCTCCCTGCCTCCCACCTTGCCCCTTGGAGTCTGTTCCTTAAACAGCAGCCAGATCTCTTTTCTTTAAAAGATTGATTCTATCAGGTCAGGAGCCTGCTCAAAGCATTCCAGGAGCTGCCTGTGATACGTGGAATGAAATCTGGTTTCTCTGGGCTTCTTAATGCTCTTTTAATGCTCTAAGAACTTTTACACTTCTATAGGCCTGGGGCAGACCCTTCCATCTTACAGGAGCCCCCTTCCTTCAATTTTGTTTGTGATCTCACCTCACCCAGGACTCTGCATCTGTATCAGCAGATCAGAGTGGATTCCCCTGACCGTCCTTATCCAAACTGGCCTCCCACCCAGTCAGTCTCTCTCCTTCCCAGTGCAAATTTCTCCAGTGCATTTCTCAGCCTCTCGTATCCTATATATGTTGTATATAATATATACATTCCATATTTTTTTTAAACCTTTATTTTACTTTTAACTTTTACAGAGTTTTGTTGTTCACAGACATGCATGTTCTCAGATTAGTCACATGTATATCCCCCCCTTCCCTCCCGACCATCACACAGCACCCCTGAAGGATCCCCTTTTCTCACAGAGCAATGACTATAGCTATTTTCTTCACTTATGATAGTACAGGCCTTCATGCTACTTCCTTTACGCCTCTCACCCACTGTTCCTTCCCCACAATGTCCATATACATTCCATATTGATATTTTGGTTCACTGCATGGTCTTCCCATTATCATGTAAATTCCTGGAAGCAAGGATATTGTTTCATTGTTCAATAGGACCTTTTGTGACTGCATCTGTCATACTGTAGAAGTTCAAAAACACATTTAAAGGCTGGATTTATGGAGTCAGTACATTTTTAAGCATAAAAAAATATGACAAAAGTTTGGATTTGATTAATCTATGTGTTGTTATCATGGAATTTTGTAATATTTTATAATATTTAAAATACCATGTTTTATACATGCATCAGGTCTAAATTTGACAACGTGGAATTTTCTCCTTTCCTTGCTCTTATTCAATATAAATTACTAAGCCCTTGTTATTTAGTAAGTGTCCTAGGAATAGAGGAGGAAAGAATAATGATAACAATAATAATGTTATTTCATTATCACATTATATGACAGTAATAATATATATTTATTAAAACAAAGGTTAACACTTATGCAGTACTTATTATGTAAAGACAGTGTTCTAAGAGTTTGACACACATCTGTCCACTTAATTGTTGCAACAAACTAATAAGAAAAGAGAATACGTGTGAGGTAAAAGAAATTTTCCCAAACGGTCAGCTGGCGCGTCTTAAAAACAGGCAGATCCTTCCATCTTACAGGAGCCCCTCTCCCTTCAATTTTGTTTGTGATCTCACCTCACCCAGGACTCTGCATCTGTATCAGCAGATCAGAGTGGATTCCCCTGACCGTCCTTATCCAAACTGGCCTCCCACCCAGTCAGTCTCTCTCCTTCCCAGTGCAAATTTCTCCAGTGCATTTCTCAGCCTCTCGTATCCTATATATGTTGTATATAATATATACATTCCATATTTTTTTTAAACCTTTATTTTACTTTTAACTTTTACAGAGTTTTGTTGTTCACAGACATGCATGTTCTCAGATTAGTCACATGTATATCCCCCCCTTCCCTCCCGACCATCACACAGCACCCCTGAAGGATCCCCTTTTCTCACAGAGCAATGACTATAGCTATTTTCTTCACTTATGATAGTACAGGCCTTCATGCTACTTCCTTTACGCCTCTCACCCACTGTTCCTTCCCCACAATGTCCATATACATTCCATATTGATATTTTGGTTCACTGCATGGTCTTCCCATTATCATGTAAATTCCTGGAAGCAAGGATATTGTTTCATTGTTCAATAGGACCTTTTGTGACTGCATCTGTCATACTGTAGAAGTTCAAAAACACATTTAAAGGCTGGATTTATGGAGTCAGTACATTTTTAAGCATAAAAAAATATGACAAAAGTTTGGATTTGATTAATCTATGTGTTGTTATCATGGAATTTTGTAATATTTTATAATATTTAAAATACCATGTTTTATACATGCATCAGGTCTAAATTTGACAACGTGGAATTTTCTCCTTTCCTTGCTCTTATTCAATATAAATTACTAAGCCCTTGTTATTTAGTAAGTGTCCTAGGAATAGAGGAGGAAAGAATAATGATAACAATAATAATGTTATTTCATTATCACATTATATGACAGTAATAATATATATTTATTAAAACAAAGGTTAACACTTATGCAGTACTTATTATGTAAAGACAGTGTTCTAAGAGTTTGACACACATCTGTCCACTTAATTGTTGCAACAAACTAATAAGAAAAGAGAATACGTGTGAGGTAAAAGATACAAAAAGTTGGGCGTCTTACCCAAGGTTATTCACGGTCAGCTCCGTGAACATGCATTCTGTGTAACTGTATTAGAAGACACTATATTTAAAAGGGCTTACAGTTGACTTAATGCTCTCCTCTTACCATCTCAAAATCCTTCATAAGTTTTGAATATGGGCCCCTGCATTTAATTTTGTATTAGGTCCTGCAAATTACATAAATAATCCTGCTTGGATTTGAAAGTGGGTCATTGATTTCTGGTGAATTTGTCATTATTGACTACATTCTACTACTTCTGTCTTGAGACTGACAGGAGACAATCCTCATTCATTCATTCAATAAATATCAACTGCTTATCTGCTATGTACTATTCTAAACATTGGGACACAGTGATGAACAAGATAGACAGTGTTCTCATAATAATGTAGAACTATAGATAGTAGATAAGTCAATAACCAAAAGCATGGAATTGTGATAAATTCTGAGGAGAATTAAACTAGAGCCATAATATTAGAAGTAGCTGGTAGATGCAGCAGATTAATCCAGGAATAATGGCTTTTAAAAACCAAAGTCAGGGGCTTCCTTGGTGGTTCAGTGGTTAAGGCTTCACCTCCCAATGCAGGGGGTATGGGTCCCTGTTTGGGAAACTAAGACCCCACATACCTCACAGTCAAAAAACCAAAACATAAAAGAAGAGCAATATTATAACAAACCCAATAAAGACTTTTAAAATGGTCCACATTTAAAAATCTAAAAAAAAAAAAAAAAAACTAACAATAAACACAAAATCTAACAAGAAGATATGCTCACTCCCCATTGAACTGAAGGAAGAATTTTTTTTTTTTTTTTTTTTTTTTGGCCACTTCTATTGGTCTTTCATTTGTTTCCACCCTTGTTCTTTGGCCTGTGTGGGTCTTCCGTCACAGTGGCCTCTTTTGCTGCAGAGCACCAACTCTGGGCACATGCACTCCAGAGCTCCAGCTTGGTAATTGGGCACATTAGTCCAGTCTCTCCGCGGCATGTGAGATCTACCCAGGCCAGACATCAAACCCGACGCCACTTGCACACTGCAAGGCTGTATCTTTACCCACTGGACCACCAGGGAAGCCCCAGGAAGAATTTTTTGCTTAGTTCTACATTTGCTTTTTATTGTATACCTTCAGAAAAAGACTTAAAAAAAAGAGCAACTATTTCTTAGTCTAGAAAATGGATTGTTATATATAACATATAGATAGATAGATAGATATAGATATAAAATAGTCTCTCCCTAATTTCACATGCTTCTCTTTATTTTAATTTTGAATCCTGGCTAATTCATTTTTCAAAGTAGAAGTAATATCAAAAGATGCATAGAGAAAGCTTAGTATCTCATATTGAAATGACAAAGGAATTTGTCAGTGATTTATGTGTCTGTAAATTAAACTCAGTATGCTTAGTAAAATCTGGCCATGATACTAATTAATTGCAATGTAACAAGGTAGAATTAATTAAAATATTGACTCATCAGATCTAACTACTGTGTGCTCTATGTGCACAGTGCCACCTGGAGCTATGTAGTGTGACATCACTGATCAGAAACTGACTTACAGAGCATGTCTTCCAAAATCAGTAGAAACATAAAATATTAGTTTAGACCCCTTATTTTACAGCCTAGGAATCTAAAGCCCAATAAGTATATCTAGATGGTCAAAAGCAATTCAGTCTTCCTAATTCATGCCCAGCGATTATTTTAATTCAAAAAGAATAATCTATTAAAGATGAAATGTAGTAATATATGTTCTACTGGAAATAAAGACCCTATAGCGGGCTTCCCTGGTGGTCCAGTGGGTAAGGACACCGCCTTGCAGTGCAAGGGGCGCCGGTTCGACTCCTGGCTTGGGAAGATCCCACGTGCTGCGAAGCAGCTGGATCGATGTGTCCAACTACGGAGCCGGAGCTCTGGAGCGCATGTGCCTAGAGCCAGTCTCTGCGATGAGAGAGGCCACTGCGATGGGAGGCCCACGCAGGCTAAGGAACAAAGATAAACAGATGAAACACCAATGGAAGTGGCCAAAAACAAAAAAATCTTTAAAAAAAAAAAAGACCCTATAGCAAGTCAGCATCATCTGCAGAATGATTAATTCTTCTAAATGCTGATTACATCCCATCTGATTTATCCTTTTCTATACCACATCCAGACACTAATCTCACCTCTACAAACAATCCCATATGCACATTTCTTCCAGGAAGATTGAATATAAATAGTCAAAATATAAAAAGTAAAACCAGACTCTATTAATACGATGATTTTATTCTTTGCATCACCTGCATGTCCTAAGCATCTCACTATAGCCTTCAATAAATGGTTCCTCACAAAAATAAGAGAAAGATATTAACAATTATTAGTATATCTTGCTTAATGTTTCTTTCACATATTTAAAAAACCTGCCTCTCTCATAATAATGATCAATTATTTATAATTAGATTCTACTTTCCATCATTTATCAAATTCTGTATTACTGAAAATTACAAATATTCCTGGAAGTTTGAAAAAAAAAAAGTACAATCAAAAATATGAAAACTCTTATCTCTTCAGAACTTGGCTGGAAATTATGCTCTGGGAATTCAAAATACAGCTCATCTCAAAGAATGGTCTCATGTTATTAGAAACTCCTTGTCTCTGCCTGACTTCTTTTTGGGGCCATATTTTTGAAAATGGCTGTTCATAAGGGAGAAAATCATTTTCTCAAACCAAGGTACTTTCTAATGAAATCAATGAATTGTTGGCTATAGAGAGAGGAATTAAAAAATTGCCTGCAAATAAGGGAGGAATGAAACTACTGTCATGGGCTTCAAGTTATGGTTTATAAAGGCTCAGAGCTCCAGAAACATCCTTCAATGACTGGTTGAGGGGTTGGATAGGAGGAAAGGAAGAAGACGAAAATTGTAAGAGAACCTGGGGGAACACACAGATCTTTCTTCTTCATGGTGGAGACTGCTTAGTCCATGTATGAGGATTCAGAGGAAAGTGTTTATGTAAAACAATTTTTGGTAACACAAATCTAGTAAGCTGTCCCTTTCTTAATCAAGTTTTGTTGTTACTGTTACTTCTAAGTCCAAAGTAATGCAAATAAAAAATCTTTAAAAAAAAAAAAGACCCTATAGCAAGTCAGCATCATCTGCAGAATGATTAATTCTTCTAAATGCTGATTACATCCCATCTGATTTATCCTTTTCTATACCACATCCAGACACTAATCTCACCTCTACAAACAATCCCATATGCACATTTCTTCCAGGAAGATTGAATATAAATAGTCAAAATATAAAAAGTAAAACCAGACTCTATTAATACGATGATTTTATTCTTTGCATCACCTGCATGTCCTAAGCATCTCACTATAGCCTTCAATAAATGGTTCCTCACAAAAATAAGAGAAAGATATTAACAATTATTAGTATATCTTGCTTAATGTTTCTTTCACATATTTAAAAAACCTGCCTCTCTCATAATAATGATCAATTATTTATAATTAGATTCTACTTTCCATCATTTATCAAATTCTGTATTACTGAAAATGACAAATATTCCCTGGAAGTTTGAAAAAAAAAAAGTACAATCAAAAATATGAAAACTCTTATCTCTTCAGAACTTGGCTGGAAATTATGCTCTGGGAATTCAAAATACAGCTCATCTCAAAGAATGGTCTCATGTTATTAGAAACTCCTTGTCTCTGCCTGACTTCTTTTTGGGGCCATATTTTTGAAAATGGCTGTTCATAAGGGAGAAAATCATTTTCTCAAACCAAGGTACTTTCTAATGAAATCAATGAATTGTTGGCTATAGAGAGAGGAATTAAAAAATTGCCTGCAAATAAGGGAGGAATGAAACTACTGTCATGGGCTTCAAGTTATGGTTTATAAAGGCTCAGAGCTCCAGAAACATCCTTCAATGACTGGTTGAGGGGTTGGATAGGAGGAAAGGAAGAAGACGAAAATTGTAAGAGAACCTGGGGGAACACACAGATCTTTCTTCTTCATGGTGGAGACTGCTTAGTCCATGTATGAGGATTCAGAGGAAAGTGTTTATGTAAAACAATTTTTGGTAACACAAATCTAGTAAGCTGTCCCTTTCTTAATCAAGTTTTGTTGTTACTGTTACTCTTGTAACAGTAAATGTTACCACATGAATGTTAAAGTTGCTTAACACACACATACACACACATAGGCAATCAAAAAGGAAAAAGGTCAGAGGGAGGACGGAAGGAAAGAAGGGAATAAAAAGAGAAGAATTTATTGAAAATAGAATTGCGTCTCACAGTTGTTCAGTTGCTAAGTCATGTCTGACTCTTTGCAACTCCATGGATTACAGCACAGCAGTTTTCTGTCCTTCACTATCTCCCAGAGTTTGCTCAAATTCATGTCCATTGGATTGGTGATACCATTTAATCATCTCATCCTCTGCTGCCTCCTCCTTTTGCCATTAATCTTTCCATCATTAGGATCTTTTTCAATGAGTTGTCTCTTCACATCATTTGGTCAAAGTATTGGAGCTTCAACATCAGCCCTTCCAATGAATATTCAGAGTTGATTTCCTTTAGGACTCTCTTTGATTCTTGTAGAACCCTAAGGAAAATATCAATAACCATGGACTGGATAGGGCAAAGGCTAGAAACTAAAGGACTGCCCTAGAGTGCGAACAGCAGCTCATGGTCCACCAATTCAATATTTCCAGGAAAATCTGATTGCCTCAGCTGAATAATATATGAATGGAAGAACATTCAACTGGCCCAGGGCAAGTCTTATCTGGCCTCCAAGTGACTGCTGAAGAGTTAACCTTTATGGAAGAACAGGTCTCCTAAAAGAAAGGTTGACTTGGCAGACAGCCCCAATTCAATCCAAGCACATAACTTGCTAGCAATTAGGATATCAGCCATGACACATTCTTAAATATAAAGCTAAAGGTCCTTGCTATAGATTGTGTTGTATCCCTTCAAAATTTGTATGTTGGTGTTCTAACCTCCAGTATGTCAGATAGTGGTCTTATTTGGAAACAGGATCTTAAAAATGAGGTCATTAGGATAAGCCCTAATTCAATACATCTGGTGCTTTATTTGGAATACATGGGTCTTAAAGAGGGGGAAAAAAACGAAAATTGTAAGAGAACCTGGGGGAACACACAGATCTTTCTTCTTCATGGTGGAGACTGCTTAGTCCATGTATGAGGATTCAGAGGAAAGTGTTTATGTAAAACAATTTTTGGTAACACAAATCTAGTAAGCTGTCCCTTTCTTAATCAAGTTTTGTTGTTACTGTTACTCTTGTAACAGTAAATGTTACCACATGAATGTTAAAGTTGCTTAACACACACATACACACACATAGGCAATCAAAAAGGAAAAAGGTCAGAGGGAGGACGGAAGGAAAGAAGGGAATAAAAAGAGAAGAATTTATTGAAAATAGAATTGCGTCTCACAGTTGTTCAGTTGCTAAGTCATGTCTGACTCTTTGCAACTCCATGGATTACAGCACAGCAGTTTTCTGTCCTTCACTATCTCCCAGAGTTTGCTCAAATTCATGTCCATTGGATTGGTGATACCATTTAATCATCTCATCCTCTGCTGCCTCCTCCTTTTGCCATTAATCTTTCCATCATTAGGATCTTTTTCAATGAGTTGTCTCTTCACATCATTTGGTCAAAGTATTGGAGCTTCAACATCAGCCCTTCCAATGAATATTCAGAGTTGATTTCCTTTAGGACTCTCTTTGATTCTTGTAGAACCCTAAGGAAAATATCAATAACCATGGACTGGATAGGGCAAAGGCTAGAAACTAAAGGACTGCCCTAGAGTGCGAACAGCAGCTCATGGTCCACCAATTCAATATTTCCAGGAAAATCTGATTGCCTCAGCTGAATAATATATGAATGGAAGAACATTCAACTGGCCCAGGGCAAGTCTTATCTGGCCTCCAAGTGACTGCTGAAGAGTTAACCTTTATGGAAGAACAGGTCTCCTAAAAGAAAGGTTGACTTGGCAGACAGCCCCAATTCAATCCAAGCACATAACTTGCTAGCAATTAGGATATCAGCCATGACACATTCTTAAATATAAAGCTAAAGGTCCTTGCTATAGATTGTGTTGTATCCCTTCAAAATTTGTATGTTGGTGTTCTAACCTCCAGTATGTCAGATAGTGGTCTTATTTGGAAACAGGATCTTAAAAATGAGGTCATTAGGATAAGCCCTAATTCAATACATCTGGTGCTTTTATATATTAAAAGAAAAAACTTGGGCACATATATGCGCAGAAATAGGATGTGAGGTTATATGGAGATCACCATGTGAACATGAAGATAGTCTTCTACAAACCAAGGAGGGATGCCAAAATAGATCAGTTCTTGACAGCTCCAGGAGGAACCAATTCTACCAGCACCCTGATTTTGGAAGTTTTGCCCTCAGAACAGTGAGACAATCCACTTGTGTTACTGAAGCCATTCTGTTTGTCATACTTGTTTTTGGAAGCCCTAGCAAAGTAATAAAGCCATTTTAAGAGATAGTCTCTATTTCTGCTTAAATTTGTCCCAAAGAAAGAAACAGCTTAAGGGGTTAGGCTCCTTCTATTACTTTATGGGCTCTGGAAAGCTACTTGAATTTGGAGGCTACCAATTTCTTCATCTTTAGAGAAGCCATGATGCCTCAACTACCTACAATCTCTTGCGAAGTCTGGAGGTTGAATGAAACATTGTATTGTAGAGTTCTCTAAGGAATGTGAAGCAATCTAACAAGAATGTTTTTTCTGCTTTAAAAAAAATAGACAAAACTGCATCTATTTTACTTTTAACCATCTAATGCAAGACTATTAATCAGGTAATGGGAAAATTTAGAAGAGACTCATTGTAAGCATTGTTACTTTCACAACTGTACATTTGAAAGGTGGAAGGAAATAGTTTTCCTAGTTTTCACAATGGCAGAAAACCGAAGTTTGTAATAGCACTTGCTTTAATGTTGAATTATTTTCTTCTGATTTGTTAGGATTACTACTGCCCTTAATTCTTAAGACTTTTTCATTTTACCTAGTGAGAGTTAAATAATCCAGTGAGTGAAAAGTCTTTTCAACATTTAAAGAACTTGGAAGTATCCTGCTACATTATCTTGCATCAAAATATATTATAACACTTTCAAGACAAAAATATCATTCTATGTTACCTCTAGCTTGGAACTTTATATGATAATTTTGAGTAACTATGAATGCCATAGATTTTATTTCAGCTTCATAAAACATGCATGCTTGTTCTCTTTTGGATCATGTTCTTGATCTAAGCTAACTATTCTGGCTGACCAGTGACATGCTTTTGCTGATATAACACTAGATCAGAAGGCATCTCATTTCCATGCTGGATAAAATTCAATTACTGATTCTGTTACACTTGACCTTGTGGAATCTGCCTGAGAGATTTTTGTTGGAGATTGCTTTGTGGTAACTCTCTTAAAAACCACAGTGAAACTTGAGCTTGGAAAGGGGCCTTCTGCTGTGTTTTGCAAAGCCTCAGATAAATAAAATGCAGTTTCACTGGTCAATAAGTTAAACTTAACAGGATTCCAAGAATTGTTCAAATATGGCCTTTTCTAAGGAGGCTTTTTTTTACTCTACCAGCACCCTGATTTTGGAAGTTTTGCCCTCAGAACAGTGAGACAATCCACTTGTGTTACTGAAGCCATTCTGTTTGTCATACTTGTTTTTGGAAGCCCTAGCAAAGTAATAAAGCCATTTTAAGAGATAGTCTCTATTTCTGCTTAAATTTGTCCCAAAGAAAGAAACAGCTTAAGGGGTTAGGCTCCTTCTATTACTTTATGGGCTCTGGAAAGCTACTTGAATTTGGAGGCTACCAATTTCTTCATCTTTAGAGAAGCCATGATGCCTCAACTACCTACAATCTCTTGCGAAGTCTGGAGGTTGAATGAAACATTGTATTGTAGAGTTCTCTAAGGAATGTGAAGCAATCTAACAAGAATGTTTTTTCTGCTTTAAAAAAAATAGACAAAACTGCATCTATTTTACTTTTAACCATCTAATGCAAGACTATTAATCAGGTAATGGGAAAATTTAGAAGAGACTCATTGTAAGCATTGTTACTTTCACAACTGTACATTTGAAAGGTGGAAGGAAATAGTTTTCCTAGTTTTCACAATGGCAGAAAACCGAAGTTTGTAATAGCACTTGCTTTAATGTTGAATTATTTTCTTCTGATTTGTTAGGATTACTACTGCCCTTAATTCTTAAGACTTTTTCATTTTACCTAGTGAGAGTTAAATAATCCAGTGAGTGAAAAGTCTTTTCAACATTTAAAGAACTTGGAAGTATCCTGCTACATTATCTTGCATCAAAATATATTATAACACTTTCAAGACAAAAATATCATTCTATGTTACCTCTAGCTTGGAACTTTATATGATAATTTTGAGTAACTATGAATGCCATAGATTTTATTTCAGCTTCATAAAACATGCATGCTTGTTCTCTTTTGGATCATGTTCTTGATCTAAGCTAACTATTCTGGCTGACCAGTGACATGCTTTTGCTGATATAACACTAGATCAGAAGGCATCTCATTTCCATGCTGGATAAAATTCAATTACTGATTCTGTTACACTTGACCTTGTGGAATCTGCCTGAGAGATTTTTGTTGGAGATTGCTTTGTGGTAACTCTCTTAAAATCCACAGTGAAACTTGAGCTTGGAAAGGGGCCTTCTGCTGTGTTTTTGCAAAGCCTCAGATAAATAAAATGCAGTTTCACTGGTCAATAAGTTAAACTTAACAGGATTCCAAGAATTGTTCAAATATGGCCTTTTCTAAGGAGGCTTTTATCATAATTATGTTCAGTGTGCTTTTTAAGTTAAAGAGATACATTCAGTTTCATTTTTTAATTAATTTTAAAACAAACTATAAATCTAATGTACACCCTTAGAATGATCAAACTGCTTCCGGTTTTTTTTATAAATAATAAATCTATTCAGCATTAAGTTCACTAGCAGCATTTTTTAAATGATCTATATACAGGATCATACAATAGCTATTCTTATATTTTTTCCTTATTATTCTTCTCTACTATATAATTGAACCAAATAGCTAACAGAGATGCTGACAGACTTGGCAGAACAGTAGTTTGGCCATAGGTTTCTGCATACATATGGACCCTCCACACAGCTTCTGTGCTAGACAATGTGCAGAAAAGTTCATCTTCATTTTTCCTTCTGTAACCAGGTAATTTGTTGCTTCATACATACTCTTAACTTTATCAATGTATTCCTCACTAAACTGAGTCTTTCTTAATTTGTATGCACAATTGTGTTTATTAAACAATGTAATAAATGACATTCAACGTGTATCATTCGTATATTCATGTGGTTATTTGATTTTCTTTCACACTAGACTGTATGAGCATGGAGAACAGGAAATTTTCTTTTTTACTCACTGTATCTGCACTGCATTGGCACATTACAGATACTTAAAAACATGTTTGATTACGTAAACAATAGTTGAATTCACGTATGCATTCCTAAGTTTTAAATCAGAAACCAGTCACTAGAATCATCATCCCATTGACTTTAAGTTCCTTCAAGAGCAAACGATAATTGGCTAAAATAATTTGCTGTATCATCTACTTTAGTGTTGGTTTGTTGGTACTGTACATGACGCACTAGATCAGAAGGCATCTCATTTCCATGCTGGATAAAATTCAATTACTGATTCTGTTACACTTGACCTTGTGGAATCTGCCTGAGAGATTTTTGTTGGAGATTGCTTTGTGGTAACTCTCTTAAAATCCACAGTGAAACTTGAGCTTGGAAAGGGGCCTTCTGCTGTGTTTTGCAAAGCCTCAGATAAATAAAATGCAGTTTCACTGGTCAATAAGTTAAACTTAACAGGATTCCAAGAATTGTTCAAATATGGCCTTTTCTAAGGAGGCTTTTATCATAATTATGTTCAGTGTGCTTTTTAAGTTAAAGAGATACATTCAGTTTCATTTTTTAATTAATTTTAAAACAAACTATAAATCTAATGTACACCCTTAGAATGATCAAACTGCTTCCGGTTTTTTTTATAAATAATAAATCTATTCAGCATTAAGTTCACTAGCAGCATTTTTTAAATGATCTATATACAGGATCATACAATAGCTATTCTTATATTTTTTCCTTATTATTCTTCTCTACTATATAATTGAACCAAATAGCTAACAGAGATGCTGACAGACTTGGCAGAACAGTAGTTTGGCCATAGGTTTCTGCATACATATGGACCCTCCACACAGCTTCTGTGCTAGACAATGTGCAGAAAAGTTCATCTTCATTTTTCCTTCTGTAACCAGGTAATTTGTTGCTTCATACATACTCTTAACTTTATCAATGTATTCCTCACTAAACTGAGTCTTTCTTAATTTGTATGCACAATTGTGTTTATTAAACAATGTAATAAATGACATTCAACGTGTATCATTCGTATATTCATGTGGTTATTTGATTTTCTTTCACACTAGACTGTATGAGCATGGAGAACAGGAAATTTTCTTTTTTACTCACTGTATCTGCACTGCATTGGCACATTACAGATACTTAAAAACATGTTTGATTACGTAAACAATAGTTGAATTCACGTATGCATTCCTAAGTTTTAAATCAGAAACCAGTCACTAGAATCATCATCCCATTGACTTTAAGTTCCTTCAAGAGCAAACGATAATTGGCTAAAATAATTTGCTGTATCATCTACTTTAGTGTTGGTTTGTTGGTACTGATACATGACGCACTATATGACCATGTACATGCACACAAGTGATGCAAATAACAGCAACTTTATAATCAAGAGAGAAAATATGATTTTGTATCCAGGAAACTCTTCTCCCAGAGATATTCAATATTCAGAGCTTCTAAAATCCCCTTCCTCTTGCTCCCAAACATTTCTCTACTTTCACCATGGTCTACAGAAAACTTCCTGTAAAAAGAGAGATCAGCTGTTTTTAGACAACCAATACCCAGCTTCATTTTCTCTGATCATCAGAAGAACTCAAATTATATTGAAAAAAAGGACTCAATAGAAAGTAGTGTCATGTAGGAAGCATTTTCCTTATGGATAGATGCTATTGTATTTGTGTAGTCTAGAAACCTCCAGGGACCTAATTCCTTAAAAAAAAAAAAAAAAAAAGATTACGTATTTTTAAAACCATATATCTTTGAACTTTTTAAAAAAACTGTTTTATGTTGTTTGTGGATTCTGTGCAACAGAAATTGGGAAAGGACTCAGTGAGGATGCCTTACTCCTGTTCCGTGATGTCTCAAGCATCAGCTGGGAAGACTTCAAGCCTGGAGGTGACTATGCAAGACTGGAATCACTTCAAGGTTTGTTCATTGATTGAGATAGTTACACAGGTCCACCCAGCTTCATGGTAAGTGAGTAGAAACCTAACACTAAATGAAAAAAATGGGAGATCACATCATAAGAACATTTGGCATGAGAATATTACTGTGGCTATTACTGAAAACACAATCTGCCACAGTATCACTATTCTGAATTTGGTATTTACCATTTTCATGTGTTTTTAATACTTTAGTATACATGAATGCAGAAATGAAAATTAATACTATATTTCAAGCCACCTGTTGACCTTTTTTCTCATTTTGTTTTTAAAATTGATCCAGATTGATATATGTAGCTCTAGTTCTTTTATTTTAACTTCAGTACAATAGTTTTTCGTGTAGGAATGCCAAAATTTTGTTTATTTTAAAGGCTAGAAACCAGTCACTAGAATCATCATCCCATTGACTTTTCCAAGAGCAAACGATAATTGGCTAAAATAATTTGCTGTATCATCTACTTTAGTGTTGGTTTGTTGGTACTGATACATGACGCACTATATGACCATGTACATGCACACAAGTGATGCAAATAACAGCAACTTTATAATCAAGAGAAAATATGATTTTGTATCCAGGAAACTCTTCTCCCAGAGATATTCAATATTCAGAGCTTCTAAAATCCCCTTCCTCTTGCTCCCAAACATTTCTCTACTTTCACCATGGTCTACAGAAAACTTCCTGTAAAAAGAGAGATCAGCTGTTTTTAGACAACCAATACCCAGCTTCATTTTCTCTGATCATCAGAAGAACTCAAATTATATTGAAAAAAAGGACTCAATAGAAAGTAGTGTCATGTAGGAAGCATTTTCCTTATGGATAGATGCTATTGTATTTGTGTAGTCTAGAAACCTCCAGGGACCTAATTCCTTAAAAAAAAAAAAAAAAAAAGATTACGTATTTTTAAAACCATATATCTTTGAACTTTTTAAAAAAACTGTTTTATGTTGTTTGTGGATTCTGTGCAACAGAAATTGGGAAAGGACTCAGTGAGGATGCCTTACTCCTGTTCCGTGATGTCTCAAGCATCAGCTGGGAAGACTTCAAGCCTGGAGGTGACTATGCAAGACTGGAATCACTTCAAGGTTTGTTCATTGATTGAGATAGTTACACAGGTCCACCCAGCTTCATGGTAAGTGAGTAGAAACCTAACACTAAATGAAAAAAATGGGAGATCACATCATAAGAACATTTGGCATGAGAATATTACTGTGGCTATTACTGAAAACACAATCTGCCACAGTATCACTATTCTGAATTTGGTATTTACCATTTTCATGTGTTTTTAATACTTTAGTATACATGAATGCAGAAATGAAAATTAATACTATATTTCAAGCCACCTGTTGACCTTTTTTCTCATTTTGTTTTTAAAATTGATCCAGATTGATATATGTAGCTCTAGTTCTTTTATTTTAACTTCAGTACAATAGTTTTTCGTGTAGGAATGCCAAAATTTGTTTATTTCTAATGCTGCTTATCCAGTCTTTTAAAGGCCCAGCAAAAGTGAATTTTCAGCACCCTTAGCACTTTGCCTGCAATGATGTCACAGTCCCCAATATGTCCATTGTAAACTGGTAAAATACGTTAACAGAAATAAACAAAATAGAAACAAGTTTATTTTAAAAGATCTCTGTAAATGTTTAACTCATGTGTTCAGTATAAAAGGTTTTTTTTTTCCTTTTTTTCATTTTAAAATGTTATACTTGCTGTTCAGTCACTAAGTTGTGGGCTACAGCCCTTAAGGTTCTTTTGTCCTCCACTTTCTCCATGAGTTTCCTCAAATGTATGTCCACTGAGTAAGGATGCTGTCTAACCATCTCATCCTCTGAAATCTCCTTTTCCCTTTGCTTTCAATCTTTCCCAGCATTAGGGTCTTTTCCAATGAGTCAGCTATTCACAACACGTAGTCAAAGGACTTGAGCTTCAGCTTCAGCAGCAGTCCTTCCAATGAGTGTTTAGAGTTGATTTCCTTTAGAGTTGACTAGTTTGACTGCCTTTCTGCCCAAGGGATACTCAAGAGTTTTCTCCAGCATCACAATTCAAAAGGATTGATTCTTTAGCTTTGGCTTTCTTTATGGTTCCAGTAGTTCATACATGACTACTGGAAAAAAACATAGCTATGTCTATCCAGAACTTTGTCACAATGTGATGTTTCTGGTTTTTAATATGCTGTCCAGGTTTTTCATGGCTTTCCTTCCAATGAGCAAGCATCTTTTAATTTCATGGGTGCAGTCGCTGTCCACAGTGTGATGCTTGTAATGTTATTTAAAAATGACCATATGCTAACTGAATAAATGAATCAACCAATCATTGGACCAACCAGGGTTCCGATTATCAACCAAGCAGTCAATGAACTCAAGACCCTCCACTCTCTGGAGGCAAACTTCATAACTTGACTTATCACACTCCCTCTCTCTCTGTTGACAACAGTGCCTCCTGTGGAATGCCTCCCATCACAATTTCTGTCAGTTCAAACCTCACCATTCATCAAGTTGCATCTTAAAATTGATCTGGAAAAGTGACCAGGGCTCAGTCTCCAGATTCAGAAAAATCTAGTTTTAAATGTCTGTTTAGTCATGTTTAGAAGCTATGGCTTGAACACTTTTTCTAATTTTTAAGCTATGAAATACAGATAATAATTGTATTAACTTATAAATTTATTTAAAAGGTGAAAGACCTAATGCATGGAAAATGTCTATCATGTGATAAATTTCTGATAGTATGAGCTTTAAAAGTTCTTTTTATTTTTTTCTGTCTTTTCCTTCATGATATTTTTCTGAAGTACCCCATCCCAATAGCATAGTGAAGCAGTTCCCACAATTGTTTGTTCCTTAATATCATCTGGAAGATTTTTAAAAATTAAAATTGCCAGCTATGCCTCAGAACAATTAATCAAAAGACAGACTCTAGGGGTGGGGAAGAAGAAGTTTTATCCTTTGAAGTTCACTATGTGATTCCAATGTGCAGACAAACTTAGGAAATATGAAAATACTGCCTACTAAATCTACCATGTCATAAGAATGATGTGGAATATAAATTAAAAATTAAAACAGTCTCCACTCCAGAACTAAGAATCTGAATCTCCAAATGAGAGAGACAGGACTCTGTTTTTACTGTGTCTTATGTAAATCTCATTATCAGGCAAGTATGAAAACAAGCTATTGATATACTAGATGTAATTTTCTATTAGAGTCTCTTAATTATTTATAAGCTCTTTTTCAATGCAAGGACAGTGTCTCTTCTAAACTTTGTTTCTCAGCATAGTGCTTACATATATTGGGTATGGGGAAAACGTTCTGAGTTGAACTGAGTTTTTTAAAATGACCATATGCTAACTGAATAAATGAATCAACCAATCATTGGACCAACCAGGGTTCCGATTATCAACCAAGCAGTCAATGAACTCAAGACCCTCCACTCTCTGGAGGCAAACTTCATAACTTGACTTATCACACTCCTCTGTCTCTGTTGACAACAGTGCCTCCTGTGGAATGCCTCCCATCACAATTTCTGTCAGTTCAAACCTCACCATTCATCAAGTTGCATCTTAAAATTGATCTGGAAAAGTGACCAGGGCTCAGTCTCCAGATTCAGAAAAATCTAGTTTTAAATGTCTGTTTAGTCATGTTTAGAAGCTATGGCTTGAACACTTTTTCTAATTTTTAAGCTATGAAATACAGATAATAATTGTATTAACTTATAAATTTATTTAAAAGGTGAAAGACCTAATGCATGGAAAATGTCTATCATGTGATAAATTTCTGATAGTATGAGCTTTAAAAGTTCTTTTTATTTTTTTCTGTCTTTTCCTTCATGATATTTTTCTGAAGTACCCCATCCCAATAGCATAGTGAAGCAGTTCCCACAATTGTTTGTTCCTTAATATCATCTGGAAGTTTTTTAAAAAATTGAAATTGCCAGCTATGCCTCAGAACAATTAATCAAAAGACAGACTCTAGGGGTGGGGAAGAAGAAGTTTTATCCTTTGAAGTTCACTATGTGATTCCAATGTGCAGACAAACTTAGGAAATATGAAAATACTGCCTACTAAATCTACCATGTCATAAGAATGATGTGGAATATAAATTAAAAATTAAAACAGTCTCCACTCCAGAACTAAGAATCTGAATCTCCAAATGAGAGAGACAGGACTCTGTTTTTACTGTGTCTTATGTAAATCTCATTATCAGGCAAGTATGAAAACAAGCTATTGATATACTAGATGTAATTTTCTATTAGAGTCTCTTAATTATTTATAAGCTCTTTTTCAATGCAAGGACAGTGTCTCTTCTAAACTTTGTTTCTCAGCATAGTGCTTACATATATTGGGTATGGGGAAAACGTTCTGAGTTGAACTGAGTTAAGAATCATTAAAGAAGATTAATTATTATAAACCCATCTCCAAACTGAAACACTTCCATCTTGTATTAAAAATGAAGGTGGACCATTAGTGTCCAAAATATAAATGCTTGTGCATAATCCGACATCTGAAAGGTGTTGCGGTTCATCTCAACATTGCCATCATGCAGCTTCAGGACCTTGGAAAGCTACATCATTTCTCTGGACCTCAGTTTCCTTCTATGCATAATGCTGTAAATACACACATGGGTAATAAGCTTTCAAAGTTTCTTCCCACTGAATACCAAATTAAGTCCAAATTTTATTGAGAGTGTATAAGGACAAACTGAAGCTACTGCTTCTGTATTTTAAGCTGATTCTCTTAATTATTCTTCCCTGAAACAATTCCATCACTTTTCTATAACCAAACATTCGTTCATATTTTAAGTTGTTCTTTAGTATCTGCAGATGAAATGTGCTCAGAGCCTTGATGCCTCTACGCTTCCCACAGTGGGAACAGGCTCTTTTGGTCCACTCTGACATTGGCATGCACATCTAATCTACACTTATTTTCATTCTGAGGCTTCTCTCTCACTGTCTGGTTTGTGAATTATGTGTCTGCTTTCTGTGTCCTGCCAGAGTGTTCACTCCTCACCAGGCAGCCATTTTTCATCAACAGAGATACACAATCATCACGCTCATTGGTAATTCTTTCACTGTACCAAATGAAAAACATATTTATTTTTGTCCCTGTTTTTAACCCTATCTTTTTTACTTTTCAGCAAATCTAATCTGACTTTAAAATTATGATGAAGAGACTAAGAGAATAGATATTGAATGCTTAATCTCTGGTCTTATTATTATTCACAGATTACAATAGTATCACCTTCAGAAAGGATAAAATAATTAGCTATTAACTGCCAATTTCTTTTTTCATTAATTATATGGAAAATATATTCATATTGAAATACACTTGATCACAATAAACTTAAGTGACTAACATTATGCATAGTATACTAACTCATATATATGGGATCTAGTAAGATGGTCATGATAACACACGCAGTGAACTCATGAAAAAACAGAGAATAGACATAAAGACATTGTGGAAACCGAACAGTGGGAGGGAGTAACATGGAAATCTATACTGTCATGTGTAGAAAAGATAGCTATTGTCATTGTGCTAGGGGAATAGGAGCACCTACAACCACTTGGAGCGATGGTCTGGAGGGATGGGAGGGGGGGAACTGGGTGGGGAGGGTCCAGGGATATGCATATGAATGATCTGGGAACAAATTATCGCTGGAAATACATCATTCATTTTTGCATAATGCTGTAAATACACACATGGGTAATAAGCTTTCAAAGTTTCTTCCCACTGAATACCAAATTAAGTCCAAATTTTATTGAGAGTGTATAAGGACAAACTGAAGCTACTGCTTCTGTATTTTAAGCTGATTCTCTTAATTATTCTTCCCTGAAACAATTCCATCACTTTTCTATAACCAAACATTCGTTCATATTTTAAGTTGTTCTTTAGTATCTGCAGATGAAATGTGCTCAGAGCCTTGATGCCTCTACGCTTCCCACAGTGGGAACAGGCTCTTTTGGTCCACTCTGACATTGGCATGCACATCTAATCTACACTTATTTTCATTCTGAGGCTTCTCTCTCACTGTCTGGTTTGTGAATTATGTGTCTGCTTTCTGTGTCCTGCCAGAGTGTTCACTCCTCACCAGGCAGCCATTTTTCATCAACAGAGATACACAATCATCACGCTCATTGGTAATTCTTTCACTGTACCAAATGAAAAACATATTTATTTTTGTCCCTGTTTTTAACCCTATCTTTTTTACTTTTCAGCAAATCTAATCTGACTTTAAAATTATGATGAAGAGACTAAGAGAATAGATATTGAATGCTTAATCTCTGGTCTTATTATTATTCACAGATTACAATAGTATCACCTTCAGAAAGGATAAAATAATTAGCTATTAACTGCCAATTTCTTTTTTCATTAATTATATGGAAAATATATTCATATTGAAATACACTTGATCACAATAAACTTAAGTGACTAACATTATGCATAGTATACTAACTCATATATATGGGATCTAGTAAGATGGTCATGATAACACACGCAGTGAACTCATGAAAAAACAGAGAATAGACATAAAGACATTGTGGAAACCGAACAGTGGGAGGGAGTAACATGGAAATCTATACTGTCATGTGTAGAAAAGATAGCTATTGTCATTGTGCTAGGGGAATAGGAGCACCTACAACCACTTGGAGCGATGGTCTGGAGGGATGGGAGGGGGGGAACTGGGTGGGGGGAGGGTCCAGGGATATGCATATGAATGATCTGGGAACATGTATGTACAAAAATAAATTTAAAAAAAATTTTAAAAATAAATAAATAAATACTAATAAGTACAGTATTTATAGTTAATTGATAGAAATAAATTTTTTATTGTTTTTGCACTTAAAGGTGACTATATTTTGAAATATTTAGGACAAAATAAGTATTAAAGGAGATAATAATGACCAAAATATAAGTAATATCCAATAGAAAATATTTTTAAAAGAAAAGTAATATAAGGCTATAATCATAGTGCATGTCTCTTGAATAAGAGTGTGCTTTTTTCAACACTGCCTTTCAAGAAATGTGACTGAAAAAACTATCAAGAATGAGCTAAATTTGTATTGCTAAGTCTAATCTTAGAGTGGGAACAAGACTTGTTTCATTTTGCCAATTGATGGTCTAAATGTTAGGTACAGATCAGATATCCATGATCATTCTGTAGGTCATTCAACTACCCACAGTTACAGTGAGTCATAGAGCTTCAAAGAATAGGTGGAGGTATTTTATAGTGATTCTCTTCTGTATCTAAATGAAACTAGCAGAGAGATTTTTCAGCCAGACATCTGTAGCTATTGTCCTAAGTTTGAATAAATCAATAAATCTCTGTTCAATTCTAGTAAAGAACGTAGATGATAAAGTAGAAGAAGAAGAAGAGCAAAGAGTAACTGTCATTTAAGTTTTTAAATGCATTTTGAGAACTAATCATACAGGAATGGCTGTTGAAGATACAGAGATAACTGGCATATGAGATGGATGGTTTTAATAAACTTTAGAACTATAATCCAATTGAACCCTGTTCCCACTTCCATTGAGTGCTGGTCCTCAAGATATTCACTTTCAACAGATTCACAGTATTCTCCTCAATTGTTATTGTTCATAATAGTTTGAAATATCTCTTTTGGTAGAGACATGTATCTGCCATATGACAGTGACTTATGATACTCCTAGTTTGTTCGTTGCCTATAGCAAATAGATTATTATCTTATACTTATGCATAGCAAAGTGGTTTAAGAGTACAGAATCTGTATTAAAACTACCTGGAGTCAAATCCCAACAGGGATTGACTACTAATTTCTACCTATAAGACCTTGAACAAGTTACTTAATGCATCTATAGATAGATTTCCTTTCCTCAAAATCTACACATAATTTATTGAGAGGCTGTAAGAATTAAATGATTAAACATACATGTCTGAGTATGTGTATACATCCTGTGCTGTGCTATGCTTAGTCATTCAGTTGTGTCAGGCTCTTTGCGACCCCATGGACATGATAGATATGCACATATGACATACTAAACAAGTAATTTATATTACTATTATTATTATATAATTAGAGAATAGCCTTCTTTTGATATTTTGGTAAGAAGTTTTCTTTTTTTTTTGTAAAATATTATCAAGAATGAGCTAAATTTGTATTGCTAAGTCTAATCTTAGAGTGGGAACAAGACTTGTTTCATTTTGCCAATTGATGGTCTAAATGTTAGGTACAGATCAGATATCCATGATCATTCTGTAGGTCATTCAACTACCCACAGTTACAGTGAGTCATAGAGCTTCAAAGAATAGGTGGAGGTATTTTATAGTGATTCTCTTCTGTATCTAAATGAAACTAGCAGAGAGATTTTTCAGCCAGACATCTGTAGCTATTGTCCTAAGTTTGAATAAATCAATAAATCTCTGTTCAATTCTAGTAAAGAACGTAGATGATAAAGTAGAAGAAGAAGAAGAGCAAAGAGTAACTGTCATTTAAGTTTTTAAATGCATTTTGAGAACTAATCATACAGGAATGGCTGTTGAAGATACAGAGATAACTGGCATATGAGATGGATGGTTTTAATAAACTTTAGAACTATAATCCAATTGAACCCTGTTCCCACTTCCATTGAGTGCTGGTCCTCAAGATATTCACTTTCAACAGATTCACAGTATTCTCCTCAATTGTTATTGTTCATAATAGTTTGAAATATCTCTTTTGGTAGAGACATGTATCTGCCATATGACAGTGACTTATGATACTCCTAGTTTGTTCGTTGCCTATAGCAAATAGATTATTATCTTATACTTATGCATAGCAAAGTGGTTTAAGAGTACAGAATCTGTATTAAAACTACCTGGAGTCAAATCCCAACAGGGATTGACTACTAATTTCTACCTATAAGACCTTGAACAAGTTACTTAATGCATCTATAGATAGATTTCCTTTCCTCAAAATCTACACATAATTTATTGAGAGGCTGTAAGAATTAAATGATTAAACATACATGTCTGAGTATGTGTATACATCCTGTGCTGTGCTATGCTTAGTCATTCAGTTGTGTCAGGCTCTTTGCGACCCCATGGACATGATAGATATGCACATATGACATACTAAACAAGTAATTTATATTACTATTATTATTATATAATTAGAGAATAGCCTTCTTTTGATATTTTGGTAAGAAGTTTTCTTTGAAATTATTTAATTTTTTACTTTGTAAATAATATCTTTAACCATGCTAGATATATTTTTTAAATACAACAAGATCTATTGAGAATAAATTTAATATAACCCTTGCAATAAAAAATTTGACATGATAATCTCAGTATGATGGATAGTGGTTAATATGATGTATGAAGAATATGTGTTAATTCTTCCATATTGTTTCATAATAGCTTTGAAATGCCTTTAATCTTTATACAAATTTAGGAAAAATGTTTATATGGTATTTAATCTTTCTACACAAGTTCATAGCCTGTATCTCCATTTTCAAGTCTTCTTTTAAATGATACTCACTAGAATTTTAATGTTTAATTCATATTGTTATTTATAGGCACTTTACATTTTTGTTGTCATTTATTATGAATGGAGTTATATTTTTCCATTATATTTTCCAACAGGTAATTGCTAATATCTTAGGTTTGTTGTCCCCCAAACAGACGCTGAGACAAGGATTCATATGCGATTAATTTATTAAGAAAGTGTTCCTATAGAAAACTAGCAAGAGAGCAAGGGGAAGAAGGATAAGAAAAGAGTAAAAGGCCAGCTAGGAGACAGTCCCAGGTTAAGTTCTGCATAAAGCACCTCAAGCTGATCCCATGGCAAACTGTGATGTGTAAGCTAAGACACAAGGCAAGGACACCATGGTTTTCTCATGGGCATACACTGGCGTGCCCATACATGTCAGTGTATGGGAACTGGGTACATGCGAGGAAGTATTAAAACTACCTGGAGTCAAATCCCAACAGGGATTGACTACTAATTTCTACCTATAAGACCTTGAACAAGTTACTTAATGCATCTATAGATAGATTTCCTTTCCTCAAAATCTACACATAATTTATTGAGAGGCTGTAAGAATTAAATGATTAAACATACATGTCTGAGTATGTGTATACATCCTGTGCTGTGCTATGCTTAGTCATTCAGTTGTGTCAGGCTCTTTGCGACCCCATGGACATGATAGATATGCACATATGACATACTAAACAAGTAATTTATATTACTATTATTATTATATAATTAGAGAATAGCCTTCTTTTGATATTTTGGTAAGAAGTTTTCTTTGAAATTATTTAATTTTTTACTTTGTAAATAATATCTTTAACCATGCTAGATATATTTTTTAAATACAACAAGATCTATTGAGAATAAATTTAATATAACCCTTGCAATAAAAAATTTGACATGATAATCTCAGTATGATGGATAGTGGTTAATATGATGTATGAAGAATATGTGTTAATTCTTCCATATTGTTTCATAATAGCTTTGAAATGCCTTTAATCTTTATACAAATTTAGGAAAAATGTTTATATGGTATTTAATCTTTCTACACAAGTTCATAGCCTGTATCTCCATTTTCAAGTCTTCTTTTAAATGATACTCACTAGAATTTTAATGTTTAATTCATATTGTTATTTATAGGCACTTTACATTTTTGTTGTCATTTATTATGAATGGAGTTATATTTTTCCATTATATTTTCCAACAGGTAATTGCTAATATCTTAGGTTTGTTCCCCAAACAGACGCTGAGACAAGGATTCATATGCGATTAATTTATTAAGAAAGTGTTCCTATAGAAAACTAGCAAGAGAGCAAGGGGAAGAAGGATAAGAAAAGAGTAAAAGGCCAGCTAGGAGACAGTCCCAGGTTAAGTTCTGCATAAAGCACCTCAAGCTGATCCCATGGCAAACTGTGATGTGTAAGCTAAGACACAAGGCAAGGACACCATGGTTTTCTCATGGGCATACACTGGCGTGCCCATACATGTCAGTGTATGGGAACTGGGTACATGCGAGGAAATATAAATCCCCATACATTTCATGATGTGCATTCAGGCAATGCAAGGCACAAGTAACTATAAGGCAGTTATCCAAAAATGAGGGCTACCAACTCTGACTGTTGGAAACAAAAGAGCACAAGGCCATAACACAGAAAACAGTAAAAAGAGGATCTGAAAAGGTCTTGACAAAGTACCGAAATGGTCCACTTTGGTCCTCGTCTTGCACTTCTCAGATCTATGCCCACCATACAATTTAGATCAGTCCATCCTATAATAGATTCTTCAAAACAATGACTGGAAACAATTTCTCATGAAAAAAAATCTGAAAAAGAATCCATATCTGGAACAATATCTAGCTACAATTGCAGTTATACCTGATTAAGTTTTAATAATGCAATAATTTCCAAAGAGCCATCACCTTCTGTACAAACCAACAGGAAGCGATCAATGGGAATGTGAACAGTCTCACCAGCCAGAATCTTTCAGGCATCTCATGGTAGCACTCACTTCTGCTGCACTTCCCTGCAGGATTCAGTGCTGCTTTAAGTTAACTATCCTCTCAGGGAGGGAAGGTTCGGAGGCATCCATTTGCCCTTCCTGCCGTAACAGCCCTCACTTCCTGGATCAGAGGACCACTGCAGAGATTCTGCCAGATGCCAAGTGTGTCTGCCAGAGGTCAACTACACATTTAGGAACTCGAGGAATAACTGCAGTATAAGCCCACAGGCCTATTGGACACTTAGTGATTCAAAGTTGGAACATGAGTTCATTTATTACATGATTGCTATGAACTACCTATTGACATTCTGAGTCCTCAAGGATTAGTCAGTCCCCAAGAGTTTAGATATTTCATTTTCTCCAATGCACAGTTACTCTAGTAATAGGCCTCAGATCTCTCTTGACAAGATTGGAGGAAAGATAAATAGCAGATCCCACTGCCAGGGCTTCAGGGGACCCAAACTGTCCTTCAGTCAGCTCACTATACAATAGCTAGAACATGGAAGCAGCCTAGATGTCCATCGACAAATGAATGGATAAAAAAACTCTGATACATATGTACAAAGGAGTACTTCTCAGCTGTAAAAAGAAATGCAGAAGAATCAGCCCTAATGAGGTGGAAGAATCTAGAACCCATTATAAAAAGTGACGTAAGTCAAAAAGAGAAAGAGAAGTACAGTATCCTAACACATATATATGGAATTTAGTAAGATGGTAATGATAACACATGCAGTGAAGCAATGGAAAAACAGACATAGAAAACAGACATATGGATATTGAGGGGAATAAACAGTGGGTGGGAGGCATAGAGAGAGTAACATGGAAACCTATACTATCATATGTGGACAAGGATAGCTATTGTCATTGTGCTGTGGGAATAGCAGATCCTGCAGGGGTGCAGTGGGACAGCCTGGAGGGGTGGGATAGGGGGGACTGGAAGGGGGGTGGAGGGAAGAGGGGGCCAGGGATATGCATATGACTGATCTGTGAACAACAAAGCTCTGTAAAAATATTTTAAAAATAAAAAATAAATTAAAAAAAGAAGTTCTTGGTCTGTGAACTGCCTTCAGTCAGGAATTAGAGAAGACGTGATTTTCCTTTGTCGTGGCTCAAATCATGAATTTGGCACACTACTCGGAATTTTCCCCTGGGTCAGGAAGATCCCCTGGAGGAGGGAATGGCAACATATACCAGTATTCTTGCCTGGAGAACTCCATGGACAGAGAAGCTGTCAGGCTACAGTCCATGGGGTCACAAAATGTCAGACACAACTGAGCGACTAACAGTTACACTTTCTTTCACTTTGAAATTTTTCTTCTTCTGAATCAAGTAATATTTTGCTAATCTGCACATTTACCTTATTTTTAGCAATGTGAGATTGATTATCCCCTGCAAAAGATTTCTGTGAATTAAAACTTCAGTTCAAATGTACATTATACTTAGTCTCTAGTAGGTAAATATTGCATTATTCTCCTAAGGAGCCTAACTGAATGGCAGTATCGTCCAACATTGTCCCTAGTCTATCAAATACATTTGCATATTTTAAAGATACAGATATTCCTCTCACCTATGTAATTTCTCAGTAGCCTCACAAAGCTAGAACATGGAAGCAGCCTAGATGTCCATCGACAAATGAATGGATAAAAAAACTCTGATACATATGTACAAAGGAGTACTTCTCAGCTGTAAAAAGAAATGCAGAAGAATCAGCCCTAATGAGGTGGAAGAATCTAGAACCCATTATAAAAAGTGACGTAAGTCAAAAAGAGAAAGAGAAGTACAGTATCCTAACACATATATATGGAATTTAGTAAGATGGTAATGATAACACATGCAGTGAAGCAATGGAAAAACAGACATAGAAAACAGACATATGGATATTGAGGGGAATAAACAGTGGGTGGGAGGCATAGAGGGGTAACATGGAAACCTATACGATCATATGTGGACAAGGATAGCTATTGTCATTGTGCTGTGGGAATAGCAGATCCTGCAGGGGTGCAGTGGGACAGCCTGGAGGGGTGGGATAGGGGGACTGGAAGGGGGGTGGAGGGAAGAGGGGGCCAGGGATATGCATATGACTGATCTGTGAACAACAAAGCTCTGTAAAAATATTTTAAAAATAAAAAATAAATTAAAAAAAGAAGTTCTTGGTCTGTGAACTGCCTTCAGTCAGGAATTAGAGAAGACGTGATTTTCCTTTGTCGTGGCTCAAATCATGAATTTGGCACACTACTCGGAATTTTCCCCTGGGTCAGGAAGATCCCCTGGAGGAGGGAATGGCAACATATACCAGTATTCTTGCCTGGAGAACTCCATGGACAGAGAAGCTGTCAGGCTACAGTCCATGGGGTCACAAAATGTCAGACACAACTGAGCGACTAACAGTTACACTTTCTTTCACTTTGAAATTTTTCTTCTTCTGAATCAAGTAATATTTTGCTAATCTGCACATTTACCTTATTTTTAGCAATGTGAGATTGATTATCCCCTGCAAAAGATTTCTGTGAATTAAAACTTCAGTTCAAATGTACATTATACTTAGTCTCTAGTAGGTAAATATTGCATTATTCTCCTAAGGAGCCTAACTGAATGGCAGTATCGTCCAACATTGTCCCTAGTCTATCAAATACATTTGCATATTTTAAAGATACAGATATTCCTCTCACCTATGTAATTTCTCAGTAGCCTAGTGAAGGGAGTGTCCTTTCAGAAAAAACAGTGTGGGAAGACCATGATAAATCCTTTCCAACTTGCCTGTTTCTAAGCCCTTGGATTCTTTCCTCTATATTGTTTGTACCAAGGAAGTTCTGATATCCCAACTTCACTGAGTAACCACTGAGTCAAATTTTTACTCAACCGATCAGGGTAAAATGCTAGAGACACTTCCTCCTGCCACAACCAACACAGTACATTCAGACTTACTGGTAGGTCCAGCCATATCAATAAATTTGACTTTTTCCATGCATAAACATTTTCCAGTTCATTTTGGAGTACAAGAGATTTCCTCCAAGTTAGTTTGAGCATAACTGCTTGGAGCATGCTAAGTTACATGATGCTAGTTACAAGATGCTTGATGCAAATCTTGAGGAAAAAAAAGAGGTATTTCTTATAAGACAACTGTGCCAGGAAAAGTTGTTAAAGATTCTTTAATAGGAGAAGACTAATCTCTACAAACACAAAAGTGAGGACTGCTTCACTAGAAAATAAACTTTGGAGTATTCAGATGTTCAATATTTTTGACATTACCCAAATCTTCCCAAGTGTTCTGTTCCAAATCTCAGGGTCTTTTCCTTCCCAGTCAACGACCTGACTTTCTTATGAGAGACTTGAAGAGGTCATGAATGCATTTTCTATAACCCTCACAATTAAGTTTTGTTTCTGATATTTCAGAGAGATTATTGTAGACTTTTGGGAATAAGAGGTGTGTTTTAGAATCACCATAGGAGTTCTCTGACTTTCTGAATGTAAGTCAGCTGAAAGCCACGTATCTCAAGAGAGTTTAAGGTTCTGAGATATAATTTTCATTCTGAAAGTGTCTCATTGCCCTGAGGAGCAGCCAATTCCCTCAACGTGTTTTTTTGTTTGTTTGTTTGTTGTTGCTGTTTTTTTGTCTCTAAGTCATCATTTATTTTTCATCCATCTTTATTACTCTTTGGCCCATGTGGGCCTCCCATTGCAGTGGCCTCTCTCGTTCCAGAGCATTGGCTCTGGGCACATGCGTTCCAGAGTGCTGGCTCATAATTGGGCATACCTGCCCAGCCGCTCCATGGCATGTGGGATCTTCCCAGGCCAGGGATCAAACCAATGCCCCTTGCACTGCAAGGCAGACTCTTTACCCACTGGCCCACCAGGGAAGCCCACTTGACGTGTTTTTAATCATCATTGTAGCCATAACAGTTAGATATGGCCACTTCAGTTCTCTAGATATGTGCTGCCTTTTTTACTGAAGTATAGTTGATGTTGTATGTTACAGGTTTGCAATATAGTGATTCACAATTTTTAAAGCTTGCACTCTATTTATAGTTCTTATCAAAGATTATTGTATTTCCTATGTTGTACAATATATCCTTGCAGCTTACATTATAGGTAGTAGTTTGTACTTTGTAATTCCCTACCCCAAAACTGCCCCTCCTTCCTTCCCCCTCCCCAGTGATATCACTAGTTGGTTCTCTGTGTCTGTGAGTCTGCTTCTTTTGTTGGACCTTTGTTGGACCTTTGTTGTTGTTCTTGTTTAGTCACAAAGTCATGTTTGAGTCCATTGCAACCAGATGGACTGTAGTCTGCCAGACTCCTGAAGTGGGCTGCCATATCCTTCTCCAGGGGATCTTCTCAACCCGACAATCACACCCATATCTCTTACATTGGCAGGTGGATTCTTTACTGATGAGCCACCAGGTAAGCCCATATATTCACTAGTTTGTTGTATTTTTTAGATTCCACATATAAGTGATACCATATGGTATTTGAAGGGTCATATTTTTTTTTGCTGATATTTCAGAGAGATTATTGTAGACTTTTGGGAATAAGAGGTGTGTTTTAGAATCACCATAGGAGTTCTCTGACTTTCTGAATGTAAGTCAGCTGAAAGCCACGTATCTCAAGAGAGTTTAAGGTTCTGAGATATAATTTTCATTCTGAAAGTGTCTCATTGCCCTGAGGAGCAGCCAATTCCCTCAACGTGTTTTTTTGTTTGTTTGTTTGTTGTTGCTGTTTTTTTGTCTCTAAGTCATCATTTATTTTTCATCCATCTTTATTACTCTTTGGCCCATGTGGGCCTCCCATTGCAGTGGCCTCTCTCGTTCCAGAGCATTGGCTCTGGGCACATGCGTTCCAGAGTGCTGGCTCATAATTGGGCATACCTGCCCAGCCGCTCCATGGCATGTGGGATCTTCCCAGGCCAGGGATCAAACCAATGCCCCTTGCACTGCAAGGCAGACTCTTTACCCACTGGCCCACCAGGGAAGCCCCCTTGACGTGTTTTTAATCATCATTGTAGCCATAACAGTTAGATATGGCCACTTCAGTTCTCTAGATATGTGCTGCCTTTTTTACTGAAGTATAGTTGATGTTGTATGTTACAGGTTTGCAATATAGTGATTCACAATTTTTAAAGCTTGCACTCTATTTATAGTTCTTATCAAAGATTATTGTATTTCCTATGTTGTACAATATATCCTTGCAGCTTACATTATAGGTAGTAGTTTGTACTTTGTAATTCCCTACCCCAAAACTGCCCCTCCTTCCTTCCCCCTCCCCAGTGATATCACTAGTTGGTTCTCTGTGTCTGTGAGTCTGCTTCTTTTGTTGGACCTTTGTTGGACCTTTGTTGTTGTTCTTGTTTAGTCACAAAGTCATGTTTGAGTCCATTGCAACCAGATGGACTGTAGTCTGCCAGACTCCTGAAGTGGGCTGCCATATCCTTCTCCAGGGGATCTTCTCAACCCGACAATCACACCCATATCTCTTACATTGGCAGGTGGATTCTTTACTGATGAGCCACCAGGTAAGCCCATATATTCACTAGTTTGTTGTATTTTTTAGATTCCACATATAAGTGATACCATATGGTATTTTTTTCTTTCTTTGACTTATTTCCCTTAGCATAATAACACCCTCTGAGTCAATCCATGTTGTAAATGGCAAACTTTCATTTTTTTTTGAAATTGGCTGAGTAGTATTCCAGTGTGTGTGTGTGTGTGTGTGTGCATGCCACATCTTCTTCATCTGTTCATCTGTTAATGTGAACATAGGTTGCTTCAATATCTTTGCAACTGTAAACAATCCTGCTAAGAACACTGGGTTGCATTTATTTTCCCTTTTTTCTACAACTTCGCCAACATTTGTTATTCGTGTTTTTTATGATGATAGACATTCTGACAGGTGTGATTTCTCATTATGGTCTTGATTTGCATTTCCCTAATGATTGGAATCAAGATTGCTCAGAGAAATATCAATAACCTCAGGTATGCAAATGACCCCACCATTTTTAAAATTGTTTTATTTTATTTTTTTCTTACAGGGTTTTGTTGTTTACTGCCACACATCAACCTGAATCCACCATAGATATACATGTGTTCCCCCGATCCCAAACTTTATCCCCATCTCCCTTCCCATCTCACCCCTCCAGGTCACCACAGAACCCCTGTATAGATCCCCTAGTACCACAGCATATTCCCCTCCCTCACCCCAGTGTCCATAAGATTTCTCAATATCCACCTCTCCATTGCTGCTCTGCGTATTCATTTATCAGCATGGCATCACCATTATGGCAGAAAGCGAATAGGAACTAAAGAGTTTCTTGATGAAGGTTAAAGAGAGTGAAAAAGCTGGCCTAAAACTCAATATATCCTTGCAGCTTACATTATAGGTAGTAGTTTGTACTTTGTAATTCCCTACCCCAAAACTGCCCCTCCTTCCTTCCCCCTCCCCAGTGATATCACTAGTTGGTTCTCTGTGTCTGTGAGTCTGCTTCTTTTGTTGGACCTTTGTTGGACCTTTGTTGTTGTTCTTGTTTAGTCACAAAGTCATGTTTGAGTCCATTGCAACCAGATGGACTGTAGTCTGCCAGACTCCTGAAGTGGGCTGCCATATCCTTCTCCAGGGGATCTTCTCAACCCGACAATCACACCCATATCTCTTACATTGGCAGGTGGATTCTTTACTGATGAGCCACCAGGTAAGCCCATATATTCACTAGTTTGTTGTATTTTTTAGATTCCACATATAAGTGATACCATATGGTATTTGTTTTTCTTTCTTTGACTTATTTCCCTTAGCATAATAACACCCTCTGAGTCAATCCATGTTGTAAATGGCAAACTTTCATTTTTTTTTGAAATTGGCTGAGTAGTATTCCAGTGTGTGTGTGTGTGTGTGTGTGCATGCCACATCTTCTTCATCTGTTCATCTGTTAATGTGAACATAGGTTGCTTCAATATCTTTGCAACTGTAAACAATCCTGCTAAGAACACTGGGTTGCATTTATTTTCCCTTTTTTCTACAACTTCGCCAACATTTGTTATTCGTGTTTTTTATGATGATAGACATTCTGACAGGTGTGATTTCTCATTATGGTCTTGATTTGCATTTCCCTAATGATTGGAATCAAGATTGCTCAGAGAAATATCAATAACCTCAGGTATGCAAATGACCCCACCATTTTTAAAATTGTTTTATTTTATTTTTTTCTTACAGGGTTTTGTTGTTTACTGCCACACATCAACCTGAATCCACCATAGATATACATGTGTTCCCCCGATCCCAAACTTTATCCCCATCTCCCTTCCCATCTCACCCCTCCAGGTCACCACAGAACCCCTGTATAGATCCCCTAGTACCACAGCATATTCCCCTCCCTCACCCCAGTGTCCATAAGATTTCTCAATATCCACCTCTCCATTGCTGCTCTGCGTATTCATTTATCAGCATGGCATCACCATTATGGCAGAAAGCGAATAGGAACTAAAGAGTTTCTTGATGAAGGTGAAAGAAGAGAGTGAAAAAGCTGGCCTAAAACTCAATATTCAAAAAATGAAAATCACGGTACCTGGTCCCATCACTGCATGGCAAATAGATGGGCAAACAGAGGAAACAGTGACAGACTTTATTTTCTTGGGCTCCAAAAATCACTGCAGATGGTGACTGCAGCCATGAAATTAAAAGCTACTTGCTCCTTGGAAGAAAAGCTATGACAAACCTAGACAGGGTATTCAAAAGCAGAGACATTACTTTGTTGACAAAAGTCCGTCTAGTCATAGCTATGATTTTCGCAATCATCAGGCATGGATGTGAGAGTTGGACCATAAAGAAGTCTGAGTGCCAAAGAATTGTTGCCTTTGAACTGTGGTGTTGGAGAAGACTCTTGAGAGTCACTTGGACAGTAAGAAGATAAAACCAGTCAATCCTAAAGGAAATCAGCCTTGAATATTCATTGGAAGGAATGATGCTGAAGCTGAAATTCCAATTCTTTGGCCACCTAATGTGAAGAGATGACTCATTGAAAAAGAACCTGATGTCGAGAAAAATAGAAGTCAGAAGGAGAAGGCGGCAACAGAGGGCAAGATGGTGGGATGGCATCACTGAGTCAATGGATGTGAGTTTGAGCAAGCTCTGGGAAATGGTGAAGGACAGAGAATTCTGCTGTGCTGCAGCCAATGGAGTCACAAAGAGTCAGACAAGACTGAGGGACTGAATTGAACTGAATGACTGACAGTGTTGAACATATTTTCATGTGCCTATTAGCATCTGCATTTTCACTTTAAATACATCTATTTGGTTCTTCTGTCCAGTTTTCGATTGGGTTGTTTGTTTTTTATTTCTTTGATATTGATTTCTATCAGCTGTTTATATAGGTTGGCAATTAACCCTTTATTGGTCAGGTCATTTGCAATTATTTTCTCCCACTCAGTAGGTTGTTCCTTTATTTGTTACCCTCCAAGGTCACCACAGAACCCCTGTATAGATCCCTAGTACCACAGCATATTCCCCTCCCTCACCCCAGTGTCCATAAGATTTCTCAATATCCACCTCTCCATTGCTGCTCTGCGTATTCATTTATCAGCATGGCATCACCATTATGGCAGAAAGCGAATAGGAACTAAAGAGTTTCTTGATGAAGGTGAAAGAAGAGAGTGAAAAAGCTGGCCTAAAACTCAATATTCAAAAAATGAAAATCACGGTACCTGGTCCCATCACTGCATGGCAAATAGATGGGCAAACAGAGGAAACAGTGACAGACTTTATTTTCTTGGGCTCCAAAAATCACTGCAGATGGTGACTGCAGCCATGAAATTAAAAGCTACTTGCTCCTTGGAAGAAAAGCTATGACAAACCTAGACAGGGTATTCAAAAGCAGAGACATTACTTTGTTGACAAAAGTCCGTCTAGTCATAGCTATGATTTTCACAATCATCAGGCATGGATGTGAGAGTTGGACCATAAAGAAGTCTGAGTGCCAAAGAATTGTTGCCTTTGAACTGTGGTGTTGGAGAAGACTCTTGAGAGTCACTTGGACAGTAAGAAGATAAAACCAGTCAATCCTAAAGGAAATCAGCCTTGAATATTCATTGGAAGGAATGATGCTGAAGCTGAAATTCCAATTCTTTGGCCACCTAATGTGAAGAGATGACTCATTGAAAAAGAACCTGATGTCGAGAAAAATAGAAGTCAGAAGGAGAAGGCGGCAACAGAGGGCAAGATGGTGGGATGGCATCACTGAGTCAATGGATGTGAGTTTGAGCAAGCTCTGGGAAATGGTGAAGGACAGAGAATTCTGCTGTGCTGCAGCCAATGGAGTCACAAAGAGTCAGACAAGACTGAGGGACTGAATTGAACTGAATGACTGACAGTGTTGAACATATTTTCATGTGCCTATTAGCATCTGCATTTTCACTTTAAATACATCTATTTGGTTCTTCTGTCCAGTTTTCGATTGGGTTGTTTGTTTTTTATTTCTTTGATATTGATTTCTATCAGCTGTTTATATAGGTTGGCAATTAACCCTTTATTGGTCAGGTCATTTGCAATTATTTTCTCCCACTCAGTAGGTTGTTCTTTTATTTGTAAATATCCCTTTTGATCCCTTTACCTTTGGAGATCTCTTAAGAAACTATGATGTGTTTAGGTATCAATATTGTCTTCCTTTAACCTGATCAATATTCATTTCTGCCTTTTTTATACAAAGATTCATGTCTTTAATCAATTACAGAAAACCTTAAACTTATCTCTTTAAATAGGTTCTTTCCTTCACTGGTTCAATTCTCTTCTAAAATTCTGTTGTTTTGAGTAAATATTTCATGACAAATATGTTTGATTATATTTTCATTACAATTTTCACTTTTGTTTCCTTCTAAAATGTTTGATATTTTCTGTTTCTTTCTCATATTTTTTTAATGTTGTAGTTGTTCTCATTCACTATACCTAATCTCCTTGTGTTTTAAATTTAATTGAAAATTTATATTCAGTGGAATTTTTCTGTGAAATTTTCATCTGGCCTGGGATAAGTTATCCCTCTTTGGAGGTCATGTATCTTTTCTTACAACATATATACAGCATCTTATTTCATACTGTTTATTTTGTCCATTTTTATGTTTTATTTGGGGTTGCCAAGTGGCTCCACTGGTAAAGAATCTGCTTACCAATGCAAGCAGGAGACACAAAAGATGCAAGTTTGATCCCTGGGTCAGGAAGATCCCCTGGAGAAGGAAACAGCAACCCACTCCAGTATTCTTGCCTGGTAAATCCCATGGACAGAGCAGCCTTGTGGGCTACAGTCCACGGGGTCTCAAAGAGTTGGACATGACTAAGCATGAACACATTTTATTTTACTTGTCTTTAGCTATGCATATTATATGTTGTCTGCTTTCAAATCCACTTAAATTCATTTCTCAGCTTGTGGTTGCCTTAGACACAGAGTAGTGTAAACTTAAACTTTAAACCAGTGTGGTTACACATTCACAGTGGAGATCTTTTGTTCATGGTTTGTCTCCTTCCTTTGTTCACAAGAAATGTTTCTAAGTTGTTGGTTTTAATTGTTTTATTTTTTTCCATCTAGTCTTATACTAATAATACTTTAGTCTCTTTGATTCTCAGCTTTCATCAGGAGCCTCACTATCAATCTCCTTCTCCATGCATAGGTCCAAGACCTAGTCTCCTGAGGGAGCTTCAAGGTTTTCTGGAACTCTTTTGAAGGGAAGTCGCAGATTTCAGTTTTATTTCCTAATCAGATTTCTCTCTCTTTTTATTTTTTACCTCTAGGGATTTCATCCTATTATAGTGAACACGTTAAAAAACAATTTGTTATATTTCATCCACATAGAAATGTGCATCTCTAGTGAAGCTTTTCAGAGTATGTATTATGCATTATTGCCAGAAACACAAATCCTGAAATTGATCAGAGAGCTCCTTAAGGATAATGCTTAATTTCCACATAGTTGTGAATATTGTTGCTTAATTCTGAGATTGATTGAAGGGTTATTCTAAACTATGACCCAATTGGCGAATTTACTGAGACTTTCTGTGTGGTCTAGTATATCATTGATTTGATAAACATTGTAAGGACAATGAAAAGGATGAAATATTTTAAAGGAAGAAATGTCCATTATCAATCTAATAGTTAAATCAACTAATTAGACTGTTATATGTCTTTATTTGATGTCATATAACTTGTCAAAAATGGTGATCATGTCCCCAAACCATTGTACTGTCTTATTTTCTTCCCATTTCCTCCCACAGTTTCTGCTCTGTATATGTTAATATCATGTTATTTGCTGTTTAGATTTTGACTCTCTTGTATCTTTGGTGTGAATAACAGCTTTTATCTTTCTTCCATTTATTGGTTTTATTTTGGAATTATGTCTCAGTAGATATTCACAGTCTCACTCCTAATAAATAATGGATTTTGCTTGCTGAATATGCCTTTGCCTATCCTTTATTGTTTGCCTTTTCTGCTTTTTTGTTTTGGGAACTCTTTTGTATGTGGCACCTACTTAGATATTTTGAAGTGGCCACATTTTAAGCTTTGTGTATTAATGAGGTCTTTTTCATTTATGATTGTGTATGGAATATTTAGTCATGTGAGCATCACTGTTTCACACTCTGTTTATTTTTTGCTTCCTGTTTCATTTTCACTTGTCTTTCTCTATACAGATGATTTCTTTGTTCAATTTCTGTAATAGTTTAGGAGCACCCTGTCTTTATTTTTCTACTCATAACTTAAAATATAGCATTTGGAAAATTTACTGTAATATATATATATATATACACACACATATATATATATATATATATATTTAAATTTTTCTACATCAATGCAGAACTGCCATTCACTGACTTCCTCCTAGGAAAGGTTGAGAAGCCTAGCAGGCTTTACTTTTTCTCCTCTTACCATCAGCCTCACTCCTCTGCTTAGCTTTAATAAAAGATAATCTGGATTCTGAGGTATGATTTGATATTAATGCACACTGTGAATCTTCCCTTAATGTTTTTATATTTACATGAATTTTTACAGCTGTTGATAAAAAGAAGCAATGTTCAAATGGTTGTAGTGCTTACTGGCTGACATTTTATACCACAACTTCCTCATTTTTGTGATCTCAATTTGAATTAATCTCTTGTTTGATGGGTGAATTTCTTTTTTCTTTTTTTCCAGAAGTGAACGTTTGCAGTCTATTTTCTGAGAGTTTGTATACAAGAAAAGAACTTTCTGTTGCCAAAGCATATGACCAATAATCTGACTGAGTACAGGATTTTTCAGGGCCAACATTATCCCTCAAAAAAACTATTCCCCCATTTTTTCCCGAGGCATTTAACAATGGAGTGTTAATTCTTATGTCCTGATTTTTTTTTTTTTGATATTTTGAAAATATATATTAGGCCAGAGACCCAGTTGCTCTTGGAGAAAAGGCGAGGTTATCAGTCCCCTGCATAATTCCAGCAGGGCCTCTCCCTCTCTACCACTTCTTCCCTGTTGTCTTTGCCTAAAGAAGAAACAAGCCCCGACAGGATACGATTTACCATTTTCCCAGCTTCTCACAGCAGAGAGGAGGCTTGACAACACTAAGGTCCATCGATGTCAGGAGCCAACCTCCATGCTGTCAACTCTCTGCTTGACTGGAACTATCCATACTGGGAACAAATACTGCCGCTCTTTAATTCTACTGATGGAGATCAAAACCACATTTGAAAAAGAGGAAGGCAATTCGAGTATATTGCTACAAGTTTACTTCAACTCCATCATTCACCGCCTGACTTTGACAACAAAAATTATTTCATTTCCTAGCCTCGTCTTTCCACATTCATGTATATTTCTGAATCCAATCATTGTCTTCATAAGAACATACCTCAGTGTCTTAATTCTTAATATCGATATTGTCAACACAAACAAAATCTCCTTGGTGTAAAAGTAGATCATATGGGGCTTCTCTGGTAGTCCAGTGGGTAAGGATACCTCCTTGCAGTGCAAGGGGCACTGGTTTGATCCTTGGCCTGGGAAGAACCCATGTGCCGTGGAGTGGCTGGACTGATGTGTACAACTACTGAGCTGGAGTTCTGCAACACATGTGCCCAGTGCCACTGTTCCACAACAAGAGAGGCCACTGCGATGGGAGGCCCACACAGGCCAAAGAACAAAGATCAATAAATGAAAGACCAATAGAAGTGGTCAAAAAGAAAAAAAAAATTTAAAGAAAAGTAGATCGTATGTATTCATGAAATACATACTGAATGGCACTGCTTTGCCTTTCACTGAGTTGACCTTGATTTCCTATGCCCTCTGCTTTTGTGAAGGATAGCAAATAAAATCATCTTATGAAATTAATAAGTGTTTTTGGTGAAATTGTGCACATTACATTGCACAGTAAGGCTCTCATCTGTGAGTTCAAACTTACCTTAGGTTTTCCCTAAGCAGGGATATTTCTCATTTTGTTCTCAAGGTATCTTCATCTCTACATATATGATAAGTCACTTCAGGCACGTCAGATTCATTATGACCCTATGGGTTCTGGCCCACCAGCCTCTTCAGTTCATGGGATTCTTCAAGCAAGAATACTGGAGTGGGTTGCCATTTCTTTATCCAGGAATTCTTCCCTGTTGTTTTTAAAACAAGCCGACAGGATACGATTTACCATTTTCCCAGCTTCTCACAGCAGAGAGGAGGCTTGACAACACTAAGGTCCATCGATGTCAGGAGCCAACCTCCATGCTGTCAACTCTCTGCTTGACTGGAACTATCCATACTGGGAACAAATACTGCCGCTCTTTAATTCTACTGATGGAGATCAAAACCACATTTGAAAAAGAGGAAGGCAATTCGAGTATATTGCTACAAGTTTACTTCAACTCCATCATTCACCGCCTGACTTTGACAACAAAAATTATTTCATTTCCTAGCCTCGTCTTTCCACATTCATGTATATTTCTGAATCCAATCATTGTCTTCATAAGAACATACCTCAGTGTCTTAATTCTTAATATCGATATTGTCAACACAAACAAAATCTCCTTGGTGTAAAAGTAGATCATATGGGGCTTCTCTGGTAGTCCAGTGGGTAAGGATACCTCCTTGCAGTGCAAGGGGCACTGGTTTGATCCTTGGCCTGGGAAGAACCCATGTGCCGTGGAGTGGCTGGACTGATGTGTACAACTACTGAGCTGGAGTTCTGCAACACATGTGCCCAGTGCCACTGTTCCACAACAAGAGAGGCCACTGCGATGGGAGGCCCACACAGGCCAAAGAACAAAGATCAATAAATGAAAGACCAATAGAAGTGGTCAAAAAGAAAAAAAAAATTTAAAGAAAAGTAGATCGTATGTATTCATGAAATACATACTGAATGGCACTGCTTTGCCTTTCACTGAGTTGACCTTGATTTCCTATGCCCTCTGCTTTTGTGAAGGATAGCAAATAAAATCATCTTATGAAATTAATAAGTGTTTTTGGTGAAATTGTGCACATTACATTGCACAGTAAGGCTCTCATCTGTGAGTTCAAACTTACCTTAGGTTTTCCCTAAGCAGGGATATTTCTCATTTTGTTCTCAAGGTATCTTCATCTCTACATATATGATAAGTCACTTCAGGCACGTCAGATTCATTATGACCCTATGGGTTCTGGCCCACCAGCCTCTTCAGTTCATGGGATTCTTCAAGCAAGAATACTGGAGTGGGTTGCCATTTCTTTATCCAGGGAATTCTCCCAACCCAGGAATGAAGTCCACATCTCTTTATATCTCCCACATTGGCAGGCAGGCTCTTTACCACTAAGGCCACCTCTGAAGCCCATTTTCATCTCAAAAATTAGTCTCAGGTTCAGTAACTGCCTTCTGCTCTAGTAAAGCTGCATCTTTTCTAGTAAGTCTTTGTGATGCCATGTCCTCATGTGTTTGCCTAATTATTGGAGCATGGCCACAAACTCTGTGATCAAATGCGGTACATCTGGCACTAGGTGAACTGCCCTGACCCAATCTCTTCCTACACAAGGGTTCTCAGCCAAGTATTCTCTTTTCATTTCTTGGCCGTGGACTACGCCTCTCTCAGAATCTTCTCATTTCCTTCCAATTGCTCACTTTAGAGGATTTCCAAAAATCTCTGTCATATCTCAGTGGACTCTTGTGGCTCTAAGGACCTACATTTCTAAATTCAATCTGTCTTACCATTCAACAGGCCCCTAGCTTTAGCATAATATGTCTGTTTCCTGGTTAAGGTTCTGATGCTACAATATTAAAACTAAATGAAAAGAAGAAAAAGTACAAAGAAAGAATTTTTTCAGAAATACCGTATGAAAGCCTCATCTGTCATAGGGATTCTCCAGGCTAGAATACTGGGGTGAATTGTCATTCTCTTCTCCAGGGAATCTTCTCGACCCAGGAGTCAAACCAGGGTGTCATGCATTGTAGTGGATTCTTGTTCAGCTGAGCTATCAGGAAAGACTCAGCACATAGTGATACTATGAAAAAATTTGTATGTGTTTTATTTAAACAAATGTAACTACCAGACACTGTTCTATTTTTAAATAAAAATCCATAATGAACAAATATGAACTCAGTTAACCCTCAGAACCATGTGATAAGTACTATCTCCATTTTACAGATGAGAAAACTGAGGCACAAAGAAATTGTAACATGTTTAGATAAATCAGTAAGTGGTAAAGCAAAATTTCAGATCCTAGCAGTCAGGCTTCGTTGTCCACACTCATCATCATTCTACTAAAACGTAAAGATAAGGCAGCATAGGCAAGTCTCTACAGAGCAATAACAGATAACAAGATACTTCCTAATGTTTTCCTCAGATCTGAGAATTTTGACTTTGGCATATAGCTTATTTCATTGAAAATAACAATGCTTTACGTGTCTTTGCTCAGTGTGTTTTTAGAAAGCCAAGGGTGGAAACCAATGACTGGCAAGGGAAGTTAAAATGAATGTTCGTGGGAATTCTCCCTTGCGAAAGATATTTTCTAAGAATGCATTATTCATTGAGGGGATTACAACATCTGAGCAAAACATATTCATATAATTATTAAATTTGAAATACAAAGTGTAAAAGAGAGAAAACTATCCAGACACATTTTCCTGCAGAGAAGTTTTATCACCTTAGCTTCAAACCTTACATTCATGCATATTTAACATTAATGAAGAGCTGCTTATTTTGAAAGAAAAATAAACTCCATCTCATGTAATCCACTAGTAAAAGTGACACCAGAAAGCACATTTTAAAATTTGTTCTTTTCATTTTTCTACATTTTTGTAGCTCCCTGCTTGTCCTTGAGGATTTGTTTCTTTAAACACTTTATTGGTCGGTGTCTGCCCCCTGTGGTAAGCCAAGGAGGCAGCAACCTTATGTGGATTTCAGTTCAGGTTACAGAATGTAGGTCATTGAGGACCCCAGCATTTCAGCAGAGAATCAACTCTGTGGCTTTGTAAGGTGTGGCAGGGCCAGTGGAGGACGAGGGGAGAGGAACGTAGCACTCAGAATGTGCCAAGCTTCTGAGGGAGCGAGAATATTGCAGGGCCTGACTGTGGTTTCCTGGGCACCTATGAGTACAGCTGTGAAAATGCTGGTCCAGGCAATAATCATCATGGGCCTCAGAGGTTTGTACTTCCTCGGGTATCTGGGAGACTTTATGTATTTAATATATCACTTTATTTACAGTTTTTCAATTACCTAGTTCAGTTGATGTTACCCTAACATCAAATGCATTTTTTTGTCCAAAATGCTATTATTGAGGTAGTGTCTTTGTTAAAACTTGATTGAGGTAGTGTCTTTGTTAAAACTTGTTGTTGATGCATTGAATATATTTGTAAGCAGCTTGGAGATAGTATGAGATTAAAGGAGGTGAGGAAGGAAGAATATATCAATACAGATTCTGAATGAATATATTTCACCACTATTCTGTTTGTAATTTATTTTGAAGCTTTTTATTTTATATTGATTTGTAATGTTGTGTTTCAGTTATACACCAAAGTGATTTAGCTATATATATATATATATATATATATATATATATAAATAATTTTTCCAATCCTTTTCCCAATTAGGTTGTTAGATAATATTAGGTCATTAACTAGGTAATATTGAACAGATTTCCCTATGATATACAGAAGGTCCCTGTTGGTTACACATTTTAAATAAAACAGTAATTTCTTTTTTTAATAGAGACAATATTCCAGTTATGGTGGTGAAATATCATTGACTTCCACTCAGAACTGGGAATTAAAATACCTGATTCTGATTGAATGCAATGAGCGGAAGCAGGCCAGTTTGCAGCCTCATGAAGCAATGGACGGCAATACACCAACCAATGCTGTAAGAGTCCTGGATGCAGCCCCAGGTCTCTCACTCGTCTGATCCATGGCTTCGGGTAATGTGCTTAATTTCTGTGCAAGTGCCACAGCCATGAAATAGAGCTGATGGAGTTAGTGTGTGAGAAAACTTTGAGAAGAGTCAAAGTCAGGTACAGAGGCAACAGATAAATGTTAAGGGTCTGCCAGGAAGTGTCCCTCCCAAGAAATGGACACTTGGCAAGTAGCAAGGAAATGTGACTCAGAGGCTTACTTATAAGATACTTGACATTTGAAAGGGAGGTTTTTCTGGGAAATCCAAGACCCTCCATTCCTAGAGAAAGCCAGCGTGGTAGGCTTGCTCTGCCTACCAGAAACGCTGGATAATTTCCTCTACCATTTCACGCTTACATAATATTTCTGGGGGAAAAAAAATACTTAGGTCACTTGATTCATCTAGGGAAAAAATCCATAGTTTATTATTTAATAACAATTAAAATAATGTGGAATCTCTAGCATAACAAGGTTTTAGGCTCCTGATGTACCAAAGACCCAACAAGTGAGCCAACATGCCATAAAGCTGTTTGAACTGTTCATTTTCAATCATAAAAACCCATAAAATTTCCTACTTACTTGTTTTACTCTTACTGCCTTTTAGAATGCATAGATTTGGGGACTCCCTCTGGTGGTTAAATAAAATATTATTCTTATATTAATAAATCTAGATGAATAAACAAAAAGAAAAAAGATAATGTCTACATAAAGTAATTTCCTATGGAATATAAAAGTCCTTTGATATTTAAGATATGACACTTATCAAGGTATGGTGATGATGATGACAATGATGACGATGAAGGATTTTACTCAGTTCTGACTTGGGTTGATTTCCACAATCACAGATTAAAATAGTCTGGCAAAAATAAGAAGAAAAGGCAAAGCAAATTATAAAGTTCTAAATGCAAAAATGATCAAAATTCTAGAAAGCAGCATGGAAATTAAAAAAAAAATTGAGGTTCACAAACAGTATCCAAAATTTCAGTGTTAAAATATCAACAAATGCAGATCAACAACAATAAAGATACTAATAACATTTTCATTGAAATAGCTAAAATATTGTCTCTATGACTTTATTATTTTGTCCTATTTGTTGTCTATTCACCCAGGGTAAATTTATGATTGCTTTACTAATAGTCATTATTCAAAAGTCTGTATGATAGATAGATTTATTTCTGACTTGTTCTTTTGTTTGTTTGTTTTTTGGCTATTGTGGGTTTTCACAAGGAGTTTTAAGGGTCTGCCAGGAAGTGTCCCTCCCAAGAAATGGACACTTGGCAAGTAGCAAGGAAATGTGACTCAGAGGCTTACTTATAAGATACTTGACATTTGAAAGGGAGGTTTTCTGGGAAATCCAAGACCCTCCATTCCTAGAGAAAGCCAGCGTGGTAGGCTTGCTCTGCCTACCAGAAACGCTGGATAATTTCCTCTACCATTTCACGCTTACATAATATTTCTGGGGGAAAAAAAATACTTAGGTCACTTGATTCATCTAGGGAAAAAATCCATAGTTTATTATTTAATAACAATTAAAATAATGTGGAATCTCTAGCATAACAAGGTTTTAGGCTCCTGATGTACCAAAGACCCAACAAGTGAGCCAACATGCCATAAAGCTGTTTGAACTGTTCATTTTCAATCATAAAAACCCATAAAATTTCCTACTTACTTGTTTTACTCTTACTGCCTTTTAGAATGCATAGATTTGGGGACTCCCTCTGGTGGTTAAATAAAATATTATTCTTATATTAATAAATCTAGATGAATAAACAAAAAGAAAAAAGATAATGTCTACATAAAGTAATTTCCTATGGAATATAAAAGTCCTTTGATATTTAAGATATGACACTTATCAAGGTATGGTGATGATGATGACAATGATGACGATGAAGGATTTTACTCAGTTCTGACTTGGGTTGATTTCCACAATCACAGATTAAAATAGTCTGGCAAAAATAAGAAGAAAAGGCAAAGCAAATTATAAAGTTCTAAATGCAAAAATGATCAAAATTCTAGAAAGCAGCATGGAAATTAAAAAAAAAATTGAGGTTCACAAACAGTATCCAAAATTTCAGTGTTAAAATATCAACAAATGCAGATCAACAACAATAAAGATACTAATAACATTTTCATTGAAATAGCTAAAATATTGTCTCTATGACTTTATTATTTTGTCCTATTTGTTGTCTATTCACCCAGGGTAAATTTATGATTGCTTTACTAATAGTCATTATTCAAAAGTCTGTATGATAGATAGATTTATTTCTGACTTGTTCTTTTGTTTGTTTGTTTTTTGGCTATTGTGGGTTTTCACTGCAACCCCAGTCTCTTCTCTAGCTGCAGGGAGTGGAGGCTACTCTCTAGTTGAGGTGAGCAGGCTTATTGATACGGTGACTTCTCTTGTTGTGGAACTCAGGCTCTAGGGCACACCAGCTTCAGTAGTTGAGGCACATGGGCTCAATAATTGCGGCTCTGAGGCTCTAGGGCACAGGCTCAATAGTTTGTGGCTCACAGGCTTAGTTCCTCCCCAGCAATGTGGAATCTTGCCAGATCAGGGACCGAACCCTTGTCTCTGCATCAGCAGGTGAACTCTTCACCTCTGAGCTATCAGGGGAGCCCTTCTCCCTCATTCTTTACCAGTCCTCATAGAAGAACAGGGTTTGTTTTACTGCTTTTCCCTTGCTCCTCTCTTCTTTCCACTGATCAGGGGTGGAGCATTATTACTGTTATCAGTATCCTCCTGTGAATGGAGTGAGTGCCATCACCTCATGGAGTGGTAGAGCAAAAAACTGCTGAAGTTACAAGGAGCATCGGACTCCTGCCATCATCAAGGTTCTTTGTCAAATACATTTTCTTGGCTAGTGATGCAAATAACACTTAACATGGTGGCATATGTGTGTTCTGGAAGTGAAGATGGCGGTGAGACAGTGGGTTTTATTTCTGGAAAATCTTCCAGAAATATAAAGGTGTTCTTCGTGCTTGTTTTTTCCAAAGGCATATTAAGGGACACCACAAAGGGAACAAGTTATATCAATCTCCTCCTCCTTTGTATCTGATGGAAATAACTTTTTAATATTGTACTTTAAGAATTAAATATTCTTTCAGGGATAAACGGTCTCAAATGTAGAGAAACAAACTCATTCTTTTTTCAGGTTTATAAGATCAACTTTTAAAAATTGAGTATTCTTAGAAACCATCAAACACACCCTCTCATGTGATACAAGCATATCTGTCCCTCATTTCTGAGTTTATGTAGATTTACATAAGCATATTTATTTACACATTCATCTTTATGTGGACCAGATCATTTCTAGGGCAAACAACAGCCAAAGGAGAATTAAAGAAATCTGTCTCACTGTCACAATTCCCTAGATTTCTCCTGCCTTGGAGAAATCTACTGAGCTAGTTCATGTAAATGAGCAGCATAAGAAGAATCTCAAGAGATATTCATAAATTTAAGTGCTAGGGCTTCCCTGATGGCCCAGTGGGTAAGGACACTGCCTTGCAGTGCAGGGGGCGCTGGTTCGATCCCTGGCCTGGGAGGATCCCACGTGCCATGGAGTGGCTGGACTGATGTGTCCAACTGCCAAACCATCTATCAATAGGTAAATGAAAGACCAATAGAAGTGGCCAAAAAAAAAAAAAATTTAAGTGCTAAACTGAGACTGAGAACCAATCCTGAGATGGAAAGTTGCAAACAAACAAGGAGGCAGCCACAGGTAGCAAAGATTACCCTTCAAATGGACATTTTCAGCCCTTCTCTCAGCCTCTGACCATAGTGTTACATTCCCAAGTGTGATGTCCCAGGATGCTGTAGAGCCATGCTCTGATGGAGAAAATATACATTCAAAATAAACTGAGTTAAAGAATGTTTCATATGTAATTGGAATGAAGAAGAAGGAAAGGGGGGAATAAATGTTGGGTAAGCAAAATATATAATATAAATAATTTTTTAATGAACCTAAAAAAGAGAGAAAGAGAGAGGACAAAGTGGAGAAAAAAAGGCTTGGGGCTAGGAGAAATCCTGTACATCTTATTTGCCTACATATGACTGTGCTTAAAGCGAGTAGACACAGGAAGTACCATGACCTCAGTATGAAAGCATGGTGCTTCCCACTGTCAACACCAGCCTATGAACATTCCATGGGACTAACATTGTATCTGATGGAAATAACTTTTAATATTGTACTTTAAGAATTAAATATTCTTTCAGGGATAAACGGTCTCAAATGTAGAGAAACAAACTCATTCTTTTTTCAGGTTTATAAGATCAACTTTTAAAAATTGAGTATTCTTAGAAACCATCAAACACACCCTCTCATGTGATACAAGCATATCTGTCCCTCATTTCTGAGTTTATGTAGATTTACATAAGCATATTTATTTACACATTCATCTTTATGTGGACCAGATCATTTCTAGGGCAAACAACAGCCAAAGGAGAATTAAAGAAATCTGTCTCACTGTCACAATTCCCTAGATTTCTCCTGCCTTGGAGAAATCTACTGAGCTAGTTCATGTAAATGAGCAGCATAAGAAGAATCTCAAGAGATATTCATAAATTTAAGTGCTAGGGCTTCCCTGATGGCCCAGTGGGTAAGGACACTGCCTTGCAGTGCAGGGGGCGCTGGTTCGATCCCTGGCCTGGGAGGATCCCACGTGCCATGGAGTGGCTGGACTGATGTGTCCAACTGCCAAACCATCTATCAATAGGTAAATGAAAGACCAATAGAAGTGGCCAAAAAAAAAAAAAATTTAAGTGCTAAACTGAGACTGAGAACCAATCCTGAGATGGAAAGTTGCAAACAAACAAGGAGGCAGCCACAGGTAGCAAAGATTACCCTTCAAATGGACATTTTCAGCCCTTCTCTCAGCCTCTGACCATAGTGTTACATTCCCAAGTGTGATGTCCCAGGATGCTGTAGAGCCATGCTCTGATGGAGAAAATATACATTCAAAATAAACTGAGTTAAAGAATGTTTCATATGTAATTGGAATGAAGAAGAAGGAAAGGGGGGAATAAATGTTGGGTAAGCAAAATATATAATATAAATAATTTTTTAATGAACCTAAAAAAGAGAGAAAGAGAGAGGACAAAGTGGAGAAAAAAAGGCTTGGGGCTAGGAGAAATCCTGTACATCTTATTTGCCTACATATGACTGTGCTTAAAGCGAGTAGACACAGGAAGTACCATGACCTCAGTATGAAAGCATGGTGCTTCCCACTGTCAACACCAGCCTATGAACATTCCATGGGACTAACATCCTACAGAGCATACTTTGGGGAAAGCTTCACAACAGAATTCATAAAAATGTCATGCAGGTGTGCTAAGTCACTTCAGTTGTGTCCAACTCTGCAACTGTAAGGATCATAGCCCACCAGGCTCCTCTGTCAGTAAGATTCTCCAGGAAAGAATATTGGAGTGGATTGCCATTTCCTACTCCAGGAGATCTTCCCAATCTAGGGATCAAAAACCCATCTCTCTTGTCTCCTGCATTGGTAGGCAGGTTATTTACCACTAGTGCCACCTGGGAAGAAGAAGGAAATGGCAATCCACTCCAGTACTCTTGCCTGGAGAATTCCAGGGATGGAGGAGCCTGGCTCCTCCCCTGGTTCCTCCTGGGGAGCTTCACGCTGGCTTCATGGGGTCACACAGAGTCAGTTGAACATGACTGAAGTGACTAAGTAGCCAATTGGGAGGCCCCAAAAATGTCATAGCTAAGTGAAAAACTAAGAAGATATATTTATATATATAAAGATTTCCCCAGAGTTTTATGATCAAGGCTCTTATATTCAATTTATAATTCTTACATGCCTTTGAATTGCCCTATTGGTAGAACAGTCACTAGATCTTAACCCTGACTGCATCTTATGATCAATCGAGGAGTTTTAAAAACCGTCTGAGTCTTACATCTAGATTACTGGGTAATTTTAGTAATAATGCTCCAGGATGACTAACATATATATAGAAATAGTCAGGGTGCAAACCCAATGTTAACAGTCAAGGGACACCTCTTTTCCTCTTGGTTACAACTTCTTGGTTTTCTTCCCACCCTCCTTCCTTTTTCTTTCCCAACTTCATTATTGAGGAAACTTCACCATTTCCCTCCTTCATGAAGAGCTGGTTCGAAGGTCAGGAGCATTGGTGAGAAAAGAAGCAAACACATGAAGAGACAGGATGGACCCAACTGTTCTCCTAGACTAGCCTCCTCCCCATATCACCATGATTCTAAACTGAGAGCAATCAGTATAAGGTACACCAGTGATCTGTTCCTTTACCCTGAAATCTCCTGGGAAGAATCTAATGTACACGAATATAGAGTAGAGGCTTTGCCCTTCAATTGGACCAGGTCTTTTCTTCAGGACACTTTTCTATAGAAGCCCCATCACGACTTCTGAATTTAAGGACTGTGGGTTAAACAGTGATGCCAGGAAACATTTGCCAGGGCATATTCTTCGTGTTTGACCACCCCATGGATAACAGCCATCTCCTGAAATGCTGATTCCTTCTAACCTAGTCTGACCTGGTCTTCTATCTCATTTTCTTGCTTTCCCTCTAGGACTTGAAGTCTTTTCTAGATTTCTGGTCATGCCTCTGAGTCGTGGGGCCTTGTGTACTTCTTTTCAAGCCCTTCCTTTTTGTGCCCAAACCAAGGCTGGAGTCTCTAAGAGAGGCACATTCCACCTGGGCTTCAACTTTCCATCCACAGTGTGAATCACACCTGTCATGGCCCACGTTTAGGACTATAGAATTTGATAGGCACACCTTCTGAGTTATTAACTGGGAGAGATTCATTACCATCTGATTGACTTCCATGAGCCAGCCCCAACAGCTAGGTGAGTGTCCCTGAACCTGGTTCCAACTCACTTTGCACTTTCCAACTAAGCTTCTGCAAGTCTAATGCCTTTGAGGATATACTTGCCTCCAAGCTTATAACTCTAACCTCTCTACCACAAAAAACATTGATAACAAGTGTAAGAAGAACAGTCTGCAATGGAAAACCCCATCTGCATTATATAGTAACATCAATTAGCTTGCATTCCTATTCATAGAGCAGGGCTTCCCTGATGGCTCAGTGATAAAGAATCCACCCCACCTGCTGATGCAGAAGATGCAGGTTCCATCCCTGATATGGGAAGTTCCTCTGGGAAAGGAAATGGCTACCCACTCCAGTATTCTTGCCTGGGAAATCCCATGGACAGAGGAGTCTGGCGTACTACGGTCCCTGGGCTCTCAAAGAGACAGACACAACTGAATGAGTGAACAATGTCAGATACAAATTCTGACTGATGCTGGAAGGGTTCTAGAAAACTGAGAGCAATCAGTATAAGGTACACCAGTGATCTGTTCCTTTACCCTGAAATCTCCTGGGAAGAATCTAATGTACACGAATATAGAGTAGAGGCTTTGCCCTTCAATTGGACCAGGTCTTTTCTTCAGGACACTTTTCTATAGAAGCCCCATCACGACTTCTGAATTTAAGGACTGTGGGTTAAACAGTGATGCCAGGAAACATTTGCCAGGGCATATTCTTCGTGTTTGACCACCCCATGGATAACAGCCATCTCCTGAAATGCTGATTCCTTCTAACCTAGTCTGACCTGGTCTTCTATCTCATTTTCTTGCTTTCCCTCTAGGACTTGAAGTCTTTTCTAGATTTCTGGTCATGCCTCTGAGTCGTGGGGCCTTGTGTACTTCTTTTCAAGCCCTTCCTTTTTGTGCCCAAACCAAGGCTGGAGTCTCTAAGAGAGGCACATTCCACCTGGGCTTCAACTTTCCATCCACAGTGTGAATCACACCTGTCATGGCCCACGTTTAGGACTATAGAATTTGATAGGCACACCTTCTGAGTTATTAACTGGGAGAGATTCATTACCATCTGATTGACTTCCATGAGCCAGCCCCAACAGCTAGGTGAGTGTCCCTGAACCTGGTTCCAACTCACTTTGCACTTTCCAACTAAGCTTCTGCAAGTCTAATGCCTTTGAGGATATACTTGCCTCCAAGCTTATAACTCTAACCTCTCTACCACAAAAAACATTGATAACAAGTGTAAGAAGAACAGTCTGCAATGGAAAACCCCATCTGCATTATATAGTAACATCAATTAGCTTGCATTCCTATTCATAGAGCAGGGCTTCCCTGATGGCTCAGTGATAAAGAATCCACCCCACCTGCTGATGCAGAAGATGCAGGTTCCATCCCTGATATGGGAAGTTCCTCTGGGAAAGGAAATGGCTACCCACTCCAGTATTCTTGCCTGGGAAATCCCATGGACAGAGGAGTCTGGCGTACTACGGTCCCTGGGCTCTCAAAGAGACAGACACAACTGAATGAGTGAACAATGTCAGATACATTATGTATTAATTAGGATCTGTGAGCCTTCCCGAGATGCTGAATACCACGAAGAGGGCTGTTTCTATGAACAACATGCACTGAATCTTAAAGCATCCACTGACATATTTCTCTCCTCATATATCTAGTAAAACTACAAAATCAGTAGCCCTTGGTAGATATAGGTAAAAGGTGCTTTGTTGGCAACTTGGATCCAAAAGGAATCTTGAATAACAACAGCTTTATATATATATATATATATATATATATATACTGTTACTGCATCTGAAAGAATATGTGCCAATCAAGATGATAAAGGGTAATTCAGTGTGGAGAACTGGCATGTAAAAGTCTTTCTATTTCTGGCTCCATCTGCAAGGGGGTGTGCCTTAGCAAAATCTGCCAAAAAGAGGTTGTGCCATATCACAGTTTTATTTACTGAAGTCCCAATACGCATGTACAATGCACTTGTTTTCGATGCTAGATGCCCTTAGATCAGTAGAAAAGCAGAATCAGTCTGCCCTTTATCAAATGTTTTTATTTCATCTGCTCTGACCAGTAGTTCCAGTCAGCTTATAACTCTTCCCCTATATGAAATTCTTTAGCCCCCAAAGAAAAATCTAGGATGGTAAAGTGATACCATGGTTTCTGTTAACATCATCTTACACACTTAAGAATTCTCCTTAAAATATTCATGTCACTCGCAGTAAAATGGTGGTAGTCAGGCAGGTGCCTTCAACCCAGGTCATTCAAAGGAATATATGCACACCCTCCCAAGTCTAATGCTTTATAGTAACATCAATAAAAAGCTTAAGAAGAACAGTCTGCAATGGAAAACCCCATCTGCATTATATAGTAACATCAATTAGCTTGCATTCCTATTCATAGAGCAGGGCTTCCCTGATGGCTCAGTGATAAAGAATCCACCCCACCTGCTGATGCAGAAGATGCAGGTTCCATCCCTGATATGGGAAGTTCCTCTGGGAAAGGAAATGGCTACCCACTCCAGTATTCTTGCCTGGGAAATCCCATGGACAGAGGAGTCTGGCGTACTACGGTCCCTGGGCTCTCAAAGAGACAGACACAACTGAATGAGTGAACAATGTCAGATACATTATGTATTAATTAGGATCTGTGAGCCTTCCCGAGATGCTGAATACCACGAAGAGGGCTGTTTCTATGAACAACATGCACTGAATCTTAAAGCATCCACTGACATATTTCTCTCCTCATATATCTAGTAAAACTACAAAATCAGTAGCCCTTGGTAGATATAGGTAAAAGGTGCTTTGTTGGCAACTTGGATCCAAAAGGAATCTTGAATAACAACAGCTTTATATATATATATATATATATATATATATATACTGTTACTGCATCTGAAAGAATATGTGCCAATCAAGATGATAAAGGGTAATTCAGTGTGGAGAACTGGCATGTAAAAGTCTTTCTATTTCTGGCTCCATCTGCAAGGGGGTGTGCCTTAGCAAAATCTGCCAAAAAGAGGTTGTGCCATATCACAGTTTTATTTACTGAAGTCCCAATACGCATGTACAATGCACTTGTTTTCGATGCTAGATGCCCTTAGATCAGTAGAAAAGCAGAATCAGTCTGCCCTTTATCAAATGTTTTTATTTCATCTGCTCTGACCAGTAGTTCCAGTCAGCTTATAACTCTTCCCCTATATGAAATTCTTTAGCCCCCAAAGAAAAATCTAGGATGGTAAAGTGATACCATGGTTTCTGTTAACATCATCTTACACACTTAAGAATTCTCCTTAAAATATTCATGTCACTCGCAGTAAAATGGTGGTAGTCAGGCAGGTGCCTTCAACCCAGGTCATTCAAAGGAATATATGCACACCCTTTGAACTTTCTCTTAAAACATGTGGCTTTCAAGAGCGCTTAAACTCTGTCACTACTGTGTGATTCATACTCTACTACCAACCTCATGTGATTACGTCTCAGCAATATTTCAAGTCACTACAACATGCATTTTGGGAACTATTCTTCATTTACCAAAATTATGAATGTTCACTATTCCCTGGCCCAGGTTCTTCTGCTTCACTTAGCAATCTTTATGAGATATCTCAATGGGCCACATAGCAAGGACAGAGATGATCCATCCCCAGGCAATTTCCCAAAGATTGAGTATACTCTTTCGCTTTTACTCCCACTTAATAAATCTTGTCATAAATCAACCGAATGACACTAATGCTATTTTAAGTATAACCTGGAACACAGTATATTTTGTCTTTAAAAAGAAGACTATATAATATCACAAACTTGGAAATATTAAGAACGAGCAACATACTTCACAATGAAACTGAACACATCTGTGTAGTACAACAGCGCATTTGAAAAGTGCTGGTCCATAGATTTCATTGTCTGACAATCAGATTTTTATAGCACATTACTTGCATTGCTTTATTCAGTTTTCACAATATTCCTGTAAAATGAGATATGAACATATTATCTCCTTCATACTAAAACTTCCATATATATATATATACACACACACACACACGAGAACATGAGTCAAGTAAGCAGCTCTGTGTTGCACATCAAGGTCATTTAAGCATTTGGTACATGAACAGAGGAAGGGAGGGAGCAAAAAGGGAGGGGAAATGAAGGGTGTTTTATGATTCAGTTTTCAAGGCTCATATGCAAGGGACATTTCCTTTATTCTTAACTTCTTTTCCTACAGTTAGGAAATGATGTTTTTATACCAGTATTTTACACAATCTGTTCTACAAATTTGTTTTTTCTTAGTAATAATTTATCAAAAAAAAAAGAACTGAATTTAAGTAAGCTCTAGGAAAATATTGTGTGTTATGTCTGTCTTATAGGCTCACAACGATCTTTTGGCATGTTCAAAGTGCTAAAAGTTCTTTAGTAAAGAATAATGCTTAATTTTCTTTCACTTATGTTATTAACATTATTTGATCATGATCTCGTGCAACGCCTGTTAACATGATGTAGAACTGGGTTCCAAGGAACACATTTTGGGAACTGTTGCAGAAGGAGTTCATGGTCTTTTGGCTCAAATAATCAAGTGCTTTAGAGTTAATTTACTCATTATTATTTGAAAGAAAATACGTGACAATGTCTTATGGAACCCCCTTCAAAAGGCCTCTTCTGGGAAACTCACAGAGATAACCAAAAAGAAATTTAAAAATGAGAAAGAAAATGTTTGTCAGTTCTGAACCTAGTAAATATGGCCAATGACAGAGTTTCACAAGTCTTTGGCAAGAATTACCACTAACTACAGTAAACTTTAATCAGTGTGAAGAAAAGCATTAAAGGTTGATGAGCCACTTCCCTTCCTGAAAATAGCAGTTTCCAGAGAAGCTGCTAAAGCAAATTCTGCCAATTCTCACTAATAGAAAGTAAATGGATAGCAGAGCTGGAACCAGAGGAGACCTTGAAAGCAGTCTTCCGCCCTAGACTGTCCCTGCTCCAAGGCTAAGCAACAGCAGAAAAACACACAGTCCCTCCTTAGCATATCGTTTTGGTTTATTTAACAATGACACTCTTCTCAAAGGTAACTTGTTTGCCTTAGCATGGCCTTGGGGAAAGGATTCTTACCCTCTAAAGACTCTAGAAGCTAGGGTGAGTGATTTTTACAGATGCAAATATAATTATGCAAAAAAAAAAAAAAAAAAAAAAACACAGGAAAAAATGGTGACCTCGCCAAACTAAAGGCCTTAGGCCATGTAAGTTTTCTCCAACCAAATTTCGTACCTCTGTCTTAGTTTTCTTGGGCAGCTGGAACAAAATACTACAGACTGAGTAACTTCAACAACACATTTGTTTTCTCAGAGTCTGGAAACTGGAAACCAGGATCAGGATGCTGGCAGAGTGGGTGTCACAAATGTCCCTGGTCATGGATGGTCACCTTCTCACTGTACTCATATGGCTTTTCCTCAGTGTGTATGCTTTCCCCTCCTCTTATAAAGGCACTTACTCCTTTATGAGAGTCATACCCTCATGACTTTAATGAAACCTGATTACTTCCCCAAAACTCACTTCCAAATGCCACCACATTGAGAATTCAGCATATGAATATTGAGGTAATGAAAGCATTCACTCCATAGCACTTGCCTGGTTAACACAAGTGAACAATCCAACGTCAAAAGAAGTACTCCTTTATACTTTATATCCAAAACACACACAAAACCCACTCCTAACCTGCCACCACCAATCCACACACACTGAAACTCCCACAACACACTAGAAGTGAAGTTTTTTTGCTTTTTTGTCCCATCACATATAGAGAGCAAAACATTCAGAAATAAAGATTTCTAAGAAAAGAACATGATCTTGCCCTAGAAATCAAAACAGTCTTATCAAGCATCTGAATCTAGTTACCAACTTACAGGAAATGCAGGAGATAAAAAAATATGGGATCTTGAAGATATTTATTATGAGGAGACAAACAAAAAGGAGAAAGAATGTGCAGATTCAAATAACACTGAAAAATATAATAAAGATTTAAAAAGTAGTCATGTATTCCTGGGTGATAAAATCATAAAGAAAAGCAAGGATGTACTTATTACAAAAGTCAGGATAGTGGGTCATGGGGGCATGGAAGAAGAATGTCCCTGCTCCAAGGCTAAGCAACAGCAGAAAAACACACAGTCCCTCCTTAGCATATCGTTTTGGTTTATTTAACAATGACACTCTTCTCAAAGGTAACTTGTTTGCCTTAGCATGGCCTTGGGGAAAGGATTCTTACCCTCTAAAGACTCTAGAAGCTAGGGTGAGTGATTTTTACAGATGCAAATATAATTATGCAAAAAAAAAAAAAAAAAAAAAACACAGGAAAAAATGGTGACCTCGCCAAACTAAAGGCCTTAGGCCATGTAAGTTTTCTCCAACCAAATTTCGTACCTCTGTCTTAGTTTTCTTGGGCAGCTGGAACAAAATACTACAGACTGAGTAACTTCAACAACACATTTGTTTTCTCAGAGTCTGGAAACTGGAAACCAGGATCAGGATGCTGGCAGAGTGGGTGTCACAAATGTCCCTGGTCATGGATGGTCACCTTCTCACTGTACTCATATGGCTTTTCCTCAGTGTGTATGCTTTCCCCTCCTCTTATAAAGGCACTTACTCCTTTATGAGAGTCATACCCTCATGACTTTAATGAAACCTGATTACTTCCCCAAAACTCACTTCCAAATGCCACCACATTGAGAATTCAGCATATGAATATTGAGGTAATGAAAGCATTCACTCCATAGCACTTGCCTGGTTAACACAAGTGAACAATCCAACGTCAAAAGAAGTACTCCTTTATACTTTATATCCAAAACACACACAAAACCCACTCCTAACCTGCCACCACCAATCCACACACACTGAAACTCCCACAACACACTAGAAGTGAAGTTTTTTTGCTTTTTTGTCCCATCACATATAGAGAGCAAAACATTCAGAAATAAAGATTTCTAAGAAAAGAACATGATCTTGCCCTAGAAATCAAAACAGTCTTATCAAGCATCTGAATCTAGTTACCAACTTACAGGAAATGCAGGAGATAAAAAAATATGGGATCTTGAAGATATTTATTATGAGGAGACAAACAAAAAGGAGAAAGAATGTGCAGATTCAAATAACACTGAAAAATATAATAAAGATTTAAAAAGTAGTCATGTATTCCTGGGTGATAAAATCATAAAGAAAAGCAAGGATGTACTTATTACAAAAGTCAGGATAGTGGGTCATGTGGAAGGAGAAGAGTCATGAGCAAGATCAGAAAATAAAACTTAAGTCCAGGGAAGTAGTGTATAGGATGTTGACTATAAGGGAATAATACTGTGTACATTTAAAAATTACTAAGAGAGGGCTTCCCTGGTGGTCCAGTGGGTAGAAAGTCCGCCTTGCAATGCAAAGGGCACTGGTTGGATCCCTGGCCCAGGAAGATCCCACGTGCCACAGAACAGCTGGACTGGGGTGTCCACTTACGGGCCAGCACTCTGGAGTGCATGCACCCAGCCCACTGAAATGGGAGTCCCACACAGGCTGAAGAATAAAGATGGATGAAAATAAACAAACAAACAAACAATAAAAGAAGTCCTCCCAACCCAGGGATCAGACCCAGGCCTCTTGAGCCTCCCTCATTGGCAGTTGGGTTCTTTACCACTAGCGCCACCCGGGAAATCCCAGATGTCAGTTATAGCTGAATGAAAAATTAAATTCAGAAAATGACATAAAGAAGATAAGAAAATGAAGGTGTTCCTGGAATGGCTTACTAAAATTCTATTTTTTGACCTAAGTAATGCTTATAAACTTTTTCAGTTATGTAAGATAAACTATTGAGATCTATATTGCACAGTGCCTATAGCTAATCTTATTGTATACTGAAACATTGCTATATCTTACTTTAAGTGCCCTTATCATAGTAAATGAACTAGTGATAATAAAGGAAGTCGCAGGAAGCTTTTGAGAGGTCATGGATATGTGTATGGCCTTGAAGGTGTTGATAGTTTCATGAAGGTATACCTATCCCCCAAATCAGTCAGTTGTACCCATTAATTATGTACATATTTTTGTACATCAACCATACCTTAATAAAGTTTCTTTAAAATTTTTTCAGCCTATAATAATTCACTAATCTCTAAATTCCTTTCTTTCTTTTTTTGTGGTTTGTTTTGCAAAAAATAAAAGTAGGTTAAAAACATGGCAGAAAGCACAGCATGCCAAATGTAAATGAAGCATATTCTTTGCAAACAGACAAGAAAAGAAAAGAATTTTAAAAAGGAGCTACATTGTTAAGATAGTTTTTTAAATATAGGAAATAATATAAACTATTATCTACAGTAATTCCCCTTGTTTTCAAGTCCCCAGAGATGACTGAATACTATAAACCATAAAGCATTTGACCCTGTAATTATAAGTTTGAAAATACATTTAAAATAAAGTTTTCCTGGAAAATAAGTGAAAGAGATTGTCTGAAAATAAATCAACAGCAAAGTAAAGCATGTGTTACCATAGAATTTTCAGAGTTCAAGGAAGAATTTACCTCTATAATCACAAAGAAAGATTTTTTAAGTTTGAAAATACATAAGTGCCACAGAACAGCTGGACTGGGGTGTCCACTTACGGGCCAGCACTCTGGAGTGCATGCACCCAGCCCACTGAAATGGGAGTCCCACACAGGCTGAAGAATAAAGATGGATGAAAATAAACAAACAAACAAACAATAAAAGAAGTCCTCCCAACCCAGGGATCAGACCCAGGCCTCTTGAGCCTCCCTCATTGGCAGTTGGGTTCTTTACCACTAGCGCCACCCGGGAAATCCCAGATGTCAGTTATAGCTGAATGAAAAATTAAATTCAGAAAATGACATAAAGAAGATAAGAAAATGAAGGTGTTCCTGGAATGGCTTACTAAAATTCTATTTTTTGACCTAAGTAATGCTTATAAACTTTTTCAGTTATGTAAGATAAACTATTGAGATCTATATTGCACAGTGCCTATAGCTAATCTTATTGTATACTGAAACATTGCTATATCTTACTTTAAGTGCCCTTATCATAGTAAATGAACTAGTGATAATAAAGGAAGTCGCAGGAAGCTTTTGAGAGGTCATGGATATGTGTATGGCCTTGAAGGTGTTGATAGTTTCATGAAGGTATACCTATCCCCCAAATCAGTCAGTTGTACCCATTAATTATGTACATATTTTTGTACATCAACCATACCTTAATAAAGTTTCTTTAAAATTTTTTCAGCCTATAATAATTCACTAATCTCTAAATTCCTTTCTTTCTTTTTTTGTGGTTTGTTTTGCAAAAAATAAAAGTAGGTTAAAAACATGGCAGAAAGCACAGCATGCCAAATGTAAATGAAGCATATTCTTTGCAAACAGACAAGAAAAGAAAAGAATTTTAAAAAGGAGCTACATTGTTAAGATAGTTTTTTAAATATAGGAAATAATATAAACTATTATCTACAGTAATTCCCCTTGTTTTCAAGTCCCCAGAGATGACTGAATACTATAAACCATAAAGCATTTGACCCTGTAATTATAAGTTTGAAAATACATTTAAAATAAAGTTTTCCTGGAAAATAAGTGAAAGAGATTGTCTGAAAATAAATCAACAGCAAAGTAAAGCATGTGTTACCATAGAATTTTTCAGAGTTCAAGGAAGAATTTACCTCTATAATCACAAAAAGAAAGAAAGTTTTACTTTCCTTTATGTAAAGTTAATTCAACCCTGAAACAAAACCTAGTGAAAACAGTGCTAATAAAATCATATCAACAAACAACATGTACGCCCAGTCACCCTGGACTCTGCAATCCTCTGGACTGTAGCCTCCCAGGCTCCTCTGTCCATGGCATTTCTCAGGCAAGAATACTGGAGTGGGTTGCCATTTCCTCTTCCAGGGGATCTTCCTGACCCAGGGATTGAACCCTTGTCTCCTGCATTAGCAGGCAGATTCTTTGCCTGCTGAGCCATTAGGGAAGCCATCAGGGAAGACACATGTCAATAAAGACACATGTCAATGAAGATTTAACAGCAAAAACTGGTAATATCTGTAACACATCGTACTATTATACGACCAGCTGATGCTCATTCTCAAAACAAAAGAATGGGGTTTAATACTAGAAGGTGTATTAATATAATTTGTCTCAAAGAAAAATGATGAGAAAGATACTCTGTAATCATAATGGGTGCCAAAAGTCATCAAACACCTATTTCACATTTTTTAACTTCTTAATAAAATCTTTAACATGATTTTTTAAAAAAGAAAACTAACAAAACTTTACTCTCAACATTAATATTATTTTAGAAATAATAGAAATTGCTTAAATGCTTTCTAAGAATATGAAATATGAACAATTGAAACAAGGTCTTACATAGCAGGGGCTCAAATTTTGTTAAATAGTTTTATTTGCAAATGAAAATAGTTTCTACACGAAGAAAACAAAATATTGGCTAAAAATAAGACAGTTTCACAAAGGCATCCAGTTACAAAATTAGTATTTTTAAATGTACCTTTCCTATATCAGTAACTACTTTTATGAGAATAAACATATTCCAATCATAATAGCTATTGTTATTCAATAGCCTTAGAGATATCAAATGTTAATAGTGAGAGTTGGGATTACACTTGCTTTTGTTGTAAGTGAAAGAGATTGTCTGAAAATAAATCAACAGCAAAGTAAAGCATGTGTTACCATAGAATTTTCAGAGTTCAAGGAAGAATTTACCTCTATAATCACAAAAAGAAAGAAAGTTTTACTTTCCTTTATGTAAAGTTAATTCAACCCTGAAACAAAACCTAGTGAAAACAGTGCTAATAAAATCATATCAACAAACAACATGTACGCCCAGTCACCCTGGACTCTGCAATCCTCTGGACTGTAGCCTCCCAGGCTCCTCTGTCCATGGCATTTCTCAGGCAAGAATACTGGAGTGGGTTGCCATTTCCTCTTCCAGGGGATCTTCCTGACCCAGGGATTGAACCCTTGTCTCCTGCATTAGCAGGCAGATTCTTTGCCTGCTGAGCCATTAGGGAAGCCATCAGGGAAGACACATGTCAATAAAGACACATGTCAATGAAGATTTAACAGCAAAAACTGGTAATATCTGTAACACATCGTACTATTATACGACCAGCTGATGCTCATTCTCAAAACAAAAGAATGGGGTTTAATACTAGAAGGTGTATTAATATAATTTGTCTCAAAGAAAAATGATGAGAAAGATACTCTGTAATCATAATGGGTGCCAAAAGTCATCAAACACCTATTTCACATTTTTTAACTTCTTAATAAAATCTTTAACATGATTTTTTAAAAAAGAAAACTAACAAAACTTTACTCTCAACATTAATATTATTTTAGAAATAATAGAAATTGCTTAAATGCTTTCTAAGAATATGAAATATGAACAATTGAAACAAGGTCTTACATAGCAGGGGCTCAAATTTTGTTAAATAGTTTTATTTGCAAATGAAAATAGTTTCTACACGAAGAAAACAAAATATTGGCTAAAAATAAGACAGTTTCACAAAGGCATCCAGTTACAAAATTAGTATTTTTAAATGTACCTTTCCTATATCAGTAACTACTTTTATGAGAATAAACATATTCCAATCATAATAGCTATTGTTATTCAATAGCCTTAGAGATATCAAATGTTAATAGTGAGAGTTGGGATTACACTTGCTTTTTTCTTTTTAATTTTGTATTTTTTAAACTTTTATTTTACTTTTAACTTTTACAGAGTTTTGTTGTTTACAGATATGTATGTATGTTCTTGGATTAGTCATATGTATATCCCCCCCATCCCACTCCTCCAGACTGTCATACAGCACCCGTGAAGGATCTGCTTTTCTCACAGAGCAATGACTAGAGCTATTTTCTTCACATCTGATAGTACAGGCCTTCATGCTACTTCCTTTACACCTCTCACCCACTGTTCCTTCCCCACAATGTCCATGTGTTCACTGTCCATGTCTGTCTTTTATTCTATGTCTTAAGTCAGTTTTCTATACTGATTTTTTTTAAAAACATGTATTAGTTTTATTATCAAAAAAGTAAGATCCATTTTATTAAAAAATTAAAAAATAAAATACATTAACAAATTTTGCATTTGTATTTTAATAAGTGATACATTTTAAAGATGTCTTTATTCAAGATTCTCTTTGCAGAATTAGTTTTTAGTACTAGAAGAGATTTTAGAAGGTATCTAACTCAAGCTCTCATTTTCAAATAGGAAATTTAGGCCTTCACAGTTTACAAGTTTGTTTCACGTTTCTAGTCAATGGCAAAGAAAGGATTAAAACTCAAGTCTTCTGGTTTCAAGTCTGTATTTATTTTTATTTTGCATAATTTCTCTTACCCATTTCACTCACATTATATTAAGAATAATGTCTTAGCTATTAATGGTGTTTGTTGAATTTGATTAGATTTTAGAGTATTAATAAAATACTTCTTTCAGTTCACACTGATAATTTAAGCTTGGTGCCCAAATTTATCAGTGGTGATTTAGGGCTTCAGTCTCACCTGGTATCAAAAATTCTTCCAGGAATGTTTTCTCAGTTGACACTGTCCATTCTGTAACAACCATGAGATATTTATTTTCTGCTATTCATAAAATCTAAAACTGGAAAAAGGTTCCCTTTTCCAGTGGCTTCTCTGTCCCTTGCTCTCCTTTCCACCAATTTGAGAACAGAAATCAATAAAGGTGACATATCCATTCACAAAAATAGATGTCCTGCTTGCCCATTTGTAAAACTCTTCAAACAGAATGAAAGAATTTGTGGTCAGATACTGTCTTAGTAACAACATGGTTATACTAATTCATAGACTTGATTCAAAAATAGGTCCTGGGTTTCTCTGGTGGTCCAATGGGTAAGGACACCACCTTGCAGTGCAAGGGGCGCCAGTTCGATCCCTGGCCTGGGAAGATCCCACATGCCATGAGCGGCTGGACAGATGTGTCCATTTACTGAGCCAGAACTCTGGAGTGCATGCGTCCCGAACCGGTGCTCTGCGACAACAGAGGCCACTGCGATGGGAGGCCCACGCTGGTCAAAAAACAAAGATGGATGAAAATAGATAAATGAAAGACCAATAGAAGTGGCCTGCCCAATCCCCTCCCTCCCCAACCCACTCCCCCCGCGCAAAAAAAAATTGTTTAAAAAAAAATAGGTCCAGTTCTTAAGTCTAGTGTTAAATCCTAGCTTAACCAAACATGGTCACCATTAATTATTCATAAAATAGTGGAAAAAGTTACAAATTTCAAGCAATTTACACCTGGGACCTAGTCAGTCACAGAGTGCAAACAGTATGACTTAGACGAAGGAAATAAAATTAATTACATCTAATCTCAAATGTTGTGAGGGTTTCCCTGGTGGCTCAGTTGGTAAAGAATTTGCCTATAATGTAGGAGATCCATGTTTGATCCCTGGGTGAAGAAGATCCCCTAGAGAAGGGAATGGCTACCCACTCCAGTTTTCTTGCCTGGAAAATTCCATGGATTGAGGAGCCTGGTGGGCTACAGTCAATGGAGTCACAAAGAGTTGGGCACAACAAATGAACAACAGCAACAGAATTGGAAGCAGAAGCATAGAGGCTAGGGATCAAGCAAGTTTTGAATAGCTTTATAGTCCCAAATCACCCTTGGCCATGATGGCAAGGACATCTCCCACCCACCTGTACTGGTGCATTCTGATTATCTAATCCACTCTTCTACATGACTTTTTTCATAAATGTCTCCTATGTATCCCCCAAAACACTTCTTCGGTGAGAACAGAAATCAATAAAGGTGACATATCCATTCACAAAAATAGATGTCCTGCTTGCCCATTTGTAAAACTCTTCAAACAGAATGAAAGAATTTGTGGTCAGATACTGTCTTAGTAACAACATGGTTATACTAATTCATAGACTTGATTCAAAAATAGGTCCTGGGTTTCTCTGGTGGTCCAATGGGTAAGGACACCACCTTGCAGTGCAAGGGGCGCCAGTTCGATCCCTGGCCTGGGAAGATCCCACATGCCATGAGCGGCTGGACAGATGTGTCCATTTACTGAGCCAGAACTCTGGAGTGCATGCGTCCCGAACCGGTGCTCTGCGACAACAGAGGCCACTGCGATGGGAGGCCCACACAGGCCAAAAAACAAAGATGGATGAAAAATAGATAAATGAAAGACCAATAGAAGTGGCCTGCCCATCCCACTCCCTCCCCAACCCGCTCCCCGCCCCCCGCAAAAAAAAATTGTTTAAAAAAAAATAGGTCCAGTTCTTAAGTCTAGTGTTAAATCCTAGCTTAACCAAACATGGTCACCATTAATTATTCATAAAATAGTGGAAAAAGTTACAAATTTCAAGCAATTTACACCTGGGACCTAGTCAGTCACAGAGTGCAAACAGTATGACTTAGACGAAGGAAATAAAATTAATTACATCTAATCTCAAATGTTGTGAGGGTTTCCCTGGTGGCTCAGTTGGTAAAGAATTTGCCTATAATGTAGGAGATCCATGTTTGATCCCTGGGTGAAGAAGATCCCCTAGAGAAGGGAATGGCTACCCACTCCAGTTTTCTTGCCTGGAAAATTCCATGGATTGAGGAGCCTGGTGGGCTACAGTCAATGGAGTCACAAAGAGTTGGGCACAACAAATGAACAACAGCAACAGAATTGGAAGCAGAAGCATAGAGGCTAGGGATCAAGCAAGTTTTGAATAGCTTTATAGTCCCAAATCACCCTTGGCCATGATGGCAAGGACATCTCCCACCCACCTGTACTGGTGCATTCTGATTATCTAATCCACTCTTCTACATGACTTTTTTCATAAATGTCTCCCTATGTATCCCCCCAAAACACTTCTTCGGTCATCATTCTCAAATGATGGTTGTGCTTCCTTCTTTGCTGTAAAGACTGAAACCATCAGAATGCATTCTCACAGGCTCCAACCATCATATTTGCCCACAGTAACTACCCTCCTATATACCCTGTTTTCTTATTTTTGTAGATGAACTACCTGCATCCTTTCTTAAGGCAATCTCTTAGTTAGGAACTAAATCACAGCCAACCTAGCCATTTGAAAATATACAGCTCCTTAAATCTCTCTTCTAAAGGCATCATCAATTTTCTACTCTAAACCAAATCATTTAAGTGTTCAAATACTTTGTTATTTCTTCCATACTAAATTCAAAAAAGAAAAGAAAAGAAAAGAACACATACATTCAACTCTCTTGACCCCATTGCTGGTTCAGATGCCATACCACCCCTCTGCTCCTTGTGTGTGCTGATCCAGTCCTTGTTCCTTTCAGCAAGTACCAAGGCCCGGGGGTGAAAGGGTTCCAGGAACATCAGGGAGCCCATTGTAGCTGAAGCAGAAGGACCAAGGCCACCACAAGTTTGTTCTCTATTGTCACCCTGGAGAATCACTAACTACTTGCACCTGGATTGTTACAACATCTTCCAAACTGGTTCTCCTGCTTTCATCTTAACCCAGACCAGTTTGTTTCTCAATAGGGCAGTGAGACAATCATTTAAAAATGTAAGTCATATTATCTCACTCTTCTGCTTTAAAACACTGCATATAAAATAAATACCTTTCCACTTTGGAGCAAAAGCTAAATTCTTAATCCTGCCTGCAAAGGGAATGGCTACCCACTCCAGTTTTCTTGCCTGGAAAATTCCATGGATTGAGGAGCCTGGTGGGCTACAGTCAATGGAGTCACAAAGAGTTGGGCACAACAAATGAACAACAGCAACAGAATTGGAAGCAGAAGCATAGAGGCTAGGGATCAAGCAAGTTTTGAATAGCTTTATAGTCCCAAATCACCCTTGGCCATGATGGCAAGGACATCTCCCACCCACCTGTACTGGTGCATTCTGATTATCTAATCCACTCTTCTACATGACTTTTTTCATAAATGTCTCCCTATGTATCCCCCCAAAACACTTCTTCGGTCATCATTCTCAAATGATGGTTGTGCTTCCTTCTTTGCTGTAAAGACTGAAACCATCAGAATGCATTCTCACAGGCTCCAACCATCATATTTGCCCACAGTAACTACCCTCCTATATACCCTGTTTTCTTATTTTTGTAGATGAACTACCTGCATCCTTTCTTAAGGCAATCTCTTAGTTAGGAACTAAATCACAGCCAACCTAGCCATTTGAAAATATACAGCTCCTTAAATCTCTCTTCTAAAGGCATCATCAATTTTCTACTCTAAACCAAATCATTTAAGTGTTCAAATACTTTGTTATTTCTTCCATACTAAATTCAAAAAAGAAAAGAAAAGAAAAGAACACATACATTCAACTCTCTTGACCCCATTGCTGGTTCAGATGCCATACCACCCCTCTGCTCCTTGTGTGTGCTGATCCAGTCCTTGTTCCTTTCAGCAAGTACCAAGGCCCGGGGGTGAAAGGGTTCCAGGAACATCAGGGAGCCCATTGTAGCTGAAGCAGAAGGACCAAGGCCACCACAAGTTTGTTCTCTATTGTCACCCTGGAGAATCACTAACTACTTGCACCTGGATTGTTACAACATCTTCCAAACTGGTTCTCCTGCTTTCATCTTAACCCAGACCAGTTTGTTTCTCAATAGGGCAGTGAGACAATCATTTAAAAATGTAAGTCATATTATCTCACTCTTCTGCTTTAAAACACTGCATATAAAATAAATACCTTTCCACTTTGGAGCAAAAGCTAAATTCTTAATCCTGCCTGCAAAGCCCTACACCTCTGGTCCCACCATTGCCTCTCTGGCCTCCTCATTGCTTCTCCTTGGTCCTTCTGCTTCAGCTACAGTGGGGTCCCTGGTGTTCCTGGAACCCTTTCATCTCAGGGCTTTGGCAATTGCTGTTCTCAGAACATACATATACAATCTGTTAACAAATCTTGATAACTCTACTGTCAAGTCAGCTCTAGAAATCTGATCTCTCTTCTTAACACAAAAATGTTCTCATATTTTCCACTGAGTATTTATAAAGCTTGCTCTGCTCAGAATTAGGTCTGTCCTCATTGCAACCCCACACCCATTGGACATTACCAAACCCTCTTTCTTTCTTTAGTTCCATTGTATGTAGAATGTTCTTACCATGCCCATGCAACTTAATTATTTCTTATATTTCATTGTTTCTTCCCTCTTTCCAGAATGGAAGCTCCATAAGGACCAGTTATTCGTGATTTGGTTTACTGCTTTATACCTACTGTTCAGAATACATCTGACACATAGCAAACAAATAAACAGTTAAGTGAGTGAATGAATGAATCTAATTGAGTAGCTCACTACCAGGATGGAATTTACAAGAAGGATTTGTACTGTCAGAATACCCTTTACTAATATCAAAAAATAACATTTTACATTTATTTGGTATTTTATTTACTGTTGACATAAAGCTTTGTTCCATAGGTCTTTCTGTTCTTATAGTAAGCAATATGGTTTTCTAGAGAAATTGATACAGAATTTAAGGCTGATATAGCCAATGTGATATTTCCAAATAGCTGAGACCCAGGTTTGGTTTGTAATAATCTCAGAATTCACAAGCTGTGATATATCCATAATGATTGCCTCATATCCTCAGACTGTTAACTAATCCCTTTCCTCCCTTCTTATTGTCACAGTATGTTTATTTAAATTTAAATTTTATTTACCTTATAAAACATATAGCTCAGGGCTTCCCTGGTAGCTCAGTGGTAAAGAGTTCACCTGCCAATGCAGGAGACATGGGTTTGATCCCTGATCTGGGAAGATCCCACATGCTGCGGAGCAACTAAGCCCGTGAGCCACAACTACTGAGCCTGTGCTCTAGAGCCTCAGAGCCACAACTATTGAGCCCATGCATGGGCCACAACTACTGAAGCCCTTGCACCCCAGAGCCCGAGTTCCACAACAACAGAAGTCACTGCAACAAGAAGCCTGCTCACATCAACTAGAGAGTAGCCCCTATTCCCTGCAGCTAGAGAAGAGCCTGCAGCAGCAGTGAATACCCAGAATAGCCAAAAATAAATAAATAAACAAAATATTTTTTAAAAAACCCATAGAGCTCAAAGTATTATAATTTAGTGTGTCAGCCAATATGCTCTGTAACCCCTGATACATAAAACTTACCTGGTCATGCACTTGGAGGCTACAAGTATAAAGTGCCTCAAGGTGACTTCCCACACAACACTGGAAGTATTTAGACAATCTGCTGACTGTGGGTAGATATGTTGCTACTAAATTTTCACGTTAAAACAAGTATCAATTTGTGATATAGGATGATAATCCTTTTTGACTTGTGGAATATATAAACCTGTCTTCAGAGACATTAAACCAGAGAAATGAGACCACATCATAAAGAATGGACCTGTGTCTTGGGAAGCTTAGAAATGTAGTCTGCCAATATTTGGTTTCACTTTTTCCAGCTGTTAGAATGCAAATAATTTCAAAAAACAGGAACTATAAAACAAAAAGGGGCTTCCCATGTGGCTCAGTAGTAAAGAATTGGCCTGCCAAGCATAAGACTCAAGTTCAGTCCCTTGGTCAGGAAGATCCCCTGGAGAAGGAAATGGCAACCCATTTCAGTATCCTTACCTGGGAAATACCATGGACAGAGGAGTTTTGCAGGCCACAGTCCATGGGGTAACAAAAGACTTGAACATGACTGACCCACTAAACAATCAACCAACATAAAACAAATGTCAATTTTTTTCTAGTTCTTTCTAATATTAAACCAAAATACCAGTTCAATGGGAAATTCCAATTGCAATTTCCTGGGCAAGTATAAAGATAGAAGTATTTTAACCTGGTACTCTAGGGCCTGAGTTTTTACAAATAAACCTGGTAATATGGCTGCTATTGTTGGCTATTCGTGTTGGTGGTACTGAAAAGATTCATCTTACTTTTTCTCTAGAATCATTGTAGACTAGAGTCACCAAAAATTCTTTACAGGGTGTCAAGCTAAGATGTGGTGGGGAATTCATCTCATAAGAAATGAAGGCTAACTACTAAAGCAAAAGACTGCAGACTAATTTGAGAAAGAGCCTGATTCTGACCTGGCTGCATCTGGTTAGGTTCTGTCTTTCACACACACCCACCCACCCACACACACACACAGACACAGACACACACCACTTTTATCCTACCCCATCACTCATACACATTTCTGATTGCAGTTTGTAGAATCTCAGTCTTGCAGGTTCTTCTAGATGAGGTCTGGATCAGACCTTTGTGCTAAGGGAGGGACATCTACATGTAGTTGGTTAGAGAACTATTACTCCATCCTAGTCTAAATCAGGTGACATGCAACTGAAAAAAAAATGAGGGGCTTCCCCTGGTGGTCCAGTGGGTAAGGACACCGCCTTGCAGTGCAAGGGGCGCCGGTTCGAGCCCTGGCCTGGGAAGATCCCACGTGCCGCGGAGCGGCTGGACCGATGTGTCCAATTACCGAGCCGGAGCTCTGGAGTGCATGCGCCCAGAGCCGGCGCTCTGCGACGACAGACGCCACCGCGATGAGACGCCACCGCGATGGGAAGCCCACGGGAGCCAAAGAACAAAGATGGATGAAAATAGAGAAATGAAAGACCAATAGAAGTGGCCCGCCCGCTCCCCTCCCTCCCCAACCCGACCCCCGCCCAAAATTAATATAAAATAAATTTTTTTTAAAAAATGAGATAATTTTTCACTGTTTATGCCCTGATTATCTCTAAGCATAGTGAAAGTCCCCACAATTGTAAATTACCAGACAATTTTGATTATACAACTGAGGTGGGTGGAAGGTGTTTTCCATTAGTTTGGCAAAACTCTTTTCAGTCCTCCGTCTATATTTTACTACCGCATGAACGACTGAGTTACTAAGTGAAAAGGTAAAGTGTTCCCTACAGAGGCACTGCAGGAGAGAGCTGCTTCCGGTTCTAGTTCCAGAGTGCTTGCACGACAGAATCAGGCATTTCCCCTCACGACTGGAAACATCTCTGCTTCCTGCTCATCCTCCTCTGATGCGCTCTGCACGCGGGCAGCGAACAGAGGCTCAGCAAAGTGCCAAACGACCAAGCCATCCTGAGTGTGTTGAATGCTCATTCAGTGTCAGGAGGATGCCGTTTCATAAGAAATGATTCACATGCACACCACCAAGATATCTTTCTGATTTAGAAGAAAGAGCAAAGTAGGTTTTAAGATGATTGTATTTATTCAAAGCTGTTTACTTTCTATGTCATGCATCAAAATTAATCACAGTAAATTACAGAATTCCATGTTTTCAAAATAGGAAATAAGTAGAGAAATGGATGAGGGCAGTCAGAAAGTACAAACTTCCAGGTGTGAAATAAAAAATACCTGCGGATGTAATGGACAGTACAGTGACTTTAGCTAATAAGACTGTTCTGTATAGTTAAAAGTTGATAAGAGAGTAGATCTTAAAAATTTTTATCAAAAGACAAAAACTCTAATTCAAAAATATATAGGCACAGCAATGTTCATAGCAGCACTATTTGCAATAGACAAGACATGGAGGCAGCTTAAGCATCTACTGACAGATGAACTGATAAAGAGGATGTCATGTGTGCTTGTGTGTGTGTATACACAACAGAATACTACTCAGCCATAAAAAAGAATGAAATAATGCCTTTTGAAGCAAGCTAAATTATCATACTAAGTGAAATAAATCAGACAAAAACAAATATTATATGATATCATTTATATGTGGAACCTAAAAAAATGATACAGAGGAACTTATTTACAAAGCAAAGAGACTCAGACATAGAAAACAACTTATGGTTACCAAAGGAGGAAAGTCAGGGGAGTGTTAAATTAGGAGTTTGGGATTAACAGATACACAGTACGATATACAGAATAAACAACAAGGACCTACTGTATAACAAAGGGAGCTATATGCACTATCTTGTAGTAACCTATGATGGAAAGGAACTTGAAAAATGGACATATAGAGAGATAGATATAGATGTGTGTGTGTGTGTGTGTGTGCGTGTGTGTGTGTATAAAAAACTGAATCACTTTACTGTACACCTGAAACTAACACAACATTGTGAATCAACCTACTTGAATAAAAAAAGTTCTCACCACAAGAAAAAATGTTCTCACTATGTGTGGTGATAGACACTAGCTAAATTTATTGTGGTAATAATTTTGCAATACACACATGTATCAAATCAGCACACTTAAAACTAATGCACTATAATATCTTAATTATATCTCAATTAAAATAAAACTGGAGAAAAATCTATCTATCCAATTTCAGACAGCCTTTCTCATTGTAAAATGGAAAATCTTTTTTCAAAGATTTGTAGATTACTCCATATATTATTTCAAAACATTTGAAAATGAAAATACACTCAACATCAAAAAGCAACTAATAAACTGGAAAATTATTTCAGCATACATGACATAAAAAGGCTGATGTCTATGTTAATGTATAACATATAAAGATGTTTTATAAATCAATATGAATAACCTAATGGGAAAATAAACAATGGACATGAAAAGGAATTTTACCAAAGAAGAACCTAAATAAATATTAGGTTATGATGTAGCATCATTAATTAGCAGATCTCTGGAACTTAACATAAGAAAAGTGATTTCTTAATCTTGTGACAAATGTATCATAGAATGAAGGGGAACTCTATTTCGTACCATCACTTAGGAATCTAGCCTGAGGTAAGTCCACCAATTTGCAGCTGTTCCATCGGAAACCATGCCCTTCTTACCTAACAAATAACTGCGAGAAAAGGGAAGAGAATCACGTGTAACCTGTTCTCTGCCTTGATCCAGAAGTAACACAGGTCACTTCTGCTCCCAATTTCCTTACCTGGTACTAGGCATGCATGATTCCAACTCCAACATTGCTTTCTCTGTCAATCTCTTAATTTGGCAAAGATTTTGAAAAACAGAATAAAGAAAAGAAAGGAAGGAAAAAAGCAGGGAGGGAGGGAGAAAGAAGAAAAAGAAACACTATGTGTTGATCAAGGTGTTTCTTGTTAAAAAAAACACTATGAGCAAAGGGAACTGGACATAAAAGTGTATGACATATTTGGAATTCTACACAGTCTACCTGGGAAAGAAAGGACAATAAGAAACAGACTGGCAGATAAAGAGAGGCCAGCTGATGAAGGACCTTACTGAATTTATACTTCATTCTGAAGATAATTGGGATTACTGATGATTTTTAAGCAGAAAGTGCTATGATGAGATAAACAGTTTGAATAAGTGTTCTGGTTGCTGTAAGAAAAATGGAGATGGAAAAACTAGAGACTGAGATCAAAGAAGACACCATGGCAGGAACTAATAAAAAATTAAGAACATCCACTATATAACACATTTGAGGATATCTGCTAGCTTAACTCAGGAGGGGGAAATTGTGTTTCCATGTCAATTCATACAGAAACTAAGCATTATAAATCATTTTTTAAAATTGAAGTACCGTATTTAAAGTTCATATTGCAATTGGTAGAGGAAGTTGCAAAACCCTTTCCTCAACTATTCATACCACCAAGATCTTATCCTTGTGACATTTTTGGATACTGTGCTCTCTTTCCAGTTACTGAAATGGATAGGTTCTAACAAGCTTCAGACACTGTTAAGCCAACTACCTTCAACAGTATGCTTTTTCTCTTTCCAAAACCCAGAGGCTACATGCAAACCTTTTTTTCTGATTTCACAAAGGGAGGAAAATTCTTAGTGTCATCTTCTTGCAGTCGCCTTTTTTATTCTTCTATGTGGCTTGTTCATTCTTTCTCTTTATAGAGTTACTTCAAAGCCCCTTTGATATTTTTTGCCTTTCTTTCTCTATCATCTCTTCAACTGATTCAACTTAAAAGAAAGTAACTCATAGGAGTTAAGAGCACATATTGAAGCCAGACTGCTGAAATTCAAATACTAATGCCACATCTAATTGCTCCATGACCTCGAACTGGTTACTTAGCCTCTTTTTCTGTCAATCTCTTTTTAATTTTGGCAAAGATTTTGAAAAACAGAATAAAGAAAAGAAAGGAAGGAAAAAAGCAGGGAGGGAGGGAGAAAGAAGAAAAAGAAACACTATGTGTTGATCAAGGTGTTTCTTGTTAAAAAAAACACTATGAGCAAAGGGAACTGGACATAAAAGTGTATGACATATTTGGAATTCTACACAGTCTACCTGGGAAAGAAAGGACAATAAGAAACAGACTGGCAGATAAAGAGAGGCCAGCTGATGAAGGACCTTACTGAATTTATACTTCATTCTGAAGATAATTGGGATTACTGATGATTTTTAAGCAGAAAGTGCTATGATGAGATAAACAGTTTGAATAAGTGTTCTGGTTGCTGTAAGAAAAATGGAGATGGAAAAACTAGAGACTGAGATCAAAGAAGACACCATGGCAGGAACTAATAAAAAATTAAGAACATCCACTATATAACACATTTGAGGATATCTGCTAGCTTAACTCAGGAGGGGGAAATTGTGTTTCCATGTCAATTCATACAGAAACTAAGCATTATAAATCATTTTTTAAAATTGAAGTACCGTATTTAAAGTTCATATTGCAATTGGTAGAGGAAGTTGCAAAACCCTTTCCTCAACTATTCATACCACCAAGATCTTATCCTTGTGACATTTTTGGATACTGTGCTCTCTTTCCAGTTACTGAAATGGATAGGTTCTAACAAGCTTCAGACACTGTTAAGCCAACTACCTTCAACAGTATGCTTTTTCTCTTTCCAAAACCCAGAGGCTACATGCAAACCTTTTTTCTGATTTCAAAAAGGGGAGGAAAATTCTTAGTGTCATCTTCTTGCAGTCGCCTTTTTTATTCTTCTATGTGGCTTGTTCATTCTTTCTCTTTATAGAGTTACTTCAAAGCCCCTTTGATATTTTTTGCCTTTCTTTCTCTATCATCTCTTCAACTGATTCAACTTAAAAGAAAGTAACTCATAGGAGTTAAGAGCACATATTGAAGCCAGACTGCTGAAATTCAAATACTAATGCCACATCTAATTGCTCCATGACCTCGAACTGGTTACTTAGCCTCTCTTATCTCAGTTTCTTCTAAGATGAGGATAATAATAGCAATGCCTATTTATGGAAAAAGTTGCATGAATGGCTCCAATTCTTTTTTTTTTTTTTTTTTTAAAGATTTATTTTATTTTTGGGCGGGGGTCGGGTTGGGGAGGGAGGGGAGCTTGGTCTTTTGTTTCTCTCTGTTCATCCGTCTTTGTTCTTTGGCTCCTGTGGGCCTCCCATCGCGGTGGCGTCTGTTGTTGCAGAGCGCCGGCTCTGGGCACATGCACTCCAGAGCTCTGGCTCGGTAGTTGGACACATCAGTCCAGCCCCTCCGTGGCACGTGGGATCTTCCCAGGCCAGGGCTCGAACCGGCGCCCCTTGCACTGCAAGGCGGTGTCCTTACCCACTGGACCACCAGGGGAAGCCCGGCTCCAATTCTTTACTGCATCCGTACACTTAGCACTTTAACCTTACAGTTCTTCTCATTAAGAAACACAGCTTGTCCACATTTTTTGAACCTGGATAGTGTTTTGATTTGGTTTATCCAGTGGAATGATAGAAAGCAATTGTGTGTAGGATTCAAGAAGGTTTGCATGCTTCCACTCTTTCCCTTGGAATCTTTGTGTGACCATTGGAATACTCTCAGGCTACTCTTTGGGTCCGTATAGTCAAAGCATGGTTTTCCCAGTACTCATCTATAGATGTGAGAGTTGAACCATCAATGAAGAATTGATGCTTTTGAACTCTGATGCTGGAGAAGACTCTTGAGAGTCTCTTGGACTGCAAGGAGATCAAACCAGTCATTTCTAAAGAAATTAACCCTGAAGGACTGTTGCTGAAGCTGAAGTTCCAATGCATTGGCCACTTGATGAGAAGAACCAACTTATTGGAAAAGCCCCTGATTCTGGGAAGGACTGAGGGCAAAAAAGAGAAGGTGACAGCAGAGGATGAGATGTTTGAATGTCATCCGCAACACAAAGGACATGATTCTGAGCAAACTCCAGGAGACAGTGGAGGGCAGAAGAGCCTTGTGTGCTGCAATCCATGGGATCACAAAGAGTTGAACATGACTTAGCAAGTGAACAATGACAACTTTTTGAAAAATCAGAGACCACAGAAAAAAGGGCCAGGCTGTTCTACCGAGGCCATTGGAGACTCCCAACTGCCATTCAGCCTATAGCTGAATACAGACAAATAAGTGAACCACGCCAAGATCTTTTGAGCTTAGCGCAGGTCAGTAGAAATGGAGACCTGTATAAAATTATGCATGGCAATTGTTGTAAAGTGTTTTGCATTGTTAAGGCTCTGAGTGGTTTTTCATTGCTTTATTGTTACAATAGATAACTGATATGCTATCTCAGAGCACTGAGGTTTAAATGAGTTAATACATCTCAAGTACTTAATGTTGACATTTAGTATTTTGTAAATGTTGATTTTATTATTATTTATAGTAGTGATAGCTGCAGTTGAGAAATGGGATTTGGATTGGAAATACTGACTTAAGAAAAAGAACAAAGAATCAATGTGGCTACAGAAAACAGGACAAAAAAGGCGGCTCAGAGAAAGCATTTAGAAACCTAATCTCATTTGCTTTTTAAAACTTGGCAGATTGAAAGGTACATTTATTTCTGATATGTCTAGAAACATTCCCAAAATTGAAGGAAAAAATTTTTTTAATTCCATAAAGATAGTTTTACAAGAGGTTAGCAGCTGAAACAAGTTACATCAATTAGCAAAGAGTAAGTTCCTCTTAGCAAAAATCCTTTCATCCCATTCTATCCACGGAAGGCAGTAAGAAGCATGATGAACAGTGAGACACTAGAGACAAGTATCTATGCAACTGAGCTTCATTGCAGTCCCACAACCCTACTACACAAAGACAGACTACTATTATTTCCACCCCTCAGCCCCTGTAGAAGTCTGAAGATAATTTTCTTGGGAAATAGGGCCTGAGGGACTGAACTTTGTAAGAGCAAGCAAAGTAGAAGGAGGAACTATGATAAAGGAAAGAGATAAGGAGGTTAAGGAAAATCTACATGCTTAAGCTCTCCAGAGCCCTGCTTTCCACCCTGGTGTTGGTAGATAGCTTTATGTCAACTACCCTCTTCTAAGAGATATGCAGACTCTTCTCAGCTTTAGCAAGATACACAGTGAACAATGACAACTTTTGAAAAATCAGAGACCACAGAAAAAAGGGCCAGGCTGTTCTACCGAGGCCATTGGAGACTCCCAACTGCCATTCAGCCTATAGCTGAATACAGACAAATAAGTGAACCACGCCAAGATCTTTTGAGCTTAGCGCAGGTCAGTAGAAATGGAGACCTGTATAAAATTATGCATGGCAATTGTTGTAAAGTGTTTTGCATTGTTAAGGCTCTGAGTGGTTTTTCATTGCTTTATTGTTACAATAGATAACTGATATGCTATCTCAGAGCACTGAGGTTTAAATGAGTTAATACATCTCAAGTACTTAATGTTGACATTTAGTATTTTGTAAATGTTGATTTTATTATTATTTATAGTAGTGATAGCTGCAGTTGAGAAATGGGATTTGGATTGGAAATACTGACTTAAGAAAAAGAACAAAGAATCAATGTGGCTACAGAAAACAGGACAAAAAAGGCGGCTCAGAGAAAGCATTTAGAAACCTAATCTCATTTGCTTTTTAAAACTTGGCAGATTGAAAGGTACATTTATTTCTGATATGTCTAGAAACATTCCCAAAATTGAAGGAAAAAATTTTTTTAATTCCATAAAGATAGTTTTACAAGAGGTTAGCAGCTGAAAAAAGTTACATCAATTAGCAAAGAGTAAGTTCCTCTTAGCAAAAATCCTTTCATCCCATTCTATCCACGGAAGGCAGTAAGAAGCATGATGAACAGTGAGACACTAGAGACAAGTATCTATGCAACTGAGCTTCATTGCAGTCCCACAACCCTACTACACAAAGACAGACTACTATTATTTCCACCCCTCAGCCCCTGTAGAAGTCTGAAGATAATTTTCTTGGGAAATAGGGCCTGAGGGACTGAACTTTGTAAGAGCAAGCAAAGTAGAAGGAGGAACTATGATAAAGGAAAGAGATAAGGAGGTTAAGGAAAATCTACATGCTTAAGCTCTCCAGAGCCCTGCTTTCCACCCTGGTGTTGGTAGATAGCTTTATGTCAACTACCCTCTTCTAAGAGATATGCAGACTCTTCTCAGCTTTAGCAAGATACACAGTGAACAAAAGAAAAAAGAAAAAAAAAAACCTCAAGTGTGAATAACACGAGTAAAAACTGGACATTTAAGTTCTCCCTATCTTGCAACATTATGAAAACACTGCAGCCAAAAATCAAAAATTGGCTTCTATACAAAAAAAGAAAGAATCAGAGAATAAGAATAAAAAATAGAGGCTCAATTAACCACTCACTGTTTTAAACTAAGACACAAAATAGGTGCACTCTTTTATTTTTTTTTTAAAGATTTATTTATTTATTTTTGGGGGGTGGGGTAGGGAGGGAGAGGAGCAGGCGGGCCACTTCTATTGGTCTTTCATTTGCCCATTTTCATCCATCGTTGTTCTTGGGCCCGTGTGGGTCTCCCATCGTGGTGGCCTCTGTTGTCGCAGAGCACTGGCTCTGGGCACATGCGCTCCAGAGCTCCGGCTCGGTAATTGGACACATTGGTCCAGCCGCTCCACGGCACGTGGGATCTTCCCAGGCCAGGGAACCAGCGCCCCTTGCACTGCAAGGCGGTGTCCTTACCCACTGGACCACCAGGGAAGCCCCTAGGTGCACTCTTATTGTAAACTGGCACTATAAGTAACACAACATTTAATAGACATAGACAGCTAGATTTTTCATCATCTGGATGGTCTGAGAAATCTCAAATTTGAACTCAGCCTAAGATGGCCCCAGACTGGATATGCCTTCAGTAACCTGACAAAAGAAAACAAAAGTCCTTTCTAGAGCATGACATTCATCATTCTAGACTTCAAATTATACTTACGAAGTTTCTAAATTTTTCAAATTATTCATATTATTCTTCTGAGGATTCTAAAACAATGCTAGTACATGCTGTGATGTGCCATCGCCGCATACAGAGAAACAAGACCCCATGAAACAACCAGAAACAACCAAAAAAACAGATGATAGACCAGGTGGCATCACAGGTAAATTCTACCCAACATTTAAAGAAGAGCTAACGCCTATCTTTCTAAAACTCATTCAAAAAATTGCACAAAAAGGAACACTTTCAAACACATTCTACAAGACCACCATCTTCCGATACCAAAACCAGGCAAAGACAGCACACAAAAAAGAAAATTACAAACCAATATCACTGATGAATTTAGACGCCAAAATCCTCAACAAAATTCTAGGAAACTGAATTCAACAATACACCAAAAACTCATACACCATCATCAAGTTGGGTTTAACCCAGGCATAAAAGGGCTCTTCAATATCCACAAATCAATAAATGTGATACACCACATCAATAGATTGAAAGACAGAAATCACATGACAATCTCAATAGATGCAAAAAAAGCATTTGACAAAATCCAACATCCATTTATGATAAAAAAAAAAACCCTTTAAAAAATACACATAGAAGGAGCCTAACTCAACATAGTGAAAACCATATATGAGAAGTCCACAGAAAATATTATTCTCAATGGTGAAAAACTGAAAGCATTTCCTCTAAGATCAGGAATAAGACAAAGGTGTCCACTTTCACCACTATTATTCAACATAGTCCTGGAAGTTATAGCAACAGCGAAAAGAGAAGAAAAAGAAATAAAAGGAATCCAGATTGGAAAAGAAGTAAAACTCTTTCTATTTGCAGATGACATGATACTATACATAGAAAACCCCAAAGACACTATTAGAAATCTACCAGAGCTAATCGACGAATTCAGCAAAGTCATAGGGTAAAAAATCAATAGACAGAAATCACTCGCATTCCTATACACAAACAATGAAAAATCAGAAAAAGAAACCAAGGAAGCAATCCCACTCACCATTGCAATCAAAACAATAAAATATCTAGGAATAAACCTACCTAAAGAGACAAAGAACTCTAGACAGGAAATTATAAGACACTAATGAAAGAAATCAAAGATGACATAAACAGATGGAGAGATATTCCATGTTCCTGGGTCAGAAGTATCAATATCATGAAAATGATCACGTTATCATATATCATCTACAGATTCTAATGAAAAGAAACAATCAAAAACAGATGATAGACCAGGTGGCATCCTTCAACATTTAAAGAAGAGCTAACGCCTATCTTTCTAAAACTCATTCAAAAAATTGCACAAAAAGGAACACTTTCAAACACATTCTACAAGACCACCATCTTCCGATACCAAAACCAGGCAAAGACAGCACACAAAAAAGAAAATTACAAACCAATATCACTGATGAATTTAGACGCCAAAATCCTCAACAAAATTCTAGGAAACTGAATTCAACAATACACCAAAAACTCATACACCATCATCAAGTTGGGTTTAACCCAGGCATAAAAGGGCTCTTCAATATCCACAAATCAATAAATGTGATACACCACATCAATAGATTGAAAGACAGAAATCACATGACAATCTCAATAGATGCAAAAAAAGCATTTGACAAAATCCAACATCCATTTATGATAAAAAAAAAAACCCTTTAAAAAATACACATAGAAGGAGCCTAACTCAACATAGTGAAAACCATATATGAGAAGTCCACAGAAAATATTATTCTCAATGGTGAAAAACTGAAAGCATTTCCTCTAAGATCAGGAATAAGACAAAGGTGTCCACTTTCACCACTATTATTCAACATAGTCCTGGAAGTTATAGCAACAGCGAAAAGAGAAGAAAAAGAAATAAAAGGAATCCAGATTGGAAAAGAAGTAAAACTCTTTCTATTTGCAGATGACATGATACTATACATAGAAAACCCCAAAGACACTATTAGAAATCTACCAGAGCTAATCGACGAATTCAGCAAAGTCATAGGGTAAAAAATCAATAGACAGAAATCACTCGCATTCCTATACACAAACAATGAAAAATCAGAAAAAGAAACCAAGGAAGCAATCCCACTCACCATTGCAATCAAAACAATAAAATATCTAGGAATAAACCTACCTAAAGAGACAAAGAACTCTAGACAGGAAATTATAAGACACTAATGAAAGAAATCAAAGATGACATAAACAGATGGAGAGATATTCCATGTTCCTGGGTCAGAAGTATCAATATCATGAAAATGATCACGTTATCATATATCATCTACAGATTCAATGAGATCCGTATCAAACTACCAACGATATTTTTCACAGAACTAGACCAAAAAATAGCACAGTTCATATGGAAACACAAAAGACCCCAGATAGCCAAAGCAATCCTGAGGAAGAATGGAGCTGGAGGAATCAGCCTCCCTAACTTCAGACTCTACTACAAAGCAACAGTCATCAAGACAGTATGGTACTGGCACAAAAACAGAAATATAGACCAATGGAACAAGATAGAGAACCTAGAGATAAACCCACTCACCTATGGGTACCTTATTTTTGACAAAGGAGGCAAAAATATACAATGGGACAATGACAGCCTCTTCAACAATGATACTGGGAAAATTGGACAACTACATGTGAAAAATGAAGTTGGAACATTCCTTAATACCATACACAAAGATAAACTCAAAATAGATTAAAGACCTAAATGTAAGAACAGAAACCATAAAACTCTAAGAGGAGAATATAGGCAAAACATTCAATGACATAAATTAAAGCAAGATCTTCTATGACCTGCCCTCTAGAATATCGGAAATAGAAGCAAAAATAAACATATGGGACCTAATGAAACTTAAAAGCTTTTGTACAGCAAAAGAAACTAAAAACAAGGTGAACAGACAACCCACAGAATGAGAGAAAATAATAAAAAATGAAACAACTGACAAAGAATTAATTTCCAAAATATACAAGCAGCTCAGACAACCCAACAGCAAAAAAAGAAACAATTCAATCAAAAAATGGAAAATAGACCTAAACATACACCTCTCCAAACACTTACAGATGGCCAAAAAGCACATGTAAAGATGTTCAAAGTCACTTATTATTAAAGAAATGCAAATCAAAAATGCAATGAGATGTCACCTCACACCAGTCAGAATGGCCATCATCAAAATATCTGCAGATAATAAATGCTGGAGAGGGTTCATAAAAAGGGGAACACTCCTGCATTGTTGGTAGGAATGTAAATTGACACAACCACTATGGAAGAGAGTATGGAGATTCCTTTAAAAAGTAAGATAGAATCACCATATGACCCACCAAATAGAAGTTCAATATCATGAAAATGATCACGTTATCATATATCATCTACAGATTCAATGAGATCCGTATCAAACTACCAAGATATTTTCACAGAACTAGACCAAAAAATAGCACAGTTCATATGGAAACACAAAAGACCCCAGATAGCCAAAGCAATCCTGAGGAAGAATGGAGCTGGAGGAATCAGCCTCCCTAACTTCAGACTCTACTACAAAGCAACAGTCATCAAGACAGTATGGTACTGGCAAAAAAACAGAAATATCGACCAATGGAACAACATAGAGAACCTGGAGATAAACCCACGCACCTATGGGTACCTTATTTTGACAAAGGAGGCAAAAATATACAATGGGACAATGACAGCCTCTTCAACAATGATACTGGGAAAATTGGACAACTACATGTGAAAAATGAAGTTGGAACATTCCTTAATACCATACACAAAGATAGATTAGAAAGACCTAAATGTAAGAACAGAAACCATAAAACTCTAAGAGGAGAATATAGGCAAAACATTCAATGACATAAATTAAAGCAAGATCTTCTATGACCTGCCCTCTAGAATATCGGAAATAGAAGCAAAAATAAACATATGGGACCTAATGAAACTTAAAAGCTTTTGTACAGCAAAAGAAACTAAAAACAAGGTGAACAGACAACCCACAGAATGAGAGAAAATAATAAAAAATGAAACAACTGACAAAGAATTAATTTCCAAAATATACAAGCAGCTCAGACAACCCAACAGCAAAAAAAGAAACAATTCAATCAAAAAATGGAAAATAGACCTAAACATACACCTCTCCAAACACTTACAGATGGCCAAAAAGCACATGTAAAGATGTTCAAAGTCACTTATTATTAAAGAAATGCAAATCAAAAATGCAATGAGATGTCACCTCACACCAGTCAGAATGGCCATCATCAAAATATCTGCAGATAATAAATGCTGGAGAGGGTTCATAAAAAGGGGAACACTCCTGCATTGTTGGTAGGAATGTAAATTGACACAACCACTATGGAAGAGAGTATGGAGATTCCTTTAAAAAGTAAGATAGAATCACCATATGACCCACCAATCCCACTATTAGACTTATACCCTGATGAAATCAAAATGAAAGAAGCACCTGTACCCCAGTGTTCATTGCAGCACTCTGTTCAGTAGCTAGAGCATAGAAACAACCTAGATGTCCTTCGATGAATGAGAGGATAAAGCTATGGTACATATATAAAATGGAGTATTTCTCAGCCATAAAAAGAAATGCAAAAGAATCAGTCCTAATGAGGTGGATGAACCTAGAACCTATTATACAAAGTCAAGTAAGTCAAAAAAGAAAAGGACAAACACAGTATACTAACATATATATATATATATGGAATGTAGTAAGATGGTACTGATAAATAAATACACATGCAGAGCAGCAATGGAGAAAAAGACAGAGAACAGACATATGAACATTAGAGGGAGGGAAAATCAAGTGAGAGGTATAGAAAGAGTAACATGGAAACCTAGACTATCATATGTAAAAGAGATAACCATTGTGATTAAGCTGTAAGACTAAGGGAGCTTATATGGGGACTATGCATCAACCTGAGTGGTAGAATGGGTGGAAAAGGAGGGGGGCTCAGGAGGGAGGGATCAGGAATATACCTATGACTGTTTTGGGATTATGTATAGCTGTAAACAACAAAACTCTGTAAAAGATGTATAACAGTAACTTCACTGTACACCAGAAACGAATGCAACATTGTAAAACAACTAAGCCTCAACTAAAAAAAAAAAAAAAAAAAAAACAGGAGATAGAAACACATCCAGAAATACTTTACATACTACCCTTATGATCAATAACTGGAATATAAGAAGGCTACAAAGCATACATGTTTACCTTGGTCAATAAAAAATAAAAGATGAAGTTTGAATACTTCAGCAGGTACCATAGCCATATAAAGTGACACAGCACATTCAAAAAGAGCCAAATATAAAATCAAGAAGAGAAGGACATAATAACTCTGGAAAAATTTGTCTATGGGACTTATCATTTGTTTAGATATAGTTAAAGAAAGAATTAGTAGACAAGTAGACAGAGTTTAGGAAACTAAGCATGTAAAGCACTGAAGGACAAGAGATGAAAATATAGGGTTTTAAAGACATCCTATGTTGGTAAGAATTGACACAACACTATGATATGGAGATTCCTTTAAAAAGTAAGATAGAATCACCATATGACCCACCAATCCCACTATTAGACTTATACCCTGATGAAATCAAAATGAAAGAAGCACCTGTACCCCAGTGTTCATTGCAGCACTCTGTTCAGTAGCTAGAGCATAGAAACAACCTAGATGTCCTTCGATGAATGAGAGGATAAAGCTATGGTACATATATAAAATGGAGTATTTCTCAGCCATAAAAAGAAATGCAAAAGAATCAGTCCTAATGAGGTGGATGAACCTAGAACCTATTATACAAAGTCAAGTAAGTCAAAAAAGAAAAGGACAAACACAGTATACTAACATATATATATATATATGGAATGTAGTAAGATGGTACTGATAAATAAATACACATGCAGAGCAGCAATGGAGAAAAAGACAGAGAACAGACATATGAACATTAGAGGGAGGGAAAATCAAGTGAGAGGTATAGAAAGAGTAACATGGAAACCTAGACTATCATATGTAAAAGAGATAACCATTGTGATTAAGCTGTAAGACTAAGGGAGCTTATATGGGGACTATGCATCAACCTGAGTGGTAGAATGGGTGGAAAAGGAGGGGGGCTCAGGAGGGAGGGATCAGGAATATACCTATGACTGTTTTGGGATTATGTATAGCTGTAAACAACAAAACTCTGTAAAAGATGTATAACAGTAACTTCACTGTACACCAGAAACGAATGCAACATTGTAAAACAACTAAGCCTCAACTAAAAAAAAAAAAAAAAAAAAAACAGGAGATAGAAACACATCCAGAAATACTTTACATACTACCCTTATGATCAATAACTGGAATATAAGAAGGCTACAAAGCATACATGTTTACCTTGGTCAATAAAAAATAAAAGATGAAGTTTGAATACTTCAGCAGGTACCATAGCCATATAAAGTGACACAGCACATTCAAAAAGAGCCAAATATAAAATCAAGAAGAGAAGGACATAATAACTCTGGAAAAATTTGTCTATGGGACTTATCATTTGTTTAGATATAGTTAAAGAAAGAATTAGTAGACAAGTAGACAGAGTTTAGGAAACTAAGCATGTAAAGCACTGAAGGACAAGAGATGAAAAATATGGAGGAAATGGTAGGAGATCTTGAAAGTACAAAAATAAAATATTACAACTCAGAAATAGAATATGGAGACAGTGACAGAGAAAATATTTGAAGAAATAATAGGTGAGATTTCCTAAAACTGATAAAAGATAGCAAACCACATTCAAGAAGGTCCACAATGTAAAACAGTATAAATAAAAAGAAATCCATATCTAGACACAAGATAGTAAAACCTTATAAACACTAACATCAATGGGGAAATTTTTTTAAAGAGACAGATTATTTAGAAAATAGCAACATACCCTATGATGCGGCAATTCTACATGCCTTAATATGTTTTACAATGTATGCCCTTCACAAGCAGATCTCTAAAACAAACCTAAATACTACCTATGAGGTAGATCATTCCACTGTTGGATAGTTCTAAATGCTAAAAAGTGCTTTCTTTTGCTAAGTCATTATCTCACAACTGATGCCCAATGGTGTACTGGAAAATGATACCATTTTTGGTTTTTATCATTTGCTGGTTTCTATAGAAGGAATACTCCCACTATGACTGGTTTCAAGCAACCAGTGGAACATCACTGAATGTCACTGAATGTTATCAACTCCCCCAGGCCAGTAAAAGCCAATACTGGCATGCTGACAATATTCTTGATTGTATTCCTGAGTCTTGTACTCCTGTACTCTTCTCGTCAATGTTAAATAATCTAATTCTTTTGTTATTTTTGATTACTTGTGAAATAGTCAATGGATATATATTAAGAACCTATCATTTGCCAAAAATGTTACAGGACCTAAGTATATATCAGTGAACCAACATGTCTTCATGAAGCTTATGTTACAATGGAGAGAAAAAGGCAGTAAATATGCAATCTGTCAAATGTTGGTAAACAACATAGAGAAAAATATAAGGGAATAAAGTAGGGGAAATAATGCTACAAAGCATATTTAAAAATGATGAAGTTTGAATACAGCAGGTACCATAGCCATATAAAGTGACAAAAAGAGCCAAATATAAAATCAAGAAGAGAAGGACATAATAACTCTGGAAAAATTTGTCTATGGGACTTATCATTTGTTTAGATATAGTTAAAGAAAGAATTAGTAGACAAGTAGACAGAGTTTAGGAAACTAAGCATGTAAAGCACTGAAGGACAAGAGATGAAAAATATGGAGGAAATGGTAGGAGATCTTGAAAGTACAAAAATAAAATATTACAACTCAGAAATAGAATATGGAGACAGTGACAGAGAAAATATTTGAAGAAATAATAGGTGAGATTTCCTAAAACTGATAAAAGATAGCAAACCACATTCAAGAAGGTCCACAATGTAAAACAGTATAAATAAAAAGAAATCCATATCTAGACACAAGATAGTAAAACCTTATAAACACTAACATCAATGGGGAAATTTTTTTAAAGAGACAGATTATTTAGAAAATAGCAACATACCCTATGATGCGGCAATTCTACATGCCTTAATATGTTTTACAATGTATGCCCTTCACAAGCAGATCTCTAAAACAAACCTAAATACTACCTATGAGGTAGATCATTCCACTGTTGGATAGTTCTAAATGCTAAAAAGTGCTTTCTTTTGCTAAGTCATTATCTCACAACTGATGCCCAATGGTGTACTGGAAAATGATACCATTTTTGGTTTTTATCATTTGCTGGTTTCTATAGAAGGAATACTCCCACTATGACTGGTTTCAAGCAACCAGTGGAACATCACTGAATGTCACTGAATGTTATCAACTCCCCCAGGCCAGTAAAAGCCAATACTGGCATGCTGACAATATTCTTGATTGTATTCCTGAGTCTTGTACTCCTGTACTCTTCTCGTCAATGTTAAATAATCTAATTCTTTTGTTATTTTTGATTACTTGTGAAATAGTCAATGGATATATATTAAGAACCTATCATTTGCCAAAAATGTTACAGGACCTAAGTATATATCAGTGAACCAACATGTCTTCATGAAGCTTATGTTACAATGGAGAGAAAAAGGCAGTAAATATGCAATCTGTCAAATGTTGGTAAACAACATAGAGAAAAATATAAGGGAATAAAGTAGGGGAAATTGCTATTTTATAAGGGGGAAGGCCTCACTGATAAAAGACCTTTGCATATATCTTCTCTGCTCTCACTCTTCGCTATGATACTATTGACTAATTATAGAGGAAAATGGTTGGCCTGAAAAAAGCTGAATTTATGAAAACTGTAAGACAAGCTTACATAGAATATACCAAAATTGCAAGTCAAGTGTTCAAAAGAATTGAGCCAACAATTAAAAACTGAGAGGGTCCAGCAAATATGCAAATTCTCAACTTGCCTATAAGACTGGAAGACCAAGCAATACTGATTCTGCATTCTGGCCTCATGTGGACAAGGCCTGAGCTCTCTAGTCAATCACCATGGTCCTCAACAGGCTGTCTACACTCACCTTATATTAACTATCAGGCCTCTGTAGCCAGGTAAACTTCTGGTCTGGTCAAATTAATTTAATAAGTGAGTTTTTAAAACTTCCCTAATTGTTTGTTTATGATTTATCTTTACACTATTTTTGAAAATAAAATTGATATAATCACAATAGAAATATTTTTTAAAGAATATACTGTGAAGGTTCCCAAAATAAATTTTGAAGAATGCATAAATATAATAAAATGGGTGCATAAATTCATAATGTTGCTTCTTTGAAGGGAAAAAATCAGGAAGTAAAATTTCCAGTGTTAGAATGCTATAATACCATATATAGTAGTCAGGTATATAATATAATGCATATAACCTATTGTTCAATATTAATAGTAGTTCAGTTTTTATTATGAAGCAACCAGTGGAACATACTGAATGTCACTGAATGTTATCAACTCCCCCAGGCCAGTAAAAGCCAATACTGGCATGCTGACAATATTCTTGATTGTATTCCTGAGTCTTGTACTCCTGTACTCTTCTCGTCAATGTTAAATAATCTAATTCTTTTGTTATTTTTGATTACTTGTGAAATAGTCAATGGATATATATTAAGAACCTATCATTTGCCAAAAATGTTACAGGACCTAAGTATATATCAGTGAACCAACATGTCTTCATGAAGCTTATGTTACAATGGAGAGAAAAAGGCAGTAAATATGCAATCTGTCAAATGTTGGTAAACAACATAGAGAAAAATATAAGGGAATAAAGTAGGGGAAATTGCTATTTTATAAGGGGGAAGGCCTCACTGATAAAAGACCTTTGCATATATCTTCTCTGCTCTCACTCTTCGCTATGATACTATTGACTAATTATAGAGGAAAATGGTTGGCCTGAAAAAAGCTGAATTTATGAAAACTGTAAGACAAGCTTACATAGAATATACCAAAATTGCAAGTCAAGTGTTCAAAAGAATTGAGCCAACAATTAAAAACTGAGAGGGTCCAGCAAATATGCAAATTCTCAACTTGCCTATAAGACTGGAAGACCAAGCAATACTGATTCTGCATTCTGGCCTCATGTGGACAAGGCCTGAGCTCTCTAGTCAATCACCATGGTCCTCAACAGGCTGTCTACACTCACCTTATATTAACTATCAGGCCTCTGTAGCCAGGTAAACTTCTGGTCTGGTCAAATTAATTTAATAAGTGAGTTTTTAAAACTTCCCTAATTGTTTGTTTATGATTTATCTTTACACTATTTTTGAAAATAAAATTGATATAATCACAATAGAAATATTTTTTAAAGAATATACTGTGAAGGTTCCCAAAATAAATTTTGAAGAATGCATAAATATAATAAAATGGGTGCATAAATTCATAATGTTGCTTCTTTGAAGGGAAAAAATCAGGAAGTAAAATTTCCAGTGTTAGAATGCTATAATACCATATATAGTAGTCAGGTATATAATATAATGCATATAACCTATTGTTCAATATGTTACTATTTAAACATTAACTTGTTAGTTTTAGAGAACAGTTTCTTATAAGCACCTTTAACATACCATCATTACTGAAATGATGAAATTTAAGTGGCATTTCATACTTTGAAAGTATTTAAAATATATTGACAAAATGTATGAAATTATGTCATATCAAATTAATTATGTTATACCAAATTAATTACAAATATGTTTTCATCAATGAGTGAACTATGAAGGTTATCAAATTATCACCCATCCAATTAAGATAGAATATAATTTTCCAATTAATAATTTTCAAATGCAAATAAACTTTAAAATCAGCATTAAAACCAATACCTACATGTTTATAAAGCATATTTTATGGACTTCTATCTGGCAAAAAACATACTTACTGAATTCTATTTACAGTGATGCCTAGAAACCAATCTTACTCATCATAATTACTGGTATAATCAAATAATTCCCATGAACCAAAAGTTGAACCAAAATAAGTGATTCTGGAATAATTTTATTTTCAATTTAATAATACATAAATGGAAGTGTTTTAAATAAATATTTGATGTAAGAAACTAATATTTAGCTCAATTTTCTTTCCCTCATTTTTGCTATTTCCTTATATCTATTTCTCAGTTATTGAACACTCACAATTAACACACAATACCAAGGCATTAAACCAAACTGGAGGCCCTTTTTAATAAAGGTAGTCTTATTTTATAATGTTGCTCTTTCTAGATTACATAAGCCTTGAGTAGATTAAACTCCTTAGGGTAAGACTCATTCTTTACATGCCATTTTTAATACACCAAATACGCTAGATAGCATGGATAATATCAGATACGTATGACGAAACCATTAGCACTGAATTTGTTGTTCAAATATATGAAGAATGTGTCTAAAAGGTGAAATCTGTCTGTATCTAGAATTCTGAGGCACAAGATACTCCAATTAATCTAAACCCTAGTCATCAGTTAATGAGTAAACTGTTGCTTAGTCACTGAGTTGTGTTCAACTCTTTTGAGATCCCATGGACTTTTGCCCCCCAGGCTCCTCTGTCCATGGTTTTCCCCAGGCAAGAATAATGGAGTAGGTTGTCATTTCCTTCTCCAGAGAATCTTCCTGACCCAGGGATCAAATTCATGGATCCTTTACCACTGAGTCAACAAGAAAGGCCCACTGAATATCTGGTCTGGGGGCTGAATGGCCTCATCAACTCAAGACATGAGTTTGAACAAACTCTGGGAGATGATGAAGGACAAGAAAGCCTGGCATGCTGTGGTCCATTGGGTTGCAAAGAGTCAGATACAACTGCAACTGAACAATGATATATGCACCTACATCTAAGATAATATTGGGCTATATATTTACTAAGTGCAATGGCCCAGAACTGTGCTAACATTGAGAATAGAATTACAAACAAGATAGGTGTCTGTCCTCAGGAAACCATAAGTCTAAATTAGGACACAAGCTCTAGTTGAAGTAGCTATGCATTCATTCAATAAGCTTAAATCAAACACCTAAGGCAAAACAGCCACTGTGCTCAGCTCAAAAGACACGGGAAACAAAAGATAAGACTTTGACTTCAAGATTCTCACACACTACAGAGGAAATCATCAGAAAAAGTTCTGTATAGCTGATGAATATTTGATAAAATAAGGACCTGGACCATACAAGCAACATCAAGGAGAACAACCTCTGGAAATAAAACCTGAGCTTAACTTGAAGAACGGAGTGGGCAGGAGCATTCTGCTTTCACACAATACCAAGGCATTAAACCAAACTGGAGGCCCTTTTTAATAAAGGTAGTCTTATTTTATAATGTTGCTCTTTCTAGATTACATAAGCCTTGAGTAGATTAAACTCCTTAGGGTAAGACTCATTCTTTACATGCCATTTTTAATACACCAAATACGCTAGATAGCATGGATAATATCAGATACGTATGACGAAACCATTAGCACTGAATTTGTTGTTCAAATATATGAAGAATGTGTCTAAAAGGTGAAATCTGTCTGTATCTAGAATTCTGAGGCACAAGATACTCCAATTAATCTAAACCCTAGTCATCAGTTAATGAGTAAACTGTTGCTTAGTCACTGAGTTGTGTTCAACTCTTTTGAGATCCCATGGACTTTTGCCCCCCAGGCTCCTCTGTCCATGGTTTTCCCCAGGCAAGAATAATGGAGTAGGTTGTCATTTCCTTCTCCAGAGAATCTTCCTGACCCAGGGATCAAATTCATGGATCCTTTACCACTGAGTCAACAAGAAAGGCCCACTGAATATCTGGTCTGGGGGCTGAATGGCCTCATCAACTCAAGACATGAGTTTGAACAAACTCTGGGAGATGATGAAGGACAAGAAAGCCTGGCATGCTGTGGTCCATTGGGTTGCAAAGAGTCAGATACAACTGCAACTGAACAATGATATATGCACCTACATCTAAGATAATATTGGGCTATATATTTACTAAGTGCAATGGCCCAGAACTGTGCTAACATTGAGAATAGAATTACAAACAAGATAGGTGTCTGTCCTCAGGAAACCATAAGTCTAAATTAGGACACAAGCTCTAGTTGAAGTAGCTATGCATTCATTCAATAAGCTTAAATCAAACACCTAAGGCAAAACAGCCACTGTGCTCAGCTCAAAAGACACGGGAAACAAAAGATAAGACTTTGACTTCAAGATTCTCACACACTACAGAGGAAATCATCAGAAAAAGTTCTGTATAGCTGATGAATATTTGATAAAATAAGGACCTGGACCATACAAGCAACATCAAGGAGAACAACCCTCTGGAAATAAAACCTGAGCTTAACTTGAAGAACGGAGTGGGCAGGAGCATTTTCAGTTGAAAGGACAGCTTGTGCAGAGATGGGGAAGACTGGAAGTCTGAATGATTTGAGGTTCCGAGAGGCCAGGTGGGGCACCAGAGTTACTGGGTAGCCAAAGGATGGACTAAACTACGAAGGCACTTGAATTTCATGCAGAGTGTCAGTGGATACTGCTCTTAGAAAACAGGAAGCTACTGAAAACCTGTAAGTATGGAGTGACTGAAGCAAAATTCTCAAAACATCTTTTTAAGGAGTTTTATAATCACAGGCTTCCCAGGTGATACTGGGCTTCCCAGGTGGTGCTAGTGATAAAGAATTTGCCTGTGAATGCAGGAGACCTAAGAGAATTGAGTTCAGTCCCTGGGCCAGGAAGATCCCCTAGAGAAGGACACAGCAACCCACTCCAGTATTCTTGCCTGGAGGATTTCTTGGAAAGAGGAACCTGGTGTGCTACAATCCACGGAGTCTCCAAGAGTTGGACATGATTAAAGTGACTTAGCAAGCAAGCAAACAATAATTGAGGGGAGACAGAAGAGAACCTAAACAAAGGCAGCAGGAAAGAATGAGAGAAGAGAGTTACAAGCAAGCATGTGGTATCGAATAGGACTTAGCAATTCTTTTTTTTTTTTTTTATCAATCCTAGGTTTCCAGGTTGTAGGATAAAATGTACAATTATCTATTCTGGGAGGAATGACGTAGAAAATAATTATGTGTTTGTATATGTTGAGCTTGAGATATCTTTGAGAAACTCAGAGATGCACCATTGTGCTAAGTGTTTTCCGTGCACTAAGCGACTTCAGTCATGTCTGATTCTTTGCAACCCCATGGACTGTAGCCCACCAGACTCCTCTGTCCATGGCAAGAATACAGGAATGCGTTGCCATTTCCTGCTCCAGGGGATCTTCCCCACACAGGACTTGAACCTGTGTCTCTTACATCTCCTGCATTGGCAAGTGAGATCTTTACCACTGGTGCCAACTGGATAACAGTTTTGGAATTTAAAGCCACATAGGACTAGGGTGGAGACAAGAAACGTGGGGCAATGAGCATAAACCAGTGATTAACCCTATCCAAGTGGCTCAGGCAACTCTGGAGATGAGTGCAGCAGAGAGGAGAGGGCCAAGGGCAGAGCTCTGAGGAAAATAAATGTCACAACAGACAAGCAGAAGAGAATCCAAAGAATGAGAAAGAAAGACTGTAGGTCTGTAAGAGGAGAAGTAGGAGACTGGGTGTTAGTGGAAGCACAGGAAGGGACAAAAATCAAAGAAAGACTGATTAAATGCCCAGTGCTTCTGAGATGGCAAATAAAGTATGAGGTGAAAAATACCAATAGTGCATTTGCAAGATAGTGTTCAGACCAAATAACCAACAGAAGAGTATTGGTTGACAAAATTATGAGCCATTTATATATATTATAGGTATTGAAAAACCAAAAAGAAAAAAAAAAACTTCTATTTCTGACATGGAGAAAATATTTACCCACTGGGGAAGAAGACAAAAAAAAAGAAGTTTAGTTTTTATCAGACCAAATAAACAAACAAATGAAAATTCCCCGGGGGGTCAAAACCCAACCCTCCAGTATTCTTGCCTGGAGGATTTCTTGGAAAGAGGAACCTGGTGTGCTACAATCCACGGAGTCTCCAAGAGTTGGACATGATTAAAGTGACTTAGCAAGCAAGCAAACAATAATTGAGGGGAGACAGAAGAGAACCTAAACAAAGGCAGCAGGAAAGAATGAGAGAAGAGAGTTACAAGCAAGCATGTGGTATCGAATAGGACTTAGCAATTCTTTTTTTTTTTTTTTATCAATCCTAGGTTTCCAGGTTGTAGGATAAAATTTCCAATTATCTATTCTGGGAGGAATGACGTAGAAAATAATTATGTGTTTGTATATGTTGAGCTTGAGATATCTTTGAGAAACTCAGAGATGCACCATTGTGCTAAGTGTTTTCCGTGCACTAAGCGACTTCAGTCATGTCTGATTCTTTGCAACCCCATGGACTGTAGCCCACCAGACTCCTCTGTCCATGGCAAGAATACAGGAATGCGTTGCCATTTCCTGCTCCAGGGGATCTTCCCCACACAGGACTTGAACCTGTGTCTCTTACATCTCCTGCATTGGCAAGTGAGATCTTTACCACTGGTGCCAAATGGATAACAGTGTTGGAATTTAAAGCCACATAGGACTAGGGTGGAGACAAGAAACGTGGGGCAATGAGCATAAACCAGTGATTAACCCTATCCAAGTGGCTCAGGCAACTCTGGAGATGAGTGCAGCAGAGAGGAGAGGGCCAAGGGCAGAGCTCTGAGGAAAATAAATGTCACAACAGACAAGCAGAAGAGAATCCAAAGAATGAGAAAGAAAGACTGTAGGTCTGTAAGAGGAGAAGTAGGAGACTGGGTGTTAGTGGAAGCACAGGAAGGGACAAAAATCAAAGAAAGACTGATTAAATGCCCAGTGCTTCTGAGATGGCAAATAAAGTATGAGGTGAAAAATACCAATAGTGCATTTGCAAGATAGTGTTCAGACCAAATAACCAACAGAAGAGTATTGGTTGACAAAATTATGAGCCATTTATATATATTATAGGTATTGAAAAACCAAAAAGAAAAAAAAAAAAAAAACTTCTCTATTTCTGACATGGAGAAAATATTTACCCACTGGGGGGAAGAAGACAAAGAAGAGGAAAAAGAGATAGAACACTGCTCTCTGTACTATGCTTTCTAAACAGCTAAATTTTAGACTATGATCAAAAAGTGGAAGACGTCATAAATTAAACTGACTGAAATAAACATTAAATCGACTGATTTTAAGTGATTTTGAAACACAGCATTTTGATGTTATGGATGTCCTTAGAGGGATATATTCAGGAAAGAAAGAATTATAAATATAATCTAAAATTCCCTTAGAATTTAAGTTATTGAATGTTTTATTAGGATCAATATTTTACAACTATATATCTTGTAAATATTGTTTAAAATAAGCCATTGAATTAATGACATTGATTCAATATTTCCAGTGTCAGAGAAAGGTGATAACATTCTAAATTGAAAAATTAAGTTTAAAACGCTGAACTATTAAAATATAATTAGAAAGAGAGCACTAATGTATAATTTTTCCAGCTATAACCACTAAAGAGATCTAGAAATAATGAGCACGTACAGTGCCCAGGTGGGTGTTTCTAATATAATCTACTAACAGAAAGCAGAGTTCCAATGGAATGAATTTTGGGGGGTCAATTTTAGAAATTTGAATATCTAAATTAAAAGCTACTTAAATATAAAGATAGAGATTGATGACTGAAAACAAAGCACATGTAGAAAAATATGTATTGTATGATTTCGTTTTGGTTAAAAAAATATATGAACAGCAGGACTGACTGACAGAAACATGATGGTTAGATGGAGTTTTGATTTTCTAAAATGATGCTTTTCTGTATTGAGGATGTGGAGACCCTCTCGCACTGTTGGTGGGGATGTAGACTAATACAGCCACTTCAGAAAATAGTATGGAAATTCCTTTAAAAAAAAAAAAAAACTACGAATAAAACTACCACATGACCCAGCAATCCCACTACTGGGCATATATGCTGAGAAAACCACAGTTCAGAAAGCAACATGTACTTCAGTGTTCACTGCAGCATTATTCACAATAGCCAGGACATGGAAGCAGCCTAGATATCCACTGAGAGATGAATGAATAAAGTTGTGGTACATATATACAATGTGGTACATATATACAATATATATATATATATATATGTATATATATATACAACATCTTACTCAGCCATTAAAAGGAACACGAATGAATCCGTTGAACTGAGGTGGATGAACCTAGAGCCTGTTACACAGAGTGAAGTGAGAAAGAGCAAAACAGGGCTTTCCTGGTGGTCCAGTGGGTAGAGAGTCTGCCTTGCAATGCAAGGGGCACTAGTTCTATCCCTGGCACGGGAAGATACCACAGGCCGTGCAGCAGCTGGACAAGTGCAACCAATTAGGAGCCAGCACTTTGGAGCGCATGCACCCAGAGCCAGTGCTCTGAAAGGAGACAGACCACTGCGATGGGAGGCCCACACAGGCCGAAGAATTAAGATGGATGAAAATAAATAAATGAAGGACCAATATAAGAGGCCAAATTATTTTTTTTAAGTATTAAAAAACAAAAAGAAAGAGAAAACAAATATTATATAGTAGCACACGTATATGGAATCTAGAAAAATGGTACTGAGGAACCCATTTTCAGGGAAGGAGTAGAGATGCAGATATAAAGGATGAACCATACATGCATAGTGATGACTGACTGGCAGTTATACAACATTAACTGACATGGAAATGTGAAGCAATTATCCTCCAATTAAAAATAAATTTAAAGCTGTTTATACATTGCATGCTCTGTTCTACAATTTTTTTAGAAGACAATTTAAGAAGTAACAGCATCATAATGACTAGCCAACTAGTTCACTGACAACTGGGGTGTGGTAGCCAGAAATCAGAATGCAGTAGTGGAAAATGAGCAGGCGTGTAGGCTATCCAGAATGAGTCAGGTGCATACAAATGGAAGGAGAAAGGAGAATAAGAAGTAGACAGCTGAAAATCTCCAGGCATTTTCTCTGCCATGAAGCTTCAGGTTGGCTTTCCTCTCTCCAGAAGATTCTTCCTACAGACATCCATGTAACTCAGTCACCTCCCTGTCTTTGTTTATATGTGACCTTCTCACTGAGGCCTATTTACAATCACAGGGCTCTTCTCAACTCACATTCCCCTCCACATCTCTCCTAATCCTTTTTTCCCATAGGCCTTAATGAATTTCTAACATTTAATATAATACTACTCCACTAGAATGTAAACTCAACAGAAATTGTTTGCCTGTTTAGTGCACCAATACATCACAAGCATCTAGAACAGTGTATGGCATATTACTCGAAAGCCAGGTGTTGACTTTTTTAATGGGGTTATTTAAGGTTGGGAGAGATTTCAACACATCTTTGTGCTGACCCTGACTATTTCTAGAAAGATACAATGACTCTTTCAAACAGTGCAGTGAACATGTTCCTTGAGACACATGGTCTATGCAATGGTGGCTATAAGCTTTGATTTCCTTGTTTGTTTTACTATGTTACCAATTCTCTCTAATGTTTAATAGGTTTTCTGACCATATCTTCCTCATTAAATTTTGTTTGTTTGTTTCTGTTTTCTGATTTTTTTTTATATATAAGACCTTTATTTTACTTTTAACTTTTACAGAGTTTTGTTGTTTACAGATATGCATGTTCCCAGATTAGTCATATGTATATCCCCCCCTTCCCATCCTTCCCAACCATCACACTGCACCCCTGAAGGATCCCCTTTTCTCACAGAGCAATGACTATAGCTATTTTCTTCTCTTATTTTTTTGATCAATATTTTTCACCCTGATCTGCCTTAAGACATTATTTTTTTTACCAGTGAAATGTAATACTTTCTACTTCAATTTATTTTTTAAGTTTCAGTAGATATATTTTCACTTTATAATACATGTTCTATGTGGCCTACAATGAGACCTGATTTTAAAAATAGGACAAAAATTAGATGTTGTGTGTACTAGTATTAATACACTGGTCATTTAAAAATCATCTTCTGAAACTAGCAATGTTTTCAGACATTCTCCAATAATACCCAGATTTAAGTTGGTGACTTTAAAGTAAAACCCAAAAACAATCAAAACAAAACAAAATTGATCATTTTCAATAGACACAAAGATCACTATCAGAAGGGGAAAAGATAGAGTAGAGGTTCAAAGAAATTTGGGAAGGTTGAATCTAGTAAAGTACTGAGAAGTAGGGAGTAGGCCAAATTCATACTTTGCTGGTGGTAGTTATTGTTACAGTTTCTTTGTATTAATCTTGATCTACCATCTTATGACTTTAGTTTTCTCCAGGTCTTTTGAGGCCTTTAAGAAATATTAGTTACAAATTTGACTTTGTACAATTCCTTCTTTCCTTTCTCCTGCTAAATACTTATCAAAGATTAAACTGTTAAAGGGGCTTCCCAGATGCGCTAGTGGTAAAGCACCTGCCTGCCAATGCAGGAGATGGAAGAGAGGCGGGTTCAATCCGTGGGTCAGGAAGATCCCCTGGAGGAGAGCATGGCAACTCACTGCAGTGTTCTTGCCTGAAGAATCTGGTGAACAGAGGAGCCTGGTCAGCTACAATCCATGGGGTGGCAAAGAGTCAGACACGACTGCAGTGACTTGGCACACACACATGGAAAGGGTGCTTTTGGCAAACCTGCCATCTCTTTTTTTATGTTACCAATTCTCTCTAATGTTTAATAGGTTTTCTGACCATATCTTCCTCATTAAATTTTGTTTGTTTGTTTCTGTTTTCTGATTTTTTTTATATATAAGACCTTTATTTTACTTTTAACTTTTACAGAGTTTTGTTGTTTACAGATATGCATGTTCCCAGATTAGTCATATGTATATCCCCCCCTTCCCATCCTTCCCAACCATCACACTGCACCCCTGAAGGATCCCCTTTTCTCACAGAGCAATGACTATAGCTATTTTCTTCTCTTATTTTTTTGATCAATATTTTTCACCCTGATCTGCCTTAAGACATTATTTTTTTTACCAGTGAAATGTAATACTTTCTACTTCAATTTATTTTTTAAGTTTCAGTAGATATATTTTCACTTTATAATACATGTTCTATGTGGCCTACAATGAGACCTGATTTTAAAAATAGGACAAAAATTAGATGTTGTGTGTACTAGTATTAATACACTGGTCATTTAAAAATCATCTTCTGAAACTAGCAATGTTTTCAGACATTCTCCAATAATACCCAGATTTAAGTTGGTGACTTTAAAGTAAAACCCAAAAACAATCAAAACAAAACAAAATTGATCATTTTCAATAGACACAAAGATCACTATCAGAAGGGAAAAGATAGAGTAGAGGTTCAAAGAAATTTGGGAAGGTTGAATCTAGTAAAGTACTGAGAAGTAGGGAGTAGGCCAAATTCATACTTTGCTGGTGGTAGTTATTGTTACAGTTTCTTTGTATTAATCTTGATCTACCATCTTATGACTTTAGTTTTCTCCAGGTCTTTTGAGGCCTTTAAGAAATATTAGTTACAAATTTGACTTTGTACAATTCCTTCTTTCCTTTCTCCTGCTAAATACTTATCAAAGATTAAACTGTTAAAGGGGCTTCCCAGATGCGCTAGTGGTAAAGCACCTGCCTGCCAATGCAGGAGATGGAAGAGAGGCGGGTTCAATCCGTGGGTCAGGAAGATCCCCTGGAGGAGAGCATGGCAACTCACTGCAGTGTTCTTGCCTGAAGAATCTGGTGAACAGAGGAGCCTGGTCAGCTACAATCCATGGGGTGGCAAAGAGTCAGACACGACTGCAGTGACTTGGCACACACACATGGAAAGGGTAAAAGGAAATAAACTTTATGGCAAACCTGTTCTTTCAAGTAGATCTCTTTGGCAGTTCTGTTTCAGTACTTTTTCCTATTGTGTAGGTGCAGCTAATTCAATACACCCTATCAGTTAATGGAATTAACTGGCTCTCTGATTCCCAACAACACATTCATTAGTGTATAAATGGATTGGATAATGTAAACTACATATGCTACAGCTGCGCCCTCTGAAAGGTCATTGGGGCAGCATTTTTTTTTAATTGGAATAGAGTTGCTTTTACAATGTTGGGCTAGTTTCACAATGAAGTGAATCAGCTAAATGTATACATATATCCTCTCTCTCTTGAACCTCTCTCCCACCCCACCCCCATCCCAGCCCTCTAGGTCATCACAGAGCGCTGAGCTGAGCTTCCTGTGCTTTACAGCAGGTTTCCACAAGCTATCTGTTTACACACAGTAGTGTGAATGTGTCAACCCTGATCTCCCAATTCATTTCACCTTCCCCTTTCTCTCCTCACCATGCCCACATGTCTGCTCTCTATGCCTGAATTTCTCTTGCAGCCACCGGAAATAGGTTCATCTGTACGCTTTTTCTAGATTCCATAGGCTAGCCAATAAATACTGAGCCCAGGAGACAAGTGAGTACCATAGGGAACTTTTAATAAGGAACATAAAAAGAATATGTTTAATAAGGAACATAAAATTAGGCATAGTGGATTTATAGTGGATTCTACTTGTTTACAATTACAGATTTTAGGGAATGAGATGAAAGAAGAGGGAGTATAAGAAAAACATAAATTAGATGTCTTGGGTTTTTTGGGTCCACCCTTTCCTAGTTTTTCAGAGTAACCTAATTTTAGCCATTCATATACAAATATGTTGCAATACTTCTCATATATGAAAATTAAAATTTCCATTATCCTTTACATGCCTCTTAGATTATGATCAGATTCCTTTTGTCTTCACCAGACATCTTAAAGAGCTATCACCTCTCACTTGATTTGCATCTCCCCTGACATCCCATAAACTGGAATACTGTGTCTCACTGCACAGTCCTTCCATGACTGTTGTCATGAGGACCACAGACATTTCTTCTACTCTGTCAAATTCAGTGGACAAGCTTTTCAGTCTTCATCTTGTTCAATCTCTTTATTTGGAAATACTAACTACTTAATCTGTTTTGAAATTCTGTCTCTCTTTGCCTTCTGAGATGCTAACACCTCTCCTACTTCATGCTCTATTTTTCAGTTTGTTGTTTGGCACCTGGTTCTCCATTTAGTCTTAACACCCACATCTCAGGTTTCTCCTAGCATTGACTCTTCCCTTCTTTTCTTCGAAATTGTGGGTTGAACGGTTTCATTCATTTTCACGGTTCAAGCAACCATTCATATGCTGACATACACATTTCCAGAAGTTCCTGATAATTTGATGTGGCCATTTTGAGTCATCTTTCAGAAAAAAAATCCTTTTTATTTTCACTCCTGCAATGCTTGAAATTGGTAGTCTCATCCTATCCCTAGGCTATATTCATGAAACAAAATATATTTCATTGTTGAGCTCAAATCAGCCACATAGTGCTTAAACGTTAAAATTTCTAGAAAACAACAGAATGCCCAAAGCTAAGAAAATTGGACAAAAATAGCCCTGGCTCAGTTGAATAAAATATGATGAACAAACACATACCAATTATGAATATAATTGCAAAATTCTAAGCAAAATATTAGTAACTGGAATTTAGCATTATGGTAAATTTGTGGTTTGTTCAGGAATGTAGCAAGAAAAAACATGGCCATATAAATAAATGCTAAGTAGTTATTTGATAAAATTTCAAACTCATTGTCAAGCTCAGGCTTGAAAGTCAAACAGATGTGATTTAGAAACATTATTTTTGCTATTTTTCGCTGAATGGGTGTGTTAGTTCCACCCTTTCCTAGTTTTTCAGAGTAACCTAATTTTAGCCATTCATATACAAATATGTTGCAATATTCTCATATATGAAAATTAAAATTTCCATTATCCTTTACATGCCTCTTAGATTATGATCAGATTCCTTTTGTCTTCACCAGACATCTTAAAGAGCTATCACCTCTCACTTGATTTGCATCTCCCCTGACATCCCATAAACTGGAATACTGTGTCTCACTGCACAGTCCTTCCATGACTGTTGTCATGAGGACCACAGACATTTCTTCTACTCTGTCAAATTCAGTGGACAAGCTTTTCAGTCTTCATCTTGTTCAATCTCTTTATTTGGAAATACTAACTACTTAATCTGTTTTGAAATTCTGTCTCTCTTTGCCTTCTGAGATGCTAACACCTCTCCTACTTCATGCTCTATTTTTCAGTTTGTTGTTTGGCACCTGGTTCTCCATTTAGTCTTAACACCCACATCTCAGGTTTCTCCTAGCATTGACTCTTCCCTTCTTTTCTTCGAAATTGTGGGTTGAACGGTTTCATTCATTTTCACGGTTCAAGCAACCATTCATATGCTGACATACACATTTCCAGAAGTTCCTGATAATTTGATGTGGCCATTTTGAGTCATCTTTCAGAAAAAAAATCCTTTTTATTTTCACTCCTGCAATGCTTGAAATTGGTAGTCTCATCCTATCCCTAGGCTATATTCATGAAACAAAATATATTTCATTGTTGAGCTCAAATCAGCCACATAGTGCTTAAACGTTAAAATTTCTAGAAAACAACAGAATGCCCAAAGCTAAGAAAATTGGACAAAAATAGCCCTGGCTCAGTTGAATAAAATATGATGAACAAACACATACCAATTATGAATATAATTGCAAAATTCTAAGCAAAATATTAGTAACTGGAATTTAGCATTATGGTAAATTTGTGGTTTGTTCAGGAATGTAGCAAGAAAAAACATGGCCATATAAATAAATGCTAAGTAGTTATTTGATAAAATTTCAAACTCATTGTCAAGCTCAGGCTTGAAAGTCAAACAGATGTGATTTAGAATTATAGGCTATTCATTTATTGCTATTTTTCCGCTGAATGGGTGTGTTAGTATGAGTCGTTCAGTCATGTCTGTCTTTTTGTGACCCCATGGACCTTTGGCCTGCCAGGCTCCTCTGTCTATGGAATTATCCAGGCAAAAATACTGGAATTGTATTAAGCCATTCCCTTCTCCAGGGGATTTTCCTGACCCAAGAATTGAGCTCAAGTCTCCTACTTTGCAGGCAAATTCTTCACTGTTTGAGCCACCAGGTAAATTAGCCTATTTTAGAGCCTAGTTTCACTCATTTTAAAAATGGGCCAAGATTTCCCTAAAACTCTAATTGGAAATATATCTCAAATTTTCCTTTTCATACAGCTCATTATTCTTGAAATTCTACATTTAACATATGCTTTCTCTACCAGACTGAAATCACGTTGATAAAATGTATTCTGTCAACAACATGTAGCTTAATATGTGTGAGTATGCATGGCCAGTTACAGAACTTGCAGGGCCTGATGCAAAGTGAAAATGAGAGTTCTGTTGTCCAAAAATAATTAAGAATTTCAAGACAGTGACTGAGTGACTACAGAGCATTAAACCACACCTAGAACCCTCTAAGCACAAGCTCCATTTGTCCTACACAGGGCACGGGCCCATAAAGAAATTCATTTTGTGTGCATGTGTGTATGTGTGTGTGTCTGAAGTATGTTGAATATTATGTCTGGAAAATTAGGTTACAGAAGCTTCAGAAAATATTTATAGACAAAACAGATAGCCACATGAAGTTGGCTAAAAATATCTCTGATAATTACCAAGAAAAGACTTTTAAGTTACCAATAATGTACTATTTAGGTTGAAGATTGTAGAAAATTTGAAGAGATTCATTAATCTTTAACAATTCTCTCTTTAAGTTGACATTCATATTGTTTTATTTCCATTTTTTCAAGTACATTGTATTAATCACTCTGAGAATGTTGCCTTCCCTCTTAATATTTATTGGTTATAATCCATTAACCTTTTTTTTTTTTTTTTACTATTTTGTTGCCATATTGACTTTTCTGCACCAATTGGGTCTATCAATGAGTTTAATGGTACTGTTTAATGGCACTGTTTCTCTTATCACATTGGCATATAAAAATTCATGACATTTCTTTTATCCTTCTCTATCTGTCCTATGAAAAATAATGTTCAGTTTATCAAAATATCAAATATGAATTAAAGTCTACATTTTGGATTTTTTTTCCAAATAGTTTTAATTCTGTCATAGACAAAAATAATAGCTTGATGAAATTAGAAAGTGCCCATTTTCATCTAATGAGAAAAATGCCCAATGCTTTATTAATATTTTCTTCAGAGAGATTCTTCACATTTGAGGTCTAAGTCTTGTGAGGAATTTACACCTCGTCTCCTAGGCTCTGAATAATTTCCCCTCATGCTTCCCAAAAGTTCATTTATGCACAAACTCTGGCTCAACCAGGTTTTACAGTAAGTACATAAAAAAGGAAGGCAGATTTCCTGTTGTGCAAGGTATTGATGGATACTCTTTGCCCTGTCCATGAAAAGTTAAAAAAGAAAAAAGAAGAAGCAGAAAGAAAACTTGCAGTCTATTTGTACTTACATACCTCCATGTGCTGTCAGGATGTTTAAATAAATCAATACCTAACACAACCTTGCTGTGTTTAGTTACAGAATTCATTTTTTACCAGTCACTCCAACCTCCTGTCTCTCCACTCCTTACCCCCACCCTAAGTTCCGGTCAGTTGGAAATTCTTGGCTTTTTCCCCGACATTGCACGTCAAGTTCCCATTTGTTTCCCTTGCTCTCTTCTTCCTGTTCCCCTCCTGCTTTCACATACTGTCTCTTGCACACATGTTCTCATTCGTGCATCTCACTCAACTGTCCTCTCTCATTCTGTTACGTTCTGCATGGCTAGGTGCTAGATACTTTCTTTTTCTTTCAGCATGTGGGATCTCAGTGCCCTGACCAGGGATGGAACCCATACCCTCCTGCATTGGAAGTGAGGAGTTTCACCACTGGACCACCAAGGAAGACCTAGACACTCTTCTCAGTGGAAGTCAGCTTGGCTGGATCCAAGGAGGAAAACGGCAATGGGTACCAGAGGGAGCCAGAGAGGGCAGCGGGAACCCAGATAACACCGGGCTGTGAAACCTTTCTGTGCAGTGGGAAGTGGTCAGGGGGTAGTCCAAGAGGATAAGGAATGTAAATCAATATTCTGTTTCTATAGAGGGAATGAAGAGGTTGTGGGCAAGATTGGAAGCTGGAAGATCCCTAGACAGCAGGGTTTTAATGGTTTACCCTTAGGCAACTCACAGAATAGATTTGGGATTTATTTTAGAGGTACTGCTGACAGGATTTGCCTGTGGATTGGATGTGAAAAGTGAAGCTTAAAGAGAATTAGAAATGTAAGTTTCAGCCTTAAATAATGCTGCTGCCTTCTCTACTTCATTGGTTTTCTCTGTACCCCTTTTTTGTTTTCCTCTTTTCTTTGTGCTACTGTGAGAATCTTTAATGCTCATATCCCCTGGTTAATTGACCCACTTGAGTCTCAGTTTAGAACTCACAACTCCAGAAACTTGTCCTGAGTTCCCACACTGTGGGGAATGTCCCATCCACATGACATGTGATCTTGTCTTTCTCCTGGTATAAGTTTCTATGTGGTTCACAGGACTTCAAACACAGGGGTTCGAGTGCTGACTCTAGAGCCATTTCCAGTAGGTTTGTGTCCCTGCTCTGTTACTAACAAGTGGAGTGAATTTCAGCAGATACTTAAGGATGCCCTAGTTCCCACATTTGTGAGGTACAGATAACAAAACTGTCTACCACAGAGAAAATTTTGTTTGATATGGCATACAAAAAAGGCTTAGCATAATACTAATACAGAACATCACTGACAAATAAACCATCCTCTCTTCCTGTTCCTTTTCCTGCTTTCACATACTGTCTCTTGCACACATGTTCTCATTCGTGCATCTCACTCAACTGTCCTCTCTCATTCTGTTACGTTCTGCATGGCTAGGTGCTAGATACTTTCTTTTTCTTTCAGCATGTGGGATCTCAGTGCCCTGACCAGGGATGGAACCCATACCCTCCTGCATTGGAAGTGAGGAGTTTCACCACTGGACCACCAAGGAAGACCTAGACACTCTTCTCAGTGGAAGTCAGCTTGGCTGGATCCAAGGAGGAAAACGGCAATGGGTACCAGAGGGAGCCAGAGAGGGCAGCGGGAACCCAGATAACACCGGGCTGTGAAACCTTTCTGTGCAGTGGGAAGTGGTCAGGGGGTAGTCCAAGAGGATAAGGAATGTAAATCAATATTCTGTTTCTATAGAGGGAATGAAGAGGTTGTGGGCAAGATTGGAAGCTGGAAGATCCCTAGACAGCAGGGTTTTAATGGTTTACCCTTAGGCAACTCACAGAATAGATTTGGGATTTATTTTAGAGGTACTGCTGACAGGATTTGCCTGTGGATTGGATGTGAAAAGTGAAGCTTAAAGAGAATTAGAAATGTAAGTTTCAGCCTTAAATAATGCTGCTGCCTTCTCTACTTCATTGGTTTTCTCTGTACCCCTTTTTTGTTTTCCTCTTTTCTTTGTGCTACTGTGAGAATCTTTAATGCTCATATCCCCTGGTTAATTGACCCACTTGAGTCTCAGTTTAGAACTCACAACTCCAGAAACTTGTCCTGAGTTCCCACACTGTGGGGAATGTCCCATCCACATGACATGTGATCTTGTCTTTCTCCTGGTATAAGTTTCTATGTGGTTCACAGGACTTCAAACACAGGGGTTCGAGTGCTGACTCTAGAGCCATTTCCAGTAGGTTTGTGTCCCTGCTCTGTTACTAACAAGTGGAGTGAATTTCAGCAGATACTTAAGGATGCCCTAGTTCCCACATTTGTGAGGTACAGATAACAAAACTGTCTACCACAGAGAAAATTTTGTTTGATATGGCATACAAAAAAAAGGCTTAGCATAATACTAATACAGAACATCACTGACTCGATGGCCACAAATTTGAGCAAACTCCAGGAGATAGAGTGGTGCAGTCAGTGGGGTCGCAAAGAGTCCCGCATGACTTAGCGACTGAAAAACACAAACAGTACAGAGTAAATACTAGATAAATGATAGCCACAACGCTATTATCCCTGTTATGACTTTATATCACCCATCTCTTCGAGAGTCCCTTGAACAGCAAGAAGGTCAAACCAGTCAGTCCTAAAGGAAAGCAACCCTGAATAGCCATTGCAAAAGCTGATGCTGAAACTGAAGCTCCTATACTTCAGCTACCTGATACAAAGAAAGGACTCACTGGAAAAGACTCTGATGCTGGGGGGAAAAAAATAGAAGGCAAAAGGAGAAGGGGATGACAGAGAACAAGATGGCTGGATGGCATCTCTGAGTCAATGGACATGACTTTGAGCCAGCTCCAGGAGATTGTGAAGGACAGGGAAGCCTGGCATGCTGCAGTCCATGGGGTCACAAAGAGTCGGACACAACTGAGCAACTCAACTGAACTGAATCTGCAGAACCAGAACCAAGACAAAAAAATACCTAAATAATTCAGATCTAGAGAGAGAAAAAAAATCTCTCCTGTAACACACACTCAAGATGGATAATTTGATTTATTAGCCAATTCAGACAAATGCACATGGGGGAGTTGTTAGGAGCTATTTTCAGACCCCACTTCCTCTACCTAATTTGGGCTTTAATTTCTAGGTCCAGAGATAGCACTTACCATATGAGACTGACCCACAGTGTTATTTTTCTTTGAGGTCTCACCTGGGCAGGTGCATGTGCAAAAGACAAGAGAGGTTAGAGAGGCTGAAGGAGTGGCCCGTGGCCCTCTTAATCATTCATCATTGTCTACTTCCTTTTTTTTTTTTTTTTTTAACAAGAGGACTTGTCGTTGTCCACCATCACATCCACGGCAAGCTGACTCCTCCTCCCTGGCAACAGTTTTCTTTCACTTGCAACAGTTTTCGCCCTACACATTTGCGGCTTCTGTGGACTCATTAGCAACCGATGCTTTTAGATCCTAGTCGCCTCGCTTTGCTAAAGCGGCTAGAGGTCATCTGGAAAGTCTTTTGCCTCAAATCGCCCCATTCAGAAGGCCCTCTCATTCCTCCTGCGGTGCTTTCGAATCCGCGCCCTCCTCTGGTCCTGGTCCAGGCGCACAAGAAGCGCTCGAGGAGGACGCAGGTGATCCGGAGAAAGGGGCGTGGGGCTGGCGTGCTGTGAAGGCTCCCAGTGAGTAACTCAGAGATCGAACCTGGGCCGGAAAAAAGGCGGGGCCTTGAATCAGAGAGTCCCTTGAACAGCAAGAAGGTCAAACCAGTCAGTCCTAAAGGAAAGCAACCCTGAATAGCCATTGCAAAAGCTGATGCTGAAACTGAAGCTCCTATACTTCAGCTACCTGATACAAAGAAAGGACTCACTGGAAAAGACTCTGATGCTGGGGGGAAAAAAATAGAAGGCAAAAGGAGAAGGGGATGACAGAGAACAAGATGGCTGGATGGCATCTCTGAGTCAATGGACATGACTTTGAGCCAGCTCCAGGAGATTGTGAAGGACAGGGAAGCCTGGCATGCTGCAGTCCATGGGGTCACAAAGAGTCGGACACAACTGAGCAACTCAACTGAACTGAATCTGCAGAACCAGAACCAAGACAAAAAAATACCTAAATAATTCAGATCTAGAGAGAGAGAGAAAAAAAATCTCTCCTGTAACACACACTCAAGATGGATAATTTGATTTATTAGCCAATTCAGACAAATGCACATGGGGGAGTTGTTAGGAGCTATTTTCAGACCCCACTTCCTCTACCTAATTTGGGCTTTAATTTCTAGGTCCAGAGATAGCACTTACCATATGAGACTGACCCACAGTGTTATTTTTCTTTGAGGTCTCACCTGGGCAGGTGCATGTGCAAAAGACAAGAGAGGTTAGAGAGGCTGAAGGAGTGGCCCGTGGCCCTCTTAATCATTCATCATTGTCTACTTCCTTTTTTTTTTTTTTTTTTAACAAGAGGACTTGTCGTTGTCCACCATCACATCCACGGCAAGCTGACTCCTCCTCCCTGGCAACAGTTTTCTTTCACTTGCAACAGTTTTCGCCCTACACATTTGCGGCTTCTGTGGACTCATTAGCAACCGATGCTTTTAGATCCTAGTCGCCTCGCTTTGCTAAAGCGGCTAGAGGTCATCTGGAAAGTCTTTTGCCTCAAATCGCCCCATTCAGAAGGCCCTCTCATTCCTCCTGCGGTGCTTTCGAATCCGCGCCCTCCTCTGGTCCTGGTCCAGGCGCACAAGAAGCGCTCGAGGAGGACGCAGGTGATCCGGAGAAAGGGGCGTGGGGCTGGCGTGCTGTGAAGGCTCCCCAGTGAGTAACTCAGAGATCGAACCTGCAGACCAAGCGCCAAGTAGAAACTGAAAGTACACAGCCGGCTGATCCTACGGAAGTTATGGGAAAGGCAAAGCGCAGAGCCGGGCCGTGGTGTGTGCCGCCCCCCTTGGGATGGCTGAAGCAGCAGGCGCGGCGTGGGTAGGAGGAACCAGCGGCAGAGACGGCCCTACCCGGCACGGACTCCCGGCAACTCCGCGGAAGACCAGGGTCTTGGGAGTGACTATGGGCGGTGAGAGCTCGCTCCTGCTGCAGATGCGGTCATCATGACCACGCCCGCCTCCCGCAGACCATGTTCCATGGTAAGCGCTCCTCTCCCGGGCGCAGAAATTCAGGCGCCCAGCACGCCCGGGGACTCTGGGACGCGCCGCGGGGCCCCGCGCCCGGGCGCCACCGGGTACAGCCCGGCCTTGCCCTTTGGACCTGCGGAGAGCCCTGTCTCTGCCCCGGGGCCGCTGGCAGCCGCGCCCGAGTACCCTGGCCCGTCGCCACCTGCACCTGGGGCTGCCGCGCCTGGCGAGCTGCGTGGGAACAGCAGTCCCGGACGCCGGCTGTCGGTCCCGAGCCCCTGCGTTGCAGCCTCCGCGCTGCTCAGCGCGGGCAGCCCGCACCCGGGTCGCGGGGGTCGCAAGACACTCCGTCCGTCTCCCCGCGCCAGCGCCGCCCGCTGTCAAGCGGGTGCCCAATCCACCCGCCCCGGGCTCCTGGCCTCGCCGCGGTACTCACGGGCGCCCCGGGATCGGCGAGGATGTGGGCTCTTGCCGCTCCAGCTCCTTAGAGAAGTGAAAGCGAAGCTCCCACGGGACACGCTTTTAAACCCCACGGGGACAGGTCCCTGGAAAACCCCGTTTTCCCCCCTCACGGAGGCTGGGAGTTTCCGACCGGGGGTGTACCCAGTGTCTTTTGCTGGGAAACCAAGTGCTCCGGCTGGCACCGAGAAAGGCCACTTTCGTTTGTTTGTTTGTTTGTTTTCCTATATGGGTGCTCCTTAATGGAAGCGGGATTAATAGGCATAATTCTAAAGTTTAGAGCCTTGCTGAGATGGAATCTGTTTTACTTGTGCGGAATACAAACTTAAAATGGACAAGGACAGAGTTGAAGCGATGACTTTGGCAGCCAGATGGCCAGTAGAGTCCGAAAGTTGATTGGGAAAAAGAAAAAAAAGAGGGCGTGGGGAGATATGAGTAGAAAGGATCTGCTGACGGAAATGCTACTGTTTTACAGTAAATACTTCTTCTAACAAAAGGAGAGGAAGGAGGGAGGGGACCAGAACAGGGAGGAGGTTGTTCTGTGTTCAATGCTTGGTCTCTATCCTTGCCTGGCTGCACCGTTAGATTAGACGAGCTCTTTGCCCACTCATAGGTACTTACTAAAGCGTCAAAAATTGACCTAGCCTGAAAGTACCTGATCAGTAGCAAAATAAAGGAGTCAGGTTTAGTGTACAGAGTATTCGTCATGGGCATCCTTCAGAAGTTTAATACAGAATTAGAAATTAGGTAGATTCCTGTTTTCTTGACAATGCCCAAGAGTCTTCTGCAATGGGTTCTTTCTGGATCGCTCTCAGTTCTGATCCTCCCAACACCTGATCTAGAATGGAGAGGTACAACAAGAAAAGAAAGCTAAGGTGTCCATTATTAACCAGGAGTCTCTCTTCCCTGAAGTATATCTGTACCAATCACATATCATAAGTTATCAGCAACCAGAATCTTAGAATTCTAAGCTGCTAATAATAATTACCCTGAGTGTCTCTGCAATTTGTTCCAATAGATTTCATAGAGACTTGGAGGATAGGGTTACTTTTTATCCTTTAACTTTGCCACTTCTTTTGGGAGTTGAGGTATTTGAGGACCTATTATGTGATCCTCCATTGTGCTTTATAGTTTAGATAATTTAATTATTTGAGGACCCCCAAATGGAACAGTAATAAAATCAGGAAGCTGAGAAAGATTAGAAAGCCAGAACAAATTTAAGGAGAACTACACAGGGCACCACATCAATGCTGAAATACCTTAGACAAAAATGGAAGAGCTTATTTTGTAGGACCAACTTATATGCTGATTTCACACATGTGAGGTGAGATTTTTTTTCTGGCTTCACCTGTGATATATAATCTAGTGTAATAAAAGCAGATAATTAGTACATTTGCCCCCCTGAAATGCGAAAATGCAATACAATGTCTCAGAGCTTGGCCAAGAAGGCACCATAGTGCTTTTCATGGGGTGGGGTTTTGTACTTTTGACACACATGCAGTAATGTGTGTAGGAAGACTGTGTTGATTGGGAAAAGAAAAGATGGGGAGATAGAGAAGGATCTGCTGACGGAAATGCTACTGTTTTACAGTAACTACTTCTGCTAACACAAGGAGAGGAAGGAGGAGGGACCAGAACAGGGAGGAGGTTGTTCTGTGTTCAATGCTTGGTCTCTATCCTTGCCTGGCTGCACCGTTAGATTAGACGAGCTCTTTGCCCACTCATAGGTACTTACTAAAGCGTCAAAAATTGACCTAGCCTGAAAGTACCTGATCAGTAGCAAAATAAAGGAGTCAGGTTTAGTGTACAGAGTATTCGTCATGGGCATCCTTCAGAAGTTTAATACAGAATTAGAAATTAGGTAGATTCCTGTTTTCTTGACAATGCCCAAGAGTCTTCTGCAATGGGTTCTTTCTGGATCGCTCTCAGTTCTGATCCTCCCAACACCTGATCTAGAATGGAGAGGTACAACAAGAAAAGAAAGCTAAGGTGTCCATTATTAACCAGGAGTCTCTCTTCCCTGAAGTATATCTGTACCAATCACATATCATAAGTTATCAGCAACCAGAATCTTAGAATTCTAAGCTGCTAATAATAATTACCCTGAGTGTCTCTGCAATTTGTTCCAATAGATTTCATAGAGACTTGGAGGATAGGGTTACTTTTTATCCTTTAACTTTGCCACTTCTTTTGGGAGTTGAGGTATTTGAGGACCTATTATGTGATCCTCCATTGTGCTTTATAGTTTAGATAATTTAATTATTTGAGGACCCCCAAATGGAACAGTAATAAAATCAGGAAGCTGAGAAAGATTAGAAAGCCAGAACAAATTTAAGGAGAACTACACAGGGCACCACATCAATGCTGAAATACCTTAGACAAAAATGGAAGAGCTTATTTTGTAGGACCAACTTATATGCTGATTTCACACATGTGAGGTGAGATTTTTTTTCTGGCTTCACCTGTGATATATAATCTAGTGTAATAAAAGCAGATAATTAGTACATTTGCCCCCCTGAAATGCGAAAATGCAATACAATGTCTCAGAGCTTGGCCAAGAAGGCACCATAGTGCTTTTCATGTGGAGGAAGATGGGGTTTTTGTACTTTTGACACACATGCAGTTATTTTTGTAGGAAGCTGTGTAGCTCAGTGGCTAAAAAGCTTTGTTTCTAGACTTCAATCTGACAATCTTGGATCTGAATCCTGCCTCTTACAAGACTTATTTTTTATGGGAAACAATTGAGAACCCCAGATACTCCATCTGCAAAAAAATTTAGTAATTGGTAGTACTTACCTCAATGGTTATGGGATTAAATGAAATATTGTATGTGGTATTATAGGATGGCTTCAGAAATGTCTTTAACAGCTGTGTAGTATGGAACTTATAGATAGAATTTAGAATTCAATCAATATATTTATGGCAAGTATTAGAATTCTTCATGTGAGCATAATCAAATTCATTTTAGAACCTTAAAAATCTGGTCTCCATATAACATATGGTTATTTCCTACTGTTTATAAACTTTCTCTTTATTCACTCGCTTGTGTCAACTGCTGATATTAAAGCCAAGTCATATATATTTAGTTAATGTCTTTCATTCCATCCTGAATATCTCTTGACCATTTCTAGTGAAAATAGGTCTATGTAATGCTTACAGTAGACAATCAATAAAGACTGATTGGTCTTAAACATAATGAAAGATGGTATTTGAAGGACTGTGCAAACTGATTCGTTTATGTTCACTTTGACCCCATAACTTAAATATCTGAGGATTGGATGTATTATTTGGCTTCATTTACAAACTAACAGGACTTTTTAAGACAGCCATCATTCTGATTTAACCAAATTCCCCACTGAAAATACATTCTCCAGTTGCAATCCCTTTAGGAAATCTAAAGAAAATTCCACAAGCCCAAGCTTGCCTTGCATTATACTTTATGGTTTATCATTTTTTGTAAACTAAGAGAGAGGTCAAGGTGGGGGGATGGGGTAGCTATCTATGTCTATTTTGTAGGACCAACTTATATGCTGATTTCACACATGTGAGGTGAGATTTTTCTGGCTTCACCTGTGATATATAATCTAGTGTAATAAAAGCAGATAATTAGTACATTTGCCCCCCTGAAATGCGAAAATGCAATACAATGTCTCAGAGCTTGGCCAAGAAGGCACCATAGTGCTTTTCATGTGGAGGAAGATGGGGTTTTTGTACTTTTGACACACATGCAGTTATTTTTGTAGGAAGCTGTGTAGCTCAGTGGCTAAAAAGCTTTGTTTCTAGACTTCAATCTGACAATCTTGGATCTGAATCCTGCCTCTTACAAGACTTATTTTTTATGGGAAACAATTGAGAACCCCAGATACTCCATCTGCAAAAAAATTTAGTAATTGGTAGTACTTACCTCAATGGTTATGGGATTAAATGAAATATTGTATGTGGTATTATAGGATGGCTTCAGAAATGTCTTTAACAGCTGTGTAGTATGGAACTTATAGATAGAATTTAGAATTCAATCAATATATTTATGGCAAGTATTAGAATTCTTCATGTGAGCATAATCAAATTCATTTTAGAACCTTAAAAATCTGGTCTCCATATAACATATGGTTATTTCCTACTGTTTATAAACTTTCTCTTTATTCACTCGCTTGTGTCAACTGCTGATATTAAAGCCAAGTCATATATATTTAGTTAATGTCTTTCATTCCATCCTGAATATCTCTTGACCATTTCTAGTGAAAATAGGTCTATGTAATGCTTACAGTAGACAATCAATAAAGACTGATTGGTCTTAAACATAATGAAAGATGGTATTTGAAGGACTGTGCAAACTGATTCGTTTATGTTCACTTTGACCCCATAACTTAAATATCTGAGGATTGGATGTATTATTTGGCTTCATTTACAAACTAACAGGACTTTTTAAGACAGCCATCATTCTGATTTAACCAAATTCCCCACTGAAAATACATTCTCCAGTTGCAATCCCTTTAGGAAATCTAAAGAAAATTCCACAAGCCCAAGCTTGCCTTGCATTATACTTTATGGTTTATCATTTTTTGTAAACTAAGAGAGAGGTCAAGGTGGGGGGATGGGGTAGCTATCTATGTCTAATCTAAAACAAAAATAAAGCAGAGTCCTTTCCTATTGTGACAACAAGGTCAAAAACAGGCTTAAACTAGGCACTATTAATATTTTACTTTCTATGTGGTATAGAGAAAAGACTTCAATGGCAGGCCAAACTGAAAGTCATTGATGAGAAAGCTAGGAACATCTGAGATGTGCGTTTGAAGTGCTGAATGTGGTTGCAACATTGTTCATCAGGAGATTTCAGATCTAAAGCGTTACTCTATTTGGATGGCTAGTTAGATTCTTAGAATTGAGGTGATCAAGAGTTGAAAGGAACATCGAGAGATCATTTAGTCTAAGGTTTGCATTTCACAAATTAAGTAAGTGAAGCTTTTGAGATGCTCTGTTCTTCAGTCTCCCAACCTATTTCCATACCAAGACCAAGTCTCTGCCTCTCCTCTGTACTTTTTATGTTTTGCCTTGGTCTATCTGGGACTGAGCTGCTAGTGGCAGTTTAGTCACTTGGTTGTGTTCAACTCTTTTGCGACCCAATGGACTATGGCCCGCCAGGTGTCTCTGTCCATGGGATGACTGGAGTGAGTTGCCATTTTCTTTTCCAGGGGATCTTCCCGACCCAGGGATCGAACCTTTGTCTCCTGCATTGTAGATGGATTCTTTACCACCGAGTCGCCAGGGATAAGGCAAATGTTGTTTTAGAATTGGGAAACTAGTTGTAGTTCACAAAAAAGACTGAATTTTATGCTACGTCATCAATTGAAAGCATTGATAAAATACTATCCGGTGAATAAATGCATCAAGGTGAGTTTGGGGAGCATTAATCACTGAAATGTAGAGTGAAGAGGACACAACTAGTACTCAGAGAAAAGAAAGCTGCCTCCTTAACTGAAACGTAAAATGTGGACCTTTAAAATTATACTTACATACAATAGTAAAAAATGTCTCTTTTTCACTGTAATATTTAATTATTTTTTATATTTCCTTTAAAGCTCACTTTAAGCTACATGCCGCATAAACTTTCCTTATCCTTTATTCCTCCTGAAGTATCTCTGGTAGACACCTTTAAGACCACAGAGAAATAAAAAGTTTGGCTCTGTGCATCTAGACAAACCTGGTCACAAAGTTAGGACTCAGTAAATAACAACTGATCATTGAGAATCTTCAAGAGGGAGAGACCATGGTAGAAGAAAAAGAGGTGGAGCTAGATAGTAGTACATGGAGGTAGTTTTCATTTAGACCAGAGTGATGACATGTTATCAAAAGACTGTGGGCAGGCTTCCTTGGTAGCTTAGGGGTAAAGAATCTGCTTGCCAATGCAGGAGATATGGGTTCAGTCCCTGGGAAGACCCCACATACCTCACAGCAACTAAGCCCATGTGCTACAGCTATTGAGCCTGTGTTCTAGAGCCCAGGGCAGTGTGGGGCACAATGACTGAACCCACATGCTGTGACCACTAAAGCCTGCACACCCTAGACTCCGTGCTCTGCACAAGAGAAACCATGGCAATGAGAAGCCCATTGCAACTAGAGCAAAGCCCACATGGCAAGGAAAACCCAGCACAGCCAGAGATAAATCAATAAGTAAAATTATGTTTTAAAAGATTATGGACATTTATGATCGCATCTCCTTGAAGCAACCATCTGAGGTTAGAATCCTGACCTGGCACCTACTATTTATGTCTTATAAAAAAGATTAGCTAGCAGGTAGGACTGTTCTGATCCTTGGAGATAGTAAGTATAAGACACTGAGCAGTGTTTGGTACATGACAGGTACTCAATTACAGGTACTAGAATCATCATTATTGTTATTAACCTCCTAAGTGAATTCTTGCTCATCCTGCCTATAGAAACTTAGCAGCAGAGCTTTGAATAGATTTACCTCTTATTTTGTTTTTCTTACCTTATTAAGTGTCAGTGACATATGAAGATTTGATGTAAGATTCATATCTGTTCCTCTATCTGCTACCCAGTCTACATTCTCTATCATAAAAATATGGGTCACTAATAGCACACAATTTAATGGGGAGAGTTAGTTCTGTATGACAGATAATGATACCATAGATTAGAATGTTATTGGGAAGTTTATGATATATCTGACAGTCTTTAGGTCTTTGGGTTCCCAGAACCATTGTTTGTAATCTTAACCAGGAGAAGGCATACATGTGAAATGTTGTGCACTCAACAAGAACAGTTAACGCTTGCTGGGAAAGTCACGGGAAACACATTGTCAGCAATACTAAAGTTAGGCTCAGCAATGACTGAAAAAAAAAAATTTTAGTAGTACATGGAGGTAGTTTTCATTTAGACCAGAGTGATGACATGTTATCAAAAGACTGTGGGCAGGCTTCCTTGGTAGCTTAGGGGTAAAGAATCTGCTTGCCAATGCAGGAGATATGGGTTCAGTCCCTGGGAAGACCCCACATACCTCACAGCAACTAAGCCCATGTGCTACAGCTATTGAGCCTGTGTTCTAGAGCCCAGGGCAGTGTGGGGCACAATGACTGAACCCACATGCTGTGACCACTAAAGCCTGCACACCCTAGACTCCGTGCTCTGCACAAGAGAAACCATGGCAATGAGAAGCCCATTGCAACTAGAGCAAAGCCCACATGGCAAGGAAAACCCAGCACAGCCAGAGATAAATCAATAAGTAAAATTATGTTTTAAAAGATTATGGACATTTATGATCGCATCTCCTTGAAGCAACCATCTGAGGTTAGAATCCTGACCTGGCACCTACTATTTATGTCTTATAAAAAAGATTAGCTAGCAGGTAGGACTGTTCTGATCCTTGGAGATAGTAAGTATAAGACACTGAGCAGTGTTTGGTACATGACAGGTACTCAATTACAGGTACTAGAATCATCATTATTGTTATTAACCTCCTAAGTGAATTCTTGCTCATCCTGCCTATAGAAACTTAGCAGCAGAGCTTTGAATAGATTTACCTCTTATTTTGTTTTTCTTACCTTATTAAGTGTCAGTGACATATGAAGATTTGATGTAAGATTCATATCTGTTCCTCTATCTGCTACCCAGTCTACATTCTCTATCATAAAAATATGGGTCACTAATAGCACACAATTTAATGGGGAGAGTTAGTTCTGTATGACAGATAATGATACCATAGATTAGAATGTTATTGGGAAGTTTATGATATATCTGACAGTCTTTAGGTCTTTGGGTTCCCAGAACCATTGTTTGTAATCTTAACCAGGAGAAGGCATACATGTGAAATGTTGTGCACTCAACAAGAACAGTTAACGCTTGCTGGGGAAAGTCACGGGAAACACATTGTCAGCAATACTAAAGTGTTTACAGAAAGATGCAAACAAGACACTCTGGCAAGCTTGTGAAGCAATACGTCCCTATAAAACCAGATTTGAATGCTCCAGGGAATCGCTGGCTTTTTATCAGTATATTACTACTGCCCAAAATGATGCCATTTATAATTTCATCCATTTTGACTAAAAATGGTCCCTGATTGAGAAGACTTATTTAGAAACAGATATACATCATTAGTTAACAGGGTATGAATTTATTTGCTGAGTCTTCCTAACATGTCAAGAAGCTAAACAGGGCAGTGTTTGATGAGAATATGGGCCTCTGAGTATTTAGAAGGAGAAGATACTGAAAAGACAAGGAGTCTTGTAAGTGTCACCTTTATGACATTTCGGGGAAAGGTAAGACTTTTAAGGGCCATTATTAAAAAGAAAGAATATAATCACAGTTCCATACCATGGAGATAAACTTCCTGCAGTGTTGCCTCCAGGAAGCAGCTGGACACTTGTTTTACATAAATATACAGTCACATGTCATAGATCACAAACTTTCAAGAACTTCTCAGTTTTAGCCTGTAGTTTACCTGTAAGATTCATATCTGCTTCATTTTCTGTCAATGAAACAAAAAGACTTGACTGTGATCACACCTGTGCTCCACTATCCCAAAGAATTCTATCTGAATAAAAACAGAAAAAACCTAAACCTAAACCCTAAAAGATTGCCTTGCTTTGGTTGTTTCATAATATTGAACATTACGGTTTTTCCTATCCTATGCAAAACCAAAACACATTTTAAAAATTCTTAGAAATAAGTGGTCAGGCCAATGGAAACCATGCCAAAAGATGATATAAGGTGACTTAAGACTTTTGGCTTATTCTTATTCACTGTTGAATTTAGTTTCTTTCACATTCTCTATCATAAAATATGGGTCACTAATAGCACACAATTTAATGGGGAGAGTTAGTTCTGTATGACAGATAAGGGAAATTAGAATGTTATTGGGAAGTTTATGAGATATCTGACAGTCTTTAGGTCTTTGGGTTCCCAGAACCATTGTTTGTAATCTTAACCAGGAGAAGGCATACATGTGAAATGTTGTGCACTCAACAAGAACAGTTAACGCTTGCTGGGGAAAGTCACGGGAAACACATTGTCAGCAATACTAAAGTGTTTACAGAAAGATGCAAACAAGACACTCTGGCAAGCTTGTGAAGCAATACGTCCCTATAAAACCAGATTTGAATGCTCCAGGGAATCGCTGGCTTTTTATCAGTATATTACTACTGCCCAAAATGATGCCATTTATAATTTCATCCATTTTGACTAAAAATGGTCCCTGATTGAGAAGACTTATTTAGAAACAGATATACATCATTAGTTAACAGGGTATGAATTTATTTGCTGAGTCTTCCTAACATGTCAAGAAGCTAAACAGGGCAGTGTTTGATGAGAATATGGGCCTCTGAGTATTTAGAAGGAGAAGATACTGAAAAGACAAGGAGTCTTGTAAGTGTCACCTTTATGACATTTCGGGGAAAGGTAAGACTTTTAAGGGCCATTATTAAAAAGAAAGAATATAATCACAGTTCCATACCATGGAGATAAACTTCCTGCAGTGTTGCCTCCAGGAAGCAGCTGGACACTTGTTTTACATAAATATACAGTCACATGTCATAGATCACAAACTTTCAAGAACTTCTCAGTTTTAGCCTGTAGTTTACCTGTAAGATTCATATCTGCTTCATTTTCTGTCAATGAAACAAAAAGACTTGACTGTGATCACACCTGTGCTCCACTATCCCAAAGAATTCTATCTGAATAAAAACAGAAAAAACCTAAACCTAAACCCTAAAAGATTGCCTTGCTTTGGTTGTTTCATAATATTGAACATTACGGTTTTTCCTATCCTATGCAAAACCAAAACACATTTTAAAAATTCTTAGAAATAAGTGGTCAGGCCAATGGAAACCATGCCAAAAGATGATATAAGGTGACTTAAGACTTTTGGCTTATTCTTATTCACTGTTGAATTTAGTTTCTTTCAGGTATATCTTTGGAATTCCTCCCCTGATCCTTGTTCTGTTGCCAGTAGCATCGTCTGACTGTGATATTGACGGGAAAGACGGCGGAGCGTATCAGGATGTTCTAATGGTCAACATCGATGGCTTGGTATGTGTTTATTTTCCTCACATTTTAACTTATTGGCACAGTTTGATATGTGCTGTTGGTATGCAGTTTTATATTATACTATTTATTTATGTTCCTTGAAGGATGGTAAAATAATTAAAGAATAAAAGTGAATGGGATGCTAACAATATTATTTTAGAGCTGGCATTATTGTATCCTTTTAAAAAGAATTCTTTCTTAAAAGTCAGACTCTCACAGCTCATCAACCCTAGTTCTTTTCACTACCAAAATTTTTGTGAACATAAATTTAGTATAGCTATCTGTATTTCCTCCCTTCCCACTGATGATCCCTATAAAATCATTCTATTAGGAAAAGGAAAATAATTGAATAGAATGTTTAAAACTTATCATGAAGGGATTTCCCTAACAGTCCAATGGTTAAGACTCCATGCTTCCACTGCAGGGCAAAATGTTTGATCTCTGGTCAGAGAACTAAGTGTGAAAAATGATCATGAAAAGAGAAAGAGATGTGTAGTTATTTTATTTTATCTGGATGTGTGTACATGCATGAAAAGTGAAAGTGTTAGTCATGTCCAACTCTTTACAAACCCATGGACTATAACCCTTCAGGCTCTTCAAATCTATGGAATTCTCCAGGCAAGAATACTGGAGTGGGTTGCCATTTGCTTCTCCAGGGGATCTTCCGGACCCAGGGATTGAACCTGGGTCTCCTGCATTGCAGGCAGATTCTTTACCATCTGAGCCACCAGGGAAGTCCCATGTACATGCATATATCTAAGCATTTTAATACATATACATACATATGCATACATATGTATGTATGTTCATATATACATATATAAAGTACTGTGTTATTTTTTACTTACTATGGGCATTTTTTTTGATAACAGCTATTATTCTTTAGAGCAGTTTTAGGCTTACAGAAAAGCTGAGAAAGTATATGCACACCCTCCCTCTGCACAATTTCCCCTGTTGACAACATCTTGCATTTGTGTGGTACATTAGTCACAATTGATGAACTAATATTGATACATTGTTATTAACTAAATCCCAGAGTGGACATTAGGGTGTACTTTCCGTGTTGCACAATTTTTGGGGTTTTGACTAATGCCTGGTATCCTGTGTCCACCTTGGCAGTATCAAGCAGAAGAGTCTCACTGTCCTTGAAAATTTCCTGTGTTCCACTGATTCATCCTCCCTCCCTCCCCTTAACCCATGGCAACCACAGATCTGTTTATGGTCTCTGTGGTTAGCCTCTCAAGAATGTCATATAGTTGGAGTCATGCAGTTTGTAACTTTTTTAGACTGGATTCTTTCACTTAGCAATGCGTACTTAAGGTTCTTCCCTGCCTTTTTGTGGCTTGATAGCTCATTTCTTTTTATTGTTGAGTAAAATTCCATTGAATGGATGTACTACAGTTTATTTCTCCATTTACTGCTTGAAGGATATGTCTTGGTTACTTCTAATTTCTGACAATTATGAATAAAGCTTCTATAAACATTCATGTGCAGGGTGTGTGTGGACATTCGTTTTCAACTCATTTGGATAAATTCCTAGGAGAAGGATTGATGGATCATATGGTAAGACTCTGTAGCTTAGTACTAAACTGCCATACTGTCTTCCAAAGTGACTGTACCATTTTGCCTAGTCATCAGCAATGAATGAGAGCTCCTGATGCCTCACATTCTTGCCAGCATTTAGCATAGTCAGTGTTTTTAAGTTTTAGCTATTCTAATAGAGGTGTCATGGTACCTCATTGTAGTTTGAATTAGCAATTCCCTAATGTCGTATGATGTTGAACATCTTTCATATACTATTGTCATCTGTGTATCTTCTTTGGTGAGGTATCATGACTCACCTCTTACCTGACATCCTAACAATACTGAATCTTACTATCCATGATCATGGAATATCTTTCTATTTATGTTTTTATATCTTTCATCAGAATGTTTTGCTTTTCCTCATATTGATCTTGTTCATATTTTGTTAGAGCTATACCTAAGCACAATATTTCATATTTTGGGTAGTTTTGTAACTTGTGCTGTAGTTCAAATTCCAGCTATTCATTGCAGGTGTATAGGAGAGCAATTGACTTTGGTAGATAACCTTGTCTCCTAAAGCCTTGGTGTAACTGGTTTTTAGTTTCTGGGAATGGTGTTGATATTGTTGCTATTCTTTGGGATTTTCAACATAGACAAATAAGTCATCTACAAAAAAAATTTTTTTTTACAGTGTAAGAGCTATATGAATATAATAGGATATGTTGATTTAACATTAATTAGTACTTGAAACCCCAAATGGCAAAGGAAACCCTCTCGGATGTTCATAAGATGGGAATAATTATCAAACCTTTCCCCTCCGTCCATTCTACTGTCTTTTCTGCATATTCGTACTAAAGGGCCATGACTACTTGGGAAATCAGTATCATACTTCTAGGGGGTATTTAGGAAACTCGAGATGCTATACACTGAATGCTTTACCACAGACAACTGCTGACAAAATTCCACACTAAGCCCAAAAGGGAATTTTTCATAATTTCTGACAATTATGAATAAAGCTTCTATAAACATTCATGTGCAGGGTGTGTGTGGACATTCGTTTTCAACTCATTTGGATAAATTCCTAGGAGAAGGATTGATGGATCATATGGTAAGACTCTGTAGCTTAGTACTAAACTGCCATACTGTCTTCCAAAGTGACTGTACCATTTTGCCTAGTCATCAGCAATGAATGAGAGCTCCTGATGCCTCACATTCTTGCCAGCATTTAGCATAGTCAGTGTTTTTAAGTTTTAGCTATTCTAATAGAGGTGTCATGGTACCTCATTGTAGTTTGAATTAGCAATTCCCTAATGTCGTATGATGTTGAACATCTTTCATATACTATTGTCATCTGTGTATCTTCTTTGGTGAGGTATCATGACTCACCTCTTACCTGACATCCTAACAATACTGAATCTTACTATCCATGATCATGGAATATCTTTCTATTTATGTTTTTATATCTTTCATCAGAATGTTTTGCTTTTCCTCATATTGATCTTGTTCATATTTTGTTAGAGCTATACCTAAGCACAATATTTCATATTTTGGGTAGTTTTGTAACTTGTGCTGTAGTTCAAATTCCAGCTATTCATTGCAGGTGTATAGGAGAGCAATTGACTTTGGTAGATAACCTTGTCTCCTAAAGCCTTGGTGTAACTGGTTTTTAGTTTCTGGGAATGGTGTTGATATTGTTGCTATTCTTTGGGATTTTCAACATAGACAAATAAGTCATCTACAAAAAAAATTTTTTTTTACAGTGTAAGAGCTATATGAATATAATAGGATATGTTGATTTAACATTAATTAGTACTTGAAACCCCAAATGGCAAAGGAAACCCTCTCGGATGTTCATAAGATGGGAATAATTATCAAACCTTTCCCCTCCGTCCATTCTACTGTCTTTTCTGCATATTCGTACTAAAGGGCCATGACTACTTGGGAAATCAGTATCATACTTCTAGGGGGTATTTAGGAAACTCGAGATGCTATACACTGAATGCTTTACCACAGACAACTGCTGACAAAAATTCCACACTACATGGTCATTGCCCAATTTTATCATGCATTGAGATCATTTTCTGCAGTAAATTATGCTACTAAATATCTTGAATCAAGAAAATGGTTTTTATTCTTAGTTTTTTTTAATTATTTATTTATTCATTTTTTATTTTGGGCCCTGCTTGGTTTTCATTGCTGCATGCAGACTTTCTCTGCTTGCAATGAGCAAAGGCTACTCTCTCATTGCTCTGTGAGGGCTTCTCATTGAGATGGCTTCTCTTATTGTGGAAAATGAGCTCTACAGTATGGGGACTTCAGGAACTGCGATGCAGGGGCTTAGTTGCTCCATAGCATGTGGGATCTTCCTGGACCTGTGGTCGAACCCATGTCCCTGCATTGGCAGGTGATTCTTAACCACTGGAACACTGGTAAGTCCCTTTACTTACTCTTCTCACCTTCCTTTCACAGAGGCAAACTCTGTTATGTGGCAGAGCCAGGGTCTGAGGCTCTGCTATTCATCAGCACACTCTCCTGCATTCCAATAGTAATTACTGTGTCATGATATGCTCCAGTCAACATTCAGGCCTGTTATGTGCCTGTTGTATGGTGGCATCGTGGGAGTGTGGGGGAAGATGCAGAGATGGACCAGATACAGACCCGTCTTTTAAGACACTTACTTTGGGTGATGGTTAAGTCTTGGTGTGAAGAATGCAAGTTGCAGCTTGAAAAGGAGTGGCTGCCATACTCTTGAACAGACTGGTTGTGAGTCAGATTTGGAAACAAAGAAGTATAAACTGTGTGCTAGGAGGAGTTGAATATATCAGCTTGGGGGACTAGGTTGCTAGAAAATTAAGTCATCTACAAAAAATTTTTTTACAGTGTAAGAGCTATATGAATATAATAGGATATGTTGATTTAACATTAATTAGTACTTGAAACCCCAAATGGCAAAGGAAACCCTCTCGGATGTTCATAAGATGGGAATAATTATCAAACCTTTCCCCTCCGTCCATTCTACTGTCTTTTCTGCATATTCGTACTAAAGGGCCATGACTACTTGGGAAATCAGTATCATACTTCTAGGGGGTATTTAGGAAACTCGAGATGCTATACACTGAATGCTTTACCACAGACAACTGCTGACAAAAATTCCACACTACATGGTCATTGCCCAATTTTATCATGCATTGAGATCATTTTCTGCAGTAAATTATGCTACTAAATATCTTGAATCAAGAAAATGGTTTTTATTCTTAGTTTTTTTTAATTATTTATTTATTCATTTTTTATTTTGGGCCCTGCTTGGTTTTCATTGCTGCATGCAGACTTTCTCTGCTTGCAATGAGCAAAGGCTACTCTCTCATTGCTCTGTGAGGGCTTCTCATTGAGATGGCTTCTCTTATTGTGGAAAATGAGCTCTACAGTATGGGGACTTCAGGAACTGCGATGCAGGGGCTTAGTTGCTCCATAGCATGTGGGATCTTCCTGGACCTGTGGTCGAACCCATGTCCCTGCATTGGCAGGTGATTCTTAACCACTGGAACACTGGTAAGTCCCTTTACTTACTCTTCTCACCTTCCTTTCACAGAGGCAAACTCTGTTATGTGGCAGAGCCAGGGTCTGAGGCTCTGCTATTCATCAGCACACTCTCCTGCATTCCAATAGTAATTACTGTGTCATGATATGCTCCAGTCAACATTCAGGCCTGTTATGTGCCTGTTGTATGGTGGCATCGTGGGAGTGTGGGGGAAGATGCAGAGATGGACCAGATACAGACCCGTCTTTTAAGACACTTACTTTGGGTGATGGTTAAGTCTTGGTGTGAAGAATGCAAGTTGCAGCTTGAAAAGGAGTGGCTGCCATACTCTTGAACAGACTGGTTGTGAGTCAGATTTGGAAACAAAGAAGTATAAACTGTGTGCTAGGAGGAGTTGAATATATCAGCTTGGCACCAGGAGAGGAACCATATTGTTGGTTAGCATGAAGATCACCAGACCTTTTATTAGACAGTACACCCTTTAGTAAAACCATGTTGGGCCTACACTTGCAATATACATTTAGCATGCATTTACATGTTCTTTGCATAGTAACTGTGCACACATTAGTAATGATACATTCCAAATAAGAAAAGTTTACAAAAGAGAAAGAAAAAAATCTAGATAACATTCCTGAAAATTTTCATACTTACAGTGAATTGTCCATTGTAGACTCCTCTTTGAAAAGACCACTGACAGTGCAAGACACAAGTGGATTTATGTTATCACAAGACTGTGAGTGGTTTTGATGTGATTGTACTTAGATGTAACCAAAAGTTAACAGTGATTTTATAGTAAATGTAGCATTGAATTAGAAGGCAAATTTTGATAATTTAGTACATGCAATGTGAGCCACTAGAAAATAAGATAGTCCCCATTTTTCTGTAATTTATAAAGCTGAGATATACACATGTCACTATAATACAAAATGATAAGAGAAGTACATTATAAAACAGCTTCATACACGTTATCTTATTTGAGCTTCATAATACCTCTATGAGATGAAAATCATAACTAATACAAATTCAGGGTTTACTATGTACTAGCACTTCTCTGACCACTTCCCATGTAATATTTATATTTTTTCATGGTAATTTTAGTAATGAGGAAAGTGAGGCCTGGACCACATAGCTAGCAAGTGGCAAAACTGGAAATCAACACTGTCTGTTTCCAGAAAAATTTTTTCCCCTGCTATTCATCAGCACACTCTCCTGCATTCCAATAGTAATTACTGTGTCATGATATGCTCCAGTCAACATTCAGGCCTGTTATGTGCCTGTTGTATGGTGGCATCGTGGGAGTGTGGGGGAAGATGCAGAGATGGACCAGATACAGACCCGTCTTTTAAGACACTTACTTTGGGTGATGGTTAAGTCTTGGTGTGAAGAATGCAAGTTGCAGCTTGAAAAGGAGTGGCTGCCATACTCTTGAACAGACTGGTTGTGAGTCAGATTTGGAAACAAAGAAGTATAAACTGTGTGCTAGGAGGAGTTGAATATATCAGCTTGGCACCAGGAGAGGAACCATATTGTTGGTTAGCATGAAGATCACCAGACCTTTTATTAGACAGTACACCCTTTAGTAAAACCATGTTGGGCCTACACTTGCAATATACATTTAGCATGCATTTACATGTTCTTTGCATAGTAACTGTGCACACATTAGTAATGATACATTCCAAATAAGAAAAGTTTACAAAAGAGAAAGAAAAAAATCTAGATAACATTCCTGAAAATTTTCATACTTACAGTGAATTGTCCATTGTAGACTCCTCTTTGAAAAGACCACTGACAGTGCAAGACACAAGTGGATTTATGTTATCACAAGACTGTGAGTGGTTTTGATGTGATTGTACTTAGATGTAACCAAAAGTTAACAGTGATTTTATAGTAAATGTAGCATTGAATTAGAAGGCAAATTTTGATAATTTAGTACATGCAATGTGAGCCACTAGAAAATAAGATAGTCCCCATTTTTCTGTAATTTATAAAGCTGAGATATACACATGTCACTATAATACAAAATGATAAGAGAAGTACATTATAAAACAGCTTCATACACGTTATCTTATTTGAGCTTCATAATACCTCTATGAGATGAAAATCATAACTAATACAAATTCAGGGTTTACTATGTACTAGCACTTCTCTGACCACTTCCCATGTAATATTTATATTTTTTCATGGTAATTTTAGTAATGAGGAAAGTGAGGCCTGGACCACATAGCTAGCAAGTGGCAAAACTGGAAATCAAACCTGAGCTGTCTGTTTCCAGAAAAATTCCTCATTATTACGAGGCAAAGCAGGTCATAGCCCCATATTATTTTTGAAGGAGAACACATGATAGAGTTAGGATAATAACATAATGAAACAAAGGTATCAGGAATACTAAGATGGTGACTGATCTGGCTAGATTGTAGGGAAAGGGCAAGAAGTTGAACAGACATTTTGAATATGTCTATAGCACATCAGTAAAGTGAAAATGAATTGTGGAAGTAAGAAAGTAGAAATGATGGAAACCATGGTGTAGAGTCCATATAGGGTCCAGGGTAAAGGCAAGACTCATTTCTCTACCTAGCTCAGAGGGAATGGTAAGTTAAGAATAAATAGCAAAGTTCCTTTTCTATATGGTCTTCTAAATAAGAATTCAGACTCCTAGAAACAGGATGTCTAAGTGAAATAGAGTCATCACTTTAAGCTTCTTAATACATACTACTAAATTCTTTTCCAGAAAGGATCCATAAATGTACAGTTCTTACAGCAATATACAAGGTCATCCTTTTTGTCAGCACTGAGTATTTTTATTTTTGATAATATCTGCCAGGGCAATAGAAAAAGGACTTCTTGTTTTGATTTACATTTCTTTGATTGTTAGTGACATTGACTGGTTTTGTACATGTACTCATCATTTATGCTTTTCTTGGTTTATTTTGCATTGACACAAAATCTTGTGTACTCTTTAAAGTGTCCATGTTAGTGACTTTAAATGATAAGAGAAAAGTACATTTATAAAACAGGGCTTTTTCATGCAATGTGAGCCACTAGAAAATAAGATAGTCCCCATTTTTCTGTAATTTATAAAGCTGAGATATACACATGTCACTATAATACAAAATGATAAGAGAAGTACATTATAAAACAGCTTCATACACGTTATCTTATTTGAGCTTCATAATACCTCTATGAGATGAAAATCATAACTAATACAAATTCAGGGTTTACTATGTACTAGCACTTCTCTGACCACTTCCCATGTAATATTTATATTTTTTCATGGTAATTTTAGTAATGAGGAAAGTGAGGCCTGGACCACATAGCTAGCAAGTGGCAAAACTGGAAATCAAACCTGAGCTGTCTGTTTCCAGAAAAATTCCTCATTATTACGAGGCAAAGCAGGTCATAGCCCCATATTATTTTTGAAGGAGAACACATGATAGAGTTAGGATAATAACATAATGAAACAAAGGTATCAGGAATACTAAGATGGTGACTGATCTGGCTAGATTGTAGGGAAAGGGCAAGAAGTTGAACAGACATTTTGAATATGTCTATAGCACATCAGTAAAGTGAAAATGAATTGTGGAAGTAAGAAAGTAGAAATGATGGAAACCATGGTGTAGAGTCCATATAGGGTCCAGGGTAAAGGCAAGACTCATTTCTCTACCTAGCTCAGGGGGAATGGTAAGTTAAGAATAAATAGCAAAGTTCCTTTTCTATATGGTCTTCTAAATAAGAATTCAGACTCCTAGAAACAGGATGTCTAAGTGAAATAGAGTCATCACTTTAAGCTTCTTAATACATACTACTAAATTCTTTTCCAGAAAGGATCCATAAATGTACAGTTCTTACAGCAATATACAAGGTCATCCTTTTTGTCAGCACTGAGTATTTTTATTTTTGATAATATCTGCCAGGGCAATAGAAAAAGGACTTCTTGTTTTGATTTACATTTCTTTGATTGTTAGTGACATTGACTGGTTTTGTACATGTACTCATCATTTATGCTTTTCTTGGTTTATTTTGCATTGACACAAAATCTTGTGTACTCTTTAAAGTGTCCATGTTAGTGACTTTAAATATATTCACAAGTTGGGCAATCCTCTCCCCTATGTATTTCCAGAACATTGTCATCACCTCAAAGAGTGATAAAACCACTAGCAATAACTTTCCATTCCTCATCTCTAGACTCTGGTAGCTACTAACCTACTTTCTGTTTGTATGGATCTGCCTTTTTTCTGTGAGTCATACAAATGGAATCATACACTGTGGAGGCTTTTGTATTGGCTTTCTTTCATGTAGGATAATGCTTTCAAGATTGAACATGAATCAGTATTTCATTTCCTCTTATAGATCAATAGTCTGTTGAATGGATTTACCATATTTCTGTTTATCCATTCATCAATTGACTCTTTGGCTATTACAAGCCTTGCATCAAATATTGGTTGTAAAATTTTTTGTGGAGCACTCTTTGATATACACCGACAAATGGAATTTTTGGGTAATATGGTTACTCTATGTTTAACTTTTAAAGAAATGCCAAAGTAGTTCCAAAGTGACCACACCATTTTACACTCCCACCAGCAGTATATGAGGATTCCAGCTCCCCCACATCCTTGTTGCAGTCTGAATCTTTTACTCTAATCATTCTAGTGGGTGTAAAGTGGTATGTTACTGTTTCTTTGATTTACATTTCACTGATGGCTAATGATGCCAAGCATATTTCAGTACTAACCATCCTTATTGGCCATCTGTGTATCTTCTTTGAAGAATTTTTTTTCAAGTATTTTGCACAATTTTAAAATGAGTTCTGTTTTTATTATTTGGTTGTAAGAGTTTTTAAAATATATTCTGGATACTAGAGCTTTATCACATGTGCAATTTGCAAATATTTTCTCCCATTCTGTGGGTTTCCTTTCTTTATTGTGTCTTTTAAAGCAGAAAAGTTTATTTTGATGAAGTCCAATTTATTTATTCTTTCTTTTTTTGGGTAATGCTTTTGTTATGATAGTTAAGAAACTATTGCCTAATCCAAGGTCACCAAGGTTTACCTTTGTATTTTTTCTAAGAGTTTTATAGTTTTAATTCATATTTATGTCTTTCACCTATTTTTGGTTAGTTTTTGTATATGATATGAGATAGGGGGATCCAACTTTATTTTTTTCCAATTGTTCCTCCACCTTTTGGTGAAAAGCTCTTTCCCCCCATTGAATTGTCTTAGCACCTTTATCGAAAATCGATTGTACTAAAAGCTATGGGTATAATTTTAGATTTTTAATTCCATCCCATTGCGCATATGCCAATCCTTATGTCAATACCACAGAGTCTTGATCACTATACCACAGTAGTTAGTTTTTTGGAAGAGTGAGTCTTCCAACTATGTTCTTTTTAAAGATTATTTTGGTTTTTATAGATCCTCATCACTAAGGTCAAAGAATGAAGATGGATGAAAAGAAATAAATGAAAGACCAATAAAAGAGGCCAAAATTTAAAAAAAGAAAAAAGAATATCCTGTTCCTTATAGCCCCCAAGATCCTTTGCCATTCTCTTATTGTCTTTTATTGATATTATTTGGTACTAGCTCATTATGTAAGTCTTATAACTTTATGACTATTATATTTGTTGAAATAAATAAGGGCTTTCAGCACAATTTTGAAAAGGAATGATATGACAGGACAACTTTTTTACCTGATCTCAGTAGGGAACTTCAAGTTCTTCACCATTAAGACCTTGTTGCTGTTTACTCGCTCAGTCCTGTCCCACTTTTTTGTGACCCCCATGGATTGTAGCCCCCCAGGTTCCTCTGTCCATGGGATTCTCCAGGCAAGAATACTAGAGTGGGTTGCCATCTCCTTCTCCAGGGGATCTTCCCCACCCAGGGACTGAAGCCATATCTCCTGCATTGCAGGTATCTTCTGTAATCTGTTGAGCCAACTAAAAACTTTTTTTCTGGGCTTAGGTTTTTTTTTTTGATACTAGAGCTTTATCACATGTGCAATTTGCAAATATTTTCTCCCATTCTGTGGGTTTCCTTTCTTTATTGTGTCTTTTAAAGCAGAAAAGTTTATTTTGATGAAGTCCAATTTATTTATTCTTTCTTTTTTTGGGTAATGCTTTTGTTATGATAGTTAAGAAACTATTGCCTAATCCAAGGTCACCAAGGTTTACCTTTGTATTTTTTCTAAGAGTTTTATAGTTTTAATTCATATTTATGTCTTTCACCTATTTTTGGTTAGTTTTTGTATATGATATGAGATAGGGATCCAACTTTATTTTTTTCCAATTGTTCCTCCACCTTTTGGTGAAAAGCTCTTTCCCCCCATTGAATTGTCTTAGCACCTTTATCGAAAATCGATTGTACTAAAAGCTATGGGTATAATTTTAGATTTTTAATTCCATCCCATTGCGCATATGCCAATCCTTATGTCAATACCACAGAGTCTTGATCACTATACCACAGTAGTTAGTTTTTTGGAAGAGTGAGTCTTCCAACTATGTTCTTTAAAGATTATTTTGGTTTTATAGATCCTCATCACTAAGGTCAAAGAATGAAGATGGATGAAAAGAAATAAATGAAAGACCAATAAAAGAGGCCAAAATTTAAAAAAAGAAAAAAGAATATCCTGTTCCTTATAGCCCCCAAGATCCTTTGCCATTCTCTTATTGTCTTTTATTGATATTATTTGGTACTAGCTCATTATGTAAGTCTTATAACTTTATGACTATTATATTTGTTGAAATAAATAAGGGCTTTCAGCACAATTTTGAAAAGGAATGATATGACAGGACAACTTTTTTACCTGATCTCAGTAGGGAACTTCAAGTTCTTCACCATTAAGACCTTGTTGCTGTTTACTCGCTCAGTCCTGTCCCACTTTTTTGTGACCCCCATGGATTGTAGCCCCCCAGGTTCCTCTGTCCATGGGATTCTCCAGGCAAGAATACTAGAGTGGGTTGCCATCTCCTTCTCCAGGGGATCTTCCCCACCCAGGGACTGAAGCCATATCTCCTGCATTGCAGGTATATTCTGTAATCTGTTGAGCCAACTGGGAAGCAGGCAAGGCATTAGCTATAATATTTTTGGATTGTCTTTATCAAAGTGAGGAAGTTCCCTCTTTTCCTAGTATGTTGAGAGGTTTTTTTTTTTTCGTGAATGGGTGTTCGATTTTGTCAAATGGTTTTTCTGTATCATGTGATCATAAGATCTTGTGATTTAAAAAAAAAAACTGTATTGATGTGGTGGATTCAATTAATTGCCATTTCAGTGTTGAATCAGTCTTGCATACTTGGAATAATCCCCCCTTAATTGGGGTATATAATTCTTTTTATATTTTACTGGATTTGATATTCTGTTTTGTTGAGAATTTTTGTATCTATGTTGATGGCAGAGATTGACCTGTGATTTTCTTTTCTTTTTTTCTCTTTTCCTGTCTTTTTCTGGTTTTGGTATTAAATTCATAGTAGTCTTATATAGTGACTTCGGACGTGTTCTGTCTACTTCAGTCTTCTGAAGGAGATTGTAGAGAACTGTTCTGATTTCTTTCTTTAAGTGTTTGTTAGAATTTATCATAAACCCATCTGGACCTGGTGCTTTCTGCCTTGGAAGGTTATTAATTACTGATTCAGTTTCTTCAGTAGATATAGGCTTATTCAGATTATCTATTTCTTCCTGTGAGTTCTGGCTATAATTCTTTTTCTGTTTATGTTATTTTAAAAAAATTTTTAATTTTGTATTGGGGTATAGCAAATTAACCATGCTGTGAGACTCAGCCATACATATATATGTATCATTTTCCCCCAAGTGCCTCTTCCATGCTGGTTAGCACATAACATTGAGCAGAGTTCCATGTGCTGCATAATGGGTCCTTGTTGGTTATTTATTTTAAAAATAGCAGGGTCACTCATAATTCTTGAATGTTAAAATACACGGAGGTTTTTTGAACAGGAACAGAATAGGGTTGGAGGTTGGAGGTTGGAAGCCTGCCGCACAGAGTAGATGGATCACCTAGCAAATGAATGTAATTAAGAAACCAACTGCAAAAAAAGAGAGAAAGAAACCAACTACATGGTGTGGATGGGTTGTACGATGCAAAACTAGAACCAAATCCTCAGAGAAAGCCTGGACCAATGAGTACTGGGTTCATCATGCAAAGGAGTTTGGACCTTTTTATCTAAGCACCCAGAAGTCACAGAGGAATTTGGAAGGGAACAAAATGAAAAATAGATAAAATAAAATATGGCTGAAGTGACTTAGCACATTGGGTTGGATAGGATAAAACCCAACTGAATTTTTTGGCCAATACAATATAATAAATAATTTATGAATTGTAAATCAACACCATAAGTTAATGGAAACTCAGAACTTGTTTCAAATACACTAAAAACCCATTTATTTCTTGACCATCTGCTTGTTTGAAAATTTGTTATGAATCAAACATCAAGTACTTTTCTGATATCCAATATGAGCTTGTTTTAGACATTATACAATATTATTTTATCCATAAAAAATTGTCTTGCCTAAACATGACTCATATGATTGAATGGTGCAACTCTTAGTCACCAGAATAGAGTCTGGTTAAAAATATAAGATTGCTAAATATGACCATATACTTTCTAGGAATGACTCAGTCTTAATTGCAGTCATGTAAAGGACTGTTCTTTAAGTTACTAAATTATGAAACCTAATGACTAATAACTGGCATCTATCATTTCTAATATCTTTAACACTCCATCTCTATTCTAGGGGGCCTCAAATATAAATTCCATAGATAACACTCAAATCTACCCTCAAGTCCACACCTCTCTTGTGAACGTTAGAACCATTCTATTCAAACAGCAATTAGAAATCTCTACCCAGATGTAGTGACCCAGTGGAGGACTAATTGCCATCAGTGTTAGCCTGCTCCTCCTTCTAGATTCTCTGTCTTAGGGAACAGCATTTGTCCAATGATTTAGTCATCAAAGCCTAGAACCACTCTTTAGACCTCTGATCCTTCATCTCATCCTCTGCTAAATCCTAGAGTTTATATCCTTAACAGCTGTAGAAGTCAGTCATTCCATTGACTTCCATGACCTTAAGCTTAGTTCAAGCAGTCATCAAACTCACTTACACTCCATCTGTAGCCTTTGAGTAGGACCCGGGCTCATCTCCCTGCCTCCTGCATGCATCTGTCTTCTTTACTGTCACTTGAATTCTTTCCAAAATTCAAGTCTGATACTCTTTCTCCTTTTCAAAAACCTTAGTAGTTTAAAGTCTCTACCCTCTAATACCAACTGATCTTTCATTTGATTGGTTTGCTAACAGAGATAGCTAAGAAAATGAATGATCAACTTCTAGTCAAATATTACTTTAGAAATATGTCTAAGTAGATTATGTTTGCTAGTGTGCTGATTCGCTTCAGTCATCTCTAGCTGTGTGTGACTCCATGGACTGTAGCCCACCAGGCTCCTCTGTCCATGGGATTCTCCAGGCAATAATACTGGAATGGGTTGCCATGCCCTTCTCCAGAGGATCTTCTGTCCGAGGGATCAAACCTACATCTCTGATGTCTCCTGCATTGTCAGGCAGGTTCTTCACCACCAGCATCACCTGGTAAGCCCAGGATATATTTAAATAACTATAATTATTAGAAATGATTTAAAACTGACTAAAATAAAAAAATTCAAAGTAGTTGTTTATTAATTAAGCTATTCTAAAAGATAAAAGAAATTTCCTGTGTATATAATTTAGCATCAGGACTGAATCAGTCACAATTTAACAGGAAAAGTAACCTTTAAAGGAGCAAATATTTTTGTTTTATTAATGACTTTTTAAAGTTGCAAACATGAAATACAATTATCAATTGGGTGAGGAATAGTTAGGGAGTTTGGGATTTACATGTATATTCTGCTATATTTAAACTTCATGACCAGCAAGGACCTACAGTATAGCACAGGGAACTCTGCTCAATATTCTGCAACAATCTAAATGAGAAGACGATTTGGAAAAAAATAGATACATTTATAGATATAACTTAAATACTTGGCTGTACATCAGAAACTAGCACAACACTTGTTAACCAATTATATTCCAATATGAAATAAAAAAATACCAATTAAAAGACAGAGATTCTCAATGCAGATTTTAAAAAATGAGACCAACTATAGGTTGTCTATAAGAAACCCACTTTTAGTGTAAAGACTCAGATAGATTAAAAGTGAAAAGATGGAGAGTAAACTGTCAGGTCAACAATAACCGAAAGAAAGCTGAAGCAGCTACAATCATTTTAGACAAAGCAGACTTCAGAGCAAGGAAGACTCTCAGGAATAAACAAGGGCAGTACATAATAACAAAGGGGTCAGTTCTCCAAGAAAATTAATTGATTCCTAATGTGATTGTGCCTAACAACTGCACTGAAATCCTGGAAACAAAAACTGATGAAAGTAAGAAGAAATAGATAAATCCACTATTATAATTGGAGATTTTAATACCCCTATAGCACTAACTGAGAGATTCTTCAGGCAGAAAATCAGTAAGAATACAACTGAACTAAAAAGCACTGTAAATTAACTGGACCTAATTGAGGTTTGTAAAATACTGATGATTCATTCAACAACAGTACAATATGCATTAAGTGTACACTTACATGGAATTTTCATTAGGGTTGAACACATTTTGAGCCAAAAAATATACCTTAACAAGGTATATTCAAAAAATAGAAGTCATGAAAATTGTTCTATCAAACCAAAATGTAATTAAACTCAAAATCAGTAAGAGAAAGAGAGGTAGAAAGTTCCCAAATATTCAGAGATTAAAACACAGTTTTAGATAACATATCAATCAAAGAAGAGATCTCAAGAACAGTTTCAAAGTATTTGAACTAAATGAAAAGAATATACAGATTAACAAAAGGTGTGGGACACAGTAAAAAACAATGCTTAGAGCATTGAATGCTAATATAGAAAGAAGGAAGGCATAAATGAATTCTCTAAGCTTCCATATTAGGAAAATGGAAAAGAAAGAACAAACACAACTATCATATGATATCACATATATATCCTATCATGGTATTTTTAAAAAGGGGACAAATGAACTTATTTACAAAACAGAAGGACAGTCACGGATGTAGAAAACAAACTATGGCTATCAGGGGATGGGGCATGGAGCATACGCTGGGAGCTTGGGACTGAAATATTCTCACTTTTTTTTTCTTTTTTCTTTTTTATAAAAAAAGAGAACTAGTAAGAACCTGCTATAGAGCACAGGGAATTCTATTCAATACTCTGTAATGGCCTGTATGAGAAAAGGAATATTTTAAAAAGCATGAATAGGGCTTCCCTGGTGGTCCAGTGGATAAAGAGTCCGCCTTGAAGAGCAAGGGGCACTGGCTGGATCCCTGGCCCCAGAAGATCCCACGTGCTGTGAAGTGAACGGACCAGTGTGTCCAGTTAGGAGCCAGCACTAATAAAGATGGATGAAAATAAATAAATGAAAAATCAATAAAAAGAGGCCAAAACTAAAAAAAAAAAAAAAAAAAGCATGAATATTTGTATATATATAACTGATTCACTTTGCTGAACACCTGAAACACAACACTGTAAGTCAACTATACTCCAATTTAAAAAAATTAATTAATCAGAAGAAAAGACAACAAAATTCAGAGAAAAAATGAAAACAAAAAAAATTAAAAGAAAAAAATCAATGAAACTGAAACTGGTTCTTTGAAAAGATGAATAAAATTGATAAATCACTCTCTGGTCAGTCTAAGAAAATAATAAAGACACAAATTACTAATTTTAGAAATAAGAGGGGTCATTACTACTAAGTCTATAGAGATTAAAACATTAAAGGAATATCTCTGGGCTGATTAATTTTATGGGGTAACTTGGCTATGCTCTGGTACCAGATGACATTAACATTTAAAACTAATAGACTGTGAAGAAAACAGATTACCTTTATGGTGTGGATGTTCCTCATTTGTTATGGACCAAATGCCTATATTATTCCCCAAATCCATATACTGAAACTAAACTCAGCTCTGATGGTATTAGGTAGGGAATTCATGAGATAATTTTTCATGAGGTCATGAGAGCAGATGACTCACCACAGGATTAGTGCCCTTGTAAGAAGAGGAAGAGGGCTTCCTAGGTGGCACAGTGCTAAGAATCTGCCTGCTGATGCAAGAGACACAAGGGACGCAGGTTCGATCCATGGGTCAGGAAGATCCCATGGAGAAACAAATGGCAACCAGCTCCAGTATTCTTTCCTAGGAAATTCCATGGACAGAGAAGCCTAGAGGGGGCTACAGTCTATGGGGTTACAAACGAGTCAGGCACAACTGAGTGACCAAGCTCACACACAGAAAAGGAGGAGATGCCAGTTTTTCTCTTCATTATGTGAGGACATAGTGAGAAGATGGTCCTCTTCAAGTCACAAAGGTTCTCACTGGGAACCACATTTATTGGCACCTTGATCTTAGGCATATAGATGGATAGATAGATAGATAGATACACACACATACATATATATAGTTGTTGTTCAGTCACTCCGTCATGTCCGCCCCTATGGACTATAGCATGCCAGGCTTCCCTATCCTTCACCATCTCCCAGAGCTTGCTCAAACTCATGTCCATTGACTCAGGGATGCCATCCAAGCATCTCATCCTCTGTCACCCTCCTTCTCCTCCTACTCTCAATCTTTCCCAGCATTAGTGTCTTTTCCAATGAGTTGGTTCTTCACATCAGGTGGCCAAAGTATTGGAGCTTTAGTTTCAGCATCAATCCTTCCAATGAATAGTCAGGGTTGATTTCCTTTAGGATTGATAGGTCTGATCTTCTTGCTGTCCAAGGAACTCTCAAGAGTCTTCTAAAGCAACACTGTTTGAAAGCATCAATTCTTCAGCACTCAGCCTTCTTTATGGTTCAGGTCTCACAATCAGGCATGATTGGGTCTGTTTTTCTGGAGAACCTTGCCTAATTGTTTACACAGTTAAAAACAATTTTATGTCCATAAATGTGATAATTTAAACAAATGAACCAATTTCTTAAACAAGACAAGTAACTAAAATTCACACATGAAGAAATGGATGATCCGGATAGGTCCACTTTCTCTATGATAGAAACTGAATCAACAATTAATAACTTCCCAACCAACCAAATTTCCAATCAGATGTTTATGGTAATTCTACAAAATATTTAAGGAAGTAAGTATAGCCCTTGTAAGAAGAGGAAGAGGGCTTCCATGCACAGTGCTGATCCCCATGCAAGAGACACAAGGGACGCAGGTTCGATCCATGGGTCAGGAAGATCCCATGGAGAAACAAATGGCAACCAGCTCCAGTATTCTTTCCTAGGAAATTCCATGGACAGAGAAGCCTAGAGGGGGCTACAGTCTATGGGGTTACAAACGAGTCAGGCACAACTGAGTGACCAAGCTCACACACAGAAAAGGAGGAGATGCCAGTTTTTCTCTTCATTATGTGAGGACATAGTGAGAAGATGGTCCTCTTCAAGTCACAAAGGTTCTCACTGGGAACCACATTTATTGGCACCTTGATCTTAGGCATATAGATGGATAGATAGATAGATAGATACACACACATACATATATATAGTTGTTGTTCAGTCACTCCGTCATGTCCGCCCCTATGGACTATAGCATGCCAGGCTTCCCTATCCTTCACCATCTCCCAGAGCTTGCTCAAACTCATGTCCATTGACTCAGGGATGCCATCCAAGCATCTCATCCTCTGTCACCCTCCTTCTCCTCCTACTCTCAATCTTTCCCAGCATTAGTGTCTTTTCCAATGAGTTGGTTCTTCACATCAGGTGGCCAAAGTATTGGAGCTTTAGTTTCAGCATCAATCCTTCCAATGAATAGTCAGGGTTGATTTCCTTTAGGATTGATAGGTCTGATCTTCTTGCTGTCCAAGGAACTCTCAAGAGTCTTCTAAAGCAACACTGTTTGAAAGCATCAATTCTTCAGCACTCAGCCTTCTTTATGGTTCAGGTCTCACAATCAGGCATGATTGGGTCTGTTTTTCTGGAGAACCTTGCCTAATTGTTTACACAGTTAAAAACAATTTTATGTCCATAAATGTGATAATTTAAACAAATGAACCAATTTCTTAAACAAGACAAGTAACTAAAATTCACACATGAAGAAATGGATGATCCGGATAGGTCCACTTTCTCTATGATAGAAACTGAATCAACAATTAATAACTTCCCAAAACACAAAATTCCAAGTCCAGATGGTTTCACTGGTGAATTCTACAAAATATTTAAGGAAGTAAGTATATGAGTTCTCTACAAACTCTTGCAAAAGTAAGCAAAGAAAGACTTCGCTAACTCATTCTATGTGGCCAGCATCACCCTAATATCAAAACCTGATAATGGCATTACATGATAAGAAAGCTCCAGATGAATATTTCCATGAACACAGGAGGAATATAATCAGTGATAAATATTATATTCAGTGGAACATAATCAGTGATAAAAACAAATGAACTATGAAGGCACAAAAGGACATGGAGGAAACCCAAATGAATATTGTGTGAAAAATTCCAGTATTAAAGGACTACATACTGGTGATTCCAACTACATGACATTCTAGAAATTAAAAAACTATGGAGACAGACAAAAGACAGGAATCAGGAAGAAATGGAGAGAGGAATGAATAGGTGGTGCACAGGATAATTTTAGAACAGAGAAACTATTAAATACCATATTTTAATGGTGGATATATCACATATATGTGTGTGTTTTGGGTTTTGACCCATAGAATTTTACAACACAAAAAGTGAACTCAAATGGAAATGACGAACTTAATTATAATGTAACAACATTGATTCATGAACTGTAACAAAGCCAGCACTCATGCAAAACATCAATATTAGAGGAAACGTGATGGAAGGGAGTGGATATATGTGAACTCTGTCCTTTTTTTCTAGTTTTCCTGAAAACCTCAAACTGCTTTTAAAAGTAAAGTCTATTTTTAGATAAACACAAGGTCCTATCACATAAAACAGGGAGCTATATTCAATATCCTGAAATAAGCCATAATGGAAAAGAATATGAATATTATATATATATATACATATATATATATATATATATGAATCACCTTGCTGTATACCAGAAACTGACATAACATTGTAAGTCAACTCTACTTCAATCTTTAAAAACAGTCAAGCTTTTTTTAAAAAAAAAAGATGCAAAATAAATTAACTAAGACTAGTAATATTTATTTAGTGGTGATATAAATTCTAGAAATCCAATATGCTTTTTTATGCATGACTGGCTACTAAGGAGGAAATAATTACATTTCCATAGATAGTTTCCTAGGAAGAATGAGATTAACAACTCAACCTCTTATTTTTTAAGGTCTCATCTCACTCTTTATGAAAGAGTAAATTTTTCTTGACTGATATCCACTGACAGGGAGAATTCATCATATGAGAGAAAGGAATACTGACTGGTCACCTGGGCTTAACATCAGGTTCAAGATGTTGGTTGGGGAAAGTTTACTCTGGGAAAGAGTGAAAAGATTGGCATCACTTGCAAATTCAAGTACCCTGACATTGCAGATCTCTTTGGAGATAATGCTGGGCATAAGTATGGATTAGGCATTTATAAACTTGGGACCCACACCTAACCATTGAAGCTTGTACAGATCTCAAGACCAGCAAGAACATCAGACTATGTTGTACTGGTTTTCTCCATTGATAACTTTCAGCTGCAACAGAAATAAAAACAAAGAGAAAAAACCAAAAAAATGCATAAGCCAAAAGCTGTGAATGGTTCAGGTAATCCTCTTTTCTCTATATGGCTTTATTGAAGAAACCTAGTTTGTTCAAATTGGATAAACTTTGTGTGCGTGCATGCATGTGTGCATGTGTGCGTGTGTGAGTTGCCCAGTCTTGTCTGACTCTTTACTATCTTGTAGACTGTAATCCACCAGGCTCCTCTGTCCATCAATATTAGAGGAAACGTGATGGAAGGGAGTGGATATATGTGAACTCTGTCCTTTTTTTCTAGTTTTCCTGAAAACCTCAAACTGCTTTTAAAAGTAAAGTCTATTTTTAGATAAACACAAGGTCCTATCACATAAAACAGGGAGCTATATTCAATATCCTGAAATAAGCCATAATGGAAAGAATATAAAAAAGTATTATATATATATATATATATATATATATGAATCACCTTGCTGTATACCAGAAACTGACATAACATTGTAAGTCAACTCTACTTCAATCTTTAAAACAGTCAAGCTTTTTTAAAAAAAAAAAGATGCAAAATAAATTAACTAAGACTAGTAATATTTATTTAGTGGTGATATAAATTCTAGAAATCCAATATGCTTTTTTATGCATGACTGGCTACTAAGGAGGAAATAATTACATTTCCATAGATAGTTTCCTAGGAAGAATGAGATTAACAACTCAACCTCTTATTTTTTAAGGTCTCATCTCACTCTTTATGAAAGAGTAAATTTTTCTTGACTGATATCCACTGACAGGGAGAATTCATCATATGAGAGAAAGGAATACTGACTGGTCACCTGGGCTTAACATCAGGTTCAAGATGTTGGTTGGGGAAAGTTTACTCTGGGAAAGAGTGAAAAGATTGGCATCACTTGCAAATTCAAGTACCCTGACATTGCAGATCTCTTTGGAGATAATGCTGGGCATAAGTATGGATTAGGCATTTATAAACTTGGGACCCACACCTAACCATTGAAGCTTGTACAGATCTCAAGACCAGCAAGAACATCAGACTATGTTGTACTGGTTTTCTCCATTGATAACTTTCAGCTGCAACAGAAATAAAAACAAAGAGAAAAAACCAAAAAAATGCATAAGCCAAAAGCTGTGAATGGTTCAGGTAATCCTCTTTTCTCTATATGGCTTTATTGAAGAAACCTAGTTTGTTCAAATTGGATAAACTTTGTGTGCGTGCATGCATGTGTGCATGTGTGCGTGTGTGTGAGTTGCCCAGTCTTGTCTGACTCTTTACTATCTTGTAGACTGTAATCCACCAGGCTCCTCTGTCCATGGAATTCTCCAGACAAGAATATTGGAGTGGGTAACCATTCCTTTCTTCAGGGGATCTTTCTAATCTAGGGATCAAACCTGGATCTCTTGCACTGCAGACAGGTACTTTACTGCCTGAGACATCAAGGAAGCCCAAATAAACTGTATTCTCAGAAATTTCAGAAGACCAAAAAGAGATTTCTACAAATTTAGCAAGTGGGGATAAAAGTACATTAATTGAAGATAGGACATCATGACAGCTCTTAATCTGCTGAGTTATGTCATATGTATTTTGATGGTGTATCAAAACTACTATGCTCTCATTACACCAAAGAAATGATATAATATGGATTCTGACCTTCATAATGGACTTTAATATAGTTTTAATGATTATACTTTTCTTGGGCTCCAAAATCACTGCAAATGGTGACTACAGCCATGAAATTAAAAGATGCTTGTTCCTTCAAAAAAAAAAAGCTATGACAAACCTAGACAGCATATTAAAAAGCAGAGATATCACTATGCCCGCCTAAAGTTCATGTGGTCAAAGCTATGGTTTTCCCAGTAGTCATGCATGGTTGTGAAAGTTGGACCACAAAGAATTGATGCTTTCAAACTGTGTTGTTGAAGAGGACTCTTGAGCATCCCTTGAACTGCAAGGAGATCAAACCAGTCAATCCTAAAGGAAATCAACCCTGACTATTCATTGGAAGAATTGATGCTGAAACTAAAGCTCCAATACTTTGGCCACCTGATGTGAAGAATCAACTCATTGGAAAAGACGCTGATGTTGGGAAAGATCGAAGGCAGAAGGGGAAGGGGACGACAGAGGATGAGATGCTTGGATGGCATCTCTGAGTCAATGGACATGAGTTTGAGCAAGCTCTGGGAGATGATGAAGAACAGTGAAGCCTGGCATGCTGCAGTTCACGGGGTCACAGAGTCAGCCATGTATGAGTGACTGAACTAACTGACTGATTGATTACACCATAGAGTCTAAAGGTATCTATCTGTATTGCTGTTATTCATAAATTAAATTATTGGTGTGGTAAGGTGACAGATGGAAACACATTAAAATGAACTAAAACTGGATGCATAAAACCTTACAGAAAGTGTAAGAGAGAATCAAACTAAGTAGAAGACACTTCTTTATACAAAAAAGCCACTGAAAACTGGCAGCTTAAGAATGAGAAAACACTTTCAAGAACCCCACATGATGAACTACTGCATCTTCTAAAACAACAGCCCTTCAAAAATAATACTCTCGCTGGTGTTGTGGATTGAGTGGAGGTACCCCAAATTATATGGAAATGGCAATGGCACCCCACTCCAGTATTCTTGCCTGAAAGAATCCATGAATGGAGAGCCTGGTGAGCTACAGTCCATGGGGTCTCAAATAGATAGATAGATAGATAGATAGATAGATAGATAGATAGATAGATAGATAGATAGATAGGGTTTCCCTGATGGCTCAGTGGTGAGGAATCTGCCTGCAATGCAGGATACCCAAGTTCCATCCATGGATTGGGAAGATCTCCTTGGAGGAGGGCATGGCAACCACTCCAGTATTCTTGCCTGGAGAATTCCATGGATGGAGGAACCTGGCAGGCTGCAGTCCATGGGGTCACACAGAGTTGGACACGATTGAACTAAGGAGCAACCCCAAATGACATACGCACCTAGAAACTGTAAATGTGACTTGATGTAGCAAAAGGGTCTGTGCAGATTTATAATTTAAGAATCTCCAGATGAGATAGCCCTGGAGTAGATTGGTCTTAAATCCAGTGACAAACACCCTTGGAAGGCGAGAACAGGGGGAAAGAGACAAAGAAAAGGCCATGTAAGACAGAGGCAAAAATCAGAGTTAGGCAGTTACAAGCCAAGGAACATCAGCAGCTCTCAAAAGCTAAGAGAGATGCATGAACCCTGTCAACATTTTAATTTCAAATTCTGGCTTCCAGAACTATTGTCTTAAGCCATCCAGTTTGTGCTCATTTGTTACGGCCATAGAAAGCTTATACAGATGGTCATAAAAGGATACAAAATTCTGAAAAAGATCTCAGTACTCTGTGTTGGAGAGAGACAGTGGACATGTCTGCTGGGGAAACGCAAAGTGAAGTGGGCAAATGACCTCCAAATATCATAGTCTCTATGGAAAGCAAAAAACTTTGCTCTTAATTGGAAGGAAATCTTGAAGACCAAGTGACCACTCTTTCACCAAGAAAGGCAGCTTATCAAACACTACAATGGACTTAACATTAAATTATTGATAAGGAGCACAGGGCTTCCCTGGTGGTCCAGTGGGTAGAGAGTCCGCCTTGCAGTGCAAGGGGCACCGGTTCAAGCCCTAGCCTGAGAAGATCCCATGTGCTGTGGAGTGGCTGGACCAGTGTGTCCAATTACAAGCCAATGCTCTGAAGCTCATGCACTCAGAGCCAGTGCTCTACAATGAGAGAGGCCACGGAGGCCCACACATGCCAAATAATAAAGGATGGATGAAAAAATAAATATAAAACTAAAAAGGAAGCATGGTGGGGAAAAATTTCTTAAAACCAAAAAAATAAGGAGTACATTCCTTGTTCACCAATACGATTGATCATAACTTGCCTTCTTCCATTCCCCTGCTGCACTACCATCTCCACACCCCCCTATCATTCACCTTGTCTTCTCAGGCTTCTTAAGAGCAGAGAAAACAACAATATCACATCCTCACCCAATTAGAAGTGCTAAAGAAAGACAATGGTCTCTGGTAGGTAAGAAGGGAATTATGAGATATGAAATTGAATAAATATCAGCACAGAGTTGGCTACTGTAAATTTTAGATAAGAACAACATCACAACCATATAGAAATACCACAACAGTAATAAAGCAATTTATGGATAAATATTCCTACAAAAGATAACCTGCAGATGGAAAGGTAAAATAACATTTGATGGGATAATTTGTCCTCCAAAAGCCAAAAAGAATTGAATTAACAAAGCCAAGGGGAATATCATTACTATAAAAAAATTGATATAAAATGACAGCTTGTTATATCTTGGTAGTGTGATTGAGCTTCAAGATAAAAGAAAAATAATTCAAGAGTTTCAGGTAGAAATGGTACATCATCCTTGGGAGGGATGGGAATTAGGGTAGCTTCAGATTTTCCACATCTAAAGGCAAAATCTAATGGAATAAAAGCTACAAGATTCTAAGGGAAATAAAATGTGACTTTAAGAATTGTATCCCTAGCCAAGATATTGCTTAACTCATTTTGATACACTCATGTGTGTGCTTAGCTGCTCAGTCACGTCCAACTCTTTGCAATTCATGGCCTATAGCCCTGCCAGGCTCCTTTGTCCATGGAATTCTCCAGGCAAGAATACTGGAATCAGGAGCCATTCTCTTCTTCAGAGAATCTCCCCAACCCAGGGATTGAACCTGGATCTCCTGCATTGCAGCTTCTTTACCATCTGAGCTATAGATTAGTATCACCAACTCTATGGACATGAATTTGAGGAAACTCCAGGAAACAATGAAGGCCAAGGAAGCCTGGCATGCTGCAGTCTATGGGATTGCAAAGAGTAGGACCTGACTTAATGACTGAACAACAAAAGCAAAGATGTTGTCTAACTGTAATGTGCATAGGCAAAAAATTATGCATCCTTGTCAAAATGTAGATGGCAGAGTATTAATGAGCCTTTTCTTAAAGAAGAAGAAAATAACTACTAGTCACAAAATCCAACCAACCAAAATAACAAAGGTGAATTGATGAGCATAAAATTCACTCCCTGCTTGAATTAGGGCGGTCTCTCCTCTCCCTGCAATGTACTATATTCTTTCATTTTCCTCATGCCTCTTTTGTTAATCACTGTATCCCCAGCATCTGTAGAATATCATCTAGGACAGAGTCGGGCCCTCAAAAACAGCTGTTGACTGAATAAATGAATATACATACTTTACCATGTTTGTATAAAAGCTTGAAATGTCATTTTAGAGTGCAAAGATTTAACATATATGAGTCACATTGTAAAATTTCTGATATGATTTATAGTTCTTTTTACTATATTAGCTATACTGATGATTTCTTATCACTGTTGCTTCAAGTGCTACCAATACAAGCAGACATAACTTACCTTATGTCTTCCTTATTGTTGCTGGACCAGACAGTAGTTACAGGGATGCTGTCAGAATAAAGCCCTCCCCTTGTGATTTTTCCACGATGTTTGGTTATGTTGCTTTGCTGGACACTTTCCTCCAGTAACTCTATCCCCGTGAGGTAGCTCAGTTTTAAAAGCTCTAATGGAATAAAAGCTACAAGATTCTAAGGGAAATAAAATGTGACTTTAAGAATTGTATCCCTAGCCAAGATATTGCTTAACTCATTTTGATACACTCATGTGTGTGCTTAGCTGCTCAGTCACGTCCAACTCTTTGCAATTCATGGCCTATAGCCCTGCCAGGCTCCTTTGTCCATGGAATTCTCCAGGCAAGAATACTGGAATCAGGAGCCATTCTCTTCTTCAGAGAATCTCCCCAACCCAGGGATTGAACCTGGATCTCCTGCATTGCAGCTTCTTTACCATCTGAGCTATAGATTAGTATCACCAACTCTATGGACATGAATTTGAGGAAACTCCAGGAAACAATGAAGGCCAAGGAAGCCTGGCATGCTGCAGTCTATGGGATTGCAAAGAGTAGGACCTGACTTAATGACTGAACAACAAAAGCAAAGATGTTGTCTAACTGTAATGTGCATAGGCAAAAAATTATGCATCCTTGTCAAAATGTAGATGGCAGAGTATTAATGAGCCTTTTCTTAAAGAAGAAGAAAATAACTACTAGTCACAAAATCCAACCAACCAAAATAACAAAGGTGAATTGATGAGCATAAAATTCACTCCCTGCTTGAATTAGGGCGGTCTCTCCTCTCCCTGCAATGTACTATATTCTTTCATTTTCCTCATGCCTCTTTTGTTAATCACTGTATCCCCAGCATCTGTAGAATATCATCTAGGACAGAGTCGGGCCCTCAAAAACAGCTGTTGACTGAATAAATGAATATACATACTTTACCATGTTTGTATAAAAGCTTGAAATGTCATTTTAGAGTGCAAAGATTTAACATATATGAGTCACATTGTAAAATTTCTGATATGATTTATAGTTCTTTTTACTATATTAGCTATACTGATGATTTCTTATCACTGTTGCTTCAAGTGCTACCAATACAAGCAGACATAACTTACCTTATGTCTTCCTTATTGTTGCTGGACCAGACAGTAGTTACAGGGATGCTGTCAGAATAAAGCCCTCCCCTTGTGATTTTTCCACGATGTTTGGTTATGTTGCTTTGCTGGACACTTTCCTCCAGTAAATCTCTATCATGTTCTGTCTGTGACTATCCCACTTCAGCTCACCAGAATCTTCAAGTATATTCAGTCTAGTACTTGGCCCTCATATTTTTTCATTCATAAAATCCTACGGGCCCTGTGGTTGGACCGTGATACATACCATTCAGACAAATGGCAAGGCAGTTAGAGAGTAGAGTATATAAGCCCTAGTAATTAGTTTTATATATTTGGCACAACTGTTAATTGCCATGCTTAGGCAATAATATATAACCATTACTGCATATTAACCTTAAGACTGATGAGTGATTAAAATCTCCTAAAATGATCATTGTGCATACGCTGGCAGAATTGTAATGAGATTTTCTAGATCTCTGTAAAATCTTAATTTCTGTTCCTTAATAGCTTGGTTTAATATTAAGCACCTGCTGATTATAAACTGCCAGTTCAAAGATGTATAATATATACTCTCTCTGCAAATTCTAGTGACGAGTGAAGGGAGAATGATAGTTTTAATAGGACTTTGAAAAATGGACAGGAAGTAAGGAAGTAACACTGGAGTCCAGGGTTTTAATAGAACTCTGTATGCATCTATAAAATGTCTGCTAGTAATTGTATACAAGCTGTTATTTTTTTTTTCAGGTATCCATATGTACACATTCTTTTTCAGATTCTTTTCCATTATAGGTTTGTACAGATACTGAGTATAGCTCTCTGTGCTCTACAGTCAGTCCTTGTTGGTTATCTATTTTATATATAGAGATGTGTATTAATCCTAAACTCCTAATTTAACCCTCCTCACCTCCTTTCATCCCCTTTGGTAGCCTTAAGTTTGTTTTCTATGTCTGCAATTGTATTTATGTCTTTAAATAAGTTCATTTGTATAAGTTTTTAGATTCTAAATGTAAGTAATATCACTTGTCTTTGACTAATTTCACTTTGTAAGATGATCTCTAGGTCCATTCATGTTGCTTTAAGCAGCATTATTTCATTCTATTTTATGGCTGAGTGGTATTCCATTGTATACATGTACTGCATCTTCTTAATTCATTCACCTGGTGATCAACATTTAGGTTGCTTTCAGGTCATGGAATCAGGCTGCTGTGAACATTTGGGTGCATATATCTTTTTGAATTAGGGTTTTCTCCAGATATATGCCCAGGAGTGGGACTGCTAGATACTACTGCAACTCTATTTTTAGTTTTTTAAGCGTTCACACTGTTCTCCATGGTGGTTACACCAGTTTACTTGTCCACTAACAGTATAGGAGGGTTCCTTTTTCTCCACACTCTCTTCAGAATTTATTATATGCAGACTTTTTAATGATGGCCCTCCTGACAGGTATGAAGTGACACCTCATTGTCATTTTGATTTGCATAGCTCTAATAACTAGTGAAATGGACCATCTTTTCATGTGCCTGTTGACCACATGTGATGTCTTTAGAGAAATGTCTATTAGGTCTTCTACTCATTTTTTGAATGGATTGTTTTTTTGTTTTGTTTTGTTTTAAATTTTGGCTACTTCTATTGGTCTTTCATTTATTTATTTTCATCCACCTTTGCTCTTTGGCCTGTGTGGGCCTCCCATCGCAGTGGCCTTCCTCGCCTCAGAGCACCAGCTCTGGGCGCACGTGCTCCAGAGCACTGGCTCATAATTGGACACACCTCAGTATGTGGGATCTTCCCATGCCAGGGGTCGAACTGGTGCCCCTTGCACTGCAAGGCAGACTCTGTACCCACTGGATCATCAGTGAAGCCCCCAGGCTTGTTTTTTAATATTAAGCTATTTGTATATTTTGGAAATTAATCCCTTGTTGCTACTCTGTGAGATACTGAACATGAAAAAAAAATTAGAAATTGAATATACAGAAAACAATCCACCAGACTAAATTCCAGTCCTATAGATACACAGTTTTGAAGGAAAGACAAACTCCTAATTAATGAATTATAACACAGTGGGATAATGCTGACAGTTGAAGACAAAATGTTTTGAGAAAGCAACTTACCAAACATGGGAGCTAAGAAATTGCATTTGGCAGTCAATGTCCTATGTGGCTTGAGCTTTGGTTGAGATGTGAGTGTATACAGTTTGGAAGTTAGACTGCAATCAGATCTTGGAAGGCCTTGAATGCAGCCTAAGGAATGTGAACTGATTTTCAGGTCATGGAATCAGGCTGTGAACATTTGGGTGCATATATCTTTTGAATTAGGGTTTTCTCCAGATATATGCCCAGGAGTGGGACTGCTAGATACTACTGCAACTCTATTTTTAGTTTTTTAAGCGTTCACACTGTTCTCCATGGTGGTTACACCAGTTTACTTGTCCACTAACAGTATAGGAGGGTTCCTTTTTCTCCACACTCTCTTCAGAATTTATTATATGCAGACTTTTTAATGATGGCCCTCCTGACAGGTATGAAGTGACACCTCATTGTCATTTTGATTTGCATAGCTCTAATAACTAGTGAAATGGACCATCTTTTCATGTGCCTGTTGACCACATGTGATGTCTTTAGAGAAATGTCTATTAGGTCTTCTACTCATTTTTTGAATGGATTGTTTTTTTGTTTTGTTTTGTTTTAAATTTTGGCTACTTCTATTGGTCTTTCATTTATTTATTTTCATCCACCTTTGCTCTTTGGCCTGTGTGGGCCTCCCATCGCAGTGGCCTTCCTCGCCTCAGAGCACCAGCTCTGGGCGCACGTGCTCCAGAGCACTGGCTCATAATTGGACACACCTCAGTATGTGGGATCTTCCCATGCCAGGGGTCGAACTGGTGCCCCTTGCACTGCAAGGCAGACTCTGTACCCACTGGATCATCAGTGAAGCCCCCAGGCTTGTTTTTTAATATTAAGCTATTTGTATATTTTGGAAATTAATCCCTTGTTGCTACTCTGTGAGATACTGAACATGAAAAAAAAATTAGAAATTGAATATACAGAAAACAATCCACCAGACTAAATTCCAGTCCTATAGATACACAGTTTTGAAGGAAAGACAAACTCCTAATTAATGAATTATAACACAGTGGGATAATGCTGACAGTTGAAGACAAAATGTTTTGAGAAAGCAACTTACCAAACATGGGAGCTAAGAAATTGCATTTGGCAGTCAATGTCCTATGTGGCTTGAGCTTTGGTTGAGATGTGAGTGTATACAGTTTGGAAGTTAGACTGCAATCAGATCTTGGAAGGCCTTGAATGCAGCCTAAGGAATGTGAACTGATTTTCTAGGCCTTGGTATTAACAAGTCATTGATGATTTTTTTAAATGTTAGTCATTCAGTCGTGTATGACTCTTTGTGACCTCATGGACTGTAGCCCACCAGCTTCCTCTGTCCGTGAGATTTTCCAGACAAGAATACTGGAGTGGGTAGCCATTTCCTCCTCCAGAGGATCTTCCCAACCCTGAAACCAAACCCAGGTTTCTTGCGTTGCAGGCAGATTCTTTACCATCTGAACCACCAGGGAGCTTCAGAAAATTAGAATTAGATCTGGGATTTAGAAAGACAACTCATATAGCTCAAAAAAAATTGGAGTTGAGAAGCATTCAGAAAAATGGACAATTTCAGAATTCAGAGCTTATATAAGACTGATGGCCTCTGAAATTTTGGGAATGCAGCCATTCAGTCAGTAATTTTTTGATTACATGAAGATACAATGGAAAACTTAAAGACAGATCAAGTATGGCTCATGCAATGGAAATAAATTCTTAAAAAGTAGTAAATACTAAGTGGATGGAGTTCTTGGATCAAAATTCCCAAAAGGAGTCATGGGACTGAAATGGCCCCAGCAGTTGGAGAGAAAAAGAGAAGTCTATAAATTGATTTATGAGGGAGAAATTCTATTAAAATTCAAACATTTACATGATGACTTTGCATTTATAGAACTTAGAAGTGAGTCATCAGTTAACTGTGCTTTTTCAAATTTTTATTTATCCATGAAACTTTCCTGCCAATAAATCCTACATTGAACTCCAATGAGGCCCTGAGTCTTGACTGTTATGCATCGTCTCATGCTTATTTGCAAGTGGCCCCAAAATCATCCTGTGGAACCCCAGGATTGCATGGAACATAGTGTGTGAAAACCACTGGTCAAGTCCCTGGTCAACAAACTCATATTACACATGAGGAAATTCAAGAAGAGGCTACCATATGTCAGCACAGTGTTGTATTATCCTACGTTTACTCCTCTGAAATGATAATGGTTGGGTCAGATCTCAGCTTTACCACTTTGGCTTTGAGACTCTGGGCAAGTCAATTGATTGTTGTGCCTTACTTTTCTATTGTAATCCGTAAGATTAGAAATTTGGTTTACATAATCTTGAAAGTCCTTTATTGCTGGAAAATCATTTAATGCTAATAGTGGAAATACTAAGATGTAGTTATCCACATCCCAGTTTCAGTGTTCTTTCCATGGTCCTGACATAGGACTACGGTCTACTTAGAAGACACAGAGAATGGATGCCCTGTATGAATCTTTTATGTCTCATAATAACATTCCTACATATCCATAAGCTATGTACAACTTCTTGATTCACCAACTATAGATGAATACACTGCCAAGTTTCAGGAATTATTGTGTTTCTATTTGACATGACTATTGATATTTAGGGAAATCTGCCAATTGCTGAATCATACCATTCCATTCCTGGAACAGTGTTTCCTATCCCCAAGCTTACAAAGCCATACCTTGATTAGTACAACTGAATAAAACACCAAGCTATCTAAGATGTGTTTTAACACTGGAAAGGCATCCCATAAATAGAATATATATATATTCCCTCCCAGAAAGGGCCATGTAATGCACAAACAATTTTATACAAAATAAAGAATGGGTTGAAAACTAAAATTTATTTATTACCCTTTGTGGTATCCTCCTTTGTTCTGTATTCATAATGCTGCAAGTGTTTCTAATGAATTTTTGCTGTATGATTGATTTTTTTATTGAACTATACTTAATGTATGGTGTCGTAGTAGTTTTTGGTGTAAAGCAAAATGATCTGGTTATACATATATGTGTGCATGCACACTCAGTCATGTTTGATTCTTTTCTAACTTTTCTGCATGAAAAGCATGTTGAGTACTTTTATGGCATTATTTTGAAAACCATTTTCAATAATATAGTCATTTTCAATGTTATTTTTGGACGGGTGCTCAATTGCTTTTATTCTTGACCTGTTCTCTATATAGAGTGTCCATCTATTTGGTTTTTTCTTTTTTGGCCACTTCTATTGGTCTTTCATTTATCATCCATCTTTGTTCTTTTGCCCTGTGTGGCCTCCCATTCTGCTTTATGATGCGCTTTGAACCGTTTACTCCTCTGAAATGATAATGGTTGGGTCAGATCTCAGCTTTACCACTTTGGCTTTGAGACTCTGGGCAAGTCAATTGATTGTTGTGCCTTACTTTTCTATTGTAATCCGTAAGATTAGAAATTTGGTTTACATAATCTTGAAAGTCCTTTATTGCTGGAAAATCATTTAATGCTAATAGTGGAAATACTAAGATGTAGTTATCCACATCCCAGTTTCAGTGTTCTTTCCATGGTCCTGACATAGGACTACGGTCTACTTAGAAGACACAGAGAATGGATGCCCTGTATGAATCTTTTATGTCTCATAATAACATTCCTACATATCCATAAGCTATGTACAACTTCTTGATTCACCAACTATAGATGAATACACTGCCAAGTTTCAGGAATTATTGTGTTTCTATTTGACATGACTATTGATATTTAGGGAAATCTGCCAATTGCTGAATCATACCATTCCATTCCTGGAACAGTGTTTCCTATCCCCAAGCTTACAAAGCCATACCTTGATTAGTACAACTGAATAAAACACCAAGCTATCTAAGATGTGTTTTAACACTGGAAAGGCATCCCATAAATAGAATATATATATATTCCCTCCCAGAAAGGGCCATGTAATGCACAAACAATTTTATACAAAATAAAGAATGGGTTGAAAACTAAAATTTATTTATTCCCCTTTTGTGGTATCCTCCTTTGTTCTGTATTCATAATGCTGCAAGTGTTTCTAATGAATTTTTGCTGTATGATTGATTTTTTTATTGAACTATACTTAATGTATGGTGTCGTAGTAGTTTTTGGTGTAAAGCAAAATGATCTGGTTATACATATATGTGTGCATGCACACTCAGTCATGTTTGATTCTTTTCTAACTTTTCTGCATGAAAAGCATGTTGAGTACTTTTATGGCATTATTTTGAAAACCATTTTCAATAATATAGTCATTTTCAATGTTATTTTTGGACGGGTGCTCAATTGCTTTTATTCTTGACCTGTTCTCTATATAGAGTGTCCATCAATTTGGTTTTTTTCTTTTTTTTGGCCACTTCTATTGGTCTTTCATTTATCATCCATCTTTGTTCTTTTTGCCCTGTGTGGGCCTCCCATTGCAGTGGCCTCTCTCACTGCAGAGCACCGGCTCTGGGCACATGCACTCCAGAGCTCCAGCTCGGTAGCTGGACACATCGGTCCAGTCACTCTGCAGCACATGGGATCTTCTCAGGCCAGGGATTGAACTGGCGCCCCTTGCACTGTAAGGTGGTGTCCTTACCCACTGGACCACAAGGGAAGCCCCTCCGTCAATATTAATTGTTAGAGCATTTAGCTTTCGATTTTTGCCTTTTTGTACTATGAATACATACAATATAAAACATTATTTTATGAATGTTAAGTTAAATAAGCAAACAGACAATAAGTTTCATTAAAATTGCTTTACTTGGGCTACTCTTGGTCTTAGAAGGGACTAGAATGAACATAATTATACTTTGGTAGCCTCAGAGCTTTGATTAACTTTTGGCTGTTAATTAGTAGTAGTAGATATATTCACCTTAGAATTTTAGCATAAAATTTAATATAAATACATTAACCATAAATTAATGTGTTAAATATCTCTTGTTTGTTGATTATCAGGGCATAATTATTCATAGCAAAGAATAAATGCTAAAGCCAATGATATACCAAAATTATAAAACAAATGAAAAGGAGCCTGAAGAAATCATAATAAATATCTGAAAAAAATATGGATTATTTTATCTCTGAATTTAAAGCTAATTGTATAAAAAGTATGTGTTATACGAGAGATGCGTGTGAAACAAAACATAAAGTTTTTAAAAAGATTCCTAATATAAAATGTAGAAACTAATCATTCAAAGACAAACCTAAGAAAATGGTTAAGATGCTGTTCATAGAAAAGCAAACACAAATTGTCAATTAGCACAAAATGATGCTCATCCTCTACTAGTCATGGAGATGCAAATTTAAGCTATAATGAGGCACAAATTTTCACATATCAGGACTGGTAAAATTGTTAAAAGCTTATGACATCTGGTGCTGGCAAAGATGTGACAAAAAATGGGCTCCCTCGTTTGCTGCTTGAAGTGTGAATCATTTTTACTAAACATGATGATTTTTAAATGGATATACCATTTTCTTCAGCAAGTCTCAATCATGGGAACTAATTCTACAAAAATGCAAACACTAATATAAAAGGAGATAGTATACACATAAGTTTCCTTGGTGGTTCAGTGGTAAAGAATATGCCTGCCAACGCAGAAGACACAGGTTCCATCTCTGGGTGGGGAGGATCCCACAGAGAAGGACATTATAACCCATCCAATAGTCTTGCCTTGGAAGTCCCATGAACTGAGGATCCTGGCAGCTTGCAGTCCATGGGGTCAGTAAAGACTGGAACACAAGTTAGTGAGTAAATAACAACAACAATATACACATACAAAGATGTCTATTGTAGCATCGTTTGCTAGTGCAAACACTGACATTTTTCATCAATGAGAGAAGTGTTGAATTAACCTCAGAATACACTTAATGTTGATTATGCACTTAAAAAAATGTTCCAGATTATGTTTGACCTGGAATGATGATCACAGTGATCATAATATGAAGTGAAAATAATACATAACAAATTGAGGAGTAATGTGTATATTACGGTCCTGTATTTTTAAATAGTAGAGTAACATGCCTTCATAAATCCTATATACCATGTATATGTGTGAATTTTGTATGCACATATGCCCGTTACTCATATGCATAGTTTTTTGAGCAAGAAGCACTGAAACATACACATTTCCATATGTAAAGTTAGATAGTCAGTTGAAATTGGCTGGATGACACAGGAAGCTCAAGTCTAGTGCCCTGTGACAAACTAGAGGGATGGGAGGTGGAAGGAAATATACCTAAGGCCAGTTCATGTTGATGTATGGCAGAAACCAATGCAGAATTGTGAAAAAATTCAAAATAAATAATTTATTTAAAAAGAAGGATATTCTTATCAAATGCTAATATGAATCACCTTGCAGAGATGATTCTAGTGGGGGCAGTTGAGTTGGTTATTCTAGATCTTTTGCCTCTCCATAAAGGTGTTAGAATCCGTTTCTGGATATTCACATCTCACTTGCTGAGACTGAACTTATAACCTATAGGTCAAATTGAGATAACAAACCTCTTGACAAGGCTGAGTCTTTCAATCCATGAATATGGACAATCTTTCCATCTATTTAGGTCTTCTTCAATCTTTCAGCAGAGTTGTGTAGTTTTCTTTGTAAAGATATTGTATATATTTTGTTAGATTTATAGCTGAATACTGTAAGCAGTGTTGTGCTTTTAATTTTAAAATACATTTGTTCATTGCTGGTAAAGAGGAAAACTATTAACTTTTGTCTGTGTATACTGCAACCTCATATAATCATTTATTAGTTCCAAGAGGCATTGTTTTTTCTGTTTATTCTTTAGGATTGTCAACATATATTATGATGCCATATAGTAAAAACAGATGGTTACATTGAATCCTTCCTAATTTGTATACCTTGTATTTCCTTGTCTTATCAAATCACCTAGAATTTTTTCTTTTTTTTGGTAAGGTAAGAAATGGATTTATTCAGATTCAGAGAAAGTACACTCCACAGACAGAGTGTGGGCCATCAGAGAGTGAAATCCAGTGGCCCCGAAAACATGGTGTTCTTAGCTTTTACAGGCTGGGTAATTCCATATGCTAATGAGTGGGAGGATTATTCCAGCTCTTTTAGGGAAGGGGCGGAACTGTCATGGTGGCTCTAGGTGTGTCATTCTTTTAAAAAATTGTGCTCTGCCCCTTTCCCTGTCCCTTACATTCCCCTCTCAGAGATTTTACTCCCATTTTCTTATGGGAGGCAGAAGGTCTCTCTTCTGTAATTGCTTCAAGGCTGAGCATGGGCATTGACCCTATCTGGGAGTAAAAATCTCTGGATACTTTCCATATGTAAAGTTAGATAGTCAGAAAGCCAATGCGGGGAAAACTAGAGGGATGGGAGGTGGAAGGAAATATACCTAAGGCCAGTTCATGTTGATGTATGGCAGAAACCAATGCAGAATTGTGAAAAATTCAAAATAAATAATTTATTTAAAAAGAAGGATATTCTTATCAAATGCTAATATGAATCACCTTGCAGAGATGATTCTAGTGGGGGCAGTTGAGTTGGTTATTCTAGATCTTTTGCCTCTCCATAAAGGTGTTAGAATCCGTTTCTGGATATTCACATCTCACTTGCTGAGACTGAACTTATAACCTATAGGTCAAATTGAGATAACAAACCTCTTGACAAGGCTGAGTCTTTCAATCCATGAATATGGACAATCTTTCCATCTATTTAGGTCTTCTTCAATCTTTCAGCAGAGTTGTGTAGTTTTCTTTGTAAAGATATTGTATATATTTTGTTAGATTTATAGCTGAATACTGTAAGCAGTGTTGTGCTTTTAATTTTAAAATACATTTGTTCATTGCTGGTAAAGAGGAAAACTATTAACTTTTGTCTGTGTATACTGCAACCTCATATAATCATTTATTAGTTCCAAGAGGCATTGTTTTTTCTGTTTATTCTTTAGGATTGTCAACATATATTATGATGCCATATAGTAAAAACAGATGGTTACATTGAATCCTTCCTAATTTGTATACCTTGTATTTCCTTGTCTTATCAAATCACCTAGAATTTTTTCTTTTTTTTGGTAAGGTAAGAAATGGATTTATTCAGATTCAGAGAAAGTACACTCCACAGACAGAGTGTGGGCCATCAGAGAGTGAAATCCAGTGGCCCCGAAAACATGGTGTTCTTAGCTTTTACAGGCTGGGTAATTCCATATGCTAATGAGTGGGAGGATTATTCCAGCTCTTTTAGGGAAGGGGCGGAACTGTCATGGTGGCTCTAGGTGTGTCATTCTTTTAAAAAATTGTGCTCTGCCCCTTTCCCTGTCCCTTACATTCCCCTCTCAGAGATTTTACTCCCATTTTCTTATGGGAGGCAGAAGGTCTCTCTTCTGTAATTGCTTCAAGGCTGAGCATGGGCATTGACCCTATCTGGGAGTAAAAATCTCTGGATACTTGATCTAGGGGCCCCAGGGGCAAGGCAGCTCCTAGTTTTAGTCCATATGTGTTGAAATCCCTACATAGCCATCATCTTGATGTTACAGTGTTGACGAGGAATGAGAGGGACATCTTTGCCTTGCTCCTAATCAAAGGAAAGTTCTGAGTGTCTTATCATAAAGTATGGTATTAGCAATAGGGTTTTGTAGATGCTTTTTATAAAGTTGAGGAAATTTTCCTCTAGGCCTCATTTATGGAGAGGGGTTTTTTTTGTTTTTTGGGTTTTTTTGAATGAATGGGTTTGGGGCTTTGTCGACTTTTTTTTTTCCTGCCATCTGTAATTTGATCACTTATCTTTTCTACTCTATTAAAGTGATGGATCATATTCATTGATTTTTTTGACTGTTGAACTAGTCTTACACGTATGGGTAAATACTGTTTGGTTACAGTGTACAATTATTTTATACATTGTTGAATTCAATTTGCTATATTTTGTTAAGGATTTTTACATCAATTTTCATAAGATTATTGATGAGTTTTTCTTTTCTTGTACTATCTTCATTTGGTTTTGGTATTAGGACAAGCCTGGTCTCATAGAACAAAATAAGTATTCACTCTGCTTCTGTCTTCTGGAAGAGATTATAGAGAATAGCTATATTTTCCTCCTTAAATGTTTGATAGAAATAATCACTGAACCCATCTGGGTTTGATGCTTCTGTTTTGTAAGGTTATTGACGATTGATCAAATTACTTCAATAGATATAGACCTAGTCATATGGTCTATTTCATAGTAAATTTTGGCATTTTATCTTTTAAGGATTGATTTCACCTTGATGATCAGATACCATGTAGAATATCTATTTTTAAGTATTCCTTTCAAGGCACTTCTATTGGTGACAAATTACTTCAATTTTTGTTTATCTGAGAAAGTCTGTATTTTCTTATTCCTTCTGAAGGCTACTTTCTCAGGATACAGAACTCGAGGTTAGTGGTTTATTCTTTCAACTTTTGAAATATTTCACTTTACTTTTTTTTATTATTTGAATGATTTCTAAAGATAAATTGCACGCAATTTTTATTTTTGCATTTTTGTAAGTTCTTGCTACTGACCCCCTTGGATTCGCTCAAGATTTTTGCTTTATCTTTGATTTCTTAAAGTTTGAATATGATAAGCTTAGGTATATGATGTGGGGTATTTATCCTGGTGTTCTATGAGTTTTCTGAATCCATGGATTCATGTCTGGCATTCATTTGGGAAAAATTCTCAGCCATACACTTCAAATACTGCTTATTCATTTCTCTTTCTTCTTCTGATATTCTCCTATGCATATGTTACACATTTTGCAGTTGTCCACAGTCTTAGATATTCTGTTCTGGTTTTCCCCATTTTTTTTTCCAGTTTTGGAAGTTCTTTTATCGTAAGCTCAAGTTCAGAGATCTTTCCTCAGTCATGTCTAGTTTAATAAAGAGCTCATTATTCTATTACAGTGCTTTTCTCTCATAGCGTTTCGTTGATTTTTTTCTCAGAATTTCCATCTTTCTGCTTACATTATCCATTTTTCTTGGTTATTTTCTACTTTTCAATTAAAGTCCTTTTATTTTCTTGTACTATCTTCATTTGGTTTTGGTATTAGGACAAGCCTGGTCTCATAGAACAAAATAAGTATTCACTCTGCTTCTGTCTTCTGGAAGAGATTATAGAGAATAGCTATATTTTCCTCCTTAAATGTTTGATAGAAATAATCACTGAACCCATCTGGGTTTGATGCTTCTGTTTTGTAAGGTTATTGACGATTGATCAAATTACTTCAATAGATATAGACCTAGTCATATGGTCTATTTCATAGTAAATTTTGGCATTTTATCTTTTAAGGATTGATTTCACCTTGATGATCAGATACCATGTAGAATATCTATTTTTAAGTATTCCTTTCAAGGCACTTCTATTGGTGACAAATTACTTCAATTTTTGTTTATCTGAGAAAGTCTGTATTTTCTTATTCCTTCTGAAGGCTACTTTCTCAGGATACAGAACTCGAGGTTAGTGGTTTATTCTTTCAACTTTTGAAATATTTCACTTTACTTTTTTTTATTATTTGAATGATTTCTAAAGATAAATTGCACGCAATTTTTATTTTTGCATTTTTGTAAGTTCTTGCTACTGACCCCCTTGGATTCGCTCAAGATTTTTGCTTTATCTTTGATTTCTTAAAGTTTGAATATGATAAGCTTAGGTATATGATGTGGGGTATTTATCCTGGTGTTCTATGAGTTTTCTGAATCCATGGATTCATGTCTGGCATTCATTTGGGAAAAATTCTCAGCCATACACTTCAAATACTGCTTATTCATTTCTCTCTTTCTTCTTCTGATATTCTCCTATGCATATGTTACACATTTTGCAGTTGTCCACAGTCTTAGATATTCTGTTCTGGTTTTCCCCATTTTTTTTTCCAGTTTTGGAAGTTCTTTTATCGTAAGCTCAAGTTCAGAGATCTTTCCTCAGTCATGTCTAGTTTAATAAAGAGCTCATTATTCTATTACAGTGCTTTTCTCTCATAGCGTTTCGTTGATTTTTTTCTCAGAATTTCCATCTTTCTGCTTACATTATCCATTTTTCTTGGTTATTTTCTACTTTTTCAATTAAAGTCCATAATAATATAGTTTGTAAAAATTCCCAGATGATTTCAAAATCTCTGCCATATCTATCTCTGTCTCTTCAAACTGTGATTTTTGCTTTTAGTAGCTTTGTAATTTATTTTGATGAAAGGTGGACATGATGTTCTAGATAAATAAACCTAAGGTAAACAGGCCTTCAGGAGAAGAGGGTAGCAGAGGATGAAATGGTTGGATGGCATCACCAATTCAATGGACATAAACTTTGGCAAACTCAAGGAGACAATGAGGGACAGGGAGGCCTGGCATGCTGTAGTCCATGGGGTCACAAAGAGTCAGACACGACTTGGTGGCTGAACTACAACAATGTAGTGGTAAGGTGTGGGGAGATGGGAAGCTTTTCCTGGTCCTTTGATTAGGTCTCAGACTTTTGTTATGTATGTGCTCCTGGATGGTAAACTTCATCGGTGCATCTCAATACCTCCCCACTTAAGTGAGAAAGTATGTCCAGCAAGGACTGATGCTGAGTATTTCTCTTACCTCAGATAGGTATGCTCTGATAAAATCAGAGCAGGTTAGGTTTTGTTTTTCCAATTTAGTTTTTTATTATTTTTTTATGGTAGTAGATTTTGTATAAGAAAATTTACTCAAATTTTTGGTTGCCATTGTACATTATGGCACTACCTTCTTAAAACAATTTATTCCCCAGTTTTTCCAACTTTTTGGCCTCTTTATATATGCTCTGGGATTTCTGAATGTCAGCTCAAACTTTTCCAATCCCCCAATTTAAAATCAAACTCAGCCATACACTTCAAATACTGCTTATTCATTTCTCTTTCTTCTTCTGATATTCTCCTATGCATATGTTACACATTTTGCAGTTGTCCACAGTCTTAGATATTCTGTTCTGGTTTTCCCCATTTTTTTTTCCAGTTTTGGAAGTTCTTTTATCGTAAGCTCAAGTTCAGAGATCTTTCCTCAGTCATGTCTAGTTTAATAAAGAGCTCATTATTCTATTACAGTGCTTTTCTCTCATAGCGTTTCGTTGATTTTTTTCTCAGAATTTCCATCTTTCTGCTTACATTATCCATTTTTCTTGGTTATTTTCTACTTTTTCAATTAAAGTCCATAATAATATAGTTTGTAAAAATTCCCAGATGATTTCAAAATCTCTGCCATATCTATCTCTGTCTCTTCAAACTGTGATTTTTGCTTTTAGTAGCTTTGTAATTTATTTTGATGAAAGGTGGACATGATGTTCTAGATAAATAAACCTAAGGTAAACAGGCCTTCAGGAGAAGAGGGTAGCAGAGGATGAAATGGTTGGATGGCATCACCAATTCAATGGACATAAACTTTGGCAAACTCAAGGAGACAATGAGGGACAGGGAGGCCTGGCATGCTGTAGTCCATGGGGTCACAAAGAGTCAGACACGACTTGGTGGCTGAACTACAACAATGTAGTGGTAAGGTGTGGGGAGATGGGAAGCTTTTCCTGGTCCTTTGATTAGGTCTCAGACTTTTGTTATGTATGTGCTCCTGGATGGTAAACTTCATCGGTGCATCTCAATACCTCCCCACTTAAGTGAGAAAGTATGTCCAGCAAGGACTGATGCTGAGTATTTCTCTTACCTCAGATAGGTATGCTCTGATAAAATCAGAGCAGGTTAGGTTTTGTTTTTCCAATTTAGTTTTTTATTATTTTTTTATGGTAGTAGATTTTGTATAAGAAAATTTACTCAAATTTTTGGTTGCCATTGTACATTATGGCACTACCTTCTTAAAACAATTTATTCCCCAGTTTTTCCAACTTTTTGGCCTCTTTATATATGCTCTGGGATTTCTGAATGTCAGCTCAAACTTCATCTATTTAAAATCAAACATATTTTACTCCTACCACCTCTTCAACTATGCCCTATCTCAGTGAATGGCAATAGAGTATATTCTGCTGCATACAACACCCAGTAATCAACCCTGGTCTGTTAGTCTCCCCTAACTTTAGTTCTCAGATCATCTTATACCTGGTTTATATATATTTCTCAAGTCAATTCCCCACCCCTACATCCTTTCCCACAACCAAGTCGAGTAAACCATCATTTCAAGCACTATCTAATAGCCTCCTATTACATTCTTGAACCCTTCCTAACCATTTATCATGCTGCTGTTACTATAAACTTTGACAAAGGTTGTCAGTAATTACTGACTTTAGGATCAAGACAAAGCTCCTTGTTCTTAACCTCTGCATAATTGGGTCTCCTCTAGATCTTTTGTTTTGTATGAAACCAGTGATATCTCTTGCTTTCTCAACTATATACCAGCTTTCTTTGTTCTCTTTCATCTAGCGGGCTAATTGGCATTGTTCCCTCCCATTTACTTGAAAGCATACATTCTATTTTCTAAATATTTTCTCCTCTATTTTCTTTTTCTCTTCTTTTCTGATGCTTCCAATCCCAAAGAAGGACAATGCCAGAGAATATTCAAACTACTGCCCAGTTATACTCATTTCACATACTAGCAAGGTAATGCTCAAAATCCTTCAATCTAGGCTTCAACAGTACATGAACCGAGAACTTCCAGATGGATAAGTTGCATTTAAAAAAGGCAGAGAAATCAGAGATCAAGTTGCCAACATCCATTGGGTCATAGAAAAAGTAAGAGAACTCCAGAGAAACATCTGTTTCATTGACTACACTAATTGACTGTGTGGATCACAACAATTCTGAAAGAGATGGGAACACCAGCCCATCTTACCTACCTCTTGAGAGACATGTATGCAGGTCAAGAAGCAATAGTTAGAACTGAACACGGAACAACGGACTGGCTAAAAACTGGGAAAGGAGTACATCAAGGCTGTATATTGTCACCCTTACTTAACTTATATGCAGAGTACATAATGCAAAGTGCCAGACTGGATGAAGCTCAAGTCAGAATCAAAATTTCTGGGAGACATATCAATCACCTCAGATATGCAGATGATACCACCCTAATGGCAGAAAGTGAAGAAAAACAAAGAGCCTCTTGATGAAGGTGAAAAGGAGAGTGAGAAACCTAGCTTAAAAGTCAACATTCAAAAAACCAGGATCGGGCTTCCCTGGTGGTCCAGTGGGTAAGGACACCGCCTTGCAGTGCAAGGGGCGCCGGTTCGATCCCTGGCCTGGGAAGATCCCAGGTGCCACGGAGCAGCTGGACCAATGTGTCCAGTTACCGAGCCAGAGCTCTGGAGCACATGCGCCCAGAGCCGGTGCTCTGTGACAACAGAGGCCACTGCGATGGGAGGCCCACACAGGCCAAAGAACAAAAATATGGGTGAAAATAGATAAATGAAAGACCAATAGAAGAAGTGGCCCTCCTGCCCCCCTCCAGCCCCAACCTGCGCCCCCACCCCAACCCCCCACCACACACACACACACACACACACACACACACACACAAAACCCAGCATCATGGCAGATTTTTTTTCTCTTGGGCTCTAAATTCACTGTGGACAGTGACTGCAGCCATGAAATTCAAAGATGCTTGTAACTTGGAAGAAAAGCTATGACAAACCTAGACAGCGTATTAAAAGGCAGAGACATCACTTTGCCAACAAAGGGCTGTCTAGTCACAATGATGGTTTTTCCCGGTACAGATGTGAGAGGTGGACCATAGAGAAGACTAAGCACCAAAGGACTGATGCTTTCAAATTGCGGTGCTGGTGGAAACTCTTGAGAATTTCTTGGATATAAAGGAGATCAAACCAGTCAATCCTAAAGGAAATCAACCCTAAATGTTCATTGGAAGGACTGAAACTAAAGTTCCAACACTCTGGTCACCTAATGTAAAGGGTCAACTCATTGGAAAAGACCCTGATGCTGGGAAAGATTGAGAGTCAGAGGTGCAGGGGCCAACAGAGGCATCATCGACTCAATGGACATGAGTTTGAGCAAACTCCAGGAGACAATGAAGGACAGAGAAGCCTGGTATGCTGCAGTCCATGGGGTCACAAAGAGTTGGACACAACTGAGCGGCTGAACAACAAGAACTCGTGCTTCAGATCTCTGTTGATGTGTTCCTTTACACAAGTCTTTACTGAAGTTCTCAAGTAAAATCCTTCCTTACAGGCTTTCATGGTAGCATATGCTTTTTATTAATGACAAATATCAACTTGATATTTAACTGGGGTTATTGGACTGATATCTATCTTTATCACCAGATAGTAAATTTTTTGAAGGAAGGAATCATCTGTAAGCTTGATCACAGGTCTGTCTCCAACTACCATATGGCACATGGTAGATGTTTGACAAGCATTTGAAGAATAAATGAACAACTTTTCATTTAAGCTGGGAATTAATTACCAGTCCTTACTATAATGTAATAAACTATCTAATGGCAAAATTTGTAACATTTGAAATAGGATTTCAAGAACAATACAGACCTTTTCAAATTTCACATAGAGTACAGATTTCATTAGAAGTCTCACTTTCAAAAAGTTCTCCAAATGAGCCTTTTTATGCTATAAGACTTTGGGCCATAAGAGGTTTTGATAGTGATAATCTTGTGTATCAACCTTCTAAGTGACAGTTTTATCTAGTGCTGTAAACATTTGACAAACAAATCACCTGGTATAACATTACCTTTTTGTATCTACCAAAAATGAGCCTTGTTTAATACCTGGAGCAATGGCTTAACCAACACGGCTTTTCAAATATTCACATATCATGCAATTTATTAGAATGCTCCAGGAAATAGGTGTTAATCCATATAATATTTTTTGGTAAATTGAAAAATGTCATAGAGATTAGCTCCACATTTATTAATTTTTTTGAGGCATTACACGACAAAAAACAGGGTCTCTCAGGTGGCTCAGTGGTAAAGAATCTGCCTGCCAATGCAGGGGATGTAGGTTCAGTGCCTGGGTCAGGAAGATCCCCTGGAGAAGGAGATGGCAACCCACTCTAGGATTCTTCTCTGGGAAATGCCATGGACAGAGGAGCCTGATAAGCTATAGTTGGCAATCATGTAAAGGGTCCTAAAACCTGCTGGAAAATGAGATCAGAGGTGCAGGGCCAACAGAGGCATCATCGACTCAATGGACATGAGTTTGAGCAAACTCCAGGAGACAATGAAGGACAGAGAAGCCTGGTATGCTGCAGTCCATGGGGTCACAAAGAGTTGGACACAACTGAGCGGCTGAACAACAAGAACTCGTGCTTCAGATCTCTGTTGATGTGTTCCTTTACACAAGTCTTTACTGAAGTTCTCAAGTAAAATCCTTCCTTACAGGCTTTCATGGTAGCATATGCTTTTTATTAATGACAAATATCAACTTGATATTTAACTGGGGTTATTGGACTGATATCTATCTTTATCACCAGATAGTAAATTTTTTGAAGGAAGGAATCATCTGTAAGCTTGATCACAGGTCTGTCTCCAACTACCATATGGCACATGGTAGATGTTTGACAAGCATTTGAAGAATAAATGAACAACTTTTCATTTAAGCTGGGAATTAATTACCAGTCCTTACTATAATGTAATAAACTATCTAATGGCAAAATTTGTAACATTTGAAATAGGATTTCAAGAACAATACAGACCTTTTCAAATTTCACATAGAGTACAGATTTCATTAGAAGTCTCACTTTCAAAAAGTTCTCCAAATGAGCCTTTTTATGCTATAAGACTTTGGGCCATAAGAGGTTTTGATAGTGATAATCTTGTGTATCAACCTTCTAAGTGACAGTTTTATCTAGTGCTGTAAACATTTGACAAACAAATCACCTGGTATAACATTACCTTTTTGTATCTACCAAAAATGAGCCTTGTTTAATACCTGGAGCAATGGCTTAACCAACACGGCTTTTCAAATATTCACATATCATGCAATTTATTAGAATGCTCCAGGAAATAGGTGTTAATCCATATAATATTTTTGGTAAATTGAAAATGTCATAGAGATTAGCTCCACATTTATTAATTTTTTTGAGGCATTACACGACAAAAAACAGGGTCTCTCAGGTGGCTCAGTGGTAAAGAATCTGCCTGCCAATGCAGGGGATGTAGGTTCAGTGCCTGGGTCAGGAAGATCCCCTGGAGAAGGAGATGGCAACCCACTCTAGGATTCTTCTCTGGGAAATGCCATGGACAGAGGAGCCTGATAAGCTATAGTTCATGGGATCACAATAAAGTTGGACATGACTTAGCAAGTAAAAAATGAAATTCATGTCTTATCAGAGATAAAGGTATGCATGATTTATTGTCCTTCTTGAGGTTTAATGTAAATCAGCAGGAAAATGAGGGAACATTGGAGAACATTAATCTCCCACTATCTTTTTAGCAGTGTGTATTAATATAATGGCAGCATGAGGCTAGTTATAGAAAAATGTATCCATTTGCACTTGAGATATTTGCAGTATGACTAGGATCATTGGTACTCACAAATCTTGTTTGCATAGGCATACTTTTACAAATATAGGAAGTGACATACATATGTCCAGGAATGCAGCACGGACCCTTTATATCCAATTAGCACAAGGAAACGCAACTGTGTCTGTTTCCCCATTACGATTGACTGAGAACTTTGCCCATTGGCCTGTAGTAAGTCCTGAAGGGTTAAAAGAATGATTTCATGTTCAGGCTGCGATTCCTACAGGGAAAACCTATAATAGGTATATTTAAAGTCAGGACAAACCCAGAGCCCATTTATGCTTCTCATAGGTGAGAAGAGTAATGCATATTTTTCTGAGAGGCAGATGAAGATTAGAAACCCAGGATTAAATCCCACCATTACTCCCCTTTTTGTCTGTTTATGACAGCACATGGGCTACAATTGCTTGATACAAGCTCTGATATCACAGAATTGCTAGTTTGCTGGACAGAGCTAGTCTAATTCTGGACATAAAGAATCTGAATCCTTGGGGCTTCCCTCGTGGTCCAGTGGGTAAAGAGTCTGTCTTGCTGTGCAAGGGGTGCCAATTTGATCCCTGGCCCGGGAAGATCTCACATGTCGCGGAACTGCTGGACCAGTATGTCCAATTATAAGCCAGCGCTCTTGAGCACATGCACCCAGAACTGGTGCTCTGCAATGAGAGAGGCCACTGCAATGGGAGGCCCATACAGGCCAAAGAATAAAGATGGATGAAAATTTAAAAAAAAAAAACAACAACAACAACAACAATAAAAGAGGTCATAATTAAAAAAAAAAAAAAAAAGAATCTGAATCCTTAGGACATACTTCCTAATATGTCCATTGCATTCTAATTCCCATCTTCTAATAGTACATTACTTAGAAAAGGAAAATGAGAATGTGCCAGTTTGCCTTCCCACTCCCACATACATTCAATCTCATTATTCTCAACAAAATTCTACCTCAGTCATCCCCAAGTGGTTTGTTTCAAATGCTGTAGAATGAATTTCAACTTTACTCCCTCTATCAAGAGGCTTTCCCTTCATTCTAAAGTAAATTCCCTTTGTTGCTGTTGATAGCCTTGGGAAACTGGACTAAATAACCTAATATGTACATCTCAACTTTGTAATTTCAAGATTTATAGCATGTTTCTTATATAGTATAACATCCTAAGCAAGGTGCTTTTTTTTTTTTATTACCCCATAAAGAATCAGTTTCTCTCAAGCATGTCTTGGATTAAACTATGGAGTCTGAGGAAACTAAACTTGAGGACTGGTGCATATATGTGTTTATTCTTCGACTACAGAAAACCATTCTTCCTGCCTAGTCAGCTGAGCCAGGCTAAAGTTATTTTCCTAAAAATGCACATATAAGTACCAAGTATTATAACATTGCTATTTCTATAATTATGACATACTAGAAAGGTCCCCAGTTTAACCATATTATTTTATATTATTTATTACAGGACAACATGATAAACTTTGATAGCAATTGCCTGAATAACGAACCTAACTTTTTTAAAAAACATTCATGTGATGATAATAAGGTAATGATAATTGTTTGGAGTTTATATGTCATTCAAGTTTGATATCGTAGAAGCTTATATATTTTGTATATCTCTTTATCATACTGATTATATTAATAACATAGTCTTTTAGTTCTAACCCCAAATTTCCATTTGGGGTTCTAATTCCCATTGATATATTAAATTATACTGTGACCTTTTATAGTTTTATTTTACAAATAACCCTATGCTTATTTGATAAATATTCCTTTCCATTTTAAGACTTCAGTGTTCACCTTGAAAACAGTAGAAGAACTGCTGAATTCAAGGATACACATATCTTATTTCTGATATCTGTATGCAGGAAAATGCATGTTAGAATGACTGCGCGCACACACACACACACACACACACACACAGTTAATGGGCATAATTTATAGTTGTAAGCATTTTGAAACTTTTTCTTTCAATATTTGCTTATCTTCAAACCACTACCAATTCTGTTTGGTGTAATATTACAATTCATAGAACATCCAAGAAAATGTGTCATCTCTTTCTGTAGAAACTACTGTGCTATTCAGTGGTTTAAAATTCACAATAACTGAGTTAACCTCATGAGATTTAAGAGTATATTCATAATTTTTAAAAAATTCTTACTTTAAGTATTTGAAAAACTTTTTTTTAAGTGAATAGACCCTTTATTTTCTTACAGCCATTTATCCATGGCTCAAAAAGGGCAAACATCATAATAGTAAGAAAAATCACACCTACCTTTTATTACTGGTGCTTTCAGAAGCCCTTGCCTTTGGTTGTCTTGTTTAAAACTGAATCAACTTTTATATGCTCACTCATGAGTGATAAGATCACACTTTACAAAGAAAAGAGAGTTTAACAAGTCACACAATTATTAAACTGAGTTCTAGGCACACTAGGCTATCACCTGGGAGCAAAACAGTTTTAGTCTAGATGCTCATCAGTCACGTAACTAACTGGAATGGAAGAAAACTGGGGTGGAGGTGGGGCATTATTTAGCAATACAGTTCTGGCTTCAGGCTCTTTGGGAAAGCTTATCATTTCTGATTTTTTTTTTTTAATAATAGGAAGCTTCATTTTTGAATCGTGCTGCTCGAAAGTTGAAGCAATTCCTTAAAATGAATATCAGTGAGGATTTCAATATTTACCTATCAAGAGTTTCACAGGGCACATTAACACTGCTGAATTGCACCAGCAAGGTAAGCTGAGGACTATTTACTTTGAATAAAAATATAAACTCCTCCCATGATAGGAAACTATTATTTCCTGATTATCACATGCAGAAATCTAAGTGCTTATAAGAAAATTAAAATACATTTACTCAATTGTAGAAGAGGCAAATTTTAACTTGTAAAGTGCCTATTTATCTTTTGGCTAGGGCAAAGAAATGATCTATAAAATGGGACTAAAAAGAAAAAAAAAGAACAACACTATAAATCAACTATTCTTTGATTTAAAAAAGGAAAATAAATAAATGAAAAAAAAAGTTGTATTGCCACAACAACTTTCAAGGAGGCTAGGGTGATAAGTTGGATGAAATTGGTATATTTTTATTTCTAAAACATCTTAATAATTTTAACCTATTTACACACACATTTATAAGAATTCATAGCCAATAAATGATTAGTTAACTGTCTTTAGCAAATATCTTTGTATATAAAAATTGGACATATTTATATCCAACAATTTTCCATTGTTTTGCCTCAACAATTTTGATAAATATAGGGCTAATTTTTTCTACTTCTCTACTAGCAGTTATGAAATGTAAACAATAAAACAAAATTTAGAAGACATTCTCTTGAGAGTAGACAATTTCTTCATCTGCAAAGAGGAGAAAAATATACTATCTACATTATAGGATGCTGAAAAAGTTAAATAATAGAGTACGCATGTGTGTGTGCTCAGTCATGTCTGACTCTCTGCAACCCGTGGACTGTAGCATGCCAGGCTTCTCTGTCCATGAGATTTCCCAGGCAAGAATGCTAGAGTGGGTGGCCATTTCCTTCACCAGATGATTTTTCTGATGCAGGGATTGAATCTGTGCCCCTTCAGTGTCCAACACTGGCAGGGGATGCTTTACCACTGAGCCACCTCAGAACCCTGCTTAGTACTAAACGTTTCAATACATGTTTTATTATTATTATTATGCCTACTTTAGGACTTTCACCAACTGCCGCATAAAGCCAAAACATTTCTTATAATTAAAAAAAATTTAACACTTTTATGATAGAGAAAGAATTGTATTTTCTTTTTACTTTTTCATACTAGTATTTGCCTACAGAAGGTAAAATGGTAAGATTGTCCTTGAGCCCTACAGACAGTGATTAAAATACACGTTGGACCATAATACATTGGGCCATTTCACTTATAATTATGTTATCTATTCCATGCAAGTCAGCCTCCTCTTGGTGGTGTGGTTTTGGCCAAGCTTATTTCCAATCTTGTCCCCTTAGCAATGCTTGTTTCTTATAAGAAATTTCTGCTCTTCTGTTTCCTATAGATCTGATTTCTCCTGTTATATACATCCTTCGAGGTCAAGCTTAAGATTCATGAAGAGTTTATATTCTAGCCTACCAGCTCTTAGTCCTTATTTATAATGATTTAAAGTACAGTCAGTGGGGGAAAGAGAGGAAAAGCCTAATTGAGAAATTAGTAGACCTATATACACTATCATTTGTAAAACAGATAGCTAGTGGGAAGCTGCTGTATACACAGGGAACCCAACCTGGTGTTCTGTGATGACCTAGGGGGTGGGATGGGAGGGGGAGGGAAGCTCCTGAGAGAGGGGATATATCTATATCTATATAACTTTCATATATCTATATCTATATCTATATATCTATATATATATGTATGAAAGTTGCTTAGTCGTGACCAACTCTTTGCAACACATGGATGAACCATGGAATTCCTGGGCTTACTTGGTGGTTCAAAGGGTAAAAAAATGCATCTGCAATGCGAGATACCTAGGTTCAAGCCCTGGGTTGGGAAGATACCCTGGAGAAGGGAACAGCTACTCACTCCAGTAAAACTGCCTGGAGAATTCCACGGTCTTCTATAGGGTCACAAAGAGTTGGACACAACTGAGCGACCTTCATATATATGTGTGTGTGTGTGTGTGTGTGTGTGTGTGTGTGTATATATACATATATATATATATATAATTATGACTAAGTCATTTTGTTGTACAACAGAAACCAACATAACAATTATCCTCCAATTAAAATGTATAAAAATAAAGAGGATGACAAAAATATTAAAGCATAGTCAACCCTTCATATATTTGGTTCTGCATCCTTGTATTTAACCAACTGTGGATCAAAATTATTAAAAAATAATCCCAGAGAATTCCAAAAACCAAAACTTAAATTTGTCAAGCCACATTGACAACTATTTATACAGCATCTACATTGTGTTTACAACTATTTATATAGCATTTATGTTGTATCAGGTATTATAAGTAATCTAGAGATGATTTAAAGTATACAGGAAAATGTGCCTGGTTATAAGAAAATTCAACACTATTTTATATAAGGAACTTGAGCATCCATCCTTGGATTTTTTGGTTTTCTAGCTAATGCAGAAATGTTCTGCTCTTCTGTTTCCTATAGATCTGATTTCTCCTGTTATATACATCCTTGAGGTCAAGCTTAAGATTCATGAAGAGTTTATATTCTAGCCTACCAGCTCTTAGTCCTTATTTATAATGATTTAAAGTACAGTCAGTGGGGGAAAGAGAGGAAAAGCCTAATTGAGAAATTAGTAGACCTATATACACTATCATTTGTAAAACAGATAGCTAGTGGGAAGCTGCTGTATACACAGGGAACCCAACCTGGTGTTCTGTGATGACCTAGGGGGGGGGATGGGAGGGAGGAAGCTCCTGAGAGAGGGGATATATCTATATCTATATAACTTTCATATATCTATATCTATATCTATATATCTATATATATATGTATGAAAGTTGCTTAGTCGTGACCAACTCTTTGCAACACATGGATGAACCATGGAATTCCTGGGCTTACTTGGTGGTTCAAAGGGTAAAAAAATGCATCTGCAATGCGAGATACCTAGGTTCAAGCCCTGGGTTGGGAAGATACCCTGGAGAAGGGAACAGCTACTCACTCCAGTAAAACTGCCTGGAGAATTCCACGGTCTTCTATAGGGTCACAAAGAGTTGGACACAACTGAGCGACCTTCATATATATGTGTGTGTGTGTGTGTGTGTGTGTGTGTGTGTGTATATATACATATATATATATATATAATTATGACTAAGTCATTTTGTTGTACAACAGAAACCAACATAACAATTATCCTCCAATTAAAATGTATAAAAATAAAGAGGATGACAAAAATATTAAAGCATAGTCAACCCTTCATATATTTGGTTCTGCATCCTTGTATTTAACCAACTGTGGATCAAAATTATTAAAAAATAATCCCAGAGAATTCCAAAAACCAAAACTTAAATTTGTCAAGCCACATTGACAACTATTTATACAGCATCTACATTGTGTTTACAACTATTTATATAGCATTTATGTTGTATCAGGTATTATAAGTAATCTAGAGATGATTTAAAGTATACAGGAAAATGTGCCTGGTTATAAGAAAATTCAACACTATTTTATATAAGGAACTTGAGCATCCATCCTTGGATTTTGGTGTCTTCCTGGGGCCCAGGACCAATTCCCACAAACACAGAAGGATTAATGTTCTAGCTAATGCAGGAAGAGGAAGTGCATTTCATGTTGCTTACATATCCAATTGCTTAGTAATGGCTTATGTTGACTATAATCTTTAAGTCAAGGCTTAACTGAAAAGACTGAAGAGCAACTAGCAGTATCACTTCTTGGCCTAGGAGAGATTAAAGGTCATAGGTATACTGTATATTTGCAGTTCTTTCTCTTATGTGTTGAACTTTGAATGGATTACCATATTCCAAAAGCAACTAATTTTAGAGAAAGACAATGCACAAAAGTTTAAATATTGAAATTAAATCTATATTACAAAATTAACATGATAGTCCACCTTTTTCTTGAAATGAGAAGGAAAGATATTAGATGATGAGTTACATTGAATTATCTTCCTGAGTCAGGCATGCTACAAGCATTTTACTATTGTTTATTTCACTTTGCTTCTGATGGATCCAGGTTATTCAGAAGACTAACTTCTCTCATTTCTCTCTTTTCTCTGATATTCTATAATATTTCTAAATGAAACGAATATTCTGCCATGCTAATAATAAATAATTTAGATTCTCAAAGAGATTAGATGAGCTGAGAGTAATATGATAATTTAGCAGTTATAATAATGGAAGGAGTAATAAAAGACTAATAATCAATATTGTAAATATGACTTTGTTTTTAAGGGTAAAGGAAGAAAATCACCTTCCCTCGGTGAAGCCCAACCCACTAAGAATTTGGTAAGAGTTACTGTATTTTTCTTTTTTAATCAGCTTTTTGCTCAACTTACTTTCTGAATGTTTTTCTTTGAATTATTTCCTTTTATATGCTTAGTTTTAAATATTCATTATAATATTGGTAAAAGGAGAAGGGAGAAACTCCTTAGAAATTGGATCCCTTTAAATCATGTGGCACTAGTGGTAAAAAATTTTAAAAATCCACCTGCGAATGCACAGGACATAAGAGACATGAGGGTTCAATCCTTGGGTCAGGAAGATCCCCTGGAGGAGGGCACGCCAACCCACTCCAGTATTCTTGCCTGGAGAATCCAATGAAGAGAGGAGACTGGCACACTACAGTCCAGAGAATTGCACAGAGTCAGACATGACCAAAGTGACAGCATGTATGCACAAAACTGCATCTTTATTATTATTTTTTTTTTTTTTCAAATCAGAACAGGTTTTATTGCCTCTTCACAATATCACAAAAGAGTCCATAGAACCATCTGGCATCTTGCCATTTCTGTGGCTGGACCACTCAGATCTTATTCATCAGCCTGATGAACTGTTCCTTTTTCAAAGACATAAATACCATCCCCGAATTTTTGGATATCCTTGTTTTTAACTAAGGGGGCTTACTGAATTTGACACAAGTGCAATGTTGTTTCCTTCAAGAATCAACTTATCTTTCTGGGTTTGAGATACTAAATAGGCTGACCTCATCAGAACTCTGCGGATGTATTTTTCACCCTCAAAATTTTGGATCTCAACAAGAAAACCAACCTCCTAAATAACAACGTTGGCGGGGAAGGGGGTATACACAGACTTCACCTTGCAATGGAATCCCAGTGTAATACCCTTGATCATGTTCTGTCTTTGAGTACAGGTCAAGCCAACAGTTGCCAATTTCTTTCTGTTTCCCTACTATTTGTCAGCCTAGTGCCTCTTCTTTTTTCTTTTTTTCTAAGGAGACTGAGTTCTACAATGGAGATGAGAGTAATATGATAATTTAGCAGTTATAATAATGGAAGGAGTAATAAAAGACTAATAATCAATATTGTAAATATGACTTTGTTTTTAAGGGTAAAGGAAGAAAATCACCTTCCCTCGGTGAAGCCCAACCCACTAAGAATTTGGTAAGAGTTACTGTATTTTTCTTTTTTAATCAGCTTTTTGCTCAACTTACTTTCTGAATGTTTTTCTTTGAATTATTTCCTTTTATATGCTTAGTTTTAAATATTCATTATAATATTGGTAAAAGGAGAAGGGAGAAACTCCTTAGAAATTGGATCCCTTTAAATCATGTGGCACTAGTGGTAAAAAATTTTAAAAATCCACCTGCGAATGCACAGGACATAAGAGACATGAGGGTTCAATCCTTGGGTCAGGAAGATCCCCTGGAGGAGGGCACGCCAACCCACTCCAGTATTCTTGCCTGGAGAATCCAATGAAGAGAGGAGACTGGCACACTACAGTCCAGAGAATTGCACAGAGTCAGACATGACCAAAGTGACAGCATGTATGCACAAAACTGCATCTTTATTATTATTTTTTTTTTTTTTCAAATCAGAACAGGTTTTATTGCCTCTTCACAATATCACAAAAGAGTCCATAGAACCATCTGGCATCTTGCCATTTCTGTGGCTGGACCACTCAGATCTTATTCATCAGCCTGATGAACTGTTCCTTTTTCAAAGACATAAATACCATCCCCGAATTTTTGGATATCCTTGTTTTTAACTAAGGGGGCTTACTGAATTTGACACAAGTGCAATGTTGTTTCCTTCAAGAATCAACTTATCTTTCTGGGTTTGAGATACTAAATAGGCTGACCTCATCAGAACTCTGCGGATGTATTTTTCACCCTCAAAATTTTGGATCTCAACAAGAAAACCAACCTCCTAAATAACAACGTTGGCGGGGAAGGGGGTATACACAGACTTCACCTTGCAATGGAATCCCAGTGTAATACCCTTGATCATGTTCTGTCTTTGAGTACAGGTCAAGCCAACAGTTGCCAATTTCTTTCTGTTTCCCTACTATTTGTCAGCCTAGTGCCTCTTCTTTTTTCTTTTTTTCTAAGGAGACTGAGTTCTACAATGATGTGACTGTAGTCCCTCTGTAGGGTGCCTCTGGGATCCTTCACAGTAACTGTCCATCCCCTCAGAATAATGTCTGGAATGTTGACACTCTTAACTGCTGAGAATGGTCTTCATTCTTGCAGTAGATGCGGCAAAGCAAAACTGCATCTTTAAAAACAACTATTTTTAAAATTAAAAAATCTAGGGGAAATGTCAGAGCATTGTTTTTATTTTATTTTTTGAAAAGAAATAAAATTAAAACTGCAACATATAATAGGCAAAGGACATGGAGAAACTATATAGAAGAAAACAATCTAGAAATTAAGATATAAAGAAAAATAGGCACCTATTAAAAAAGATTAAAAATGAGGACCCATTTTAAATCTATTTTACTAGTATAGACTATACAGTGTTTCTTTTGCGACCCCAATGGGCTGTAGCCTGCCAGGCTCCTCTGTCCATGGGATTTCTCAGGCAACAATACTGGAGGGGGCTGCCATTTCCTTCTCCAGGGGATCTTCCTGACCCAGGGATCTAACTCATGTCTCCTGTATTGGCAGGTGAATTCTTTACCACTGAGTCACGAGGGAAGCCCATACAATATTTACTCTATATGTATAATAGTACATGAATACTCATATTATGTATATAGACATTCTATTAGATTATTGTGCTAAATTATATAGCAATGTAGAAAATATTTATGAATGAAAAGTCAGAATATTATATACATATACATACATGTATGAGTATGGAACTTCCATATTCCTCTTAGAGAGGCAGGGTGAGTCTGCACACCCTAGGGTTTGTCAAACCCTAGGCATTCCAACTGATGTGGAATAATTGAAATGAATACCTGAGCAGTAGAAATACATTCTATGCTTCTGGCTACGGGAATTCAGAAAGAAAGTTTAGAAAAGGAGATAATATCTGTGTTCTGAAAATTACAGAAGAAAAATCATGGTAATGTTTTTGTCTTCTTGATGACTGTTTAGTCTTGGTCTGTGAAGGAATGTCATGAAATGTTCATGTATTTCAAGCTTGCTTAATAAAAAACCCCCGAATGTTCTTTTCTGTTTCCCTACTATTTGTCAGCCTAGTGCCTCTTCTTTTTTCTTTTTTTCTAAGGAGACTGAGTTCTACAATGATGTGACTGTAGTCCCTCTGTAGGGTGCCTCTGGGATCCTTCACAGTAACTGTCCATCCCTCAGAATAATGTCTGGAATGTTGACACTCTTAACTGCTGAGAATGGTCTTCATTCTTGCAGTAGATGCGGCAAAGCAAAACTGCATCTTTAAAAACAACTATTTTTAAAATTAAAAAATCTAGGGGAAATGTCAGAGCATTGTTTTTATTTTATTTTTTGAAAAGAAATAAAATTAAAACTGCAACATATAATAGGCAAAGGACATGGAGAAACTATATAGAAGAAAACAATCTAGAAATTAAGATATAAAGAAAAATAGGCACCTATTAAAAAAGATTAAAAATGAGGACCCATTTTAAATCTATTTTACTAGTATAGACTATACAGTGTTTCTTTTGCGACCCCAATGGGCTGTAGCCTGCCAGGCTCCTCTGTCCATGGGATTTCTCAGGCAACAATACTGGAGGGGGCTGCCATTTCCTTCTCCAGGGGATCTTCCTGACCCAGGGATCTAACTCATGTCTCCTGTATTGGCAGGTGAATTCTTTACCACTGAGTCACGAGGGAAGCCCATACAATATTTACTCTATATGTATAATAGTACATGAATACTCATATTATGTATATAGACATTCTATTAGATTATTGTGCTAAATTATATAGCAATGTAGAAAATATTTATGAATGAAAAGTCAGAATATTATATACATATACATACATGTATGAGTATGGAACTTCCATATTCCTCTTAGAGAGGCAGGGTGAGTCTGCACACCCTAGGGTTTGTCAAACCCTAGGCATTCCAACTGATGTGGAATAATTGAAATGAATACCTGAGCAGTAGAAATACATTCTATGCTTCTGGCTACGGGAATTCAGAAAGAAAGTTTAGAAAAAGGAGATAATATCTGTGTTCTGAAAATTACAGAAGAAAAATCATGGTAATGTTTTTGTCTTCTTGATGACTGTTTAGTCTTGGTCTGTGAAGGAATGTCATGAAATGTTCATGTATTTCAAGCTTGCTTAGTCACATAAACCTCAGTCTGTACTTTTTAAAAGATGTTCTGGTTTATGACCTTTGTACTTTACTTCCTCACCTCCTCCCTTTCGCTGATATATAGAAGAATTTGGCATCCAGATCCTTCCAAGATGGTTATTTTAAGACTGCCATCTTCTTGGTCCACTGGCTTTCCAAATAAAGTCATATTCCTTGCTTCAGAAAAAAAAAAAAGTTCTGGGACCCTCATTAAAAAGAAGAAAATCAGAAATCCTCCTTCATGCTTATCTTTGAAATCTGTCCTCTAATCTTTTAAATGCGTTATTTAAAGCATATGTGTTAGTGCTACTAGATATATAACTGAAAGACATCTGAATGTGATGACTAAACTAGAAACAGGACAAACAAGGTCAAGACCTAGTCACCATATTTACCTGATATGTGACAATGGCAGCTTGTTTATCCTCTTTGCATCTCAGAATCCTCATTATGTTAAAGGTGTAATAATCAATTTCATAGTTCCTAAGTATATAAAATGAAATAATATATGTGTAGCACTGAGCACAAGACTTGACCTAGAAAACACCTGATAATTGGTTGTTATCTACATGAAAAAATAACCTGTAATAATCCAGTCCTGAGGCTCATCAAAATATAACTGAGGATATGCACAACTATTCTCTTCTAGGTCTATTATTACATGTTTCTCTTTCTACACTTTCTGTAGGTTGTACAGGTAGCCCTTTTTAAGATTTTTGTCAGGGCCTGAAAACTAGCTTATGAGGCAGGCATTTTCCTAGTGAAGACTAAGGAACAATCTTAAGCATGTATAATCTTGTTTAACCATCTTTGCCAAAATAAACTGAATGTTTTTGGTATTAATTATTCCTTCCATAAAGTTATTTTTCTATTGTAGAGAACTCAGTTGAATAATGTACAGATCTTTCTCAGGGAAGTTTAAATAGCATTCCTATGTCCCCTGTTGCATTGGTAAAAATGGCAGCCAGATGATATAGCTCTTTAATCCTAAACCTTAAACCATAACAACCTTGAATTTCCTGTACATCAATGATCACAATTAGTTAGAAACCATAATTTAAAAAGATGGCATTCAAGGTTCGCCTTTTTTTTAAGATGTTTTTCTGATGCAGACCATTTTTCTAAAGCCTTTACTGAGTTTGTTACAATATTGCTTCTCTTTTATGTTTTGGATTTTTGACCTCAAGGCTGTGGGATCTTGTCTCTCCAACCAGGGATTAACCCTCAACCTGGAAGGCAAAGTCTTAACCAATGCACTGCCAGAGAAGTTCCAAGATTCTCTTTTTTTAATTACCAAGCTTCTACTATAGCCTAGCAGAATGGAAATAAAAGATCGAATGTTTTACAGTATACATTTTTATAAAAATCTGAATTTTGAAACTTTTTTTATATGTTTCTCCAGGAAGAGAATAAATCTTTAAAGGAACAGAAAAAGCAGAACGACTTGTGTTTCCTAAAGATACTACTACAAAAGATAAAAACTTGTTGGAATAAAATTTTGAGGGGTATTAAAGAACATTGAATAGTATGGAGTGGCAATATAAAAACCCAAGCTTCATTTGTATTCTCCAAGAATCTATCTGCTCATCCAATTTTTGAGGATAGAATGCCTCCTGGGAGTAACTGAATGCATTCTGGTGAAAAAACAGATGACAGCACTTGAAAAATCCTTACTGTAGTACCAGAAGACGGAGATAAACAATGGAAACCAAATGCTGCAATCAACAAACTATTTCATATGTATGAGGACCTATATCAATTGGTATTAATTCTGATCAGATTTTTTTTTAAAACAATCCATGTAAGATAGTAGTTGCAATCATACTTTTTAAACCTGTTTAAAATTTTCAGAAAACATACCAATTCTGTGAAGTATATACAGGTCACAAAGAGTAAAAATTAATATTTCATTATTACCAAAATATATAGTTTTATGGCCCATTATGCATCAGTATACTGCAATGAGTGTGGAAATCATTGTCATCTGTGCTGGAAATGTTTTGGAGCTAACAATCAGACATGGATAAGGCCCATGAGAACGAGCCATAGAGCTTACAGAAGCAATAGTATGAAAGAGTCCAAGATAACTGAAAGATATTAAGATATGTAATTAAACATGAATGTATAACACAGGGCCTTTGATGAACGACATAAAAGATGCCTTAAAATGAAACTAAAGAATAATTCCACAAAACAGAAACTCACCTGCCCTAAGGATGCTAAACCATAGCACTGAGTTAGTTTTATCATTTTTGTGTAATAAAATTTGTCTACATGAGCTTGCAATTTGGGAAGTATATTTTTCAGAGAATAATATATGTTGGCCTTTTAACTAATGGAATGTGTATATTTAATTTTGACACAATATCTGTATATAAAAATGTTCTCATACAGTATTACAACTGCTTACTTTGGATAACATTTCTCCTTTGATAATAAATGACTATGTATTAACACTGTCAGATTCACTTAATGAATCCCAACAGGAGGTTTTTTGGGGTTTTTTTGGTCATACGACGTAGCTTATGGGACCTTAGCTCCCAAACAGGGCATTGAGCCTGGGCCCCCTGAAGCAGAAGTATGGAGTATTAACCACTGGGCAACCAGGCAAGTCCTCCAAAAGAATTTTTTAAGCCCAAGATTTTTAATACTGCATCACTGGTTAATTTCTCACTTTCACTGAAATATAACCTTTAATCTTTTACTGCCAAATAAGACATAAACGGTTATATTGTACATGAGACTGGGACACCCAATCTATATAAGAACAGGAATACTACTTTATTTCCTATGTTAAATTTTAGTTTTTTTTAAAAGAAACTTTTGTATATACCAGACTCGGCTTGTTTGCCAATAGTCTTCACTTATAAAGGGAACTGAAAACACTATTCTAGGCAGGCCAAGCATTCTGAAATAGTCACCATGGTCTCATCACCAGCTGATGAAGGGCAGACTGGCTTATTTGATCTACAGACAACACTCAGGTGCCATCCTCAACAAGACTTCCTGTCAGTTCGTGTCTGACTCAGCATTTCTTTCTCACGGGCCTCAACCCATATGGAGTTTCTTCCACATGGGTGCAGATGGCTCTATAGAATTGTACAGACAACTGCACAGATTTAATGGTTATCCCATTAATGAGATAGCAAGCCAACTATGTTTTTTGTTTTGTTATTGATTCCAGAAAAGGGAGTTTACTAACACTTTTTAGGACCAAATGATTCTTTACCAAGCTTTTAAGAAGCCTATGCTTCCTCCCACCACAAAACAGGTCAACTATGTGGTACACCTTCACCCTGAAGAACTGGTGCTATTGGTAAACCATCAGCTATGAAATGGGAAAATGTTAAGTTTCTAAAGGGAAATTCATAGAAGTGTTCTTGAAAGTGTTTCCTTGAAGGCGGTCTATAATGTTCCTAAGAGTTGAGACTGTGACCAAATAAGGAGCATTTTAAAATGCTTCATAAAAAGTTATTAAAATTTTCCTTCGTATTTTATCCATTGACTTTCATTTTTATCATTTATGATAGAGCTGAATTACAGAGAAAATTCACACCCCAAAATTTTTATCCAGCATAGTGTGTCAAATGCTTGGATAAAACAAATAGGTTTTTGTTATATTTCTCTTGTTTACTAGCCACTAAGGTAAGTAAAGATATGGCAGGTTGATTAGTAATGGTCTCAGATACTAAGTTTTTTATTATTTCTATCTCCCAATTAGATTGGCTCTATTTCCACAGATACTGTCTTTCAGAGATGTATGTGGATGCTTTAAAGCAGCATTTTCTAAAGATTGTCGCAAGAAACCCTAATCCTTATTGATTCTAAAAAACTCAAAAGTCCCAGAGAATTCTGAGTTCTGAGATCAGATAGTTTTCTCTTGGAGATTCACAATTCATATAAATATATCAAAAGCTCTGTAAACTCATAAAGCTTTAAAAAAGCTAACAGTAACATAATATTTCCAAAATTTGACTCCAGAACACTTTGATGTAAAAACCATTAACCTATCACACTTTGATGAATATTGATTTATACAAAAGGACTCAGTTTAAAAAAGCCTTTTAAAACAAGCTTTAAAGCAATCTGATGAAGGAAATGCTCCTTTCAGGATTAAGATAGTTCTATTATAATCAGAAGTGTTTCTTTTCTTTAAGATATTCTTTCATCAGTTTAAGAAAGGCATTTCATCAAATTTACTGTAAATTTTTCTCTGGAAGCAACATCCTCTGTTCTACGTCAGATGGTCTTTATGGTACTCTGTCCATGAAATCTTCATGTTTTTAGTCATTATCTTCTATCATTTATAAAGTTCTTCCAGATTCTATTGAGATCCTGCTCAAACTTCATGGGGCATCTCAATTCCTTTCTCCTCAACTGCTATGGGTTCCATGATAATTGGGGATAAGAGATAAACTTATTTTATTGTGATTTATTGTGCTTCACAGATACAGGGCTTTCTACAAATTGAAAATCTGTGGCAACCCTATGTCAAACAAGTTTGTACCATTTTCCTTCGTATTTTATCCATTGACTTTCATTTTTATCATTTATGATAGAGCTGAATTACAGAGAAAATTCACACCCCAAAATTTTTATCCAGCATAGTGTGTCAAATGCTTGGATAAAACAAATAGGTTTTTGTTATATTTCTCTTGTTTACTAGCCACTAAGGTAAGTAAAGATATGGCAGGTTGATTAGTAATGGTCTCAGATACTAAGTTTTTTATTATTTCTATCTCCCAATTAGATTGGCTCTATTTCCACAGATACTGTCTTTCAGAGATGTATGTGGATGCTTTAAAGCAGCATTTTCTAAAGATTGTCGCAAGAAACCCTAATCCTTATTGATTCTAAAAAACTCAAAAGTCCCAGAGAATTCTGAGTTCTGAGATCAGATAGTTTTCTCTTGGAGATTCACAATTCATATAAATATATCAAAAGCTCTGTAAACTCATAAAGCTTTAAAAAAGCTAACAGTAACATAATATTTCCAAAATTTGACTCCAGAACACTTTGATGTAAAAACCATTAACCTATCACACTTTGATGAATATTGATTTATACAAAAGGACTCAGTTTAAAAAAGCCTTTTAAAACAAGCTTTAAAGCAATCTGATGAAGGAAATGCTCCTTTCAGGATTAAGATAGTTCTATTATAATCAGAAGTGTTTCTTTTCTTTAAGATATTCTTTCATCAGTTTAAGAAAGGCATTTCATCAAATTTACTGTAAATTTTTCTCTGGAAGCAACATCCTCTGTTCTACGTCAGATGGTCTTTATGGTACTCTGTCCATGAAATCTTCATGTTTTTAGTCATTATCTTCTATCATTTATAAAGTTCTTCCAGATTCTATTGAGATCCTGCTCAAACTTCATGGGGCATCTCAATTCCTTTCTCCTCAACTGCTATGGGTTCCATGATAATTGGGGATAAGAGATAAACTTATTTTATTGTGATTTATTGTGCTTCACAGATACAGGGCTTTCTACAAATTGAAAATCTGTGGCAACCCTATGTCAAACAAGTTTGTACCATTTTTTTGCAATAGTATTTGCTCAGCTTGTGTCTATGGTTATATTTTGGCAAATCTCACAATATTTTAAACTATTTTTACCATTACTATACGCTACAGTGATCTCTGATCTTTGATGTTACTATTGCAACAAGATAATAACTCCCTTTAAGTGCAGATAATGGTGAGCATTTTTTATCAATAAAGCATTCTTAATTAAGGAGTGTACATTTTTTTCCCTTATTTTCATTTCTTTTCTTTTCTTTTTTTTTTTTTTTTTTTTTGCCTCTAAGTCATGGTTTATTTTTCATCCATCTTTTTTCTTTGGAATGTGTGGGCCTCCCATCACAGTGACCTCTCTCATTGCAGAACACCGGCTCTGGGCACAAGCACTCCAGAGCGCTGGCTCGTAACTGGACGCACCAGTCCAGCCGCTCCGCAGCATGTAGGACCTTCCCAGGCCAGGGCTGGAACCGGTGCCCCTTGCACTGCAAGGTGGACTCTTTACCCACTGGACCACCAGGGATGCCCCAGGTGTGTACATTTTTTAAGACACTACACTAACTTCACACTTAATAAAGTACAATAGAGTGTACATATAACTTTTACACGCACTGGGAAACCAAAACCAGTCATGTGACTCACATTACTGCTGTGCTCTGGAACCAAACTCACAGTATTACCAAGGTCTGCCTCTAATGTTAATGATTCCTCCATTACTTACCCAGGGCACTTAATTGTCTGTATCCTGCATTACTATTTGATCATACTCATCTCACTACTTCATGGTACTCTGTCCATGAAATCTTCATGTTTTTAGTCATTATCTTCTATCATTTATAAAGTTCTTCCAGATTCTATTGAGATCCTGCTCAAACTTCATGGGGCATCTCAATTCCTTTCTCCTCAACTGCTATGGGTTCCATGATAATTGGGGATAAGAGATAAACTTATTTTATTGTGATTTATTGTGCTTCACAGATACAGGGCTTTCTACAAATTGAAAATCTGTGGCAACCCTATGTCAAACAAGTTTGTACCATTTTTTTGCAATAGTATTTGCTCAGCTTGTGTCTATGGTTATATTTTGGCAAATCTCACAATATTTTAAACTATTTTTACCATTACTATACGCTACAGTGATCTCTGATCTTTGATGTTACTATTGCAACAAGATAATAACTCCCTTTAAGTGCAGATAATGGTGAGCATTTTTTATCAATAAAGCATTCTTAATTAAGGAGTGTACATTTTTTTCCCTTATTTTCATTTCTTTTCTTTTTTTTTTTTTTTTTTTTTGCCTCTAAGTCATGGTTTATTTTTCATCCATCTTTTTTCTTTGGAATGTGTGGGCCTCCCATCACAGTGACCTCTCTCATTGCAGAACACCGGCTCTGGGCACAAGCACTCCAGAGCGCTGGCTCGTAACTGGACGCACCAGTCCAGCCGCTCCGCAGCATGTAGGACCTTCCCAGGCCAGGGCTGGAACCGGTGCCCCTTGCACTGCAAGGTGGACTCTTTACCCACTGGACCACCAGGGATGCCCCAGGTGTGTACATTTTTTAAGACACTACACTAACTTCACACTTAATAAAGTACAATAGAGTGTACATATAACTTTTACACGCACTGGGAAACCAAAACCAGTCATGTGACTCACATTACTGCTGTGCTCTGGAACCAAACTCACAGTATTACCAAGGTCTGCCTCTAATGTTAATGATTCCTCCATTACTTACCCAGGGCACTTAATTGTCTGTATCCTGCATTACTATTTGATCATACTCATCTCACTACTTCATGTTAAGTACTATTCTTATTAATTTTTCTTTCACATTGGTTTAAATGTTTTCTCTCCCTTGAAAGAATGTATGACCTTTAGTTTCCTTCAGCATCTAACAGATAAAGCCACACACAGTAGTTAATAAAGATGAATGGCATTATTTCATAAATTCATTAATAAAACCTATTTAAATAATCTAGAAAACATATTTCTACAATATTGTTTACTTAAAGACAGATTAGCACCATAGAACATAACTAGTTTAAATGAATATGACCCCATGATTTCATCTTCTCACAATCTCAAAGGAACTTTGATTTCTAAACATTTTCAGTGGTGAAACATTTTTTAGTCTTGATTCTAACCTAATAAGATCTCAGGGAATACCAATAGGAGAAATAAAATAGGTAGATACATTGACAATTGCCAACTCCAACAGTTTTTAATGTCTAAATATCAAAATATATGTGTTCATCTAGATCCACAAAATTAGTATTTGAGAAAGATACAAAAATGGTTACTCTGGTTTAAGAATGAATTGGGGGCTTCCCCTGGTGGTCCAGTGGGTAAGGACACCGCCTTGCAGTGCAAGGGGCGCCGGTTCGATCCCTGGCCTGGGAAGATCCCACGTGCCGCGGAGCGGCTGGACCGATGTGTCCAATTACCGAGCCAGAGCTCTGGAGCGCATACGCCCAGAGCCAGTGCTCTGCAACAACAGACGCCACCGCGATGGGAGGCCCACAGGAGCCAAAGAACAAAGACGGATGAACATAGAGAAATGAAAGACCAATAGAAGTGACCCGCCTGCTCCCCTCCCTCCCCAACCCGACCCCTGCCCAAAATAAATAAATAAATTTAAAAAAAAAAAAAAAGAATGAATTGGGATTTATTTTTCATATGAGATGGTAAGAAAGGACTACATTTTCCTATCAAGGAATTTTCTAAGTTGGGGAGTGGCTAGTACTCTTTATAGTGAGTTACTTTTCCATCACATTTAAACTGAAAATGTAGACAAGTGAAAATATTCACAATTTAAGGTTTCTATTCTTTCTTGCTGATTTATTCTTTTTATTTCAAGACCAATTCTAAGAGTCTCATCCTTTCTGAAGCTTTGTCACACCTTCCCAGGTGGGGTTGACAATTCCTTTGTTTGTGCCTCCACTGCTCAGCTCAGGAAATAAATCAATCACATATCAGATGCTACCACATGGAAAATGAACATGTGTTTGCCAGTTTTCATCTTTGATAAGTATCACAAACTTTCTTATGACTGAAATAATCTCCCTCCAATGAGAATTTTTACTTAAAAATTTAATTAGACTGAAGAAAATCTTCTAAATTGTGATGGAAATGGTCCATATACTAGCACAAATAAAAGCAGCTTAGTTTGCAGAGCATCCAATAAGGCAAGGTAAAAGCCTTCTTGTAGAGCCAGAAAGATCTGCCAGAAAAGTGCAAAACAACAATTATTTACTCTTGTCATCTCCTTGCCTGGTATTTCCCACAGAAAAGTTTTAATGGACTTGTCTTTTTGCTGTAAAAAACCTTAAACGTGTACACCAATATATCTTTCTGTTTAGGAAAGAGTTGTTATATTCACTAAAGGGAAATTACTAGGCTTAGGACTAATACATTCATGGCCAAGTGGGTTTAAAGAAGAAGATCCAACTTTTGAACATCAACCATTTAACAGCAAGATGCAACACAAAGGTAATTCATTCACTCAACAAATACTTATTAAGTATTCATCTCTAATGTGACAGTCCTGATCCTATGGGTTTAATAAAGTCTGTGCTTTCAGGAAGCATATATTCCAGGAGAGGAAATAGTAAACAATAAACAAAATTATTATAGAAAACTAGTTCTAATGGAAAAGATAAAAACAGACAGGTGGAAAGAGGTGCTATTTCAGGTTAGATAATCAAGGAAGACCTCCCTTTGAAGAGAAAACATATGAAAATATTTTGTTAGTTCAAAACATTTTAACATTTAAATTCAATTTAAATTTAATATCCAACTGGCAATAATTACACACTTAATAAATTTCATTGAACGATTCACGTCATTCTGCAACAGAGACCAAAACAGAATACTTCAACTACAGTACATGATGGTGTCATAGAAATAAATGATGAAATTATCAAATGTTTGAAGTAGTTTGCTGCCTTCACGTAGTGATGCACAAGTTTCACTTGTTAATTTGAAATAATCTCAGACATGTATAAGAGTCGCAAAGATAGTACAGCATGTTTCCATATACCCTTTACCAAATCCTAATGCTAGTGTCTTATAAAACCATACTGCATTTATCCAAACTAAAAATTGAGCATTATATGTTGTGGGTGTGGCTGTGTTATACATCGAAAGACATTTAGCAGCATCGCTCTACTCACTAAACACCAATCGCATCCTCCCCCAAGTAGTGACAATCGAAAATGTCTCCAGCGATTGCCAAAATGCCCCAGAGAGGCAGTTAAAACTACTGTCCTAAAATGTTTAGTCTTATATTAGAGTCATACAGTTAGGTCTAGTTTTAGCTATTTTGGAAAAATAGGAGTCATCTCCTTGCCTGGTATTTCCCACAGAAAAGTTTTAATGGACTTGTCTTTTTGCTGTAAAAAACCTTAAACGTGTACACCAATATATCTTTCTGTTTAGGAAAGAGTTGTTATATTCACTAAAGGGAAATTACTAGGCTTAGGACTAATACATTCATGGCCAAGTGGGTTTAAAGAAGAAGATCCAACTTTTGAACATCAACCATTTAACAGCAAGATGCAACACAAAGGTAATTCATTCACTCAACAAATACTTATTAAGTATTCATCTCTAATGTGACAGTCCTGATCCTATGGGTTTAATAAAGTCTGTGCTTTCAGGAAGCATATATTCCAGGAGAGGAAATAGTAAACAATAAACAAAATTATTATAGAAAACTAGTTCTAATGGAAAAGATAAAAACAGACAGGTGGAAAGAGGTGCTATTTCAGGTTAGATAATCAAGGAAGACCTCCCTTTGAAGAGAAAACATATGAAAATATTTTGTTAGTTCAAAACATTTTAACATTTAAATTCAATTTAAATTTAATATCCAACTGGCAATAATTACACACTTAATAAATTTCATTGAACGATTCACGTCATTCTGCAACAGAGACCAAAACAGAATACTTCAACTACAGTACATGATGGTGTCATAGAAATAAATGATGAAATTATCAAATGTTTGAAGTAGTTTGCTGCCTTCACGTAGTGATGCACAAGTTTCACTTGTTAATTTGAAATAATCTCAGACATGTATAAGAGTCGCAAAGATAGTACAGCATGTTTCCATATACCCTTTACCAAATCCTAATGCTAGTGTCTTATAAAACCATACTGCATTTATCCAAACTAAAAATTGAGCATTATATGTTGTGGGTGTGGCTGTGTTATACATCGAAAGACATTTAGCAGCATCGCTCTACTCACTAAACACCAATCGCATCCTCCCCCAAGTAGTGACAATCGAAAATGTCTCCAGCGATTGCCAAAATGCCCCAGAGAGGCAGTTAAAACTACTGTCCTAAAATGTTTAGTCTTATATTAGAGTCATACAGTTAGGTCTATGACTCATTTTGAGCTATTTTGGAACATAAAGTATGTATCAGGGTTCATGTTCTTTTGCATATGAACATACAGTCATTTGCTATTTCCTGAAAGGACTGTACTTCACTGAGTTGACTTTGTAAAATTCATTTGGCTGTATTTCTGTGAATCAAGTTATGGATGCTTTATTCTCTTCCAATAATGATCCAAATGCCTGTATTTTCTCCACCACCACACTGACTTGGCTTTATAATACCTGGAAATTGGGCTGAATGAGTCCTCTGAGTTTTTACTTTTCAGTTTTGTTTTGGGTATTCTAGTTATTTTGTCTTACCGTATACATTTTAGAAACAGCCTGTGAACCCCTCGTCAAATATACCCCCCTCAAAAAAATAAAACCTTAACTCTGCTAGAATTTTGATTGAGATTTCATTGATTCAATTGGGGGAAAACTGATATCTATACTATAGTAATTCTCTGAATTAATAAACACAGTATATCTCCTTAGACTTTTGAATTCTTTCATCAATGTTTTATAGTTTTTGAACATACACATATTTTGTTAGATTCATGTATGAATATGTTCATGCTTGCATGCAACTGTATTTTAAAATTCAAATTTATACAGTTTGTCACTGGTATACAGGATTGTCCCTTTTGTATATTGTCCTATCCTTTGAGAATGTTACTACTAAACTTTTAAGTTCTAGTGGGGTCTTTTTTGGTAGATTCTTTGAGATTTTCTACATAGACCTCACTTTTTAAATCCTTCATTGATCTCCTCCATAGCCCCAGCAGCCAAAATTTCATCAGGCTTTATTTTTTGAGACATTATAAAAAAAAACAGGTATAATGAATTTGCTTTTTTAAACTACACATGGCTCCACTTTCGTCATCAGAAAATTTGGATCCATATTTCCCAGAGATTTGTCTCTCTATTGTTACTGAGAACTGTTGCACTTGACTAATACTAAAAAAGAGTAATTAAATTTCTACATAAAATATCTCACTCTAGCTTTCAAAAAATTTGCCAAAAAAAAGGCAAGGTAAACAAACCTAGAGTCTGTTATACAGAGTAAATCAAAAAGAGAAAAACAAACATCATATACTAATGTCTATATGTGGAATCTAGAAAAATGATACTGCTGAACGTATTTGCATGAGATGTATACAGACGGAGACGTAGAGAATGGACTTGTGGACACAAAAGGGGAAGGAAAGTGTGGGATGGGCTGAGAACGTACCATTCAAATGTATTATCATGTGTAAAACTAACAGCTAGTGGGAAGCTACTGCATAACACAGGAGCTCAGCCTGGCACTCATGTGAGACATAATGATCCAAATGCCTGTATTTTCTCCACCACCACACTTTAAACCTGGAAATTGGGCTGAATGAGTCCTCTGAGTTTTACTTTTCAGTTTTGTTTTGGGTATTCTAGTTATTTTGTCTTACCGTATACATTTTAGAAACAGCCTGTGAACCCCTCGTCAAATATACCCCCCTCAAAAAAATAAAACCTTAACTCTGCTAGAATTTTGATTGAGATTTCATTGATTCAATTGGGGGAAAACTGATATCTATACTATAGTAATTCTCTGAATTAATAAACACAGTATATCTCCTTAGACTTTTGAATTCTTTCATCAATGTTTTATAGTTTTTGAACATACACATATTTTGTTAGATTCATGTATGAATATGTTCATGCTTGCATGCAACTGTATTTTAAAATTCAAATTTATACAGTTTGTCACTGGTATACAGGATTGTCCCTTTTGTATATTGTCCTATCCTTTGAGAATGTTACTACTAAACTTTTAAGTTCTAGTGGGGTCTTTTTTGGTAGATTCTTTGAGATTTTCTACATAGACCTCACTTTTTAAATCCTTCATTGATCTCCTCCATAGCCCCAGCAGCCAAAATTTCATCAGGCTTTATTTTTTGAGACATTATAAAAAAAACAGGTATAATGAATTTGCTTTTTTAAACTACACATGGCTCCACTTTCGTCATCAGAAAATTTGGATCCATATTTCCCAGAGATTTGTCTCTCTATTGTTACTGAGAACTGTTGCACTTGACTAATACTAAAAAAGAGTAATTAAATTTCTACATAAAATATCTCACTCTAGCTTTCAAAAAATTTGCCAAAAAAAAGGCAAGGTAAACAAACCTAGAGTCTGTTATACAGAGTAAATCAAAAAGAGAAAAACAAACATCATATACTAATGTCTATATGTGGAATCTAGAAAAATGATACTGCTGAACGTATTTGCATGAGATGTATACAGACGGAGACGTAGAGAATGGACTTGTGGACACAAAAGGGGAAGGAAAGTGTGGGATGGGCTGAGAACGTACCATTCAAATGTATTATCATGTGTAAAACTAACAGCTAGTGGGAAGCTACTGCATAACACAGGGAGCTCAGCCTGGCACTCTGTGATGACTAAGAGGGTTACAATGTGGGTGTGGTGGGAGGGAAGCTTTAAAAGGAAGGGACATATGTATACTTATGGCTGATTCATACTGCTGTACAGCAGAAGCCAATATGAAGCAATTTTCCTCCAATTAACATTTTTTTAAATGAAGGGTATTACAGATATAAACAGGTACTTGTTTTCTAAATATACCAGCCATTTCCTGACATATCCACACCTGCTGTAAGGGAGTCAGCAGCACCCATGATTTCTGCTAAGTATTCTTAACCGTGTGAACTCATGCCTCTACCCCAACCAGCGGGGCCCTAGAGGGCATCTGCCCAAACCACAACTTATTGGTAAGACTAATCATCTTTGATGTATGTCACATCACTTGAGATGAACTAGTTCAGGTGTCCTGTTCCAAAAATTTGAGTCACAATCTCAAATAAATTTATCCAAAGTAAGGCTGAAATAGAAAGCTTTAAGGTTTTATTAACTTGGGCACAGGCAAACTGAAGGGATAGGGGAACAAAGAGGCACACAGTAGTGAGTGAAGAGATAGACAATTAGGGAATAGGTAGATGAGCTAAGAGAAGAACAGAGGCTGCTGAGGGATCAACCTGTAAGAGTTTCTTCAGGACCTAAAGACCTTCCAGTTTTAACCCACATGCATCTTTTATTAACCCTGCCTCCTTCTTTTCATGGCATCTTGGAAGGATCTCTGTCCTTTACACTTAAAGGTTATATTGAGATGATTTTACTTTGATGAATGAGGAAATAAGAATGAAATGTAAGTTTATAAATATGGCTATTATTAAGAAAGTAAAATTAATGAAAAACAAACATCATATACTAATGTCTATATGTGGAATCTAGAAAAATGATACTGCTGAACGTATTTGCATGAGATGTATACAGACGGAGACGTAGAGAATGGACTTGTGGACACAAAAGGGGAAGGAAAGTGTGGGATGGGCTGAGAACGTACCATTCAAATGTATTATCATGTGTAAAACTAACAGCTAGTGGGAAGCTACTGCATAACACAGGGAGCTCAGCCTGGCACTCTGTGATGACTAAGAGGGTTACAATGTGGGTGTGGTGGGAGGGAAGCTTTAAAAGGAAGGGACATATGTATACTTATGGCTGATTCATACTGCTGTACAGCAGAAGCCAATATGAAGCAATTTTCCTCCAATTAACATTTTTTTAAATGAAGGGTATTACAGATATAAACAGGTACTTGTTTTCTAAATATACCAGCCATTTCCTGACATATCCACACCTGCTGTAAGGAGTCAGCAGCACCCATGATTTCTGCTAAGTATTCTTAACCGTGTGAACTCATGCCTCTACCCCAACCAGCGGGGCCCTAGAGGGCATCTGCCCAAACCACAACTTATTGGTAAGACTAATCATCTTTGATGTATGTCACATCACTTGAGATGAACTAGTTCAGGTGTCCTGTTCCAAAAATTTGAGTCACAATCTCAAATAAATTTATCCAAAGTAAGGCTGAAATAGAAAGCTTTAAGGTTTTATTAACTTGGGCACAGGCAAACTGAAGGGATAGGGGAACAAAGAGGCACACAGTAGTGAGTGAAGAGATAGACAATTAGGGAATAGGTAGATGAGCTAAGAGAAGAACAGAGGCTGCTGAGGGATCAACCTGTAAGAGTTTCTTCAGGACCTAAAGACCTTCCAGTTTTAACCCACATGCATCTTTTATTAACCCTGCCTCCTTCTTTTCATGGCATCTTGGAAGGATCTCTGTCCTTTACACTTAAAGGTTATATTGAGATGATTTTACTTTGATGAATGAGGAAATAAGAATGAAATGTAAGTTTATAAATACTAGGTACTATTATTAAGAAAGTAAAATTAATGAATAAATTTTGCCTTCTTAGGTAGGGCAGAATAGTTGAGTCAGTAACAAACTGGGCTTTCTTTTTGACTTTTTAAAAATTTAACTGAAGGATCATTGTTTTATAATATTGTGTTGGTTTGTGATATACCAACATGAGTTAGCTACAGGTATACAGACTTCTCCTACCTCTCAAACCTCCCTCCCATCCCTAGGTTGTCATAGAACACTGAGTCGAATGAGCAGAAATTAGAAGACTGTAGGGAAGGCCAGCCAAGTGGGTAAGCAGCTCCTTTTGTGTTATACTCAGGAATGGTTGAAAAGCTTCCATCTGTTTCAACTGTAAATTATATCATGTAATTCTTTCCTGAACAGTGAGTGCTAAGAGAATCTAATTTATTCAATACACACAGATGCTTTAGGGTAGAATGGGTGACAGTTTTTGCCTTTTAAGACAGTTTTTGTCTTTTATTTCTCTTAAAGGCCAAAGAACACATCTCCAGATGATACCTGTAAGCCACTTCACATCACTCGCTATGCTTGCCCTAGTCAACCAAAACCACCTTCACCATCTCTACAGCATGAATAATCTGGCTACTTTACATGTCTAATCTTCTACTCTTTGCTTACACCATTTCACATGTATAGGGTCCTCCCTCAGAGCCTTTGTTCTTTTTGACCTTCTGCATGGAATACTCTTTTCTCTCCTGTCCACTACATGCTTCAAGATATTCAATACTCTTAACACAAGAGCACTTAAAATTAGGGGGAATAATGCAACATAGTAAACAAAAAGAATAAAGAGTAAGGACTGTAACTCCTCTATATGCTGTGCACTCAAATGTCACTTTCTCATGCCATCATCCCTAAAACCCTACCTACAACTTGACACTTCCTTTCTCCCTCCTATCTCATTCTAACCACTCTTTCCCCACTTTTCTCAATAATGCACATCACATTCTAATGCAAAGTAACACTGATTTATCTTCCTTATTTCCAATCTTCTTGCACTAGAATGTGAACGGCATCTTGGAAGGATCTCTGTCCTTTACTAAGGAAAAATTTTTTTGATGAATGAGGAAATAAGAATGAAATGTAAGTTTATAAATACTAGGTACTATTATTAAGAAAGTAAAATTAATGAATAAATTTTGCCTTCTTAGGTAGGGCAGAATAGTTGAGTCAGTAACAAACTGGGCTTTCTTTTTGACTTTTTAAAAATTTAACTGAAGGATCATTGTTTTATAATATTGTGTTGGTTTGTGATATACCAACATGAGTTAGCTACAGGTATACAGACTTCTCCTACCTCTCAAACCTCCCTCCCATCCCTAGGTTGTCATAGAACACTGAGTCGAATGAGCAGAAATTAGAAGACTGTAGGGAAGGCCAGCCAAGTGGGTAAGCAGCTCCTTTTGTGTTATACTCAGGAATGGTTGAAAAGCTTCCATCTGTTTCAACTGTAAATTATATCATGTAATTCTTTCCTGAACAGTGAGTGCTAAGAGAATCTAATTTATTCAATACACACAGATGCTTTAGGGTAGAATGGGTGACAGTTTTTGCCTTTTAAGACAGTTTTTGTCTTTTATTTCTCTTAAAGGCCAAAGAACACATCTCCAGATGATACCTGTAAGCCACTTCACATCACTCGCTATGCTTGCCCTAGTCAACCAAAACCACCTTCACCATCTCTACAGCATGAATAATCTGGCTACTTTACATGTCTAATCTTCTACTCTTTGCTTACACCATTTCACATGTATAGGGTCCTCCCTCAGAGCCTTTGTTCTTTTTGACCTTCTGCATGGAATACTCTTTTCTCTCCTGTCCACTACATGCTTCAAGATATTCAATACTCTTAACACAAGAGCACTTAAAATTAGGGGGAATAATGCAACATAGTAAACAAAAAGAATAAAGAGTAAGGACTGTAACTCCTCTATATGCTGTGCACTCAAATGTCACTTTCTCATGCCATCATCCCTAAAACCCTACCTACAACTTGACACTTCCTTTCTCCCTCCTATCTCATTCTAACCACTCTTTCCCCACTTTTTCTCAATAATGCACATCACATTCTAATGCAAAGTAACACTGATTTATCTTCCTTATTTCCAATCTTCTTGCACTAGAATGTGAACTTCAGAAGGACAGGGACTTTTGACTGGTTGGTTCACTGCTCCTAGGTCAGTGCCTGGCACATGTTAGTCGCTCAGTTCTGTCCGACTCCTTGCTACCCCATCGTCTGTAGCCCACCAGGCTCCTCTATTCATGGAAATTTCCAAGCAATAACACTGGAGTGGGTTGCCACTACCTATTTGAGGCACATATATACATATATACACAATTATATGATTTATATCATTCAGCCTGTTAAGTGTCAAGACATTTGTGACAAAGAGTTTACATATATTACTGATAATCCTCAAATCAGGCCCAGCAGATGGATATAATTCTATTAACGTAAAGTCCATTTCTTAAAATACAGTTTGTGATTATCTCACACCATGATGGAGATAAGAAAAGGTATCTTTACTCAATGTATTGAAGACTTCCCGCTGTAGACTATGGTTTTAAGCACTTTTCTCATTACCGTAGTCATTGTAAAGGAGAAGCACAAGGTCATACTAAATTTTATCACTGAAAAAATTTTGAGTTCAAATAACAGATCCTAATCTACAGAGTTTAAGCAAAAGGAATTAGTTTAAGGCAACTGGGCAAATCACAGAATCTCTGGAAGAGCCAGCTAATCAAGTTTGGCAGTTGCTGAGTCAGAAACAAATCATAACGGAAGACTCCTCCAATAGAGGACCGTCAGCTGAAGTGCCACCATGGGGACACAGGAGTTTAAATGTTAAAGTTAAAACAGTTTTCAATCACACAACCTTTGGACTTAGATCTGAAGCTCTAAGCTCACCTTCTAGGGTGGCTGTCAAAGATCCTGTGCACAGAAATGTGAAAAGTAAAGAGGATTCTCAATTACCTTTGAAAAAACATCATTCAACACTGGTATTTTAGTAGCTCATTACCTTTATCCATTTGATGTCGTTTGACATCTTCAGATGAATCAGTGTGTTCTTCCTGCTTTTTCCCTTGGCACTGGTTCAGTGAAGAGTAACAAGTCTCATCTTGCAACATGGCTGCCACTTCTTGATTCTGTCACAGTTCCCATCAAAGTGCAGGGTCTCATCACCATCCTCAGCAGCAAACAGATGCCTACCATACAGTGTCTGCTCCTTCGCGTTGTTTCAGAATCTGAGTCTGTTCTGTAGTGCCCAGGACATGTGACCTTAGGTGTCTACTCCTGAGCTGTAAGAAAGGACAGGAAACTAAACTGTGGCTATGATTCTGAGGTAGTAAAATTCAGTACCTAAAACTCACTAAACATGGGGTTTTCAAAAGACACTAGCCACAAACATGACCTCTGTGCGAAAGTAAGAAAATTGAGACTTAAAATAGATGAAAACAATTTTTCACAACTAGATACATTTTGAGCAGAGTTTAACTTCTAACATTATTCCCTGGTGGCTCAGACGGTAAAGAATCTGCCTGCAGGGGCTTCCCTGTGGCTCAGTGGATAAGAACCCATCTGCCAATGCAGGAGACAGTGGTTCGATCCCTGATCCGGGAAGATCCCACATACCACAGAGCAGCTAAACCCACACATCAACAAAGAATCAGCACAGCCAAAAATAAATAAATAAAAGTTTTAAAAAAAAAAAACTGAATCTGCCTGCTATGTGGGAGATGTAGATTTCCTGGGTCAGGAAGATATCCCGGAGAAGGAAATGACAATCCACTCCAGTATACTTGCCTGGAGAATCCCCATGGACAGAGGAGCCTGGTGGGCTATAGTCCATGGGGTCGCAAAGAGTCAGACACAACAGGGCAACTAACACATTATTCAGAGTTTACTTAAATACAGTTAAAGTCTCTAAGGCAGTTAGCGATAAGCCCCTCCTTCTCCTCACATAACAGCTTTCTGGTGACAGCATCAGTGATAATCTTTCTAAGGACACCAGAGGGAGAACCATAACACTTGTTTATCAAAAGCAAAGACCATGAGAATACAGTGCTTCACCAAGGACACAGAGCTGACCTAGAACATATATTGCTCATTCAAACGGCTTTGTCTATAGGAAAAGAGTGGTAAACAAACATTTAGCTTTAAATTTTCAAACTAATAGCTAATTGAAGAGCATTTTTCCAAAGGGAGTCACTCTTAAAGAATCAATGTTCAAAATGAAGAATTTCTGATGTTTCTTTTGTGGTACATGTGAGCTGTCTCCTTATAAGGGCTCCTAAGTTTGGGAAAATTAGTAAAAATGGAACTGCATTTTTAAAACTTTATGGTTTTTAAAGTATTTTTCTTGAATAAAATATAAATGGGGAGAAATAAGATAACTTTGAAAAATCTTTAAAGTTTTAAAGTATAATAAATAAATATGTGAAAATAGATCTGAATGTTTCAAATACACACACACACGTACATATTTGCCCCCGAAGGTTCAACAGCAGAATAGTTTAAAAAAAAAAAATCTCTAAAATATTTAGACCAAGTTTAATTTTTGTTTTAGCTCTAAAAATCAAAAATTCATTTGTATTCCTTGGATTATTGAAAGTTCTTCAAAACCACAGGCAATAAATAGTTAAGGGAGGGAGAGTTCTATTATCAAATATATGAATAAAATTCATGAAACTTACCCCATTAAAATTATACAGAGTCAAAAGAAAACACTTTTATTGAAAGTGTCACAGAAACAAGTTTAACTATATTATTAACAATTACTACATTTGTGTATGCCAGAAAACAAATGAAAATGTGGTAGTGATTTAAAACTATTATCACAAGCAAGCGCTTTTGAAAAACATAGTTCTTCATTTTTTAAAGATTAAAATGGTATTCACTTAAAAACTGGTAATACTAAAATATAAAGACTATATAGCATCATAACTATTACAGTAGAATATAAACATAATATAAAGAATATAAACACTTCAAAAACCTTTTTATCTGTACCATCTCTTATACAACTGGAATGGTATTTTATACACATTCATTATTTTAGGCTTTGTGTTCTAATAATAATAAACTTAACCATGCCATTAAAAATTATTTGAAAATGTTTTATGAACTAAATTAATTTTTATCTCTTCAAATAATAGTACTATTACATGTGTTCTGCATAAATATTTTTCTTCATATTACTTCTTCAAGAAGAAATACATCTTAGAAATAAAATTACGGAGCTAGGAGGCATGTGTATTTTAAATGTTTTTAAGTAAATTTAGTCAGCTTCTCCAAAAAGTTTCATAAACTATATCTCCATCATCAATGGATAAGAACATCCACCTTAATACCCCTGGCAGGCTTCAACTGTACTATAAAAAGATTGCTAATTCAATGAATGAAAATCAGCATTTCATTGTCAAATATACTTACCACTTGGAGAAGGAAATGGCAACCCACTCCAGTATTCTTACCGTGGAGAATCTCATGGACAGAGGAGCCTGGAGGGTTACAGTCCATGGGGTCACAAAGAGTCAGACACCACTGTGACTAAACACTACTTACCACTATGGCAGCCTCCTAATCTCAGCCTTAGAGGTGCAAATTCCAAACAGGCATAGAAACAGAGGCTTTGAGCAGACAGAGCGGGGGCGGGAAGGACAGTGAAAGTGAAGAGTTCTGTAAGTTAAGATTGAACAACTGCAGTTACCAGTGGCTTCTATTCCATATCAATTTTCCTTGGTCCTCAGGACAGTCCAGGTAGTTCACATGTCACACCTCAAGCTGTCCCCTGTAGAGTCCACCACACACATATCCTCTCCACCACTCCTCCCACTGAAAGGCTTTCCTTCTGTCCCACCAAGTTATTAACAATTACTACATTTGTGTATGCCAGAAAACAAATGAAAATGTGGTAGTGATTTAAAACTATTATCACAAGCAAGCGCTTTTGAAAAACATAGTTCTTCATTTTTTAAAGATTAAAATGGTATTCACTTAAAAACTGGTAATACTAAAATATAAAGACTATATAGCATCATAACTATTACAGTAGAATATAAACATAATATAAAGAATATAAACACTTCAAAAACCTTTTTATCTGTACCATCTCTTATACAACTGGAATGGTATTTTATACACATTCATTATTTTAGGCTTTGTGTTCTAATAATAATAAACTTAACCATGCCATTAAAAATTATTTGAAAATGTTTTATGAACTAAATTAATTTTTATCTCTTCAAATAATAGTACTATTACATGTGTTCTGCATAAATATTTTTCTTCATATTACTTCTTCAAGAAGAAATACATCTTAGAAATAAAATTACGGAGCTAGGAGGCATGTGTATTTTAAATGTTTTTAAGTAAATTTAGTCAGCTTCTCCAAAAAGTTTCATAAACTATATCTCCATCATCAATGGATAAGAACATCCACCTTAATACCCCTGGCAGGCTTCAACTGTACTATAAAAAGATTGCTAATTCAATGAATGAAAATCAGCATTTCATTGTCAAATATACTTACCACTTGGAGAAGGAAATGGCAACCCACTCCAGTATTCTTACCGTGGAGAATCTCATGGACAGAGGAGCCTGGAGGGTTACAGTCCATGGGGTCACAAAGAGTCAGACACCACTGTGACTAAACACTACTTACCACTATGGCAGCCTCCTAATCTCAGCCTTAGAGGTGCAAATTCCAAACAGGCATAGAAACAGAGGCTTTGAGCAGACAGAGCGGGGGCGGGAAGGACAGTGAAAGTGAAGAGTTCTGTAAGTTAAGATTGAACAACTGCAGTTACCAGTGGCTTCTATTCCATATCAATTTTCCTTGGTCCTCAGGACAGTCCAGGTAGTTCACATGTCACACCTCAAGCTGTCCCCTGTAGAGTCCACCACACACATATCCTCTCCACCACTCCTCCCACTGAAAGGCTTTCCCTTCTGTCCCACCAAGTTTTCTCCTAAGCACAGGGGCAGCTAAGGAAAAAGAAAACAGGAAGGTCAACTGCATGAAGTGTCAACACTTACAGGTTTTTATTTTTTCTTTTTAATAATCATTTTTATTTTACTTTTACAGACCTTTGTTGTTTACAGATATGCATAATCCCAGATTAGTAATATGTATATCACTGGCCCCCTCCCTCCACCACCCCCTGCCCAGTCCCATCGCACCCCTCCAGGCCATCTCACAGCACCCCTGCAGGATCCCCTTTTCCCACAGCGCAATGACAATACCTATCTTTTCCACGTATGACAGTATAGGTTTCCATGTCTACTCCCTCTACACCTCCCTCCCACTGTTCATTCCCCACAAAGTCCATATGTCTGTTCTCAGTGTTTCTTTTTCCATCACTTCACTGCATGTGTTATCAAAACTTTAAACACTTACGAAGTTTTTATTGGTACGTTTATAATAAAGCTTTGTTAAAATGAACCCTTTCACAACAATTTAAGTAAACTAAATTTCAATGAAAAAAATCCCTCTTTTTGTCCTAAATTGTAATTATCTGTTTATAGAAAAGCATCTCCAAATAAATTATAAACTACTGAACAGGGACTAAATCATTTTATGTATATCTCTCGATTCCTAGTATTTATAGAAAGAAGAATACAAACAGCACTTTTAAAATTTTTCTAAAGTTTTGGCTTTGTGAATCTAAGTTGGTTTAAGCATTTATTTAGCTCCTATGTAAATTGATGTCACTTACATACATTAGATAATGTTGAGGTTAGCTGACTGAAGGGAAAAAAAAAATCACCATGAAGGAGATTGTAACTATTATACAACTGAGATGAGACGCTGAAGTAATAGTATAGGAATTATCTGGTAATGTGCATGAGTAATACATTTGAGATGCATAATTCTTTTTAAATTTTGGCCTTTTTTATTGGTTTTATATTTATCTATTTTGATCCATCTTTATTCTTTGGCCTGTAAGGGCCTCCCATCGCCTAGGCACAGGGTAGTTAATGTAAAGGGAGATCCAACACACATATCCTCTCCACCACTCCTCCCACTGAAAGGCTTTCCTTCTGTCCCACCAAGTTTTCTCCTAAGCACAGGGCAGCTAAGGAAAAAGAAAACAGGAAGGTCAACTGCATGAAGTGTCAACACTTACAGGTTTTATTTTTCTTTTTAATAATCATTTTTATTTTACTTTTACAGACCTTTGTTGTTTACAGATATGCATAATCCCAGATTAGTAATATGTATATCACTGGCCCCCTCCCTCCACCACCCCCTGCCCAGTCCCATCGCACCCCTCCAGGCCATCTCACAGCACCCCTGCAGGATCCCCTTTTCCCACAGCGCAATGACAATACCTATCTTTTCCACGTATGACAGTATAGGTTTCCATGTCTACTCCCTCTACACCTCCCTCCCACTGTTCATTCCCCACAAAGTCCATATGTCTGTTCTCAGTGTTTCTTTTTCCATCACTTCACTGCATGTGTTATCAAAACTTTAAACACTTACGAAGTTTTTATTGGTACGTTTATAATAAAGCTTTGTTAAAATGAACCCTTTCACAACAATTTAAGTAAACTAAATTTCAATGAAAAAAATCCCTCTTTTTGTCCTAAATTGTAATTATCTGTTTATAGAAAAGCATCTCCAAATAAATTATAAACTACTGAACAGGGACTAAATCATTTTATGTATATCTCTCGATTCCTAGTATTTATAGAAAGAAGAATACAAACAGCACTTTTAAAATTTTTCTAAAGTTTTGGCTTTGTGAATCTAAGTTGGTTTAAGCATTTATTTAGCTCCTATGTAAATTGATGTCACTTACATACATTAGATAATGTTGAGGTTAGCTGACTGAAGGGAAAAAAAAAATCACCATGAAGGAGATTGTAACTATTATACAACTGAGATGAGACGCTGAAGTAATAGTATAGGAATTATCTGGTAATGTGCATGAGTAATACATTTGAGATGCATAATTCTTTTTAAATTTTGGCCTTTTTTATTGGTTTTATATTTATCTATTTTGATCCATCTTTATTCTTTGGCCTGTAAGGGCCTCCCATCGCCATGGCCTCTTGTTGCAGAGCACCTGCTCTAGTGGCATGCGCTCCAGAGCACTGCCTTCTAATTGGACACACTGGTCCAGCCACTCTGCAGCACATGGGATCTTCCCAGGCCAGGGATCGAACCGGTGCCCCCTGCACTGCAAGGCGGACTCTCCACCCACTGGACCACCACGGAAACCTGAGATATACAATTTTGATAACAAAATTATGTGAGGTATTAATACGAAACATTTTTTAAATTATAAACTGCCAGGCTAGTGACCCAAGTGAGCTAAACTATGTTTCTTAAAAATAAACAAACAAAATACATATAGGTTATTAAAATAATAACAAAATAAAGAGCAAAAACCATATTTATGAATCTCTGCAATTTCATGTCATCAGAAAAAAAAAATCATACTTATTGCTGAGAGGCCTTAAAATAATACCTGGAGGCTGGGAGTCTTAAATTACCCAAAAGCACCCTCTACTGGCAAATGAGTAATTCACACATAAAAGCAAAACTAGGCCACCGCGCCACCACACTACGGAAGGACGTGCATTCATCTCTCCTGCAAAATCGCCTGAATTGCAACGAGTTCCTGAAAAACCATCGACAGGAGGAGGTTGGATCTGATCACGGAGAGGATACCCCACATCGAAGAACAAAGGAGAAGCCGCATCAAGACGGCAACAAGCCCCGGGGCTTTAGGGAGGGAGCACAGACTCTAAATCTCTACAATACTAGAGAACGCCTAACACTAGAGAGCACTATACAAGTGAGAACGCCAACAAGGGTAATCACTTGTATGCAAGTCCTGACATCACCCAACCACCAGCATCACTTAGAATAAGAAGCCCCCTCCAAACAACACCAACAGACGTAACTCAAAGTCTGGGAAAAGGAAATCTCAAACAGAGTCAGTTAAAAAATTAATAATAAGAAGGAGATTGTAACTATTATACAACTGAGATGAGACGCTGAAGTAATAGTAAAAATTTGGTATGTCTAAAATACATTTGAGATGCATAATTCTTTTTAAATTTTGGCCTTTTTTATTGGTTTTATATTTATCTATTTTGATCCATCTTTATTCTTTGGCCTGTAAGGGCCTCCCATCGCCATGGCCTCTTGTTGCAGAGCACCTGCTCTAGTGGCATGCGCTCCAGAGCACTGCCTTCTAATTGGACACACTGGTCCAGCCACTCTGCAGCACATGGGATCTTCCCAGGCCAGGGATCGAACCGGTGCCCCCTGCACTGCAAGGCGGACTCTCCACCCACTGGACCACCACGGAAACCTGAGATATACAATTTTGATAACAAAATTATGTGAGGTATTAATACGAAACATTTTTTAAATTATAAACTGCCAGGCTAGTGACCCAAGTGAGCTAAACTATGTTTCTTAAAAATAAACAAACAAAATACATATAGGTTATTAAAATAATAACAAAATAAAGAGCAAAAACCATATTTATGAATCTCTGCAATTTCATGTCATCAGAAAAAAAAAATCATACTTATTGCTGAGAGGCCTTAAAATAATACCTGGAGGCTGGGAGTCTTAAATTACCCAAAAGCACCCTCTACTGGCAAATGAGTAATTCACACATAAAAGCAAAACTAGGCCACCGCGCCACCACACTACGGAAGGACGTGCATTCATCTCTCCTGCAAAATCGCCTGAATTGCAACGAGTTCCTGAAAAACCATCGACAGGAGGAGGTTGGATCTGATCACGGAGAGGATACCCCACATCGAAGAACAAAGGAGAAGCCGCATCAAGACGGCAACAAGCCCCGGGGCTTTAGGGAGGGAGCACAGACTCTAAATCTCTACAATACTAGAGAACGCCTAACACTAGAGAGCACTATACAAGTGAGAACGCCAACAAGGGTAATCACTTGTATGCAAGTCCTGACATCACCCAACCACCAGCATCACTTAGAATAAGAAGCCCCCTCCAAACAACACCAACAGACGTAACTCAAAGTCTGGGAAAAGGAAATCTCAAACAGAGTCAGTTAAAAAATTAATAATAACAATGAAACGGCAGAGAAATACCACACAAGTGAAGGAACCATCTACAAACACACAAGATCAAATCAATGAAGAGAATTTGGACAAACTTTCTGAAAGTGATTTCAGAAGAATGATAGTAAAGATGATCAAAGACACTGAAAACAGAATTACAGAGAAATTGCAAGACACAACTAACACACTGAATAAAGAAATACAAGAACTTACCAAAAAAGTAACAGAGACAAACAACTCAATTGCTGAACTGAAAAACACTGTAGAAGGAATCAAGAGCAGAGTATCTGAGACAGACCAGATAAGCGAGCTGGAAGATAGAATGGTGGAAGTAACTGCTGAAAAACAGAATCTAGCTCAAAGAATGAAAAGAGCAGAGGATAGCCTCAGAGACCTCTGGGATAACATCAAACGCACCAATATTCGAATTATAGGAGTTCCAGAAGAAGAAGAAAAAAAAGTCTATGAGAAAACTTTTGAAGAGATTATAGTTGAAAATTTCCCCAACATGGGAAAAGAAATAGTCAATCAAGTCCAAGAAGCACAAAGAGTACCACACAGAATCAATCCAAGAAGAAACACACCAAGACACATATTAATAAAGCTAACACAAATTAAACACAAGGACAGAATTCTCAAAGAAGCAAGGGAAAAGCAACTAGTGACATACAAGGGAAAGCCCATACGTTTAACAGGTGATTTTTCAACAGAAAATCTGCAGGCCAGAAGGGAATGGCAGGACACATTTAAACGGCTCAAAGGGAATAGACCAAGAATCCTCTACACTGCAAGGATCTCCTTAAAAATTGATGGAGAAATCCAAAGCTTTACAGTCAAGCAAAAGTTAAAAGAATTTAGTCACACCAAACCAGCCTTACAACAAGTGTTAAAGGGACTTATACAGACAACAAGTATAAAAGGAGAAGATCCATGAAACAAATCCATCATAACATCTAAGAAAATGACAAGAGGATCATTTGTATCAATAATTACTTTGAAGGTCAATGGACTAAATGCCCCAACCAAAAGACATAGAGTGGCTGAATGGATTCAAAAACATGACCCATACATATGCTGCCTCCAGGAAACTCACTTCAGACCTAGAGACACTCATAGACTGAAAGTGACAGGCTGGAAAAAGATATTCCACGCAAATGGAAATCAAAAGAAAGCTGGAGTAGCGATGCTCATATCAGACAAAATAGACCTCAAAATAAAGAAGATTCGAAGAGACAAGGCAGGACACGACATAATGATCAAGGGATCGATCCAAGAAGAAGACATAACAATCATAAATATCTATGCACCCAACACAGGAGCAACCCAATACATAAGACAAACACTTTCAGACATAGAAGAAGACATCGATACTAACACAATAATAGTAGGAGACTTTAACACTCCTCTCACACCAATGGACAGATCATCCAAACAGAAAATTAATAAAGAAACACAAGCCTTAAATGCCACACTAGAAGAAATGGACCTCATTGATATCTTTAGGACTTTCCACCCAAAAGCAGAAGAATACACTTTCCTCTCAAGTGTTTACGGAACATTCTCCAGGATAGACCACATCCTGGGCCACAAATCAAACCTCAGTCAATTCAAGAAAACTGAAATTATATCAACCATCTTCTCGGACCACAATGCAGTGAGACTAGAGATCAACTACAGGAAAAAAACCACTAAAAACACAAACACATGGAGGTTAAACAACACATACGTAAAAAACCAACTGATTACCAAGCAAATCAAAGGAGAAATTTTAAAAATTCCTAGAAGAAAACGACAATGAACACACGACAGTGCAAAACCTATGGGATACTGCAAAAGCAGTTCTAAGAGGGAAGTTTATAGCAGTTCAATCCCACCTCAAGAAACTAGGAGAATCTCAAACAGACGACCTAACCTTACGCTTAAAACAACTGTAGAAAGAAGAACAAAAACACCCCAAAGCTAGCAGAAGAAGGGAAATCATAAAGATCAGAGCAGAAATATATGATAAAGAAACAAAAGAAACAATAGTAAAGATAAATAAAACAAAAAGCTGGTTCTTCGAAAAGGTAAATAAAATCGACACACCACTGGCCAGACTCATCAAGAAAAAGAGAGGGGAGAACCATATCACCAAAATCAAAAATGAAAAAGGAGAGATTACAACAGATAATACAGAAATCCAAAGGATTCTAAGAGACTATTATGAACAACTCTATGGCAACAAACTGGACAACCTGGAAGAAATGGACAGTTTCTTGGGAAAGATTAATCTCCTAAGACAGAGCCAGGAAGAAACAGAAACTTTGAACAAGCCAATCACAAGCTCAGAAATCGACTTTGTGATCAAAAATCTATAGAAAAATAAAAGCCCAGGTGCCAGATGGTTTCACAGCCGAATTTTACCAAACATTTAAAGAAGAGCTAAAGAAAAATGTTTACAGGAGCTTCTCTGGTGGTCCAGCAGTTGACTCCAAAACACAGGAGTTCCAGTCAGGGACGTAGACACTATATACCACCACCCCCCGCCTCACCCTCCAGAAAAAAGAAAAAAAAAGTCCTCCATGTTGCTGTGAAGATGCTGAGTGCCACAACTAAGTCTCAGCTCAGTGCAGGGGAAAAAAATTTAATATAGTGAGATTCTGAAGATCTTTGTTCCAGCCTATCATAGAATTGTAGATTTCTATAATCTGGGATTATACATATCTGCAAACAACAAATCTCTGTCAAAGCAAAAAAGGGAAATAAAATGATAAGAAAAAAAAAAAAGAAGAAGAGCTAATGCCTGTCCTTCTAAGATTCTTCCAAACAATTGCACAGGAAGGAACACTTCCAAAGACATTCTATGAGTCCTCCATCACTCTGATACCCAAACCAGGCAAAGACAACACAAAAAAGGAAAATTATAGGCCAATTTCACTGATGAATCTAGATGCCAAAATCCTCAACAAAATCCTAGAAAACAGAATTCAACAACACATCAAAAAGCTCATACATCATGATCAAGTCAGGTTCATCCCAGGCATGCAAGGATTCTTCAATATCCACAAATCAATCAATGTGATACACCATATCAACAAATTGAGAGACAAAAATCACATGATCATCTCCATAGACGCAGAAAAAGCCTTTGACAAAGTACAACATCCATTTATGATAAAAACTTTTCAGAAAATGGGCACAGAAGGAACCTATCTCAACATAATAAAGGCCATCTATGAGAAGCCCACAGCAAACATTATCCTTAATGGTGAAAAAATGAAAGCATTCCCTCTAAGATCAGGAACAAGACAAGGGTGTACACTTTCACCACTACTATTCAACATAGTCCTGGAAGTTCTAGCAACAGCAATAAGAGAAGAGAAAGAAATCAAAGGAATCCGGATTGGAACAGAAGTCAAGCTCTCTCTTTTTGCAGACGACATGATACTATACATAGAAAATCCCAAAGACACTATTACAAAGCTACTAGAGCTAATCAATGAATTCAGCAAAGTCGCAGGATACAAAGTCAACACACAGAAATCACTGGCATTCCTATACACAAACAATGAAAAATCAGAAGACGAAATCAAAGAGGCAATCCCCTTCACCATTGCAACCAAAAGAATCAAATATCTAGGAATAAACCTACCCAAAGAAACAAAAGAACTGTATACAGAAAATTACAAGACACTCATGAGAGACATTAAAGAAGACTTAAACAGATGGAGAGGTATTCCATCCTCCTGGGTCGGAAGAATCAATAGTGTGAAAATGACCATACTACCAAAAGTCATCTACAGATTCAACGCGATCCCTATCAAACTTCCAATGACATTCTTCACAGAACTAGACCAAAGAATCACACAGTTCATATGGAAACACAAAAGACCTCGAATAGCCAAAGCAATCCTCAGGAAGAAGAATGGAGCTGGTGGAATCAGCCTCCCCAACTTCAGACTCTACTACAAAGCAACAGTCATCAAGACAGTATGGTAATGGCACAAAAACAGAATTGTAGACCAATGGAACAAAATCGAGAACCCAGAGATAAACCCACGCACCTATGGGTACCTTATTTTGACAAAGGAGGCGTAACTATAAAATGGGACAAAGACAGCCTCTTCAACAAATGGTGCTGGGAAAATTGGACAGCTACATGCAAACAAACAAAGTTGGAACATTCCCTGACACCATACACTAAGATCAACTCCAAATGGATTAAAGACCTAAATGGAAGACCAGAAACCATCAAACTCTTAGAGGAGAATATAGGCAAAACCCTCAAGGACATAAATCAAAAAAAGATCTTCTCTGACCCACCTACTAGAATAGCGGAACTCAAAAGACAAATGAACATGTGGGACCTCATGAAACTTAAAAGCTTTTGTACAGCAAAAGAAATTACAATAAAGCTGAACAGACACCCCACAGAATGGGAGATAATCATAGCAAATGAAACAGCAGACAAAGAATTAATCTCCAAAATCTACAAGCAACTCAGACAACTCAGCACCGGGAAAACAAACAACCCAATCAAAAAATGGGAAAAGGACCTAAACAGACACCTCTCCAAAGAGGACATACAGATGGCCAAAAAACACATGAAACAATGCTCAACCTCGTTTATAATTAGAGAAATGCAAATTAAAACCACAATGAGATAGCACCTCACACCTATCAGAATGGTCATCATCCACAAATTGACAGATAATAAATGCTGGAGAGGGTGCAGAGAAAAGGGAACATTCTTGTGTTGCTGGTGGGAATGTATTGATACAGCCGCTATGGAAGACAGTATGGAGATTCCTTAGAAAACTAAACACAGAAGCACCATACGACCCAACAATCCCACTATTATGCCTATATCCTGATGAAATCAAAACTGAAAGAGACACCTGTACCCTAATGTTCACTGCAGCTCTCTATACAATAGGTAGAACATGGAAGCAACCTGGATGCCCATCGACAAACGAATGGACCCAAAAGCGCTGGTACATATATACAATGGAATACTACACAGCTGTAAAGAGAAATGCAGAAGAATCAGCCCCAATGAAGTGGCTGGATCTAGAACGTATCATCAAAAGTGAAGTCAGTCAGAAAGAGAAGGACAAATACAGTATATTAACACATATATATGGAATCTAGCAGGATGGTGATAATGGCACACACAGTGAAGCAACGGAAAGACAGACATGGACAGTGGACATATGGACATTGTTGGGAAGGAACAGAGGGTGGGATACATAAAGGAAGTAGCATGAAGGCCTGTACTATCATAAGTGAAGAAAATAGCTATTGTCATTGCTCTTACACAGGGGCTCTGTGAGAAAACGGGATCCTTCAGGGGTGGTGTGTTGGTTGGGAGGGGTGGGAAGGGGGGGATATACATGTGACTGATCTGGGAACATGCATGTCTGTAAACAACAAAACTCTGTAAAAGTTAAAAGTAAAATAAAAGTTTCAAAAAATAATAAAAATAAAAGCAAAACTGTAAAAATAAATTAACACCGTAACAATAATATTCTTTAACTAGGAATATTATAAATGAAAACAAAAATGAGTGCAGTTGGAAAAACAGACATGGAGAACAGATACATGGACATTGTGGGGAATGAACAGTGAGTGGGAGGCGTAAAGGAAGTAACATGAAAACCTATACTATCATATGAAAAAAAATAGCTATTCTCTTTGCACTGTGGGAAAAGGGGATCCTGCAGGGGCCTGAAAGGGTGGGATGGGGGGGTATACATATGACTAACCTAGGGTCATACATATCTGTAAACTACAAAACTCCGTATAAGTAAAAAGTAAAATAAAAATTAAAAAAAAAAATGAGCGGTTATCATAAACTTTGCTTCAATGATACTCCACTACTCTGTTCAACAGTATAGTCAGTTAAAAAAAATCAACCTATTCTAGTGCTAAAAATACACTTACCATTACAAAACTAAAAATATACTTTACAGAGAGAGAGGAATGGGCAAGATGTATGGAAAGAGCAACATGGAAACTTACATACATTACCATATGTAAAATAAGACAACTAATGTGAACCTGCTGTAACATTAAGTGAACTTACACAGGGGCTATGCAACAACCTGTTGGGGTGGTATGGGGAGGAAGAGTGGAGGTAAGTTCAAGTGGGAGGCGACCTATGGCTGATTCAGGTTTATGTGTGGTAGTAAACAACAAAACTCTGTAAAAGTAAAATAAAAAAATGAAAATACATATATACATACATAAACAAAAATACACTTTACATATAAAAATACATATGTGTCTGCAATGCTAATAAAGACATACAGTCCTGATGACTTACTGGAGCTATGTACCTATTGTATTATCTTTTCAATCCCTAAGCTTCTACTCATGGTAGGAAGTATTCACCTTGAGCCTAAGGAAACTGAGTACAAACTAAACATGTCTTATCTCATCATGGGCTTCCCTGGTAGCTCAAACGGTAAAGAATCCTCCTGCAATGTGTGAAACCTGGGTTCCATCCCTGGGTCAGGAGGATCCCTTGGAGGACAGCATGACAACACACTCTAGTATTCTTGCCTGAAGAATCACATGGACAGAGGAGCCCGGTGGGCTATAGTCCATGGGGTCGCAAAGTGTCAGACACAACTGAGCGACCAAAACACACAGCACAATCTCATATTTTCACTGTAGACAGCAATTATTTAAAATTTAAAATATGATGATCCAAATCAGTATTCATCGCAAGTACTTTTTGCCAATGAACTGTATAATACATAATTAGAAATACCCATGTTTACTATCAAACTTGATTTCCCTAATGTTTTCAACTACAAAATTTTACTAGCTATGAAGAGTTTCTATGCCTTAAAAATCTTGTGAAGAAACATATTTTTAATACTTGGAAGTTATAAAGCACTTCAAATCAATAAAATAGTAATAATTCTTTTGGAAAGCTGATAGGTAGGACAAAAAAACTGCCAATGAAAGCTCTTTTCTCGTTGTATCTGTATTGTGACTTTGTTTTCTTTATATTCCAGTACATTCCTGTCTTTCTACCTGTGTCAGGGTGAAAGATAACATCAATGAGGACAAACTAGCATTTTTTTGCTTCATGTCTTTATTGAATAGGTTCAAAAATGAAAACATTTGTAATAAAAAAAAAAAAAAAAACTGAGTGAACAAGAGATAACAGTAGCCATAATAATCTTACTTTTCCAAGCTAATAACTTTCGGAATATTATATAAGCGATTTTTACAGTTTTAATTTAACCTCACAATCATCTTTTATTCTACCACACTGGAAAATACTTGTGAAAATAAATAAAAATAAAATAAATGATGCATACATCTAGGAAAATTTCTTAAAAACTGAACTATTGCACAACAAATCAACATGAAAACAATATATGCGAGTAACAAAATATGCACTAAATATTTACTGCATCGATGTGTTTCATTTCATAAGTATATTTCACCTACTTATGGTTTATAATAATCTCTGAGTTGTGGAATTAGATTTCTTACTGACACATTTCCATGTAGTACATTATAACATTTATTTGTTACAGTGAAATTCAGTGAGAAGCAAATGTGTGTCACTTTGTTCATGTTCATTTACGCATCCTTTCCTTGCACAGACAAAAATTATGCAATCTTTAAAAATACATTTGAAAGAAAAATAGAACTCAATTCAAATTAAAGCAAGAGTTTAAGGGTCTTCTTTATATGGTTTATAATAATCAGAACAGAAGAAAATAAACAATTGAAATGGAACTCTAGCTTATACATTATTCTCCTAAATTTATCACAGCTTCTTCTAGTTGATGGAATAAGCTATAATAAATTTTTTTGGCCTCTGGTCCTTCCTTTTGACCACTATGACTGAATAAAGGCAACCAGAACCAGAAGAAAAAACATTTAGAAAATTAGGAAAGAAACTATAAGGTAAATAATAAATTCTCATTAGCACTAAGTTATCCCCTGCCCAAATGAAAACAACAAACAAAAACAGAAAAACTAATCAATATAATTATAAAGTATAAGTATAAATAAATTTCAGAGAAAGTTACAGGCCACAAATTTCTACACTGATCCTTACAACTAATCAAAATCATAGATATGAAGCCAGAAACTGCCTAAAAATTATTTGCTTGTACCTTTACGATAAGATCATGGCTTGTTAGGTTTGATTCAAAAGAAATAACTATTAAATTACTGAATATGGTCACAAAAGCAACCAAAGGCATCAACTACTAAATATAATGTTATACTGAAAGTGACAATTATTAAAAGCTATGTTTTAGTCAGAGTAAAGGAAAAAGTATAATTACATTTTTGTGAATGTTCAATTACATAATTAACCAGCTACGCATTAAAGTAATACATTTTCAGAGGCTTTTTATTGTGATGTGAATAGTGTTTCAGCACTAAACAGTAGATGAAAAACATGGGTAGGGAAAATTACATATTAATATTCTCTTAATTGACCCATAAATACACTTAACTATACTTTGAGTGACTAAAATTCAGTCCTTTTTACCTGCATGCCCTGCACTAATCATTAATTATTGAAGTTACTGTTTATTAGGTGATACGGTCTGTTTTAAAATCCGTTAATATAATTTCTTCTAAACTCAAGTATATAGAGATAAATGCAAGATTTTCAAAAGGAACTGAGTGCATCTTCTATTAAATAATTAATCCACAAACTTGGCAAAAATGAAGCAGAAAATTAAAACTACACTTCATACATGAGGTTATGAAAAGGAAAAAGTGAAATTTGAAGACAATCAGGCGAGAGAATGAATACATGTTCAGCTAATACACACTGAGTAACAGCAATCAGGCGAGAGAGTTTAAGGGTCTTCTTTATATGGTTTATAATAATCAGAACAGAAGAAAATAAACAATTGAAATGGAACTCTAGCTTATACATTATTCTCCTAAATTTATCACAGCTTCTTCTAGTTGATGGAATAAGCTATAATAAATTTTTTTGGCCTCTGGTCCTTCCTTTTGACCACTATGACTGAATAAAGGCAACCAGAACCAGAAGAAAAAACATTTAGAAAATTAGGAAAGAAACTATAAGGTAAATAATAAATTCTCATTAGCACTAAGTTATCCCCTGCCCAAATGAAAACAACAAACAAAAACAGAAAAACTAATCAATATAATTATAAAGTATAAGTATAAATAAATTTCAGAGAAAGTTACAGGCCACAAATTTCTACACTGATCCTTACAACTAATCAAAATCATAGATATGAAGCCAGAAACTGCCTAAAAATTATTTGCTTGTACCTTTACGATAAGATCATGGCTTGTTAGGTTTGATTCAAAAGAAATAACTATTAAATTACTGAATATGGTCACAAAAGCAACCAAAGGCATCAACTACTAAATATAATGTTATACTGAAAGTGACAATTATTAAAAGCTATGTTTTAGTCAGAGTAAAGGAAAAAGTATAATTACATTTTTGTGAATGTTCAATTACATAATTAACCAGCTACGCATTAAAGTAATACATTTTCAGAGGCTTTTTATTGTGATGTGAATAGTGTTTCAGCACTAAACAGTAGATGAAAAACATGGGTAGGGAAAATTACATATTAATATTCTCTTAATTGACCCATAAATACACTTAACTATACTTTGAGTGACTAAAATTCAGTCCTTTTTACCTGCATGCCCTGCACTAATCATTAATTATTGAAGTTACTGTTTATTAGGTGATACGGTCTGTTTTAAAATCCGTTAATATAATTTCTTCTAAACTCAAGTATATAGAGATAAATGCAAGATTTTCAAAAGGAACTGAGTGCATCTTCTATTAAATAATTAATCCACAAACTTGGCAAAAATGAAGCAGAAAATTAAAACTACACTTCATACATGAGGTTATGAAAAGGAAAAAAGTGAAATTTGAAGACAATCAGACGTAGAGAGAATGAATACATGTTCAGCTAATACACACTGAGTAACAGCAATCATTCAGCTATCATTAGAACGAGATAGATTTTTATTTTCAGCCTTGTGTGTCTAAGAAAGGAACTGCATAATTACACCATAAAGAACAGAGTAAAGATCTCTATGGAGTCAATAATACACCGAGAAAAGGGTAACACAGACGATAGGGGTTTTTCCCTCTCTTTTTAGAAAATACTTATAAAATTAATTATTAAAGAGTGCTACAGGAAAATGACGCAACCTACTGTAACTAAAATATTCTCTTCAGTTCCAAAATTCCAAGCACCCCAGCCTACAATGATAGAATCTGAAAATAGGTACCAATAATAAACATGTTTATTCTGATGTTCCACTGCAAGTAATAATCATCCTAAAATTTCAAGGGCTAACTAAGTACTAATGTGGAAGGATGGATTTTAACAATAACAGGAAAGCAATAACTAAGTGGAGGATTTCTCCTGAAATTATTTTCTGACTGCTAAGTGAATAGGTCCTAAAACAGCACAGTTCAGTCTATCAGGTATTTATTATATACAGCATATGTACTCACACATATATATATATACACACACAATACACAGCCAAAGAATGATGCTCCAAAAATTGTGGAAAAAGTATTTTTAATAATTTTAACATGAGATCACTAGAGGAAGTGCTCTAGATGTCCAAGCAGCAATAGTCATAAAATTCAGGACTTAGGTGTTTTTTTTGGATTCTGTTCACAGGGAAAATTACATATTAATATTCTCTTAATTGACCCATAAATACACTTAACTATACTTTGAGTGACTAAAATTCAGTCCTTTTTACCTGCATGCCCTGCACTAATCATTAATTATTGAAGTTACTGTTTATTAGGTGATACGGTCTGTTTTAAAATCCGTTAATATAATTTCTTCTAAACTCAAGTATATAGAGATAAATGCAAGATTTTCAAAAGGAACTGAGTGCATCTTCTATTAAATAATTAATCCACAAACTTGGCAAAAATGAAGCAGAAAATTAAAACTACACTTCATACATGAGGTTATGAAAAGGAAAAAAGTGAAATTTGAAGACAATCAGACGTAGAGAGAATGAATACATGTTCAGCTAATACACACTGAGTAACAGCAATCATTCAGCTATCATTAGAACGAGATAGATTTTTATTTTCAGCCTTGTGTGTCTAAGAAAGGAACTGCATAATTACACCATAAAGAACAGAGTAAAGATCTCTATGGAGTCAATAATACACCGAGAAAAGGGTAACACAGACGATAGGGGTTTTTCCCTCTCTTTTTAGAAAATACTTATAAAATTAATTATTAAAGAGTGCTACAGGAAAATGACGCAACCTACTGTAACTAAAATATTCTCTTCAGTTCCAAAATTCCAAGCACCCCAGCCTACAATGATAGAATCTGAAAATAGGTACCAATAATAAACATGTTTATTCTGATGTTCCACTGCAAGTAATAATCATCCTAAAATTTCAAGGGCTAACTAAGTACTAATGTGGAAGGATGGATTTTAACAATAACAGGAAAGCAATAACTAAGTGGAGGATTTCTCCTGAAATTATTTTCTGACTGCTAAGTGAATAGGTCCTAAAACAGCACAGTTCAGTCTATCAGGTATTTATTATATACAGCATATGTACTCACACATATATATATATACACACACAATACACAGCCAAAGAATGATGCTCCAAAAATTGTGGAAAAAGTATTTTTAATAATTTTAACATGAGATCACTAGAGGAAGTGCTCTAGATGTCCAAGCAGCAATAGTCATAAAATTCAGGACTTAGGTGTTTTTTTTGGATTCTGTTCACAGAACCTTTCTTCGAACACCACATTCACAGCAGAATTTTGCCCATTCGACAGGGTATTTAGTCCCACACACATGGCAGAATTTTGGTTCAATGCCTTCAGCGTTTCCACCATTAAATGAAGAGTCTCCATCTCGCCTGGAGAGGTACAGACAGAAAGAAAGTAGAAACACAAAGTTGGTTTTCAATCTATAAGCCTTGGGAATCAGAAAATAATATTAAGTGTAACTAAAAGCTTGATTAATCTCATTGTTAACACTCTTGAGCATGAAGAACTGATGCTGTTGAACTCTGGTGCTGGAGAAGATGCTTGAGAATTCCTTGCACAGCAAGGCGATCAAACCAGTCAATCTTTTAATGGAAATCAACCCTGAATATTCATTGAAAAGACTGAAGCTGAAGCTCCCATATTTCGGCCACCTGATGAGAAGAGCCAGTTCACTAGAAAGCACGCTGATGTTGGGAAAGATGGAAAGGAGGAGCAGAAAGAGGGTGACAGAGGCTGAGATAGTTGGATGGCATCACCAACTCAGTGGACGTTAAGTTTGGGCAAACTCTGGGAAACAGTGAAGGACAGGGAAGCCTGTCTTGCTGCAATCCATTGGGGTTGCAGAGACGAACACGACTTAGGGACTGAACAACGCAAAACAAAAGCTTGCTTACTCTCATTGTAAACACTCTTCTAGTTCAGACTAAAAAACAAAAACAAAAAACAAACAAAATCCACGGAGTCTTTCTAACCATTCCATTACAATCTGTTGTTCTATTTGTCTATCCTTGAATCAGTAAATTTCTATAACATCATAAATCTTTCATGCACTTTTCTTTAATAACCCTTCACGACTATTGTTAGATTTTTGATCTTTCATATAAAAAGAACTTTTCAGAATTAATAAATTTTGTTTGAAAATTGCACTGAATCCATACACTGGTTTAGGGGAGAACAGATAACTTTACAAGAAGCTTTATAACAGTGAATCATCTATTGCATAAAGAAGGCATATTTCGGGCTTCCCTGGTGGTCCAGGGTAAGGACACCGCCTTGCAGTGTAAGGGGCGCTGGTTCGATCCCTGGCCTGGGAAGACCCCACGTGCTCGGGGCGGCTGGACCGATGTGTCCAACTACAGAGTTGGAGCTCTGGAGCGCATGCGCCCAGAGCCAGTGCTCTGCAACAACAGAGGCCACCGCGATGGGAGGCCCACACGGGCCAAAGAACAAAGATGGATGAAAATAGACAAATGAAACCAATAGAAGTGGCCCGCCCACTCCCCTCCCTCCCCACCACCCACCCATAAATAAAGAATAAATCTTTAACAAAAAAAAGAAAAGAAGGCATATTTCTACTTAGACTTTAACATCTTTGAAGTTTTATAATTTTCTCCATCAAAATTAAAATTTTGACTTAGTTTTTAAACTGATTCCTATATGCCTTTAGTGTGTGTGCATGTATATGTGTATTTTTAAAGATATTTTGTTTGTTGTTGATAAACAGACTGCAATAACTTTCAATATGCTGAAAACAAATCCAGCATATATTAAGACTTCACTATTATTTATTCATCAAATTGCCTTTTTAAGTACTCTATATATAATAGTTTGTGTCCTTATTTCTATCTTATTTTAATTTTTATTGTCTTGCTATGCTAGCTAGATTCAAAACAGAAATTATAGCTGACATTTTCTGTGTTACTTCTGCTTTTATAGAAAATGCTTTTTATATGTCACCACTAAACATGAGGAGTTATGTAAGACTGCAGTAAATCTAATGTTACTGTCAATTTCAACAACATTCCTTTATATTTCTAATAGAAATCCTAAGAACTTTCTTTAAAACAAAAACTAGGTGGTAAATGTAAATAAGGCATACATACGACCAATACTTATAATACTTTAACCTGTTGATATGATAAATTATATTAATGGAGTTTCTAACGTTAAGTCAATCTGATTTTCCGCAATGAATCTAAACTGTCATGAATTTCACATCTGTAGATGGGTATCCTACATTTCTTGAAGATTTTTATAACTATTTTCAAGTTTATAAGCTTGATCATAAGCTTCCATTTTCTTATTAGTCCGAACATCAAAATTCTACCAACTTTTTAAATTTTTTTTGTATTTATCTATTTTTGACTTTCATTGATTTGTGAGCTTTTCTCTAGTTGGGGCAAGCAGTGGCTACTCTCTAGTTGTGATGAGCGGGCTTCTTATTGAAGAGGCTTCTCTCTATGTGGAGCACACACACTCTGTGTACAGGCTTCAGAAGTTGCAGCACGTGGGCTCAGCAGTCATGGCACATGGGCTTAGATGCTCCATGGAATCATATTTTTTATGATTATAACTTCTGTTTACTTGAAATCAATTTGCACAAGTTATATTTTTTCTAGGAAGTCATACATTTTATCTAAGTTTCAAATTACCGACAAGAAGCTATTCCTATAATTTTAAATCTGCTATATCTAGAGGTGCATTCTTCTTTCCATTCTGCATATGATTTGTACTTTCCTTTTTCTGCTGATTGATCTTGAGAAGTTTTATTTATTATTATTTTTAATATTATTAACTCATTTCATGATTGTTTTATTTTTGGCTGCACAGGCTCTTAAGTGAGGCACCAAGGCTTCTCCTTGTGGTCACTGGGCTTGTACTGTTGGGAACCATAGGCTTTAGCATGCAGACTCAGTAATTACACTGTGTTGGCTTCTCTAGTTGTGGCGCGTGGGCTCAGTAGTTCTGGTGTGTGGGCTTAACTGCCCCATGGCACATGGGATCTTACTTCCCTGACCAAGGATTGAACCCACATTCCTTGCATTGGAAAGGGGATTCTTAACCACTAAACCATCAGGGACGTCCCTATCATTTTAAGTGTACCAAAATTTTCACTTTGTAAGTCTTTATTATATATTACTTATCTTATTCACTAAAAAATATCTCCTGGGAGGGAGCCTAGTTTATGTGAAACTGTCCTCTTGATCCTAGAGTTAGACCAGTAACAAAATACATAAAAATCCCAGCACCTAGTGAGCTTATAGTTTTATGGAGAAGAATCAACATAAAGTACATATATGGAGTCTTAACTAGAAAACAATAAAGCAACATGGTGCAGGGGGCCAGGAGCGCTTAGGACTGCAGGGGATCTTGATCATAAGCTTCCATTTTCTTATTAGTCCGAACATCAAAATTCTACCAACTTTTTAAATTTTTTTTGTATTTATCTATTTTTGACTTTCATTGATTTGTGAGCTTTTCTCTAGTTGGGGCAAGCAGTGGCTACTCTCTAGTTGTGATGAGCGGGCTTCTTATTGAAGAGGCTTCTCTCTATGTGGAGCACACACACTCTGTGTACAGGCTTCAGAAGTTGCAGCACGTGGGCTCAGCAGTCATGGCACATGGGCTTAGATGCTCCATGGAATCATATTTTTTATGATTATAACTTCTGTTTACTTGAAATCAATTTGCACAAGTTATATTTTTTCTAGGAAGTCATACATTTTATCTAAGTTTCAAATTACCGACAAGAAGCTATTCCTATAATTTTAAATCTGCTATATCTAGAGGTGCATTCTTCTTTCCATTCTGCATATGATTTGTACTTTCCTTTTTCTGCTGATTGATCTTGAGAAGTTTTATTTATTATTATTTTTAATATTATTAACTCATTTCATGATTGTTTTTATTTTTGGCTGCACAGGCTCTTAAGTGAGGCACCAAGGCTTCTCCTTGTGGTCACTGGGCTTGTACTGTTGGGAACCATAGGCTTTAGCATGCAGACTCAGTAATTACACTGTGTTGGCTTCTCTAGTTGTGGCGCGTGGGCTCAGTAGTTCTGGTGTGTGGGCTTAACTGCCCCATGGCACATGGGATCTTACTTCCCTGACCAAGGATTGAACCCACATTCCTTGCATTGGAAAGGGGATTCTTAACCACTAAACCATCAGGGACGTCCCTATCATTTTAAGTGTACCAAAATTTTCACTTTGTAAGTCTTTATTATATATTACTTATCTTATTCACTAAAAAATATCTCCTGGGAGGGAGCCTAGTTTATGTGAAACTGTCCTCTTGATCCTAGAGTTAGACCAGTAACAAAATACATAAAAATCCCAGCACCTAGTGAGCTTATAGTTTTATGGAGAAGAATCAACATAAAGTACATATATGGAGTCTTAACTAGAAAACAATAAAGCAACATGGTGCAGGGGGCCAGGAGCGCTTAGGACTGCAGGGGATGAGGAATGAAAGAAAAGTCTGGAGCATGTTGTGAGAACTAAGTAAACTAGAAGATGGGCCTGACAAAATTCAACTTGTGACAGGAGGGATCAGAATCTGAATTAGAGGGAAACTATGACAGAGAATCCTGTAGGTCCCTCTCTACCTCGTGCCAACAAAGATTTGGATACAGTGGACTAATCAGGATCTCTAGCAGCTTCTGAGCACCATCTGAGAAGCTCATATTTGAGCACTAGTGTTTTTTTTTTTTTCTTAAATTGCTCTGCATTATAATAGTCTTATTTGATTAGTTTCTGGTTTACCTTTACTATTTCATATACTCACTATTCTGCTATTCTGTTCAGTCACTCAGTAGTGCCTGACTGCAACCCCATGGGCTGCAACCTGCCAGGCTCCTCTGTCCATGGGATTTCCCAGCAAGAATACTGGAGCGGGTTGCCATTTCTTCCTCCAGGGGATCTTCCCAACCCAGGGATAGAACCCACATCTCCTGCTTGGCAGGTGGATTCTTTACCACTGAGCCACCAAGAAAGCCTGTCTTATACCTGAATCCGTACTCACTATTTTAGATTGACTTATTTTCCAGTTCCTTTGCTCACCACTCCACCTTGCAGATTCCTCCTCTTTTGGACACTACTTTTTCCCAGGGTACTATGCCTTTGGGCTTTCTTTCAGTCATAGTTTTAGATGGTAAAGTGAAAGTCACTCAGTCATGTCCAACCCTCTCGACCCATGGACGAGCCACATCCTTGCATTGGAAAGGGATTCTTAACCACTAAACCATCAGGGACGTCCCTATCATTTTAAGTGTACCAAAATTTTCACTTTGTAAGTCTTTATTATATATTACTTATCTTATTCACTAAAAAATATCTCCTGGGAGGGAGCCTAGTTTATGTGAAACTGTCCTCTTGATCCTAGAGTTAGACCAGTAACAAAATACATAAAAATCCCAGCACCTAGTGAGCTTATAGTTTTATGGAGAAGAATCAACATAAAGTACATATATGGAGTCTTAACTAGAAAACAATAAAGCAACATGGTGCAGGGGGCCAGGAGCGCTTAGGACTGCAGGGGATGAGGAATGAAAGAAAAGTCTGGAGCATGTTGTGAGAACTAAGTAAACTAGAAGATGGGCCTGACAAAATTCAACTTGTGACAGGAGGGATCAGAATCTGAATTAGAGGGAAACTATGACAGAGAATCCTGTAGGTCCCTCTCTACCTCGTGCCAACAAAGATTTGGATACAGTGGACTAATCAGGATCTCTAGCAGCTTCTGAGCACCATCTGAGAAGCTCATATTTGAGCACTAGTGTTTTTTTTTTTTTTTTCTTAAATTGCTCTGCATTATAATAGTCTTATTTGATTAGTTTCTGGTTTACCTTTACTATTTCATATACTCACTATTCTGCTATTCTGTTCAGTCACTCAGTAGTGCCTGACTGCAACCCCATGGGCTGCAACCTGCCAGGCTCCTCTGTCCATGGGATTTCCCAGCAAGAATACTGGAGCGGGTTGCCATTTCTTCCTCCAGGGGATCTTCCCAACCCAGGGATAGAACCCACATCTCCTGCTTGGCAGGTGGATTCTTTACCACTGAGCCACCAAGAAAGCCTGTCTTATACCTGAATCCGTACTCACTATTTTAGATTGACTTATTTTCCAGTTCCTTTGCTCACCACTCCACCTTGCAGATTCCTCCTCTTTTGGACACTACTTTTTCCCAGGGTACTATGCCTTTGGGCTTTCTTTCAGTCATAGTTTTAGATGGTAAAGTGAAAGTCACTCAGTCATGTCCAACCCTCTACGACCCATGGACGAGCCATGGAATTCTCCAGGCAAAAATTCTGAAGTAACCAAGCTATTTTTAACACTTTTGTACAAGTCCCAGAAGTCAATTCCTCTCTCCCCAAATTACCTTAAAACCCAAAACTCTTAATAAAGACCACTGAAAACCTCAAAGGTAGTTGCAGAGTCACAGTCAGCTTACCAAACTGACCTCTAGCTTACTTCATGTTTTTTTCTGTATCAATTTCCCTTACTTTTCTGAGAGCTAAGCTATACATTCAGAAAGATACTGTTTCTCTTTTATGCAGCATTTCTAGGTGTTCTGAGTGAAAGGGCTGTCCAGAAAGTGTGGTCTATCACACTTCCAGAAAAATAAACCTCTGAGAATTCTCCATCTGTTACAGTTATAATTATTTCTGTCTGGGATGGAGGTTGAGCATAAGTCAGCAGACGAGTGAAGGCTTGCTGTTTCACATCACAAGTAAACATTGGAAAAGAAAAAAGAAAAAAAAAATAACCCACACCTGTCTTTTAATGTGGCTTTTGTCCCTGCCTGTTAACACTTCTTCTGTTTATCTCTTTTGAAAGATAAAATGATCTATTTATTCAAATAAATATGTATTTATTCAGTATTGAATATGTATTTATACAGTTTTCCATTTTATATACAAACGTTAATCTTATATTCAACACTGATTCAAAACACATGGTTCCACACGTACAAAACAACACAGTACTGCCACACTCCAGGAGTCTTAACAGAAGTTCACTTCCATGATTTGTATCAAAAATACATATAAAAACCTCAGGTGACATAAACACTATTTATTAAAGAATCTAGCTAAAAAGAGCAATTCATCAATTCCTCTATGGTTCTCATTTATACATAAGCATCATCCTTAAAACTTTCCAGATGGCAGATGCCCAGACTCCTCTCTCCAAACTGAAGAAATGAAAAATTTGGGAAGGGACCTTGACACACTTGTTTTTGGAAAGTTCCACATAGGCATCTTTCTAGTAAGCAATGAAGAGGGACAGAGAGCATCTCAGATACTTGGATCTCTCCTGGATTAAATGTGAATAATGTGTGTTTATATTACATACTTATAACAAAAGCAGCCAATATATATACTTTCATAGACCATGACCACATCACCACTGGTTTTGGTGAATCACTGGATGGTCATGTTATAGGCATGCACTGAAGGCATTCCTTTTTTTAAAGGAAAAAAAAAAAAAGAAAACACCCCATGAAATCCACTGTCCTAGTTAGTATGAATTCGGCAAGATATTAATTAGAAATTTAACCATTATATTATCCAGCTCTTCCTTACACAGAAGCTTTAAGGCCTTAAGACTAGTTGTACTTTCACAGAAAAAGTGATTTACTTTTCTGTGTTAGACAAGAATCATGTAACTACTATTTTCTCCCATACTTTGGCTACTACAACTAAGCTTATACCCCACTTTGTGGCCCAGGCTGGTGTATACATCTACAGGGCCTCATAACACAAACTTTGTGAACTAACCACACTCCTTTCTCCACTGTATCTTTTAATTTTCATCTTTCCTCATCCTATTGTTCCTTCATTCAAAAAAAAAAAAAAAGTTGTATTTCACTATATATTAGTGGCCTTCTGTACCGTTCCTTAAAACTTTTTAAAACAAATCAGAATATATATGAAAAATAAGTAATTATAACTGGAATGATTTCATTATATGCTTAAAAACAGCAAATGTCAAAGCTATACAAATATTATGACATATTGGGAAGGGGAGTACATGGATGATCACAATCTCATCAGGGTAATTGGGTTAAAATGCTGCTGAAAATTGTAACAGCAGTGCTGTAAAGCATCTATTATTCAATTTGAAGATGTAAATGTAACCATGCTGCAGTTAAAATTAAGACATAAAAAAACACAAGTGCATCCTGTAGACCTGAACTGTACTTGAATATTTACCATAAAAACTACATCTACAAGGTATAAGAGAATATTATGTTCAAAACTGTTTCTTTAGTGTATAATATAAAAGCTGAATTAAATCATACAGCAAAGGAAAAATTAGATTTTCTATAAATAGCCTGACACACATTTCTGTACATGGCCTTTAGAAAACAGAAAATACTTATCTTTATTTTAATTATAATAATATCAGAACTAAACACACCTGGTCATGTTGCTCTCAGTATGTGTTTTTCTTTTGCTGGTAACCACACCTGAGGCAGGATTTCGAGCCAAACTAGGTGGTGTGGTATTCCGAGGTTTGACGTTAGCTCTAGAAGACAGAAAGAGATGGCATAATGAAACACTATTGGATAGCAAGCATTTCTTTCTCAAATTGCTTATTAACATGATTAGGAAAATAATTAGAAGCTGCAGAGAGGTAAATTCAAAAGATCAAAATCCGAATACTTATTTCAAATCTGAAATCCTTAATACTAAGGATATCCAAAGCATTTGGCATTAACTAAGATTATCCTGGGGGTACATACAATCATAGAAAATGTGTTTATATTTTCAAGAATTTGACATGAACTTTATAAGCTAATCATTCTAAAAGGCTTCAAATGTTTCAAAGTTTAAATCTACAGTTCCCTCAAACTAGAGGTGAATTTTGTTAAGTGCCTACAGTTAATATAATAATGTTAGACATATGAGATACGGTAAAAAAAACTTTTGCTAAATATTTTTAAAGTATAATATTCCACTTATGAAAGCCTGTTCTTGGAAAGAAGAATAAGTATATTAATACTTTTACCTTTATAAATTTAAATCTCACCAACTATACAACCTGGGCTGTTACCAGTAAAGAAGCTTTGGCTGGACCATCACTTACTGAATTCACTTTCTGAAACTTCTGGAATCAAAAACCTTTTAATTATGAGGTAACAATGGTAAAACACATGTGCTCTGGGATTCTGATGAATCTGGATTTGAATCCCAACTGTCAGTGATGACTCTCGGCACTGGCAATCCAGGCATCACTGATAGGAAGTTAGATATATAAACTGTAATCTATATAAACATTCAGTCTAGTTAATAGTGAGGATGGTATTACTACTGTTACTACTATGGGTACTGCTACTATAAGTTAATGTTTTATAGAGCAGGACTTATTACATTTGGTATAGCTGCATTTTTTTTCCAGCCATGCCTCATGGCATGTGGGATCTTAGTTCTCCAACCAGGGATCAAACCGTGCCCCTGCAGTGAAGTGTGGAATCCTAACCACTGGACCAGGGAGGAAGTCCTATAGCTACATTTCTAATGACCTGCATATAAACTTTAATCTTCATAATAACCCTATGAAGTAGTAAGGATTACTAATTCCTTTTTGCAAAAAGGCATATAGTATGCTAGAAGACAGAAAGAGATGGCATAATGAAACACTATTGGATAGCAAGCATTTCTTTCTCAAATTGCTTATTAACATGATTAGGAAAATAATTAGAAGCTGCAGAGAGGTAAATTCAAAAGATCAAAATCCGAATACTTATTTCAAATCTGAAATCCTTAATACTAAGGATATCCAAAGCATTTGGCATTAACTAAGATTATCCTGGGGGTACATACAATCATAGAAAATGTGTTTATATTTTCAAGAATTTGACATGAACTTTATAAGCTAATCATTCTAAAAGGCTTCAAATGTTTCAAAGTTTAAATCTACAGTTCCCTCAAACTAGAGGTGAATTTTGTTAAGTGCCTACAGTTAATATAATAATGTTAGACATATGAGATACGGTAAAAAAAACTTTTGCTAAATATTTTTAAAGTATAATATTCCACTTATGAAAGCCTGTTCTTGGAAAGAAGAATAAGTATATTAATACTTTTACCTTTATAAATTTAAATCTCACCAACTATACAACCTGGGCTGTTACCAGTAAAGAAGCTTTGGCTGGACCATCACTTACTGAATTCACTTTCTGAAACTTCTGGAATCAAAAACCTTTTAATTATGAGGTAACAATGGTAAAACACATGTGCTCTGGGATTCTGATGAATCTGGATTTGAATCCCAACTGTCAGTGATGACTCTCGGCACTGGCAATCCAGGCATCACTGATAGGAAGTTAGATATATAAACTGTAATCTATATAAACATTCAGTCTAGTTAATAGTGAGGATGGTATTACTACTGTTACTACTTGGGTACTGCTACTATAAGTTAATGTTTTATAGAGCAGGACTTATTACATTTGGTATAGCTGCATTTTTTTTCCAGCCATGCCTCATGGCATGTGGGATCTTAGTTCTCCAACCAGGGATCAAACCGTGCCCCTGCAGTGAAGTGTGGAATCCTAACCACTGGACCAGGGAGGAAGTCCTATAGCTACATTTCTAATGACCTGCATATAAACTTTAATCTTCATAATAACCCTATGAAGTAGTAAGGATTACTAATTCCATTTTGCAAAAAAGGCATATAGTATGCTGCAGAACCAGGGTTAAGATGTTCAATAGCATTAGCTCCCTTTCTCTCTTTAGAAATTTAGTCAAATCTTTTCAATGCAATGTTGTGCTGCACGATCGAAGCAGAATAGTTTTCTTTAAAATAGCTTTATACTGGAAGTTCTCAAACTTTGGCTGAAACTCTTCCTTCTCCACTTACATAGCAAAGTTGGAGAAAGTCTCCAAAAATTTTAAACAGCTGTCTCCAAAACAGAGGCAGGGAGTAACAACATCTATTATTTTTCAAATGTCCGTTACATATCAGAAATGATACCAGTGACTATACATACTTCGCTTTCTTTAATTTTCACAAAAAAATCTCAGATTTTATTTCTATTTTAAAGTTGGAAAAACTCAAATTCAGAGAGATTAAGTAGAATGCAAAGCTACTACATGGCCAGAGTATTTGAATATAAATTTATGTGGGTGGGTCTTACTACAAATCTTAAATTCAATCTGCAATGCTGTCATTCAAAGGGAGGCAACTTTGAACAGTGAAACTGTTTCTGAACTTTGATAAGAATAACCTTGATGTATTGATGCAAATGGCCTTCAAATGCTCACTGCAGGTCCATCAATGAGCACACTAAGTCACTTCAGTTGTGTCTGACTCTTTGTGACCCACGGACTGTAGCCGCCAGGCTCCTCTGTCTATGGGACTCTCTAGGCAAGAATACTGGAGTGCGTTGACATTTCCTTCACCAGGAGATTTTCCCAACCCAGGGATCCAACCCAGGTTTCCTGCACTGCAGGCAGATTCTTCACTGACTGATTTACCAAGTCTACCCATTAGGTGTATGCCACTCTACTTTTTTGTATTGCTCCTCTAGGGATGTTACTGAACTATCATATGCCTTTTTCGGAATTCAATCTATGAAAATTCACTGCCAAACGACGGCAATTCCTCCAAATAAAAGCCATAGAGAACAGGAAGGACATTTTTTTCTTTTGGACTCAAGAATAAAATCTTGTTAGAAATACTATCCCCTTCAAATCATGTGTAGATGAGATAATCTTAATTTTCTATGAAGTAGTAAGGATTACTAATTCCATTTTGCAAAAAAGGCATATAGTATGCTGCAGAACCAGGGTTAAGATGTTCAATAGCATTAGCTCCCTTTCTCTCTTTAGAAATTTAGTCAAATCTTTTCAATGCAATGTTGTGCTGCACGATCGAAGCAGAATAGTTTTCTTTAAAATAGCTTTATACTGGAAGTTCTCAAACTTTGGCTGAAACTCTTCCTTCTCCACTTACATAGCAAAGTTGGAGAAAGTCTCCAAAATTTTAAACAGCTGTCTCCAAAACAGAGGCAGGGAGTAACAACATATATTATTTTTCAAATGTCCGTTACATATCAGAAATGATACCAGTGACTATACATACTTGCTTTCTTTAATTTTCACAAAAAAATCTCAGATTTTATTTCTATTTTAAAGTTGGAAAAACTCAAATTCAGAGAGATTAAGTAGAATGCAAAGCTACTACATGGCCAGAGTATTTGAATATAAATTTATGTGGGTGGGTCTTACTACAAATCTTAAATTCAATCTGCAATGCTGTCATTCAAAGGGAGGCAACTTTGAACAGTGAAACTGTTTCTGAACTTTGATAAGAATAACCTTGATGTATTGATGCAAATGGCCTTCAAATGCTCACTGCAGGTCCATCAATGAGCACACTAAGTCACTTCAGTTGTGTCTGACTCTTTGTGACCCACGGACTGTAGCCGCCAGGCTCCTCTGTCTATGGGACTCTCTAGGCAAGAATACTGGAGTGCGTTGACATTTCCTTCACCAGGAGATTTTCCCAACCCAGGGATCCAACCCAGGTTTCCTGCACTGCAGGCAGATTCTTCACTGACTGATTTACCAAGTCTACCCATTAGGTGTATGCCACTCTACTTTTTTGTATTGCTCCTCTAGGGATGTTACTGAACTATCATATGCCTTTTTCGGAATTCAATCTATGAAAATTCACTGCCAAACGACGGCAATTCCTCCAAATAAAAGCCATAGAGAACAGGAAGGACATTTTTTTCTTTTGGACTCAAGAATAAAATCTTGTTAGAAATACTATCCCCTTCAAATCATGTGTAGATGAGATACTCAGACAGTACAAGCACATCCATCCACACACACACACAACTTCCTATTGATAGTTACACAAATAATCAGAAAACAATAGAAAACAGAAAAAATGTAAGTTATCAACAACAGCTCCCATTATTCAATGCTAATTGTATATCTTTAGTCACACTGGTAGAACAGAATTGGAATATCGAGAAACAGTCTTCAGAGACAGGGTAGAACCATTCTGATGAGTACTTAAAAATATGTTACCCCAGTCTCACACGATCAATATATTTTTCTTCCTGGCCAGAGTTTGAAAGTGCCCCCTTATTATGTATCTATTAATACAATCTGCTACAGTTCAAGCTAATAATAGAGGAAGTTTTAATTCTGCAACTGCACTTCATCTACCTCATTGCTAATCACTGTTTCTCTGAGATCTGCTTTGGAAAATACAAAGGAAAAAGCTCTGTGCACAAATTCTTCCTTCTAGGATTTATCACTTTCTACTTCAAAATAACACATGATGGCTGCTAATATAACAGACTTTTCCCATCTTTATTATATATTTAGTTAAGTTCATTAATATTTATTGATAAGAGAATGCTGTGATAAGCCTTGGTTTATAAGTTAGCTAGGTGAGTTCTATTAAGTAGTTTAATCTATGAGACCTTCAGTTCATCATTTTAAGATGAGAGCGCTTTGTAGGGGAGAACAAACCTGTAAGCCTTGAAGACCTGTGTGAGACTTCCAGAACTGCCAATGCACTCTCGCCTCTCTCTTCAAGACCTTGAAGCCAGTACCGAGAAGGGAGTGTGCTTACTTCCTTGTGTTATGTGGAATTTGTAACCATCTAACTAAGATGGAGGATCCCTGGATTGAATGTTTTCTAAAATCTCCTGGGGCGGGGGAGATTTTTAATAACAATTTGCCGTCTACTTAACCTAAAAGATACTCTAGTGATATTATTTTGATAGATGACATAATATTCCCTATACTCCTTTTTTTTTTTAATTATTACTCCTAAAAAACAGCTTCATAAAAATATCTACTAGTGAAGATGACTCTTATTTCAACTCTCTAAAAATTAAAATTTAATAAAATAAAATGAGTGCTCTAAAAATAGACTTACGATAATAGAAATATTCATCAAAAATCTAAGTGTTATAAATCCTACATTATTCAGCACTTTTTGGTTTAAAAATGATTAAAATAAAAAAAATTTAAGTAGCAGAATTATAAATTTATAATATTCCATTATATAAAGCCTTTAAGGAAATATCTGAAAAAGATGAACAAAACTGAGTTACAAATACTTACTTGCAAATGGGTTATTACCCATGCCTTTTGATGGCACTGTCTGATTTTGTATCACAGTCATACCTTTGCACATGTCTTCCAGTTCGAAGTGGAGGGCCTAACTTGTCCGTCTTACTATTAAAATATATAAAGGTGTACCCATAAGGAGAATGCTACAATTTCTTTATATTAAAAAATTTTAAGACATTATTCTGGTTCATCAGAAAGCCACCCCCAAGCTCTTTATCTAAACTGACTGCCAGGGTAAGGACTAATGTCAGAAAGAATCCTCAAGTAATTCATACAATGTCCATTATAAGATATGAAGATTCTGACTATGCAGGCCATGCCCCCAGTTTGGATAAACACCCTAACATAACCCACATTTACACACAATGGAATCAAATAAAATTTAAAAAGACCAACACAACTGTTTTGAATAAAATTTATGAAGCTAGTGGTGAATAGGAAGTTGTTATTTTGATAAAGACAAATTTGATGTTTGTTCTTATGGAGCTCACAAAGAATCTAATCATCCCTTCCCTGAATTCATAGAATTCTTCTCTTTTTTCTTCATTATTGTACGATTTCCCCTAAATTTTAAAATTACAAATATAAAATAATGAATCAAATAATATATTTTTATCTATATCCCATCTGGCTTTCTAACAAAGGATGGTTATTTCTGAAACTCATCCAGAGAAATGTAGAACATGATCTTACAAAAACATGGGCAGCAATTCTAAAAACCACTTGTAAAAAATGTTAAGTGGCCATGTCATCTGAAGCCTTTTAAATTTTTTAACCAAAAGTATATAGGTCAGCCACTGGATAAGAGAAAAACTGAAGGTTTGCAGAGATTTCATTATTTTATGTCAACTAAGTTATATTATTGCCAACCAATTATCGATTCATAGTGGGGAGCAAGGAAAATCAAATTAGGAAACTGGGAAAACTGCTTTCAGAGATTACTGAATGATACATCACTGCTCGGTAACTTAAAAAGTAGAGGTTTTGGGGGTTTTTTTAAAGAAATTTTGTTAACTCATTTAAATTGCAAGCACCTACTATGTATCAGGCACTGTGCTAAATCCTGGGGACACTGTGGTAAATAAGCCAGACCTGATTCTTTGTTCTTATTACAGAGTTTAGTGTGTAGGCAGAATCTGTTCATCCCTCTGTATAATAACAATCGCTAAGGAGAGACACATTTTATCCAGTTTCTGTTCCTTCAATATTCTATACACAGCAGGCATTTTGTTGTCAAAGCTGATATCAATACTCTGCTGGCGGTGATGCTCTCATTGTTTCCATCACACTCTTGAAAATCCTTTAAAGTGTGTCCATTTTAAGTGTGTCCATTAAATGTATTGTCTAAATAACAAAGCTAAAATTTGTGAGATTAAAATTTTAGGCTATGTCATTATCAAAATCTAACAATAAAAATAGAAAAATTTAAAGTCTCAATGTAACTAAGATTCTATAACATAAATTTATACATAAATGCATTTTATGTAATTTTAATAAATATAATATAAATGAATTTATCTTTAAGTGTTTTTTCATATACAGATTTGCTTACATAAAAATTTTACAAACCTTGAAATAATAGTCCATGTTGGGGTAATTAAATAAGTTTTAAAATTATCATGGGACCTAATTAAAATTAAAGGCTCTTGTATAGGAAGGAAGCCATTGACAAAACAAAAAGACAACCAACTGAATGGGAGAAAATATTTGCAAATAATATGACCAATAAGGGGTAAATATCCAAAACATATAAACAGCACATACACATCAACTTCAAAAAAACACACAAAAGACCTGAATAGACATTCTTCCAAAGATGATATTTTTCAAAGCTGATAGGCACAGGAAAAGATAGCCACTGTTTTCAACCATCAGAGAAATGTAAATTAAAACCACAAGCTATCAACTCACATCTTTCAGAAGGTTACCATCAAAAAGACCACAAATAACAAATGTTGGTGAAGATGTGGAGAAAAGTATTTACACTACTGGTGAAAATACAAGTTGCTGCAGTCATTGTGGAAAACTCTATGGAGGTTTCTCAAAACACTAAAAACAGAACCAACATATAGCCCAGTAATTCCAGTCCTGAGTATACACCTGAAAAACACACTGATTAAAGAAAATGTGCTATATACATACATGTACACAAACAACACACACACACACTGGAATACTTCACAGCCATAAAAAGGGATGCAATTTTGCCATTTGTAACAATATGGATAGACTTGGAGAATAATACGCTAAGTGAAATAAGTCAGAGAAGACAAATACTGTATGATATCACTTATATGTGGAATCTAAAAAATAAAATAAAATAGTGAATACAACAAAAATGAAACAGACTCAAAGATATAAGAAACAAGCTAATGGTTACCAGTGTGAAGAAGGAAGGAGGGAGGGGAAATTTAGGGCAGGGGATAAAGCGGTTTAAATTACTATTTATAAAATAAATAGGACTGGGCTTCCCTGATGGTCCAGTGGGTAAAGAGTTCACCTTGCAACCCAAGGGGCACCAGTGGGATTCCTGGTCCGGAGAGATCCCTAGTGCCGCAGAGCAGCTGCACCAGTGTGTCCAATTACAAGCCAGCGATCTGGAGCATATGCATCCAGAGCCAGTGCCCTGCAATGAGAAGCCACTGCAATGGGAGGCCCACACAGGCCAAAGAATAAAGGTGGATGAAAATAAATAAATAAAGGACCAATCAAAAAAAATAGGCCAAAAATTTTTAAAATAATAAAATAAATAGGATATAAGGATGTATTGTACAACACAAGGATTATTGCCAATATTTTAAGAGAACTATAAATGGATTAGAACCTTTAATAAAAATTGTGAATCACTATAATATATACCTGAAAACTGGAATATTGTACATTAACTATATCTCAATAAAAAGTTTAAAAAGGTAAAATTATAAGTTCATGGAAAAAGATCTTTCAAAAACTTAAACCTTTTCCTATACTGACTTGGATCAAACCAGCTCTCATGTACCATTTTCTTATTTATTTTAGTAAATAAGAAAGATTCTTTGCCCACATCTTCTTTTCAGTTAAATCTCTTCTTTTTTGTCCCTCTGCCTTTTGTAGCATTAAAAATACATCAAAGCAGCAACAAGATAAAGAAATATTTGGAAAGAAATGGAAGTTTTGCAAAAGTAATGACATATTTAAGTTCTAAACCCCCAACTGACTACTCTTTCATTAAAGTTTATTCTCCATGTCTTTCCTAGTCTTACAAACCATCAGTAACTGACTTAAAGAAGTGAGTAAAGCAAGTGAAGGAACCAGGAATTCTCTATTATATGTTTTGCTCTGCCTTCAGGGGTCTTCGATATTTCAAGTTATGAAAAAAATCACCATGGTTGATTTTAATACTGAGTTTATATACCTATCTACATCTGGAGTTACTGATAATGCATTTTTGAAAAAGTACAATGAGAAATCTACTTTATTACGTATTTTTACATTACTTACAAAGTTTGAGAATTATAATTTCAATTTGACAGTAATCATAATGGAACTTTCAATACCAATGCTTTTAGAATGTCTCTATGCCATTGTCCCCCAAAAGGTCCAATTCTGTAATGACAATGTTACATGGAGGTTCTGAAAGAAATTAAGGCGGGGATAAACAAATATCTACAGTAGTAAAAGTAGTCCTGTTGCTGCTAAGGAAAAAAAGGAATGTATTTGAAGCCAACCATGTACATTCATAAGGCATAAATTTGGTGCAGGCCAAGCAATCTGATACACATAATGTAGAATTCCCATATAAAATTCAAGGATGGTAGTGGTGGTGTGGTGGTCTGACTCTTGAGACCCCATGGACTGTAGTCTACCAGGTTCCTCTGTCTAAAGGGTTTCTCAAACAAGAATACTGGAGTGGGCTGCCATTTCCTTCTCCAGGGAATCTTCCCAACACAGGGATTGTGAACTCAAGTCTCCGCATTGCAGGTGGATACTTTACAATTGAGCCACCAGGGAAGTCACATGAAATTCAAGGATATACTTGTAAATTGGCCTCTAGATTTGATCAGAGTCAACATGAAAATGCATGTTTCATCCTTTACTGTTCTTTCATTTCAACCAGGGAACTATGTTTAAACGGATTAGAGAAAGTTTAAAAGTAATAATAATAATAATCATAGCCCCCTTTGGGTTTACTGGAGCATTAATATATGGCCTAACTTCCTAAATAGTCCATATGGCTTAAAAATGTTCCATCTGCGCTTCCCTGGTGATCTACTGGGTAAAGACACCGCCTTGCAGTGCAAGGGGCGCTGGTTCGATCCCTGACCTGGGAAGATCCCACGTGCCGCGGAGCAACTGGACCAATGTGTCCAACTACCGAGTCAGAGCTCTGGAGCGCATACACTCAAGAGTCGGTGCTCTGTGACAATAGAGGCCACTGCGATGGGAGGCCCACACGGGCCAATGAACAAAGATGGATGAAAAATAGATGAATGAAAGACCAACAGAAGTGGCCCGCCCGCCCCCCCCCCCCCCCCACCCGCACCTCCCCCAAAAAAAAAATATATATATATATATATATATAAGAAATATCTAGCAACAATATTAATCTATTTCTGAAATAATTTGGGGAAAAATTATACCAAGTGGTATTTTGTATCTCTGAAGACATCTATGGCTTTGATGGTCTGAGGCACTCAAAGTTCTGAAGCCTATTATACATGCACTATTGATTCAAACCTTATCAATTCTATACAGATAATGAATGTAGTAGCTTAATTCCACAGCAAAGTGAGTGCCCGTGGTCTAATAGCCAAAATCACCATTATCCACATAGGAAGCCAAATTGTGCAACTCCAGGTTGAGGCATTCTTAGATAAATCATGAAAGAAAGAGAAGTCCATAAAACTCTAAATAATGGTCCACACAAACCACACATTTCAAAAGACAATGGCTTATAAGAAAAGCCTACCAGGTGCCTCTGTCTAAAGGGTTTCTCAAACAAGAATACTGGAGTGGGCTGCCATTTCCTTCTCCAGGGAATCTTCCCAACACAGGGATTGTGAACTCAAGTCTCCGCATTGCAGGTGGATACTTTACAATTGAGCCACCAGGGAAGTCACATGAAATTCAAGGATATACTTGTAAATTGGCCTCTAGATTTGATCAGAGTCAACATGAAAATGCATGTTTCATCCTTTACTGTTCTTTCATTTCAACCAGGGAACTATGTTTAAACGGATTAGAGAAAGTTTAAAAGTAATAATAATAATAATCATAGCCCCTTGGTTCACTGGAGCATTAATATATGGCCTAACTTCCTAAATAGTCCATATGGCTTAAAAATGTTCCATCTGCGCTTCCCTGGTGATCTACTGGGTAAAGACACCGCCTTGCAGTGCAAGGGGCGCTGGTTCGATCCCTGACCTGGGAAGATCCCACGTGCCGCGGAGCAACTGGACCAATGTGTCCAACTACCGAGTCAGAGCTCTGGAGCGCATACACTCAAGAGTCGGTGCTCTGTGACAATAGAGGCCACTGCGATGGGAGGCCCACACGGGCCAATGAACAAAGATGGATGAAAAATAGATGAATGAAAGACCAACAGAAGTGGCCCGCCCGCCCCTCTCCCTCCCCAACCCGCACCTCCACCAAAAAAAAAAAAAAAAAAAATATATATATATATATATATATAAGAAATATCTAGCAACAATATTAATCTATTTCTGAAATAATTTGGGGAAAAATTATACCAAGTGGTATTTTGTATCTCTGAAGACATCTATGGCTTTGATGGTCTGAGGCACTCAAAGTTCTGAAGCCTATTATACATGCACTATTGATTCAAACCTTATCAATTCTATACAGATAATGAATGTAGTAGCTTAATTCCACAGCAAAGTGAGTGCCCGTGGTCTAATAGCCAAAATCACCATTATCCACATAGGAAGCCAAATTGTGCAACTCCAGGTTGAGGCATTCTTAGATAAATCATGAAAGAAAGAGAAGTCCATAAAACTCTAAATAATGGTCCACACAAACCACACATTTCAAAAGACAATGGCTTATAAGAAAAGCCTATTTCCACTCACACAAAAATACACTTATTCATTTCAATTTGATTAATACACAGTATGAGAAATATTTTTTAATTAAAAAAATGTTCCTTACATGCATTCGGTTTCTCTAGTTTTACCACAACTATTACAACCTATCTCCAAAGTAAATTCGTATTTGAGTAAATGAACAGAAGTAAATCTTTGAAATTTGATACTTTATCTACTGAGTATCAGCTTAAATACTCATTTTAGCCAGAAACTAACCATTAAGAAAAAACCATTCTCAAGGCATGCCTGTATAAAATCTCTGACAATGAAACAACAGACAAAGAATTAATCTCCAAAATCTACAAGCAACTCAGACAACTCAACATCAGAAAAACGAACAACCCAATCAAAACATGGGAAAAGGACTTTAACAGACACCTCTCCAAAGAGGACATACAGATGGCCAAAAAACACATGAAACAATGCTCAACCTTGTTTATAATTAGAGAAATGCAAATGGAAACCACAATGATATAGCACCTCACACCTATCAGAATGGTCATCATCCACAAATCAACAGACCATAAATGCTGGAGAGGGTGCAGAGAAAAGGGAACATTCTTGCATTGCTGGTGGGAATGTAAATTGATACAGCCGCTATGGAAGACAGTATGGAGATTCCTTGGAAAACTAAACACAGAAGCACCATATGACCCAACAATCCCACTATTAGGCTTATATACTGATGAAATCAAAACTGAAAGAAGCACCTATACCCCAATGTTCATTGCAGCTCTCTATACAATAGCCAAAACATGGAAGCAACCTAGATGCCCATCGACAAATGAACGGATCCAAAAGCGCTGGTACATATGTACAATGGAATACTACACAGCTGTAAAAAGAAATGCAGAAGAATCAGTCCTAATGAGGTGGCTGGATCCAGAACCTATCATAAAAAGTGAAGTAAGTCAAAAAGAAAGATAAGTCCATAAAACTCTAAATAATGGTCCACACAAACCACACATTTCAAAAGACAATGGCTTATAAGAAAAGCCTATTTCCACTCACACAAAAATACACTTATTCATTTCAATTTGATTAATACACAGTATGAGAAATATTTTTTAATTAAAAAAATGTTCCTTACATGCATTCGGTTTCTCTAGTTTTACCACAACTATTACAACCTATCTCCAAAGTAAATTCGTATTTGAGTAAATGAACAGAAGTAAATCTTTGAAATTTGATACTTTATCTACTGAGTATCAGCTTAAATACTCATTTTAGCCAGAAACTAACCATTAAGAAAAAACCATTCTCAAGGCATGCCTGTATAAAATCTCTGACAATGAAACAACAGACAAAGAATTAATCTCCAAAATCTACAAGCAACTCAGACAACTCAACATCAGAAAAACGAACAACCCAATCAAAACATGGGAAAAGGACTTTAACAGACACCTCTCCAAAGAGGACATACAGATGGCCAAAAAACACATGAAACAATGCTCAACCTTGTTTATAATTAGAGAAATGCAAATGGAAACCACAATGATATAGCACCTCACACCTATCAGAATGGTCATCATCCACAAATCAACAGACCATAAATGCTGGAGAGGGTGCAGAGAAAAGGGAACATTCTTGCATTGCTGGTGGGAATGTAAATTGATACAGCCGCTATGGAAGACAGTATGGAGATTCCTTGGAAAACTAAACACAGAAGCACCATATGACCCAACAATCCCACTATTAGGCTTATATACTGATGAAATCAAAACTGAAAGAAGCACCTATACCCCAATGTTCATTGCAGCTCTCTATACAATAGCCAAAACATGGAAGCAACCTAGATGCCCATCGACAAATGAACGGATCCAAAAGCGCTGGTACATATGTACAATGGAATACTACACAGCTGTAAAAAGAAATGCAGAAGAATCAGTCCTAATGAGGTGGCTGGATCCAGAACCTATCATAAAAAGTGAAGTAAGTCAAAAAGAGAAAGATAAGTACAATATACTAACACATATATATAGAATCTAGTCAGATAATAATGATAACACATGCAGTGAAGTGATGAAAAAATAGACATGGAGAACAGACATATGGACATTGTGGAGAATGAACAGTGGGTAGGAGGCGTAAAGGAAGTAGCATGAAAACCTATACTATCATATGTGAAAAAAATTGCTATTGTCATTTCTCTGTGAGAAAAGGGGATCCTACAGGGGTGCTGTGTGACGGCCTGGAGGGGTGGAACGGAGAGGATATACATATGACTAATCTGGGATCATACATATCTATAAACAACAAAATTCTGTAAAAGTAAAAAGTAAAATAAAAATTTAAAAATAAAATCTGACCCAATTCAAATATGGCAATACTTACTTAAAAGCTCTGTTTCATCATACTTCTAATATCTCAAGGAGTAAAGAAAATCACCTTTTAGCATGAGAAAAAAATTTTCTTATTGGGGTACATTTTCCTTGAAAACATTGTTAAAAATCAGCTGATCCACAGGTTATCTAGAATTATCAAACCTATGAGAATTCTTCCAAGTAAAAAGATAATTTTTTCTGTGGTATTACTCCAATATATACTACATATTATAGATCAATTATATATATGATTAAAGCTGACCACAATAAAGACTATATATATACCAAGCTTCAAATAATTCCAAAATGCCTACTTTTTTTGCTGACCTCAAAAGATGCTCAACTTCTTGAACATTACAGCTAACTAGATGTCTTAATCCTATCTGTACTCAATCCTGAATTATCTGTGTCAATAAAAATCATGACAGTCATTTTTATTGTTATTCAGTCACTAAGTTATGTCTGACTGCAGACTCCATCACACCAGGTCCCTGTCCCTCACCATATCCCAGAGTTTGCTCAAATTCAGGCCCACTGAGTCAGTGATGCTATCTAACCATCTCATTCTCCGCCACTCCCTTCTCTTTTTACCTTTAATTTTTCAGTATGAAAAGGCAAAAATGACAGTCATACAAACCTCCAGTAATTATCTTACCAGTACCAGAACCATGATTCTGTGAAGTTCCTTATCGACAAATGAGGAACTAAATTTGCTGATTCACTATTTTTTCATATATTCACCCCAAATGTGTCTTCCTGGTGTCAAAAATTATACTACATTTTTTAGTTACATCTGTAATCAAATCAGAGACAGAGCTTTACCTTCACACACCTTATAATCTAGTAATGGACAGAGGCAATTTCTGATCTCAGTAATTCTAAAAAAGCAAAGAGCTGTCATTATATGCACAGTTACAAATGACTCTATTCAATATAGTAATCATACTATCAGTTAATACAGAAATTATATTAACTGATAGTAATACATAGTAATTATGTATAGCAATTATATTATACAATAATATGCTGATCAGAAGCACACTATCACCCCTCTCTTTCTAGTAGCTGGAAACACTCCTTTAACACATAAGGATCATATACAGCATGGACAACTGATATTTAAATAGTCATGCTTTCCAGTTCAATATGGGACAACCAAAAATGTTAAATATTTATAGCATTATAGCAATGCACAATTTGTAAAATTCTTGTGCTCAAAAGTTTTTGCTTGTTAGTAAAAACGTTTTCTCCTAAAGATCAATAAATGTCCATCAGATTTTCTTCGATCAGGTATCAAGATGTACGCAGAGTCATAGCAAGTTGTCAGAGGGAGACAGAGAAACAGATATGCACAAAGTCACATGGCTAGCTAGGGGAAAAGTAGCATCGAAAAGCCTAGTTTTTTAATCTGAAGTCAGCAGGGGTTTTCATTTTACCAGCCAGCTTCACATGCCCTATGAAAAAGTGTGTCAAGACAACTTTCACATGCCCTATGAAAAAGTTTTTTTGTCAATTAAAATCATCATCATTTATTGTTATTCAGTCACTAAGTTATGTCTGACTGCAGACTCCATCACACCAGGTCCCTGTCCCTCACCATATCCCAGAGTTTGCTCAAATTCAGGCCCACTGAGTCAGTGATGCTATCTAACCATCTCATTCTCCGCCACTCCCTTCTCTTTTTACCTTTAATTTTTCAGTATGAAAAGGCAAAAATGACAGTCATACAAACCTCCAGTAATTATCTTACCAGTACCAGAACCATGATTCTGTGAAGTTCCTTATCGACAAATGAGGAACTAAATTTGCTGATTCACTATTTTTTCATATATTCACCCCAAATGTGTCTTCCTGGTGTCAAAAATTATACTACATTTTTTAGTTACATCTGTAATCAAATCAGAGACAGAGCTTTACCTTCACACACCTTATAATCTAGTAATGGACAGAGGCAATTTCTGATCTCAGTAATTCTAAAAAAGCAAAGAGCTGTCATTATATGCACAGTTACAAATGACTCTATTCAATATAGTAATCATACTATCAGTTAATACAGAAATTATATTAACTGATAGTAATACATAGTAATTATGTATAGCAATTATATTATACAATAATATGCTGATCAGAAGCACACTATCACCCCTCTCTTTCTAGTAGCTGGAAACACTCCTTTAACACATAAGGATCATATACAGCATGGACAACTGATATTTAAATAGTCATGCTTTCCAGTTCAATATGGGACAACCAAAAATGTTAAATATTTATAGCATTATAGCAATGCACAATTTGTAAAATTCTTGTGCTCAAAAAGTTTTTGCTTGTTAGTAAAAACGTTTTCTCCTAAAGATCAATAAATGTCCATCAGATTTTCTTCGATCAGGTATCAAGATGTACGCAGAGTCATAGCAAGTTGTCAGAGGGAGACAGAGAAACAGATATGCACAAAGTCACATGGCTAGCTAGGGGAAAAGTAGCATCGAAAAGCCTAGTTTTTTAATCTGAAGTCAGCAGGGGTTTTCATTTTACCAGCCAGCTTCACATGCCCTATGAAAAAGTGTGTCAAGACAACTTAATATCACCAATTGACAAAACTACCAGTATGATAGGAAAGGTAATAAAAAAAATCTATTAGCCTTTAATTCACAGTCAATTAAAACTGAAACTCCCATCTGTAAACTTAAAACATATTGATATTTCCATACTTAAGTTAACTATCTAATGAACCAACTTAGTAGAGGAGCAAAAAAAAAAAAAAAAAGAAAATCAGATTAGGGTTTTTTTGTTGTTTTTTTAGCACAGGAAGATGAGAACCTTTTACATTCCAAACACCTGTTCTACCGATAAGCTGTCTCTTTCTTAAAGATAGTCTGTCTCTTCTTTTTGGAAGCACAACAGAAAGAAAAAGCATTTAACTAATCAGATCTTGTTAGTTGATCTTGTTCTGTTTCTACAGTGGTCATTACAATAAACTCTTTAGATCCTACACTTTCATTGGTGTCCCAATTAGAAAAAAAAGGCAATTACTCTCTACTGATCACTATCATCTGTATTTCTGATATGAAAACCAAACTAAGGGCTTCCCCTGGTGGTCCAGTGGGTAAGGACACTGCCTTGCAGTGCAAGGGGCACCGGTTCGATCCCTGGCCTGGGAAGATCCCACGTGCCACGGAGCGGCTGGACTGATGTGTCCAATTACCGAGCCGGAGCTCTGGAGCGCATGCGCCCAGAGCCGACGCTCTGCGACAACAGAGGCCGCCGAGATGGGAGGCCCACAGGAGCCAAAGAACAAAGACGGATGAAAATAGAGAAATGAAAGACCAACGGAAGTGGCCCGCCCGCTCCCCTCCCTCCCCAACCCGACCTCCGCCCAAAATAAATAAATAAATAAATCTTAAAAAAAAAAAAAAAAACTGAGGCTCTAGATATGAAAATAACAAGTGAGTTTCTACTAGAATAGACTTTTCTACCAAAAACTCTAGTGTTATCAACAAATTTTCCCACATTAAAATAATTGATGAGGGCTTAATGATGCTACTTTATTTAAAATCATGTATATAAAACTATAGATACATAGAAAGTATTACATTTTTATAACTTCTATCCAAGTATACATAGAGTTTATATCCTGTCTATTTCTCCAATAATACCAAAATCATTTTTTTAAACTTCATATATATTTTATGATTGTATAGTATACCTTTGTAGATTTTTATAATCCATTTAAACAAAGCTAGACATTGTATTTTTTTAAATTATAATAAAACCACATGAAAATAGACCAATGTTTGGCCTCAAAAGACTCCAATATGTATCATACTACCAACTCTTAACAGCTGTGTGGCTTCGAGCAAATTACTTTACTTCTCTGATCCTCTCCCCTATCACAGTGGGGTGGTTTTAATAAAAATAATGTCAAGTGTCTAGCACAGTGCTCAATACACGCTTAAAAAATAACTGATATTATAAAAAGTCTACCCTATTTTAAGTAATTTCCTTAGATTAGACTCCTAGAAGCAAACTTATTCAATGGAAAACATAAATGAATGTTTTTAAGGCTCTTGATAAATGCCACCAGATCTTCCTCCAAACTGGTTATACTAACTCAGACTCTTAAGAACATTGTGTGGTCTCCTGATCAGCAATACATTAAAAGAAAAACTTAGAAAAATCAAGATTGATGAAAAAATCAATTACCTAAACAAAATAAAACCTTAGTGTCCAGCATATACAAATATATATATCACTAATAAATAAATTCTATGTAGACTTACCCTACATGAGGGGTTGGTATCCCTTTATGTGAGGGAGACAAGGTCTGAAGTTTGTTTCCCAAAGAGCTGCTAACTGATGACGCTTTACCTGAAGGAGCACCTTTTAATAAAAAAAGGTATTAGTTTTAATGACACTTTAAAAAGGACAAAATCACATACAACAGAGGATCTGACAAGCAAAACAACACTTTCCTGGCAATAAATCTTTATGGCAGAAAAAAAAAAGACATGTTATCAAATAAAAAAATTAAATAAAATTTCCAGGGAACAACGTACATCATCCTCCACTTCTAAATTCTGTGCTTCTTTCTTTCAATTTACATACAAATAAAGATATACTGAAGCAATCAAGATCTTCTTTAAACCATTAAATATCTATTAAATATAATAATCGAGTTCAGAGAAGCATAGTTAGAAACTAGGAAAAAAAATACTGTGATCAAAGAAAAGACCTTGGCTGACTACTTTGAAGAGATGATATATCACTAACAACATCAAGGACAGACATTTAGCTTAATAAAGGACTACAGAGTCAATGTGTAGCAATAAATAACAAAATCCTATAAAAATAATAATAATGATAAATAGGTCACTGAATTTGCTCTGCCATGGCCCACACTCTGTCTGTGGAGTGTGCTTTCTCTGAATCTGAATAAATCTATTTCTTACCTAAAAAAAATAAAATAAAATAATGACAAATAAAACTTATATGGAATTTAAAAAAATGCAAAAAAAGAGGACTATCAAATACCTAAAGTAGAAGCCACTGAAAGTTACTTTATTTTTACCCCAAATAATTGCTTATCCTCCACATCTAGTCCTAATCAATCTATTTTTTGAGTAATCCAGAGGAGAACACTATCTTTATTTCCTTCTCTACCAATGATATGAAAGAAAATCAAGTTATTTTACAGATCTCATTACCTACAACAGTTTTGCTAGAGCTGCTTGGCTGTGGTAATCGTGAAGATCCTGATGAGGTGGTCCCAGGAGAATTTGACTTTTTAAGTGCAGGCGGCTTATACTAAAATAATGAAAATAAAATGTTTTATCAACATCGCATTTTTATTATGGATTATACACCAGTATTTCAAAAGCACACATTCGGGGGGCTTCCTTGGTGGTCCAGTGGGTAAGGACACTGCCTTGAACTACAAGGGGCACCGGTTCAATCCCAGACCTGGGAAGATCCCACGTGCTGTGGAATGGCTGGACCGGTGTGTCCAACTTCCGAGCTTGCTCTGGAGCGCATGTGCCCAGAGCCAGTGCTCTGCAGCGAGAGAGGCCACTGCTATGGGAGGCCCACACAGGCCAAAGAACAAAGATAAATGAATGAAAGATCAACAGAAGTGGTCAAAAAAAAAAGCACATCTTCTGTTAAATAAGTAAGATGTTATATTAGCTATTGACGTATCCAAATTTAGAAAGTGTAGGTTAAAATACATCATCTCAGAGAGAATTTTCCCCAAAAATGTTTCTTCTTCAAACTAGCATACTAAAATTTGGGCTCAGACATTCCACTGCTAAAATAAACCAAGAGCAACTTTTCCCAGTTCAAAGAAAACAAAATGGATCCAATGGAAAAAATTTCCTCAACGTTAAAGACTTTAAATGCCAACCATATTAAGCAGAAAAACTTAAAACCATCCAACAATGTTCACTTGATGGTGTGGCTTTAAAGGTCAAGATTTTTACATGTTTCGGTGTGGTTTTTATATTTCATATATATAATATAGTCATATTTCTTACTGATGAAAACCATCAGGGTACACACCAGTCTGAACAAGTTTTAAAAAGCTGCCTCACTGACTGTTGCCCCAGTGTGGAAATACAGAGCTAACTCTTCATTAGCCTCACCAGAACACGTTACAGATACGGGTTACGGGCTGAGGAATGATACGGTATCTCAGCTTATCTCATTTATTCTTTTTTTTCTCTCTAGAGAAATATCACCATCAGTTTTATTTCACTGTCTCTTAATTAAGCAAAATCTTTCTCTATTACTGAATATAAAAGCATTTTATTGATCACCCACTTCAATATAAAGAAATAAGCCTGCCCAGGGTTACATCCCAACTTATCAAAACAGGAATTAAGCCTCAGAACTGTCTTAGTTCTACACCTGTACTGAATTACAAGGTGATGACTGTGCTTGCATGTGTACCTGAGCCCAAGGCATTATTTAGATTGCTTTGGACGTTATGAGAAAAACTGGTTTTAAGGCTAGCTTTTGAAAGCCAAATCATATTTATAACCTATTATCAGTAGAAAATTTAAGATGGCCTTCTACTAAATACTGCTGGCTAAGCACACATATTGAAGTCACACATTATAACTCTTCAAAAATAAATCTTGATAGAAGGGTCATACACACATGTACATAGACACGCAAATAACGCAAAAGCGCATATGACACTATCATGCCAGTAAACTTCAATTTCTTAATCACTTGGCAACTAGAAAACCTTCAATGACTGTCCATCAAATGAACAAATGACTAGGAGACTTTGGAAATGTATATGGAGAACAGAAATATACTGTTTCTTTGAAAACCCAAGACTTAATTCTGGTTAGTTCCAGCCAGTCCCACAGAAATATCAATACCACTGAAGATATGAGGAAAGGTTTTAAAACTAACAATATGGAAAACAATATCTAGAAAAGACTTGTCAAAGTTTAAGAGGCATTTCTTTTAAAAATATGGTCAATAAAACTGGATTAAGAAACAGGGCTGGTGACCCATTCACATTGTGTTAATTACCAAAACAGTATAATACACACTGAGAGGTCAAGTTTTGGGTACGAAGATATGTGGATGCATTATATAACAGGAGTAAACATTTTTATGTATATATAAGGAACCATCAGGGTACACACCAGTCTGAACAAGTTTTAAAAAGCTGCCTCACTGACTGTTGCCCCAGTGTGGAAATACAGAGCTAACTCTTCATTAGCCTCACCAGAACACGTTACAGATACGGGTTACGGGCTGAGGAATGATACGGTATCTCAGCTTATCTCATTTATTCTTTTTTTTCTCTCTAGAGAAATATCACCATCAGTTTTATTTCACTGTCTCTTAATTAAGCAAAATCTTTCTCTATTACTGAATATAAAAGCATTTTATTGATCACCCACTTCAATATAAAGAAATAAGCCTGCCCAGGGTTACATCCCAACTTATCAAAACAGGAATTAAGCCTCAGAACTGTCTTAGTTCTACACCTGTACTGAATTACAAGGTGATGACTGTGCTTGCATGTGTACCTGAGCCCAAGGCATTATTTAGATTGCTTTGGACGTTATGAGAAAAACTGGTTTTAAGGCTAGCTTTTGAAAGCCAAATCATATTTATAACCTATTATCAGTAGAAAATTTAAGATGGCCTTCTACTAAATACTGCTGGCTAAGCACACATATTGAAGTCACACATTATAACTCTTCAAAAATAAATCTTGATAGAAGGGTCATACACACATGTACATAGACACGCAAATAACGCAAAAGCGCATATGACACTATCATGCCAGTAAACTTCAATTTCTTAATCACTTGGCAACTAGAAAACCTTCAATGACTGTCCATCAAATGAACAAATGACTAGGAGACTTTGGAAATGTATATGGAGAACAGAAATATACTGTTTCTTTGAAAACCCAAGACTTAATTCTGGTTAGTTCCAGCCAGTCCCACAGAAATATCAATACCACTGAAGATATGAGGAAAGGTTTTAAAACTAACAATATGGAAAACAATATCTAGAAAAGACTTGTCAAAGTTTAAGAGGCATTTCTTTTAAAAATATGGTCAATAAAACTGGATTAAGAAACAGGGCTGGTGACCCATTCACATTGTGTTAATTACCAAAACAGTATAATACACACTGAGAGGTCAAGTTTTGGGTACGAAGATATGTGGATGCATTATATAACAGGAGTAAACATTTTTATGTATATATAAGGAATTTCTATTATTAATTTAATGGCTTACAAGTAGAAAAAGGCAGAATATTTTTGTCAAAAGACGGTTTGTTTTTCTGCCCTGTATCAGACCTCCTACTATTTTACTCAGTTTTTTGGGTCACGATTTCTGAGATGAGAATCTAGTCCAACTGTATCTCCTATTACTTTCAACCAGAACAAATCAGATTAGTTTCCTTACTGAATCCTCATACTACTCTGAATGCCCCTTGTTTAAAACATATCCATCTGTCTCTCGGAAACCTGCTGTTCCCCTGACCTAGATAATATGACTCCTTCCTTATTTTATCTATTCAACACACCAAGCTGAAATTCTACTGCTAGGCTTTCAAGGGGACTGTAGCTAGCAACAATTTTTACAAATTCATTTTAATGATCAGAAGAATAAAATCTAATTTTGTAGTTATAATCAATACATACTTCATTTACCACATAAGTATTACTGAGATGATTATTTCCTGTATTTTTATGCAGATCTTAACAAAATATTTACATTTACAAAGACTTTTCATTTCTGATAAAATGGTAGAAGGTATAATTTGGACCAATCTTTCAACTTAAAAGGAAAAATGCCCAGAAAAGTATAAAAAATCATTCCAGTATTATTGCCTGGAGGATCCCACGGACAGAGGAGCCTGGGGGGGGCTATGGTGCATGGGGTCACACAAAAGTTGGACATGACGTAGCCACCAAACAACACTTAACAATACACATCAACAGCACTGACAGCTTTATAATGTTTACAGAGTTTTACATATATATAACAGCAGCACCCAGACTCGGGAGAAATACACAAACATCAAAAGACAAGGTTAAGTTAAAGGTGCATATTCTTAGAGTAACCATTTTTAGAAAATAGGAAGGTTTATGGCTTGAAGCTAACAAAGAGAATAAAACGTCTTTCACTAAGACAAGAGAGGCAAGGAAGAAATAACAAAGGAATATAAACAAAAATAGAAAATAGCAACACCGCAGACCTAAACACAAATGTATCAATAATTACATTAGGTGTAAATGCCGAAACACTTCAACAAACACAGCGAGGTTGTCAGACTGGATTCAAGAAAATTACAGGATGTCTAGAGGAGATATAAAACCACAAATTTTAAAGAACAGGAGGAAAATTAGGATAATTAGGCTGAAGCAGCTATATATTATCGATGAAACAAATTTCAGCAAGAGGGATGCTGACAAAGACCAAAAGGAACACTCTAAGGGATAAGAGAGTCAACAAATTCAATACATTATAAACATAAAACACACTTAATAAGAAGAGAAATTCAAAATACTTGAAGCAAAGATGGCAAAATTAATGAGATAGAAAAGGTCACAATTATAGTTAAAAGATTTTAGCACATTTCTCTTAGGCAAAAGAGGCAAGAAAAAAGTAGTCTCTCTTAGAAACTGATGGCACAGAAATGCAAAAGAACATGGCATGTCTGAAAGAAACTACTGAGGCAGGAGGGAGATGGACCCCTTCCCCCAATGATAAAGCAACTGAAGATTCATGCTCTACTGACAGTAACTCCAAGACAAGAAGAGCAGAGCAAGTAAGGGAGGAGGCTGGACCCTTCAGACCCCATATATCTCATTCCCGAAGCCAAGAGACCTTCCAAAACACACATGCACAGAACAGCATCCTAGAGCCCAAGGAGTCATCAGAATTTACCACAGGCCCAAATGCCATAAGAAAGGTATAATTTGGACCAATCTTTCAACTTAAAAGGAAAAATGCCCAGAAAAGTATAAAAAATCATTCCAGTATTATTGCCTGGAGGATCCCACGGACAGAGGAGCCTGGGGGGGGCTATGGTGCATGGGGTCACACAAAAGTTGGACATGACGTAGCCACCAAACAACACTTAACAATACACATCAACAGCACTGACAGCTTTATAATGTTTACAGAGTTTTACATATATATAACAGCAGCACCCAGACTCGGGAGAAATACACAAACATCAAAAGACAAGGTTAAGTTAAAGGTGCATATTCTTAGAGTAACCATTTTTAGAAAATAGGAAGGTTTATGGCTTGAAGCTAACAAAGAGAATAAAACGTCTTTCACTAAGACAAGAGAGGCAAGGAAGAAATAACAAAGGAATATAAACAAAAATAGAAAATAGCAACACCGCAGACCTAAACACAAATGTATCAATAATTACATTAGGTGTAAATGCCGAAACACTTCAACAAACACAGCGAGGTTGTCAGACTGGATTCAAGAAAATTACAGGATGTCTAGAGGAGATATAAAACCACAAATTTTAAAGAACAGGAGGAAAATTAGGATAATTAGGCTGAAGCAGCTATATATTATCGATGAAACAAATTTCAGCAAGAGGGATGCTGACAAAGACCAAAAGGAACACTCTAAGGGATAAGAGAGTCAACAAATTCAATACATTATAAACATAAAACACACTTAATAAGAAGAGAAATTCAAAATACTTGAAGCAAAGATGGCAAAATTAATGAGATAGAAAAGGTCACAATTATAGTTAAAAGATTTTAGCACATTTCTCTTAGGCAAAAGAGGCAAGAAAAAAGTAGTCTCTCTTAGAAACTGATGGCACAGAAATGCAAAAGAACATGGCATGTCTGAAAGAAACTACTGAGGCAGGAGGGAGATGGACCCCTTCCCCCAATGATAAAGCAACTGAAGATTCATGCTCTACTGACAGTAACTCCAAGACAAGAAGAGCAGAGCAAGTAAGGGAGGAGGCTGGACCCTTCAGACCCCATATATCTCATTCCCGAAGCCAAGAGACCTTCCAAAACACACATGCACAGAACAGCATCCTAGAGGCCAAGGGGAGTCACATCAAGATATGTTCTACCCACAGGCCTTTGCAGTATAATTCATCTTAGCTACAGATGCATGAGCACACAGGGAAGGATCCTGAGATATACCAAATATGGATTGTGAACCAGGCAAATCAGAATAATTGGCTAAAGGAAACCCAGAAAAAAATGCCCCATAAAAGTAACTCAAACGGCCACAAGGGCAAGACGCTAGGACTCTCTCCTGAGTCTGCTTATGTGCCTATCCCCATATATTGTACTCTTTTCCTCCTAAGAAATATTGTACTTGCTTCACTACTTTCCATCTGTGGAAATTCTGCAAGACTGAGGGCCAAAGCAATTAGTTTTGCCAAGAGAAGACATTGGTCATAGCAAATACCCTATTCCAACAACACAAGAGATGACTCTGCATGTGGGCATCATCAGCAGTTGCTGAATACCAAAATAAGATTGACTATATTCTACGTAGCCTAAGATGGAGAAGCTCTATACAGTTAGCGAAAACAAGACAAGGACCTGACTGTGTGGCTCTGATCATGAACTTCTTATTGCAAAATTCAGACTTAAATTGAAGAACATAGGAAAAACCACTAGGCCACCAGATACATCCTAAATCAAATCCTTTATGATTACACAGTGGAACTAACGATTGCAAAATTCAGACTTAAATTGAAGAACATAGGAAAAACCACTAGGCCACCAGATACATCCTAAATCAAATCCTTTATGATTACACAGTGGAACTAACGAATAATTCAAGGGATCAGATCTGATAAATGGAGTACTTGAAGAACTATGGACAGAAATTCATTACACTGTAATATGAGGCAGTATTCAAAACCACTCCCAAGAAAAAGAAAAGCAAGAAGGCAAAGTGGTTGTCTGAGGATGGCTTACAAATAGCTGAGAAAAGAAGAGAGGAAAAAAAAGAGACAAAGGAGAAAAGGAAAGATACACCCTGAGTGTAGAGCTCCAGAGAACAGCAAGGAGAGATAAGAAAGCCTTTTTAAACTGAACAAAGACAGTGAAGGACAGGGAGGGCTGGCATGCCGCAGTCCTTGAGGTCACAAAGAGTTGGACACGACTGAGTGATTGACCTGCCTGCAGGGCCAGGGCCCTGGTCACTGACCTCTGCTCTCGTGGCTAGGATCAGGTGCTCTCACCACTGTGACCCAGCCTCCATCTCTAATTGGCAAGCCAGCTCCAAGCCACTGCAGGCCAAAGTCGCGCCAAGATCACTCCCAGCTGCCTTAACCTGACTGACATTTAAAAAACTTTATATCCCACTGCTTCTGAATATGGTCTTTATTCATATGCCATAGAACATCCATTAAAAAAAGACCAGCTGCTAGGCAATTAAATCTCGGTCAGATAAAAATCTTACCAAGTACACTCTCAGACCACAAGAGAATTAAAACAACAAAATATCTAGAAATGCTCCAAGTGCAGTTAGTCCTCTGTACCCATGGGCTCTGTATTCACTGGTTCCACATAAAAGCTTTTGCACAGCAAGAGAAACCACTGACAAAAAAAAAGAAAAGAAAACCTACTAAATGGGAGAAAATATTTGCAAATTATCTAACTGGTAAGAGGTAATATCCAAAATTGATAAACAGCTAATATAACTCAACATGAAAAAAATAATAATAATAACCCAATTAAAAAATGGGGAGAAGACCTAAATATAGCGAATAGAGGTGAAAAAACACAGAATTAGACTGAAGTAGACACATATGACATGTACGGCATCAGAAGTGAAAATTTTAAGGCAGGAGCTAGAAACTACCTGGATTTTACATTTACGAATCATCTGGCACCACATTTTTGAAATACATACATTCTTTTGTATTTTCTTTACTATTTTATTCTTAAAACAAAATGTTGGTGTTTTGACCGTTTCAAAGATATACATTGTCTGCCATCTGTTTTGGAAATACTCCAAAATGAATTTTCTTTGCTGTTCTGTCGCCACAATGATGATGGTAATAATGATATGCTCTATTTCCAATTCTATTGACAAAAATTTAAGAGCAGGCTGCTCTCAAGCAGGTCTCAATTACAATGGGAACTTTTAATCCAATATTTTACTAATAAGTAAGAAGAGAAGTGAATTTGATTATTTACCACTTGTTAAATTTACAATACTATAAAAAAGTTAACAAATGAAAGCTCTGCGAACAATAAAATTCACTTAGAAATACAACACTGTCGGGCTTCCCTGGTGGTCCAGTGGATAGAGTCCGCCTTGCAATCAATGCATGGGGCACCGGTTGGATCCCTGGCCCGGGAAGACCCCACATGCCACGGAGCAGACTGGTATGTCCAATTACGAGCCAGCCCTCTGGAGCGCATGTGCCCAGAGCCGGTGCTCTACAATGAGACAGGCCACTGCGATGGGAGGCCCATACATGCTAAAGGATAATGATGGATGAAAATAATAAATAACTAAGAAAAAGCTTGTGGCATGAAGTTAAAAAAAAACAAAAAACATAAACTTTATATATATATAAAGTATAACATTTGTCAAACTCTGTATGTAACACTATACACTTAAGGAAAAACAACAGTAGTATAAAAATAAATTACCCGGGCTTCCCTTGTGGCTCAGTGGATAGGAACTCGTCTGCCAATGCAGGAGACACAGGTTCGATCCCTGATCCGGGAAGATCCCACATACCGCAGAGCAGCTAAACCCACACATCAACAAAGACCCAGCACAGCCAAAAATAAATAAATCGAAGTTTTAAAAAATAAATAATAAATAAATTACCCATTACAAAATTGTTATGGTTTATGGTTCTCAATGGCTTTCACATACATCATTTCATTTGTTTCTCAAAATAGTTCCACAGATTATTTCACAGATGAAGAAATAAAAGCTCACATATATTAAGCTCATTTGCCTAAAAGTTCAAAAGTAGAAGTCTGATTATGATCCCCTGCTTTCACTTCCTGAAATGGGTTAGTCACGTATCAGATGGAAATATTCAGTATTCACATGATTTTCAAATGAGAACTTTTAAGGTCAATTTCTCATTCATCGAACCCCTCTAGTTTCCTCTGAATCTGCTATACTGATTCTTAACTAGTTTTCTCCATTTTTCCCTAATATCTCTTTAAAGCTGTGTGGTTTTAAGTCTTTACTCACTCAAGTCTTCTTCAAATCTGGTCACTCAAACAGCCATTCAAAGTTCTCAATAAATCCTTGAACAGTAATACATCAATTTTAGCAGGTGAGAAAACTGTAGTTAAATGTTCTGTAAAGAACAAAGATCAAACTGTGAACTTTATCATCTCCTTATTTGTAGAAAGGATCACTATGCTTACCTGAGTCCGAGAAGTTGATTTTCCTTTGGTATCAGTAGAAAATTTGCCTTTATTACTAATACGAGCTGCCTGTTCTTTACAGAAATTTATATGTCTATCAGCTGCATTTTCATTAAATCTTCTCTGGCAATACGGACACTGAATATAGTCTAAAACAGAAAAAAGAAACAGATTCGTAACATAATACTTGCAATTACACATAAAGAATTACTAGTTTTATAAACAGTAACTCAAGACACATACTCTCATTTCTTTATAACCACCCAACCTGACTTATTGAAACTTAGTAAAGACATTTAAAAAGAAGTCTGCTAGCCTATAATAAACCACAATTTTTTCCCAGCTTAGAATGAAATTTGAGGGGTGAAAAAAGGCAAATGCTCAGTATAAAGAAATAAAGAAAAACCTTAATTTTTTTTTTGCCTCTATAACACCATATATTTTCATCGTACATATTTTTTTTTTCATATGGCAAACTAGATTAAGTAGTAACAACCCATTACATTAACAATACATTCTAAAAATTGAGCTCATTTGTTAAAATCTTTAATTTTGGTTAGAGGAAAGTAGTCAAGAAATAGTATAATCGAATTTCTACAGCTTTACTTTCTCTTAGAGGTCTCAACAGGTAGAAGACGTGATTAAAAATATATCTCATTCACATAATTAATTCAAGTTTAAGAACCAGCAAATGCTTCATTAAATATGCTTCCCAAATGGAATGCATACTATAAACAAAATTTCTTATAAAATTAATCTTAAAAGTTATCCCAGAAAGAATCAAATATTGTAGCACTGTAAAAGATTTCAAACCTATGATATACTGAGAATAAATAAATATAATAAACAAGCAGTGTCATAAAAAATCTACAATTTATTTCAACAGGTTTACTTTTTGAGATGGAGTCTCCCTTTCAGAATTTACACACATCTGCTACCTAGTGAAATGTATCTAAAATCTCTAATAACAAAGAAGTTGTTTCGTTAGCACTAAGAGATAAAAAAAAAAATCTCCAAAGTTCAAATTATCCTGAAGAACTGACTCTCTCCCTCTCCCCTGCTCTCACTTATGTAAACATCAAAAATACAGCTATGTTGAATAAGGTGCAATATACCAACACCTCTAAAACAAAGAATTCAATTTCATGGGGAAAACAGAAGAGACTCAAACCCAGATGTAATGTTCCAGAAATACTCATAGCATTAAGGTTAATTACTAAAACGCAAACAAGGTTGGCAAACTAGGGCCAAATTCAGCCTGCCTGCTGCATGTTTTTGTAAAATTTCACTGGAACACAGCCACACCCATCCATTTACGTATTCTCTGTGGCTGACTTCTTGCAACAGTGGCAGATGTAAGCAGCAGGCACAGAGACCTTATGGCCTGCAAAACCTAAGATATTAACTATTGGTGCTTTATAGAAATCATTTGTCAACCTCTCCTCTACCATAAAATGTTATAAAGTATCATATATAACTATCCCTTTACTAACAAATTAATCCCAATCTAGATGACTTGTAAAGCGGCAAATGTTTTATATCAAAGTTATTTCTTGAGGCTACTCTATATCCAATGGCAAAATGTCAATGGTGCTATTTTAAATCTTTCAGTAACTCAGTTATCTTATATGTGGTTTCCAGCATCTTCCCTTGCTTTTGGTAACAATAAACAAGCACTTTGACCCACCAATTGAAGGAAATATTAAAATACATGAATTTAGGGTAAATTTAGTAACATCAAGTCTATATGGTGGGGACCTCACTAGAATAATACATTTTTAGAAGCAAACTTATGCCTTTATCCCCCTTCCTAGATGAGAAGATACCAAAGAATTAAGCAACGTAGTTATCTGACTCAGAATGACTACATTTCAATTGACAATATGTGCATTTTAAATGTTTCCTTGACATAGTTACCATGATAATTTTTACATTATATTAAATGCTTTATAAAAGTACTGAGAGAAAAGGTATAACTATTACATAATGACATAAAAAACAACGCATTTCTAGGTTCAACACTGATGTGTCTTTATAAGCCTACATCACCATTATCGCATGGGAAAACATACCAAGATCAGGCTTTATCAAGTTCGATGATTATAAATCAAGTTTTATAATATCTTAAAATTTACAATAATTCTATGAATATATTTCTCCCCATATGAACAATTTTTGTCAACACTATGCCATATACCGGGATCATAAGAAGGTGGAGGAGGAGGGGGAAGTTTACCACCCTCTTTCAGCGCTTGACCAAGGCCTTTAGCTGCTCTTATTGTGGCAATGAACTCTTCATGCTTTCTTCTCCAATTAGATGGCTTTTTTGGTGGTTCAGGCTGTAAACAAATTAAGGGGAAAAAATAAATAAAACTAGTTTCAAGATGGTTTTTAATAAATTAAAACTCAAGGAAAGATCATATTATTTTAAATATTCTCTTATCAGGAGCCCTTAAATGATCTTCCCCAAGGTCTAATTTTAGAAACTTTAGGCAATTATGTATTTATATGCAATTTTTAAAAACAACTGTGAATTGTAACAGACAATGCTAAATTGCCTGCTGTCATTTTTCATTGTTATAAATAATTATGCCACCACTAAGAGTATACTTCCCCATTTTCCATAGTTCCTCCAACATTGTACGATACTGAATTTTGGGGGTTTTGTAACTGATTAGAGAGATGGAAAATAGCTCTGTAGATTTTAACTGGCTTTTCTTCTATAATGACTAAGAAAGAACATCTTTTTGTATCATTAAGGATCACTTACATGCCTTTCCTGTGACATGGTAATAAACCCCAGTCAACATATCTGTTGGGCTACTGGCCTTTTTTTCTTTGTAATAATTTTTTCATAGACAAGCCTCACCCCTCCCCACAATACATCACTTTTAACCTTGTCTAAGTGTCTTCTGATACAGAGAATTATTTTTTAAATGTAGTTAAACTTACTTTTTTTTTTTTAAACAGCCTCCACTTAGCAAGGCCCAACTTCACAGCTAAGTAAAACAAAAATTTTCCATATTTCTACCGAAAACTTTCATGGCTTCATTTTTAAGACTTTTAATCTTCTATTCATCTGGAATTTATCCATATGCATGGAATGACATATGGACTTTATTTTAAAAATTTTAAAAAAAAACATGGCTATGCAGCTGTCTCACTAACCTTTATTGACTTCTCTCCCTACTGAACTGCAGCAACACCTTTTTCATATTATCTTTGGCAATCAGAGAAGAAAAAGAACTAAAAGGAATCTAAACTGGAAAAAGAAGAAGTTAAAGTTGTCGCTGTTTGCAGATGACATGATGCTACTATAGAAGATCCCAAAGATCTTACCAGAAAACTACTAAAATTCATCAAGGAATTTAGTAAAGTTGCAGGTTACAAAACTGATACAAAGAAGTCTGTTGCATTTCTATACACCAATAATGAGAGAACAGAAAGAGAAATTCAAGAAGCAATTCCATTTATGATGGCATCAAAAAGACTAAAATATCAAAGGAATAAACCTACCTAGGGAGACAGAATACCCATACTCCAAAAAACTATAAGGTACTGATGAAAGACATCAAAGAAGACATAAATAGATGGAAAGATTTACCATGTGAATTGTAACAGACAATGCTAAATTGCCTGCTGTCATTTTTCATTGTTATAAATAATTATGCCACCACTAAGAGTATACTTCCCATTTTCCACAGTTCCTCCAACATTTATCGATACTGAATTTTGGGGTTTTGTAACTGATTAGAGATGGAAAATAGCTCTGTAGATTTTAACTGGCTTTTCTTCTATAATGACTAAGAAAGAACATCTTTTTGTATCATTAAGGATCACTTACATGCCTTTCCTGTGACATGGTAATAAACCCCAGTCAACATATCTGTTGGGCTACTGGCCTTTTTTTCTTTGTAATAATTTTTTCATAGACAAGCCTCACCCCTCCCCACAATACATCACTTTTAACCTTGTCTAAGTGTCTTCTGATACAGAGAATTATTTTTTAAATGTAGTTAAACTTACTTTTTTTTTTTTAAACAGCCTCCACTTAGCAAGGCCCAACTTCACAGCTAAGTAAAACAAAAATTTTCCATATTTCTACCGAAAACTTTCATGGCTTCATTTTTAAGACTTTTAATCTTCTATTCATCTGGAATTTATCCATATGCATGGAATGACATATGGACTTTATTTTAAAAATTTTAAAAAAAAACATGGCTATGCAGCTGTCTCACTAACCTTTATTGACTTCTCTCCCTACTGAACTGCAGCAACACCTTTTTCATATTATCTTTGGCAATCAGAGAAGAAAAAGAACTAAAAGGAATCTAAACTGGAAAAAGAAGAAGTTAAAGTTGTCGCTGTTTGCAGATGACATGATGCTACTATAGAAGATCCCAAAGATCTTACCAGAAAACTACTAAAATTCATCAAGGAATTTAGTAAAGTTGCAGGTTACAAAACTGATACAAAGAAGTCTGTTGCATTTCTATACACCAATAATGAGAGAACAGAAAGAGAAATTCAAGAAGCAATTCCATTTATGATGGCATCAAAAAGACTAAAATATCAAAGGAATAAACCTACCTAGGGAGACAGAATACCCATACTCCAAAAAACTATAAGGTACTGATGAAAGACATCAAAGAAGACATAAATAGATGGAAAGATTTACCATGTTCGAGGATTGGAAGAATCAAAACATTGCCGAAATGACTATACTAGGGCTTCCCTGGTGGTCCAGTAGGTAGAGAGTCCACCTTGAAGTGCAAAGGGCACCAGTTCGATCCCCAGCCCAGGAAGATCCCACATGCCACAGAGGGCTGGACTGGTATCCAACCAAGAGCCAGTGCTCTGGAGCGCATGTGCCCAGAGACGGTGCCCTGCAACAAGAGAGGCCATTGCAGTGGGAGGCCCACACAGGCCAAAGAGTAAAGATGGATGAAAATAAACAAATGAGGCCAAAATTTAAAAAAATAAAAAATTGACTATACTACCCAATGCAATCTACAGATTCAACGCAATCCCTATCAAATTACCAATGGCACTTTTCACAGCTCTAGAACAAAAAAACCTCATAATTTGTAGTGAGGCACAAAAGACCCCAAATAGTCAAAGTAATCTTAAAAAAGAAAAACAAAGCTGGAGGAATCAGGCTCCCTGACTTCAGACCATACTACAAAGCTACAGTCACCAAGACAGTGTGGTACTGGCACAAAAATAAACATACAGATCAATGCAACAGGATAGAAAACCCAGAAATAAGTCCATGCACCTACTGTCAATTATGACAAAGGAGGCAAGACTATACAATCTTGGAAAGACAGTCTCTTCAACAAATGGTGCTGGGAAAACTGGACAGTCACATGTAAAAGAATGAGATTAGATCACTCCTTAACTCCATATACAAAAATAAGCTCAAAATAGATTAGAGACCTAAAGGTTAGACTGGAAAATGAAGAAGTTAAAGTTGTCGCTGTTTGCAGATGACATGATGCTACTATAGAAGATCCCAAAGATCTTACCAGAAAACTACTAAAATTCATCAAGGAATTTAGTAAAGTTGCAGGTTACAAAACTGATACAAAGAAGTCTGTTGCATTTCTATACACCAATAATGAGAGAACAGAAAGAGAAATTCAAGAAGCAATTCCATTTATGATGGCATCAAAAAGACTAAAATATCAAAGGAATAAACCTACCTAGGGAGACAGAATACCCATACTCCAAAAAACTATAAGGTACTGATGAAAGACATCAAAGAAGACATAAATAGATGGAAAGATTTACCATGTTCGAGGATTGGAAGAATCAAAACATTGCCGAAATGACTATACTAGGGCTTCCCTGGTGGTCCAGTAGGTAGAGAGTCCACCTTGAAGTGCAAAGGGCACCAGTTCGATCCCCAGCCCAGGAAGATCCCACATGCCACAGAGGGCTGGACTGGTATCCAACCAAGAGCCAGTGCTCTGGAGCGCATGTGCCCAGAGACGGTGCCCTGCAACAAGAGAGGCCATTGCAGTGGGAGGCCCACACAGGCCAAAGAGTAAAGATGGATGAAAATAAACAAATGAGGCCAAAATTTAAAAAAATAAAAAATTGACTATACTACCCAATGCAATCTACAGATTCAACGCAATCCCTATCAAATTACCAATGGCACTTTTCACAGCTCTAGAACAAAAAAACCTCATAATTTGTAGTGAGGCACAAAAGACCCCAAATAGTCAAAGTAATCTTAAAAAAGAAAAACAAAGCTGGAGGAATCAGGCTCCCTGACTTCAGACCATACTACAAAGCTACAGTCACCAAGACAGTGTGGTACTGGCACAAAAATAAACATACAGATCAATGCAACAGGATAGAAAACCCAGAAATAAGTCCATGCACCTACTGTCAATTATGACAAAGGAGGCAAGACTATACAATCTTGGAAAGACAGTCTCTTCAACAAATGGTGCTGGGAAAACTGGACAGTCACATGTAAAAGAATGAGATTAGATCACTCCTTAACTCCATATACAAAAATAAGCTCAAAATAGATTAGAGACCTAAATGTGAGACTGGACACCACAAAACTCTTAGAGGAAAACACAGGCAGAACATTCTCTGACATAAATCACAGCCAAATTTTTTCTAATCCATCCCCAGAATGATGAAAACAAAAGCAAAAATAAATAATGTGATCTGCTTAAACGCAAAAGCTTTTGCACAGCAAGGAAACAATAAACAAAGACAACCCACAGACTGGGAGAAAATATGTGCAAATGATGTCACTGATACGGGATTAGTCTCCAAAATTACAAACAGTTTACGCCACCCAAAAGCAGCAAAACAAACAACCCACTAAAAAAGTGGGCAAAAGACCTGAATAGATATTTCTCTAAAGAGGACATACAGATGGCCAAAAGGCACATGAAACAATGTTCAAAATCACTAGTTATCAGAGAAACGTAAATTAAAACTAAAATGAGATACCATCTCATTCCGGTCAGAATGGGTATCATCGAAAAATCCACAAACAACAAATGCTGGAGAGGGTGCGGAGAGAAGGGAACCCTCCTGCACTGTTCGTGGGAATGTTAAATCGGTACAGCCACTATGGAGAAGTGTATGGTTCCTTTAAAAACTATACACAGCACTACCATAAGACCCTGCAATCCCATTCCTGGGCATATATCAACAGAAAAACATGGCCTGAAGAGATACATGCACCCCAAAGTTGATTGCAGCATTGTTTACAGTAGCAAAGACCTGGAAGCAACCTAAATGTCCATCAACAGAGGCATCAATAAAGATGTGGTACATATATCCAATGGAATATTACTCAGCCATTAAAAAGAATGAAATAAAGGCCCAGGTATTTCAATGGGTAAAGAGTGCAGTGCAAGGGGCACTGTTCGATCCCTGGCCCAGGAGGATCCCACAGATCCTTTGCAGTGCTGCGGAGCAGCTGGACGGGTGTGTCCAATCATGAGCCAGCGCTCTGGAGCGCATGCGCCCAGAGTCTGTGCTCTGCAACAAGAGAGGCCACTGCAATGGGAGGCCTACAACAGGCCAAAGAATAAAAATGGATGAAAATAAATAAATAAAAAAGCAATAAAAGGGGCCAAAAAAAAGAGAATGAAATAAAGCCATTTGAAAAAATATGGATGGACACAGAGAGGGTTATACTGAGTGAAATAAGTCAGAAGGTCAAGGAGAAACGTCATGTGACATCCTTTTTATGTGAATTCTAAAAAGAAATGATAGAAATGAACTTATTTGAAAAACAGACAGAGACTCACAGACTTAGAAAACAAACTCACAAGTGCAGGGAAGAGGGGATGGTTGAGGACTTTGGGAACGTCATGGACACACTACAAAGTCTGAAACAGATAACCAAAAAAAAGCTATTGTGCAGCATGTGGAACTCTGCTCTATGTTATGGACTAGCCTGGATGGGAGAGGGTTTGGGAAAGAATGAATACCTGTAAGTGTATGCCCAAGTCCCTTCACTGTTCACCTGAAACTATCACAAAATTGTTAATCAGCTATACCCTAATACAAAATGTTTTCCGTGTTAAAAAAAATTTTTTTAAATAAAGAATTAAGTTTCTCTATTCTAATTAAAGTTATCGTAATTATATACCTGCAAGGTTACCAAGAAAAATTTTAAATATTAATTCACCTTAGCCATTCTCCCTTTAGGTAAATATTTAGAAACTGAAAAACAAAGATGAACTGATTCTTTTTTTTGTCTTCATGTTTCTTATTTTACTGATCAATAGCATTCAGAGTTGCATGGATTTAAACAGCAACAACCACAACATATTGATCCTACATCAATCTTCTCAAATTATCAAAGGACTTTACTTGTAAGATTAAGTATCCCATAAGGAAATGCTTTCCTGTACCACTGGGAAAAGTTATTACTACTGAAAGAAGTTTATTTCAAAAACCTATATAAATCAGGCACTCAGACTTTGAGTACTGCACTGAAGTGACTCTTTAAAACTATGTCAAAGGATCTATGTGACTTAGGTCTTAGCAAATAAAGTATCATGATAGGTCATATTACGGAGATATTAGCATAGGCGATTCACTGCTTGGCTACAAAGAAGAAAATAAGTTGACAGTAAGCCAATCTGTGGACAACTGCAATGGATCAACCTTTTCCCCAGAAAGTATACTAAAATCACAAATGCTGAAAAATCAACCAATCAAGATAATATTAGTATTTATTGTGCTAAACCATTTGTAACTAACAGCTTTCCTTTTGTATACTATATGGATTATACTACTGGTAATAAAGACAAAGTATAGACAAAGTAATTAACACTGAGTTACAATGAACGTGGGAAGACTTTTCAATTATTTCCAGCCTATAGTTCAGGAATTGACTTTCCAAAGCTACAAAACCCTCACTGTAGATGGACAGTGCTTTGGTCTGTCTTTTGCTGAAATTCAAAATAAATATGTTTCTGTTAACTTGTAACACAACACAAAGTTCTGCTTCTTTTTGATCCTTACTATAACAGATAATTATTCTTTTCATTACACATAGCAGCAAGGTTCATACTCGTCAAAAGGTCACAGAATTACCCGAGGTTTAAGAGGTTTCACTGTTGGAATATCAGTTCCTTCAGCTCTTTGTCTGCTTGAGTCAAAAGTCTTCCGTTTTTTAGTGGCAGTTTTCTGGCAAATAGGTCCATGTTTTTTCTGTTCAGATAAAGAAATACAACACATCATTTCTTTTCTACAAAAAGATAATAAAATTTTCATTATCATTGGAGACCAATTTAAACACCTGAAGATAAAATAGCAATGTATAGATAAGACACTGCTTGTTTTAACTAAAACTGTTAAAAACATACATAGCACACACTACAGATTATCTTTTTTACAACAAGAACACACAAATTCTCTCCCAAAATTTTATTAAAGGTGATTTAATGCTCTCCCGGTTATCACACTCCTAAGAATAATGAAACCACTGCATGAAAGACAAAGCTATTTAAGTGGGGGGAAAGAAACCATTATCTTTATTGCTAAATACCTGAAAACAGATACTACAAAAAGGAATGCAAACAGAAAAATGTTAGCATTAGGATTACAAAAGCTAACATAATAATAGGAATTGCATTACTCAATTCCACCTAATAGTGGTTGGGTAACACAGCACAGGACAAGGAGGTCAGGTTTATGTCTTTCCGCCAGTCATCTCTTGCCCCTTTCTGGAACTCAGACTTTCACCTTATTTTTATCAAGGATTTTTCTAGTTATATTTAGTGTTCCACCGCTACAGGGTATGTGTGTATGAGCGTGTGTTGTTTAATATGGTTTCGAATTCATTCATTTAACATCATTACGATGGAAGCTCTCTTAACTGACCTCAAATTAATCTACTGGAGAAATAATTCTCCTTCCCCTAAATAAAACATGTTGACTAATCACAGAATATACTAAATGCACTTTTTTCTTTTGTATTTTGATAAACAATAAACAAGTTCAAACTGTTAAACTTTATCTGGGAAAACACAAAAAAGAACTGGCTGATTCAATGTTATGGTGCCTCTAATGTTTTCAATACAAAATCAGTATTCAATTGTTTTACATGCTTGTTTTCGAATTTCATCCCAACAAACACAGTAATTATAAGTATTAGAATAAAAAATCTCTTAAATATTAAAAAAGAACATGGCTGGGCTTCCCTGGTGGTCCAGTGGGTAAGGACACAACCTTGCAGTGCAAGGGGGCCGGTTCGATCCCTGGCCTGGGAAGAGCCCACATGCCACGGAGCAGCTGGACGGATGTGTCCAATTACCAAGCCGGAGCTTTGGAGCGCGTGCGCCCAGAGCCAGTGCTCTGCGACAACAGTGGCCACTGCGATGGGAGGCCTACATGGGCCAAAGAACAAAGATGGATGAAAAATAGATAAATGAAAGACCAACAGAAGTGGCCCGCCCACCCCCACCTCCCTCCCCAACCTGTCTCCCCGCCCCGCCCAAAAAGAAGACTTTAAAAAAAAAAAAAAAAGAACATGGCTAACAGGCAACTTTCCAGAGATGGCATTCCTCATATTGAGTCCATATACATCAGAAATATGTAGTGCCAGTTCCATAAACTGGTGTATTATACAAATTCTAGTTGCTACTATGACGATGTATCATTTACATATTAAATAAATGAGGGCCAAAAAATATATTTTCCTTCTGTGAAAACAGCTTGAAGTTTTGAAAATGACTTGAAAAATAGTGAATCAATAACAACAAAAAATAAATGAAATAAGTATAGGCAAGAAAGGATTAAGGAAAAAGTTGTTAGTATTTAAAAGTAGTCTGTAGGCAGATGGACACTTTGGATCATTGATTCCTCACTGCTTTAAAGAAAAAGTGGATGAGAGGATGCAAAATAAAATGCGGCAAAACTCTATATAGTATATCCATACTCAAAGAAAAATCTTATTTCTACATCAAAATATTCATAAATGCATATTTACATTTGGAGTTAGAATACAGAGTGCTTACTGACTTTTTCCTTATCCTCTATTTAGCTAGATATTTCGTATTAACATCAGTCAGATGTGCTTCTGTTCATATATACTGGGCATCTAAATAAAAATATATTTTACGTATATGCTAAATTGCTTTAGTCCTGTCCATCTCTTTGCAACCCTATGAACCGTTGCCCGCCAGGCTCCTCTGTCCATGGAATTCTCCAGGCAAGAATACCGGAGTGGGTTGCCATGCCTTCCTCCAGGGGATCTTCCCCACCCAGGGATCAAACTTGAGACTCTTGTGTCTTCTGCATTGGCAGGCAGGCTCTTTACCACTAGCGCCACTTGGGAAGCCATTTTAAAAAATATATTTTTCTTTGGAATATTTCAAACATACATAAGAAGTGAAAGAACAGTATAATTAGCTCCATTTACTAATCCCCTGCTTTAACAATTAACATTTTATCAATCTTATTTCATCTATCCAAGCCTCAGCATATTTCCTGGAGTTTAAAGCAAATTCCAGACATCATATCCTTCAGCTTCTTTACATATATATTACTGAGATTATGTCTAAGAGTTTCTTGTTTTGTTTTTGTTAATCATCCCACAGAGGAAGGAACACTTTAACACCCTAACAGAGGAGTTTTGGAGACCAATCAAACTCTGAAAGAGAGTACTCTGCAAGAATGAAGAGATATATCTGGTACTCTTGAGCAAAGAACATTAGCCAGTATCTCTTTAAATCACTCCAGAGGTTCTTTCCATTGTCCTGAAGTATCAAATCATTAAAGATTTATCAAATGCCAAAGGAGAAAGGTACCCACCAGTGCCACTGCAAAGAATGTTCTTCCACAAATCTTGCAAGGTAACAATTCTCCAACTTGGACACTTCCATTTTCTAAAACGAAAAAGAAGGCAGTTAATATATTTAACGGCTTCAATTGTGAAACTTCGGAAGTTTAGTCTCTACTTACTCTCATATATACTCTCATATATAAGTTGTCAGTTCTTATGAAAATGTCTTGTGTTATTCTGAAATAAGCAACTTCACCAATGAAAATGCATAAGACTTAAATTAATGTTATCAGTAGTCTAAAGGCAAAGGCCAAACACAGAATTTATAATTTAGGAAGAAACAAAATGAGACTGCTGAAAATGCCTGGTTTTGTATTTTGACAAAATTGTTATGTCATAGTCTCTTACATAATTATAGTCTGTCTCTACTGTGAATTCCTAAAGTTTAAAAACCAAATTTAACTGAAGATACACATTATTTATCTTCAAAGCATTAAAAAATAACATTGGTGGCTTTGGTGGAGTAGAGAAGATAAATAGGAAAATTCTGAGTTTACCTCCTTTCATGGACACAATAAAATTACAACTATTTACAGAGTAGCTACCATGAGCACCTGAAGACTAGCAGAAACAACCTTCTACAACTAAAGATGAAAGAAGGAACTATAATGAGACACACAGCAGAGGTGGGAACGTGGTGCAGTCAGACCTGCCTTCCTGCAGGCAGGCTACCCACCAGCACGAGCATAATCACAACGGCAGATGTTCTCCTCAAGGCGCACGGGGTCCAAGCTCTACACTGGACTCCTCATCCCAGGGAGTCCTGCCATGGAAGATGACTCCCAAGAATGTTTAGCTTTGAAGGCTTACTTTCAAGAGACCTAGAGGACTGTGGGAAGTAGAGACTCTGTTGTTCAAAGGAGCACACAAAATTTACATGCTCCAAAACCCAGGGCAGAAGCAGTCATTTTAAACTGTCTTGGGCAGGCCCACACACTACTCTTAGAAAGCCTCTCAGAGAGGAGGCATCAAAAGGGACTCATCCTGGGGACACAGACACTGGCGGCAATTATTTTTTAGAGTTCATTCTACCACGAGGGCAGAATGTTGGCAAGTGCTGGCAAGAAACGTTATGGAGTCCTACCTCTAGCTTATCAGTGCCAGGATCCAGCCATGCCCACCAGCCAGTCTGGAACAGTCCCAAGGATCCACAGGCCAGGCAGCTAACTGCAGGGACACAGCTTCACCTAAGAGCAGGCTGGCAGCAACCACAAGGCACCTTGATTCCCAGCCCTGTCACCAGAGAACCCAGGACCCAGCTCTGGCCAAGGCCTCCATCATGAAAATGTCTTGTGTTATTCTGAAATAAGCAACTTCACCAATGAAAATGCATAAGACTTAAATTAATGTTATCAGTAGTCTAAAGGCAAAGGCCAAACACAGAATTTATAATTTAGGAAGAAACAAAATGAGACTGCTGAAAATGCCTGGTTTTGTATTTTGACAAAATTGTTATGTCATAGTCTCTTACATAATTATAGTCTGTCTCTACTGTGAATTCCTAAAGTTTAAAAACCAAATTTAACTGAAGATACACATTATTTATCTTCAAAGCATTAAAAAATAACATTGGTGGCTTTGGTGGAGTAGAAAGATAAATAGGAAAATTCTGAGTTTACCTCCTTTCATGGACACAATAAAATTACAACTATTTACAGAGTAGCTACCATGAGCACCTGAAGACTAGCAGAAACAACCTTCTACAACTAAAGATGAAAGAAGGAACTATAATGAGACACACAGCAGAGGTGGGAACGTGGTGCAGTCAGACCTGCCTTCCTGCAGGCAGGCTACCCACCAGCACGAGCATAATCACAACGGCAGATGTTCTCCTCAAGGCGCACGGGGTCCAAGCTCTACACTGGACTCCTCATCCCAGGGAGTCCTGCCATGGAAGATGACTCCCAAGAATGTTTAGCTTTGAAGGCTTACTTTCAAGAGACCTAGAGGACTGTGGGAAGTAGAGACTCTGTTGTTCAAAGGAGCACACAAAATTTACATGCTCCAAAACCCAGGGCAGAAGCAGTCATTTTAAACTGTCTTGGGCAGGCCCACACACTACTCTTAGAAAGCCTCTCAGAGAGGAGGCATCAAAAGGGACTCATCCTGGGGACACAGACACTGGCGGCAATTATTTTTTAGAGTTCATTCTACCACGAGGGCAGAATGTTGGCAAGTGCTGGCAAGAAACGTTATGGAGTCCTACCTCTAGCTTATCAGTGCCAGGATCCAGCCATGCCCACCAGCCAGTCTGGAACAGTCCCAAGGATCCACAGGCCAGGCAGCTAACTGCAGGGACACAGCTTCACCTAAGAGCAGGCTGGCAGCAACCACAAGGCACCTTGATTCCCCCCAGCCCTGTCACCAGAGAACCCAGGACCCAGCTCCACCCACCCGGCGGCTGGCACTAACTCCAGGACCTGTCCTCACATACCCATGGGCAGGAATGAGGCACTGGCCTCAAAAGCTGCAGATCAGTGAGGAGAAACCATCGATGAGACATCTTCAGTCAGTCACACCAAGATCCATCCAGCTCCACCAACCAGTGGACCAGCTCTAGCCTTGAAACCCCCAGCTTCAGTTGCCTCATAACCTGGCCCTATCTACCAATGGTGGCCAGCATCCTCAAAGGCAGAGCCTGGCAACCAACTGGACCAGGGGCTATCCATGTCAACTAGATCACTCATAGTAATCAGCCCACCACATGACAAGGGCCCATGAAGCTACACAGGGGGCACTCCTGGAGCATAAAGCTCTAAGGACCAAGGAGCAGTGAGCAGCTGGGAGGCACATGTTCTTTCCTACAGAAGACCACTCCAATAAAATCAACACATGTAACCAACCTAGCAAATACATAGAAATAAAAACAGCAGGTGAGGCAAAGGGAGGTGACAGAGGAATATGTTCCAACCAAAGGAATAAAACAGAAACCCAGAAGATCCAAGTAAAGTGGAGATAAGAAACTTACCCAGTGAAGAGTTCAGCACAGCAATCACAAAAGTGCTCAAAGAACTGGGAAGAAGAATGGAAAAACACAGCGAGAAGTCTCACAAAGAATTAGAAAATATAAAGAAGAATGAACAGAGCTGAAGACTACAGTAAGTAAAAAACACACAAGAAGGAATCAAGGGTAGATTGGATGATACAGAAGAATGGATCAGCAAGATGAGAGACAGAGTAGTAGAAATCACTCAAGCTGAATAGAAAGAATTTTTTAAAATGAGGACAGTTTGAGAGACCTCTGAGACAACACTAAGCATATTAACATTTGCATTATGGGGGTTCAAAAACGGAGAAGGGAGGGCAGAAAACATATTTGAAGACCAGATGGCTGAAAACTTTCCTAACCTGGGAAGGCAAACAGTCATGCAGGTCCAGGAGGCACAGAGAGTAGTCTCAAAAAGGATCTACCCAAAGGAACTACACACAGACACACACACACACACAGAGAGACACACACACACACACCCAGTGTAATTATACTAGCTAAAATTAAACACAGAGTATAAAGAGCAGCAAGGGAAATATAACACACATGGGAACATTCATAATACTACATGCTGACTTTTCAGTAGAAATCCCGCAGACCAGAAAGCAATGTTATGATACATTTAAAATGATGAGAGGAAAAAAATCTACAACGAGACATACTCTACCCAGCAAAGCTATCATTCACATTTGAAGAAAAAGAAAGACAAAAAGCTTTCCAGACAAGCAAACATTTCATTATTCAGTACCAGTTCTACAAGAAATGAAAAGGGACTTTTCTAACCAAAAACGAAAAAGCCTCACCTAGACATATGAAAGGAAAGGGAAAATCTAAATGGTAAAACCAAGTATATTATAAAGGTAGTAGACCAACCACTAATAAAATCAGTAGAAATATTAAAAGACAAAACTAATAATACTTTCTATATACACAATAAGTAGTTAAGAAATACAAAAAAAAACAAAAAAGGTGTAGAATATGATGTCAAAACTATTAAACACAGAAAGGGAGTAAAAATGCCAGCTTCTTCAAATACATTCAAACTAAAGAAGACATCCATTGCCTTAAAATAATTATAGACAGATATATATCTATGGAAACTACAAACTAAAAATCTGTAACAGATACAAACACAAACTGAAAGGAATCTGAGCTTAGTAATAAAGATAAATCATCAAACCTCAGGGAAAGAGAGCAAAAGAAGAAAACAAAAATAACAGTAATAACAAAACTACAAAACAAACTTGAAAACAAGTTCAAAAACGGCAATAAACACTTACCTATCAACAATTACTTTGAACATATATAGACATAGAGAACTACAATCAAAAGACACAAAGCAGCTCAGTAGAAACAAAAATAAGACCTGTAAACATGCTGCTCAAGAGACTCAGTCAAGATCTAAAGGGACACATAGACTGAAAGTGAAGAGATAAAGGGCTGCTCAAGTGACTCAAGCAAGATCTAAAGGCACACATAGACTGAAAGTGAAGAGATAAAGGTATTGCACACAAATCGAAATTTAGAAAAACCTAGGTAGCATACTTATATCAGACGAAATAGACTTTCAACCAAAGCCTATAACAAAAGACAAAGGAGGACATTAACTAATAAAGAGATCAATCCAAAAAGCTATAACAATTGTAAATATATATACACGCACTCAACATAGAAACACCGAAATACATAAAGTAAATATTAACAAAAAGAGAGAAATGGACAGTGATACAGTAACAGTAGGGGACTTGAATATCCCACTTACATCGATGAACAGATTATTCAGAGAAGAAATCAATTAGGAAACACTGGCCTTAAACAACACATTAAACCATCCAAAAGCAACAGAACACACATTCTTTTCAAGTGCACATGCAACATTCTCCAGGACAAACCACATATTAGATCACAAAACAACTCTCAGTGAATTTAAGAGGACTGAAATCATATCAAGAAACTTCTTTGGGCCTCATGCTATGAGACCAGGAATCAACCACATGGGGAAAATTATCAAAAAAAAAAAAAAAAAAAAAAAAATCCAAAAACTAAAATACAAATTAAAAAAAAAAAAGTCCACAAATACGTAGAACTAACCCACCAATGGGGTCATTGAAGAAATTAAAGAAGAAAGTAAAAAACATATCTGGAAACAAATGAAAATGAAAAACATAATGATCCATAATCTATAGTTGCAATAAAAGTAGTTCTAGGGCTTCCCCTGGTGGTCCAGTGGGTGGGGACGCCGCCTTGCACTGCAAGGGGCGCCGGTTCGATCCCTGGCCTGGGAGGATCCCGCGTGCCGCGGAGCAGCTGGACTGATGTGTTCAATTACCGAGCTAGAGCTCTGGAGCGCATGCGCCCAGAGCCGGCGCTCTGCGATGACAGACGCCACCGCGATGGGAGGCCCACAGGAGCCAAAGAACAAAGACGGATGAACATAGAGAAACCAAAGACCAATGGAGGTGGCCCGCCTGCTCCCCTCCCTCCCCAACCTGACCCCTGCCCAAAATAAATAAATAAATAAATCTTTAAAAAAAAAAAAAAAAGTAGTTCTAAGAGGGAAGTTTTTATAGTGATACAAACATACCTCAGGAAACATGAAAAATCTCAATAAGCAACCTATCCTTACATCTAAAGGAACCAGAGAAAGAAGAACAAATAAAACTCAAAAATTAGAATAAAAATCATTAAACTACAAGCTGGTTCTTTGACAAGATAAACATAATTGATAAAACTTCAGTCAGTTTCATCAAAAAAAAAAAAAGGGCTCAATCTAAAAAAAAAAAAAAAATCAGGCACAGAAGTGGAAAAGTTAACACTGAACATTGTGAAAATACAATGGATCATAAGACATTACCATGAATAATTATATGTGAAGAAGATGGACAACTCAGAAGATATGAACAAATACAATATCCCAAGACTGAATCAGTGATCATCCAGAGAGGAATGAGTAAAGAAGATGTGATACAAAATAAACATAATAATAGACACAGTGAAGAAACAGATGGATCGGGGGTGAGAGAGTGGATAGGTGAGAGATTAAAGCACACAAACTTCTTCAGTTACAAAATAAATGAGTCACAGGTATGAAATGTACAGTGTGGAAAATATGGTCAATAATAATGTAATATCTTTGTACAATGACAGATGCTAACTAAATCTATCATGATAATTATTTTGAAATGTACAGAAGCATCAAATCACCATACTGCACACCAAGAACAAAAATAGTTTTATAATCAAATATACTTCCCAAACAAACTCACTAAAAAATCAGAGATAAGATGTGCAGTTACCAGAACTCGGGGACAGGGAAGATGGAAAACTGGGAGAAGATCATCAGAAAGAACAAATTTCCATTTATTTATTATAAACAAGAACTAGGGATGGAATGGACAATGTCATAAAGATAATTAATACTGTTCTATGTTGTATATGAAGGTTAAGAGATTGGATCTTGGGAGTTTCTCACCACAAGCAAAAACAATTTATTCCCTTTCTTTTATTTTTTATCTATATATGATGAGGGATGTTCACTAAATATGCTATGGCAATCCCCTTATGATGTGTGTATATCAGTATGCTCTATACCTTAACACAGTGCTCTATGTCAATTACATATACAAAACTGAAAGGAAACACACAACAAAAACAGATGGTACAATTTGGGATGATGAAGACATTCTGGGGACAGATAGTGGTGATGATTCTACAACAATGTGAATACAGATAATACAACTGAAAAAATGGTTAAAATGGGGCTTCCCTGGGGTCCAATGGGTAAAGAGTCCGCCTTGGAGTGCAAGGGGCACTGATGCAATCCCTGGCCCAGGAAGATCCTACGTGCCACAGAGCAGGTGGACTGGTGTGCCTGATTGCAAACCAGCACTCCAGAGCACATGCGCCCAGAGCCAGTACTCTGCAACGAGAGGCCATGGCAATGGGAGGCCCACACAGGCCAAAGAATAAAGATGGATGGAAATAAATAAATAAATAAAAACAATAAAAGAGGCCAAAATTAAAAAAAAAAAAAAGGTTAAAATGTGTAAACTTTATGTTATGTCTATTTACCACAGTACAATGGTTTTCAATCAAAAATTTTTTAAAAAGGAAGAAATTGCACTAGAGATTAGTGAGGTGGCTTCCTAATATGATTAGGGAGTTTAAAATAAAAAGAATGCTGTCTCACCAACCACAAGAAGTACTATGCTGTAAGGAAAAGATCACCTAGTTACTATGTATTATGTCAATTCTTCATTATTTCATACACATAATATTAAGATGCACTACACTACAAACTGAGATAATGTGACCTTATGGACACAATTCATTAAATAAGGAAGTAGCTGCCACTTTCACAAAATCACGTTATTCTAATGTATCTATTATCATGTACTTCCATATAACAAATTTCATCATATATACATATGCACTCAGTATACTCTTTGAAATCCTACATAACTAAGTCAATTGCTCATTTTATTATCTAGCCAAATACCCACCTAAATTTACATCCATACCTCAAATTTTCACTAAAATGATACACATGCTATCCTTATTGTATTTTCTGCTGAATATTTATCATATGAGAGCAGGTAGAAATCCATTTTCCTTTAGAAGGAATACATAAACACATGAAAAAAATTTTTTTTTATGATGAGGATGTTCACTAAATATGCTATGGCAATCCCTTATGATGTGTATATCAGTATGCTCTATACCTTAACACAGTGCTCTATGTCAATTACATATACAAAACTGAAAGGAAACACACAACAAAAACAGATGGTACAATTTGGGATGATGAAGACATTCTGGGGACAGATAGTGGTGATGATTCTACAACAATGTGAATACAGATAATACAACTGAAAAAATGGTTAAAATGGGGCTTCCCTGGGGTCCAATGGGTAAAGAGTCCGCCTTGGAGTGCAAGGGGCACTGATGCAATCCCTGGCCCAGGAAGATCCTACGTGCCACAGAGCAGGTGGACTGGTGTGCCTGATTGCAAACCAGCACTCCAGAGCACATGCGCCCAGAGCCAGTACTCTGCAACGAGAGGCCATGGCAATGGGAGGCCCACACAGGCCAAAGAATAAAGATGGATGGAAATAAATAAATAAATAAAAACAATAAAAGAGGCCAAAATTAAAAAAAAAAAAAGGTTAAAATGTGTAAAATTTATGTTATGTATATTTACCACAGTACAATGGTGTTCAATAAAAAATTTTAAAAAGGAAGAAATTGCACTAGAGATTAGTGAGGTGGCTTCCTAATATGATTAGGGAGTTTAAAATAAAAAGAATGCTGTCTCACCAACCACAAGAAGTACTATGCTGTAAGGAAAAGATCACCTAGTTACTATGTATTATGTCAATTCTTCATTATTTCATACACATAATATTAAGATGCACTACACTACAAACTGAGATAATGTGACCTTATGGACACAATTCATTAAATAAGGAAGTAGCTGCCACTTTCACAAAATCACGTTATTCTAATGTATCTATTATCATGTACTTCCATATAACAAATTTCATCATATATACATATGCACTCAGTATACTCTTTGAAATCCTACATAACTAAGTCAATTGCTCATTTTATTATCTAGCCAAATACCCACCTAAATTTACATCCATACCTCAAATTTTCACTAAAATGATACACATGCTATCCTTATTGTATTTTCTGCTGAATATTTATCATATGAGAGCAGGTAGAAATCCATTTTCCTTTAGAAGGAATACATAAACACATGAAAAAAGGATAATTATTGACTTCATATTGTTGTAAGACATTGAGTCCACAGAAAACTTTTCAGGAGCATCCAAATAGACATTGGTGGGAACACAAACAGTAACAGAAGAATGCTTTGTTCTCACAGTCTCCAGGTGTTCCACTGCCCTACTTCAGGGGTAGAGAGTGACTATCTGTCATTTCAGATGGAGGTCAATGCCCGCATGGTGGCAGTTACGCTGTGAACAGTACAAAGGCATAGCTAAGGTTTGCCTGATTTGTCCTTTCCAATACCAAAGGCCAGGCTATTTAGGGAGATCAAAGCAACTTCATTTATCTGGATCACTTGATTCCATTAAGTATCCAGAAAGCAGAGACAGTTGCTGGCAACTGAATCCATTCGGTACATGAAGATTAGAATGTCTTCATAATGACTGAGAAAGTGATACCACACACCGCACAATCTATTAGGCTTGCCTATTTATAGTTCTCATGTCTTCCTTTAGATTCCAAACAATGATTTAAAAATTTATCACTATAAAATGTCGAACAGTACCACATCTTACTTGCTTAAAAGCACATTTCAGTATTTCTTTGTTAAATAGATAACAAAACAAAATCTTATGAAAATGAACTGTTGAGGAAAAAATCAGTCAACATATGGAAACGCTGCTGAGTGCCTACTTGAATACCTACTACTTGCCTAGCATATACCAAGCAGTAGTGACACAAGGGTAGAGTTACACCATCATTGCTTGATCAAGCCAACAGTCTACATGATTTACTTCTCTAGTTCTATATCTAGGAACCAGATCATCTTCTAGTTGCTTTTTTTTTTTAATACAAAAACTTAAAGCTTAATATAACAGCCACAAGAATACCACCATAAAATAAAACCCAGCTTCTGGGATTAATTCCTACAATTCATCAAACATGCTCAATTGTATTTAAAGATTATTATCACTAAAAGGCATTAAAGGGCTTCCCCTGGTGGTCCAGTGGGTAAGGACACCGCCTTGCAGTGCAAGGGGCGCCGGTTCGATCCCTGGCCTGGGAAGATCCCACGTGCTGCGGAGCGGCTGGACTGATGTGTCCAATCACCGAGCCGGAGCTCTGGGCGCAGAGCCAGTGCTCTGCAACGACAGCCGCCACCGCGATGGGAGGCCCACAGGAGCCAAAGAACAAAGACGGATGAAAATAGAGAAATGAAAGACCAATAGAAGTGGCCACCCTCTCCCCTCCCTCCCCAACCCGACCCCCACCCAAAATAAATAAATAAATAAATCTTTAAAAAAAAAAGGCATTAAAAAAGAGAAAATAGCACTAAAGAGAAAACATTTTAAATTAGTTTAAAAAATGTAAAAAAATAAGGCATTACTTTATTCAATACATATATATTTACAGGTTTATCTAAGGTTTGCCTGTTTGTCCTTTCCAATACCAAAGGCCAGGCTATTTAGGGAGATCAAAGCAACTTCATTTATCTGGATCACTTGATTCCATTAAGTATCCAGAAAGCAGAGACAGTTGCTGGCAACTGAATCCATTCGGTACATGAAGATTAGAATGTCTTCATAATGACTGAGAAAGTGATACCACACACCGCACAATCTATTAGGCTTGCCTATTTATAGTTCTCATGTCTTCCTTTAGATTCCAAACAATGATTTAAAAATTTATCACTATAAAATGTCGAACAGTACCACATCTTACTTGCTTAAAAGCACATTTCAGTATTTCTTTGTTAAATAGATAACAAAACAAAATCTTATGAAAATGAACTGTTGAGGAAAAAATCAGTCAACATATGGAAACGCTGCTGAGTGCCTACTTGAATACCTACTACTTGCCTAGCATATACCAAGCAGTAGTGACACAAGGGTAGAGTTACACCATCATTGCTTGATCAAGCCAACAGTCTACATGATTTACTTCTCTAGTTCTATATCTAGGAACCAGATCATCTTCTAGTTGCTTTTTTTTTTTAATACAAAAACTTAAAGCTTAATATAACAGCCACAAGAATACCACCATAAAATAAAACCCAGCTTCTGGGATTAATTCCTACAATTCATCAAACATGCTCAATTGTATTTAAAGATTATTATCACTAAAAGGCATTAAAGGGCTTCCCCTGGTGGTCCAGTGGGTAAGGACACCGCCTTGCAGTGCAAGGGGCGCCGGTTCGATCCCTGGCCTGGGAAGATCCCACGTGCTGCGGAGCGGCTGGACTGATGTGTCCAATCACCGAGCCGGAGCTCTGGAGCGCATGCTCCCAGAGCCAGTGCTCTGCAACGACAGACGCCACCGCGATGGGAGGCCCACAGGAGCCAAAGAACAAAGACGGATGAAAATAGAGAAACGAAAGACCAATAGAAGTGGCCCGCCCGCTCCCCTCCCTCCCCAACCCGACCCCCACCCAAAATAAATAAATAAATAAATCTTTAAAAAAAAAAGGCATTAAAAAAGAGAAAATAGCACTAAAGAGAAAACATTTTAAATTAGTTTAAAAAATGTAAAAAAATAAGGCATTACTTTATTCAATACATATATATTTACAGGTTTATCTAATAGAACATAACCCTATAATCCACAAAATATGTCATGTGTGTTGGCGTCAATGTACTGGAAAGAACATCTACCAAAAGATCATTCTAAGCACCACTTTATTCAGTGTATATATATATAAATTTACCATTTTCTCTTATAGAGCATAACCAACCCTATAGTCCACAAAATATCACACATGTGTTGCCATCAATTTACTGTGAAAGAATGTCTACTAATAGGTCATAATAAGCACCTTAGGCTTTAAAGTCACAAAGCCACAGTTTGTTCTAGTGGCAACGTTCTAACGTTCTTTGAAGTAGAAAATGCACTCTAATTTGTCTCATATTATTAAAGTCAAGCCTCAGTTCTTCACTTAGAACTATGACTTGCTGGGCTAACCTCTCTAAGGTTGACATTCCTCTTGTATAAACTCTGGATGTCAGATTAAATGACCTAGGTGCACCCCTTCTAGTTAACATATCACAATGACATTCCTCTTGTATAAACTCTGGATGTCAGATTAAATGACCTAGGTGCACCCCTTCTAGTTAACATATCACAATATATATAGCATATTTATTTAATAAAATCTACCTTAAAACCCGATTAATAAGAAAAGTAAGTTGATGAGAAGACACATCCCTTACTGATGTTATATTTAAAAAATAAACTTGGTCATGTATTAAAATGATTAGACCAACTGGTCAACTGCAAGATCTAGAGGAAATCAGCTCCACCTGTCTACATATAGAACTGTGAATCTGCAAGGACCTTTAGTGAAGAACGTCATCTCCTTGTTGAAAAGTTTTCACTACACGAAAGGTATGAAAATGTGTGAGTAATCATACTGATAGCCTCAATTTGAACGTCTGTTAAATAAAGATAACATCTCCTCAATCTACCTTAAACTTTAAGAGGATCAACTGAGATGTTATACATAAAAATGTTTCACAAACAATGAAAGAAAAAATATCACTCTTCAGGGCATGAGGCAAACTCTACTACTCTCTCCTGAATGGCAAAAGCTAGTGAATTGCGTGGCTTATGAAAATACAGTAGAGAGAGATGATCTCCACCAACGAAAGAGGCATCAAAATGATGGACTGAAAATAAGTACTTCATATTCTAAAACTTTAAAGAAGCCAACCTCTCCTTACAATCTGTATCCTAGACACACTGTTAATACTGTCATGAGTTACTGTCCTGAGCAATTTCAAAATCTGCTCTGCATGATACTAGGGCTTGAAAGGGTATCTTTATATAATACCATTATATAAAATATAATGGCATTATTTCATGATATGCAATAATATGCTATTATCTAAAACTGTTGTGACATTCTAAAATGTATACACTTAAGAACCAGTAGAGACCATTTCCAAAAGAAAAAACCTCAGAAGTTAAGAACAGTTGTGGCCTCTGTGTAACATGCCTGTTCCTTCAGCATGGGTCACCTGCTTATCTGAAACCACCCTACGGGACTGACATATACACAGTGCTATATTCAAAATGAGTAACTAACAAGGACCCACTGTATAGCACAGAAAACTCTGCTCAATGTTATTTGGCAGCCTGGATGGGAAAGGAGTTTGCGGGAGAGCAGATAGATGTATATGAATGACTGAGTCCCTTTGCTGTGCACTTGAAACTATCACAACATTGTTAATCAGCCATATTCCAGTATAAAATAAAAAATAATATAAAAAAACCCACCTCAATAAACCTCTCTCTTTTGAAGTACACAGCAGCTGTTCTACTACTTTCCCCCTACAAACTTTGTTTTTTTTTTTTAATGACCAACTGGTCAACTGCAAGATCTAGAGGAAATCAGCTCCACCTGTCTACATATAGAACTGTGAATCTGCAAGGACCTTTAGTGAAGAACTCATCTCCTTGTTGAAAAGTTTTCACTACGAAAGGTATGAAAATGTGTGAGTAATCATACTGATAGCCTCAATTTGAACGTCTGTTAAATAAAGATAACATCTCCTCAATCTACCTTAAACTTTAAGAGGATCAACTGAGATGTTATACATAAAAATGTTTCACAAACAATGAAAGAAAAAATATCACTCTTCAGGGCATGAGGCAAACTCTACTACTCTCTCCTGAATGGCAAAAGCTAGTGAATTGCGTGGCTTATGAAAATACAGTAGAGAGATGATCTCCACCAACGAAAGAGGCATCAAAATGATGGACTGAAAATAAGTACTTCATATTCTAAAACTTTAAAGAAGCCAACCTCTCCTTACAATCTGTATCCTAGACACACTGTTAATACTGTCATGAGTTACTGTCCTGAGCAATTTCAAAATCTGCTCTGCATGATACTAGGGCTTGAAAGGGTATCTTTATATAATACCATTATATAAAATATAATGGCATTATTTCATGATATGCAATAATATGCTATTATCTAAAACTGTTGTGACATTCTAAAATGTATACACTTAAGAACCAGTAGAGACCATTTCCAAAAGAAAAAACCTCAGAAGTTAAGAACAGTTGTGGCCTCTGTGTAACATGCCTGTTCCTTCAGCATGGGTCACCTGCTTATCTGAAACCACCCTACGGGACTGACATATACACAGTGCTATATTCAAAATGAGTAACTAACAAGGACCCACTGTATAGCACAGAAAACTCTGCTCAATGTTATTTGGCAGCCTGGATGGGAAAGGAGTTTGCGGGAGAGCAGATAGATGTATATGAATGACTGAGTCCCTTTGCTGTGCACTTGAAACTATCACAACATTGTTAATCAGCCATATTCCAGTATAAAATAAAAAATAATATAAAAAAACCCACCTCAATAAACCTCTCTCTTTTGAAGTACACAGCAGCTGTTCTACTACTTTCCTCCTACAAACTTTGTTTTTTTTTTTTTTTAATCGAATGACTTCCAGGTCAACGATTTCTAATATCTCGCAAGATACTCCTTTTTTAGCTTATCCTAGGTTTCAACATTCACCCTTAACCTATCCAGCACACAGCCTTCACCCTCCGTCCACTTTAGTGACCTGCACTCCAGCAAAAACAGCCGCTGCTAAAACCACTTGGAAAGCTCAGCCTCTGGACTCTTAAAGTACAAGCTCTCCAACGACAGACTTCTACAATCCACCTTTCAGTCATTTCTTGAATTCAGAGCGACTTGCATTTTCCAGATAACCCATTCCTGGCTGCACCTCCATCCCTAGTCAGTATTTCCACTACTTCTAACAATCAACCTCAAATCCTTTGCTTAAGGTCAAATGTTTGGAAAGCACTAGATTAAATGAACACATTTCCTTAGAGTAGAACTTCCTCAGTCTTTAGAGAAAGAAAGAGAGAGAGATTTAGTATGGTGTTATTTCCTCAACAGAAATTCTCTCCGTGCCTAAAAGGTTTTTAGGACCAATGCCCTGATGAGCATTTTTTTTGGAAACACTGGCTTACATTTAATGACTAATTCCTCTCTACCTCTCATTCTCTCCTTATCTGAAATGCAGGCAAGCTTTACCAGGACTAAATACTATATTAAAACAGACCCGGGACTTCCCTGGTGGTCCAGTGGGTAAGGACACCGCCTTGCAGTGCAAGGGGCGCCGGTTCAATCCCTGGCCTGGGAAGATCCCACGTACCGCGGATCGGCTGAAACGATGTGTCCAATTACTGAGCCGGAGCTCTGGGGCGCATGCGCTGTTTGCGTTAATTATCTAGTGAGACTGCCCACAATCCCTTTCAAGCCTGCTACATTTTACCTGTACTGAGCTGCTCTTAAGGTCCTAACACACTTTCTATGATCTGATCCCTCCAACAAACAAGCCCTAAAGGGGGCCTCCTATGTACTAGGCACTTTGCCAAACGCTTTACATGTGCTACATCATTTAATACTTAATATAATTCACGCAAATTTGAATGTATCAGCTCCATTTTTGGGTATCTGAGGAAACTGAGGGTCAGATCAACCAAATCATAAAGCTAAAAAGAAAACAAACAGGGCTTCCCCTGGTGGTCCAGTGGGTAAGGACACAGCCTTGCAGTGCAAGGGGCGCCGGTTCGATTCCTGGCCTGGGAAGATCCCACGTGCCGCGGAGCGGCTGGACTGATGTGTTCAATTACCGAGCTAGAGCTCTGGAGCGCATGCGCCCAGAGCCGGTGCTCTGCAACGCCAGACGCCACCGCGATGGGAGCCCCACAGGAGTCAAACAAAGACGGATGAACACAGAGAAATGAAAGACCAAAAGAAGTGGCCCGCCTGCTGCCTTCCCTCCCCAACCCGACCGCCGCCCAAAATAAATAAATAAATAAATCTTTTAAAAAAAAAAAAGAAAGAAAGAAAACAAACAAAACAAGGATCCAAACACAGGTCTGTACAATATACTGGCTATTAAAATCATCTGGCATCAAAGTCAGTACCCAAAAATAAACAACCAAAATCAGTTGCGATAAATTAATAAAGAGGAAGAATTAATCAGTTACACCGCTGTTCAGACTGGGTGTGCGTGCTAAGTCGCTTCAGTCGTGTCCGACTTTGTGCATCCCTAGGACTGTAGCTGCCAAGCTCCACTGTCCATGGGAGTCTCCAGGCAAGAATACCGTGCCCTCCTCTAGGGAGCTTCCCAACCCAGGAATTGAACCTGCATCTCTTTCTTATGTCTCCTGCATGCACACGCAGGTTCTTTACCACTAACGCCACTTGGGAAGCCTCGGGAAAAACAGAACAAAGACCCCGGATGGGACAGCATGCTTTTCTTCAGCTACATCAAGAGCTACATTAGCAAAGAGCAATCAGACTTCTTATCAGTTTCCGAGGGCAGTACACTAAGATCTTGGAGAAGGAAATGGCAACCCACTCGAGTATTCTTGCCTGGAGAATCTCTAGGGCCAGAGGAACTGGACACGACTGCAGCAACTGAGCACACTAAGATCTACTAATTGTAGCCGTCCAGAAGAGAACCAGACAGCTTGATCCCTGTCACAATTGTTAAGAGTCACTTATCAATATATTAGGAAAGGAATGACAATACATATGCATAAAACCTGCTTGGGTTTCTCATCTCTCCGTTTACAGATTTGAAAAGCTTAAAAGAGACTCAACTCTCCCAAGTCTAGAACTACTCCTACTGCCTTTGGACATATCTATGGTGCATGAGATTTAGGTGAGAAGCACTTAAAGGCTTTATTCTAACTGCATAATCAATGCAGAAGTGTTCAGATACACACTATACAAAATCATTTATATGTGGTTCTGAACTACTGCGCCCAGAGCCGGTGCTCTGCAATGACAGACGCCACCGCGATGGGAGCCCCACAACAAAGATGGATGAAAATAGAGAAATGAAAGACCAACAGAAGTGGCCCGCCTGCTCCCCTCCCTCCCCAACCCGACCCCCACCAAAATAAATAAATAAATAAATCTTTTAAAAAAAAAAAAGAAAGAAAGAAAACAAACAAAACAAGGATCCAAACACAGGTCTGTACAATATACTGGCTATTAAAATCATCTGGCATCAAAGTCAGTACCCAAAAATAAACAACCAAAATCAGTTGCGATAAATTAATAAAGAGGAAGAATTAATCAGTTACACCGCTGTTCAGACTGGGTGTGCGTGCTAAGTCGCTTCAGTCGTGTCCGACTTTGTGCATCCCTAGGACTGTAGCTGCCAAGCTCCACTGTCCATGGGAGTCTCCAGGCAAGAATACCGTGCCCTCCTCTAGGGAGCTTCCCAACCCAGGAATTGAACCTGCATCTCTTTCTTATGTCTCCTGCATGCAACGCAGGTTCTTTACCACTAACGCCACTTGGGAAGCCTCGGGAAAAACAGAACAAAGACCCCGGATGGGACAGCATGCTTTTCTTCAGCTACATCAAGAGCTACATTAGCAAAGAGCAATCAGACTTCTTATCAGTTTCCGAGGGCAGTACACTAAGATCTTGGAGAAGGAAATGGCAACCCACTCGAGTATTCTTGCCTGGAGAATCTCTAGGGCCAGAGGAACTGGACACGACTGCAGCAACTGAGCACACTAAGATCTACTAATTGTAGCCGTCCAGAAGAGAACCAGACAGCTTGATCCCTGTCACAATTGTTAAGAGTCACTTATCAATATATTAGGAAAGGAATGACAATACATATGCATAAAACCTGCTTCGGGTTTCTCATCTCTCCGTTTTACAGATTTGAAAAGCTTAAAAGAGACTCAACTCTCCCAAGTCTAGAACTACTCCTACTGCCTTTGGACATATCTATGGTGCATGAGATTTAGGTGAGAAGCACTTAAAGGCTTTATTCTAACTGCATAATCAATGCAGAAGTGTTCAGATACACACTATACAAAATCATTTATATGTGGTTCTGAACTACAATGTACAGCCTAACAGCTTAACTCCTTAAATCCAGGAAGCATAGAAGTCCAAGAAAGACCAAACGTAATGTAAGAGATATACGATCTGCATCCAAGTAATTTTTAAAGAGTATTTTCATTTTTCAGGGGTCCATATGTTTTCTGCTTTGACAATCAAAATTAGTCTGCTAACTGACTTCAACTAAAAATATGGGTCGACTGTCAAGCAGTGCAATATTTGCTCAACTCTTATGTATTAAGCAAATTCTCAAAGATTTTCTACTGAAAACAGCAAGAAAATATTCATTAGACACCTTCAAGATGCTAGGGTTTAATTTACAATAAGGAAAAACTTGCTCTTATCTATCACTGTACTAATGAGTCACTGTTCATTAAATGAAGTCACAGAGGAATGAATTAATGAATTCCTCATTAAGACTCTGTAAAGTGTGACCTAACATCGCCTAATTTTTACAAAGGAGGAGAAAGGCACTAACTTCAACAAAAGACTCTTAAAGCTTTTAATATGTTATTATCACTTGAACATACATGTAAAAAAATAAATAAATAAATAAATAAATATGTTATTACCACTTGAAATACCAATATTCAATTGTTTTACCCTAGAAAAAGAATAAATTCATGTATTTTAACCTAATTCATTACAATTAAACACATCAGAGTTAATGATAGCAACTTATTTTGCTAAAAAAAAAAAAAAAAATTAAACGACGCGTAAAGAACAAATACTGTTTACCATGGAAGACCACAAGCTGAGCCCCTAAAACATGCCCATGATAATAAACCATATTATAGGAGAATACACGTTTTCCTTCACCCAAGTAACTGAGTATTATAATAGGCTTTCATTATATTTTAAAAACATTCTTGGTAAGAGCTCAGTACTAGATCACAAAACACAACGTCAAAAATGGGAGGCTCAATCAAGCAGAGGTGGACCTAGTCTGCCCATGGGGTTCATGGAAAAAAAAAAGAAATGCTTTCTTAGGCAGACAATTTTTAATAAAAAAGTAAGCCTAGTACAAATGGTAATAGAGAGCTTTTTCCGGCCTTGAGAATCTCCCAGGCACCAGCAGATCACAAACAGGCCACTTGCCGCTGAGTGTTAACCCTTTAATAGCCCAGAAACCTAACCGGTACTAGTGTCGACACTGCTAAAACAGAAGAGTCACTACTCCTACTGCCTTTGGACATATCTATGGTGCATGAGATTTAGGTGAGAAGCACTTAAAGGCTTTATTCTAACTGCATAATCAATGCAGAAGTGTTCAGATACACACTATACAAAATCATTTATATGTGGTTCTGAACTACAATGTACAGCCTAACAGCTTAACTCCTTAAATCCAGGAAGCATAGAAGTCCAAGAAAGACCAAACGTAATGTAAGAGATATACGATCTGCATCCAAGTAATTTTTAAAGAGTATTTTCATTTTTCAGGGGTCCATATGTTTTCTGCTTTGACAATCAAAATTAGTCTGCTAACTGACTTCAACTAAAAATATGGGTCGACTGTCAAGCAGTGCAATATTTGCTCAACTCTTATGTATTAAGCAAATTCTCAAAGATTTTCTACTGAAAACAGCAAGAAAATATTCATTAGACACCTTCAAGATGCTAGGGTTTTTAAATTTTCAATAAGGAAAAACTTTCTTTTTATCACTGTACTTTAAAGAGTCACTGTTCATTAAATGAAGTCACAGAGGAATGAATTAATGAATTCCTCATTAAGACTCTGTAAAGTGTGACCTAACATCGCCTAATTTTTACAAAGGAGGAGAAAGGCACTAACTTCAACAAAAGACTCTTAAAGCTTTTAATATGTTATTACCACTTGAAATACCAATATTCAATTGTTTTACCCTAGAAAAAGAATAAATTCATGTATTTTAACCTAATTCATTACAATTAAACACATCAGAGTTAATGATAGCAACTTATTTTGCTAAAAAAAAAAAAAAAAAATTAAACGACGCGTAAAGAACAAATACTGTTTACCATGGAAGACCACAAGCTGAGCCCCTAAAACATGCCCATGATAATAAACCATATTATAGGAGAATACACGTTTTCCTTCACCCAAGTAACTGAGTATTATAATAGGCTTTCATTATATTTTAAAAACATTCTTGGTAAGAGCTCAGCACCAGTCACAAAGACAAAACACAAACTGTCCGAGAAGAGCCATTTGGAAGAGTTCTGCAAACCACAGGTCCAAGAGGACCATAAATCTGCCCTGGAGATAAGAGGATTTCATTTAGAAGGAAAGAAAAGAAACGTTTTCCCTTTGACACACCAAAGGTTAACTGCAGGAAATTATAATTGTTTCCTTTTCTTTTGTGCATTTATGACTTTTAATTGGAAAAGGCCACATTTTTCCCTTGGCTAAAAGATAAAAAGGGCCCCTTGGCCCCGAGTGTTAACCCTTTAATAAGCCCGTCAGGGACACTGCTAAAACACAACAGTCACTAAAATGTAGGCTCAATGAGAGCAGGGCTTTGACTTTTTATTTTTTCTTGCATCCCCATGGCCTCTCATGGATAAAATCCTAACATACGAAATACCTACTTTGTGTCAGACATTTAGATGTTCAGTATACATAAATCAAAACTCAGATACAGATCTTTGCCTCTAGTACAAATGCTAATAGAAAGCTGCAGAAAAATCGTTCTAAAGCACTGTATGTGTACTATAATAACTTTATGAGAATCCAAGGACCCATGATCCTAGGCTAAAATACTGCCACATGCTTGAAAATTTTATTTAAAAAAATAAGTTGCCCTCAGGAATTCTCTGAACAAAACGCCTTAAGTAAGGAATACCACTACAATTCCTATTTCATGGGCACTGTGATTTGCCTTAAATAAATAAGCAAAGAACAAGAACTTCATTTGTCACAATAACCTGCAGCTGCCCACAAATGGAAAATCATCACAGTTTTTGATTATCATCCTCAAAGTGTTTACTATGAGCTTCACCTGGAGCAAAAACGTGAAATAGTATCACACCCATTATTGCATTTGCTTTTCGGTGAGCCTATTTCACTGTACAAAGTTATCAGTTATTACTGTTCCTTTTATAACACGAGTTGAAATAATTCACTCTCTAGCATGCTCAACCCATCTAACAGGGGCTCAACGCCTCTGCTGATTAATTCCACCTGAATCTAGGTAAATTAGGCGGCGGGGGGGAGCTAAGTCATGACAACAGAATCCCTCAATTCTGCAGGGTTGTTCATCCCCAGAACGATTAAACACAATTTGAAAAGGAATCTTGAAACTGCTCAGGCCAATCCTAGGGGTTTTTTTATTTCCCCCTTTGTTGTTTTTAAGCGAAGGCTGTATTACACAGACTAATAGGGGTAATAAGAAGAGAGAAGTGAAAGAATTGAGAACAAAGCAAAATCTGGAGCCCTGATACAGCACAAAGATAAACCCAAAGATAAGGAATAAATGTGGGCTCTTCCTTAGAGTCCCCGTGAATAAACCCTTAAACCCTTCAGTTAACCTATTGTCCTGGCTCTCAAGCTAGCCAGTGGCACTTCCTTGAGAGATGCTCTTGGCTTCCCTCCCATAAAAAGATGCTGTAGAAACGGAAAAACGGTTACCTAGGGGAACCAAGGAAAGTGGCCAAGGAAAGTAGCAGAAGCTCGAGGCTGGAGACACACCCCGGGGCTCCAGCAAAGGCTGGCGGTGGGGAAGCGTCAACATGACCGGAGTCTAGTTTGCAAGGAAAATAAAACCTGGTTAAAGGCTGTGATTACCAGGAAGGTTTTCGGGGAAGTCAGGCAGACCAGAAAATGATAGGAAGGGGCTTGAAGGTGTTTCCTAGAAGAGGGATAAGGCTCGTGGAGCGGGAAGCATCAGGTGTACACCTTCGGAGGCGTCGGAGGAGGAGGGGTAGCCTAAGGCTCATTAGCTCCACCGCTTTGGGGGCTGCAGAGCGCCCGCTCACAGCGGCCTCCGAAGGAGCGGCGGGGTCCACCGCTCTGGAAACTGCCCTCGCTTCCTCGGCGGCACCGAGGTCCAGGACAGGCCAGCCCCCACCTCCACCCGACCCTCAGCCCCTCCGCTCACATCCTTTCTCTTCCTCACCTTCCGTTCCCTCCATTGCGCCACAGCTTCTGGCTCCGCCGGCCTCCTCGAGCTACACCCGCCGCCGCCGCCGCCGCCCAGCTCCGGCTGTAGCAACACGGCCACGCCTCCCACCCGCTAATATTCTGAGCTACCATTGGTCCGGCTCTGGAGGGACGGGACCTAGAGGTGGCGCGCCTCCTGCCGCCGCTACAACGGAGCCGCCCACCTCTGCGCTTTCGCTGCCGTCTTCCCAGGAATCCCTCTACCGCTTTGGATTAGGTTCTGCCGCCCATCAGTGTCTTTGTTCGACACCAGCTTTGTTTTGCCCACGCCTTACCATCGTGTTGTATCTCAGCACCTCAGGGTTCCGCCAGCAGCCCCCCAAATTCCCGTCTGTCCCTCTCCGAGGACTTGAAGCAAACAGGCAGACTGACCACACAGCCTAAACACTCCTGAGCAGCACCCTCTCCATTGCCCGCTCTGTGGCCCCACTTTACCTGAGTGTATTCCCTCGGTTTTCTCTTCATGCACGGCTTCGTGAGTCATGGGACCTTTTTCCTACAGAAATCGCACATTCTGTCTGAGACTGTGCAGCTAACTGAGATGCCTCTCAGTACTCCGAAACAATTTCCTCAGCAAGAAAGCTTGAGCCCAAAATTAAAAATGAAACTCAAAGCTCCCTTCTTCTTCGGCTACTGTTGGCCTCCCCGGTCCCATGCTTAATCATCCTTGCAGTAACGTAGTCGCCGGATGATACACACTCTGCTGAGTACAAGGACTACGGTGACAACAAAAATGATAATGATAATAGGAACAATTTTTAGAAATTAAGCATGTTTCTTAGGTCGTTTTTATATATTCACTTATTTATTTAGTCTTCAAAACAACTCTACAAAGTGGATATAATAATATTCACTTATTTATTTATTTTTCAAAACTGTACAAAGTAGATATTATAATACTACATTCACTTATTTATTTAATCTTCAAAACACCTCTACAAAGTAGATACTATAATTTTCACTTTTTAAAATTAAAGTCTTGAATTTTAGAAGTCTCAGAGATTAATGCTGGGCCAATATTTACTCTTCATAAATGGTAACTTGGATTTAAACTCTAGTCTGATACTATCAATAACGAACAATTTCATGGGACTCCTCACTTCTCTCCCTCCTCACCTTGCTTTCTAGTTACCTAAAATGTAAATCCAGATATTCAGTTATTTAAGGTGTACTTGTGTAGGCATAACTACTGTGAATCTAACTCTCTAAAATGTGCCTGTCAACCTCTAAGGGTAATGTTCTCTCAACAATGTATGCGCCACCTACCCTGGCCTTTTCCACTTTTCCTGGTCCTGACCCCGGGGTGAAGAAGGCAATTACTGATCTGCCTTACTACATGTCTGGCCCAAGAGTGTCTTTGTACCTGATGAACTCTGCTGGCTTTTCTTTCTCTAGATCTATTCCATTTTTTTGATGTGTTAATTCAATACATTTTTGTTGCATACCTAATATGTTTCAGGCCCCTTTCATTTCTAGCCAGTTACAACAATGGATGAAGCTCAGTTTCTTCTCTGTGTTCTGAAGCTTTTATCGGTCATCACTTTTTTAGCTCTTAAGTGATCTTTTTAGCTAATGATAACATTCATAGAGGAATATGAATTAACGGTCTTCCCATCTACCTGTCATACAAAAAAGAAAGCAGAGATTCAGAGATGTATCCTGCCTCTATCCAGATTACAAAACTCCTAAGTAGCTGGAATAGATCCTGCACCCGTGTCTGATTACATCATATCCCTGATTCTTTCCACTTTGCATTACTTTGCCTTCAACCGCCATTCCCTGGAGTCCATCCACATCTCATCTGCACCTTCCAAAGAGCTGAGCAAGCTACATATATCTTCTTGTTTCAAAGCTCCAAGCTCCTGCTGGATCTTACACAAAGATCAGTTTCCCTTTCAGAGGCATCCTTTGGCCTTCATTCAAATCATTTGCAGAACACAGCTAAATGAAATGCTGAATCTCAGTTTATAAATCCACTATGTAGAGTATTTTATTTTCCTTCCACAGTCTCCAGGGGAATGACCCACCACAATTTAATACATCAAATTTTATTTACACATTTGGCAATCATAACAAAAATGATAGATTTCATCAAAAACAAAAAGACATATTTTCCTTAAACGGGAAGAAAGGGCTGAACAGTGTTCTAGACTGAGGAACTATATTCTGAGTTAGGCCTTACTAGTTTTTTTATAGATTGAAGTAAAACTTAAGTGTTCAGGGGCAAAACAGGGATGGTACTGAACAAGAAAGCCTTAAGAAAAGGAAACAGAAAAATTCTAAGGCAGATTTCATTGCCTTCATTCATTGGAGGGTTACTCTATTCACAGTGTGATAATGATTCTTCTACCTCTTCCTCTTCTAGTTTCATGAAGAACTCTAGCTTTTTCAGGATCCTCTGTTCTCCTCCACTTTCAAGACCAATTCCAAGCTGCAAAAGGATAATTTTTTAAAACCTTCAGTTATGATCTATCTGTCTCCTGCCACCCAAATTCCACATCTCAAGTGATGATCTATTCATTCAAATACTTACTGAGATACTCCTACATATGTACCACTGTTGTAGGCACACCAGAGAGGGGCTTTTAGAGAAGTTCTGTTGGTCTTTTTTTAGGAAAAAGAAATCTAGGAACTCAGTTTCTTCTCTGTGTTCTGAAGCTTTTATCGGTCATCACTTTTTTAGCTCTTAAGTGATCTTTTTAGCTAATGATAACATTCATAGAGGAATATGAATTAACGGTCTTCCCATCTACCTGTCATACAAAAAAGAAAGCAGAGATTCAGAGATGTATCCTGCCTCTATCCAGATTACAAAACTCCTAAGTAGCTGGAATAGATCCTGCACCCGTGTCTGATTACATCATATCCCTGATTCTTTCCACTTTGCATTACTTTGCCTTCAACCGCCATTCCCTGGAGTCCATCCACATCTCATCTGCACCTTCCAAAGAGCTGAGCAAGCTACATATATCTTCTTGTTTCAAAGCTCCAAGCTCCTGCTGGATCTTACACAAAGATCAGTTTCCCTTTCAGAGGCATCCTTTGGCCTTCATTCAAATCATTTGCAGAACACAGCTAAATGAAATGCTGAATCTCAGTTTATAAATCCACTATGTAGAGTATTTTATTTTCCTTCCACAGTCTCCAGGGGAATGACCCACCACAATTTAATACATCAAATTTTATTTACACATTTGGCAATCATAACAAAAATGATAGTTTTCATCAAAAACAAAAAAGACATATTTTCCTTAAAACGGGGAAGAAAGGGCTGAACAGTGTTCTAGACTGAGGAACTATATTCTGAGTTAGGCCTTACTAGTTTTTTTATAGATTGAAGTAAAACTTAAGTGTTCAGGGGCAAAACAGGGATGGTACTGAACAAGAAAGCCTTAAGAAAAGGAAACAGAAAAATTCTAAGGCAGATTTCATTGCCTTCATTCATTGGAGGGTTACTCTATTCACAGTGTGATAATGATTCTTCTACCTCTTCCTCTTCTAGTTTCATGAAGAACTCTAGCTTTTTCAGGATCCTCTGTTCTCCTCCACTTTCAAGACCAATTCCAAGCTGCAAAAGGATAATTTTTTAAAACCTTCAGTTATGATCTATCTGTCTCCTGCCACCCAAATTCCACATCTCAAGTGATGATCTATTCATTCAAATACTTACTGAGATACTCCTACATATGTACCACTGTTGTAGGCACACCAGAGAGCTCTAGAGAAGTTCTGTTGGTCTCTAGGAAGAGAATATCTAGGAGAGGAGCTCTAGGCAAGACATAATACAGTGCAATAGAGGACAATAAAGTCAATGGATTATTAGGTCTTAGATATTGAGGTACAGCCTATAAAAGTAATTGGTTTTAAATAAATATTCATTTAGAGATTCACATATGCTGCTAACATATACTATCTAGCATTAGGTTATTGCTTTCAAATGCTGAAAAGTATTTTACCATCCACACACACACACCACATTTTATTTACTCATTCCTGGAGTGATGGGCACCCAGCTGCCTCTCACCTGCAGCTACAATGAATGTCTTTGTGGCTGTCCCCTTACGAACCTGGGCTCAAGTTCCTCTGGGATGCATCCCTGGAATGGATCACTGGATTGTCATTTCCAGTAAGCATGCCCAAATTGTTCTCAGCAACATTTGTACCAGTGTACCCAGCCCTCCGCAGTGTTTAAGAGTACCCCTCCTCCTATGTTTCATTAATACTGGCTTAGCTCTAATTTTTGCCAGTCTCCTGAGAATCAAGAGTTGGAAATCTCTTTTATACTTGCTAATTCAGATTTGCTTTTCAATGAATTGCCCAGTTTTACCCCTATTTTATGATGGTTTCCCTGATGGCTCAATGATAAAGAATCTGCCTGCTACTGCAGGAAATGTGGGTTCAAACTCGGTGTTGGGAAGATCCTTTGGAGTAGGAAATGGTAACCCACTCAAGTATTCTTGCCTGGGAAATCTCATGGTACACAAGAAAGCCTTAAGAAAAGGAAACAGAAAAATTCTAAGGCAGATTTCATTGCCTTCATTCATTGGAGGGTTACTCTATTCACAGTGTGATAATGATTCTTCTACCTCTTCCTCTTCTAGTTTCATGAAGAACTCTAGCTTTTTCAGGATCCTCTGTTCTCCTCCACTTTCAAGACCAATTCCAAGCTGCAAAAGGATAATTTTTTAAAACCTTCAGTTATGATCTATCTGTCTCCTGCCACCCAAATTCCACATCTCAAGTGATGATCTATTCATTCAAATACTTACTGAGATACTCCTACATATGTACCACTGTTGTAGGCACACCAGAGAGCTCTAGAAGTTCTGTTGGTCTCTAGGAAGAGAATATCTAGGAGAGGAGCTCTAGGCAAGACATAATACAGTGCAATAGAGGACAATAAAGTCAATGGATTATTAGGTCTTAGATATTGAGGTACAGCCTATAAAAGTAATTGGTTTTAAATAAATATTCATTTAGAGATTCACATATGCTGCTAACATATACTATCTAGCATTAGGTTATTGCTTTCAAATGCTGAAAAGTATTTTACCATCCACACACACACACCACATTTTATTTACTCATTCCTGGAGTGATGGGCACCCAGCTGCCTCTCACCTGCAGCTACAATGAATGTCTTTGTGGCTGTCCCCTTACGAACCTGGGCTCAAGTTCCTCTGGGATGCATCCCTGGAATGGATCACTGGATTGTCATTTCCAGTAAGCATGCCCAAATTGTTCTCAGCAACATTTGTACCAGTGTACCCAGCCCTCCGCAGTGTTTAAGAGTACCCCTCCTCCTATGTTTCATTAATACTGGCTTAGCTCTAATTTTTGCCAGTCTCCTGAGAATCAAGAGTTGGAAATCTCTTTTATACTTGCTAATTCAGATTTGCTTTTCAATGAATTGCCCAGTTTTACCCCTATTTTATGATGGTTTCCCTGATGGCTCAATGATAAAGAATCTGCCTGCTACTGCAGGAAATGTGGGTTCAAACTCGGTGTTGGGAAGATCCTTTGGAGTAGAAAATGGCAACCCACTCTAGTATTCTTGCCTGGGAAATCTCATGGACAAAGGAGCCTAATGGGCAGCAGTCAATAGGGTTGCAGGGTCGGATACAACTTAGTCACTGAGTACACACACACACATCCCTATTTTATATTATGATTCTCATCCTTTTGTTATAGATTTGTAAATTCTTTGTATATTCTAGACATTAAGCTCTTGTGGATTTTGATTAGTTTGAAAGTCTTTTCCTAGCTTATCAAATCTCTAATAACTTTATGATGACTGTCACTGAATAGAAATCCTTAACTTTAATATTGTCATGTCCATCAGTTATTTTCTTTATGAATTGTACATTGGAGTTTTCATGAAAGTTCTCTTCACCTCTAGATTGTGAGGGTGTCTGTTTACATGTTTTTCTATGTATAGCCAAACCTAATCCTAAGAAAATGGAGACAATTTAAATTCAGACTAGAGAGGACAGCAAAATTATTTTTTCTAGTGTCTTTTAAGTTATGCAGTAACTCTAAAGCCTCAAATAGAAACCATTGCCCAGAACATTTTGAGACACTGTGAATTTCTGCTTTATCCAGTTTTGCTCTTTGTCACCAGAAAAGTGTGTTTAGGTGTTCCTTTTCCCACCTGGAGGAAGAGTAACAAAAAAAAAAAAAAGAAAAATATTGAGTCCTTTCGCCCTTGCTTCATTATGAATCATAGCAGCTTCTCACAGTCTTCAAAAGAATTTCCTTTAAATACTGTAAAATATTGCAAGTAAATATTATATAATGTGGATGATGATGCCAGGATATTTATATTAAGAATTTATATGCTGGGATGCATCCCTGGAATGGATCACTGGATTGTCATTTCCAGTAAGCATGCCCAAATTGTTCTCAGCAACATTTGTACCAGTGTACCCAGCCCTCCGCAGTGTTTAAGAGTACCCCTCCTCCTATGTTTCATTAATACTGGCTTAGCTCTAATTTTTGCCAGTCTCCTGAGAATCAAGAGTTGGAAATCTCTTTTATACTTGCTAATTCAGATTTGCTTTTCAATGAATTGCCCAGTTTTACCCCTATTTTATGATGGTTTCCCTGATGGCTCAATGATAAAGAATCTGCCTGCTACTGCAGGAAATGTGGGTTCAAACTCGGTGTTGGGAAGATCCTTTGGAGTAGAAAATGGCAACCCACTCTAGTATTCTTGCCTGGGAAATCTCATGGACAAAGGAGCCTAATGGGCAGCAGTCAATAGGGTTGCAGGGTCGGATACAACTTAGTCACTGAGTACACACACACACATCCCTATTTTATATTATGATTCTCATCCTTTTGTTATAGATTTGTAAATTCTTTGTATATTCTAGACATTAAGCTCTTGTGGATTTTGATTAGTTTGAAAGTCTTTTCCTAGCTTATCAAATCTCTAATAACTTTATGATGACTGTCACTGAATAGAAATCCTTAACTTTAATATTGTCATGTCCATCAGTTATTTTCTTTATGAATTGTACATTGGAGTTTTCATGAAAGTTCTCTTCACCTCTAGATTGTGAGGGTGTCTGTTTACATGTTTTTCTATGTATAGCCAAACCTAATCCTAAGAAAATGGAGACAATTTAAATTCAGACTAGAGAGGACAGCAAAATTATTTTTTCTAGTGTCTTTTAAGTTATGCAGTAACTCTAAAGCCTCAAATAGAAACCATTGCCCAGAACATTTTGAGACACTGTGAATTTCTGCTTTATCCAGTTTTGCTCTTTGTCACCAGAAAAGTGTGTTTAGGTGTTCCTTTTCCCACCTGGAGGAAGAGTAACAAAAAAAAAAAAAAGAAAAATATTGAGTCCTTTCGCCCTTGCTTCATTATGAATCATAGCAGCTTCTCACAGTCTTCAAAAGAATTTCCTTTAAATACTGTAAAATATTGCAAGTAAATATTATATAATGTGGATGATGATGCCAGGATATTTATATTAAGAATGAAGAAGGAAAATTTTTAAATCACCTAAATGAATACCCTGGCACTTCTTTATGACTTCAAAAGATTTATGGCCTTGTTTCATAAAGCAATTATTAGATACTCTAGTTTCTGAAGCTACCTTTTAATGGAAACAGCTCTTTAAGAATTCACCCTATAAACACACACTAATGATTAATATAATTTACTACTTGGTTTTGCTTTAAGAATTAACAGGTAAAAAAAATTTTTAAGACTAATAACATGGTAACATGTGAATATACATGTTATTAGAATTATCTGCCATTAACTACTTATACAAATGCCCACATTTGCAAACATATCTTTCCAGAAAAGTTGCTGTTTACAGTTTGACAATGAGAGTATATTATTGTATTTGCTTCCTTTTCACTTAGAATCATTCCAAAAGTATAAGTCGAGTGTATTATTGACCTAATTTTTTCATATGAATCCAACAATTGTTTGCTTGCTGTTTCCAAGAAACAGAGTTGCTTAAGCCTATTCACATTTATGTTTCTTAGCAGCTGTCAGATAATCCACAAAAAACAGAAAGAAAAACCTCTTCTGGCTCAGTTTTCAAGATATAATAAAACTCATGTAGGAAACAGAAATCCCATTAATGAGATATTAGTATTCATAGGAATTTCATTTACATATATTAAGGAGCAGCAGTTACCAGAATATTTGAATGCTACAAAAGATTATATGGGGGATTCCCTGGTGGTCCAGTGGGTAAAGAGTCCGCCTTGCAGTGCAAGGGGCACCAGTTCAATCCCTGGCACGAGAAGATTCCATGCCGTGGGCACCACGCCAGAGCTTACTCTGATTACTATTCTCACTAGTTTTTGCTAAGGGAAAGTATATTGAATAACTCAGAGACCTTTTCCTGAACACATCGTGGTCCCCTCAGGGCATGAGCCTCGAATCTCGACAATAAAGTATCGTAGTCTCAAGTATTGTCAAACCAAGAGTGGGTTTATTAATCACCAAATAAAGGCAAGCAGAAATAATCAGAACTCAATCAAATGCAAACAGATGTTCTTACCCCGGAGCTGGAGAGCTTCCCATCTCAGTCACAGTTGAGTCCCATGAGCAAGCTTCCGCACAATCTTCCCTCCCCGCTTTTATATATTTTTCCAGCTAGAAATCTCAAGCTAATTAATAATCATGAAGAAGCTTTTGTCTCGCTAGAGATGTAAAAGAGGTCATCACCTGAGCTATTTGCTCCTCCACCAACACCTTTGTTCTCCAGGGGAAACATTTGTTTATAGAAAAAACATTCTTACAATTCTTAGTTACCAAGGGAACCAGAGTTGTAAAAACCCTGTTTCATTAGCATTGAAAAGGGGTAAGAGGAAGAGGTTTTTGCTCTGCATTAGCACTTCTATCGATGTTTGCTAAAGGTAATAGTTTGAAATTGTTAATCTTATGAGTGGCACTATATAGGTAACTAGCTACCTATATTTTCTTGGAGGAGGTTTCACAGAAGCGAGGCTTGCAGGCAGCATTTATCATTAGCCTAAGGAGACATTTGCCTGCTCAGCCCAGACATACCCCCTTAACCTTTCCTGAGAGAAATGAACATGCCCCGACTTGTCCATAACACCCACATGCCGCGGAGCAGCTGAACCGGTGTGTCCAATTACAAACCAGTGCTCTGGAGCACATGCGCCCAGAGTCAGTGCTCTGCAAGGAGAGAAGCCACTGCGATGGGAGGCCCACACAGGCCAAAGAATTAAGATGGATGAAAATAAATAAATGAAGGACCAATAAAAGAGGAGAAAATTTAAAAAAGAGAGAAGACTGTATGGTTATCAGTAATCCTTTCTTGAGGCTTCAGAGTCCTTAACACCTTTGCAGTATGTCTGTTATTATTATGAACATCAGTGGTCCTTGTGGTGAAGGTTGTTATTGCACTGTTCTCGAGGTCAAAGCCTCGCAAGGCACCAGTTCAATCCCTGGCACGAGAAGATTCCATGCCGTGGGCAACGCCAGAGCTTACTCTGATTACTATTCTCACTAGTTTTTGCTAAGGGAAAGTATATTGAATAACTCAGAGACCTTTTCCTGAACACATCGTGGTCCCCTCAGGGCATGAGCCTCGAATCTCGACAATAAAGTATCGTAGTCTCAAGTATTGTCAAACCAAGAGTGGGTTTATTAATCACCAAATAAAGGCAAGCAGAAATAATCAGAACTCAATCAAATGCAAACAGATGTTCTTACCCCGGAGCTGGAGAGCTTCCCATCTCAGTCACAGTTGAGTCCCATGAGCAAGCTTCCGCACAATCTTCCCTCCCCGCTTTTATATATTTTTCCAGCTAGAAATCTCAAGCTAATTAATAATCATGAAGAAGCTTTTTGTCTCGCTAGAGATGTAAAAGAGGTCATCACCTGAGCTATTTGCTCCTCCACCAACACCTTTGTTCTCCAGGGGAAACATTTGTTTATAGAAAAAACATTCTTACAATTCTTAGTTACCAAGGGAACCAGAGTTGTAAAAACCCTGTTTCATTAGCATTGAAAAGGGGTAAGAGGAAGAGGTTTTTGCTCTGCATTAGCACTTCTATCGATGTTTGCTAAAGGTAATAGTTTGAAATTGTTAATCTTATGAGTGGCACTATATAGGTAACTAGCTACCTATATTTTCTTGGAGGAGGTTTCACAGAAGCGAGGCTTGCAGGCAGCATTTATCATTAGCCTAAGGAGACATTTGCCTGCTCAGCCCAGACATACCCCCTTAACCTTTCCTGAGAGAAATGAACATGCCCCGACTTGTCCATAACACCCACATGCCGCGGAGCAGCTGAACCGGTGTGTCCAATTACAAACCAGTGCTCTGGAGCACATGCGCCCAGAGTCAGTGCTCTGCAAGGAGAGAAGCCACTGCGATGGGAGGCCCACACAGGCCAAAGAATTAAGATGGATGAAAATAAATAAATGAAGGACCAATAAAAGAGGAGAAAATTTAAAAGAGAGAGAAGACTGTATGGTTATCAGTAATCCTTTCTTGAGGCTTCAGAGTCCTTAACACCTTTGCAGTATGTCTGTTATTATTATGAACATCAGTGGTCCTTTGTGGTGAAGGTTGTTATTGCACTGTTCTCAGATCCCATTTATATTGGAAGGGGTATCCAGCCCCACTTGTTCATTACGTTGGCTGATAACCCATAGCCACTTCCTTCCCCTGAGAGGTAATCGTCTCACTATCAGGGGGCCAGCCCACAGCCAGTGACTGACTGCTAGCCTGTGACTGAAGGTAGGTCGAAGCCTACCTCAATAAGAACATATCCTCAGCTACCTTTCTTCTTCCCTACTGCGCTACCTGCTTCCTTCACTCAAGAGGAGTCATCCTAACACATCACTGCCGCAAGACTCCCCCTCTCAGTCCTTGCTTTTAGGGAACCAGACCAACAATCCCTTTGTAGGTAAACAGTGTGAAAATGAAAGTCTTAGTTGCTCAATCATGTCTGACTCTCTGAGATCCCATAGACGATAGCCCACCAGGTTCCTCTGCCCATGGGATTCTCTAGGCAAGAACACTGGAGGTGAGTTGCCATTCCCACGTCTGGGGGATCTTCCTGACCTAGGGCTTGAACCTGAGTCTCCCACATTGCAGGCAGATTCTTCACTGTCTGAACCACCAGGGAAGTTCGGATAAACAGTAGTGACAATTCATGCCCAATCCCTGGTGGTCCAGAGGGTAGAAAGTCCACCTTTCAGTGCAAGGGGTACCAGTTCGATCCTTGCGCCTGGAAGATCCCATGTGCTGTGGATGCTGGACCAATGTGTCCAATTATGAGCCAGCGCTCTGGAGTGCATGTGCCCAGAGCCAGTGCTCTGCAACGAGAGGTCACTGCAATGGGAGGCCCACACAGGCCAAAGAATAAAGATGGATGAAAATAAATAAATAAATAAATAAAAACAACAAAAGGGCCAAAAATAAATTAAAAAAAAAAATTACTCTGCCTGATATCAAATACTGCCTGAGTTAAATAACTCTACAGAATACCAACTATTTGGTTGGTCACTGCTTTTCATAATTCTCTATAGTTTTGTAGAGTGGTGTTGTTTTAGAGAAACTTACCCTAATACTTCAATGATTTTTAATAAATATTTGCTAAATGACTGAATAGATGTCAGTGAATGGTATGGTCTTAAAAAATAGTTCTTTTAGGCAGGCAGAGAGTTTTTATTTAACACTGATGTCTATAGTTAATATATTACTAAAAAGACCATTCCCATATACGTTCATGTGATCCTTATAACCTATCGATGAGGTAGGTGTTGTCTTTTCTATTTTCTTTTCAAGGAAATTAGGAGTCAATTAAAGTGACATTTTCAAAATTGTAATGAGTAAGTGGTAGGATCTTTGTGGCTGTTGTTTAGTTAGTAGGTCACGTTTGACAGTTTGAGACCCCACGGACTGTAGCCTGCCAGGCTTCTGGGTGCTTATTCGCTTCAGTCGTGCCTGACTCTGACCCTACGAACTGTAGTCCACCAGCCTCCTCTGTTCAAGGGATTCTCCAGGCAAGAATCCTGGAGTGGGTTACTATCCCTCCTCCAAGGGATTGTCTTGTCTTCTAAGTCTCCTGTATTGCAGCTGGATTCTTCACCCACTGAGCCACCGGGGAAGTGGCAGGATTAGAATATGTAAATAGGTTCTCTAACTTGAGAGTATAATATGTAGTATAATTGCTTTTTCTAAGTAAGGACACTAAATCTGATGAGAAGGACAACAGGGAAAGCCCTACATCATGTTCTCTGTCAGATCATGAAAGAGAAAACTGAAAAACTTTCCATGGAGTTAAACAAGTGGAAGCCATCTGAATTATTCTTTATTTGCTTCAATGACAGAATCTATGTGTGAAGATTAGTTTAATATATCAGTTTGGCTAGGTCAAATAGTACTCTAGATATAGTGTGATGGTATTTTCTGAATGAAATGAACATGTAGGTTGGTGATTTTTGAGTAAAGTAGATTGCCCTCCATAATTCCCCTGTGCCTCAATGGACATGAATTTGAGCAAACTTCTGGAAGATGGTGAAGGACAGGGAAGCCTGAGGTGCTACCGTGCATGGGGTTGCAAAGAGTCAGACACAGCTTAACAACAACAACTCCATAACGTGGGTGGGTTTCCTCCCCTCCATTGAAAGTTGACCTTCCCTAAGAAGGAATTATGCCAGCAGAGAACCTTTGGACTCAAACTGAAATTCTACTCATGATCTCCAGCCTAAGGACCTACATATTTTAAACTTTTCAAGTTTGTACAATTACAGAAGCCAAATACCTAAAATCAATTTGTCAGTCAGTCAACCAGTCTATCTCTATTTTTCTCCCTTTCGAGACCCGTAAGTAATACATTGTGCTGGCACAGATAATTGAGTAACCAACAGTGGGAAAGCAGCAAAGTCAAACCAAGAATATTCTCTGAAAGAATTCAAACCTTTATATAACCACCAGGTTCAGATGGTAAAGAATCCACTTGCAATGCAAGAGACCTGAGTTCAGTCCCTGGGCTAGGAAGATTCCCTGGTGTAGGGAATGGAAACCTAGTCCACTGTTTTTTTCTGGAGAATTCCATGGACAGGGGACCCTGGCAGTAAACAGTTCATGGGTTTGCAGAGTTGCACACGACTACAGGACTAATACTTTTGACTTATTCGGATACCCTATTGTCAACCTCCAACTATCAGAATTCTCCATGATTGTGATCCTCTTTTCAGACATAAATACTTCATCTCTTTATGTCTCAATTTGGACAGCACAGAAAGAGGCAAACAATGGCCCAATTTCAAAAAATAAACCTATAAAGTATCTTAACAGTCTCTACCACAACTTTACTCTAGAAAGACTCAGAAAGATTTATTAACAGCTGCCCAGCATTGATGGTTCTTTGACTAAACAATGGATTAGAATCCAGGTCTTCTGACTTCTAGCCATTTGCCCTTCAAGTGGTAACTTTGTGTCTCTTTATATACACATTTTTATATAGTTCAGTTCTAGAGACTGTAAAACTAAAAGCCTGTGACTTCAAAGCTTGGTCGGACTCCATTGTGTAAGTATTGTATTAGTCATCTCAGACTGTAATAACCAAATACCATAGTTGGGGTAGCTTAAACAAAAAAACCTTATTTTCTCCCATTTCTGGAGGCTGGAGTCTGATTGGTACAGAGTGCTGGTGAAGAGACTTTTCATGACTTATAGACGCCAGCTTCTGGCTGCATTCTTACATGGAAGAAAGAAAAAGATCACTCTCTCTCTTCCTCTTCTTATAAGGCCACCAATAATATTGGGGTAGGGCCCACTCTTATGATTTCATTTAACTGTAATTACCTCCTACAACCAAACTGCAGTCACACTGTGGGGTTTGGGCTTTGTCAACTACAATGAATGGACAACAAGCGCATTTGCCATTTGCCTCTGCATAGATCGAACACTGTGCCTTAGGAACTGCTGACTTTTCAACACCCCCTGAAGGAAATCAGAGTGGGGCAAGGCAGTCTGCTCAGGAGAATCCAGTGGAGCAGGTCTTTAGATAGGTAAGTGACTTTTAGGAACAGCTTTTATTATTTCAGTCCTTGCATCTCCTCACAACTAGAAAAGGGCTAAAATCCTTCATGAAGATACGGCATCCTCATGACTGGCACAAGCCATTTGTAAAACAAAAGCCTCTGAAAAACCCTTGCTTTGATGGCATTTGAATTTTCCCCACACGGAAACCCTTATACTGGCTTTCTTCCTAACTAGTTGGAGCAGTCTCTCAGAGCTATCTGGGGTGCTGCCTCCCGGGCTACAGTCCTAATTAGCCCCCAAATAAAACTTAACCCAGCTTTTTCTCCGCGCCCAGCAACATGGCGGCCGCTGGCCGCGCGGCCGCAGCCGGAGCTCTTCTGCGGGCGGTCACCGAGCGGCTGCTGCGAGGAGGGGTTCGGGAGCTCCTCCGGCCGCGACTTGTAGCGGGCACCCCCGGCTCGGAGCGCGACTTTAGCCTGTCTCACCGTCGGGGCACCGTCCTCGTGGAGCGCTGGTGGAAGGTGCCGCTAGCGGGAGAGGGCCGGAAACCGCGCCTGCACCGCGACATCGCGTCTACAAGCTGGTGGAAGACACCAAACACCGGCCCAAAGACAACCTGAGCATCTCCATGTAAGTATTGTATTAGTCATCTCAGACTGAATAACCAAATACCATAGTTGGGGTAGCTTAAACAAAAAACCTTATTTTCTCCCATTTCTGGAGGCTGGAGTCTGATTGGTACAGAGTGCTGGTGAAGAGACTTTTCATGACTTATAGACGCCAGCTTCTGGCTGCATTCTTACATGGAAGAAAGAAAAAGATCACTCTCTCTCTTCCTCTTCTTATAAGGCCACCAATAATATTGGGGTAGGGCCCACTCTTATGATTTCATTTAACTGTAATTACCTCCTACAACCAAACTGCAGTCACACTGTGGGGTTTGGGCTTTGTCAACTACAATGAGTGGACAACAAGGGCATTTGCTATCTGCCTCTGTGGAGACTGAACACTGTGCCTTAGGAGCTACTGACTTTTCAATACGCCCTGAAGGAAATCAGGGTGGGGCAAGGCACTCTGTGCTCCAGGAAATCCAGTGGAGCCGGTCTTTAGATAGGTAAATGACTTTTAGGAACAGCTTTTATTATCTCAATCCTTGAATCTCCTCACAACTAGAAAAGCACTAAAATCCTTCATGAAGATATCACATCCTCATGACAGGCACAAGCCATTTGTAAAACAAATGCCTTTGGAAAAAGCCTTGCTTTGATGGCATTTGAATTTTCCCCCACACGGAAACCCTTATACTGGCTTTCTTCCAACTAGTTGGAGCAGACTCTCACAGCTTTCTGGGGACTGCTGCCTCCCGGGCTGCAGTCCTAATTATACCCCAAATAAAACTTAACCCAGCTTTTTCTCCGCGCCCAGCAACATGGCGGCCGCTGGCCGCGCGGCCGCAGCCGGAGCTCTTCTGCGGGCGGTCACCGAGCGGCTGATGCGAGGAGGGGTTCGGGAGCTCCTCCGGCCGCGACTTGTAGCGGGCACCCCCGGCTCCGAGCGCGACCTTAGCCTGTCTCACTGTCGGGGCACCGTCCTCGTGGAGCGCTGGTGGAAGGTGCCGCTAGCGGGAGAAGGCCGGAAACCGCGCCTGCACCGGCGACACCGCGTCTACAAGCTCGTGGAAGATACGAAACACCGGCCCAAAGATAGCCTGGAGCTCATCCTCACCCAGTCGGTGGACGAACTTGGAGTCCGAGGTGACCTGGTCTTGGTGAAATAATCTGTGGGCCGTAATCGACTACTTCCTGAAGGACTGGCTGTGTATGCATCTCCTGAAAACAAGAAGCTGTTTGAAGAGGAGAAACTGCTGAGACAAGAAGGAAAACTAGACAAGATCCAGACCAAGGCAGGTGAGGCGACAGTGAAATTTCTGAGGAGTTGTCACCTGGAGGTAGGAATGAAGAACAATGTCAAATGGGAGCTAAATCCTGAAATAGTTGCCCGCCACTTTCTCAGAAATCTTGGCGTTGTGGTTGCCCCACATGCACTAAAGTTGCCCGAAGAGCCCATCACCCAGAGGGGTGAGTACTGGTGCGAGGTGACGGTAAATGGACTTGACACTGTGAGGGTACCTATGTCTGTGGTGAACTTTGAGAGGCCCAAAACCAAAAGATATAAGTACTGGTTAGCCCAGCAGGCTGCCAAGGGAATGGCCTCCACCAGCTTCCAGAAGATCTGAACTTGTTCTCCTTGAAAGCAGCAGGCAGAATCAGAGGAGGGTGGAGTGAAGATGGACCACACTGTGACATGCTCCTCTGACCAAGCTTGAAACTGTAGAAGCTATGGTATGAGACAGCACCCTAGGTGTGTGTGCTTGCAAAATGTCTGGCCTTACTGGGGAATTTCAGACTTATAGTGTGATGGTATTTTCTGAATGAAATGAACATGTAGGTTGGTGATTTTTGAGTAAAGTAGATTGCCCTCCATAATTCCCCTGTGCCTCAATGGACATGAATTTGAGCAAACTTCTGGAAGATGGTGAAGGACAGGGAAGCCTGAGGTGCTACCGTGCATGGGGTTGCAAAGAGTCAGACACAGCTTAACAACAACAACTCCATAACGTGGGTGGGTTTCCTCCCCTCCATTGAAAGTTGACCTTCCCTAAGAAGGAATTATGCCAGCAGAGAACCTTTGGACTCAAACTGAAATTCTACTCATGATCTCCAGCCTAAGGACCTACATATTTTAAACTTTTCAAGTTTGTACAATTACAGAAGCCAAATACCTAAAATCAATTCGTCAGTCAGTCAACCAGTCTATCTCTCTATTTTTTTCTCCCTTTCGAGACCCCTAAGTAATACATTGTGCTGGCACAGATAATTGAGTAACCAACAGTGGGAAAGCAGCAAAGTCAAACCAAGAATATTCTCTGAAAGAATTCAAACCTTTATATAACCACCAGGTTCAGATGGTAAAGAATCCACTTGCAATGCAAGAGACCTGAGTTCAGTCCCTGGGCTAGGAAGATTCCCTGGTGTAGGGAATGGAAACCTAGTCCACTGTTTTTGTCTGGAGAATTCCATGGACAGGGGACCCTGGCAGTAAACAGTTCATGGGTTTGCAGAGTTGCACACGACTACAGGACTAATACTTTTGACTTATTCGGATACCCTATTGTCAACCTCCAACTATCAGAATTCTCCATGATTGTGATCCTCTTTTCAGACATAAATACTTCATCTCTTTATGTCTCAATTTGGACAGCACAGAAAGAGGCAAACAATGGCCCAATTTCAAAAAATAAACCTATAAAGTATCTTAACAGTCTCTACCACAACTTTACTCTAGAAAGACTCAGAAAGATTTATTAACAGCTGCCCAGCATTGATGGTTCTTTGACTAAACAATGGATTAGAATCCAGGTCTTCTGACTTCTAGCCATTTGCCCTTCAAGTGGTAACTTTGTGTCTCTTTATATACACATTTTTATATAGTTCAGTTCTAGAGACTGTAAAACTAAAAGCCTGTGACTTCAAAGCTTGGTCGGACTCCATTGTGTAAGTATTGTATTAGTCATCTCAGACTGTAATAACCAAATACCATAGTTGGGGTAGCTTAAACAAAAAAACCTTATTTTCTCCCATTTCTGGAGGCTGGAGTCTGATGGGTACAGAGTGCTGGTGAAGAGACTTTTCATGACTTATAGACGCCAGCTTCTGGCTGCATTCTTACATGGAAGAAAGAAAAAGATCACTCTCTCTCTTCCTCTTCTTATAAGGCCACCAATAATATTGGGGTAGGGCCCACTCTTATGATTTCATTTAACTGTAATTACCTCCTACAACCAAACTGCAGTCACACTGTGGGGTTTGGGCTTTGTCAACTACAATGAATGGACAACAAGGGCATTTGCTATCTGCCTCTGCGGAGATGGAACACTGTGCCTTAGGAGCTACTGACTTTTCAACACCCCCTGAAGGAAATCAGGGTGGGTCAAGGCACTCTGTGCTCTGGGGAATCCGGTGGAGCAGGTCTTTAGATAGGTAAATGACTTTTAGGAACAGCTTTTATTATCTCAATCCTTGCATCTCCTCACAACTAGAAAAGTGCTAAAATCCTTCATGAAAATACCACATCCTCATGTCAGGCACAAGCCATTTGTAAAACAAATGCCTTTGGAAAAAGCCTTGCTTTGATGGCATTTGAATTTTCCCCCACACGGAAACCCTTATACTGGCTTTCTTCCCTAACTAGTTGGAGCAGTCTCTCAGAGCTATCTGGGGTGCTGCCTCCCGGGCTGCAGTCCTAATTATACCCCAAATAAAACTTAACCCACAACTCTCAAGTTGTTCATCTTTTTAGTCGACAGCTTCAACACATGAATTTAGGGGAGGGACACAGTTGAGTCTATGGCAGCATTTTTGCCAACATACTATTAATATTAAAAATTAAAATGTGACATACAGTATGTATAGCACTGTAATTTTTTACAATGGCTGGAGTAAAACCATTATAATAAAGATTAGCTATAACTCCATTACTTTCTAATAGTTAAGGTTGCCTCATTTGAGAAGAAACAAATTGAATCACACAATCTCTTTATCAGACATTAAGACATACTGTGATTCTTCCGAAAACTTTTTCCTAAAATTGAATTACAAAAGCAATTAATGTTGGGACATGAGAATTAAAGGCAAATTAGAAAATAAAGGTGACTAGTTTGGAGGATTAAAAGAATGGAAATTCTAATGGAAGGAAAGGGAAATTGGCAAAGAGGTTCATTGGAAACAAAAATATACATTTGGCTATTTATAATTATGAGAAGCTTTACAAAGTGCTGGTGAAGAGACTTTCATGACTTATAGACGCCAGCTTCTGGCTGCATTCTTACATGGAAGAAAGAAAAGATCACTCTCTCTCTTCCTCTTCTTATAAGGCCACCAATAATATTGGGGTAGGGCCCACTCTTATGATTTCATTTAACTGTAATTACCTCCTACAACCAAACTGCAGTCACACTGTGGGGTTTGGGCTTTGTCAACTACAATGAATGGACAACAAGGGCATTTGCTATCTGCCTCTGCGGAGATGGAACACTGTGCCTTAGGAGCTACTGACTTTTCAACACCCCCTGAAGGAAATCAGGGTGGGTCAAGGCACTCTGTGCTCTGGGGAATCCGGTGGAGCAGGTCTTTAGATAGGTAAATGACTTTTAGGAACAGCTTTTATTATCTCAATCCTTGCATCTCCTCACAACTAGAAAAGTGCTAAAATCCTTCATGAAAATACCACATCCTCATGTCAGGCACAAGCCATTTGTAAAACAAATCCCTTTTGGGAAAAAAGCCTTGCTTTGATGGCATTTGAATTTTCCCCCACACGGAAACCCTTATACTGGCTTTCTTCCCTAACTAGTTGGAGCAGTCTCTCAGAGCTATCTGGGGTGCTGCCTCCCGGGCTGCAGTCCTAATTATACCCCAAATAAAACTTAACCCACAACTCTCAAGTTGTTCATCTTTTTAGTCGACAGCTTCAACACATGAATTTAGGGGAGGGACACAGTTGAGTCTATGGCAGCATTTTTGCCAACATACTATTAATATTAAAAATTAAAATGTGACATACAGTATGTATAGCACTGTAATTTTTTACAATGGCTGGAGTAAAACCATTATAATAAAGATTAGCTATAACTCCATTACTTTCTAATAGTTAAGGTTGCCTCATTTGAGAAGAAACAAATTGAATCACACAATCTCTTTATCAGACATTAAGACATACTGTGATTCTTCCGAAAACTTTTTCCTAAAATTGAATTACAAAAGCAATTAATGTTGGGACATGAGAATTAAAGGCAAATTAGAAAATAAAGGTGACTAGTTTGGAGGATTAAAAGAATGGAAATTCTAATGGAAGGAAAGGGAAATTGGCAAAGAGGTTCATTGGAAACAAAAATATACATTTGGCTATTTATAATTATGAGAAGCTTTACAAAGTAAAAAAATGAAACTAAACATGGCATTTTCAGTAATACATAAGATTTGTCAAAGTAACTCTTTAGTTTGTACTGCTGTTTAGAAATGAATTGTTAAAGTCCTAATTTTTACAGATGTTTCTGTGGCAAGATGTGAAATAGTAAAAACGTTGGTGCTTATTAACTAATAAGCCAAGCCACATGTATTTGAGAAATTATAGAATAAAGATAATGAGGTCTTACTGAGTTAATTATCACAATACTGGTGGGTAAAGTTCATCACCTTTTTACAACACGAAATTTAACCTTAACACACGTTCAAACACACATTTCCAAAATACCCTAGCAGTAGCAATGTAACCAAGACATTTAACGTAAAGTCAATTGATGGAATTTTTTTTGAAGTTTAAAATGAAATTTAAATATTTACAAATAGACTTTAGAAATGCAAAGATGAAAAGGGACATTTTGTTTTTGTTAGAATTTTTTGAATTTGTTTCTCTTCCACAGGACTTAGCATCTTCACCAACAATACTTTATAGTGTTCCCTTAAGAGACCAAAAGTGAAGAAATGTCAAAATTGCTTCCTGTGCTCCAACTGAATAATGAGCACTTGACTCAGGAATTCCGTGAGATCTGGCAAAAAATCTTCAGCAGCATCACAGTATTACACAGCTTTAGAACAGAATTGACCTCCTTGAGGTTACTCTGTCCTTTTGAAGTTTATTTGAACTGAACATTCTTTTCTGTGGGAAGGCCAAGATTTTTGCCAATTTATAGATTTTGTATTTTCTTGGTCATATCTGACTCCAGGGACCTGGTTCTGCTGAATGATTAACTTGATTCCTGGTGCTTGGTGGAGTCAGATTATCTCCTTTGAATCTGGATGCCTTCCCATTCCAAATATCTGCATTACAAAAGCAATTAATGTTGGGACATGAGAATTAAAGGCAAATTAGAAAATAAAGGTGACTAGTTTGGAGGATTAAAGAATGGAAATTATAATGGAAGGAAAGGGAAATTGGCAAAGAGGTTCATTGGAAACAAAAATATACATTTGGCTATTTATAATTATGAGAAGCTTTACAAAGTAAAAAAATGAAACTAAACATGGCATTTTCAGTAATACATAAGATTTGTCAAAGTAACTCTTTAGTTTGTACTGCTGTTTAGAAATGAATTGTTAAAGTCCTAATTTTTACAGATGTTTCTGTGGCAAGATGTGAAATAGTAAAAACGTTGGTGCTTATTAACTAATAAGCCAAGCCACATGTATTTGAGAAATTATAGAATAAAGATAATGAGGTCTTACTGAGTTAATTATCACAATACTGGTGGGTAAAGTTCATCACCTTTTTACAACACGAAATTTAACCTTAACACACGTTCAAACACACATTTCCAAAATACCCTAGCAGTAGCAATGTAACCAAGACATTTAACGTAAAGTCAATTGATGGAATTTTTTTTGAAGTTTAAAATGAAATTTAAATATTTACAAATAGACTTTAGAAATGCAAAGATGAAAAGGGACATTTTGTTTTTGTTAGAATTTTTTGAATTTGTTTCTCTTCCACAGGACTTAGCATCTTCACCAACAATACTTTATAGTGTTCCCTTAAGAGACCAAAAGTGAAGAAATGTCAAAATTGCTTCCTGTGCTCCAACTGAATAATGAGCACTTGACTCAGGAATTCCGTGAGATCTGGCAAAAAATCTTCAGCAGCATCACAGTATTACACAGCTTTAGAACAGAATTGACCTCCTTGAGGTTACTCTGTCCTTTTGAAGTTTATTTGAACTGAACATTCTTTTCTGTGGGAAGGCCAAGATTTTTGCCAATTTATAGATTTTGTATTTTCTTGGTCATATCTGACTCCAGGGACCTGGTTCTGCTGAATGATTAACTTGATTCCTGGTGCTTGGTGGAGTCAGATTATCTCCTTTGAATCCCTGGATGCCTTCCCCATTCCAAATATCTGCATGTACAGTACAGTAGGTTTGTGATAACCTGGTTTTAAGAAGAATATACGTATGTCAGCACTAGTTTTTCCCTCTCCCAGACTTGGTAACCAAGTTGCCATGTTTGTTATCTATGTCCCTGAGTCTATTTATGTTTTGTAAATAAATTCATGATAAATGCATTTGTATCCTTTTTGTTGTTGTTGTTAGATTCAACAAGTTTGCCTTTCCGTGGCTTACTTCACTTAGTAGGATAATCTGAGTTTGGGATTAAAATATATGTACTACTATATATAAAATAGGCTTCCCAGGTGGTGCTCCTGATAAAGAGCCTGCCTGTCAATGCAGGAGACTTAAGAGACGCCAGTTGGATCTCTGGGTTAGGAAGATCCCCTGGAAGAGGACATGGCAACCCACTCCAGTATTCTTGCCTGGAGAAGCTCTTGGACTAGGAGCCTGGAGGGCAATAGTCTATAGGGTCTCAAAGAGTCAGATATGACTAAAGCAATTTAGCATGCATATGTAAAATAGATAAATCCGACAAAGACCTACCCTATAGCACAGGGTGCTATATGCCACATCTTGTAATAACCTGTAATAGAATAGAATGTAAAAAAAGAATATAAATATTTATAATATATGCATAATGAATCACTTCACAGCTGAAACTAATACAACATATTAAATCAACTATACTTCAGTAGAATTTTTTTTTAATTTCCAGAAACCCTAAAAAAAGAGAATACACTGAAATCACCAAGTGCTATCACAAAACTTAGAAACTACGATATTAAAGAGATTCGTAACCATCTGCCTTCCTTGTGAGCTGTTAGGCGCTCCGCAGACTAGGAGCTAGGGAGAATTCGAGAAATGCCCGGGGAAGCCACAGAAACCGTGCCTGCTACCGAGCAGGAGTTGCCACAGCCCTAGGCTGAGACAGAGTCTGGAACAGAATTTGGTAGCGATGAGTCAGTACCAGAGCTTGAGGAACAGGATTCTACTCAGGCAACGACACAACAAGCCCGGCTAGCGGCAGCAGCTGAGATCCAAAAAGAACCAGACAGTAAAGCAAAACAGAGCTGGAGTGAAAAGAAGGCACGGAAGGTGATGACCAAACTGGGTCTTCAACAGGCTACAGGGGTTACTAGAATCACTATCCGGAAATCAAAGAATATCCTTTTTGTCATCACAAAACCAGATGGATACAAGAGCCCAGCTTCAGATACCTATGTAATTTTGGGGAAACCAAGATTGAGGATTTATCTGAACAAGCACAGTTAGCAGCTGCTCAGAAATTCAAAGTTCAAGGCAAAGCTGTCTCAAACATTCAAGAAAACACACAGACTCCACCGGTACAAGAGGAGAGTGAAGAGGAAGAGGCTGATGAAACAGGTGTGGAAGTTAAGGACAGAGAGTCGGTCATGTCACAAGCAAATGTGTTGAGAGCAAAGGCAGTCCAAACCCTGAAGAACAACAGTAATGATACTGTAAATGCTATTATGGAATTAACAATGAAAACATCCAAAAAGACGACCTTTTTTTTGGTGTTTCAAAAGAGTAACTGCAGCTGGGTTTGAAATTTGTACTGTTTCTGTCATTAATAACTTATGGCTTCTTGTTGGATGAAAAACAATAAAATATTAAAGATACACTTGAAGAATTTTCTACAAGTCTCGCCAATTTAGATATAAGATAGCTACTAAATTTTCATTTTAAATAACAATTTTTAACAAATTTGCCAAACAGGTGAAATTAAAACAGACATCTGAGCCAGATCATAAATTGATAGCATTTTTATCATTGGAAATTTCTGTTTTAAATCAAATCCTTTCTTCAAATTTTAAAAATGGAAAGATAAACATCTACCTTTATTGTTTTAGATGTACCTCTAGAAAGAACTTTCAAAATATCCAAATGTTTTATTGAACATTTTACATCTCAGTGTTAATGGTTCACTCCTGCACCTACCCTTTGTTTCCTTAGAAAATGGATTAAGTTCCTCTGAGTCACCCATTTCACACTTACAACATTAGATCTAGGAACGACACAACAAGCCCGGCTAGCGAGCAGTCAGCTACCAGAGCTTGAGGAACAGGATTCTACTCAGGCAACGACACAACAAGCCCGGCTAGCGGCAGCAGCTGAGATCCAAAAAGAACCAGACAGTAAAGCAAAACAGAGCTGGAGTGAAAAGAAGGCACGGAAGGTGATGACCAAACTGGGTCTTCAACAGGCTACAGGGGTTACTAGAATCACTATCCGGAAATCAAAGAATATCCTTTTTGTCATCACAAAACCAGATGGATACAAGAGCCCAGCTTCAGATACCTATGTAATTTTGGGGAAACCAAGATTGAGGATTTATCTGAACAAGCACAGTTAGCAGCTGCTCAGAAATTCAAAGTTCAAGGCAAAGCTGTCTCAAACATTCAAGAAAACACACAGACTCCACCGGTACAAGAGGAGAGTGAAGAGGAAGAGGCTGATGAAACAGGTGTGGAAGTTAAGGACAGAGAGTCGGTCATGTCACAAGCAAATGTGTTGAGAGCAAAGGCAGTCCAAACCCTGAAGAACAACAGTAATGATACTGTAAATGCTATTATGGAATTAACAATGAAAACATCCAAAAAGACGACCTTTTTTTTGGTGTTTCAAAAGAGTAACTGCAGCTGGGTTTGAAATTTGTACTGTTTCTGTCATTAATAACTTATGGCTTCTTGTTGGATGAAAAACAATAAAATATTAAAGATACACTTGAAGAATTTTCTACAAGTCTCGCCAATTTAGATATAAGATAGCTACTAAATTTTCATTTTAAATAACAATTTTAACAAATTTGCCAAACAGGTGAAATTAAAACAGACATCTGAGCCAGATCATAAATTGATAGCATTTTTATCATTGGAAATTTCTGTTTTAAATCAAATCCTTTCTTCAAATTTTAAAAATGGAAAGATAAACATCTACCTTTATTGTTTTAGATGTACCTCTAGAAAGAACTTTCAAAATATCCAAATGTTTTATTGAACATTTTACATCTCAGTGTTAATGGTTCACTCCTGCACCTACCCTTTGTTTCCTTAGAAAATGGATTAAGTTCCTCTGAGTCACCCATTTCACACTTACAACATTTGGATAATAGTAACTAACTGGTGAATTATTATGTAGCTTAAATATGGACGTGTAGGTGAAGCATTCAGTACCTAGTAAGGCATTAATACATGCTAGCTGAAATCATGAACTTGAATCAAGACACACTTTGTTCTGTATTATCTCACAGATTTGTTTATAGATACTTAATTGTTAGCCAACACAGTTCATAGTCTTCACTAATATGATAAGTAATAAGTTGCTAATCTGTGTGGAATGTTTTAAAACAAAAAATGTCATTTGTTTGTTTAGTTGCTAAGTCGTGTCTGACTCTGAGACCCATGGACGGCAGTCGTCCAACAAGTTCCTCTGTCCATGGAATTTTCCATGCAAGAATATTAGGATGGCTTGCCATTTCCTTCTCCAGGGAATCTTCCTAACTCGGGATTGAATCCATGTCCCCTGCATTGGCAGGAGCTAATGAGCCACCTGGGAAGCTCTCCATCCTATTCATTCATAGCATTTAACATATCACACATGATCATCTTTCTTACCAAACAGTTTTATTCTGATTTAAGACATTCTGAAGGACTTCTCATCCTAGTTAAGATAGAATAAGGGTATTCCACCCTGTCTCTCCCACTGAATGCAGCTAAAAGCCCTGGACAGAGGGTGTGAAACTGTTATCTGATGACTAAAAAAAATTTTTTATGGCAGCAGGGAGATTAGAGAAGAAAGGTACTACTTAGAGTAGGAACAAGTTGGCAGTGGCTTTCCTGAGTTTGTTTTTTAACCTCCTGACCTAAACTGGAAGATAACTCAAATGTTAGATGGTGATACTAGCATGGATAAATAAATAAATAAATAAATAAAACAAAGAGAAGTACTATCTTTCTGGTTTGAGAAGTGAGAAGGGAAATTTTCATGCAATAAAATAGTGAAAGTGGGGGCGCTTTATTTTAATTTTTCTGTCTTAGCCCTGCCTTCAGGTGAGCTCCAGTCCTAAAATGACAGTTCCAAGGTGTCAGGGCAGTGGCAGGGGCCAGGAAAGCCCTTCAACCTCTCAAGGAGGAGAATCCTTCTCTCTGACTACAGGGAGTATGGTTGAAAGAGAGTGGAGAGCATCCTCATTGCTTTTTTTTCTCTGCCTCTGTATCCACTTGCCTTCAGATTTTGCCACCTGAAGTGGATGGTAGAGTGGGGAGACTAAAGTCAAAATTACTCAATATAGAAAACATGGGGGCTTCCCTGATGATCCAGTGGGTAGAGAGTCCGCCTTGCAGTGCAAGGGGCACCTGTCTGATCCCTGGCCTGGGAAGATCCCATATGCTGTGGAGCGGCTGGACCAGTGTGTCCAATTACGAGCCTGTGCTCTGGAGTGCAGCGAGAGAGGCCACTGCAATGGGAGGCCCACACAGGCTAAAGAATAAAGATGGATGAAACTAGATAAATTAAAAACCAATAAAGGAGGCCAAATTTTAAAAAAATAAAAATAAAAAAACATGCGACATCTTGAGAAATTGCAAGGGAAAGTCACTCAACAGACACCAACTCTGAGAGGAACTAGAAGCTGAAAACAATTGAAGGCTTTGACCCAAGAAATAAGCAGTCCATAGGGTAGTGAAGAATCAGTCATGACTGAAGTAACTTAGTATACATACATGTACTATTAAAATGAAACAAAAGAAAATCACAGGAGAACAGAAACTTAAAAAAAGACTCAAATAGACATTTTAGAAGAGAGAAACAAAATAAATCATAATGAAACCATTGAAAACCAAATAGAATCTTGAAAGCAGCCAGAAAAGAAGGTGAACTACATATAAGGAAATAAAAATTTAGATGATTATAGATTTCTCATCAGAAACCATGGACACCATAAAGCAGCAGAAAAACAAGTATAAAGTGCTAAAGAAATGATGGTCAACCTAATATTCCAAATCCAGCAGTAGGAACAAGTTGGCAGTGGCTTTCCTGAGTTTGTTTTTTAACCTCCTGACCTAAACTGGAAGATAACTCAAATGTTAGATGGTGATACTAGCATGGATAAATAAATAAATAAATAAATAAAACAAAGAGAAGTACTATCTTTCTGGTTTGAGAAGTGAGAAGGGAAATTTTCATGCAATAAAATAGTGAAAGTGGGGGCGCTTTATTTTAATTTTTCTGTCTTAGCCCTGCCTTCAGGTGAGCTCCAGTCCTAAAATGACAGTTCCAAGGTGTCAGGGCAGTGGCAGGGGCCAGGAAAGCCCTTCAACCTCTCAAGGAGGAGAATCCTTCTCTCTGACTACAGGGAGTATGGTTGAAAGAGAGTGGAGAGCATCCTCATTGCTTTTTTTTCTCTGCCTCTGTATCCACTTGCCTTCAGATTTTGCCACCTGAAGTGGATGGTAGAGTGGGGAGACTAAAGTCAAAATTACTCAATATAGAAAACATGGGGGCTTCCCTGATGATCCAGTGGGTAGAGAGTCCGCCTTGCAGTGCAAGGGGCACCTGTCTGATCCCTGGCCTGGGAAGATCCCATATGCTGTGGAGCGGCTGGACCAGTGTGTCCAATTACGAGCCTGTGCTCTGGAGTGCAGCGAGAGAGGCCACTGCAATGGGAGGCCCACACAGGCTAAAGAATAAAGATGGATGAAACTAGATAAATTAAAAACCAATAAAGGAGGCCAAATTTTAAAAAAATAAAAATAAAAAAACATGCGACATCTTGAGAAATTGCAAGGGAAAGTCACTCAACAGACACCAACTCTGAGAGGAACTAGAAGCTGAAAACAATTGAAGGCTTTGACCCAAGAAATAAGCAGTCCATAGGGTAGTGAAGAATCAGTCATGACTGAAGTAACTTAGTATACATACATGTACTATTAAAAATGAAACAAAAGAAAATCACAGGAGAACAGAAACTTAAAAAAAGACTCAAATAGACATTTTAGAAGAGAGAAACAAAATAAATCATAATGAAACCATTGAAAACCAAATAGAATCTTGAAAGCAGCCAGAAAAGAAGGTGAACTACATATAAGGAAATAAAAATTTAGATGATTATAGATTTCTCATCAGAAACCATGGACACCATAAAGCAGCAGAAAAACAAGTATAAAGTGCTAAAGAAATGATGGTCAACCTAATATTCCAAATCCAGCATAACTATTCTTATTCAAGGACAGAGGGAAAATAGCAACATTCATAGGTGAAGGAAAACTCAGAGATTTTATGGCCAACAAAGTTTCTCTAAAAGAGATGCTATATCATAGGTGAAGTGGGAAGATCAGGAATGCAAGAAAAGTAACAGATATGTAAAGAACTGGATGACTATAATAATTTTTTCAATTTCTGTATGTCTGATGATTAAGAACAAAAATTGCAACAGGGTTTTCAGTGTTTGTAGGTGTAGTACAAATGACAATCACGGCATAAAGGAGAAAGGCTATCTTTAGTGTGGTAAGGTTTCTACATTCCACTTGAAAGCGGTAAAATATTAAATTTAAGTAGAACATAAAAAGCTAAGTATGTACATTATTGGGCTTCCCAGGTGGCACTATTGCTGAAGAAACCTTCTGTCAATGCAGGAGATGTAAGAGACTCAGGTTTGATCCCTGGGTCTGGAGACCACCTGGAGGAGGGCATGGTAACCCACTCCAGTATTCTTGCCAGGAGAATCCCATGAACACATTTATGACCATTTCTACATTTGTGGGAGGACCGGGGACCAGGTCAAATGCATCTGTTAGAAATGTGACAGAACTGAGAGAAAAATCAAGTGAAGAAATCAATACCTTAAACTGTGAAAGTTAAATCACAATTCCATCTGTTGTGTGTCATCAGCAGTGAAAATAAAAATATAGCCAAAGAAAATGTAGGAGCACTTTGGAAAACTCAAGTGTCGCTGACCCATCCATTAGACCATCATTATCCAATTAGAAAAATCATTATTCCTCACACTATTGAGTCCAAGCTTGTACTTCTTGCCACACAACAGGCCAGTAAATCGAGACAAGTTGTTGGATGAGTGATTTTATTCTGATTTTATTCTATGGATGAGTGATTTTATTCTGAAATCCAGCAGACAGAGAAAATAGTGGACTAGGCTCATGAAGAACCACCTTGTCAGAGTTAGAAATCAGGCTGCTTTTATACTGAAATGGGAGAGGCTGTGACTAGTTGTTGCAAACTTTTTGCTGCTGGTCCAACCCTGGAGGGCATGTGGTAATAGTTTTGCTTCTGCAGCTGTCAGTATAGGCCTGGTCATGACGGCCTTCCTGTTAACCTCTAAGAAGAAAAATGTTGTTCTCTATTCTGCGGTTTTTTCTCTCTTAAGCCTGGGAGCCAGAGCCTTGAGAGAGGACTGTATAGTTCAGGCTATAGGCAACATTCTTTTACAAAGGGATAGAACCAGCATGACTAAGCACAGGCAATAGAGCACAAAGATTCAAGCTAAAGGATTTAGTCCAATATGGAGTCAGGTTTGTTCTTCTCTGTTATACTCTATACACACATTTCCTTATTTTAAATTTTTTCAGTTTTCCAGTTATAATTATTGATGTATTCTTTCCGGGTAACTGTGATGATTTGACAGGAAGTCCTTCTGAATCAAATTCCTAGGGCTTCTGTAAATATATTACAAGCTAGATGGCTCACAAAAAGAGAAAAAACAGAAATTAATTTCCTCCCCTCTCATCCCTTCTCTTCTCCTGTCGCCTCCCAGCAAGTTCTCTAGTTCTTGCTCTTCTGCCAAGATAGAAAACATGGTTTTATATTTTATTTCAATCCCTTGCTGAATCCAGCAGGAGATGTAAGAGACTCAGGTTTGATCCCTGGGTCTGGAGACCACCTGGAGGAGGGCATGGTAACCCACTCCAGTATTCTTGCCAGGAGAATCCCATGAACACATTTATGACCATTTCTACATTTGTGGGAGGACCGGGGACCAGGTCAAATGCATCTGTTAGAAATGTGACAGAACTGAGAGAAAAATCAAGTGAAGAAATCAATACCTTAAACTGTGAAAGTTAAATCACAATTCCATCTGTTGTGTGTCATCAGCAGTGAAAATAAAAATATAGCCAAAGAAAATGTAGGAGCACTTTGGAAAACTCAAGTGTCGCTGACCCATCCATTAGACCATCATTATCCAATTAGAAAAATCATTATTCCTCACACTATTGAGTCCAAGCTTGTACTTCTTGCCACACAACAGGCCAGTAAATCGAGACAAGTTGTTGGATGAGTGATTTTATTCTGATTTTATTCTATGGATGAGTGATTTTATTCTGAAATCCAGCAGACAGAGAAAATAGTGGACTAGGCTCATGAAGAACCACCTTGTCAGAGTTAGAAATCAGGCTGCTTTTATACTGAAATGGGAGAGGCTGTGACTAGTTGTTGCAAACTTTTTGCTGCTGGTCCAACCCTGGAGGGCATGTGGTAATAGTTTTGCTTCTGCAGCTGTCAGTATAGGCCTGGTCATGACGGCCTTCCTGTTAACCTCTAAGAAGAAAAATGTTGTTCTCTATTCTGCGGTTTTTTCTCTCTTAAGCCTGGGAGCCAGAGCCTTGAGAGAGGACTGTATAGTTCAGGCTATAGGCAACATTCTTTTACAAAGGGATAGAACCAGCATGACTAAGCACAGGCAATAGAGCACAAAGATTCAAGCTAAAGGATTTAGTCCAATATGGAGTCAGGTTTGTTCTTCTCTGTTATACTCTATACACACATTTCTTATCTTAATTTTTCAGTTTTCCAGTTATAATTATTGATGTATTCTTTCCTGGTAACTGTGATGATTTGACAGGAAGTCCTTCTGAATCAAATTCCTAGGGCTTCTGTAAATATATTACAAGCTAGATGGCTCACAAAAAGAGAAAAAACAGAAATTAATTTCCTCCCCTCTCATCCCTTCTCTTCTCCTGTCGCCTCCCAGCAAGTTCTCTAGTTCTTGCTCTTCTGCCAAGATAGAAAACATGGTTTTATATTTTATTTCAATCCCTTGCTGAATCCAGCATAGTGCAGGCCCTAAGTGTCAATTTATAATCATTTTCAATTCTATGGTATGATTTTTAAAATTTTGTTGCATTCAATTGTGCAAAGTCCTTAAAAGAACCTATTTGGGAAACCTGAGGGAGAACTCGAAAGCTAAGGAATGGAGAAATGATCTCTATCAGCAGTCCCCAACCTTTTTGGAGCCAGTTTTGTGGAAAAAATTTTTTCCACGGACCAGGGATTGGGGATTGGTTTCAGCATGATTCAAGCACAGCTCCACCTCAGAGCATCAGGCATTAGGTCTCGGAGGTGGAGACCCCTGATCTTTATGATATATAGGAGAGGAGGGATGATCTATAACATCTATGAGACAATGGTGATTGATCCATCTATGAGACAATGTTAGGAGTACCAAGAAAATGATGCATTTTGTCCAACCTACTCATCAAGCTGCAGAGCTTCTCATGTAATAATAATTCTACATTTATTGAGCCAGAGCTCTGTGCCAAGCACACTGCTTAATGCATCATACACAGTGTCTCAGCTAATTCACTGCACTGAGCAACCCCATGAGATAGAAACTCTTTATTCTCCCAACTGTGGCTTAGAGGGTAACTAGTTTTCTCAAGGTCAAACAATTAGCAAATGGCAGAGCTTCATTTCAAAGCCCAGTTGTTTGACTCCAGAAGCACATTCTGTCTAAAAAGAGGAATGTTTTTAACTGTTTCCAGGTTCAAAGACTTACAGAATTCAAGCTAAAGGATTTAGTCATATGGAGTCAGGTATATTTGGGATAGAACCAGCATGACTAAGCACAGGCAATAGAGCACAAAGATTCAAGCTAAAGGATTTAGTCCAATATGGAGTCAGGTTTGTTCTTCTCTGTTATACTCTATACACACATTTCTTATCTTAATTTTTCAGTTTTCCAGTTATAATTATTGATGTATTCTTTCCTGGTAACTGTGATGATTTGACAGGAAGTCCTTCTGAATCAAATTCCTAGGGCTTCTGTAAATATATTACAAGCTAGATGGCTCACAAAAAGAGAAAAAACAGAAATTAATTTCCTCCCCTCTCATCCCTTCTCTTCTCCTGTCGCCTCCCAGCAAGTTCTCTAGTTCTTGCTCTTCTGCCAAGATAGAAAACATGGTTTTATATTTTATTTCAATCCCTTGCTGAATCCAGCATAGTGCAGGCCCTAAGTGTCAATTTATAATCATTTTCAATTCTATGGTATGATTTTTAAAATTTTGTTGCATTCAATTGTGCAAAGTCCTTAAAAGAACCTATTTGGGAAACCTGAGGGAGAACTCGAAAGCTAAGGAATGGAGAAATGATCTCTATCAGCAGTCCCCAACCTTTTTGGAGCCAGTTTTGTGGAAAAAATTTTTTCCACGGACCAGGGATTGGGGATTGGTTTCAGCATGATTCAAGCACAGCTCCACCTCAGAGCATCAGGCATTAGGTCTCGGAGGTGGAGACCCCTGATCTTTATGATATATAGGAGAGGAGGGATGATCTATAACATCTATGAGACAATGGTGATTGATCCATCTATGAGACAATGTTAGGAGTACCAAGAAAATGATGCATTTTGTCCAACCTACTCATCAAGCTGCAGAGCTTCTCATGTAATAATAATTCTACATTTATTGAGCCAGAGCTCTGTGCCAAGCACACTGCTTAATGCATCATACACAGTGTCTCAGCTAATTCACTGCACTGAGCAACCCCATGAGATAGAAACTCTTTATTCTCCCAACTGTGGCTTAGAGGGTAACTAGTTTTCTCAAGGTCAAACAATTAGCAAATGGCAGAGCTTCATTTCAAAGCCCAGTTGTTTGACTCCAGAAGCACATTCTGTCTGGAAAACGAGAGGATAGCCGTAAATTGCTTATTTATATAATAGCCTGTTTCCGAGGTTCAAAGACTTACAGAATTGCCTGCTAAGTCCTTTTCTAAACTACTTCTCTTTCCCTTGTCATTGATACCATGGAACGAATATTTAAATCATTCTTTATGGTATAGTTGCTCATTGTTTCAGAAATGTCAACAGTTTAATTTCTAGTTTCTCACATTTCTTACCAAGCTTCAGACTTTTGAGACTCAAAACTATTAAAACTATTTCTTTTTAAATAAAGACATAATTTTTCTACATGTGACTATTAATATATAATTAAAGTTTCTCAAGACGAAATTCAGTCAAAATTAGAATAAAGCAAAAATCCATCTGTATGCTAACCAATTGACTTTTTCAAAACAGATTGTTTAGTATAGATTATTATCTTTACATTGGACTTCCCAGGTGACTCAGTGGTAAAGCATCTGCTTGCCACGCTAGAGACGCAAACTTAAACCCTGGGTCAAGAAGATCCCTTGGAGAAGAAAATGGCAATGCAGTACAGTATTCTTGCTTGGAAAATCCCATGGACAGAGCCGGGTGGGCTACAGTCCATGGGGTCGTGGAAGACTCAGACTCAACTTAGCGACTAAATACCAACAGCAAAAATGCTTATGCTATCAGATAATTTTTCAAATGCTAGGAAATACTCCCAAGCCTCATTATTTTTGTGGTACACATTTTATTTTCAAACTTGTGGTTAATTTATGTAATACATGAACCTACAGGGAATGGAAAGTCCGCTTCTGGTGGAATAAACAATTCATAGTTCACACTGAACCTTATGCAAATTTTAAGATGATTGCAGCAGTTTAATCAACTATTTTAAGACCAAATGAAATGGGCGATTTGGAAGTATTTAAACTCCTTGTGACTAATTTGTATTGGATTCAGCCTTGTTCAAACAGTTCTAGTAGCTTGGAAGGAAAATCTTCAGGAACACTAATAAATTCATTTTTAGTGAAACATTTATGCAACGTTGATATCATATATAAATAATGTTAGCAACCAGAACAAAGGAAATGAAGCTTGGCCTCCCTCTAGTGGCTTTTTGTGAGAATTTCGCTAGCAGAAACTGCACTAGAACGTCCTTGCTCAGTTACTCTGCGTCTCCGTGGACTGCAGCATGCCAGGCTCCTTGTCCTCCACTGTCTCCCACAGCTTGCTCAGGTTCATGTCCATTGAGTTGGTGATGCTATCTAACCGTCTCATGCTCTGCCGCCCCCTTCTCCTTTTGCTTTCAGTCTTTTCCAGTATCAGGATCTTTTCCAGTAAGTTGGTTCTTTTACATCAGGTGGCCAAAGTACCAAAACTTCAGCTTCAGCATCAGTCCTTCGAATGAATATTCATGGTTGATTTCCTTTAGGATGGTCTGCTTTGATCTCCTTGCAGTCCAAGGGACTCTCAAGTCTTCTCCAGCACCAATTCACCAAAAGCATCCATTCTTCAGTGCTCAACTTTTTTTATGGGCCAACTCTCACATCCACATGTGACTACTGGAAAAACCATAGTTTTGACTATTCAGACATTTATCAGCAAAGCAAAGTATCTGCTTTTTAATAGGCTGTCTAGCTTTCCTTCCAAGAAACAAGTGTCTTTTAATTTCCTGCCTGTAGTCACCATCCACAGTGAGTGGAACCCAGGAAAATAAAATCTGTCACTGCTTCCACTAATATGGGAGCTACACAAAAAGAAATTGCAGGTGTATTCACATAGGCATCTCTGATGGCTCAGTGGTAATGAATCTGCCTGCCAATGCAGGAAATTCAGACTCAGTCCCTAGGTCCGGAAGATCCTATGGACAGATGCTGCAGTCGATGTGGTCCCAAAAGTTGGACATGACTGAGCAAATAAATAAGAATAGCATTCACATGTATATATAAATATGTACATACATCATACATGTACATAATGATTACAGTTATTGGGGCCATTTGATTACACAGTATGCATCGTATTTTAAGATGTAAGTGAATAACTAGAAATAGGTACTAAGAAGTTACAAAGAGTTTTTCAAAAAGTGACTTAAATTTTTCTTTTGGAAAACAAAACACGTGCAATAGTTACTGTGGAAAAGACATATTTTATCTAAAGCTACAATTGTTATAGGGTATTTATTTTATTCTACTTTTGCACATTGGCAAAAACCCTCCCTCTAGTGGCTTTTTGTGAGAATTTCGCTAGCAGAAACTGCACTAGAACGTCCTTGCTCAGTTACTCTGCGTCTCCGTGGACTGCAGCATGCCAGGCTCCTTGTCCTCCACTGTCTCCCACAGCTTGCTCAGGTTCATGTCCATTGAGTTGGTGATGCTATCTAACCGTCTCATGCTCTGCCGCCCCCTTCTCCTTTGCTTTCAGTCTTTTCCAGTATCAGGATCTTTTCCAGTAAGTTGGTTCTTTTACATCAGGTGGCCAAAGTACCAAAACTTCAGCTTCAGCATCAGTCCTTCGAATGAATATTCATGGTTGATTTCCTTTAGGATGGTCTGCTTTGATCTCCTTGCAGTCCAAGGGACTCTCAAGTCTTCTCCAGCACCAATTCACCAAAAGCATCCATTCTTCAGTGCTCAACTTTTTTTATGGGCCAACTCTCACATCCACATGTGACTACTGGAAAAACCATAGTTTTGACTATTCAGACATTTATCAGCAAAGCAAAGTATCTGCTTTTTAATAGGCTGTCTAGCTTTCCTTCCAAGAAACAAGTGTCTTTTAATTTCCTGCCTGTAGTCACCATCCACAGTGAGTGGAACCCAGGAAAATAAAATCTGTCACTGCTTCCACTAATATGGGAGCTACACAAAAAGAAATTGCAGGTGTATTCACATAGGCATCTCTGATGGCTCAGTGGTAATGAATCTGCCTGCCAATGCAGGAAATTCAGACTCAGTCCCTAGGTCCGGAAGATCCTATGGACAGATGCTGCAGTCGATGTGGTCCCAAAAGTTGGACATGACTGAGCAAATAAATAAGAATAGCATTCACATGTATATATAAATATGTACATACATCATACATGTACATAATGATTACAGTTATTGGGGCCATTTGATTACACAGTATGCATCGTATTTTAAGATGTAAGTGAATAACTAGAAATAGGTACTAAGAAGTTACAAAGAGTTTTTCAAAAAGTGACTTAAATTTTTCTTTTGGAAAACAAAACACGTGCAATAGTTACTGTGGAAAAGACATATTTTATCTAAAGCTACAATTGTTATAGGGTATTTATTTTATTCTACTTTTCTTTGGAACAAATGAATGCACTTAGGAATTGTTTGTTTATATTTTAATGATATGACCAGGGTGATAGTAGAATTATTTACTGCTCTTTTTTTTGTGCTATTTTTATGAATAAATGAATTTTCAGTGTCACTTTATACATGTATAAAATTTGCATTTCATAGATCTGGTATATAATCAAGACATAAAACATGACTAAAGTACATTTTTTAGGCTTCAAAAATGAAGAAATGGACAGTTTCTTAGAGAAGATTAATCTCCCAAGACTCAGCCAGGAAGAAATAGAAACTATGAACAAAATCGAAATCGACCTTGTGATCAAAAATCTACCCAAAAATAAAAGCCCAGGGCCAGATGGTTTCACAAGTGAATTCTACCAAACATTTAAAGAAGAGCTAATCCCTGTCCTTCTAAAACTCTTCCAAAAATTGCTCAGGAAGGAACACTTCCAAACACATTCTACAAGGCCACCATCATCCTGATACCAAAGCCAGGCAAAGACATCACAAAAAAAGAAAAATATAGGCCAATTTCACTGATGAATCTAGACGCCAAAATCCTCAACAAAATCCTAGCAAACAGAATTCAGCAACACATCAAAAAGCTCATTCATCACGATCAAGTTGGGTTCATCCCAGGCATGCAAGGATTCTTCAACATCCGCAAATCAATCAATGTGATACACCATATCAACAAATTGAAAGACAAAAATCACATGATCATCTCAATAGATGCAGAAAAAGCCTTTGACAAAGTTCAGCATCCATTTATGATAAAAACTCTTCAAAAAATGGGCACAGAAGGAACTTATCTTAACATAGTGAAAGCCATATATGAGAAACCCACAGCGAACATTATCCTCAATGGTGAAAAACTCAAAGCATTCCCTCTAAGATCAGGAACAAGACAAGGGTGTCCACTTTCACCACTCTTATTCAACATAGTCCTGGAAGTTCTAGCAACAGCAATAAGAGAAGAGAAAGAAATCAAAGGAATCCAGATTGGAAAAGAAGAAGTCAAACTCTCTCTATTTGCAGATGACATGATATTATACATAGAAAATCCCAAAGACACTATTACAAAACTACTACAGTTAATCAGCGAATTCAGCAAAGTTGCAGGATACAAAATCAATACACAGAAATCACTGGCATTCCTATACACAAACAATGAAAAATCAGAAAATGAAATCAAAGAGGCAATCCCCTTCACCAGTGCAACCAAAAGAATCAAATGTCTAGGAATAAACCTACCCAAAGAAACAAAAGAACTGTACACAGAAAATTACAAGACACTCATGAGAGACATTAAAGAAGAGTTAAACAGATGGAGAAATATTCCATGTTCCTGGGTCGGAAGAATCAATAGTGTGAAAATGACCATACTACCAAATGTCATCTATAGATTCAATGCGATCCCTATCAAACTTCCAATAACATTCTTCACAGAACTAGACCAACAAATAACACAGTTCATATGGAAACACAAAAGACCTCGAATAGCCAAAGCAATCCTCAGGAAGAAGAATGGAGCTGGGGCGATCAGCCTCCCCAACTTCAGACTCTACTACAAAGCAACAGTCATCAAGACAGTATGGTACTGGCACAAAAACAGAAATATCGACCAATGGAACAAGATCGAGAACCCAGAGATAAAGCCACGCACCTATGGGTACCTCATTTGTGACAAAGGAGGCGAAACTATAAAATGGGACAAAGACAGCCTCTTCAACAAATGGTGCTGGGAAAATTGGACAGCTACATGCAAGAAAATTAAGGTGGAACATACCCTGACACCATACACAAAGATCAACTCAAAATGGATTAAAGACTTAAATGTAAGGCCAGAAACCATCAGACTCTGAGAGGAGAATATAGGCAAAACCCTCAAGGACATCAATCAAAGCAAGATCTTCTCTGACCCACCTACTAGAATAGTGGAACTCAAAAGACAAATGAACATGTGGGACCTAATGAAACTCAAAATCTTTTGTACAGCTAAAGAAATTACAAAAAAGCTGAACAGACAGCCCACAGAGTGGGAGAAAATCATAGCAAATGAAACAACAGACAAAGAATTAATGTCCAAAATCTACAAGCAACTCAGACAACTCAGGACAACATAGTCCTGGAAGTTCTAGCAACAGCAATAAGAGAAGAGAAAGAAATCAAAGGAATCCAGATTGGAAAAGAAGAAGTCAAACTCTCTCTATTTGCAGATGACATGATATTATACATAGAAAATCCCAAAGACACTATTACAAAACTACTACAGTTAATCAGCGAATTCAGCAAAGTTGCAGGATACAAAATCAATACACAGAAATCACTGGCATTCCTATACACAAACAATGAAAAATCAGAAAATGAAATCAAAGAGGCAATCCCCTTCACCAGTGCAACCAAAAGAATCAAATGTCTAGGAATAAACCTACCCAAAGAAACAAAAGAACTGTACACAGAAAATTACAAGACACTCATGAGAGACATTAAAGAAGAGTTAAACAGATGGAGAAATATTCCATGTTCCTGGGTCGGAAGAATCAATAGTGTGAAAATGACCATACTACCAAATGTCATCTATAGATTCAATGCGATCCCTATCAAACTTCCAATAACATTCTTCACAGAACTAGACCAACAAATAACACAGTTCATATGGAAACACAAAAGACCTCGAATAGCCAAAGCAATCCTCAGGAAGAAGAATGGAGCTGGGGCGATCAGCCTCCCCAACTTCAGACTCTACTACAAAGCAACAGTCATCAAGACAGTATGGTACTGGCACAAAAACAGAAATATCGACCAATGGAACAAGATCGAGAACCCAGAGATAAAGCCACGCACCTATGGGTACCTCATTTGTGACAAAGGAGGCGAAACTATAAAATGGGACAAAGACAGCCTCTTCAACAAATGGTGCTGGGAAAATTGGACAGCTACATGCAAGAAAATTAAGGTGGAACATACCCTGACACCATACACAAAGATCAACTCAAAATGGATTAAAGACTTAAATGTAAGGCCAGAAACCATCAGACTCTGAGAGGAGAATATAGGCAAAACCCTCAAGGACATCAATCAAAGCAAGATCTTCTCTGACCCACCTACTAGAATAGTGGAACTCAAAAGACAAATGAACATGTGGGACCTAATGAAACTCAAAATCTTTTGTACAGCTAAAGAAATTACAAAAAAGCTGAACAGACAGCCCACAGAGTGGGAGAAAATCATAGCAAATGAAACAACAGACAAAGAATTAATGTCCAAAATCTACAAGCAACTCAGACAACTCAGCACTGGAAAAACAAACAACCCAATCAAAAAATGGGAAAAGGACCTAAACAGACACCTCTCCAACGATGACATACAGATGGCCCAAAAACACATGAAACGATGCTCAACTTCACTAATAATTAGAGAAATGCAAATCAAAACTACAATGAGATATCACCTCACACCCGTCAGAATGGCCATCATCCACAAATCGACAAACAATAAATGCTGGAGAGGCTGCGGAGAAAAGGGAACACTCTTGCATTGCTGGTGGGAGTGTAAATTAATACAGCCTCTATGGAAGACAGTCTGGAGATTTCTTAAAAAACTAAAAATAGAAGCACCGTATGACCCAGCAATCCCACTCTTAGGCTTATACCCTGACGAAATCAAAACTGAAAGAAGCACCTGTACCCCAATGTTCATTGCAGCTCTCTATACAATAGCTAGAACATGGAAGGAACCTAGATGCCCATTGACGAACGAATGGATCCAAAAGCTCTGGTACATGTATACAATGGAATACTACACAGCTGTAAAGAGAAATGCAGAAGAATCAACCCTAATGAGGTGGCTGGATCTAGAATGTATCATCAAAAGTGAAGTCAGTCAGAAAGAAAAGGACAAATACAGTATATTAACACATATATATGGAATCTAGTAGGATGGTGATGATGGCACATGCAGTGAAGCGACAGAAAGACGGACATGGACAGTGGACATATGGACATTGTGGGGAAGGAACAGTGGGTGAGAGGCATAAAGGAAGTAGCATGAAGGCCTGTACTATCATAAGTGAAGAAAATAGCTCTAGTCATTGCTCTGTGAGAAAAGGGGATCCTTCAGGGGTGCTGTGTGATGGTCGGGAGGGGAGGAAAGGGGGGGATATACATATGACTAATCTGAGAACATACATATCTGTAAACAACAAAACTCTGTAAAAGTTAAAAGTAAAATAAAGGTTTAAATAAATAAATAAATAGGTGCTTATGTGAGATTTAAAAAAATAAAGAACTATGGACCATGTGTCTATTAATTTTAATGATTAGTACTATTGTATTTTCTAGGATGCAAGGCATACATTTATCTATCACTCTATAGTTTCTGATTGGCATTTACCTTTGTCAGTTAAGAGAAAGGTTGGATTTTGAATCGTGTTTTTGCTACTTACGAATATGATTTAAGCAAATAATAGTGCTGTATCTCTCTATGTCTGTGTTCTCATCTGTGAAATAGAAATGTGTACGTGTCAGCTCTGTGTGTCTGCTAGCTGTTTCAGTCACTGCTCTACTCTTTGTGACCCCATGAACTGTAGTTTGCCAGGCCCTCAGGCCATGGATTTCTCCAGGCAAGAATACTTGAGTGGGTTACCATTCCCTTTTCCAGGAGATCTTCCCTATCCAAGAATCAGATTCTTCCGCCGAAGCACCGTATAACCCAGCAATCCCACTCTTAGGCTTATACCCTGACGAAATCAAAACTGAAAGAAGCACCTGTACCCCAATGTTCATTGCAGCTCTCTATACAATAGCTAGAACATGGAAGGAACCTAGATGCCCATTGACGAACGAATGGATCCAAAAGCTCTGGTACATGTATACAATGGAATACTACACAGCTGTAAAGAGAAATGCAGAAGAATCAACCCTAATGAGGTGGCTGGATCTAGAATGTATCATCAAAAGTGAAGTCAGTCAGAAAGAAAAGGACAAATACAGTATATTAACACATATATATGGAATCTAGTAGGATGGTGATGATGGCACATGCAGTGAAGCGACAGAAAGACGGACATGGACAGTGGACATATGGACATTGTGGGGAAGGAACAGTGGGTGAGAGGCATAAAGGAAGTAGCATGAAGGCCTGTACTATCATAAGTGAAGAAAATAGCTCTAGTCATTGCTCTGTGAGAAAAGGGGATCCTTCAGGGGTGCTGTGTGATGGTCGGGAGGGGAGGAAAGGGGGGGATATACATATGACTAATCTGAGAACATACATATCTGTAAACAACAAAACTCTGTAAAAGTTAAAAGTAAAATAAAGGTTTAAATAAATAAATAAATAGGTGCTTATGTGAGATTTAAAAAAATAAAGAACTATGGACCATGTGTCTATTAATTTTAATGATTAGTACTATTGTATTTTCTAGGATGCAAGGCATACATTTATCTATCACTCTATAGTTTCTGATTGGCATTTACCTTTGTCAGTTAAGAGAAAGGTTGGATTTTGAATCGTGTTTTTGCTACTTACGAATATGATTTAAGCAAATAATAGTGCTGTATCTCTCTATGTCTGTGTTCTCATCTGTGAAATAGAAATGTGTACGTGTCAGCTCTGTGTGTCTGCTAGCTGTTTCAGTCACTGCTCTACTCTTTGTGACCCCATGAACTGTAGTTTGCCAGGCCCTCAGGCCATGGATTTCTCCAGGCAAGAATACTTGAGTGGGTTACCATTCCCTTTTCCAGGAGATCTTCCCTATCCAAGAATCAGATTTGGATCTCCCGCATTGCAGGCAAACTCTTTATTGTCTGAGCCACCAGGGAAGCCCAGTGGTAAAGAATCCCACCGCCAATACAAAAGACCCAAGAGACATAGTTTCAATTCTTGAGTTGGAAAGATCCCCTGGAGCAGGGCAGAAAACCCACTCCAGCATTCCTGCCTGGAGAATCCAATGGACAAAGGAGCCTGGAGGGCTATGGTCCATAGGGTCACAAAGAGTCAGATATGACTGAAACAACTGCACACGCACACAAGATGTGAAGGTAATCTTGTCTCTGTTGCTCCATCCTGGTCAAAACTGAGGACCGTATTAACAATTTGATCTAGAGAATACGTAGTAACATTTATAGATCAATGTGATGGATAAGAGATTTATTGATCTAGATATAGATTAACAGGTAGTAAAGAGGCCTTTATTTGTTTAATGTATAGTCAATACGCATGAACATTTCTTGCAGTGTTCAAACATCATCTATTTCCATTCATGTTTATAGAACCATACCTTATTGTCAAGTGTGCCATTCTTGGTTAATGTCAGCAGTCCTATGACAGTCAAAAAAAATAGTTAATATAGTTCCATGGCTTTCATAAGCTGTTTGTATTGGGGAAAAATATCTTTTTGCCACGATGATTTGTCTTACGATTTTAAAAGTTTCTTGTACCATCACTCACGGTGCTGCATGCTCCGTCATGCCACCTGTGAATGAGCATTGGATCCTAGTGTCTCTCTCATAAAGAAGACTGTTTTTCATAGGATAAGCATAATTTATCTTACTCTTATTTCTGTGATTTCCTTTGTAAAGAGAAAGGTGGATGTCGTGTTTTGCTACTTACGAATATGATTTAAGCAAATAATAGTGCTGTATCTCTATGTCTGTGTTCTCATCTGTGAAATAGAAATGTACGTGTCAGCTCTGTGTGTCTGCTAGCTGTTTCAGTCACTGCTCTACTCTTTGTGACCCCATGAACTGTAGTTTGCCAGGCCCTCAGGCCATGGATTTCTCCAGGCAAGAATACTTGAGTGGGTTACCATTCCCTTTTCCAGGAGATCTTCCCTATCCAAGAATCAGATTTGGATCTCCCGCATTGCAGGCAAACTCTTTATTGTCTGAGCCACCAGGGAAGCCCAGTGGTAAAGAATCCCACCGCCAATACAAAAGACCCAAGAGACATAGTTTCAATTCTTGAGTTGGAAAGATCCCCTGGAGCAGGGCAGAAAACCCACTCCAGCATTCCTGCCTGGAGAATCCAATGGACAAAGGAGCCTGGAGGGCTATGGTCCATAGGGTCACAAAGAGTCAGATATGACTGAAACAACTGCACACGCACACAAGATGTGAAGGTAATCTTGTCTCTGTTGCTCCATCCTGGTCAAAACTGAGGACCGTATTAACAATTTGATCTAGAGAATACGTAGTAACATTTATAGATCAATGTGATGGATAAGAGATTTATTGATCTAGATATAGATTAACAGGTAGTAAAGAGGCCTTTATTTGTTTAATGTATAGTCAATACGCATGAACATTTCTTGCAGTGTTCAAACATCATCTATTTCCATTCATGTTTATAGAACCATACCTTATTGTCAAGTGTGCCATTCTTGGTTAATGTCAGCAGTCCTATGACAGTCAAAAAAAATAGTTAATATAGTTCCATGGCTTTCATAAGCTGTTTGTATTGGGGAAAAATATCTTTTTGCCACGATGATTTGTCTTACGATTTTAAAAGTTTCTTGTACCATCACTCACGGTGCTGCATGCTCCGTCATGCCACCTGTGAATGAGCATTGGATCCTAGTGTCTCTCTCATAAAGAAGACTGAGCACTGAAGAACTGATGTCTTTGAACTGTTTTGCTGGAAAAGACTCCTGAGAGCCCCTTGAACTGCAAGGAGAGCAAACCATTCAGTCCTAGAGGAAATCGTCTCTGGATATTCACTGGAAGGACTGATGCTGAGCTGAAGCACCAATACTTGGGCCACCTGATGCAAGGAGACAACTCATTGGAAAAGATTCCCGATGCTGGGAAAGACTGAAGGCAAAGGGGGAAACGGGCAGCAGAGCGTGAGATGGCTAGTTAGGGTCACCGACTCAATGGATATGGATCTGAGAGAACCCCCGGGAGACAGCGAAGGATGGGGGAGCCTGACGTGCTGTTCCACAGAGTCGCAAAGAGTGGAACACGACTTAGTGGCTGAACAACAGTCTCTCCCAAGGGATGTTAATATGCTTTATTGATCATGCTACAAACTTAAGTTACAAAATCAGAATATACTGAAAACTATGAACCATATTCATTTTCTCTTTATGTTAAATTTACTGTTTTAAATTTCATAATATATACTAAGCAACATATCTTTCAACTATGTCTTCCCTTGAACTCCTTGACTGAAATCATTGCATTTCTAGAATACAATCTCTTTTAATATTGACTATGTGTTTTGCTCACCATCACCATCTTTTGCTCACCCTGAAAAGAGCATTCTCATTTGCAAGCACACAAAAATTCCCACTTTTCCTCTATCAAGACTGAAGAACAATCATAACGTCACATATTGGTCAGAAACAAGAGAGGACATTAATACTAAGCGAAATTTGTAGAAAAATGTTTACTTCAGTCTATATGTTGTAGTCAAAACAGTATCTGTAAAGGTGAATGACAATTTTGAAGCAACAGAAATTGAAACAGACTGGCTTCCTTGGTGGTCCAGTGGGTAAGGACACCGCCTTGCAGTGCAAAGGGCACCGGTTCGATCCCTGGCCTGGGAAGATCCCACGTGCCGCGGAGCAGCCGGACGGATGTGTCCAATTACGGAGCCGGAGCTCTGGGGCACATGCACCCAGAGCCAGTGCTCTGCGACAACAGAGGCCACCGTGATAGAAGGCCCACACGGGCCAAAGAACAAAGATGGATGAAAAATAGACAAATGAAAGACCAATAGAAGCGGCCCTCTGACCCCTCTCCCTCCCCACCCCCCCCCCCCAAAAAAACAAAAAAAAAAAAAAAAGAAAGAAAGAAAGAAATTGAAACAGCTAAACTCTAATAGATTTTTTTTTTTTTTTTAATTTTTGGCCACTTTTATTGGTGCTTCCTTACTTTTAAAAGTATTCATTTGCAACACCTTATTTTCTTAAAGTTTCCTTCTTATTTCATTTTAGCCTAATTTTATCTGTATGTTAAGGGGTTAAGAAGGAATTTGTCTAGCAATACTCAATGTATGGCTCTTTTTATAGTCTACTAGTCTACTAAATTTTTACAGTCTACAAAACGTGTGAAATATTTAATCTATGACAATTACAGAGCAATGCAACAGGGTGCACTCAACCGTAACTAAAAGACAAATAATTGCCTCAAGCCTTCAATATTATTTTGCCCTGTATCCTCAGGAGAGTAAATCTTTTGAGGCTACTGTAGGTAAGAGTTTATTGCCTAGGGTGATTGTTCTTCATGGATTTGTAACTGAAACTTTATGAGTAAACCTATATATATAAATATACATATATATATATTTTTAAGATTTATTTATTTATTTATTTTAGTGAGGGTGGGGTGGGGAGGGAGGGGAGCAGGCAGGCCACTTCTATTGTTCTTTCATTTGTCAGTTTTCATCCATCTTTGTTCTTTGGCCCGTGTGGGCCTTCCATCACGGTGGCCACTGTTGTCGCAGAGCACCGGCTCTGGGCGCATGCGCTCCAGAGCTCCGGCTCGATAATTGGACACAACTGTCCAGCTGCTCCGCGCCACGTGGGATCTTCCCAGGCCAGGGATCGAACCGGCGCCCCTTGTACTACAAGGCGGTGTCCTTACCCACTGGACCACCAGGGAAGCCCCTATATTATTCTTAATCATAGCTTTCTTGTTATTTTTTTATGAAAAAAAAAAAATAATTGTTATTCTCAACCAAAACTGGAATAAAGGGGCCATTCTGTGTCTTGCTTCACAGACCGGGCTCTGGGGACAACAGAGCCAGTGCTCTGACAACAGAGGCCACCGTGATAGAAGGCCCACACGGGCCAAAGAACAAAGATGGATGAAAAATAGACAAATGAAAGACCAATAGAAGCGGCCCTATGACCCCTCTCCTCCCACCCCACCCCAAAAAGCAAAAAAAAAAAAAAGAAAGAAAGAAAGAAATTGAAACAGCTAAACTCTAATAGATTTTTTTTTTTTTTTTAAATTTTTGGCCACTTTTATTGGTGCTTCCTTACTTTTAAAAGTATTCATTTGCAACACCTTATTTTCTTAAAGTTTCCTTCTTATTTCATTTTAGCCTAATTTTATCTGTATGTTAAGGGGTTAAGAAGGAATTTGTCTAGCAATACTCAATGTATGGCTCTTTTTATAGTCTACTAGTCTACTAAATTTTTACAGTCTACAAAACGTGTGAAATATTTAATCTATGACAATTACAGAGCAATGCAACAGGGTGCACTCAACCGTAACTAAAAGACAAATAATTGCCTCAAGCCTTCAATATTATTTTGCCCTGTATCCTCAGGAGAGTAAATCTTTTGAGGCTACTGTAGGTAAGAGTTTATTGCCTAGGGTGATTGTTCTTCATGGATTTGTAACTGAAACTTTATGAGTAAACCTATATATATAAATATACATATTTATTTATTTTTTGATTTATTTATTTATTTATTTTAGTGAGGGTGGGGTGGGGAGGGAGGGGAGCAGGCAGGCCACTTCTATTGTTCTTTCATTTGTCAGTTTTCATCCATCTTTGTTCTTTGGCCCGTGTGGGCCTTCCATCACGGTGGCCACTGTTGTCGCAGAGCACCGGCTCTGGGCGCATGCGCTCCAGAGCTCCGGCTCGATAATTGGACACAACTGTCCAGCTGCTCCGCGCCACGTGGGATCTTCCCAGGCCAGGGATCGAACCGGCGCCCCTTGTACTACAAGGCGGTGTCCTTACCCACTGGACCACCAGGGAAGCCCCTATATTATTCTTAATCATAGCTTTCTTGTTATTTTTTTATGAAATAAATATTGTTATTCTCAACCAAAATTAGGAAAGAATAATAATTCTGTTATTCTTTAAATGAGCTTCTGTCCTCAAAGCAAATAGTCTGTCCTTATAGGCAAACTGGAATAAAGGGGCCATTCTGTGTCTTGCTTCACAGAGAAAGACAATTGGCAAGACAGCCAGGAGACAAATTTAAATTCTGTTAGGAATAGCAGGAAGTATTTTGGCTCTCAGCAGGATACCACCACTTGTGGTTTTGTTAAATACACAAGACAAGTCAGCTCAAGTCTGCGGATTTTTTTCTGTGTGAATGGAAACAACTCCTGTCTGTCCTAGTTCTTCACGGGAATGCTGACATGTGCAGTGCTTGAAAATTCAGATCATTTTATCGGAATCAGAGTTTACTCTGGCACTTGAAAAGAAGCTATTTCAATTGTACAGGAGCATCCATTTTCATGTTGGCAGAAGGCATATAATAATATTCAGAAATGTGAGACTTTCTGGTTATCTTGCTTTTTTGCGGGGGTGGAGGACACTTCTATTGGTCTTTCATTTATTGCATCTTTGTTCTTTGGCCTATGTGGGCCTCTCATCGCAGTGGCCTCTGTCCATGCAGAACACCGGCTCTGGGCGCATGCGCTCCAGAGCTCAGGCTCCATAGTTGGACACATCCGTCCAACTGCTCCACAGCACGTGGGATCTTACCATGCCAGGGAGGGAACCGGCGCCCCTTGCCCCTTACTCAGCGGACCACCAGGGAAGCCCTGGTTATCTTGCTTTTAATGGTGACATGAATACAGTGTGGGAGGTGAAGAGGAAGAAAGTGTAGTTAGCTATTATATTTCTCAAAACTGACCAAAGTGGTAGACCATAATAATTAAGATGTTCTATTCTCTGTATTGTAATTCTAGAATGTAGAAGGTGTATGAATCTTGGAATAAAATTCTTCACGCATTTCACTAGTACTCCACAAGTTTGATACTTTCACAGTCTGTGACTGTGGATGTGGGTCTTTTCACTAGTTCTGACTCTATTTTTTATGAAATAAATATTGTTATTCTCAACCAAAATTAGGAAAGAATAATAATTCTGTTATTCTTTAAATGAGCTTCTGTCCTCAAAACAAATAGTCTGTCCTTATAGGCAAACTGGAATAAAGGGGCCATTCTGTGTCTTGCTTCACAGAGAAAGACAATTGGCAAGACAGCCAGGAGACAAATTTAAATTCTGTTAGGAATAGCAGGAAGTATTTTGGCTCTCAGCAGGATACCACCACTTGTGGTTTTGTTAAATACACAAGACAAGTCAGCTCAAGTCTGCGGATTTTTTTCTGTGTGAATGGAAACAACTCCTGTCTGTCCTAGTTCTTCACGGGAATGCTGACATGTGCAGTGCTTGAAAATTCAGATCATTTTATCGGAATCAGAGTTTACTCTGGCACTTGAAAAGAAGCTATTTCAATTGTACAGGAGCATCCATTTTCATGTTGGCAGAAGGCATATAATAATATTCAGAAATGTGAGACTTTCTGGTTATCTTGCTTTTTTGCGGGGGTGGAGGACACTTCTATTGGTCTTTCATTTATTGCATCTTTGTTCTTTGGCCTATGTGGGCCTCTCATCGCAGTGGCCTCTGTCCATGCAGAACACCGGCTCTGGGCGCATGCGCTCCAGAGCTCAGGCTCCATAGTTGGACACATCCGTCCAACTGCTCCACAGCACGTGGGATCTTACCATGCCAGGGAGGGAACCGGCGCCCCTTGCCCCTTACTCAGCGGACCACCAGGGAAGCCCTGGTTATCTTGCTTTTAATGGTGACATGAATACAGTGTGGGAGGTGAAGAGGAAGAAAGTGTAGTTAGCTATTATATTTCTCAAAACTGACCAAAGTGGTAGACCATAATAATTAAGATGTTCTATTCTCTGTATTGTAATTCTAGAATGTAGAAGGTGTATGAATCTTGGAATAAAATTCTTCACGCATTTCACTAGTACTCCACAAGTTTGATACTTTCACAGTCTGTGACTGTGGATGTGGGTCTTTTCACTAGTTCTGACTCTATTTGTATTGGCTGCCATGGGCACAGTGAAAAATTAAGTGAAATGGAGGTATACTTGGCAGTGAAGAAGAAAAAATTACTGAACACAATTGACTGAAAAAACACACAACCTAGAAGTTGAGAATTACTATTTTATTTGGTGGACTTACTGAGCACTTAAGCCTTTCAGTTTTGAAAGACTGTTCTGAAGAGGTGAGGGAAGAGCCATGATATGTAAGAGTTTTTGAAAATAAAAACAAATTGCTGCTAACGAGTACACTCTTTGCCGTAAATCACAGCAAGATTCTCTCTGGCCCACTTCCTAGAGGAAATAAATACAAAAATAAGCAAATGGGACATGATAAAGCTTAAGGGCTTTTGCAAAGCAAAGGAAATAAGCAAGATGAAAAGACAGGCCTCAGAATGGGAGAAAATGATCGCAAACGAAGCAACGGACAAAGGGCTAATCTTCAAAGTATATTAGCTTGACACAGCTCAGTATCAGAGAAACAAATAGCCCAATTAAAAAATGGGCAGAAGACTTAAACAGACATTTCTCCAAAAAAGACATACAGATGGCCAATAAACACATGCGAATCAAAACTACAATGAGATATCACCAGTCAGAATGGCCATCATCAAAAAATCTACAATAATAAACGCTGGAAAGGATGTGGAGGAAAGGGAATTCTCCTGCACAGTTGGTGGGAATGTAAACTGATACAGCCATTAAGGAAAACAGTATGAAGATTCCTTAAGAAACTAGAAGTAAATCTACCACATGACTCAGATAGCGCTAGTGGTAAAGAACCTTCCTGCCAATGCCGGAGACACAAGAGACATGGATTCGATCTCTGAGTCAAGATCCCCTGGAGAAGGACATCTCAAACCTACTCCAGTGTTCTCGCTTGAGAATCTCACAGAAGCCTGGATGGATATAGTCCATCGGGTTGTAAAGAGTCGGATATGACTGAAGCAACTTAGCACACAAACACACCATATGGGCCAGCAATTCTTCTATAGGGCATATACCCTGAGAAATCAATAATTCTAAAACACACATGTATCCCAGTGTTTATTGCCACACTATTTACAATAGCCAGGACATGGAAACAACCTAGATGATGTCTATTGACTCTATTTGGGCCAGGCAGTAAAATGGAAATGGAGGTATACTTGGCAGTGAAGAAGAAAAAATTACTGAACACAATTGACTGAAAAAACACACAACCTAGAAGTTGAGAATTACTATTTTATTTGGTGGACTTACTGAGCACTTAAGCCTTTCAGTTTTGAAAGACTGTTCTGAAGAGGTGAGGGAAGAGCCATGATATGTAAGAGTTTTTGAAAATAAAAACAAATTGCTGCTAACGAGTACACTCTTTGCCGTAAATCACAGCAAGATTCTCTCTGGCCCACTTCCTAGAGGAAATAAATACAAAAATAAGCAAATGGGACATGATAAAGCTTAAGGGCTTTTGCAAAGCAAAGGAAATAAGCAAGATGAAAAGACAGGCCTCAGAATGGGAGAAAATGATCGCAAACGAAGCAACGGACAAAGGGCTAATCTTCAAAGTATATTAGCTTGACACAGCTCAGTATCAGAGAAACAAATAGCCCAATTAAAAAATGGGCAGAAGACTTAAACAGACATTTCTCCAAAAAGACATACAGATGGCCAATAAACACATGCGAATCAAAACTACAATGAGATATCACCAGTCAGAATGGCCATCATCAAAAAATCTACAATAATAAACGCTGGAAAGGATGTGGAGGAAAGGGAATTCTCCTGCACAGTTGGTGGGAATGTAAACTGATACAGCCATTAAGGAAAACAGTATGAAGATTCCTTAAGAAACTAGAAGTAAATCTACCACATGACTCAGATAGCGCTAGTGGTAAAGAACCTTCCTGCCAATGCCGGAGACACAAGAGACATGGATTCGATCTCTGAGTCAAGATCCCCTGGAGAAGGACATCTCAAACCTACTCCAGTGTTCTCGCTTGGAGAATCTCACAGAAGCCTGGATGGATATAGTCCATCGGGTTGTAAAGAGTCGGATATGACTGAAGCAACTTAGCACACAAACACACCATATGGGCCAGCAATTCTTCTATAGGGCATATACCCTGAGAAATCAATAATTCTAAAACACACATGTATCCCAGTGTTTATTGCCACACTATTTACAATAGCCAGGACATGGAAACAACCTAGATGATGTCTATTGACAGATGAACGGATAAAGATGTGGTACATATATATAGTGAAATATTACTCAGCCATAAACATGGAACAAATTGTAGTCAGTTGTAGTGAGGTGTGTGAACCTGGAGCCTCTGAAGTATGTCAGAAAAAGAAAAACAAATATCGTATATTAACACATACATAAGGCTTCTAGAACAATGGCACTGTTGAACCTAGTAGAGAATGGACTTGTGGACACAGTGGGGAAAAGGTGAGGATGGGACAATGCGAGAAAATAGACTTGACATACATACACTACCATGAGTAAATAGACAGCTAGTGGGAAGTTGCTGTATAACACAGGGAGCCTCGTCTGGCACTCTGTGACAACCTAGAGGACTGAGATGAGGGGAAGGAAGGAAAACTCAAGAGAAAAGATATAGACAGACAGACAGATAGATAGATATAGATATATATTATTATTATTACTGATGTGCATTCTACTACAGAAACCAACACAACACTGTAAAACAATTTTTCACCAATTAAAATATTACAAAAAGATTACTACTAATTAAAGAAAACCATTTATCTCAAGTTAATGAATTTAGTGCTTTTCTGTGTCCAATAACATGCAAGAGTCTGAGCTTATTAAAATTAATCACTTGACATGCACCTTTACTCTCTAGGGCCCCTTTCCTGTTTTTCTCCATCATGAATCCCCTAAGGGAGCACCACTGGGGGTGGCTGCTGAGGCTGATGGCTAGGTGGCAGGCAACCTGTTTTTCTCCATCCTGAGTTCCCCCTGGGGTGTGCCACAAGGGGCAGCTGAATTGCTGGCTTGATGGACTCAACATTCTCAGTTTACTGCAATGGTAGGTGACATTCTCTGTCCACAGCACCCAGGAAGTGTCAAACAATTTATATTCAGTAGGTTAGGGAAAAGGTGCATGATACAAGAAGTACTATGCTGTAAGGAAAAGATCACCTAGTTACTACGTATTATGTCAATTCTTCATTATTTCATACACATAATATTAAGATGCACGACACTACAAATTGAGATAATGTGACCTTATGGACACAATTCATTAAATAAGGAAGTAGCTGCCACTTTCACAAAATCACGTTATTCTAATGTATCTATCATGTACTTCCATATAACAAATTTCATCATATATACATATGCACTCAGTATACTCTTTGAAATCCTACATAACTAAGTCAATTGCTCATTTTATTATCTAGCCAAGTACCCACCTAAATTTACTTCCATACCTCAAATTTTCACTAAAATGATACACATGCTATCCTTATTGTATTTTCTGCTGAATATTTATCATATGAGAGCAGGTAGAAATCCATTTTCCTTTAGAAGGAATACATAAACGCATGAAAAAAGGATAATTATTGACTTCATATTGCTGTAAGACATTGAGTCCACAGAAAACTTTTCAGGAGAATCCAAATAGACATTGGTGGGAACACAGTCAAACAGTAACAGAAGAATGCTTTGTTCTCACAGTCTCCAGGTGTTCCACTGCCCTACTTCAGGGGTAGAGAGTGACTATCTGTCATTTCAGATGGAGGTCAATGCCCGCATGGTGGCAGTTACGCTGTGAACAGTACAAAGGCATAGCTAAGGTTTGCCTGATTTGTCCTTTCCAATACCAAAGGCCAGGCTATTTAGGGAGATTAAAGCAACTTCATTTATCTGGATCACTTGATTCCATTAAGTATCCAGAAAGCAGAGACAGTTGCTGGCAACTGAATCCATTCGGTACATGAAGATTAGAATGTCTTCATAATGACTGAGAAAGTGATACCACACACCGCACAATCTATTAGGCTTGCCTATTTATAGTTCTCATGTCTTCCTTTAGATTCCAAACAATGATTTAAAATTTATCACTATAAAATGTCGAACAGTACCACATCTTACTTGCTTAAAAGCACATTTCAGTATTTCTTTGTTAAATAGATAACAAAACAAAATCTTATGAAAATGAACTGTTGAGGAAAAAATCAGTCAACATATGGAAACGCTGCTGAGTGCCTACTTGAATACCTACTACTTGCCTAGCATATACCAAGCAGTAGTGACACAAGGGTAGAGTTACACCATCATTGCTTGATCAAGCCAACAGTCTACATGATTTACTTCTAGTTCTATATCTAGGAACCAGATCATCTTCTAGTTGCTTTTTTTTAATGAGATAATGTGACCTTATGGACACAATTCATTAAATAAGGAAGTAGCTGCCACTTTCACAAAATCACGTTATTCTAATGTATCTATCATGTACTTCCATATAACAAATTTCATCATATATACATATGCACTCAGTATACTCTTTGAAATCCTACATAACTAAGTCAATTGCTCATTTTATTATCTAGCCAAGTACCCACCTAAATTTACTTCCATACCTCAAATTTTCACTAAAATGATACACATGCTATCCTTATTGTATTTTCTGCTGAATATTTATCATATGAGAGCAGGTAGAAATCCATTTTCCTTTAGAAGGAATACATAAACGCATGAAAAAAGGATAATTATTGACTTCATATTGCTGTAAGACATTGAGTCCACAGAAAACTTTTCAGGAGAATCCAAATAGACATTGGTGGGAACACAGTCAAACAGTAACAGAAGAATGCTTTGTTCTCACAGTCTCCAGGTGTTCCACTGCCCTACTTCAGGGGTAGAGAGTGACTATCTGTCATTTCAGATGGAGGTCAATGCCCGCATGGTGGCAGTTACGCTGTGAACAGTACAAAGGCATAGCTAAGGTTTGCCTGATTTGTCCTTTCCAATACCAAAGGCCAGGCTATTTAGGGAGATTAAAGCAACTTCATTTATCTGGATCACTTGATTCCATTAAGTATCCAGAAAGCAGAGACAGTTGCTGGCAACTGAATCCATTCGGTACATGAAGATTAGAATGTCTTCATAATGACTGAGAAAGTGATACCACACACCGCACAATCTATTAGGCTTGCCTATTTATAGTTCTCATGTCTTCCTTTAGATTCCAAACAATGATTTAAAAATTTATCACTATAAAATGTCGAACAGTACCACATCTTACTTGCTTAAAAGCACATTTCAGTATTTCTTTGTTAAATAGATAACAAAACAAAATCTTATGAAAATGAACTGTTGAGGAAGAAATCAGTCAACATATGGAAACGCTGCTGAGTGCCTACTTGAATACCTACTACTTGCCTAGCATATACCAAGCAGTAGTGACACAAGGGTAGAGTTACACCATCATTGCTTGATCAAGCCAACAGTCTACATGATTTACTTCTCTAGTTCTATATCTAGGAACCAGATCATCTTCTAGTTGCTTTTTTTTTTTAATACAAAAACTTAAAGCTTAATATAACAGCCACAAGAATACCACCATAAAATAAAACCCAGCTTCTGGGATTAATTCCTACAATTCATCAAACATGCTCAATTGTAGTTAAAGATTATTATCACTAAAAGGCATAAAAAAAGAGAAAATAGCACTAAAGAGAAAACATTTTAAATTAGTTTAAAAAATGTAAAAAAATAAGGCATTACTTTATTCAATACATATATATTTACAGGTTTATCTAATAGAACATAACCCTATAATCCACAAAATATGTCATGCGTGTTGGCGTCAATGTACTGGAAAGAACATCTACCAAAAGATCATTCTAAGCACCACTTTATTCTATATATATATATATATATATATATAAATTTACCATTTTCTCTTATAGAACATAACCAACGCTATAGTCCACAAAATATCACACATGTGTTGCCATTAATTTACTGTGAAAGAATGTCTACCAATAGGTCATAATAAGCACCTTAGGCTTTAAAGTCACAAAGCCACAGTTTGTTCTAGTGGCAACGTTCTAACGTTCTTTGAAGTAGAAAATGCACTCTAATTTGTCTCATATTATTGAAGTCAAGTCTCAGTTCTACACTTAGAACTATGATTTGCTGGGCTAACCTCTCTGGTTGACATTCCTCTTGTATAAACTCTGGATGTTAGATTACATGACTTAGGTGCACCCCTTCTAGCTAATATATCACAATATATATAGCATATTTATTTAATAAAATCTACCTTAAAACCCGATTAATAAGAAAAGTAAGTTGATAAGAAGACACATCCCTTACTGATGTTATATTTAAAAAATAAACTTGGTCATGTATTAAAATGATTAGACCAACTGGTCAACTGCAAGATCTAGAGGAAATCAGCTCCACCTGTCTACATATAGAACTGTGAATCTGCAAGGACCTTTAGTGAAGAACGTCATCTCCTTGTTGAAAAGTTTTCACTACACGAAAGGTATGAAAATGTGTGAGTAATCATACTGATAGCCTCAATTTGAACGTCTGTTAAATAAAGATAACATCTCCTCAATCTACCTTAAACTTTAAGAGGATCAACTGAGATGTTATACATAAAAATGTTTCACAAACAATGAAAGAAAAAATATCACTCTTCAGGGCATGAGGCAAACTCTACTACTCTCTCCTGAATGGCAAAAGCTAGTGAATTGCGTGGCTTATGAAAATACAGTAGAGAGAGATGATCTCCACCAACGAAAGAGGCATCAAAATGATGGACTGAAAATAAGTACTTCATATTCTAAAACTTTAAAGAAGCCAACCTCTCCTTACAATCTGTATCCTAGACACACTGTTAATAATGTCATGAGTTACTATCCTGAGCAATTTCAAAATCTGCTCTGCATGATACAAGGGCTTGAAAGGGTATCTTTATATAATACCATTATATAAAATATAATGGCATTATTTCATGATATGCAATAATACGCTGTTACCTAAAATTGTTGTGACATTCTAAAATATATACACTTAAGAACCAGTAGAGACCATTTCCAAAAGAAAAAACCTCAGAAGTTAAGAACAGTTGTGGCCTCTGTGTAACATGCCTGTTCCTTCAGCATGGGTCACCTGCTTATCTGAAACCACCCTATGGGACTGACATATACACAGTGCTATATTCAAAATGAGTAACTAACAAGGACCCACTGTATAGCACAGAAAACTCTGCTCAATGTTATTTGGCAGCCTGGATGGGAAAGGAGTTTGTGGGAGAGCAGATAGATGTATATGAATGACTGAGTCCCTTTGCTGTGCACTTGAAACTATCACAACATTGTTAATCAGCCATATTCCAATATAAAATAAAAAATAATAAAAACCCACCTCAATAAACCTCTCTTTTGAAGTACACAGCAGCTGTTCTACTACTTTCCCTACAAACTTTGTTTTTTTTTAATCGAATGACTTCCAGGTCAACGATTTCTAATATCTCGCAAGATACTCCTTTTTTAGCTTATCCTAGGTTTCAACATTCACCCTTAACCTATCCAGCACACAGCCTTCACCCTCCGTCCACTTTAGTCCCCCGTACTGTGAATCTGCAAGGACCTTTAGTGAAGAACGTCATCTCCTTGTTGAAAAGTTTTCACTACACGAAAGGTATGAAAATGTGTGAGTAATCATACTGATAGCCTCAATTTGAACGTCTGTTAAATAAAGATAACATCTCCTCAATCTACCTTAAACTTTAAGAGGATCAACTGAGATGTTATACATAAAAATGTTTCACAAACAATGAAAGAAAAAATATCACTCTTCAGGGCATGAGGCAAACTCTACTACTCTCTCCTGAATGGCAAAAGCTAGTGAATTGCGTGGCTTATGAAAATACAGTAGAGAGAGATGATCTCCACCAACGAAAGAGGCATCAAAATGATGGACTGAAAATAAGTACTTCATATTCTAAAACTTTAAAGAAGCCAACCTCTCCTTACAATCTGTATCCTAGACACACTGTTAATAATGTCATGAGTTACTATCCTGAGCAATTTCAAAATCTGCTCTGCATGATACAAGGGCTTGAAAGGGTATCTTTATATAATACCATTATATAAAATATAATGGCATTATTTCATGATATGCAATAATACGCTGTTACCTAAAATTGTTGTGACATTCTAAAATATATACACTTAAGAACCAGTAGAGACCATTTCCAAAAGAAAAAACCTCAGAAGTTAAGAACAGTTGTGGCCTCTGTGTAACATGCCTGTTCCTTCAGCATGGGTCACCTGCTTATCTGAAACCACCCTATGGGACTGACATATACACAGTGCTATATTCAAAATGAGTAACTAACAAGGACCCACTGTATAGCACAGAAAACTCTGCTCAATGTTATTTGGCAGCCTGGATGGGAAAGGAGTTTGTGGGAGAGCAGATAGATGTATATGAATGACTGAGTCCCTTTGCTGTGCACTTGAAACTATCACAACATTGTTAATCAGCCATATTCCAGTATAAAATAAAAAATAATATAAAAAAACCCACCTCAATAAACCTCTCTCTTTTGAAGTACACAGCAGCTGTTCTACTACTTTCCCCCTACAAACTTTGTTTTTTTTTTTTAATCGAATGACTTCCAGGTCAATGATTTCTAATATCTTGCAAGATACTCCTTTTTTAGCTTATCCTAGGTTTCAACATTCACCCTTAACCTATCCAGCACACAGCCTTCACCCTCCGTCCACTTTAGTGACCTGCACTCCAGCAAAAACAGCCGCTGCTAAAACCACTTGGAAAGCTCCAAAAATGTACAAGCTCTCCAATGACAGACTTCTACAATCCACCTTTCAGTCACTTCTTGAATTCAGAGTGACTTGCATTTTCCAGATAACCCATTCCTGGCTGCACCTCCATCCCTAGTCAGTCTGAACCTAACTACTCATTTTCACTACTTCTAACAATCAACCTCAAATCCTTTGGTTAAGGTCAAATGTTCGGAAAACACTAGATTAAATGAACACATTTCCTTAGAGTAGAACTTTCTCAGTCTTTAGAGAAAGAAAGAGAGAGAGATTTAGTATGGTGTTATTTCCTCAACAGAAATTCTCTCCGTGCCTAAAAGTTTTTTAGGACCAGTGTCCTGATGAGCATTTTTTTTTGGAAACACTGGCTTACATTTAACGGCTAATTCCTCTCTACCTCTCATTCTCTCCTTACCTGAAATGCAGGCAAGCTTTACCAGGACTAAATACTATATTAAAACAGACCCATTTGTTGAGCACCTAACAGGAGACAGGAACTGTTCTAGGAGTTGGGCAAACAGTGACAAAGAAATCAGAGTCTGATCTTATGGAGCTTCTACTCTTGGAGAAAAAAACATCATTTTTTCACTACCTGACATGTTTTATTTTTTACCTGACATTTTATATGTGTAACTGTTTATGAAATGTTTTGTACTGAAAAGCACAATGCACTGACAGAAAAACCGGGCAGAGTAAGAGAGAAGACAGTCATAATGCTATGTGTGTGTTTGGGAAGTGGGTAAGTTCAGGGAAAGCTTCTTTTCTAAGCAGGCAATCAAAGACCTTAAGAAGCTGAAGAAGCAACTGATCACCATTAACCTATTAACGGTCAAATTGAAATGCCTCTTTTGAAGTACACAGCAGCTGTTCTACTACTTTCCCCCTACAAACTTTGTTTTTTTTTTTTAATCGAATGACTTCCAGGTCAATGATTTCTAATATCTTGCAAGATACTCCTTTTTTAGCTTATCCTAGGTTTCAACATTCACCCTTAACCTATCCAGCACACAGCCTTCACCCTCCGTCCACTTTAGTGACCTGCACTCCAGCAAAAACAGCCGCTGCTAAAACCACTTGGAAAGCTCCAAAAATGTACAAGCTCTCCAATGACAGACTTCTACAATCCACCTTTCAGTCACTTCTTGAATTCAGAGTGACTTGCATTTTCCAGATAACCCATTCCTGGCTGCACCTCCATCCCTAGTCAGTCTGAACCTAACTACTCATTTTCACTACTTCTAACAATCAACCTCAAATCCTTTGGTTAAGGTCAAATGTTCGAAAACACTAGATTAAATGAACACATTTCCTTAGAGTAGAACTTTCTCAGTCTTTAGAGAAAGAAAGAGAGAGAGATTTAGTATGGTGTTATTTCCTCAACAGAAATTCTCTCCGTGCCTAAAAGTTTTTTAGGACCAGTGTCCTGATGAGCATTTTTTTTTGGAAACACTGGCTTACATTTAACGGCTAATTCCTCTCTACCTCTCATTCTCTCCTTACCTGAAATGCAGGCAAGCTTTACCAGGACTAAATACTATATTAAAACAGACCCATTTGTTGAGCACCTAACAGGAGACAGGAACTGTTCTAGGAGTTGGGCAAACAGTGACAAAGAAATCAGAGTCTGATCTTATGGAGCTTCTACTCTTGGAGAAAAAAACATCATTTTTTTTCACTACCTGACATGTTTTATTTTTTTACCTGACATTTTATATGTGTAACTGTTTATGAAATGTTTTGTACTGAAAAGCACAATGCACTGACAGAAAAACCGGGCAGAGTAAGGAGAGAGAAGACAGTCATAATGCTATGTGTGTGTTTGGGAAGTGGGTAAGTTCAGGGAAAGCTTCTTTTCTAAGCAGGCAATCAAAGACCTTAAGAAGCTGAAGAAGCAACTGATCACCATTAACCTATTAACGGTCAAATTGAAATGCCTCTTGAATTGTTAATCTCCCTGGATCTTCCTACATCATGAGGCACTGCTGACCAATCCCTTCCACCCTTAAAGTCCTTTCTCTCTTGGCTTCAATGATATTTCTCTCTCCTAAGCCCAAGTGTTTCAGATGTCACACGCTAGCAGGGTTTGACCTGGTTCATCCTTAGATTCCTACAAATAGCAGGTGCTATAGGCTTTCTACAGCATATTCAATAAATATTAGTTCTCCCCCACGTCCCTTTCTTGACAATTTTTAGACATTTTCAAAAACTGCCCCATCCTCTAACTTCCTTTCCTGTTCAACCTTCAAGCGTCAGTTCCCCACAAATTTTTTCTCAGTTTGTTAAATATAACTTTCCTGGGGAAACACATCCCTTTGCTGTCACTTACAAGCTGATGACTACTAAACTAAAAACTCCAAATAGGTATTTACAGGCAGTTATAAAGCTTTTGCGCCAAATACGGCCTGAGTACCATACCAATACAACATTTCTAAAGCCAAAATCATGACCTCATCTTTCATACTTTTCTTCTTCTTGGATAAAGATATTCATATGATGTCTTAGTCCATGCTAGAAAACAGCTTTATCTTTGATTCCTCTTCCCACTCACATTCAGCAGTTCTACTTCATCCTTCAATTGCAGAAATGTCTTCTGTACCCATCCCCCCTTTTTCATTCCTGCAACTTCTGCCTTAGTTCAAATCTTCATCACATATATGCATTGCCAGACTTTCCCTTCTCCAATCTACGCTGTTTGCGTAATTATCTAGTGAGACTGCCCACAATCCCTTTCAAGCCTGCTACATTTTACCTGTACTGAGCTGCTCATAAGGTCCTAACACACTTTCTATGATCTGATCCATCCAACAAACAAGCCCTAAAGGGGGCCTCCTATGTACTAGGCACTTTGCCAAATGCTTTACATGTGCTACATCATTTAATACTTAATATAATTCACGCAGATTTGAATGTATCAGCTCCATTTTTGGGTATTTTACCTGATAGAAAAAACGGGCCAGAGTAAGGAGAGAAGACAGTCATAATGCTATGTGTGTGTTTGGGAAGTGGGTAAGTTCAGGGAAAGCTTCTTTTCTAAGCAGGCAATCAAAGACCTTAAGAAGCTGAAGAAGCAACTGATCACCATTAACCTATTAACGGTCAAATTGAAATGCCTCTTGAATTGTTAATCTCCCTGGATCTTCCTACATCATGAGGCACTGCTGACCAATCCCTTCCACCCTTAAAGTCCTTTCTCTCTTGGCTTCAATGATATTTCTCTCTCCTAAGCCCAAGTGTTTCAGATGTCACACGCTAGCAGGGTTTGACCTGGTTCATCCTTAGATTCCTACAAATAGCAGGTGCTATAGGCTTTCTACAGCATATTCAATAAATATTAGTTCTCCCCCACGTCCCTTTCTTGACAATTTTTAGACATTTTCAAAAACTGCCCCATCCTCTAACTTCCTTTCCTGTTCAACCTTCAAGCGTCAGTTCCCCACAAATTTTTTCTCAGTTTGTTAAATATAACTTTCCTGGGGAAACACATCCCTTTGCTGTCACTTACAAGCTGATGACTACTAAACTAAAAACTCCAAATAGGTATTTACAGGCAGTTATAAAGCTTTTGCGCCAAATACGGCCTGAGTACCATACCAATACAACATTTCTAAAGCCAAAATCATGACCTCATCTTTCATACTTTTCTTCTTCTTGGATAAAGATATTCATATGATGTCTTAGTCCATGCTAGAAAACAGCTTTATCTTTGATTCCTCTTCCCACTCACATTCAGCAGTTCTACTTCATCCTTCAATTGCAGAAATGTCTTCTGTACCCATCCCCCCTTTTTCATTCCTGCAACTTCTGCCTTAGTTCAAATCTTCATCACATATATGCATTGCCAGACTTTCCCTTCTCCAATCTACGCTGTTTGCGTAATTATCTAGTGAGACTGCCCACAATCCCTTTCAAGCCTGCTACATTTTACCTGTACTGAGCTGCTCATAAGGTCCTAACACACTTTCTATGATCTGATCCATCCAACAAACAAGCCCTAAAGGGGGCCTCCTATGTACTAGGCACTTTGCCAAATGCTTTACATGTGCTACATCATTTAATACTTAATATAATTCACGCAGATTTGAATGTATCAGCTCCATTTTTGGGTATCTGAGGAAACTGAGGGTCAGATCAACCAAATCATAAAGCTAAAAAGAAAACAAACAAAACAAGGATCCAAACACAGGTCTGTACAATATACTGGCTATTAAAATCATCTGGCATCAAAGTCAGTACCCAAAAATAAACAACCAAAATCAGTTGCGATAAATTAATAAAGAGGAAGAATTACTCAGTTACACCGCTGTTCAGACTGGGTGTGCGTGCTAAGTCGCTTCAGTCGTGTCCGACTTTGTGCATCCCTAGGACTGTAGCTGCCAGGCTCCTCTGTCCATGGGAGTCTCCAGGCAAGAATACCGTGCCCTCCTCTAGGGAGCTTCCCAACCCAGGAATTGAACCTGCATCTCTTTCTTATGTCTCCTGCATGCATACGCAGGTTCTTTACCACTAACGCCACTTGGGAAGCCTCGGGAAAAACAGAACAAAGACCCCGGATGGGACAGCATGCTTTTCTTCAGCTACATCAAGAGCTACATTAGCAAAGAGCAATCAGACTTCTTATCAGTTTCCGAGGGCAGTACACTAAGATCTTGGAGAAGGAAATGGCAACCCACTCGAGTATTCTTGCCTGGAGAATCTCTAGGGCCAGAGGAACTGGACACGACTGCAGCAACTGAGCACACTAAGATCTACTAATTGTAGCCGTCCAGAAGAGAACCAGACAGCTTGATCCCTGTCACAATTGTTAAGAGTCACTTATCAATATATTAGGAAAGGAATGACAATACATATGCATAAAACCTGCTTCGGGTTTCTCATCTCTCCGTTTTACAGATTTGAAAAGCTTAAAAGAGACTCAACTCTCCCAAGTCTAGAACTACTCCTACTGCCTTTGGACATATCTATGGTGCATGAGATTTAGGTGAGAAGCACTTAATTATCTAGTGAGACTGCCCACAATCCCTTTCAAGCCTGCTACATTTTACCTGTACTGAGCTGCTCATAAGGTCCTAACACACTTTCTATGATCTGATCCATCCAACAAACAAGCCCTAAAGGGGGCCTCCTATGTACTAGGCACTTTGCCAAATGCTTTACATGTGCTACATCATTTAATACTTAATATAATTCACGCAGATTTGAATGTATCAGCTCCATTTTTGGGTATCTGAGGAAACTGAGGGTCAGATCAACCAAATCATAAAGCTAAAAAGAAAACAAACAAAACAAGGATCCAAACACAGGTCTGTACAATATACTGGCTATTAAAATCATCTGGCATCAAAGTCAGTACCCAAAAATAAACAACCAAAATCAGTTGCGATAAATTAATAAAGAGGAAGAATTACTCAGTTACACCGCTGTTCAGACTGGGTGTGCGTGCTAAGTCGCTTCAGTCGTGTCCGACTTTGTGCATCCCTAGGACTGTAGCTGCCAGGCTCCTCTGTCCATGGGAGTCTCCAGGCAAGAATACCGTGCCCTCCTCTAGGGAGCTTCCCAACCCAGGAATTGAACCTGCATCTCTTTCTTATGTCTCCTGCATGCATACGCAGGTTCTTTACCACTAACGCCACTTGGGAAGCCTCGGGAAAAACAGAACAAAGACCCCGGATGGGACAGCATGCTTTTCTTCAGCTACATCAAGAGCTACATTAGCAAAGAGCAATCAGACTTCTTATCAGTTTCCGAGGGCAGTACACTAAGATCTTGGAGAAGGAAATGGCAACCCACTCGAGTATTCTTGCCTGGAGAATCTCTAGGGCCAGAGGAACTGGACACGACTGCAGCAACTGAGCACACTAAGATCTACTAATTGTAGCCGTCCAGAAGAGAACCAGACAGCTTGATCCCTGTCACAATTGTTAAGAGTCACTTATCAATATATTAGGAAAGGAATGACAATACATATGCATAAAACCTGCTTCGGGTTTCTCATCTCTCCGTTTTACAGATTTGAAAAGCTTAAAAGAGACTCAACTCTCCCAAGTCTAGAACTACTCCTACTGCCTTTGGACATATCTATGGTGCATGAGATTTAGGTGAGAAGCACTTAAAGGCTTTATTCTAACTGCATAATCAATGCAGAAGTGTTCAGATACACACTATACAAAATCATTTATATGTGGTTCTGAACTACAATGTACAGCCTAACAGCTTAACTCCTTAAATCCAGGAAGCATAGAAGTCCAAGAAAGACCAAACGTAATGTAAGAGATATACGATCTGCATCCAAGTAATTTTTAAAGAGTATTTTCATTTTTCAGGGGTCCATATGTTTTCTGCTTTGACAATCAAAATTAGTCTGCTAACTGACTTCAACTAAAAATATGGGTCTACTGTCAAGCAGTGCAATATTTGCTCAACTCTTATGTATTAAGCAAATTCTCAAAGATTTTCTACTGAAAACAGCAAGAAAATATTCATTAGACACCTTCAAGATGCTAGGTTTTAGTTTACAATAAGGAAAAACTTTCTCTTATCACTGTATTAATGAGTCACTGTTCATTAAATGAAGTCACAGAGGAATGAATTAATGAATTCCTCATTAAGACTCTGTAAAGTGTGACGTAACATCGCCTAATTTTTACAAAGGAGGAGAAAGGCACTAACTTCAACAAAAGACTCTTAAAGCTTTTAATATGTTATTACCACTTGAAATACCAATATTCAATTGTTTTACCCTAGAAAAAGAATAAATTCATATATTTTAACCTAATTCATTACAATTAAACACATCAGAGTTAATGATAGCAACTTATTTTGCTAAAAAAAATATATTAAACAATGCGTAAAGAACAAATACTGTTTACCATGGAAGACCACAAGCTAAGCCCCTAAAACATGCCCATGATAATAAACCATATTATAGGAGAATACATGTTTTCCTCCACCCAAGTAATTGAGTATTATAATAGGCTTTCATTATATTTAAAAGCATTCTTGGTAAGAGCTCAGCACCTTAAGAATCACAAAGACACGACGGACAGGAAGCTGTCCGAGAAAGAGCCTATTTGGGAAGAGTTCTCAGGCGAGATCCACAGGTCCAAGAGGTGGACCAGTGAAGTCTCGCCCTGGAGATGGGAAGAGGAGGTTTCATTTGGGAGAAGGGGAAAGAAAAGAAAGGTGGGGGGGGGGGGGCGGTTTCTTAGAGCAGGCACAGAAACAAAGTCTTTGTTTCAACTAAGCAGGAAATTAGTAAGTCGGCTGTCCTTGCCTTGTCTGTGGCATGGGGGTGTGCAGTTCTTATGACTTTCTACACCTGGTGGACAATCTTCATGGCCAGGGCGAGCTCTTTGTTGCCGGCCTTGAGAAACTCCCAGGCACCAGCAGATCACAAACAGGCCACTTGCCGCTGAGTGTTAACCCTTTAATAGCCCAGAAACCTAACAAGTACTAGTGTCGACACTGCTAAAACAGAAGAGTCACTAAAATGTAGGCTCAATGAGAGCAGGGCTTTGACTTTTTATTTTTTCTTGCATCCCCATGGCCTCTCATGGATAAAATCCTAACATACGAAATACCTACTTTGTGTCAGACATTTAGATGTTCAGTATACATAAATCAAAACTCAGATACAGATCTTTGCCTCTAGTACAAATGCTAATAGAAAGCTGCAGAAAAATCGTTCTAAAGCACTGTATGTGTATTATAATAACTTTATGAGAATCCAAGGACCCATGATCCTAGGCTAAAATACTGCCACATGCTTGAAAATTTTATTTAAAAAAATAAGTTGCCCTCAGGAATTCTCTGAACAAAAACGCCTTAAGTAAGGAATACCACTACAATTCCTATTTCATGGGCACTGTGATTTGCCTTAAATAAATAAGCAAAGAACAAGAACTTCATTTGTCACAATAACCTGCAGCTGCCCACAAATGGAAAATCATCACAGTTTTTGATTATCATCCTCAAAGTGTTTACTATGAGCTTCACCTGGAGCAAAAACGTGAAATAGTATCACACCCATTATTGCATTTGCTTTTCGGTGAGCCTATTTCACTGTACAAAGTTATCAGTTATTACTGTTCCTTTTATAACACGAGTTGAAATAATTCACTCTCTAGCATGCTCAACCCATCTAACAGGGCTCAACACCTCTGTTGATTAATTCCACCTGAATCTAGGTAAATTAGGCGGGGAGCTAAGTCATGACAACAGGACGGTGAAAGAGCCTATTTGGGAAGAGTTCTCAGGCGAGATCCACAGGTCCAAGAGGTGGACCAGTGAAGTCTCGCCCTGGAGATGGGAAGAGGAGGTTTCATTTGGGAGAAGGGGAAAGAAAAGAAAGGTGGGGGGGGGGGGGCGGTTTCTTAGAGCAGGCACAGAAACAAAGTCTTTGTTTCAACTAAGCAGGAAATTAGTAAGTCGGCTGTCCTTGCCTTGTCTGTGGCATGGGGGTGTGCAGTTCTTATGACTTTCTACACCTGGTGGACAATCTTCATGGCCAGGGCGAGCTCTTTGTTGCCGGCCTTGAGAAACTCCCAGGCACCAGCAGATCACAAACAGGCCACTTGCCGCTGAGTGTTAACCCTTTAATAGCCCAGAAACCTAACAAGTACTAGTGTCGACACTGCTAAAACAGAAGAGTCACTAAAATGTAGGCTCAATGAGAGCAGGGCTTTGACTTTTTATTTTTTCTTGCATCCCCATGGCCTCTCATGGATAAAATCCTAACATACGAAATACCTACTTTGTGTCAGACATTTAGATGTTCAGTATACATAAATCAAAACTCAGATACAGATCTTTGCCTCTAGTACAAATGCTAATAGAAAGCTGCAGAAAAATCGTTCTAAAGCACTGTATGTGTACTATAATAACTTTATGAGAATCCAAGGACCCATGATCCTAGGCTAAAATACTGCCACATGCTTGAAAATTTTATTTAAAAAAATAAGTTGCCCTCAGGAATTCTCTGAACAAAAACGCCTTAAGTAAGGAATACCACTACAATTCCTATTTCATGGGCACTGTGATTTGCCTTAAATAAATAAGCAAAGAACAAGAACTTCATTTGTCACAATAACCTGCAGCTGCCCACAAATGGAAAATCATCACAGTTTTTGATTATCATCCTCAAGGTGTTTACTATGAGAGCTTCACCTGGGAACAAAAACGTGAAATAGTATCACACCCATTAATGCATTTGCTTTTCGGTGAGCCTATTTCACTGTACAAAGTTATCAGTTATTACTGTTCCTTTTATAACACGAGTTGAAATAATTCACTCTCTAGCATGCTCAACCCATCTAACATGGGCTCAACACCTCTGTTGATTAATTCCACCTGAATCTAGGTAAATTAGGCGGCGGGGGGAGCTAAGTCATGACAACAGAATCCCTCAATTCTGCAGGGTTGTTCATCCCCAGAACGATTAAACACAATTTGAAAAGGAATCCTGAAATGGCTCTTACCAATCCTATGTTTTTTTTCCCCTCCCTTTGTTGTTTTTAAGCGAAGGCTGTATTACACAGACTAATAGGGGTAATAAGAAGAGAGAAGTGAAAGAATTGAGAACAAAGCAAAATCTGGAGCCCTGATACTGCACAAAGATAAACCCAAAGATAAGGAATAAATGTGGGCTCTTCCTTAGAGTCCCCGTGAATAAACCCTTAAACCCTTCAGTTAACCTATTGTCCTGGCTCTCAAGCTAGCCAGTGGCACTTCCTTGAGAGATGCTCTTGGCTTCCCTCCCATAAAAAGATGCTGTAGAAACGGAAAAACGGTTACCTAGGGGAACCAAGGAAAGTGGCCAAGGAAAGTAGCAGAAGCTCGAGGCTGGAGACACACCCCGGGGCTCCAGCAAAGGCTGGCGGTGGGGAAGCGTCAACATAACCGGAGTCCATTTTGCAAGGAAAATAAAATCTGGTTAGAGGCTTTTTCTCTTCTTGATAGCACGCCGACCTACCATTCCTTTCCAGAATGAATAGCTTTTTAGACAAAATTCTAAAACAAAATCTCTTTGTTGGGTTTTAAGAGACACAGGCCCTTTTTTTTTCTTTTTCTTTTAGAACTGCATATGGCCACCAGGAGGCAGAAATCTATTATTTGTTATTTATCAATATTTACAGAAATATGACTGAAGAGTAGAAATAATTAAAAATATAAAGGTATATCTTCATTTTACACGAGATAGATGAATGATGATTTAATGACTGTTAAATAACTTGATTTTCCTGTCTGAGGAACAAGCCTTATTTAACACAAATATTTATTCAAGGACAATTATGTAAAATATTTAACTGATCAAAATGTTTGCAACATAGAATTTGTTTAGGGTTAAGAGGAGAATTCTTATTAAATATTGTTAACAACAATAAAATGTTATCCCTTCTCAACCTTTGGGCTAAGATCAAGTGTAGTATTTGCTCTTATCAGTTTAATATCTAATAATAAAACAGTAAAATTTTATAAGTCAACTCTTCCGGTTTAGTATATAGCTTCATAATCCCTATATATGCTGGCAGTGGTTTTGAGGGCTTCAGGTCCATTTTGTTTTTAAATTAAAATAAAAAGTACTTTTTTAGCATGTATGAATAATATGTGAATATTCCATTAGTCATATAGATAATGCTGTATGCTGGAAATCGGTAGCTGGAGAAAGAGAAGTCTCTTAGTCTAGAAACTGGGCTAGGAGGTATGGTCTATAGAGGAAAAGGGAGACTTTTGAATCTCTCTTCAGAGCAGCAGTCTCTAGACTTTTTTGGCACCAGGGACCAGTTTCTTGGAAGACAATTTTTCCATGGACTGAGATAGAGAGGATGGTTTCAGGATGATTCAAGGGCATTACATTTATTATTCATTTGATCTCTATCATTATTATGTTGTAATATATAGTGAAAGAATTATTTTATCTCTATTATTATTATGTTGTAATATATAATGAAAGAATTATGCAGCTTACTATAAAGGAGAATCAGCAGGCTCCCTGAGCTTGTTTTCCTGCAACTAAATGGTCCCATCTGGGGATTATGGGAGAGCAATGGAGAGCAGCTGTAAATACCAACAAAGCTGCCCTTGCTTGCCCGTCACTCACCTTCTACTGTGCAGCCTGATCTCCTAACAGGTCACAGACTGGTGTCAGGAGCTGGGGACCCCTGCTTTAGAGCATCTCCCAAGTAACTGGAGAGCCTGCACATTCTGGACTGAACTTAACTAGACTGAAATTAAGAAACCTTCCTTTGATAAACTAATTAATCTCTACTCTCTCCATGTTTCCTCTTTTTCATTTCCTTGGTATTTATCAGACTCTGTCTGGTATCAGTTTTACTAAGGGGAAACCAAGAGAAGGGAATTTTGTCTGCACTTAAGTCAGAAAGTTAAGAAGAAACAAACCAGAGATTTTAGTAAGAAGTCAAAGTCATCAAATGACTGAACCTGTCCAGTGATTCTGCCAGTTCATAATGTCCTTGTGTTTTATTACATTATGAGTATTTATGGCCCCTTCTACTTTCTATGGACATTGTGAAATTGCAAAGGTATCATTTACAAGAAAAAGTTAAGAGCTGAACTTGAGCTGACCCCAAGGCAGTCCTGAAGTGATTTTCCTTTCTCTGTTTCTCCCTCCCCCAATTCAAATTTTGCTCCTCAAAATTCAACTATCTTATCTTAAAGTGAATGTTCTATTTCATTTGCTAGCGTCCAATTAAACCCAATTTTACTAGTCAGTAAGCCTCGCACTGTCGGAGATCATCCCTATGGTTAAACCATTGCATAATTAGTATCCTGAAAGCATCAGGCATGTAGAAGGAACTTGTTCACACTTGTTCAGGATGTCAACAAGCAAAACTTTTGTGCCATTGGGTAGCACTGCCTATAAAGAGGTGAAAGCACTTTGACTATTCTCTCTGAGTTATCAAAGACCATAAATATAAAGCAATACAATGTCAATAGCTAGTATTTATACTAAATGTCAGACAATGTTTTCAGAGCTTTATATGTATTAACTAATTTTTAAAAATTCTTTTTATCTATTATTATTCAAAATTCTTAAGAGATGCTATTATTATGTCGTGGGCACTGTGTTGGAGCTTACTCTGATTACTATTCTCACTAGCTCTCGCTAAGAGAAACTATATTGAATAGCTCAGAGACCTTTCCACGAACACTGCGTGGTCCCCTCAGGGTGTGATCCTCGGACCTAGACAATAAAGTATCGTGGTCTCAAGTACTGTCAAACCAAGAGTGGGTTTATTAATTATCAAATAAAGGCAAGCACAAGTAATCAGAAATAATCAGAACTCAATCAAATGCAAACAGATGTTCTTACCCCAGAGCTGGAGAGTCTCAACTTCCCATCGGGTGCAGCCAATCTCCGTGGGAGAGGCTACTGCACAATCTTCCTTCACTCTTTTACATTTTTTTCAACTAGAAATCTCAAGTTAATTAATAATCATGAAGAAGCTTTCTGTCTCTCTAGAGATGTAAAAGAGGTCATCACTGGAGCCCTTTGCTCCTCTACCAACACTTTTGTTCTCCAGGGGAAACATTTGTTTATAGAAAAAAACATTCTTACAATTCTTAGTTACCAAGGAAACTTGAGTTGTAAAAAGCCTGTTTCATTAGCATTGAAAACGGGTAAGAGGAAGAGGTTTTTGCACTCTGTATTAGCACTTCTATCAATGTTTGCTAAAGGTAATAGTTTGAAACTGCTAATCTTTTGAGTGGGGCTATTCTGGCCCAGGCTTTTATCAGTAACTAGCTATCTATTTTTTCTCGGAGGAGGTTTCAGAGAAGGGAGGCTTGCAGGCAGCACTTATCATTAGCATAAGGAGACAATTGTCTGCTCAGCCTGGATATCTTTTCTTAACCTTTCTTGTGAAAAATGAACATGTCTTTAGTTGTCCATGACAATTACTTCCTTGTGCTGATGAGAATCTGATACCCAGAGTGGTCAAGTAAATTGGGCAAAATTATATGTCTTGTCAGTAAGAAGTCTAGCTTCTGGATCCATGCTATGAAAATCAATCTCTCCTAAGTATATTTTCCAAGTGTTTCCTAAATTTATCAGTCATTTGGAGTTCCACTGAATGGACAGATGAAAAATCAAGGTGTCTTTCTGATAGCTGGGGACCTTGTGAAATTTCTAATTGCTGGTGGTGGTGATGGTTGGTATCCTCTATTACCATCTCTCTCATAGTTGGTAACGGACTCTTTGGAATTTATAGTCATAGAGGTGAAAATTACTCTTGCCACCAGGGTCAATTATGTCATAAATGTCATGTATGCATTCCTCCCATCTGCTTTCTGTTATACCCTTGTCCTTCCCCAGTAGTTAGGGCCTATTTTCATACTTGCAGCAAACTTAAGGTTGATCCTAAAAGCTCAGGCATGGAGCTCCTTTCCTTTTTTTTTTCTCTTTCTCCCATGGAAACTTAAGTAGTGGCTAAGGAATGCAGAAAGAGTTAAAATGGTAAGCAATTAACTGGGTACTCTTGAGGATTATAAGAATCATGCAGCAATAGGACAGAGGAAAGCAGTGATCGGTGAGTGGGAGGTGAGCAATGTGGAAAGACACAATGTAAGTGAAGAAACTGAAGGGAGAAGTTGGTGGAATGAGGCAGGTGGGCCAAGTGGGATGGAGTCAAAGAGGAAGACAGCTGTGTTAGAATATTGTCAGATTGAACACGAAGGGAGAAACAGATGGTTGTGTTTTCCTATTTTCAGCTGCAAATGCTGTCTTTGCAAAGTCAGACTCATTCAAAATATTCTTGTATGGGCTGGAAGTACAACAAGGCACTGTTCTGAGAACAGGGAGGAGGAAAAAAAAAAAACCCGACACTGTAAAGCAATTGTGAGTCCAAGTGGCAGCCAGAACACTGCCGAGTGTTTCACACAATGAGAAGTTGTTTACTCAGGATTCACGGTAGCATGGACCTCAAGGATGCAATCCACTTTAATGTTTACTCAGATTTGCTGGCATTAGGAAATACCTTCATTGATGTGCTTTCCTTGATTAAGCTAATGAAGGAATGCTTGTGGAGGATACAAATTTTGAATTTTCTTAAAAATATATTCTAAACTCTTGAATGTGCAGAAGGCCACTGACTAGGAAAAATGAATGCTTTTTCCAGAGAGTTGAATGTACTAGACCAGAGGATGTGTTTGGTAACAAGAAGGGCTAGAGCAAAAGTCTGGGGAATTAAGTAATGAGGAAAAGGTACAAGCCTGGAACTTATATTAAAGCCTGATCAGTAGAAAGCTGATGTCAGTATTACAGGCTTCACAAAGCTGTTGTCCATTTGATCTGTTGATGGTTAGGGAGGTGAGACATGAAACTCAGGTGAAGCTCAAGTATGTACGTGCTGTGCATAGTCTCTTAGTCGTGTCTGACTCTTTGTGACCCCATGAACTACAGCCGCCCAGATTCCAGTCCATGGAATTCTCCAGGCAAGAATACTGGAGTGCATTGCCATGCCCTCCTCCAGGGGATCTTCCCAACCCAGGGATTGAACTGAGGTCTCCTGTGTCACAGGCAGACTCTTTGCCCTTTGAGCCACCAGGAAAGCCCATACACACACAGACACAGACACACACACACCCTTGTATCCCCCAAATGAACCTTTTCTCTCCTCAATCCTTAGAAAGCAGAGTAGGATATATCATTTGCCATGTTACAATATGGAAGTCAGACCACTTGAAATATAGCTGCCCTGACCTGAGATTATGTGTATAAAACAGAGCTGGATTTTGCAGAAATGACACCAAAACCAAAATAAGACAAAAAGTATGTACCATTGATTTTCATATTAGATATTAATGGACATATTTTAGATATTGATATATTGGGTTATTTTCATTTTAACATGGCTTCTAGAACATGTAAAATTTCATTTTGGCTTGTATTATTGTTCTTTAAGCTCTGGTAGAGTTGGAAAGGCATGAATAATGTCAGAGAAGATGGAGGTAGATTTCAGTTTTGGCTTTATAACAAAAAAGCTGTATGGGTCGTAGATAAGCTATTTGACCACTCTGAGCCTCACACCAGTCATTTGTAAGGAGAATGTATACTCCTTTCAGAGCAGTCATGAGGAAAGGGGTTTGTATAATCAAGGATCAAATACATGTTCAGAGCATGTGTTCGGAGCTATTATTCCCCTGAGAGAAGATCAACACGTCTTCTTCCCCACTTCCTATGGTGCTAAAAGGCCTTTTTTTCCCCTGTACTTGCACCACATGTTGTCAGAAGAAAGATTTTGTGTCTGTAAAAACTGAGGGTACGTCAGGACTGAGTAGAAAGCATGGATTAAGGACAGTGGCAGCTGCTTTGCCAGGCAGGATTCTGTTCTGTGCCTGGCTGCACACATCTCTCCGGCTTCTCACTTTTCCTCTGACGTCTGTTTTGTTCAGCTGTTGGATTCATAACCTTGATTCAAGTCCTTGTGTCTCTTTTTATCTTGAATCCCTTAGCCTGCCTGAAAAAACTTAACTCTTACTTTCAGAATTCTTCTGTTTCTATGTCAGGCCCTTTGACATGGAACCCATTTGTGTCTTGGGGTCTTTGTGCCTGGGACATGCCCTGATAGCCATACTCTTCCTATGAGTGATCTCTTGGACTGGGTCTGTCTGTGAGTTCTCAGTGAATTTCATCAGCTCCTGGATCTTCCAGGTTCACTTTACTGGGGTCTCAGATTTTGACTCCCCTACCTGGCTCAGTACCTCTCCTCAGAGTGTGCTCTAGCTAATTTGGATAATTTTGGAAATATACAATGCCATATTTTCCTACCTGTGTATCTCAGTCTCTGTTCATTTTCTATGTGAAATGTCTAATCTCTCTTCCTTTAATGAATAAATATATCAAAAATTTCATTTTCATTTTAACATGGCTTCTAGAACATGTAAAATTTCATTTTGGCTTGTATTATTGTTCTTTAAGCTCTGGTAGAGTTGGAAAGGCATGAATAATGTCAGAGAAGATGGAGGTAGATTTCAGTTTTGGCTTTATAACAAAAAAGCTGTATGGGTCGTAGATAAGCTATTTGACCACTCTGAGCCTCACACCAGTCATTTGTAAGGAGAATGTATACTCCTTTCAGAGCAGTCATGAGGAAAGGGGTTTGTATAATCAAGGATCAAATACATGTTCAGAGCATGTGTTCGGAGCTATTATTCCCCTGAGAGAAGATCAACACGTCTTCTTCCCCACTTCCTATGGTGCTAAAAGGCCTTTTTTTCCCCTGTACTTGCACCACATGTTGTCAGAAGAAAGATTTTGTGTCTGTAAAAACTGAGGGTACGTCAGGACTGAGTAGAAAGCATGGATTAAGGACAGTGGCAGCTGCTTTGCCAGGCAGGATTCTGTTCTGTGCCTGGCTGCACACATCTCTCCGGCTTCTCACTTTTCCTCTGACGTCTGTTTTGTTCAGCTGTTGGATTCATAACCTTGATTCAAGTCCTTGTGTCTCTTTTATCTTGAATCCCTTAGCCTGCCTGAAAAAACTTAACTCTTACTTTCAGAATTCTTCTGTTTCTATGTCAGGCCCTTTGACATGGAACCCATTTGTGTCTTGGGGTCTTTGTGCCTGGGACATGCCCTGATAGCCATACTCTTCCTATGAGTGATCTCTTGGACTGGGTCTGTCTGTGAGTTCTCAGTGAATTTCATCAGCTCCTGGATCTTCCAGGTTCACTTTACTGGGGTCTCAGATTTTGACTCCCCTACCTGGCTCAGTACCTCTCCTCAGAGTGTGCTCTAGCTAATTTGGATAATTTTGGAAATATACAATGCCATATTTTCCTACCTGTGTATCTCAGTCTCTGTTCATTTTCTATGTGAAATGTCTAATCTCTCTTCCTTTAATGAATAAATATATCAAAAAATCATTTCAGTGCTTTGTATGATCTTGCCTGTTGAGTGACATTTCTCCCCAACCATCTATATGGGATATTCCGTGTTCATCTGTCATTACACATTATACTCAGCTGTTTATTATAGATTTGTGTGTACTTGTCTAAATATTACTATTAAATGCGTACATTTCAATAAACCCTAGGGTCCCATATGGAGCCACATTCTAAAGAAGTCTCATCCCCAAAACAGAAATGATTGAGCAGTGTTTCCAATGTTTACACTAATCTCTTGGAGGATAGTAAAGAAGAGCTAATTGATGGCCTATAAAAATGCTCTTTTCTATCCTTTTGTCTGCATTACATTGATGCAGGTCTCTGTTTTCTCTTCACTGAAGACTCTTACTTGTCAATACTCCCCTCCACCCAACTGGGTCTTTAGAAACCCAGTTTCGCAACTATTTTTAATCCTCCAATTCTAAGCTATTTAGAATACAAGTTGACTTAAACATGTTTGCTGGATATTGGTTTTTTGTCTGCTTCAATCATTAACTCAATAGAGAACAATTATGGTACAGATTTTCATGAAAAAACATTTCCTCTGGTCATCACTCTAACCCGTGTCTAGATCTATTCTCCCACTTTTGTTACAAAGGCCTGGAAGTCGGCTGAGCAAAAAGCAACTTTCCATGAGACAGTAGGATAGAACAGAAGTTCCTTATAAGGATGAACAGAGTCATGATGGGGAAGGCTGGGAATGCTGCTAGAATAAAACATGATTTTTTTTTTGGTTTTATTGGTCAAAGATTTAAAAAAATTTCTTAAAAGTCTTAAAAAAATTTCACTCCTTTCAGCACTCAACACAGGGACTAGTAAAAGCTCAAAAAATATTTCCTAAATAAATATGATGACTTACTGAATTTATTTAGGACCACTTGGGAAGGCAGGTTCTGTTTAAATTGTCACTCTCTAGCTATAGCTATTTTTACATAACTTTTTGCTCTTAAAATTCAAAGCTATATATTGTTTTATGGATTTCAAAGAGCATATGGGATAAAAGAAAACTTAGAAATTTAATGGGACAGTCATATAGTCACACCATCCTACTCAAGTGAAATGTGTAAAATGAATCATAGCAGCCAAAGTGCACACATGTGTTCTGTTAAAAATCACCTACACAATTACTTCGGCCATTTTTAATTCTTTGCATCACAATCAAAAAGCACACTACTGGGCTTCCCCTGGTGGTCCAGTGGGTAAGGACACCGCCTTGCAGTGCAAGGGGCGCCGGTTCGATCCCTGGCCTGGGAGGATCCCACGTGCCGCGGAGTGACTGGACCCATGTGTCCAATTACTGAGTCGGAGCTCTGGAGCACATGCGCCCAGAGCCGGTGCTCTGCGACAACAGAGGCCACCGCGATGGGAGGCCCACACGGGCCAAAGAACAAAGACGGATGAAAATAGAGAAATGAAAGACCAATAGAAGTGGCCCGCCCGCTCCCCTCCCTCCCCAACCCGACCCCCGCCCTAAATAAATAAATAAATAAATAAATCTTAAAAAAAAAAAAGCACACTACTTCTTTATTTATGTTAGATTTCCAGTGTTAATTTGATTACTACTGTTCCTGTTTTTTTCCCCCCAAGTGATACAATATTTAGAAAAAATATAATTTAAGGTTATCCATATGTGTATAAATGGGCTTCCAGGTTGTGCAGTGGTAAAGAATCTGCCTGCCTGTCAATAAAGGAGATGTGGTTTAGATCCCTGCGTGGGGAAGATGATTTGGAGAAGAAAGAGGCAACCCAGTCCAGTGTCTTGCCTGGGAAATCCTACAGATAGAGGAGCCTGGTGGGACAGTCCATGGGGTTGCAAAGACTCAGACACGATTGAGTGACTGAGCATGCATTCATATGTGGATGTGTGTGTGTGTGTGTGTATCAATATGCTTTCTTTCTTGAGTATATAAAAACACATTTCTTATGTTATTTCCTTTTTTTCTATGAAGTCTTGCCATTGAATTTCACCATATTTTATCAGAACTCCTATTTCTTTAAACTACTAGTGTGTCTTAGAGTACACTTTGTTAAAGCATGTTCTTAGAAACTCCAGTGTACCCTCGTTCAAAGTTCACAAACCTCTCCCGACAGATCTTCCTCTCTGGCTACTGTGTTGCTTAGGTCTGGAGATTAAGCTACAATCTCCTTTTTTGGCTAATCTCAATTCCAGCAAACTGAAGGAAATTCGTATAACAGAACCTTTACCAAGATCGCTTTTTAGCTCAATGACATACTTTGACTTGCTAATTTATTTGTAATTGCATGACTTTAAACAGCTCATCTCTGTAAGTCATATCAAATCTTCGTTAGTGTATGTGTGTGCATCACAGTCTGAAAATACAATTTAAAATGTTTATTGCACTGACTGGGAAAAAAAGTGACGCAATTCAATTGTTGACTTTCTGCAATGCAATATTATGCAGTTTTACTATTTTCAAGCATTAACTTCATCTCTGAATTGCATTTTTCCCTTAACAGATATGGGTGTGAACATGTCTCTTAACTATATTATGAGCTTCAGGAGGGCAGACACTTATTAATACCTCTAAATATGTGTTGAGTATGTAATAGACAATGAGAACACAAAGATAAATAAAACAGGGCTACTGCCCTTGAGGAGGGCACATATTCATGTTCTGGTTGGAGAGATGCACATGAAAACAAAGAGCTGTAATTTAGTGAGATATATTTGCAGGTTAAGTGTTAGGGGAGAGAAATATATACAACAGTAAGTTTCCTAGGATGGGATTTGGGAATGGGGACGCAAGTCCAGAGGACTCAAAAAAGGATGAAGAGAGGCTAATCTGAAAGGTCCATGAGAACTTTACAACACATAGAAAGAATATCTTAGGGACATGAACACAGCTAATGTAGAGCAAGGAGTTATATACAAATAAAATATGGCATTTATATCAAGAAAAGTGTTATCTGGTTAAATTGAAGGGTTTTTTTCAGAGGAGTGAACCTGAGTTTTGTGTTAGAAAGTTACTTGGCTGTAAGATAGTTAGAAAGAGTGTCAAACAAGGCAGGGCACTGCTCAGACATTGTATTTGATAAGCAATTATTTGAAATGTTGAGGTATAGACAAAAAGAAGTGGGCATCCCAAGAGTTATTTAAAATTCAATGGAGTGAAAAAAATTAGAGGAAGAAGAGTTAAGAGAAGTCTGAGAAGTTTGATCTGAGGTGGTTGGGAAACCAGTACCACCATTATATGGGCTCTGTGACATAGGAAGGAAGGCATGTACGGGAATGGTGTCAAATACTAGATGTAGTGTGGGGATGTTGAATTGTAACATGCTTTTGGATGCTAAGCTATGCATTAGGTCAGGTTATTGGGAGGGACCTCTGGGCTCGAGCTGAGGATACGGGATTCATCATGGCTCATATGGTGACTAATGATGTTAGCGTGGAGGAAGAGTGTAGAGGGGGATTAGGGAAGAGGAAGAAAGATGGACTTCTAGGAGGTAGTGGGGACATCTACCCTAGGAAGAACTGGTCAAAGACAGTGAGGAGTGGCCAGAGAGAAAAGGACAAAAGATAATATTATGCAGTGGTACTATTTTCAAGCATTAACTTCATCTCTGAATTGCATTTTTCCCTTAACAGATATGGGTGTGAACATGTCTCTTAACTATATTATGAGCTTCAGGAGGGCAGACACTTATTAATACCTCTAAATATGTGTTGAGTATGTAATAGACAATGAGAACACAAAGATAAATAAAACAGGGCTACTGCCCTTGAGGAGGGCACATATTCATGTTCTGGTTGGAGAGATGCACATGAAAACAAAGAGCTGTAATTTAGTGAGATATATTTGCAGGTTAAGTGTTAGGGGAGAGAAATATATACAACAGTAAGTTTCCTAGGATGGGATTTGGGAATGGGGACGCAAGTCCAGAGGACTCAAAAAAGGATGAAGAGAGGCTAATCTGAAAGGTCCATGAGAACTTTACAACACATAGAAAGAATATCTTAGGGACATGAACACAGCTAATGTAGAGCAAGGAGTTATATACAAATAAAATATGGCATTTATATCAAGAAAAGTGTTATCTGGTTAAATTGAAGGGTTTTTTTCAGAGGAGTGAACCTGAGTTTTGTGTTAGAAAGTTACTTGGCTGTAAGATAGTTAGAAAGAGTGTCAAACAAGGCAGGGCACTGCTCAGACATTGTATTTGATAAGCAATTATTTGAAATGTTGAGGTATAGACAAAAAGAAGTGGGCATCCCAAGAGTTATTTAAAATTCAATGGAGTGAAAAAAATTAGAGGAAGAAGAGTTAAGAGAAGTCTGAGAAGTTTGATCTGAGGTGGTTGGGAAACCAGTACCACCATTATATGGGCTCTGTGACATAGGAAGGAAGGCATGTACGGGAATGGTGTCAAATACTAGATGTAGTGTGGGGATGTTGAATTGTAACATGCTTTTGGATGCTAAGCTATGCATTAGGTCAGGTTATTGGGAGGGACCTCTGGGCTCGAGCTGAGGATACGGGATTCATCATGGCTCATATGGTGACTAATGATGTTAGCGTGGAGGAAGAGTGTAGAGGGGGATTAGGGAAGAGGAAGAAAGATGGACTTCTAGGGAGGTAGTGGGGACATCTACCCTAGGAAGAACTGGTCAAAGACAGTGAGGAGTGGCCAGAGAGAAAAGGACAAAAGATAATGAACTAAATTAAATACACCCACAGTGAATAAGATTAAATTCCATAGTGTTGGCTAATAAAATATACACAAATGATTGGTGGAGCTAAGATGGCAGTGTAGAAGGACGTGCACTCATCTCTCCGGCAAAATCGCCTGAATTGCAACAAGTTCCTGAAAACCATCGACAGGAGGAGGTTGGATCTGATCACGGAGAGGATACCCCACATGGAAGAACAAAGGAGAAGCCGCATCAAGACGGTAGGAAGGGTGCAATCGCACTTTTAAAAGTCAAACCTCATACCCGCCAGAGAGGCTGGGCAGGAAGGCGCAAAGCCTGTTGCAGATCAAGACCCAGGAAAGCAGTGGTGACGCCCACAAGGGACTGAGCCAGACCTGCTTTGGAGGGTCCAAGTGCCCCCTTGAGCTAGAAGTGCCCTTGAACAGTCCTCGGAAGGACAGCACTCAGTTTCCTTTGGAGGAGGCTACCATTAATCAGATCACAGAGCCCCCAAGGACGACTGGAAACTCTGTGCGCACTGTGATCCGGTAGAGGGGAATAGCGATCCGGCATGAGACTGAGCCAGACTCACCTCTGAATAATCTGACGTCTCCCGTGGTGGCAGGGGTCGACGGTGGCATGCAGCAGGGTCGAGGTCACTGCGGAAGTGCTTCCCATAGAGCATGTGGGAAGAAATCCTTTGTGAGACAGACGCCATTTTCCCTACTGTAGTTTGGCTGCTGGTCTAACTGCAGGGCTGCTGGTCAAGCTACAGGGAGGGAATTTAGCTCCACCCAGCAAGAAAAGGGATTTGGATAAGAAACTCCCAGGGCCAGCCTGGGTGGGCTTTTTAGTTCTAGAAGGATGCTAAGCTATGCATTAGGTCAGGTTATTGGGAGGGACCTCTGGGCTCGAGCTGAGGATACGGGATTCATCATGGCTCATATGGTGACTAATGATGTTAGCGTGGAGGAAGAGTGTAGAGGGGGATTAGGGAAGAGGAAGAAAGATGGACTTCTAGGGAGGTAGTGGGGACATCTACCCTAGGAAGAACTGGTCAAAGACAGTGAGGAGTGGCCAGAGAGAAAAGGACAAAAGATAATGAACTAAATTAAATACACCCACAGTGAATAAGATTAAATTCCATAGTGTTGGCTAATAAAATATACACAAATGATTGGTGGAGCTAAGATGGCAGTGTAGAAGGACGTGCACTCATCTCTCCGGCAAAATCGCCTGAATTGCAACAAGTTCCTGAAAACCATCGACAGGAGGAGGTTGGATCTGATCACGGAGAGGATACCCCACATGGAAGAACAAAGGAGAAGCCGCATCAAGACGGTAGGAAGGGTGCAATCGCACTTTTAAAAGTCAAACCTCATACCCGCCAGAGAGGCTGGGCAGGAAGGCGCAAAGCCTGTTGCAGATCAAGACCCAGGAAAGCAGTGGTGACGCCCACAAGGGACTGAGCCAGACCTGCTTTGGAGGGTCCAAGTGCCCCCTTGAGCTAGAAGTGCCCTTGAACAGTCCTCGGAAGGACAGCACTCAGTTTCCTTTGGAGGAGGCTACCATTAATCAGATCACAGAGCCCCCAAGGACGACTGGAAACTCTGTGCGCACTGTGATCCGGTAGAGGGGAATAGCGATCCGGCATGAGACTGAGCCAGACTCACCTCTGAATAATCTGACGTCTCCCGTGGTGGCAGGGGTCGACGGTGGCATGCAGCAGGGTCGAGGTCACTGCGGAAGTGCTTCCCATAGAGCATGTGGGAAGAAATCCTTTGTGAGACAGACGCCATTTTCCCTACTGTAGTTTGGCTGCTGGTCTAACTGCAGGGCTGCTGGTCAAGCTACAGGGAGGGAATTTAGCTCCACCCAGCAAGAAAAGGGATTTGGATAAGAAACTCCCAGGGCCAGCCTGGGTGGGCTTTTTAGTTCTAGAATAGGCTGAAATAAACAAGCAGTCAAAGAGGTCTTCAGATCCAACCATTGCCAGAGGCAAGAAAAAGACTGATGACTCCTCAATAGTCAGCAAGAGACAGAAGAACATAAAACACTATTTTCACATTTTGTCTGAAGCTGGAGTTACTGCTGGATTTTTAAAATTTCATTTTGTTCCTTATTCTTTTTTACTGATTTTTTTGGGTATTGTATTGTTTCAATTGTTTTTTTTTTTTTTTTTCCTTTTTTCCAAATCCACTCAGTGCACCCCACCCCCGCGTTGGTTTCTTTTTTTTTTTCTGGGTGTGTGAGAGTGGATGTGTTTATTTCCTCCATTGAATTCTATTGAAGCTACTAATCTTATCAGTAAGACTGAATATATTCAAGTTTACATCATTTTTTTTTCTTCTTTTTCCTTTTAAACTACACATTTTATTTTGGTATAAACTTCTGGTTCCACATTGGCCTTTTAAGGTTCTGTGGGGGGTTTGTTTGTTTTTATTGTTTTTGCTTTGTTTTTCTATATTTTTCTATATACTTATCTCTGTTTTAATTTTTAAAATTTTTCATTTGTACTACTACTTCCTCTATAATTCTTTGCTTTCTCTGATGCTCCTTTCCTATAGCACTAAACTCTCATACAAATCTTTATCTCCCTATATTTAACTTTTCAGTATTATTCTGTATTTCTCTTCTAACCTCCCTTTCTCTTCTTTTCCCACCATATTTCTTAGTCTGTTTTGTCCTCATTGCCTTATCCCCAACGGGAACCCTGCTCTAGCATTATTCTCCAATTGGTGCTCTAGCATTATTCTCCAATTTGTGCTCACCTTAGTTAGGTTATTAACTGGTGGATATCATTATTGGTTTTCTCTATTTGCCGTGCTAATGTATTGTACTGTATTTTAGGTTGGAATGCTTGGGTTATGTTACAGCTGTATATGTTTATGTGTATAATTCAATATGCTGGATAGTATTTACATAATATTCTAATTGCCATTTGTCAAAGGTATACCTTCTGTTTCTCATTCACGCATATATATTTTAATATGATTTAATGCCATAACAAACCAGCAGTGAAATCTTCATTCCCTGCTCAGGAAACAAGCCTCAGGGCTTTAGGGAGGGAGCACTAACTCCAAAACTCTACAATACTAGAGAACGCTTAACACTAGAGAGCACTATACAAGTGAGAACGCCAACAAGGGTAATCACTTGTATGCAAGTCCTGACATCACCCAATCACCAGCATCACTCAGAATAAGAAGCCCCCTCCAAACAACAAACACCAACAGACGTAACTCAAAGTCTGGGAAAAGGAAATACCAAACAGAGTCAGTTAAAAAATTAATAATAACAATGAAACGGCAGAGAAATACCACACGTGAAGGAACCATCTACAAACACACAAGATCAAATCAATGAAGAGAATTTGGACAAACTTTCTGAAAGTGATTTCAGAAGAATGATAGTAAAGATGATCAGACACTGAAAACAGAATGGTAGAGAAATTGTAAGACACAACTAACACACTGAATAAAGAAATACAAGAACTTACCAAAAAAGTAACAGAGACAAACAACTCAATTGCTGAACTGAAAAACACTGTAGAAGGAATCAAGAGCAGAGTATCTGAGACAGAAGACCAGATAAGCGAGCTGGAAGATAGAATGGTGGAAGTAACTGCTGAAAAGCAGAATCTAGCTTAAAGAATGAAAAGAGCAGAGGATAGCCTCAGAGACCTCTGGGATAATATCAAACGCACCAATATTTGAATTATAGGGGTTCCAGAAGAAGAAAAAAAGAGAGTCTATGAGAAAACTTTTGAAGAGATTATAGTTGAAAATTTCCCCAACATGGAAAAAGAAATAGTCAATCAAGTCCAAGAAGCACAAAGAGCAGCATACAGAATCAATCCAAGAAGAAACACACCAAGACACATATTAATGAAACTAACACAAAATAAACACAAGGACAGAATTCTCAAAGCAGCAAGGGAAAAGCAACTAGTGACATACAAGGGAAAGCCCATCCGTTTAACAGCTGATCTTTCAACAGAAACTCTGCAGGCCAGAAGGGAATGGCAGGACACATTTAAACGGCTCAAAGGGAATAATCTTCAACCAAGAATCCTCTACACTGCAAGGATCTCCTTAAAAATTGATGGAGACATCCAAAGCTTTACAGTCAAGCAAAAATTAAAAGAATTTAGTCACACCAAACCAGCCTTACAACAAGTATAAAAGAAGGAGAAGATCCACAAAACAAAGCCATCATAACATCTAAGAAGATGACAATAGGATCATTTGTATCAATAATTACTTTGAATGTCAATGGACTAAATGCCCCAACCAAAAGACACAGAGTGGCTGAATGGATTCAAAAACATGACCCATACATATGCCGCCTCCAGGAAACTCACTTCAGACCTAGAGACACTCATAGACTGAAAGTGACAGGCTGGAAAAAGATATTCCATGCAAATGGAAATCAAAAGAAAGCTGGAGTAGCAATGCTCATTCAGACAAAATAGACCTCAAAATAAAGAAGATTCGAAGAGACAAGGCAGGACACTACATAATGATCAAGGGATCGATCCAAGAAGAAGACATAACAATCATAAATATCTATGCACCCAGCGCAGGAGCACCCCAATACATAAGACAAACACTTTCAGACATAAAAGACATCAACACTAACACAATCATAGTAGGAGACTTTAACACTCCTCTCACACCAATGGACAGATCATCCAAACAGAAAATTAATAAAGAAACACAAGCCTTAAATGCCACACTGGAAAAGATGGACCTCATCGATATCTTTAGGATGTTCCATCCAAAAGCAGAAGAATACACTTTCTTCTCAAGTGCTCACGCAACATTCTCCAGGATAGACCACATCTTGGGCCACAAATCTAACCTCAGTCAGTTCAAGAAAACCGAAATTATAGGGGTTCCAGAAGAAGAAAAAAAGAGAGTCTATGAGAAAACTTTTGAAGAGATTATAGTTGAAAATTTCCCCAACATGGAAAAAGAAATAGTCAATCAAGTCCAAGAAGCACAAAGAGCAGCATACAGAATCAATCCAAGAAGAAACACACCAAGACACATATTAATGAAACTAACACAAAATAAACACAAGGACAGAATTCTCAAAGCAGCAAGGGAAAAGCAACTAGTGACATACAAGGGAAAGCCCATCCGTTTAACAGCTGATCTTTCAACAGAAACTCTGCAGGCCAGAAGGGAATGGCAGGACACATTTAAACGGCTCAAAGGGAATAATCTTCAACCAAGAATCCTCTACACTGCAAGGATCTCCTTAAAAATTGATGGAGACATCCAAAGCTTTACAGTCAAGCAAAAATTAAAAGAATTTAGTCACACCAAACCAGCCTTACAACAAGTATAAAAGAAGGAGAAGATCCACAAAACAAAGCCATCATAACATCTAAGAAGATGACAATAGGATCATTTGTATCAATAATTACTTTGAATGTCAATGGACTAAATGCCCCAACCAAAAGACACAGAGTGGCTGAATGGATTCAAAAACATGACCCATACATATGCCGCCTCCAGGAAACTCACTTCAGACCTAGAGACACTCATAGACTGAAAGTGACAGGCTGGAAAAAGATATTCCATGCAAATGGAAATCAAAAGAAAGCTGGAGTAGCAATGCTCATTCAGACAAAATAGACCTCAAAATAAAGAAGATTCGAAGAGACAAGGCAGGACACTACATAATGATCAAGGGATCGATCCAAGAAGAAGACATAACAATCATAAATATCTATGCACCCAGCGCAGGAGCACCCCAATACATAAGACAAACACTTTCAGACATAAAAGACATCAACACTAACACAATCATAGTAGGAGACTTTAACACTCCTCTCACACCAATGGACAGATCATCCAAACAGAAAATTAATAAAGAAACACAAGCCTTAAATGCCACACTGGAAAAGATGGACCTCATCGATATCTTTAGGATGTTCCATCCAAAAGCAGAAGAATACACTTTCTTCTCAAGTGCTCACGCAACATTCTCCAGGATAGACCACATCTTGGGCCACAAATCTAACCTCAGTCAGTTCAAGAAAACCGAAATTATATCAACCATCTTCTCGGACCACAATGCAATGAGACTGGAGATCAACTACCAGAAAAAAACCCCTAAAAACAGAAACACATGGAGATTAAACAATACATACCTAAAAAACCAACTGATCATTGAGGAAATCAAAGGAGAAATTAAACAATTCCTAGAAGAAAATGACAATGAACACACGACAGTGCAAAACCTATGGGATACTGCAAAAGCAGTTCTAAGAGGGAAATTTATAGCAATACAATCCCACCTCAAGAAACTAGGAAAATATGAAGCAGATGACCTAATCCTCCGCTTAAAACAGTTGGAGAAAGAAGAACAAAAGCATCCCAAAGCCAGCAGAAGAAGAGAAATCATAAAGATCAGAGAAGAAATAAATGAGAAAGAAACAAAAGAAACAATAGTAAAGATAAATAAAACAAAAAGCTGGTTCTTTGAAAAGGTAAACAAAATTGAGAAACCACTGGCCAGACTCATTAAGAAAAAGAGAGAGAAGAACCAGATCAACAAAATCAAAAACGAAAAAGGAGAGATTACAACAGATAATGCAGAAATCCAAAGGATTCTAAGAGACTATTATGAGCAACTCTATGGCAACAAACTGGACAACTTGGAAGAAATGGACAGTTTCTTGGACAGGATTAATCTCCCAAGACTGAGCCAGGAAGAAACAGAAACTTTGAACAACCCAATCACAAGCTCAGAAATCGAATTTGTGATTAAAAATCTACCCAAAAATAAAAGCCCAAGACCAGATGGCTTCACAGCCGAATTCTACCAAACATTTAAAGAAGAGCTAATGCCTGTCCTTCTAAAACTCTTCCAAAAAATTGCACAGGAAGGAAAACTCCCAAACACATTCTACGAGGCCACCATCACCCTGATACCAAAGCCAGGCAAAGACATCACAAAAAAAGAAAATTAATAAAGAAACACAAGCCTTAAATGCCACACTGGAAAAGATGGACCTCATCGATATCTTTAGGATGTTCCATCCAAAAGCAGAAGAATACACTTTCTTCTCAAGTGCTCACGCAACATTCTCCAGGATAGACCACATCTTGGGCCACAAATCTAACCTCAGTCAGTTCAAGAAAACCGAAATTATATCAACCATCTTCTCGGACCACAATGCAATGAGACTGGAGATCAACTACCAGAAAAAAACCCCTAAAAACAGAAACACATGGAGATTAAACAATACATACCTAAAAAACCAACTGATCATTGAGGAAATCAAAGGAGAAATTAAACAATTCCTAGAAGAAAATGACAATGAACACACGACAGTGCAAAACCTATGGGATACTGCAAAAGCAGTTCTAAGAGGGAAATTTATAGCAATACAATCCCACCTCAAGAAACTAGGAAAATATGAAGCAGATGACCTAATCCTCCGCTTAAAACAGTTGGAGAAAGAAGAACAAAAGCATCCCAAAGCCAGCAGAAGAAGAGAAATCATAAAGATCAGAGAAGAAATAAATGAGAAAGAAACAAAAGAAACAATAGTAAAGATAAATAAAACAAAAAGCTGGTTCTTTGAAAAGGTAAACAAAATTGAGAAACCACTGGCCAGACTCATTAAGAAAAAGAGAGAGAAGAACCAGATCAACAAAATCAAAAACGAAAAAGGAGAGATTACAACAGATAATGCAGAAATCCAAAGGATTCTAAGAGACTATTATGAGCAACTCTATGGCAACAAACTGGACAACTTGGAAGAAATGGACAGTTTCTTGGACAGGATTAATCTCCCAAGACTGAGCCAGGAAGAAACAGAAACTTTGAACAACCCAATCACAAGCTCAGAAATCGAATTTGTGATTAAAAATCTACCCAAAAATAAAAGCCCAAGACCAGATGGCTTCACAGCCGAATTCTACCAAACATTTAAAGAAGAGCTAATGCCTGTCCTTCTAAAACTCTTCCAAAAAATTGCACAGGAAGGAAAACTCCCAAACACATTCTACGAGGCCACCATCACCCTGATACCCAAACCAGGCAAAGACAACACAAAAAAGGAAAACTATAGGCCAATTTCACTGATGAACTTAGATGCCAAGATCCTCAACAAAATCCTAGCAAACAGAATTCAACGACATGTCAAAAAACTCATACATTATGATCAAGTTGGGTTCATCCCAGGCATGCAAGGCTTCTTCAACATCCGCAAATCAATCAACGTGATACACCATATCAACAAGTTGAAAGACAAAAATCACATGATCATCTCAATAGATGCAGAAAAAGCCTTCGACAAAGTACAACATCCATTTATGATCAAAACTCTTCAGAAAATGGGCACAGAAGGAACCTATCTCAACATAATAAAAGCCATCTATGAGAAACCTACAGCGAACATTATTGTTAATGGTGAAAAACTTAAAGCATTCCCTCTAAGATCAGGAACAAGACAGGGGTGTCCACTTTCACCACTGCTATTCAACATAGTCCTGGAAGTCCTAGCAACAGCAATAAGACAAGAGAAAGAAATCAAAGGAATCCGGATTGGAAAGGAAGAAGTCAAGCTCTCTCTTTTTGCAGACGACATGATATTATACATAGAAAATCCCAAAGACACGGTTACAAAGCTACTAGAGCTAATCAATGAATTCAGCAAAGTTGCAGGATATAAAGTCAACACACAGAAGTCACTGGCATTCCTATACACAAACAATGAAAAATCAGAAAATGAAATCAAAGAGGCAATCCCCTTCACCATTGCAACCAAAAGAATCAAATATCTAGGAACAAACCTACCCAAAGAAACAAAAGAATTGTACACAGAAAATTACAAGACACTCATGAGAGACATTAAAGAAGACTTAAACAGATGGAGAGATATTCCATGTTCCTGGATCGGAAGAATCAATATTGTGAAAATGACCATACTACCAAATATCATCTACAGATTCAATGCAATACCTATTCAACTACCACTGACATTTTTCACAGAACTAGACCAAATAATAACACAGTTCATATGGAAACACAGAAGACCTCGAATAGCCAAAGCAATCCTGAGGAAGAAGAATGGAGTTGGAGGGATCAGCCTCCCTAACTTCAGACTCTACTACAAAGCAACAGTCATCAAGACAGTATGGTACTGGCACAAAACAGAACTCTAGATCAATGGAACAAGATCCCCAGAACCCAGGAGATCAAAACTGCCTGTCCTTCTAAATCTCTTCCAAAATATTGCTTAGGACGGAACACTTCCAAACACATTCTACGAGGCCACCATCACCCTGATACCCAAACCAGGCAAAGACAACACAAAAAGGAAAACTATAGGCCAATTTCACTGATGAACTTAGATGCCAAGATCCTCAACAAAATCCTAGCAAACAGAATTCAACGACATGTCAAAAAACTCATACATTATGATCAAGTTGGGTTCATCCCAGGCATGCAAGGCTTCTTCAACATCCGCAAATCAATCAACGTGATACACCATATCAACAAGTTGAAAGACAAAAATCACATGATCATCTCAATAGATGCAGAAAAAGCCTTCGACAAAGTACAACATCCATTTATGATCAAAACTCTTCAGAAAATGGGCACAGAAGGAACCTATCTCAACATAATAAAAGCCATCTATGAGAAACCTACAGCGAACATTATTGTTAATGGTGAAAAACTTAAAGCATTCCCTCTAAGATCAGGAACAAGACAGGGGTGTCCACTTTCACCACTGCTATTCAACATAGTCCTGGAAGTCCTAGCAACAGCAATAAGACAAGAGAAAGAAATCAAAGGAATCCGGATTGGAAAGGAAGAAGTCAAGCTCTCTCTTTTTGCAGACGACATGATATTATACATAGAAAATCCCAAAGACACGGTTACAAAGCTACTAGAGCTAATCAATGAATTCAGCAAAGTTGCAGGATATAAAGTCAACACACAGAAGTCACTGGCATTCCTATACACAAACAATGAAAAATCAGAAAATGAAATCAAAGAGGCAATCCCCTTCACCATTGCAACCAAAAGAATCAAATATCTAGGAACAAACCTACCCAAAGAAACAAAAGAATTGTACACAGAAAATTACAAGACACTCATGAGAGACATTAAAGAAGACTTAAACAGATGGAGAGATATTCCATGTTCCTGGATCGGAAGAATCAATATTGTGAAAATGACCATACTACCAAATATCATCTACAGATTCAATGCAATACCTATTCAACTACCACTGACATTTTTCACAGAACTAGACCAAATAATAACACAGTTCATATGGAAACACAGAAGACCTCGAATAGCCAAAGCAATCCTGAGGAAGAAGAATGGAGTTGGAGAGATCAGCCTCCCAAACTTCAGACTCTACTACAAAGCAACAGTTATCAAGACAGTATGGTACTGGCACAAAAACAGAACTCTAGATCAATGGAACAAGATCGAGAACCCAGAGATCAACCCACGCACCTATGGGTACCTTATTTTTGATAAAGGAGGAGAAACTATAAAATGGGATAAAGACAGCCTCTTTAACAAGTGGTGCTGGGAGAATTGGACAGCTACATGCAAAAAAATGAAATTGGAACATTCCCTGACACCATACACTAAGATCAACTCAAAATGGATTAAAGACCTCAATGTAAGACCAGAAACCATCAAACTCTTAGAGGAGAATGTAGGCAAAACCCTCAAGGACATCAATCAAAGCAAGATCTTCTCTGACCCACCAACTAAAATAGCAGAACTGAAAAGAAAAATGAACATATGGGACCTTATGAAACTTAAAAGCTTTTGTACAGCAAAAGAAATTACAAAAAAGTTCAACAGACACCCCACAGAGTGGGAGAAAATCATAGCAAATGAAGCAACAGACAAAGAATTAATCTCCAAAATCTACAAGCAACTCAGACAACTCAGCACAGGGAAAATGAGCAGCCCAATCAAAAAATGGGAAAAAGATCTAAAGAGACGCCTCTCCAAAGAGGACATACAAATGGTCCAAAAATACATGAAACGATGCTCAACCTCGCTTATTATTAGAGAAAAATTAAAACCACAATGAGATACCACCTCACCCCTGTCAGAATGGCCATCATCAACAAATCGACAGACAACAAATGCTGGAGAGGGTGTGGAGAAAAGGGAACCCTCTTGCATTGCTGGTGGGAATGTAAATTAATACAACCTCTATGGAAGACAATATGGAGATTCCTTAAAAAACTAAAAATAGAAGCACCCTATGACCCAGCAATCCCACTATTAGGCCTATATCCTGATGAAATCAAAACTGAAAGAGGCACCTGTACCCCAATGTTCATTGCAGCTCTCTATACAATAGCCAGAACATGGAAGCAACCTAGATGTCCATCGACAAATGAATGGATACAGAAGCTCTGGTACATATATACAATGGAATACTACTCAGCTGTTAAAGGAAATGCAGAAGACTCAGTCCTAATGAGGTGGCTGGCTCTAGAACCTATCATAAAAAGTGAAGTAAGTCAAAAAGAGAAAGACAAGTATAGTATACTAACTCATATATATGGGATCTAGTAAGATGGTCATGATAATACACGCAGTGAACTCATGAAAAAACAGAGAATAGACATAAAGACATTGTGGAGACCGAACAGTGGGAGGGAGTAACAATGGAACCTATACTGTCATGTGTAGAAAAGATAGCTGTTGTCATTGTGCTAGGGGAATAGGAGTACCTACAACCACTTGGAGCGATGGTCTGGAGGGATGGGAGGGGGGGAACTGGGTGGGGGGAGGGTCAAGGGATATGCATCTGATTGATCTGGGAACATACATGTACAAAAATAAATAAATAAATAAATAAATTAATTAATTTAAAAAAAAAAGTTAAAAGTAAAATAAAGGTTCAAAAAATAAAAAAATAAAAAAATAAAAAAATTGATGGAGACAGCCAAAGCTTTACAGTCAAGCAAAAATTAAAAGAATTTAGTCACACCAAACCAGCCTTACAACAAGTATAAAAGAAGGAGAAGATCCACAAAACAAAGCCATCATAACATCTAAGAAGATGACAATAGGATCATTTGTATCAATAATTACTTTGAATGTCAATGGACTAAATGCCCCAACCAAAAGACACAGAGTGGCTGAATGGATTCAAAAACATGACCCATACATATGCCGCCTCCAGGAAACTCACTTCAGACCTAGAGACACTCATAGACTGAAAGTGACAGGCTGGAAAAAGATATTCCATGCAAATGGAAATCAAAAGAAAGCTGGAGTAGCAATGCTCATTCAGACAAAATAGACCTCAAAATAAAGAAGATTCGAAGAGACAAGGCAGGACACTACATAATGATCAAGGGATCGATCCAAGAAGAAGACATAACAATCATAAATATCTATGCACCCAGCGCAGGAGCACCCCAATACATAAGACAAACACTTTCAGACATAAAAGACATCAACACTAACACAATCATAGTAGGAGACTTTAACACTCCTCTCACACCAATGGACAGATCATCCAAACAGAAAATTAATAAAGAAACACAGTCCTAATGAGGTGGCTGGCTCTAGAACCTATCATAAAAAGTGAAGTAAGTCAAAAAGAGAAAGACAAGTATAGTATACTAACTCATATATATGGGATCTAGTAAGATGGTCATGATAATACACGCAGTGAACTCATGAAAAAACAGAGAATAGACATAAAGACATTGTGGAGACCGAACAGTGGGAGGGAGTAACAATGGAACCTATACTGTCATGTGTAGAAAAGATAGCTGTTGTCATTGTGCTAGGGGAATAGGAGTACCTACAACCACTTGGAGCGATGGTCTGGAGGGATGGGAGGGGAACTGGGTGGGGGGAGGGTCAAGGGATATGCATCTGATTGATCTGGGAACATACATGTACAAAAATAAATAAATAAATAAATAAATTAATTAATTTAAAAAAAAAAGTTAAAAGTAAAATAAAGGTTCAAAAAATAAAAAAATAAAAAAATAAAAAAATTGATGGAGACAGCCAAAGCTTTACAGTCAAGCAAAAATTAAAAGAATTTAGTCACACCAAACCAGCCTTACAACAAGTATAAAAGAAGGAGAAGATCCACAAAACAAAGCCATCATAACATCTAAGAAGATGACAATAGGATCATTTGTATCAATAATTACTTTGAATGTCAATGGACTAAATGCCCCAACCAAAAGACACAGAGTGGCTGAATGGATTCAAAAACATGACCCATACATATGCCGCCTCCAGGAAACTCACTTCAGACCTAGAGACACTCATAGACTGAAAGTGACAGGCTGGAAAAAGATATTCCATGCAAATGGAAATCAAAAGAAAGCTGGAGTAGCAATGCTCATTCAGACAAAATAGACCTCAAAATAAAGAAGATTCGAAGAGACAAGGCAGGACACTACATAATGATCAAGGGATCGATCCAAGAAGAAGACATAACAATCATAAATATCTATGCACCCAGCGCAGGAGCACCCCAATACATAAGACAAACACTTTCAGACATAAAAGACATCAACACTAACACAATCATAGTAGGAGACTTTAACACTCCTCTCACACCAATGGACAGATCATCCAAACAGAAAATTAATAAAGAAACACAAGCCTTAAATGCCACACTGGAAAAGATGGACCTCATCGATATCTTTAGGATGTTCCATCCAAAAGCAGAAGAATACACTTTCTTCTCAAGTGCTCACGCAACATTCTCCAGGATAGACCACATCTTGGGCCACAAATAAAATATACACAAACTACTGTTGTATTTAATCATCCAGGTCTAGTTCAGAGAACTAGAATAGGACTGGGTACAAAGATGTTAAGTGTTTTGCTTTGTATGTGACTGCTGTTTAGAGGATCTGGTAATAACACCAACAGCATCCCAGGGTAGAATGAAATAGGGAACTCTAAAATATCACAACACAATCTTGCCTATCTCTGGATGCATGGGCCCCAGGTTAGTGCCTATATGTAACAACCACTCATATGAAGACATGAACACTGTAGAATCTGAGAGAAACATTAAGGAGAGAATATGATCAGAGAGAAAGACACACATACGTAATGGTTGAAATAAACCTGGAGAAGAAAATCAGACTTTTTTCTTGGGATATGTAGATTCCATCCTCAAGAAGACTGATATTAGCATTTATAATTGTGAATTATAAAATCATTAGCTTTGATTTTAGGTGAAGCTTAAGACCTCTGTAACATCATCACTTTTGAATTCTCATATTGGCTAGATAATTGTTAATAATTTAACAATATTGAGAGTCCAGATGTCATTGGTTATGAAAAAAAAACTTAGCTGAAAGTCAAATTGCAAAAGGATAAGGAAAAGGAGAAACAGGAAAACAGGGAGTGTAGATTGCCACTTTAGAAAACAAGTAGTCAGGAGAAGCTGACAACCTGAGCACATCTGTGGCCAGGAGGAATGTCCGTGAAAAGGATTACCAACAAACCTCCTGTTAAGGTCAGAAAGACAATGGTTTAAAAACCTCAGATGAAGGAATAGCCTTAGACAGGAAGTGGGAAACTTCCTCTGCTCCCAAGGACAGGAGAAAGAATTGTGCAGCACTCCATCTAAATTGAAGTTGCAAACAATGAAGTGAAACTTACTCTGGTATCAACACTAACACAATCATAGTAGGAGACTTTAACACTCCTCTCACACCAATGGACAGATCATCCAAACAGAAAATTAATAAAGAAACACAAGCCTTAAATGCCACACTGGAAAAGATGGACCTCATCGATATCTTTAGGATGTTCCATCCAAAAGCAGAAGAATACACTTTCTTCTCAAGTGCTCACGCAACATTCTCCAGGATAGACCACATCTTGGGCCACAAATAAAATATACACAAACTACTGTTGTATTTAATCATCCAGGTCTAGTTCAGAGAACTAGAATAGGACTGGGTACAAAGATGTTAAGTGTTTTGCTTTGTATGTGACTGCTGTTTAGAGGATCTGGTAATAACACCAACAGCATCCCAGGGTAGAATGAAATAGGGAACTCTAAAATATCACAACACAATCTTGCCTATCTCTGGATGCATGGGCCCCAGGTTAGTGCCTATATGTAACAACCACTCATATGAAGACATGAACACTGTAGAATCTGAGAGAAACATTAAGGAGAGAATATGATCAGAGAGAAAGACACACATACGTAATGGTTGAAATAAACCTGGAGAAGAAAATCAGACTTTTTTCTTGGGATATGTAGATTCCATCCTCAAGAAGACTGATATTAGCATTTATAATTGTGAATTATAAAATCATTAGCTTTGATTTTAGGTGAAGCTTAAGACCTCTGTAACATCATCACTTTTGAATTCTCATATTGGCTAGATAATTGTTAATAATTTAACAATATTGAGAGTCCAGATGTCATTGGTTATGAAAAAAAAACTTAGCTGAAAGTCAAATTGCAAAAGGATAAGGAAAAGGAGAAACAGGAAAACAGGGAGTGTAGATTGCCACTTTAGAAAACAAGTAGTCAGGAGAAGCTGACAACCTGAGCACATCTGTGGCCAGGAGGAATGTCCGTGAAAAGGATTACCAACAAACCTCCTGTTAAGGTCAGAAAGACAATGGTTTAAAAACCTCAGATGAAGGAATAGCCTTAGACAGGAAGTGGGAAACTTCCTCTGCTCCCAAGGACAGGAGAAAGAATTGTGCAGCACTCCATCTAAATTGAAGTTGCAAACAATGAAGAAACACTGTTACAAACTTTTTGGACTTCTCTGGTGTCTCAGCTGGTAAAGACTGCACCTGAAATGTGGGAGACCTGGGTTTGCTCTCTGGGCTGGAAAGATTCCCTGGAGAAGAGAATGGCTGCCCACTCCAGTATTCTTGCCTGGAGAATCCCATGGGCAGTGGAGTCTGGCAGGCTACAGTCCATATGGTCACAAAGAGTGACTTTTTTCAATTTCCTACACTTTTTAGTCATTCAGAAGACAAGCAGAGAGAAAGGAGATGGCTTGGCTGCTTTTGATTGGACAGGAGCAGTTGAAAGACAAGCATGGAGATTGAAAACACTGAAGAGAAAAATGAACAGGGATTCCAGGCTGAGATAAAAGCTGCTGAGAAAATATCCTTCTTGATATGATAAGAAAGTAAATGTGGTGCAAATTGGAAAGATAATGAGTGACAGCCAGATTTGTTAACTTCAACTTTACAGTGAGAGATGGCCAGGACCCCAAATCCCCATTTCCTGGACTAGACAGATACAACACATTGACAAGAACAGACACAAGACTAATGTAAAGTGGTTTAAGTTTGCTAGTGTTTTGTCCCAGATTCCTGTATAATCTTTTATCCTGGGCACCTGAGTAAGAACTTACATCCTTCATTGCCTCTTTGGCTTAAGTCCTTGCCTGGATTCAGGCTGAAAGCTATTTGGTGTTTGTTTTCTTCTAAACCCTGCTTTGGTCTCTGTGTATGTGAAAAATAATAGTTTGAAAAGAGAACAACACCAAGATAAAACAACAACCACAACAACAACCCCTCTCTGTTCCTCTATCCTGTTATCCATAACATAGTAAAACGCTGTGTGTCTGTGAGCACTCTGTTTGATTGATTTTATAATTTTTCCATGAACACGGTGGGTGCACTGAAACCTTGAGCTTCTAGCTAAGTGGCTCTTGAGGTGTGGAGATGGGGGTGGGAGGGAAACAAAAGATATTAAACCCCGGGAATGTTTCCAAGAGGAGAGGGTATCAGACAATGGTTTAAAAACCTCAGATGAAGGAATAGCCTTAGACAGGAAGTGGGAAACTTCCTCTGCTCCCAAGGACAGGAGAAAGAATTGTGCAGCACTCCATCTAAATTGAAGTTGCAAACAATGAAGAAACACTGTTACAAACTTTTTGGACTTCTCTGGTGTCTCAGCTGGTAAAGACTGCACCTGAAATGTGGGAGACCTGGGTTTGCTCTCTGGGCTGGAAAGATTCCCTGGAGAAGAGAATGGCTGCCCACTCCAGTATTCTTGCCTGGAGAATCCCATGGGCAGTGGAGTCTGGCAGGCTACAGTCCATATGGTCACAAAGAGTGACTTTTTTCAATTTCCTACACTTTTTAGTCATTCAGAAGACAAGCAGAGAGAAAGGAGATGGCTTGGCTGCTTTTGATTGGACAGGAGCAGTTGAAAGACAAGCATGGAGATTGAAAACACTGAAGAGAAAAATGAACAGGGATTCCAGGCTGAGATAAAAGCTGCTGAGAAAATATCCTTCTTGATATGATAAGAAAGTAAATGTGGTGCAAATTGGAAAGATAATGAGTGACAGCCAGATTTGTTAACTTCAACTTTACAGTGAGAGATGGCCAGGACCCCAAATCCCCATTTCCTGGACTAGACAGATACAACACATTGACAAGAACAGACACAAGACTAATGTAAAGTGGTTTAAGTTTGCTAGTGTTTTGTCCCAGATTCCTGTATAATCTTTTATCCTGGGCACCTGAGTAAGAACTTACATCCTTCATTGCCTCTTTGGCTTAAGTCCTTGCCTGGATTCAGGCTGAAAGCTATTTGGTGTTTGTTTTCTTCTAAACCCTGCTTTGGTCTCTGTGTATGTGAAAAATAATAGTTTGAAAAGAGAACAACACCAAGATAAAACAACAACCACAACAACAACCCCTCTCTGTTCCTCTATCCTGTTATCCATAACATAGTAAAACGCTGTGTGTCTGTGAGCACTCTGTTTGATTGATTTTATAATTTTTCCATGAACACGGTGGGTGCACTGAAACCTTGAGCTTCTAGCTAAGTGGCTCTTGAGGTGTGGAGATGGGGGTGGGAGGGAAACAAAAAGATATTAAACTCTCACAGGGAATGTTTCCAAGAGGAGAGGGTATCTGTGCATGAATGCATCTGTGTGTACGTGCAGGTGGAGGAGGGAGCATTGTAAAAAAGGTTTCAGGGAATTCTGACCAACACCTGTCTTTGACTGAAAATCTCAGTCCTGCAGATGAGCAAATAAGAACCCAGGAGTGATATTGGGGTTTAATATTTGAGAGGTGGGATGGCTCTGGTAGGTGATAAAAGTCCAGGATGTGGGCTACCAGAGTGGAACAGAGGTGACAATTACTAGAGTAAAAGGTCTAGGAAAAATAAGGCTGGTGTGTTGGATACGTCCACCACAGGATGACTGAGCAATGGCTTTCTCCTCTGTCATCAAGAGCATTGAGTGCATAATGTGTGTTCAATAAATACTCTTCATAGACTGTGTACATTTCAGAAAAATGTATAATTTTTAATATCAAGTATGTGAGCATGCAACATTGCTAAATACAAAAGTCATACAAGCTCACAAATGACTTCAGAGACTGCCACTCAGAATTTAAGAACAAGGTAGGGCCTATTAAGACATCATAAACATAGATCCTTTTCGGGTTTCACTTGATGACTGGACATTTTCACCCAACCGCTACTAACTTTATTCAGAAACTACTGTCCGCAGATACATTTCTTTACCCCCATACTGCTTCTTTTAAGAGAAATAGCGACATCGTTCATCTTCTAAACAAGTTCATTTCCACTAGGTCTGAGTAAGAACCAAGTGTTGAGCACTTAACTGTGCCCAGCTCTGAGGGTGTTGCCTAAAAATTGGAAGTTTCCTGTCTCTTATCTGCTGGAAAACACGTCTATGAATTTATGACATCAATATGTCAGCATAGGATGCTTACAGTTAACAAAAGGTAGATTTGAAAAGTTTACACCTCTTGCACATCAGTTGAAAATCTGAAATTTTCATATTTCTAGTTAAACAAAATGAGTAGCATGGAACATAGAAAAATATCTGAACCATGCTAAGTTTACAGACTTTATGTCAGAAAAATATCCTCTGGGAAGTACAACACACAAAAAAACAAGTTTTAATTCAATGTATTATTATTATTTTTTTAATAAAACTGTTACTCACATCTGTGTTATTGCTTATCTAGGTAACCTTGAAAAAAACAGATGCCTTTTCCAGAACTTAGTTTCTCCCTCTAAAATATGGGGACTGATCTAGTCCATCTCTAAAAGTTCCCTTCCAGATAAGCATGCCCTATAACTGGCTTCAGTTTTAGGGCATGTGCCATACTAAGTACCCTGGAGTCAGATGAACACAGGTTCAAATTTTATTTCATCATTTATAAGCTTTTAAGCTTGTAAAACTTATACCTTATTGAGCCTTAATATCCTGATTTGTGAAATGGAATAACACTATTCTTTAATCAAATTGTTTGAGGATTAAATGGGAGAGTATGTGCCGTGAAGTGAAAAGCATGAAGTCAGTTGGTTAACAGGCATTCAGTGTGTATTATCAAATCAACATCTTAGTGTTCTACTCTTTTCCTTCTCTCCTTAACAATTAAATTGCCTGTATATTATTTATTTGCAAGTAATGAAGGATATGGTAAAATCCGGAAGATACTACAAACTTTTGCTAAGCGACATTTGTAGGATGTGAATGTTCTGGAAAGTTGATTTTTATTTTTTGGCTTGGGAACATCTCTGGATTTGAATATAGCAGACAAAGTAGCAGTAAGAGGTCAAAATAATTAATAAGCTCCATATGACTTCACAATTTAGCAACTATATATATTCAAAGACAAGCATGATACCACATGCATTAGTAGATCACACAGCAATATAAATCCTCCACATATACTCAGCACTAGTCCTACACTTTACAAAATCACACAAAATCAGTTTGGAATTCCACAATTTCAAGGATGAAGAGGACTTTATCTAGGTTCACAAGAAAGCTAATGAGGATAATAAATAAGGATATTGAAAAAGTGATTGTATGGATTGGATGTGTTAAATAGACTACCAGAAACTGCCTACAACAGTCTCAAGAGAACTGCTTTTCCCACTTATGAGTCTAATCATGGGTGGACTTGTTGGAATATTAACTGGGCATTTTGGATCCTACTGAGTTAAGCAGAAAAAAGTACTCTAAAATTTAATCTTTCCTACTTTCTCAAAGACTCGCACTGCTAATTTTTTTTTTTCTAGTAATATATGCATGAGGACCAAGTAATATCCATGCCTCTATCCCATTCATTCAGAAAGTATGGTAAAGGGAGATGAGGGCAAACTTACCTTTCATCCTTAATGTAACTACAAAGGGGGGCTGAGCCCCTGGCAAATCCAGGTAGACCCAAATGCTGTTGAAATGCTGCTTAACCTACTTCACATGGAATGGTTTCTAAGACATTGAGGACAGTTCAGTGGGATCTTTATGGTAAAGCGTCTTCCTGTTGCCTGCTATTTATCCAGTAATTCATGAGCCACTGGCATGTCACTGGTGCCTTATTTATTACCACTGAGAAATAACTTCATAATATTGACCAGAGGAATTCCATAGCTCATAGAAACTTTCCATTTAAGAACCACGTCAAAACACAGAAGAGGCCATCAACAGTGTTATTTATAAGGATTTTGTCAGCTTCTAATGATGATGATTATTTTATCAGAATTCACACTAATTATTAGTAAAAGTTTACAAACATTAAAAAGAGAATAATAACACTTGGATCTGATAGGGCTGAAAAAAGACATGAAAAACACAAGTGCTTTACTTTTATGACTGGTGTCCACATGATAGCAAGCTCATTTTCTCCATCTTTTGCAGCTCCATGGAGATAAATTGTTCTCCAAATTTTAATTGTATCATATAGCACTGTGAGAAATTTGATTCCATAGAAGAAAATATTTCCAGTGCTTAGTATTATTTTCTATTCTCTTTCCCACCTTCCCAGTTCTCAAAAATCCTCATAATTGGAAATAAAACTATTCATTGAAAAAGTTAGCTATTTGGGAGTAAGACAAAAAAATCTGCTGACTGAATTCTGGTCTGTACAGACACCAAACAGAATGAAGTCAGGTAATATTCACATTAATGGATATTTAAATGTCTGTATAATAAGTCAAAGAGTCTTGATGTATCGTTAGACTGCTTTTCCCACTTATGAGTCTAATCATGGGTGGACTTGTTGGAATATTAACTGGGCATTTTGGATCCTACTGAGTTAAGCAGAAAAAAGTACTCTAAAATTTAATCTTTCCTACTTTCTCAAAGACTCGCACTGCTAATTTTTTTTTTTCTAGTAATATATGCATGAGGACCAAGTAATATCCATGCCTCTATCCCATTCATTCAGAAAGTATGGTAAAGGGAGATGAGGGCAAACTTACCTTTCATCCTTAATGTAACTACAAAGGGGGGCTGAGCCCCTGGCAAATCCAGGTAGACCCAAATGCTGTTGAAATGCTGCTTAACCTACTTCACATGGAATGGTTTCTAAGACATTGAGGACAGTTCAGTGGGATCTTTATGGTAAAGCGTCTTCCTGTTGCCTGCTATTTATCCAGTAATTCATGAGCCACTGGCATGTCACTGGTGCCTTATTTATTACCACTGAGAAATGACTTCATAATACTGACCAGAGGAATTACATAGCTCATAGAAACTTTCCATATAAGAACCACGATGTCAAAACACAGCAGAGACCATCAACAGTATTATTAATAAGGATTCTGTCAGCTTCTAACGATGATGATCATTGTACCAGGATGCAATTCACACTAATTATTAGTAAAAGTTTACAAACATTAAAAAGTGCATAATAACATTTGGATCTGATAGGGCTGAAAAAAAGACATGAAAAACACAACACAAGGGCTTTACTTTTGTGATTGGTGTCCACATGATGGCAAGCTCATTTTCTCCATCTTTTGCAGCTTCATGGAGATACATTGTCCTCCAAATTTTAATAGTATCATATAGCACTGTGAGAAATTTGACTCCTTAGAAGAAAATATTTCCAGTGCTTAGTATTGTTTTCTGTTCTCTTTCCCACCTTCCCAATTCTCAAAAGTCCTCATAATTGGAAATCAAAATATTCGTTGAAAAAAGTTATTCATTTGGGAATAAGAGAAAAATATTTGCTGACTGAATTCTGGTCTGTGCAGACACCAAATAGACTGAAGTCAGGTAATATTCACATTAATGGATATTTTCAAATGTCTGTATAATAAGCAAAGGAGTCTTGATGTATCTGTTAGACTTAATTCATCCTCAGTGAATTAAAGGGAAAGATTAAGTTTAAAAAATGCATGTCCTATCTTGTGCACACCACCACGCTATGGAGCAGGATTTTTAGCCAGCCCTTTTAAAAATGAGTGGTATAAAAATTCACAGTAATGTACATCATTTTTGTTTTTCAGAAGGAGTCAAAGAAGGGGGCAGTGCTGAGTGTCTATAATGTACAATACAAAACTGTGTAACATAGCAGGAACACACAGATACATAATGCTAAAAACAGTGCTTTCTGGAGGGTTCTTTTACTGGGTGAAGACTTGGGCCAGAGATATTTAAACTCTGGAATTCCACCAACGCTTTGCGATTAGACACAATTAAATCCTCTGACATTGTGAGGGGCCAGATGCTACAGGAAGAATCATCATCTAGTCACTGCTACTCTCTACAAGCGTTTCATCATATGGTCAAGTGAAAGGATCCATCCACACATGACATCCAAACACAAGTCACATGATTTCAACCACTGCTAATGCCAGAGGCAGAGCAAGGTCTGTCTGCTCTGCCCCCATTTTTAACATAACAAGCAGGTTCCTGCAATGCAGCACAGCCATTTTCTTCTTCCCCTAATGCATTTCAGCCCGGCCTGGAGATATGAGACAATGTCAGGCGTTGATGAAGATCAAAGTGGAGTGTTAATTCTCAGATTTTGCTGCCTTTCCCTGGGCTTCCTCACTTTGCTCTGTTGTATTTCGCTGTGCATCTTCTTCCCCTTCTGTTAGAAATATAAACAAGGAAAAATGCCAAATAAAAAAAGGATTGCTTATATATATTGACTCTCAACATACCTTATTGGAAATTTCAGAAATCCTCAAGTCAGAAATCCTCATGCAGACAAGTATGTTTTCTTGGTTATCAATTCCCTATCAAGAAAACAGCATAGGACTTCCCTAGTGATCCAGTGGCTGAAATTCCCATGCTCCCGAAGCAGGGGTCCTGGGTTAAATCCCTGATCCAATTCTTGGGCATGTCACAACTAAACATCTCACATGCCCCAATTAAGACCTGGTATAACCAAAATATAGAAATAAATATTTTCTTAAAAAGAAAGAAAACATCTTAAACGTTTCAGTGCCTATGCCAAGTCATATCTAGCTCTGTGACCCCATGGACTGTAGCTTGCCAGGCTCCTCTGTCCATAGGATTCTCCAGGCAAGAATACTTCAGTGGGTTACCATGCCCTTCTCCACAGCATCCTCCCAACCCAGGGATCGAACCCACGTCTCTTATGTCTCCTGCACTGGTAAGCAGATTCTTTATCACTAATGCCACCTGGGAATTCTTAAATGTTTCATGGGCAGACTTATTTTGGTTCTGGGACAGCATAGAACAAACACACAAAAAATAACTGAATTTTTAGGGTGGTTAGTGATTCTCTATGCTTTTGAGAAATAGCCAGGAAATCTCATGGCCAGGTCATGGCCTGGCACTTGTAAATTCACTGGTTGCAGAAATCAAATGTGTCTTTAGGCAGAAATCAGAAGTAGGGAGCAAGTTTATCTTTCGATGCTTGACTGTCTGATTTTAAGAAATATTTTAAAATTGTGTTTTACATTTTTTTGAATCCTTGATGATAACTGAACTGACTTTCCAGAGGTTTAATTAATTTAAATTAAAAGCAAGAGCGAGAGGACATTTTGTCAGCTAGTTATTCCCTTGTTGGATAGTTATGATGACCTCTGGCCTGCTCTTATGGAATCTATATACAAATCCAATAAAACCACCTCATAACCACATCCTTAGCAATAATCTCGGCCATAGTAAACACTAAAGTGAAAACAATGCTTCCTCTCCATAGCAGGTTACTTTACCTGGGGTCAAGCTGCAGGCAATTCTTGATTCAAATATTTCAATATTTGCATGTGTTTACTAAGGAACCAATGTGGCTTAGTAGACAAAATATCTGGAGATTTTGCAAAATTTTGCTAAGAATTTATTACCATAATTCAAATTAATAACGATAAGTAGGCTGTCCATTAATTAGATAGAAATGTTGAAGGTAATTTCTTCCTTTATGCTTTAACAAGTACACGTAAGACACTTCACAATATACCATAATTTGAGCTGTGCTTAGTCGCTCAATGGTGTCCAACTCTGTGACCCTATGGACTGTAGCCTGCCAGGTTCCTCTCTCCATGGGACTCTCCAGGCAAGAACACTGGAGTGGGTAGCCATTCCCTTCTCCAGGGGATCTTCCCAATCCAGGGATTGAACCCAGATCTCCTGCATTGGAGGTGGCTTCTCTACCATCTGAGCCACCAAGGAAGTCCACACCATACTTTAGGGAAATTTAAAGCGGGTTTTCCACATAAAAATCATCATCTATCCTAAAAGGATTCCAAAAATATCATGACATGTTATATACTATTTTCATGTACTATTTTAATTATTAGCACAATGAACAAGCCTCAAGGTATGCAGATAGCCTGAATCTGAGATGTACAGTTTAATATGAAATAAGAACTTGAGAGGAGAAGCTCCTGGTAGCCAAAACAGTGAAGTCATATTAGGGCAGATGCAAAACAGCAGAGTATTAAAGATGAAAGGGACTGCATAAATACAAGATGAGGATCTTGACTCCCATTGGGCTTAGGACTTCCTAGGTATCCAGGGACATTTCTCAGGGCTCAGCATAATGCCACAGAAACAGAGCTTTGGCTAAATATATGCTTTTTAACAAATCAAAACATGGGTGTGTTAAGTTGCTTCAGTTGTGTCTGACTCTTTGTGACTCTATAGATTGTAGCCCTGTTCCTCTGTTCGTGGGATGCTCCAGGCAAGAGTACTGGAGTGGGTTGCCGTTTCCTTCTCCAGGGGATCTTCCTGATCCGGGGATTGAATCTGCCTCTTACGTTTCCTGCATTGCAGGTGGATGCTTTACTGCTGAGCCACCGGGGAAGCTAGTGAGACAATAATACTGTTGACCATAAACTTAAAAAGAAGCTGTAATACTCAGGAATTATAAAGGAAGTTATGTCCTGTTCTCAACTAGTGATATTTAATTTGCCAGTGTACGGTTGCCATTTTTTAATATTTTAGAGTTTTGATCATACAGTCATTATTTTTAGTTCTTTTTACTCAGAATAATAAGTAAAGTGAGTGCGGTTTATATTTTGTCTTATTCTGCACTTTGTGATTTTAAGAGAAACAAAATTATTTCAGAGCCCACTGAATTGCAGTTAACGTGTGGGCATACTTTAATATCTGGAAGCTTAAAGATCTCTGAGTTATTTTAAATTGGTAATATTTAATTATAATATATTCATATCAAATACAAATATTTAGTTATTAAGATAAAATGTCAATTTACTTAAATTTTAACATAGTCTATACAGACTATGTTGATTCAAAGATTTCAATATTTGCATGTGTTTACTATATAGACTATGTTAAAAGACTATAATCTCTGGTATAAGAAAGGTCTTGTGGCTAATGGGTCTTAATTTCAGTGAAAACAAAACAAAATTAAATGACAATAAGAATAAAAATGTCCTCATATTAAGGGTGGCTAAGATTAATGCAGATCATTTAAAATAGAATATTCATATAGAATACATTTAATGAAAAAGATTAGCAAATTCCCAAAGATTACAGGAAAAAATGTATCTACTTACTCCACACCACCAAATTGGAAAAATTGCCTACAGCCTTTTCTCAGATGTAAGCCAAAACAGTGAAGTCATATTAGGGCAGATGCAAAACAGCAGAGTATTAAAGATGAAAGGACTGCATAAATACAAGATGAGGATCTTGACTCCCATTGGGCTTAGGACTTCCTAGGTATCCAGGGACATTTCTCAGGGCTCAGCATAATGCCACAGAAACAGAGCTTTGGCTAAATATATGCTTTTTAACAAATCAAAACATGGGTGTGTTAAGTTGCTTCAGTTGTGTCTGACTCTTTGTGACTCTATAGATTGTAGCCCTGTTCCTCTGTTCGTGGGATGCTCCAGGCAAGAGTACTGGAGTGGGTTGCCGTTTCCTTCTCCAGGGGATCTTCCTGATCCGGGGATTGAATCTGCCTCTTACGTTTCCTGCATTGCAGGTGGATGCTTTACTGCTGAGCCACCGGGGAAGCTAGTGAGACAATAATACTGTTGACCATAAACTTAAAAAGAAGCTGTAATACTCAGGAATTATAAAGGAAGTTATGTCCTGTTCTCAACTAGTGATATTTAATTTGCCAGTGTACGGTTGCCATTTTTTAATATTTTAGAGTTTTGATCATACAGTCATTATTTTTAGTTCTTTTTACTCAGAATAATAAGTAAAGTGAGTGCGGTTTATATTTTGTCTTATTCTGCACTTTGTGATTTTAAGAGAAACAAAATTATTTCAGAGCCCACTGAATTGCAGTTAACGTGTGGGCATACTTTAATATCTGGAAGCTTAAAGATCTCTGAGTTATTTTAAATTGGTAATATTTAATTATAATATATTCATATCAAATACAAATATTTAGTTATTAAGATAAAATGTCAATTTACTTAAATTTTAACATAGTCTATACAGACTATGTTGATTCAAAGATTTCAATATTTGCATGTGTTTACTATATAGACTATGTTAAAAGACTATAATCTCTGGTATAAGAAAGGTCTTGTGGCTAATGGGTCTTAATTTCAGTGAAAACAAAACAAAATTAAATGACAATAAGAATAAAAATGTCCTCATATTAAGGGTGGCTAAGATTAATGCAGATCATTTAAAATAGAATATTCATATAGAATACATTTAATGAAAAAGATTAGCAAATTCCCAAAGATTACAGGGAAAAAAATGTATCTACTTACTCCACACCACCAAATTGGAAAAATTGCCTACAGCCTTTTCTCAGAGTTAGGAGCTAATTTTGAAAACTTTGAAAATTAATTCCCAATAGTAATAACAGAGAAACAATGAAAACTAAAATATACTTCAGTCTAGGTACTCCATGAAAGTGATTCTTAAACTTTTATTTTCAACCTGAATTTGAGAAGACTAATGTATGACCTGCTAATCTGCAATCACTGAATAAAGTTCTGTCCCTCAGTATTTTAAAATAATGTTGCTGAGCTATTTCATTTATACCAAGTCAGTATATCTATCTATCTATCTATCTATATACATACATACATACATACATATATGTATACATATATATATATATATATACTTGGTTTTCCAATACTGTAACTGGAAGACTTTGCCATACAAATTCTAACAGCAAGGAAGTATCGGGTTATCACAAGTCAGAAATTGATTAATGTTTTCCATGTGTATAACATTGTGGTTCCTTAATTATGAACGCCTTTTTACTTTTAAAGTTTATTTTTGCACAAGTCCTTTTTTTCTTCATAAGAATACATTCAGCGTTGATAGTGGCAAAAGCTATGGGTGGAAGCTATAAGGGGATTCAGAAGTATTTTGATATGTCAAACTTGTTTTGCGTTTTTATTGCAAAGTTAGATTTAGCGGGTAGGACTTTGAGTCCCAGTAACAACTTTCTCAAACTCAGTCTATGTTGAAAGGAAAACTAAAAGAACTTCTTAACTAAGACTTGTTTATGTAACAGACTGTTTTCCTTCCATTCTCAATAAAAATTGATCCTGGAGACTCTTTTATTTTTAAATGGTTCTTAAAATTGAAGTTTGTCATACTCATCTGTGAAATAGATAAAATGTCAATTTACTTAAATTTTAACATAGTCTATACAGACTATGTTGATTCAAAGATTTCAATATTTGCATGTGTTTACTATATAGACTATGTTAAAAGACTATAATCTCTGGTATAAGAAAGGTCTTGTGGCTAATGGGTCTTAATTTCAGTGAAAACAAAACAAAATTAAATGACAATAAGAATAAAAATGTCCTCATATTAAGGGTGGCTAAGATTAATGCAGATCATTTAAAATAGAATATTCATATAGAATACATTTAATGAAAAAGATTAGCAAATTCCCAAAGATTACAGGGAAAAAAATGTATCTACTTACTCCACACCACCAAATTGGAAAAATTGCCTACAGCCTTTTCTCAGAGTTAGGAGCTAATTTTGAAAACTTTGAAAATTAATTCCCAATAGTAATAACAGAGAAACAATGAAAACTAAAATATACTTCAGTCTAGGTACTCCATGAAAGTGATTCTTAAACTTTTATTTTCAACCTGAATTTGAGAAGACTAATGTATGACCTGCTAATCTGCAATCACTGAATAAAGTTCTGTCCCTCAGTATTTTAAAATAATGTTGCTGAGCTATTTCATTTATACCAAGTCAGTATATCTATCTATCTATCTATCTATATACATACATACATACATACATATATGTATACATATATATATATATATATACTTGGTTTTCCAATACTGTAACTGGAAGACTTTGCCATACAAATTCTAACAGCAAGGAAGTATCGGGTTATCACAAGTCAGAAATTGATTAATGTTTTCCATGTGTATAACATTGTGGTTCCTTAATTATGAACGCCTTTTTACTTTTAAAGTTTATTTTTGCACAAGTCTTTTTTTTCTTCATAAGAATACATTCAGCGTTGATAGTGGCAAAAGCTATGGGTGGAAGCTATAAGGGGATTCAGAAGTATTTTGATATGTCAAACTTGTTTTGCGTTTTTATTGCAAAGTTAGATTTAGCGGGTAGGACTTTGAGTCCCAGTAACAACTTTCTCAAACTCAGTCTATGTTGAAAGGAAAACTAAAAGAACTTCTTAACTAAGACTTGTTTATGTAACAGACTGTTTTCCTTCCATTCTCAATAAAAATTGATCCTGGAGACTCTTTTATTTTTAAATGGTTCTTAAAATTGAAGTTTGTCATACTCATCTGTGAATCTTGTGAAATATCTAATGCTGTTAAGCATTACAGGTAGCCAACATGGTACAAGGTAGGAGCCCCAACTTTGTTAAATGTTTTCCATAAGATATTTCAGAGCTTTTATAGAGATTAGGATTTAAAAAAACAACAATTTGTGTTTCATTGATTGCATTAGTAAAATCAGATTAAGGACTCTGCATTTGAGTGGGAAATTGTGTAAAGAGAAGTCACTGAAAACAGAGTGGGAGAGATTAAGAGATGAGTACCTGCCTTTTATCTTACCTTAGACTGTTTATGACTCTATTAGGTTATTTTCAAAGGTATTTTTTCATGCTGTAATCCTACTGAGTGTAATGTTGCAAGTCATTCCATGTTCAGAGAGAGACGGATGTCAAACTACTTACCTGCCTTGTTGGTATCAGGACCTGCTAATTTCAAGGCTAATTCATTGTTATTACCACTTGCAGAGGAAACTAGGATATCATGTATTGCATTTCTTTTACCCATTCTTCCTGAAGCAATAAAATCTGCGTACCTAGTTTCCAGATCAGTCATTGCTAACAAATATCCACATAGCAGGGGCTATAAAACAGAAAAATTAATAGGGAAATTTCATAATAACCAATGGTAAACATTTAATAAAAACACTTGTTAAATTACTGGCCTATGATATGAAAGTGAAATAATTCTCTTGCTTACATGTAACCACAATAGTGCATTTTCGTGGGCCTATAAAAACAAAAAACTAAATTTTAATGAAAAGTTTATTTTTGCACAAGTCTTTTTTTTCTTCATAAGAATACATTCAGCGTTGATAGTGGCAAAAGCTATGGGTGGAAGCTATAAGGGGATTCAGAAGTATTTTGATATGTCAAACTTGTTTTGCGTTTTTATTGCAAAGTTAGATTTAGCGGGTAGGACTTTGAGTCCCAGTAACAACTTTCTCAAACTCAGTCTATGTTGAAAGGAAAACTAAAAGAACTTCTTAACTAAGACTTGTTTATGTAACAGACTGTTTTCCTTCCATTCTCAATAAAAATTGATCCTGGAGACTCTTTTATTTTTAAATGGTTCTTAAAATTGAAGTTTGTCATACTCATCTGTGAATCTTGTGAAATATCTAATGCTGTTAAGCATTACAGGTAGCCAACATGGTACAAGGTAGGAGCCCCAACTTTGTTAAATGTTTTCCATAAGATATTTCAGAGCTTTTATAGAGATTAGGATTTAAAAAAACAACAATTTGTGTTTCATTGATTGCATTAGTAAAATCAGATTAAGGACTCTGCATTTGAGTGGGAAATTGTGTAAAGAGAAGTCACTGAAAACAGAGTGGGAGAGATTAAGAGATGAGTACCTGCCTTTTATCTTACCTTAGACTGTTTATGACTCTATTAGGTTATTTTCAAAGGTATTTTTTCATGCTGTAATCCTACTGAGTGTAATGTTGCAAGTCATTCCATGTTCAGAGAGAGACGGATGTCAAACTACTTACCTGCCTTGTTGATATCAAGACCTGCTAATTTCAAGGCTAATTCATTGCTGTTACCACTTGCAGAGGAAACCAGGATATCATGTATTGCATTTCTTCTACCCGTTCTTCCTGAAGCAATAAAATCTGCATATGTAGTTTCCACATCAGTCATTGCTAACAAATATCCACATAGCAGGGGCTATAAAACAGAAAAATTAATAGGGAAATTTCATAATAACCAATGGTAAACATTTAATAAAAACACTTGTTAAATTACTGGCCTATGATATGAAAGTGAAATAATTCTCTTGCTTACATGTCCACAAAGCAAGTGATGCTTTATTGATCAAGAGTCAGTGAACATTTTCTGTAAAGGGCCCAATAGTAAGAATTCTAGGTTTGAAGCATATATAGTCTTAATCCAACTACTCAACTCTGTGGTTACAGTGCAAAAGCAGTCAGAGAGAATACATTAAATAAATGTAATAAACAAACTGGTGTTTGTAAAAGTAGGCCTAAGGCCAGATTTGGCCTGCATGCTATAGTTTCTGGCTTGTGGAGCAGGAAATGGCAACCCACTCCAGTATTCTTGTCTGGAAAATCCCTTGGAAAGAGAAGCCTGGAGGGCTACAGTCTACGGGGGCACAAAGAGTCAGACATGACTAAGTAGCTGAGCATACAGTTTGTGGACACCTGGTTTAGATCATAAAATTCTCCCTCTCTAATATTTTAGTCAATCTTCAACCCCAGAGAGAAGAACCTGAGATCAGTAGTATGCCATTATTAGCATCAAGAAGTGCCTTTACTGTCTCCTTGATTTTCCTAAGCCTCACCCGGAGAAGAGTACTTTCTTTGATCTCATTACCTGGTGGAGGCATGTTATCAGCAAAAGTCACAAAATTGTGCCAACTGGCTCAACTAAACATTTTTTATTTTATTATTCATATACACTATGAGTTGTATGCAAATTCTTTTGTGTCACCTCTAGTTGACTCTTCATTACACTCCTCTTTGTGGGAAGGATTCCAAACCCTTTCTAGTCCACACAACTAGATACTACCTGCCTTAAAAGATGATTCTGAAAAAAAAAAAAAAAAAGATGATTCTGTATCTTTCTGCTTGGAAAAGATACAGGATATCTGCTATAAGTCCTTTTACATTTCTTCCTATCTCAAATACATTTCTCTGTAAATCACTATTTGCTTTCCCTAGATATGCTAGTTGCTTTCTTTTTAAGGCATGCTACTTATGAAATAAAAAGATGTTTGCTCCTTTGAAGGAAAGCTATGACAAACCTAGGCAACATATTAAAAAGCAGAGATACCATTTTACTGTAAAGGTCTATATAGTCAAAGCGATGGTTTTTCACTAGTCATGGATAGATGGGAAAGTTGAAAGAACCAATGGTAAACATTTAATAAAAACACTTGTTAAATTACTGGCCTATGATATGAAAGTGAAATAATTCTCTTGCTTACATGTCCACAAAGCAAGTGATGCTTTATTGATCAAGAGTCAGTGAACATTTTCTGTAAAGGGCCCAATAGTAAGAATTCTAGGTTTGAAGCATATATAGTCTTAATCCAACTACTCAACTCTGTGGTTACAGTGCAAAAGCAGTCAGAGAGAATACATTAAATAAATGTAATAAACAAACTGGTGTTTGTAAAAGTAGGCCTAAGGCCAGATTTGGCCTGCATGCTATAGTTTCTGGCTTGTGGAGCAGGAAATGGCAACCCACTCCAGTATTCTTGTCTGGAAAATCCCTTGGAAAGAGAAGCCTGGAGGGCTACAGTCTACGGGGTCACAAAGAGTCAGACATGACTAAGTAGCTGAGCATACAGTTTGTGGACACCTGGTTTAGATCATAAAATTCTCCCTCTCTAATATTTTAGTCAATCTTCAACCCCAGAGAGAAGAACCTGAGATCAGTAGTATGCCATTATTAGCATCAAGAAGTGCCTTTACTGTCTCCTTGATTTTCCTAAGCCTCACCCGGAGAAGAGTACTTTCTTTGATCTCATTACCTGGTGGAGGCATGTTATCAGCAAAAGTCACAAAATTGTGCCAACTGGCTCAACTAAACATTTTTTATTTTATTATTCATATACACTATGAGTTGTATGCAAATTCTTTTGTGTCACCTCTAGTTGACTCTTCATTACACTCCTCTTTGTGGGAAGGATTCCAAACCCTTTCTAGTCCACACAACTAGATACTACCTGCCTTAAAAGATGATTCTGAAAAAAAAAAAAAAAAAGATGATTCTGTATCTTTCTGCTTGGAAAAGATACAGGATATCTGCTATAAGTCCTTTTACATTTCTTCCTATCTCAAATACATTTCTCTGTAAATCACTATTTTTTTTCCCTAGATAAACTAGTTGCTTTCTTTTTAAGGCATGCTACTTATGAAATAAAAAGATGTTTGCTCCTTTGAAGGAAAGCTATGACAAACCTAGGCAACATATTAAAAAAGCAGAGATACCATTTTACTGATAAAGGTCTATATAGTCAAAGCGATGGTTTTTTCACTAGTCATGGATAGATGGGAAAGTTGGAATACAAAGAAGGCTGAGCGTTAAAGAATTGGTGCCCTTGAACAGTGGTGTTGGAGAAGACTCTTGAGTGTCCCTTGGACTAAAACGAGATCAAACCAGTACATCCTTAAAGAAATCAGCTCTGAATATCCATTGAAAGGACTGATGCTGAAGCTCCAATACTTTGGCCACCTGAAGCGAAGAGTTGGCACCTTGAAAAAGACCCAGATGCTGGGAAAGATTGAAGGCAGAAGGAGAAGAGGGCGACAAAGGATGATATATATGGTTGGATGGCATCATGACTCAATGGTCACGAATCTGAGCCAAATGCAGGAGGTAATGGAGGACAGAAGAACCTGGCATGCTACAGTCCATGGGATGACAAAGAGTCAGACGTGATTCTGAGACTGAACAACAACGACAGACTGATTCTATTTTCAGATTGATTCTATTCTATTATTACCTCCTATAGGACCTTGCTGAATCCATTTTTTTCCTCAATAATTTGTCTCCTTTCTCCTCTGGATTTCTCCCTTAAGTTTATAAGCATGTCCAAATGTTCCCTTACTTAAAAAACTGAACCAAGCATTCAACCCAATACCCTTTCCTCAAACTTCTCAGGCGGATTCAACTACTCTAATTTTCTCATTTTTCTTGAACCAACTGTTAGAATTTTTCTATTCCATTGGTCTTACTACAGTATGTTTTACAGAGACTACCTTCTTCTAGAAATGATCTGTATGAATATTAAAGTTTATTGTGAGTGTTCATTCTGCTTGAGCTCTCTATGACATGATACTTCCAGTTAAGTTCTCCTTTTAACTCTCCCCTAGCATAAATTAAAAGGTGAAGAGGCTGAATAGGAATCAGACATACTGAGTGTCCATTTACTTTTTATGTCATGTCTAATCCCTCTGTACTCAGTTCTTCATTTATAAATATGATATACTTAGTTCCCAAGATGATTATGAAAATTTACTTGGATTATGTATCTTAAGAGCCTAACACACAGTTTACAATATGATGGGTAAGTGCTGATCAAAAAAACAAACAAATGAACAAATAAACAAACAAAAACTGCTGTCACTTTCTTTGCTTTCACGATATCTTACTATCTTGGTTCCATCTCATTTGACCTTTGCTTCCTTTACAGATTTCACTTTCTAAGGTCATCTTAAGAAATAAGAGCACAGTTTGTAGAGATTTAGAATCAGCCATTGACATTGTTTACTTACTGACTTGAATAACTCATCCAATTCCAATCCTTCTAATTTCTCACTATGGATAATATACAAGGATGCACCTCCTATTTAGAATGTTCTCCCAAGCTCCTCATACTCAAGAGAAACTGGCTGCTAAATAGGCACTTCTACTTGGTTTTACACAAACACTTCATATTCAATAAAACTAAGCAAGACAATAATAAAATACGAATAGGGAAAACCAGTCTCATTAATACTCTATGTTGGACCATAGTTTTACTTATTTTACTTAATATCCATGTCTAATATCTGCTAAGCCATGTTGATTTTTATGTGACGTCACTCATATTTATTCTCTAAAAAACATAAGAAAATCCCGGGATTATTGCTGAGTTTTCCTGGAAAGAACCCACTTTGGTGCATTAACTTTAAGCACTCACTCTCATACTTGGTATGTTAGAGAATAATGCATATATTTCTCAGAGTTTCTCTGATGGTACATTTGTTCAGCTCTGCTTGTTTTTTGGTTTTGGCCATGAATTTGGATTCTTTAGCTCTTTTGAGTAGGGACTGAACTCAGGCCCCTTGCTTTGGGAGCACAGTCTTAAATCCTGGACCACCAGAGAAGCCCCCAAACTTGCTTGCTAAAATGGATTTAGCCATCAAAATTCAGCCAAATGTCATCTTCTCTTTGTATTCCTTCCCCTGTCTCTTCAGCTACCACTGCCACGTGCCTGTAAGGCTGGTATGGGCACTAAGATTCTAACATGGTTGCCTCACCTTCTAGACAGATCACAAATTCTGATAAAACAGGAATTGCATTTCGTTAACATTTTAACTGCAAAAGATTCCTAGTAGGGACTTTTGCACATTATCAATGCTGAATAAATATATGCTGAATAGAACTCAACAAGGAGGAAGAAATAAATTGATAACCTTTCATGAGTAGCCACTGAGGACATCCCTACTCCTGATCAAACCCAGGTCTCCTGCATTGCAGGCAGATCCCTTATCATCTGAGCCATTAGTGAAGCCCTTAGGCACCAGGAAAGTCCTATACTAACTAAATTACCAAGTTTTTCATAGATGAAGAATTTAGGACCAGTTAGTTCAGGTGATCAGCCCATTTTCACATAATTAATTCTTTGAAATGAAGGTCTGCAAAGTCCCAGTCCACTTTTTCTATTTTAGCAGTTTGCCTGTCTGTGAGTAAGCTATGCATTAGATAGTTTTTGACCTTGAAGTAATTCAATGCCATTAAATATAACAATATTTTTATTACCTACTCCACCACCATCATTAACCAATGCAGTACTTGGCTTCTATGTCAGTTTAAAGATTTATAATTGGCTATTTTTACAGATATCTTTCTATAGTTATGTTTTGAAATAGGGACACATTTTGTGAAAATTTAGAATCAGTCACTGACCTTCTATTCAGCAAATATATCTGATAAAAGGGGTGACAGGAATAAATTCATCTCACAGTCATTGCTATGGTCCTTCATTCGTAGTCTCTTCATGACTTTTTAAAACATAGGCTTTAAAAATAGCATAACTGCTATTATTTCTCATCGAACAACAACGCTGTGAAGTAGGCAAAAAAATCTTCCCTTTTAAAGAAAGTAAGTCTCGGGGATGTTAAGCGACTGCTAAATGGCCCACAAAATTATGACTTTAACCTAGGTCTGTGTATTTTGCATAAAGAGCATTGTATTCTGCAATAAAGCTCTTTGTTTTTTGTCATTATCTTTTAAAAATATCGACTGTCATAATAATACTCGTGTATATAGGAGTGTATCAAAATTCAGCCAAATGTCATCTTCTCTTTGTATTCCTTCCCCTGTCTCTTCAGCTACCACTGCCACGTGCCTGTAAGGCTGGTATGGGCACTAAGATTCTAACATGGTTGCCTCACCTTCTAGACAGATCACAAATTCTGATAAAACAGGAATTGCATTTCGTTAACATTTTAACTGCAAAAGATTCCTAGTAGGGACTTTTGCACATTATCAATGCTGAATAAATATATGCTGAATAGAACTCAACAAGGAGGAAGAAATAAATTGATAACCTTTCATGAGTAGCCACTGAGGACATCCCTACTCCTGATCAAACCCAGGTCTCCTGCATTGCAGGCAGATCCCTTATCATCTGAGCCATTAGTGAAGCCCTTAGGCACCAGGAAAGTCCTATACTAACTAAATTACCAAGTTTTTCATAGATGAAGAATTTAGGACCAGTTAGTTCAGGTGATCAGCCCATTTTCACATAATTAATTCTTTGAAATGAAGGTCTGCAAAGTCCCAGTCCACTTTTTCTATTTTAGCAGTTTGCCTGTCTGTGAGTAAGCTATGCATTAGATAGTTTTTGACCTTGAAGTAATTCAATGCCATTAAATATAACAATATTTTTATTACCTACTCCACCACCATCATTAACCAATGCAGTACTTGGCTTCTATGTCAGTTTAAAGATTTATAATTGGCTATTTTACAGATATCTTTCTATAGTTATGTTTTGAAATAGGGACACATTTTGTGAAAATTTAGAATCAGTCACTGACCTTCTATTCAGCAAATATATCTGATAAAAGGGGTGACAGGAATAAATTCATCTCACAGTCATTGCTATGGTCCTTCATTCGTAGTCTCTTCATGACTTTTTAAAACATAGGCTTTAAAAATAGCATAACTGCTATTATTTCTCATCGAACAACAACGCTGTGAAGTAGGCAAAAAAATCTTCCCTTTTAAAGAAAGTAAGTCTCGGGGATGTTAAGCGACTGCTAAATGGCCCACAAAATTATGACTTTAACCTAGGTCTGTGTATTTTGCATAAAGAGCATTGTATTCTGCAATAAAGCTCTTTGTTTTTTGTCATTATCTTTTTAAAAAAATATCGACTGTCATAATAATACTCGTGTATATAGGAGTGTACATCCAATTCATTTCACTGATGAATAGTTTTAACAAGATTTGAAATATGAGCGTGAAACACACAAAAAGTGGTGACATTTTCCATGAGAAGATATGATTTAAACAGTCTACTGTGTTATGATTTATATATCTGGGAATGTTAATTCCTAGGGATGGTGGTCATTCTACTTGTAAGAGGAGAGCCAACACCTTAATTTGAATTTTCATTAGGGAACCTCTAAGTAAATGAGCACACGGAAGAAGAAACAGGCTTCAGAGAGGAGAGGTATATTGACATATGTATATTGTGTTTCCCTTTGAAATGTGCATGCCTACTTTCCAACTGGATTGAGTGAAAGACAATAATGAGAATTGTAAGAACAGACTACTTCTGCAAACCCCTTTTCTTCTTAGGCAATTATGAGATATATTTGCTAGACTGATGTGCATCCAATTCTAAACCTCTAAAGTTTCATAGAAACCAAGTACTGGGCATTCAATTATGGTACTCATTATTATTAAATAATAGTTATTGTTATAAAGCAGTATATGACTTTTCTTACATTTGGTTTCTCCAGACAATAAACTTGCTTTTCACTAAAAAGAACAATAGCTGACAAATAAAGCATATGTCAATACATGAAAGAAGAATATAATTACATTTTCAAATAAAATATATAGATGCTATAAACGGTAGCTTTTTATTTTTCCTCTCTACATGATTACACTTCCTTAGTGAATTTCCATTAGTTGCTCAAAATAGTAATTTTTGCATGCATAGCAGCTATGTTTTCCACTTCCAGCTAAACATTTAGACACAGCTCTTCAATATATTGATATGACTACCAGAGACTGGAAATAACTTTTACACCATTATAATCACTGTAAAATGACTTGTCGTTTGCTTAGAAATGCTAGGAAAACAGCTGCCAAATGATTTTGTCTGACAGATATTCACCCAAAAATGACAACAATAAAAAAAAAAAACCTAATAAGTGTCAGCAGCTGGGAGAAGTTTAATAGAGTAGCAATTAGCACACATTCCGACTTTATGTAAAATAAACTAATCAGAAGAAAAAGTGAAAATTTACCAAAAGTGGGCTTTGATTCTTCATGAGAGCTTCCTATTTATGTTGTTATAATTAGAATTTTCTAGACATGACAAAATGCTAGTACATTGTCATGTCTAAAAAGATAATATGCTTTTACTCAGTATCTAGAAAAAGCTAATATGCTTTCACTTTTTTCTAGTTATACACAAAGCTAATTATATGAATATTCAAAGTCTGATTAGAGAAAGTAAATGACAGTTTATTACTTAAGGTTTTGTACTATTTAAAATCAGATTAAATTAAAACATACGTCTCTAAATACTGATATCTAAAAGTCCAATCAAAGTTCATGACTAAGAAATAATCTTGTTTTATTTTCCCCCTTCTTAAAAAGGTCTCCCTCTCCCTCTTTAACAAAGGAAACAGTATATTGGCACTCTAAAATCTTTTTTAGTCTGTCTAATGGATTTCTGAAGCAAGATAATTCATGTTGGTCTTTCCCTTATTTATGCCCTTTGTCCTTCTTAATATCATGTACACAAATTGACAGAAGACAGCAGAGGATTCCACCCTAGTAGAATCTATAGATTTAAATAGATTGCAAGAGGCTAGAAAAAGTATGTACTTACGTCTCCTATATTAAACAAATTAAAGCGTCCACACAGATGTATCCTACAAGAAGTTGGGTCTACGAAGCTGCTTAAATGATTTTTATAGTGACATTGAGTCATGAGCCAAATGGTGACTGGATAACATGCTAATTTTACTCCTGTAAATGGGGACACATGAAATGAGACTCACAGACTTGGAAGAAAGAATGGAGAGAATGTCATCAGCCAGCACTGAGGTCTTCTGTCTAATATAAATGCTATAATTACTTTGAAACGAGAAGGAAAATTCTTCCTATCCCATTATTTACAAAGGCAATTACATGACTTCCCAACCTTTACTTTTATAAAATCATGTGATGTTTGTTAGAAGGCCTTGTTTACTATGTGCTTAGGGCTTGGTCTATATATTAGTGTTTCTGAAACGTTTTGGTCTTAGATATCCATTATATTCTCAAAAATCATTGAGAACCCCAATGAGATTTTGTTTACATGGCTATATCTGCCAATATTTAAGAAATTAAGGCTTTGATTCTTCATGAGAGCTTCCTATTTATGTTGTTATAATTAGAATTTTCTAGACATGACAAAATGCTAGTACATTGTCATGTCTAAAAGATAATATGTTTTTACTCAGTATCTAGAAAAAGCTAATATGCTTTCACTTTTTTCTAGTTATACACAAAGCTAATTATATGAATATTCAAAGTCTGATTAGAGAAAGTAAATGACAGTTTATTACTTAAGGTTTTGTACTATTTAAAATCAGATTAAATTAAAACATACGTCTCTAAATACTGATATCTAAAAGTCCAATCAAAGTTCATGACTAAGAAATAATCTTGTTTTATTTTCCCCCTTCTTAAAAAGGTCTCCCTCTCCCTCTTTAACAAAGGAAACAGTATATTGGCACTCTAAAATCTTTTTTAGTCTGTCTAATGGATTTCTGAAGCAAGATAATTCATGTTGGTCTTTCCCTTATTTATGCCCTTTGTCCTTCTTAATATCATGTACACAAATTGACAGAAGACAGCAGAGGATTCCACCCTAGTAGAATCTATAGATTTAAATAGATTGCAAGAGGCTAGAAAAAGTATGTACTTACGTCTCCTATATTAAACAAATTAAAGCGTCCACACAGATGTATCCTACAAGAAGTTGGGTCTACGAAGCTGCTTAAATGATTTTTATAGTGACATTGAGTCATGAGCCAAATGGTGACTGGATAACATGCTAATTTTACTCCTGTAAATGGGGACACATGAAATGAGACTCACAGACTTGGAAGAAAGAATGGAGAGAATGTCATCAGCCAGCACTGAGGTCTTCTGTCTAATATAAATGCTATAATTACTTTGAAACGAGAAGGAAAATTCTTCCTATCCCATTATTTACAAAGGCAATTACATGACTTCCCAACCTTTACTTTTATAAAATCATGTGATGTTTGTTAGAAGGCCTTGTTTACTATGTGCTTAGGGCTTGGTCTATATATTAGTGTTTCTGAAACGTTTTGGTCTTAGATATCCATTATATTCTCAAAAATCATTGAGAACCCCAATGAGATTTTGTTTACATGGCTATATCTGCCAATATTTAAGAAATTAAGGCTTGAAATTTTAAATATTTATGATTCACTTAAAATATAAATAACAAGGCCATTTCCATGTTTCCATAAATAATATATTGTTAGTGAAGCAAAATGTATTTTCCAAAGCCAGAAAAAAAGTGACAAGAATGGCATTGTTTTACATTTTTAAATTCTCTGGCTTAGTTTTGCAAATGTCTGGCTTGATAAAAGACATCTGGTTTCTCATATCTGCTTCTGCATTCAATCTGTCTCAATATGTTGTTTTAGTTGAAGTATATGAAGAAATTCTGGCCTCACACAGATTTCTTAGTTGGAAAAATGAGAAGAATTTTAGTAGTTTTTTAAGATAATGACAGATTTTTTTTTTTAATTTTGCAATGTGGAATTTAAAACCATATCAATACACCTCCCATACTGTTTTATTAAAATCTATTGTCTACATTGCACTTTAAATGTATCTTTTGCCCATAAACGTTTTAAAAAATACCAGGCATTGGTCATTTGGAAAGATACTGGTTCTTTGGGTTATGCAAAATTTCCAAATGGTGTCATATTTCATTATTCAACAGTGCATTTGTTAGTAATGCCCACCTATCTCATTGGAAAAGTCTTTAAGAATTGAGAAACTGACAAGTTCACAGAGGCAGATAATACATTTTCCAAAACTGGGACTTTTGTTTGAAAGCTCAGATTTTATCATCGGCAACAAATACAGTTGGATTTTGCTTCTTTGGAAGGGACAGGCACTCTCTATTCACTTTCAAGAGTCTCTGACAAATACCCAAGTTTGAAAACCTACAGTCTGCCTGTCAGTTGTTTTTTCAAGTAAAAGTGGTGATTCAGGAGGGAAGTGGCTAATTCTCGACCCAAGCAATCATACAAGTACTTCACTTAAGACAACCGTGCTGTCTCAGCCATGCTTCAGTGACTTACCAGTTCATCACACAGACTATTTAAAAGATCTCTATTCAAGCATGGAGTTATATGTATTTTTAATATATTACTATATTTTTACTGCTTGGTTAAGTACATTCCTAGGTTAAGTCTTGCATTTTAAAAACATGAACTCTGAGTGTGGGGTGGTATAGAACCCCAGGCTTACTAGCAGAGTTTGCTGCTGCTGACTTGCTTTGTCCTAAGGTGTCAGCAGGTTTTCCCACCAAGGTTTTGCACCATTATTACAAATGCCAATCAGATAAGTGAAAAAGGCAAATAGCATCAGTATTATTGTGAAAATCATTTTGAACTTGTGAATTCACTGAACGGTATCTCAGGGAATGACTAGAAGGGACTGGGGTCAGACATGCAGAACTCGGGGGACCAAATTTTGAGAAATGCTGATCTCCACAGTAATAGGAAGCTAGCCAACCAACACTACAGATTATAGAAGGAAACCCTTTTGTAAAGAACTTTAAGCAAGCTTTTTTTAAAAAAAAGATTTATTTATTTATTTTGGGCGGGGGTCGGGTTGGGGAGGGAGGGGTGGGGCGGGCCACTTCTGTTGATCTTTTCATTTCTCTATTTTCATCCGTCTTTGTTCTTTGGCTCCTGTGGGCCTCCCATCGCGGTGGCGTCTGTCATTGCAGAGCACCAGCTCTGGGCGCACGCGCTCCAGAGCTCTGGCTCGGTAATTGGACACATGGGTCCAGCCGCTCTGCGGCACGTGGGATCTTCCCAGGCCAGGGATTGAACCGGCGCCCCTTGCACTGCAAGGCGATGTCCTTACCCACTGGACCACCAGGGGAAGCCCTAAGCAAGCTTTTGATTCTTAAAATATTTTGGAAATATCAGCTATTTCCATGCTAAGTACAATCTTTTTTTCTTTTCTCTCCCAGGATATTACTTATTTATCTAATTCAGGTTTACAAACAATCTAGTAATTTATTCCTAACCCCTCCCCCCACACCCCACGCTGCATTTCACATATCAGAGGGCTTCAAACTAACTCAGGAGTTCAGAACAGGTTACCAGCACTTAATTCTCCCTTTTCTTGACTTCAGCACTTTTCCACACACTTTGGAGTGAGTGACAGTAAAGAAACCAAGAACTACATGCTATTAATAGCAACAGGCTGAAAAATTCCACAAAAGTCTCCTCTGTTAAGACATAATCAGAATTCCTGCACTAGATCAGGACACTGCATGCTCTGGAATACCATTTGGTCTCATTGGACCCATATTATTCTTTTTATTGGACCCATATTATTCTTATTCTATTATTCTTTTTGGAGACTGTCCTATCAAAAGCACACTTTAAAAAAGTAATCTCCTATACTCAGCTGTTACACACAGTGATGCCGGCACATGTTAACACTGCCAAGTCAAATCCTCTTTTGTTCTAACTCCAAGGCACTGACATTTTAATTTTATTGTTAGAATAAATTTTGTTATATATCTTGTTAAAATAAATTTTGCTGTGTATGAGAAAAAATAACCAGTCTTTGATGGTTTTCACAGTACAGTTTTGACTAATACTACTAGAATAATAACTTATCTACATTTGTTGCAGGGAGTTCTTCACTTCTTCCCTGATTTTCAGTGTATGATAAAAAATCTCAGGTTCAAAAAATGTCCAACATTTGATACTACCAGTAATTATTCTCAGTCTTCTATTAATCAATTCATCTCTGATCCACAATGATATGATAACTGTGATCCTTATGCCTTCATTCAAGAGTATATGTGCTTTTCCTTGCTTTGACATGGGGACATTTTCATATTGTTTTGTAAATTTATGAGCTAGTGAATTGTATTATTACTTAACTTCAGCTCTGAAACTTTCTTTAGCCCAGATCAGATTCAAATTATTCTTTTCTTATTTCTTCTTTCCACAATCATTTTGCCAACATTAACACCTCACTAGTGACCCTCTCACTGTTCCTTCTATCGTGCCTTGCTCTCTACCTTTTCTCTACTTCTCCAATGGCTTCACTGGTGGCTTGGATGGTAAGGAATTGGCCTGCAATGCTGGAGACAAGTGACCCTACTTTGACTCCTAGGCAGGGAAGATCCCCTGCAGGAGGTCATGGCAGCTCACTCCAGTATTCTTGCTTGGAGAAATCCCGTGGACAGAGGACCTGGCGGGCTACTGTCCACGGGCTCACAAAGAGTCTGACATGACTGAGTGACTAACACTTCCAACTTTCCAATGCACAGGGAATTGTTTACATTTTCCCTGTTATAAAATATATTTAATCTTTAAATGCTGTCTATTCTTTATGACACCTTTACTCTCATTTATTCCCAAACTTACAGAAAAAGATGTAGATACTAATGTTCTTGCATCCTTTACATCCGTGGTACCCAACCCTTTGGGTACCAGGGACCAGTGTTTTGGAAGAGAGTACTTCCATAGACTGGTGGTGATGGACGGAGTGGGTGGAGGGACGGGGCGGGGAGAAGCGGGAGATGGTTTCTGGAGGATTCAAACACATTACTATTATGGTGCACTTTCTTTCTATTATCATTCCATAGTGATACATAATGAAATAATTATACAACTCATCATAATGCTGAATCAGTGGTATCCTTGAACTTGTTTTCCTGCAAGGAGACGGTCCCATCTGGGGCTGATGGGAGACGGTGACCCCTGAAGTATGTTGCTTAAGTCCAGTCCACTTCATAATATCATTTGGGTTACTGTCACTGTAGTAGTGCAAGCGGTGGGGAGGGGCCATGTATCCAGATTTCAAACAGGCCATGGAATGCTACTAGTTTGTGGCCTGGGGCTTGGGAACCTCTATTTAACACTGCTTTATTTCAACTCCTTTGCGTTTTACCTTACATATCTATCGATTTACCAGAATCACTTTCTCAGAGAGAAATCATTACAGATTAATCATAAAATTCAATGGGCTTTTCAAAATAATCATCTATATTAAATTGCATACAACATTTTACATTGTTATTCCTCTCTTCTTGAAAGCCCTTTCTCCCTTGGCTCTGAGTGTGGCTGTACTCTTGATTCTCTCATAATCTGCTTACATTTCTTTCTGCCCTTTCCATTCCTTATCTGTTACATAATATTCTCTTTTTTGTTTTTAAGTTCTGATTGGTAATTCCATTCATCCCAATTGGCTTAATTTCCAATAGTGAACAGAGGGCTATGAAATCTATCATTAGTGGCAAGATATTTTTTTGGAGTGTAGCTTGGGAATTTTTCCTGCCTATTGGATATTCCCCCAGGGTTGTCCTTAAAAACGCAACAAAGTTCAAATGAACTCTCTTTGCTATATCTCCACCTCTACCCCCAAAGCTCTTTATTATCCTTACCATTTTGGCTCAGACAGTAAAGAATCTGCCTGCAATGCAGAAGACCCAGGTTCAGTTTCTGGATCTGGAAAATATCCTGGAGAAAGGAATGGCTACCCATTCCAGTACTCTTGCCTGGAAAATTCCACAGACAGAGGAACCTGGGGGGCTAGAGTCCATGGAGTCACCAAGAGTCAGACACGACTGAGGGGCTAACAGTTTCTCACTTTCATTTTTGCTCTGCCTCCACTCCCAAAGCTATTTATTATCCCTATTAATTTAATGTATATTACCACTATTTTCTTAGGTATCTATGATGTAAATCTTAGAATTGTGCTCACTTACTTTCATCTCATGATTTTTCCTATTCAATCAATTCTCAAATCTCCTTATTTTAATTCTATCCATTCAATGTTTCTTAAATATTCTTCACTTCCATTCTTTCTCTGGTCACTCCCTTTTCCCTCTCTTGACTACTCCAATTGTAGGCTAACTAATTAGTTATCTAAACTCATTCTTCTCCAACTTACCCTTTACTTTATCACCAGAATTGATTGTATAAAACATAAAATATTCAAACATCTTCAGTGGCTCCTAAGAACCCATAAAGCATAGTTTTAGCTTTTTTGCATGGATCTCTGAAACTTGAAGCCCACCTAACTTAGTAGATTTTTTTCTCCTATACCATCGCTCCTATGCACACAAAGATCACAGAAACACTTGCAGTATCTCTGGTATTCTCTTATTGGTCTTCTCATGCCGTCTTCTCGACCTAGAGTGACCCCCAACAAAAATCCTCCTCAGTACTTTACTGCTTTGCCCTTTCCCCTGAGTGTGGCTGTACTCTTGATTCTCTCATAATCTGCTTACATTTCTTTCTGCCCTTTCCATTCCTTATCTGTTACATAATATTCTCTTTTTTGTTTTTAAGTTCTGATTGGTAATTCCATTCATCCCAATTGGCTTAATTTCCAATAGTGAACAGAGGGCTATGAAATCTATCATTAGTGGCAAGATATTTTTTTGGAGTGTAGCTTGGGAATTTTTCCTGCCTATTGGATATTCCCCCAGGGTTGTCCTTAAAAACGCAACAAAGTTCAAATGAACTCTCTTTGCTATATCTCCACCTCTACCCCCAAAGCTCTTTATTATCCTTACCATTTTGGCTCAGACAGTAAAGAATCTGCCTGCAATGCAGAAGACCCAGGTTCAGTTTCTGGATCTGGAAAATATCCTGGAGAAAGGAATGGCTACCCATTCCAGTACTCTTGCCTGGAAAATTCCACAGACAGAGGAACCTGGGGGGCTAGAGTCCATGGAGTCACCAAGAGTCAGACACGACTGAGGGGCTAACAGTTTCTCACTTTCATTTTTGCTCTGCCTCCACTCCCAAAGCTATTTATTATCCCTATTAATTTAATGTATATTACCACTATTTTCTTAGGTATCTATGATGTAAATCTTAGAATTGTGCTCACTTACTTTCATCTCATGATTTTTCCTATTCAATCAATTCTCAAATCTCCTTATTTTAATTCTATCCATTCAATGTTTCTTAAATATTCTTCACTTCCATTCTTTCTCTGGTCACTCCCTTTTCCCTCTCTTGACTACTCCAATTGTAGGCTAACTAATTAGTTATCTAAACTCATTCTTCTCCAACTTACCCTTTACTTTATCACCAGAATTGATTGTATAAAACATAAAATATTCAAACATCTTCAGTGGCTCCTAAGAACCCATAAAGCATAGTTTTAGCTTTTTTGCATGGATCTCTGAAACTTGAAGCCCACCTAACTTAGTAGATTTTTTTCTCCTATACCATCGCTCCTATGCACACAAAGATCACAGAAACACTTGCAGTATCTCTGGTATTCTCTTATTGGTCTTCTCATGCCGTCTTCTCGACCTAGAGTGACAACAAAATCCCCCTCGTCTTTCAAGCCTATTTATAAGCCACACCACCTCCTCATCTCCAGGTACTATACAATGAATAACTTTATTATTTGTTGTTCAGCAGCTAAGTCATGTCTGACTCTTCCTGACCCCATGGATTGCAGCACACCAGGCTCCCCTGTCCCTCACAATCTCCTGGAGTTCACCCCAATTCACGTCTATTTGAATCGGTGATACCATTCAACCATCTCATCTTCTGCTCCCCTCGTCTCATTTTGCTTTCAATCTTTCCCAGCATCAGGGTGTTTTCCAATGAGTCAGCTGTTATTTATTTAATTTGGCATAGGGAAGCATTATTTTCACATTGCTCTTCTTCCTATTATATTCCTTGAGCTCTGGGTCTTTTTGAGTCCCTCAGAATGTTTTGTACATACAAAATTACAGAATTTTGTATATTGTTCTTATATCTCTCAGTAGTATATCATATATTTATTTTTAAGTATCTTACTTAAGACCCTAATTGATAAAGTAAGTTTGCCAAGGTGATATCATTGTCAATAGTAAAAGTAGCTCAGAAAACAGGTTTATTTATTCTTATTTATTTCATTTTCCTGTCTCATAATACTTTTCCTCAATATAAAGTGGTGAACTTATCAATTCATCTAATACACTTTTTCTTCTGTGCATTCTTAGTTATGACAAGATTTTTAAAAATAACAGCAAAAAGCACTCTAGAATTCCAAGTATTCTATCCTTTTCCTCTCTTGACTACTCCAATTGTAGGCTAACTAATTAGTTATCTAAACTCATTCTTCTCCAACTTACCCTTTACTTTATCACCAGAATTGATTGTATAAAACATAAAATATTCAAACATCTTCAGTGGCTCCTAAGAACCCATAAAGCATAGTTTTAGCTTTTTTGCATGGATCTCTGAAACTTGAAGCCCACCTAACTTAGTAGATTTTTTTCTCCTATACCATCGCTCCTATGCACACAAAGATCACAGAAACACTTGCAGTATCTCTGGTATTCTCTTATTGGTCTTCTCATGCCGTCTTCTCGACCTAGAGTGACAACAAAATCCCCCTCGTCTTTCAAGCCTATTTATAAGCCACACCACCTCCTCATCTCCAGGTACTATACAATGAATAACTTTATTATTTGTTGTTCAGCAGCTAAGTCATGTCTGACTCTTCCTGACCCCATGGATTGCAGCACACCAGGCTCCCCTGTCCCTCACAATCTCCTGGAGTTCACCCCAATTCACGTCTATTTGAATCGGTGATACCATTCAACCATCTCATCTTCTGCTCCCCTCGTCTCATTTTGCTTTCAATCTTTCCCAGCATCAGGGTGTTTTCCAATGAGTCAGCTGTTATTTATTTAATTTGGCATAGGGAAGCATTATTTTCACATTGCTCTTCTTCCTATTATATTCCTTGAGCTCTGGGTCTTTTTGAGTCCCTCAGAATGTTTTGTACATACAAAATTACAGAATTTTGTATATTGTTCTTATATCTCTCAGTAGTATATCATATATTTATTTTTAAGTATCTTACTTAAGACCCTAATTGATAAAGTAAGTTTGCCAAGGTGATATCATTGTCAATAGTAAAAGTAGCTCAGAAAACAGGTTTATTTATTCTTATTTATTTCATTTTCCTGTCTCATAATACTTTTCCTCAATATAAAGTGGTGAACTTATCAATTCATCTAATACACTTTTTCTTCTGTGCATTCTTAGTTATGACAAGATTTTTAAAAATAACAGCAAAAAGCACTCTAGAATTCCAAGTATTCTATCCTTTTCACTTAATAGGCTACATATTTTAAGTTTTTTAAAATAAAATATATAAGACTAAAGTAAATATATATGACTAAGTAAATTAATCCATCGGATGATCTGTTCTGTTCTTTTGTTAAGGTTTTTTACATCATTTAATATTTCAAAAGGTTTATAAATCATTTATTAGCTGATCTTTGCAACAACCCTGCTGAGGCTGTCAATTAGCTGAAGAAGTACTGCTGGTTGGCAAGTGACAAGTAATATTACGTGCACATTACAGATGAAGAAACTAAAGCAGAGAGAGGTTAATCGACTTGACCATGTCTTACACAGTGATTGGTAGTACTGATGTCAGAATGGGGTCCTAGGGTTATTCACATCAAAACCACAAAAGCATCAAGAGCCTGGTGCTGGTGCTATTCCTTATTATATAATACTTTCTAAATCTTTTGTTTAGTGTCCTTTTCTGGCTCTCTCTGAGTCCAAAGAGAAAAGATACTTTTAAAGTCTATATCTTCTCACTAAACTATTTTTCAACATTAAATATTTAGCTTTTATAAGGATGTTTGAATATCAACACATTTCTTCTTCTGAGAAATCATTATTAACTTCTCCATCTTTAAAAGCACAATGAAAGATCAAATGAATCTCAGTCATATTCTCTGGTCTGTGCCAAGGTGCACCAATGCACCAGTAACAAAGCAGCTACTTGCAGTTTACTAATTATTTCTCAATAATGACTTTTATTTATTAAGTATTTGCCAGAAAGGATACCAAGAAGTTTATGTGAATTGTAGTGTTTAAATATATCAGTAAATTTATTAAATAGGAATGCTCATTATCTCAGTTTTAAAGATGGCATAATAAAGGTTTAGGAATGCTGTCATGAAACTGATTGGTGATTTGACCAGTTACAGAACCTGTTGCTATTTCCCAATATTCATTTTAGAACATACTGTACTTAATTTTTTGTTGATGACTCGCCATCAATATCTTTTTAAGTATCTAAGCAGTTCACATACTGTGTTGAGATGTATTATGTAGGGAGATAATTTAGTGACATTCCTCACAAAACGTGACTTTTTAATATTATCATATTATACCCATCATACTCATTGACATTGCAATTTCCTTCTTGATTTCTATATTCTTTTCTACAAACATTTTGTACAAGCATTCCAATTTCCACATATGTAATCCATTCACCCATGTGATGGTCTTTATCTTCAGACATCTTTCTGTCATGGATGTTCAGCTCTGTGACAGTAAATGCCCACTAGGGACTATGAGTTTGAGAGTGACTTAGAAAAATTACTTGACACCTGAAAAAATGGCTCTGAAATATGAATACAAATCTGTAAAGCTGAGATAAAATCTTGTTTAATGTTTTCATTAACATTGCAGTAATAAATAATATTAATAAGCTCATCAACATTACTTAGCTTTCATATAGTTATCTGTAAATTTTATTGAATATGGGATTTGGGCACATTTTTTAATAAAAATAAAGATTATTTTTATTTTGTAGTGGACTACAGCTGATTGACAGTGTTGTGATTGTTTCAGGTAACAGCGAAGGAACTCAGCCATACATATACATGTATCCTTTCTCCCTCAAACTCCCCTCCCATCCAGGTTGCTTAATAACACTGCACAGAGTTCCATGTAATGTACAGAAGGTCCTTGCTGGTTATCCATTTTTTTTTGGTGGGGGGGAGGTTGAGGAGAGAGGGAGGTGGGTACACTTCTATTGGTCTTCCATTTCTCTATTTTTCATCCGTCTTTGTTCTTTGGCTCCTGTGGGCCTCCCATCGCAGTGGCCTCTGTTGTCGCAGAGCGCCGGCTCTGGGCACATGCGCTCCAGAGCTCTGGCTCAGTAACTGGACACATCGATCCAGCCGCTCTGCAGCATGTGGGATCTTCCCCAGGCCAGGATCGAACCAGCCGCCTGCAAGGCTGTCCTTACCGCTGGGCCCCGGGAATGGCATAATAAAGGTTTAGGAATGCTGTCATGAAACTGATTGGTGATTTGACCAGTTACAGAACCTGTTGCTATTTCCCAATATTCATTTTAGAACATACTGTACTTAATTTTTTGTTGATGACTCGCCATCAATATCTTTTTAAGTATCTAAGCAGTTCACATACTGTGTTGAGATGTATTATGTAGGGAGATAATTTAGTGACATTCCTCACAAAACGTGACTTTTTAATATTATCATATTATACCCATCATACTCATTGACATTGCAATTTCCTTCTTGATTTCTATATTCTTTTCTACAAACATTTTGTACAAGCATTCCAATTTCCACATATGTAATCCATTCACCCATGTGATGGTCTTTATCTTCAGACATCTTTCTGTCATGGATGTTCAGCTCTGTGACAGTAAATGCCCACTAGGGACTATGAGTTTGAGAGTGACTTAGAAAAATTACTTGACACCTGAAAAAATGGCTCTGAAATATGAATACAAATCTGTAAAGCTGAGATAAAATCTTGTTTAATGTTTTCATTAACATTGCAGTAATAAATAATATTAATAAGCTCATCAACATTACTTAGCTTTCATATAGTTATCTGTAAATTTTATTGAATATGGGATTTGGGCACATTTTTTAATAAAAATAAAGATTATTTTTATTTTGTAGTGGACTACAGCTGATTGACAGTGTTGTGATTGTTTCAGGTAACAGCGAAGGAACTCAGCCATACATATACATGTATCCTTTCTCCCTCAAACTCCCCTCCCATCCAGGTTGCTTAATAACACTGCACAGAGTTCCATGTAATGTACAGAAGGTCCTTGCTGGTTATCCATTTTTTTTTGGTGGGGGGGAGGTTGAGGAGAGAGGGAGGTGGGTAGAGGGTAGGTTGGGGAGGGAGGGGGGCGGATAGGCCACTTCTGTTGGTCTTTCATTTGTCTATTTTCATCCCTCTTTGTTCTTTGGCCCGTGTGGGCCTCCCATCGCGGTGGCCTCTGTTGTCGCAGAGCGCCGGCTCTGGGCACACGCGCTCCAGAGCTCTGGCTCAGTAACTGGACACATCGGTCCAGCCGCTCTGCAGCATGTGGGATCTTCCCCCAGGCCAGGGATCGAACCAGCGCCCCTTGCACTGCAAGGCCGTGTCCTTACCCGCTGGGCCACCAGGGAAGCCCTGGTTATCCATTTTAATACAACAGTGGGCACGTGGCCATCCCAAACTCTCTAACTAATTTGGAGAAATGACAGGATGGAACTTTTTGGTGAATGCTGAAGTCTCCCTGCTAACGCCATGAGGCTTAAGAGATGCAGGTTCAATCCCTGGGTCTGGAAGATACCCTGGAGTAGGAAATGGCAATCTGTTTCAGTATTCTTGCCTGGAAAATGCCACACACGGAGGAGCCTGGTAGGCTACAGTCCACAGGGTCACAAAGAGTCGGACACATCTGAGTGACTGAGCACACACACACAAGGGAACAGCAACAGCAGAAAAAGTCTAACAATGGAACGTCAGCATATCACAATGCCAAATTTATTTTAACTTTTCCTTTCTGAATGAATGAAAATGCTTTATTTAAAACATGCATATTCACCCAAATGCTAATATCTGCTCTTCTGCCATCATATATTTTCTGTATAGTAATATCTATTCCAGATGAAATAGTGCTTAAAAACTTTTGTATGCCTCTTTTAAGCCAAAAAGAAACACTGTTTGTATGACTGTGCTTCAATACACTTTAAATATATGTATGATTACTGCCAATGTATCTGCTTTGCAGATACTGGTTTCCTATACATTATTTAATATCTTCTTTTATTGAAAATATCATTGCTCAGTATTATAATCAATGTTCTTCATATTTATTATAAGTCTGACTGTTGGAATTACTGATTAATCTCTTTATGAGTGGAATGGTCTTTAGCACAATGTTTAATATTCTTCTTATCTACCATTTTATATGTTATGTTGATGATTTTCCAACAATTTACTCTAAATGGGATTTTCAGATTTTTTCAGACATTTTCAGATCAGTAGGAAAGGCTCCAGTGAGAAAAGGAAATGATGAAGCACAACAATATGAATTAAACTAATTTAAGCAGTTAAAATAGCACCTATATAGTCATTGAGAAATACATATTAATATTCACATAATATGTATATACAAAGCAGTAGTTTACAATGAGATGATCTACTGAATAAAATACCTTAAAATATGAATCAAAGGATGTTGTAAAATTTGTATATGAATATATAAGAATTTTTATACACTTGGAAGATAAATCATGAGTATATTTTTGTCTAGAAGACAAATTCTTACCTGGGAAACCTCATGACATTTTGTAGATTAGTAAAATTACTTTCCTATCAATCTTGAGCATTTCTCCTATCAATGCTATTATTAGCATTGAAAGTTACTATTATGACCATATTTCAGTAACAGGAATATTGAAGAAACTATTAAAAGGGCTAGTCATCGGCTTTAACAAAGAAAACAACCCATCTGATAAAGATAATACAATTAACTGAGGAATTAAAAAATCTCAAAGTAGAGAAACTTCACTGGCTAGAGTATAAACAACCTGAGGGTAGACAGCTTCTGTTTCTCTTGTTTGTCCTCCAAAGTTTGGAACAGTTTTCTATGCACAGTGCAGTGTACTAAGCACATATTTAACAAATAGGAAGTACTGAATTCATTGCCTTGTGGCACAAATTAGGATTTCTTTTGTACTGACATAACTAGATTTTAATTTCACTGTTATAAATTATTAACATCTTTGTCTAATTTCCAATTTTGTGTCAACCAAACTTATTTGTGTGACAATTGTGAGTTCATGTTTAGCCTATCTTCTAGGATTTTGTTTTTGCACATTAGACCATTAATTCATAATTTTGATATTTTTACAGCACAACCTAAGACTATAAAAACATATCGAACAAGCATGCACTTGCCAAAGAACTCTAAATAAAACAGATCTCAGATATGAACTTAGAGCCATGCTTGGTTATACGTTCATCTAAGTGCTTCATCTAGAGAGATCTGCAAAACCCTACTGCATATATTCATCACCCAGGGTGACTTTCAAGCCTACCCATGGGTGGCCCCTTTAACACGTCTGATTTTAGTCTAGATAATAATTATTTGATCAATAATTTTATTTTCCTGGTTGCAAAGATGTGCTTGCATCCACATGCATGCACGCACACACACACACACACACACACACACACACACACACACAATCCCCAGTACTTTAAAACCTGTGGGACAGAGTTAATAATAACTATTGAGCTTAAAATGCAGACAAGCAGGGAAAATAAACTAACAAATTTAGTTTTTGATTTATTTTTACAAAGTCTTATAGAAATCTTTATGAAATTAATATAAACTGGTGGTATACAAAATTTTTGTGGCAATGCAAACAATGGAAGCTAACCTGGAATTTAAATTATGGAAAGCTATACTGTGCTAAGATTAGTCAAACATTGTCTAAATTGCCATTTATACTTTTTCAAACAAAATTCCTATTCTCTTCTCATTCTCCCCATCTCTCTTTCAGGATGTAAACTCTAACCTTTCCCTGCCTCCCACCCTCTCCACACACACCTTGTTGCCTCTGATCCTTATCTCCTCTACTAGATGTGTTTTACACTTACTGCTATACAGTAATTTAACAATGAGGATGACAAATGCAGGCAGAGGTGTTTCAAGAAGGAAGGAAATGGTCCTTACACGTTTTAACACAGAAATAGATTTTTCAAAAAGAAAAAAAGAAATAGATATTTTGAAAAATGAATTACAAAACAGCAAAATGTGTTTAAAAATTCCTCTGTTCATGGGATTCTCCAGGGACGAATACTGGAGTGGGTTGTTGTGTCCTCCTCCAGAGGATCTTCCTGACACAGGGATTGAACCCGCATCTCCTAGGCCTCCTGCATTGGCAGGCAGGTTCATTACCACTTGTGCCACATAGAAAGCCCTCTTACAACTATAGTTTGCTGATCATGTGATCATCCCTCTTAAAGAATCAAGAGGGCTTAAGGCACAGAAGGAATGTGGTGTGAAGGGCAAGGAAAATAAGCAGTTATTGCCATCTATTCTATGCTGCCTTTGATGGATTTAGACGACAGAAGCTTCAGTGCGATTTGTTTGATGCTGGGCAAAATATTTGATTTCACTGGGCTTCCATTTCTACACCTCTAAAATGCAGGTTCCCAGAGTGAGAAAATATTTCAAATATTTTTATACAAAAGTCACTGATCTTAGTGTCTGTATACCCTCTATAGAGGCCACATTTTCACAAAAGATAGCATTCTTGTAAAACGTTTGCCTTTGTGGAAAGGAAAAGCTATATTTAGAAAGTCCACTCTCTGCCCAGGGTGTTCTCAAGCCATACAGCTATTTATAACCAAGTGTAGGCCAGTGGGACAATGCACTTGCTTTAACTAACAACTGCCCAGGTTTCTTGGAGTTAAAGGTAAGTTCTCCAATATTCTATATGAAGATCTAAGAAAGTACTGACAGCAAGAATCTTTTTAATTTGTTTCCTGGATTTCCCAGTTACATGCCCTGATAGGAAATGTGATTGAAAAGGTTGCATTTAAGTTTGAACATACAGCTACTGTTTCATCATAGACCTTTAACGGGATAAACATGTGAAAACATTTTGAGTTTCTCCATGGGAGTGGTCTGTATAGTTGTTTTCCCTTATAAATGTCATGTCAATTTACTCCAGTTCTAAAGGCAGGTAGACATTTATAAATTTCTCTAAGAACTTATTTTGACTTCTTTGAATCTTGATTTTATTTTAAACACTGAGGACATTACCAAATTCCTAGACATTTCATAGAGTGAAAAACAAAAGCATAATTAGGGAAAACAAAAAAATCTCAAATAGAAAATATGATGCTATGAATAACAGAAAATAAGATGCTATAAGAAATCAGATAGACTGTAAAGCTGACTACAACTTTTACAGTGGTAAAAATGAGCTTTTAACTATGTGAGTTGTCAATAAAATGAGAATCAGCTGACCCAGGGACCTTTTCTTCTTATTTTATATTTTTAACAATCTCAAAAACTACAGAAAAGTTGAAATGACAAGAAAACTATTTATTTCCGAAACTATTTGAGAGTGGTTACCAACACAATCCAATGCCTTCCCCCAATTCTCTATTCTTTCTTACAAGTGTGTATTAAGTGTTATTCACTCAGTCATGTCTGACTCTTTGTGACCCCATGGACTACAGACCAATAAGCTCCTCTGTTCACAGAATTCTTCAGGCAAGACTACTGGAGTGGGGTGCCATTGCCTTCTGAGGGGATCTTCCTGATCCAGGAATCAAACCTGGGTCTCCTGCATTGCAGGCAGATTCTTCACCCGCTGAGCCACTAGGGAAGTCATTTCCTACAAACACATACTCAAATATAAGCATGAAATCATATGATTTCATTAATTGTATGACACATGATCACACTGCTACCTAATATTGAGACCCCGTTCAGTTTCATCAATTGTCCCAATCATGCCATTCATAATAAAAGGACCAACCCAGAATCACATGTTATATCTAGCTGTGCTGTCTCTCTAGTATTTTAATCTTGAAAATTTTCTCAGGCTTCCATTGAATTTAATTAACTAGAAAATCTTATAGACCAGTTATTTTGTAGGATTTAGCTGTTTGTATTTGTCTCATGATTAGATTCAGGATATATCTAATTCGCTGGAATAACACAGTAGTGAAGCTCTGTTGTTGTTACTGCATCCTATCAAACAATTTTGGCAAATTTCTAACTTTCAACATTAGTAGATTATTCATTCGATTACAAAGGGGTATCAGTCTTCTCCACTGTTATTTTTTCTCCTTAACTTTTAATAATTTTTGTGGTAAGGTGCTTTGTAATGATTTAAATATCCTGTTCCTCGTCAAACATAACTGGATCCTCTTCCTCTTTTATTACTTAGATTCTAAGTCATCTGTTGATTCTTGGTTGCATTTCATTGGTGACTTGCATGATCATCAGTACCATATCTGGTCTCCTTCTATCTGAGCAAATTCATCAGCTTGTTTGGTTGTTAAGACATGTCTGGCTTTTTGCGACCCCATGGGACTAGAGCCCGCCACTCTGCTGTCCATGGATTTTCCAGGCAAGAATATTGGAGTGAGTTGCAATTTCCTCCTCAAGGGGATACTCCTGACCAGGGATTGAACCTGCCTGCATCTCCTACACTGGCAGGCAATTATTTACTGTTGAGCTTCCAGGTTGGTGTCTCTTAAAGAGTTGTCCAAATACCATTTGCAACAGAATCAACTGAGGCATGTGCTAAAATTCAGGTCCATGGACCCTGTTCTGATTCTGAACAGGTGCTTTCTAGTGGGCAATGGGTATTTGAAAAATACCATAGCTAATTTATGAATTATCATAATTATCTCATGAATTAAATATTAATACTGAATCTAAGTCTACAATTCTTCAAAGTTCATGTTTTAAAAGATATAGGTCTCTGTTGTTTTAGCTTTACCAATTCACACTTGCTATTTAACCAACCTGTAAACTATAAATCTAAAACACATACTCAAATATAAGCATGAAATCATATGATTTCATTAATTGTATGACACATGATCACACTGCTACCTAATATTGAGACCCCGTTCAGTTTCATCAATTGTCCCAATCATGCCATTCATAATAAAAGGACCAACCCAGAATCACATGTTATATCTAGCTGTGCTGTCTCTCTAGTATTTTAATCTTGAAAATTTTCTCAGGCTTCCATTGAATTTAATTAACTAGAAAATCTTATAGACCAGTTATTTTGTAGGATTTAGCTGTTTGTATTTGTCTCATGATTAGATTCAGGATATATCTAATTCGCTGGAATAACACAGTAGTGAAGCTCTGTTGTTGTTACTGCATCCTATCAAACAATTTTGGCAAATTTCTAACTTTCAACATTAGTAGATTATTCATTCGATTACAAAGGGGTATCAGTCTTCTCACTGTTATTTTTTCTCCTTAACTTTTAATAATTTTTGTGGTAAGGTGCTTTGTAATGATTTAAATATCCTGTTCCTCGTCAAACATAACTGGATCCTCTTCCTCTTTTATTACTTAGATTCTAAGTCATCTGTTGATTCTTGGTTGCATTTCATTGGTGACTTGCATGATCATCAGTACCATATCTGGTCTCCTTCTATCTGAGCAAATTCATCAGCTTGTTTGGTTGTTAAGACATGTCTGGCTTTTTGCGACCCCATGGGACTAGAGCCCGCCACTCTGCTGTCCATGGATTTTCCAGGCAAGAATATTGGAGTGAGTTGCAATTTCCTCCTCAAGGGGATACTCCTGACCAGGGATTGAACCTGCCTGCATCTCCTACACTGGCAGGCAATTATTTACTGTTGAGCTTCCAGGTTGGTGTCTCTTAAAGAGTTGTCCAAATACCATTTGCAACAGAATCAACTGAGGCATGTGCTAAAATTCAGGTCCATGGACCCTGTTCTGATTCTGAACAGGTGCTTTCTAGTGGGCAATGGGTATTTGAAAAATACCATAGCTAATTTATGAATTATCATAATTATCTCATGAATTAAATATTAATACTGAATCTAAGTCTACAATTCTTCAAAGTTCATGTTTTAAAAGATATAGGTCTCTGTTGTTTTAGCTTTACCAATTCACACTTGCTATTTAACCAACCTGTAAACTACTACCTGGCGGAACAGTCTACAAAGCAAATGTATCTTTTTCAAAAATGTCTTCTACTAAATGTCTCTACAAAATGAAATGGAAATGCCTTCTAAGATCTCCACTGGGAGGATTGTTACTGATTTTTTTTTTTTTTAAAGATTTATTTATTTATTTATTTTGGGCGGGGGTCGGGTTGGGGAGGGAGGGGAGTGGGCGGGCCACTTCTGTTGATCTTTTTCATTTCTCTGTTTTCATCCGTCTTTGTTCTTTGGCTCCTGTGGGCCTCCCATCGCGGTGGCGTCTGTCGTCGCAGAGCACCGGCTCTGGGCGCATGCGCTCCAGAGCTCCGGCTCGGTGATTGGACACATGGGTCCAGCCGCTCCGCGGCACGTGGGATCTTCCCAGGCCAGGGCTCGAACCGGCGCCCCTTGCACTGCAAGGCGGTGTCCTTACCCACTGGACCACCAGGGGAAGCCCTATTACTGATTTTTTAAATCTTCCAGATTTTAGAGAGTGGCAAGTGCAAAGACCCTGATATTGGGAAAACCATTGGAGAAAGAAATTCTGTGTGGGAATGTGTGAGAGAATAGTAGCCAGAAGTGAGTTGGCAGGATTGTTGTTGTTCAGCCGCTCAGTCATGTCCAACTCCATGGGATCCCATGGACTGCAGCATGCCAGGCCTCCCTGTCTCTCACTATCTCTCAGAGTCTGCCCAAGTTTATGTCCATCGAATTGGTGATGCTGTCTAGCCATCTCATCCTCTGATGCCTTCTTCTTCTTCTAGGGTGCAGGGTTGGGCAGGAGAAATATTGAATAAAGTATGTCAACAGCTAAAAATAGTTTTACTCTAAGAGTGATGGTGATGGAGGCAATTATTTACTGAACCTGCCTGCATCTCCTACACTGGCAGGCAATTATTTACTGTTGAGCTTCCAGGTTGGTGTCTCTTAAAGAGTTGTCCAAATACCATTTGCAACAGAATCAACTGAGGCATGTGCTAAAATTCAGGTCCATGGACCCTGTTCTGATTCTGAACAGGTGCTTTCTAGTGGGCAATGGGTATTTGAAAAATACCATAGCTAATTTATGAATTATCATAATTATCTCATGAATTAAATATTAATACTGAATCTAAGTCTACAATTCTTCAAAGTTCATGTTTTAAAAGATATAGGTCTCTGTTGTTTTAGCTTTACCAATTCACACTTGCTATTTAACCAACCTGTAAACTACTACCTGGCGGAACAGTCTACAAAGCAAATGTATCTTTTTCAAAAATGTCTTCTACTAAATGTCTCTACAAAATGAAATGGAAATGCCTTCTAAGATCTCCACTGGGAGGATTGTTACTGATTTTTTTTTTTTTTAAAGATTTATTTATTTATTTATTTTGGGCGGGGGTCGGGTTGGGGAGGGAGGGGAGTGGGCGGGCCACTTCTGTTGATCTTTTTCATTTCTCTATTTTCATCCGTCTTTGTTCTTTGGCTCCTGTGGGCCTCCCATCGCGGTGGCGTCTGTCGTCGCAGAGCACCGACTCTGGGCACATGCGCTCCAGAGCTCCGGCTCGGTGATTGGACACATGGGTCCAGCCGCTCCGCGGCACGTGGGATCTTCCCAGGCCAGGGCTCGAACCGGCGCCCCTTGCACTGCAAGGTGGTGTCCTTACCCACTGGACCACCAGGGGAAGCCCTATTACTGATTTTTTAAATCTTCCAGATTTTAGAGAGTGGCAAGTGCAAAGACCCTGATATTGGGAAAACCATTGGAGAAAGAAATTCTGTGTGGGAATGTGTGAGAGAATAGTAGCCAGAAGTGAGTTGGCAGGATTGTTGTTGTTCAGCCGCTCAGTCATGTCCAACTCCATGGGATCCCATGGACTGCAGCATGCCAGGCCTCCCTGTCTCTCACTATCTCTCAGAGTCTGCCCAAGTTTATGTCCATCGAATTGGTGATGCTGTCTAGCCATCTCATCCTCTGATGCCTTCTTCTTCTTCTAGGGTGCAGGGTTGGGCAGGAGAAATATTGAATAAAGTATGTCAACAGCTAAAAATAGTTTTACTCTAAGAGTGATGGTGATGGGTTTTGAGAAATAATATGGTATGATTTACAGCTTTTTTATCTTATTTGTTTTTGTTTATGACTTGTTTTAAACATTTCCATCCATTAGTGTTACATTTTTAAAAAACTTTTGACCATTTTTATTGGCTTTTTCTTTATTTATTTTCATATATCTCTATTCCTTGGCCTGTGTGGGCCTCCCATTGCAGTGGCCTCTCTCGTTGCAGAGCACCAGCTTTGGGTGCATGCATTCCAGAGCGCTGGCTCATAATTGCACACTCCATTCCAGCCACTCCATGGCATGTGGGATCTTCCCCGGTGAGGGATCCAACCCGCGCCCCTTGCACTACAAGGCGGACTCTCTACCCACTGGACCACCAGGGGAGCCCCTGATTTATGTTTTTGTAAAGAATATTCTGGCTATTGTATTAGTTATAGACTATAAGGATCGGGGTAAGGGCAAAGCAGAAAGTCTATTGAAGAGGCTGCCTATTGCATTAGATGACACTAGTCGTGATGGCTTGGAGTAAAGTGAAGACGGTAATAGTAAGGCAAGAAGTAGATGGATTCAGAATGTATTTCCAAGTTAGAGTTGGCAAGAATTTCTAATGGACTGGATGTAGGGATTGTGGGAAAACGAGAGTTTAAGGATGGATCTAACATTTTTGGCCTGTACAACATGATAAGTTATGAATGAGGGGAAACTGGAGTGCCATGGGTAGAGCAAATAAAAATATTTCAGTTTATCTCCTAAGTTTGAAATGTCTATTGTACCTAGAATGGAGATATTTAGTGGGAAATTGAATTAGGAGTCTGGAAGCTGGCTGAATGGTAATGGCTAGAAATATGAATTTGAGAGTCATAGTCATTTTCTCATTAAAGTAATGAGATTAGAGTAAAACATGAATAATGACAGTGGATGGAGAGTGAAGAGGGCTGGGGATACGCATTAGGGTGCTCTAACAGATGTCGCAGGTAGGATGTTCAGCCCTTAGGCCGAGTTGAACTCGTTACAACCCCATGGACTGCAACATGCTAGGTTTCCCTGTCCTTCACTATCTCCCGTAATCTGTTCAAACTCATATCCATCAAGTCAGTGATACCGTCCAACTATCTCATCCTCTGTAATACCCTTTTCATCTGGCCCTCCATCTTTCCCAGCATCAGGGTCTTTTCCAATGAGTCAGCTCTACTCATCAGGTGGTCAAATCCTGGAGCATCAGCTTTAGCATCAGTCCTTTCAATGAATATTTAGGGTTGATTTCCTTTAAAATGGACTGATTTGATCATGAGTTCAAGAGGCTTTCAAGGGTCTTCTCTAGAACCAGTTTGAAATTAATTAATTCCCTGGGTTCAGCCTTCTTTGTGGACCAGCTCTCACATCTGTACTTGACTACTGGGAAAACCACAGTTTTGACTATATGGCCAACCCGCGCCTTGCACTACAAGGCGGACTCTCTACCCACTGGACCACCAGGGGAGCCCCTGATTTATGTTTTTGTAAAGAATATTCTGGCTATTGTATTAGTTATAGACTATAAGGATCGGGGTAAGGGCAAAGCAGAAAGTCTATTGAAGAGGCTGCCTATTGCATTAGATGACACTAGTCGTGATGGCTTGGAGTAAAGTGAAGACGGTAATAGTAAGGCAAGAAGTAGATGGATTCAGAATGTATTTCCAAGTTAGAGTTGGCAAGAATTTCTAATGGACTGGATGTAGGGATTGTGGGAAAACGAGAGTTTAAGGATGGATCTAACATTTTTGGCCTGTACAACATGATAAGTTATGAATGAGGGGAAACTGGAGTGCCATGGGTAGAGCAAATAAAAATATTTCAGTTTATCTCCTAAGTTTGAAATGTCTATTGTACCTAGAATGGAGATATTTAGTGGGAAATTGAATTAGGAGTCTGGAAGCTGGCTGAATGGTAATGGCTAGAAATATGAATTTGAGAGTCATAGTCATTTTCTCATTAAAGTAATGAGATTAGAGTAAAACATGAATAATGACAGTGGATGGAGAGTGAAGAGGGCTGGGGATACGCATTAGGGTGCTCTAACAGATGTCGCAGGTAGGATGTTCAGCCCTTAGGCCGAGTTGAACTCGTTACAACCCCATGGACTGCAACATGCTAGGTTTCCCTGTCCTTCACTATCTCCCGTAATCTGTTCAAACTCATATCCATCAAGTCAGTGATACCGTCCAACTATCTCATCCTCTGTAATACCCTTTTCATCTGGCCCTCCATCTTTCCCAGCATCAGGGTCTTTTCCAATGAGTCAGCTCTACTCATCAGGTGGTCAAATCCTGGAGCATCAGCTTTAGCATCAGTCCTTTCAATGAATATTTAGGGTTGATTTCCTTTAAAATGGACTGATTTGATCATGAGTTCAAGAGGCTTTCAAGGGTCTTCTCTAGAACCAGTTTGAAATTAATTAATTCCCTGGGTTCAGCCTTCTTTGTGGACCAGCTCTCACATCTGTACTTGACTACTGGGAAAACCACAGTTTTGACTATATGGATCCTTGTCAGCAAAGGGATGTCTCTGCTTTTTAATATGTTGCTGATGTTTGTCATAACTTTTCTTCCAAGAAGCAAGCGTCTTTTAATTTTGTGAGGGGTAGGAGGGATCACAAAGGGATCTAGGCAAGGGTGATGTCCTGAGAGCCAATAAACAAAACACTAATGCTGGGAATTCTGAGGCTCATTTTCCAATGTTTTTCAAATTGATGATAATTTGAAACAGGATATTTTAAAAAGAGCTTTAGCAAACAGAAAAGGGAGTAATTTTCTATCACAAGGGATTGATTGCAGTAGTATGGGATATAGAAAAATTGTGAAAAAAGAATCAAGAATTTAGGTAACACACAATTTTAACCAAGAGTATCCATTTGAAAAACTAGTAGACAATATTTAGACAGTATATTTTGTGTGTGTCAACTGCAGCTACAGCATGCTGCAGATGAAAGATTATAGTTTAATGTCAAATCAGGGGTAGAATTCTTCATAAATTTTTTAATAGGTTTCAGACTTCTATTGGTTTTCAATCTTATCACATTTCAAACATAATTTCTAAATAATCATAACAATTTTAGTACCAGAATAAATTTTATACAACCTTACATAAACATTTGAATACACATACAGTTCATTTTTATGGGTAAAACTAGGACTTGATTCCTTTGACTACCAAGTATTCTTTCTTTTTTTGAGAATTTTTTTAACTGGGAAATCCATTACACTCTGGACTTGGAACTATGGTTTACAATTTCTACAATCATAGTTATATTTTGTCTAATAACAGCTCTCAAACATTCCTGTGCAAAACATAGTTTAATGCTGTACCTAATAGAATACAGATTTCAAACTAATTTGTATAAGATATTCAGGCACTAGTATAGACAAATCAGCAAAATAAGGCCTAGGAAGATCCCACGTGCCGTGGAGCAGCTGAGCCAGAGCTCAGGAGCGTGCGCTCAGAGCCAGTGACGAGAGAGGCCACTGCAATGGGAGGCCCGTACAGGCCAAAGAACAAAGATAAATGAATGAAAGATCAATAGAACAAAAAAGTTTCCTTTAAAATGGACTGATTTGATCATGAGTTCAAGAGGCTTTCAAGGGTCTTCTCTAGAACCAGTTTGAAATTAATTAATTCCCTGGGTTCAGCCTTCTTTGTGGACCAGCTCTCACATCTGTACTTGACTACTGGGAAAACCACAGTTTTGACTATATGGATCCTTGTCAGCAAAGGGATGTCTCTGCTTTTTAATATGTTGCTGATGTTTGTCATAACTTTTCTTCCAAGAAGCAAGCGTCTTTTAATTTTGTGAGGGGTAGGAGGGATCACAAAGGGATCTAGGCAAGGGTGATGTCCTGAGAGCCAATAAACAAAACACTAATGCTGGGAATTCTGAGGCTCATTTTCCAATGTTTTTCAAATTGATGATAATTTGAAACAGGATATTTTAAAAAGAGCTTTAGCAAACAGAAAAGGGAGTAATTTTCTATCACAAGGGATTGATTGCAGTAGTATGGGATATAGAAAAATTGTGAAAAAAGAATCAAGAATTTAGGTAACACACAATTTTAACCAAGAGTATCCATTTGAAAAACTAGTAGACAATATTTAGACAGTATATTTTGTGTGTGTCAACTGCAGCTACAGCATGCTGCAGATGAAAGATTATAGTTTAATGTCAAATCAGGGGTAGAATTCTTCATAAATTTTTTAATAGGTTTCAGACTTCTATTGGTTTTCAATCTTATCACATTTCAAACATAATTTCTAAATAATCATAACAATTTTAGTACCAGAATAAATTTTATACAACCTTACATAAACATTTGAATACACATACAGTTCATTTTTATGGGTAAAACTAGGACTTGATTCCTTTGACTACCAAGTATTCTTTCTTTTTTTGAGAATTTTTTTAACTGGGAAATCCATTACACTCTGGACTTGGAACTATGGTTTACAATTTCTACAATCATAGTTATATTTTGTCTAATAACAGCTCTCAAACATTCCTGTGCAAAACATAGTTTAATGCTGTACCTAATAGAATACAGATTTCAAACTAATTTGTATAAGATATTCAGGCACTAGTATAGACAAATCAGCAAAATAAGGCCTAGGAAGATCCCACGTGCCGTGGAGCAGCTGAGCCAGAGCTCAGGAGCGTGTGCGCTCAGAGCCAGTGCTCTGCGACGAGAGAGGCCACTGCAATGGGAGGCCCGTACAGGCCAAAGAACAAAGATAAATGAATGAAAGATCAATAGAAGTGGCCAAAAAATATATATATTTTTTAAATATGTAATGTTATATAGAATATGAGTGGCCTATCAGTTGCCTGGTATTTATTGCATCTGTATCAATCAACCTTTCATTTATTTTTAATTTCATCATTCATTCAACAATTAATTGCACATGAATATATTACTTGGCAGTACTATTGGTGATTCTCCAGAAGTTGTATTCTTGTTTGGGATGGTATAATGAGATGTGAATAATTCTAGTAAAAGAGATTATGGAAGTTTCATTATAAGATGTCAGGCCATGATGAGGAGTGATAGCCAGACAAAGAAGGGCAGAGGAAAGGGGAGATTGTATGATGGAAACTTCACTATTAAAACACTTGCAGAAGAATCAGTATCTGGATGGATGATGCACAGAAAGCTTTGATGAGATGGCTAACGACACTTTCCGTGGATGTTAAGCCCTTTTATTTTCATTTTCCCTCTTTCCTTTACCCAACAATATATGGACCTGAAACAGTGTTTTTTGAGTGGTAAAAGGAAGAAATGAGAGGAAATCCACTACACTACATCCTTCCTTGGTAACGAAAGACTCCATCAAGTCAGAGGAGAGACTTGAATTGGTCAAAGGAGAGACACCTGGATTTAAATAATTATAGATTAAAATGCCTGCCTTTGGTTCACCTCTCTCACTCCATTTTTAATGATTATTTTTGACTAATTTAGTTATACCTCACAGGATGTCTGAATGTGTTACAAGTCAAGATTCCCTACTTGTTAAATGCTTCACGAGTTTTTAGAAGTAGTAGCGCTTATGCGTTCTAATCATTTTCTACAATCATTAGTTATATTTTGTCTAATAACAGCTCTCAAACATTCCTGTGCAAAACATAGTTTAATGCTGTACCTAATAGAATACAGATTTCAAACTAATTTGTATAAGATATTCAGGCACTAGTATAGACAAATCAGCAAAATAAGGCCTAGGAAGATCCCACGTGCCGTGGAGCAGCTGAGCCAGAGCTCAGGAGCGTGTGCGCTCAGAGCCAGTGCTCTGCGACGAGAGAGGCCACTGCAATGGGAGGCCCGTACAGGCCAAAGAACAAAGATAAATGAATGAAAGATCAATAGAAGTGGCCAAAAAATATATATATTTTTTAAATATGTAATGTTATATAGAATATGAGTGGCCTATCAGTTGCCTGGTATTTATTGCATCTGTATCAATCAACCTTTCATTTATTTTAATTTCATCATTCATTCAACAATTAATTGCACATGAATATATTACTTGGCAGTACTATTGGTGATTCTCCAGAAGTTGTATTCTTGTTTGGGATGGTATAATGAGATGTGAATAATTCTAGTAAAAGAGATTATGGAAGTTTCATTATAAGATGTCAGGCCATGATGAGGAGTGATAGCCAGACAAAGAAGGGCAGAGGAAAGGGGAGATTGTATGATGGAAACTTCACTATTAAAACACTTGCAGAAGAATCAGTATCTGGATGGATGATGCACAGAAAGCTTTGATGAGATGGCTAACGACACTTTCCGTGGATGTTAAGCCCTTTTATTTTCATTTTCCCTCTTTCCTTTACCCAACAATATATGGACCTGAAACAGTGTTTTTTGAGTGGTAAAAGGAAGAAATGAGAGGAAATCCACTACACTACATCCTTCCTTGGTAACGAAAGACTCCATCAAGTCAGAGGAGAGACTTGAATTGGTCAAAGGAGAGACACCTGGATTTAAATAATTATAGATTAAAATGCCTGCCTTTGGTTCACCTCTCTCCACTCCATTTTTAATGATTATTTTTGACTAATTTAGTTATACCTCACAGGATGTCTGAATGTGTTACAAGTCAAGATTCCCTACTTGTTAAATGCAAATAACTCAACGCAGAGTACTTCTCTATGACCTACTTGCTTCAAGTAGCGCTTATGCGTTCTAATCATTTTTCAAAATTCTGATGTAGGAACTATGGGCTCCTGAGTATGAAAGAACATTGCACCTTAAGGAGACCAGTTCTGATGATTGTATCCTAAACAATAGGATGAGGACAGTCCCTCCCAGTGTATAAAGAGATCTCCAGTACATTGGAAACACTCCATGACTGCATAGTGGGATGTATGTGATTCCTCAGATGTGAAAAACTATAAGTAATTACAGATCCTTCATCTTTTTGCTCCTCTGTCACATCAGACCTTTGTATGTTGGTAGAGCAGCCAGTAACCACATCAGAGCTCCTCTTTCAAGCTCTCCTTGACATTTATGGTAATCAATAAAGGAAATCCTCCAGAAGGCATGTATACTCCTTGAATTATGGGGTAGAACCTGAATATAAAATTTAGACTTTAACTTGAAACAAATAATTACACAAATCACAAGCCTATAATCCATATGCCAAATTGAAGTTTGCCACAATTTTTTAATTTGGTAAACATTTATTAAGACAGAATGTTTCATTAAAAAAAAAAAAATCAGGGCTTCCCTGGTGATCCAGTGGGCAAAGAGTCCACCTTACAGTGCAGGGGACACTGGTTAGGTCTCTGGCCTGGGAAGATCCCACACTCCGAGGAGAGGCTGGTTGGGTGGGTGTGTCCAATTATGAGCCAGCGCTCTGGAGCACAGGCGCCCAGAGCCGGATCTCGACAACGAGAGACACCACTGAGAAGGGAGGCCCACATATAACAAAGAATAAAAATGGATGAAAAATAAATGATGACTTAGAGGTGAAAAAATGCTATAAAATCAGATTTTGGTAACGAAGACTCATATCAGAGGAGAGACTTGAATTGGTCAAAGGAGAGACACCTGGATTTAAATAATTATAGATTAAAATGCCTGCCTTTGGTTCACCTCTCTCCACTCCATTTTTAATGATTATTTTTGACTAATTTAGTTATACCTCACAGGATGTCTGAATGTGTTACAAGTCAAGATTCCCTACTTGTTAAATGCAAATAACTCAACGCAGAGTACTTCTCTATGACCTACTTGCTTCAAGTAGCGCTTATGCGTTCTAATCATTTTTCAAAATTCTGATGTAGGAACTATGGGCTCCTGAGTATGAAAGAACATTGCACCTTAAGGAGACCAGTTCTGATGATTGTATCCTAAACAATAGGATGAGGACAGTCCCTCCCAGTGTATAAAGAGATCTCCAGTACATTGGAAACACTCCATGACTGCATAGTGGGATGTATGTGATTCCTCAGATGTGAAAAACTATAAGTAATTACAGATCCTTCATCTTTTTGCTCCTCTGTCACATCAGACCTTTGTATGTTGGTAGAGCAGCCAGTAACCACATCAGAGCTCCTCTTTCAAGCTCTCCTTGACATTTATGGTAATCAATAAAGGAAATCCTCCAGAAGGCATGTATACTCCTTGAATTATGGGGTAGAACCTGAATATAAAATTTAGACTTTAACTTGAAACAAATAATTACACAAATCACAAGCCTATAATCCATATGCCAAATTGAAGTTTGCCACAATTTTTTAATTTGGTAAACATTTATTAAGACAGAATGTTTCATTAAAAAAAAATCAGGGCTTCCCTGGTGATCCAGTGGGCAAAGAGTCCACCTTACAGTGCAGGGGACACTGGTTAGGTCTCTGGCCTGGGAAGATCCCACACTCCGAGGAGAGGCTGGTTGGGTGGGTGTGTCCAATTATGAGCCAGCGCTCTGGAGCACAGGCGCCCAGAGCCGGATCTCGACAACGAGAGACACCACTGAGAAGGGAGGCCCACATATAACAAAGAATAAAAATGGATGAAAAATAAATGATGACTTAGAGGTGAAAAAAAATGCTATAAAAAATCAGATTTTGGTAATTTGATTACCAAGTATTATTTCTTATTGCAACACATTGTTTAAATGTATAGAAAATGATTGGAAAAAAGAGCTTACCAGTGATCTGCTAATTTTTATCTTGCAAACTATAGTCATACTAAATATTTTAAGTAGAGCAAAATAAAGCTCATGAAGATTAAATTATAGGAGGAGCTTATAAGAGGGCAAAAAGGTAGGAGTTGCACTTCCCCATGGATAAATGAGATTTTAGGAGAAAATGATCAAAAGTTTATTCATAACATCATGATTCTAGCTAAATGAAATAAAGACAACATCATGAAAATAGTACATAATTCTTAAGGTATATGAAGACTGTTACAGGTTAACATCTGATTAGCTTTCCAGGTGGTGCTAGCAGCAAAGTATCTGCCTGCCAAAGCAGGAGACAGGAGTTCAATCTCTGGATTGTGAAGAGCTCCTGAAGGAGGAAATGACACCCACTCCAGTATTCTTGCCTGGAAAATTCCATGGACAGAGGTGCCTGGCGGGCTACAGTCCATGGGAAAGCAAAGAGTCAGACACAGCTGAGTGAGAGCAGACACAATACAAACCAGGTAAGACAGCGTAACAAGAGTTTCTCTTTATACAATCACAGCTTATAAGGAATAAGGGAACCTCTGATCCTTTGCTGTGTGCCATTTTAGGACAGCGAATCTCGCTACAAAGTAAACACTTGATTCGAGAAGTAGCTTAGAAATACAAATATAATTCAAAAATTCATAGATGGTGAAAACTGTAATTTGGATTATTTCAAAAAGTTAGGGATGGTTGTTAAGTAACTTCTCTTTTTAATAACAGAATAACTGGCATAGGAATGATCTCATTATTCCACTGACAAAGATAGAACCCCAGGACTGCATGGCTCCACAGTCTAATAATGCAGTGCCAAATGTCAGGTACAGTATCCATTATTAATAAGTGGCTATTAAATATATGAAATGTAGGCAAGTGTGACTCAGGAACTGAATTTTTAATTTTATTGAATTTTACTTAATTTATGTTAAAACTTTTCAAACAGGGCTTCCCCTGGTGGTCCAGTGGGTGGGGACGCCGCCTTGCAGTGCATGCGCCCAGAGCCGGCGCTCTGCGACAACAGACGCCGCCGCGATGGGAGGCCCACAGGAGCCAAAAAAAAAAAAAAAAAAAAAATTTTTCAAACACACATGTGACTAATAATGGCTATAGTATCTGACAGCACTGAGAGCATTTCCAATGATCACAGAAAGTTCCATTGACCAGAATTGACCTATCTCATTTTTATTTTATTTCACATTTATTCTTCTTTTGCTAAGAAAATCCTCTCTCTTACTAAAAAGCAATATTAGCAAGATGGTTAGATGTAAGCTCAAGATGCAAAAACCTATCAGATTTCTATAGTTCAACAACAAAGAAATAGCTTTAAAATGATTTAAAATAGAGAAAAAAAGTTACTTTGGAATAAATCTAAGTAAAAAATATGTCAGACATTTATGGAGAAAATGACAAAACCTTATTGAAGGATATTAAAGAAGTTTTTACATAAAAGAAGAAATGTCTTATTTATATGCAAAAAGACTCATCATAATGATATAAAATTTCCCCAAATTCATTTATACATTCAATACTTTAAATTTACATATGAAAAATTTCAAAAATGGTCCTGAGAAACTCAATTATGTATGCTAGATACTACAATCAAGGGGCTAAAAGGAAAAATTTTTTGGATAAGGAACCTCTGATCCTTTGCTGTGTGCCATTTTAGGACAGCGAATCTCGCTACAAAGTAAACACTTGATTCGAGAAGTAGCTTAGAAATACAAATATAATTCAAAAATTCATAGATGGTGAAAACTGTAATTTGGATTATTTCAAAAAGTTAGGGATGGTTGTTAAGTAACTTCTCTTTTTAATAACAGAATAACTGGCATAGGAATGATCTCATTATTCCACTGACAAAGATAGAACCCCAGGACTGCATGGCTCCACAGTCTAATAATGCAGTGCCAAATGTCAGGTACAGTATCCATTATTAATAAGTGGCTATTAAATATATGAAATGTAGGCAAGTGTGACTCAGGAACTGAATTTTTAATTTTATTGAATTTTACTTAATTTATGTTAAAACTTTTCAAACAGGGCTTCCCCTGGTGGTCCAGTGGGTGGGGACGCCGCCTTGCAGTGCATGCGCCCAGAGCCGGCGCTCTGCGACAACAGACGCCGCCGCGATGGGAGGCCCACAGGAGCCAAAAAAAAAAAAAAAAAAAAAAAATTTTTCAAACACACATGTGACTAATAATGGCTATAGTATCTGACAGCACTGAGAGCATTTCCAATGATCACAGAAAGTTCCATTGACCAGAATTGACCTATCTCATTTTTATTTTATTTCACATTTATTCTTCTTTTGCTAAGAAAATCCTCTCTCTTACTAAAAAGCAATATTAGCAAGATGGTTAGATGTAAGCTCAAGATGCAAAAACCTATCAGATTTCTATAGTTCAACAACAAAGAAATAGCTTTAAAATGATTTAAAATAGAGAAAAAAAGTTACTTTGGAATAAATCTAAGTAAAAAATATGTCAGACATTTATGGAGAAAATGACAAAACCTTATTGAAGGATATTAAAGAAGTTTTTACATAAAAGAAGAAATGTCTTATTTATATGCAAAAAGACTCATCATAATGATATAAAATTTCCCCAAATTCATTTATACATTCAATACTATTACAATAAAAATATTTAACAGAGGTTTTGCATGCCACCTAATACTGAAATTATACGAATGTTCAAATGGAAAGTGGTCCTGAGAAACTCAATTATGTATAAGAAAACAAAGAAATTGGAAAACACATACAAGTAAATTCTAGATGCATTAATGACTTGAATATAGAACACAGATTCACTAGAACTTTCAGAAGAAAATCTACTGTGTCTGTGTAACATTAAGCTAGGAAAGGACACTTTAAGTAAGACAAAAAGGCAGTAATCTGAAAGATAAGTTTGATTTCATTAAAACTGAGAGCTCTATTTATCACCAGACAACATTTAAAAACTAAGAAGACAAGGCCTAATTTATTTGTTTCAGATACAGCTGACAAAGTATTATTTGCTTGTATTTAAAGAACAATAAGAAATAAGTAAGAAAAAGATAAACAACAGAAAAACGGACAAAAGACTTTTTTTGGAATTTCATAGATTAGAAAACATGGGTAATTATTAAATAAATGAAAGGATTCTCAGTCTGTTGGTAGGTAGTATGACCAATGTCGTAAGAGAAAGAGACACCAAAGAGAAAGTGATATGTGAAGACATAATAAGAAAACAGTGGTCATCTGCAAACCAGGAAAAGAGACCTCAGAAAGACCCTAACTGCCAGCACCTTGATCCTGGACTTCTAGCCTCTAGAACTGAGAGAAGATAACCCCTCTCTTTATAAGCCATTGAGTCTGTGGTATTTTATTAAGGCAAACCAAACAAAGTAATGCAAAAACTAAAAGAGTTTAATATTTCATTCTTACTGGTGAGGCTGTAGAACAAAAGGACTGAAACCTGACTCCATAACTTTGGGAAAAAATTTGGCATAATTTAGCAAGATGGTTAGATGTAAGCTCAAGATGCAAAAACCTATCAGATTTCTATAGTTCAACAACAAAGAAATAGCTTTAAAATGATTTAAAATAGAGAAAAAAAGTTACTTTGGAATAAATCTAAGTAAAAAATATGTCAGACATTTATGGAGAAAATGACAAAACCTTATTGAAGGATATTAAAGAAGTTTTTACATAAAAGAAGAAATGTCTTATTTATATGCAAAAAGACTCATCATAATGATATAAAATTTCCCCAAATTCATTTATACATTCAATACTATTACAATAAAAATATTTAACAGAGGTTTTGCATGCCACCTAATACTGAAATTATACGAATGTTCAAATGGAAAGTGGTCCTGAGAAACTCAATTATGTATAAGAAAACAAAGAAATTGGAAAACACATACAAGTAAATTCTAGATGCATTAATGACTTGAATATAGAACACAGATTCACTAGAACTTTCAGAAGAAAATCTACTGTGTCTGTGTAACATTAAGCTAGGAAAGGACACTTTAAGTAAGACAAAAAGGCAGTAATCTGAAAGATAAGTTTGATTTCATTAAAACTGAGAGCTCTATTTATCACCAGACAACATTTAAAAACTAAGAAGACAAGGCCTAATTTATTTGTTTCAGATACAGCTGACAAAGTATTATTTGCTTGTATTTAAAGAACAATAAGAAATAAGTAAGAAAAAGATAAACAACAGAAAAACGGACAAAAGACTTTTTTTGGAATTTCATAGATTAGAAAACATGGGTAATTATTAAATAAATGAAAGGATTCTCAGTCTGTTGGTAGGTAGTATGACCAATGTCGTAAGAGAAAGAGACACCAAAGAGAAAGTGATATGTGAAGACATAATAAGAAAACAGTGGTCATCTGCAAACCAGGAAAAGAGACCTCAGAAAGACCCCTAACTGCCAGCACCTTGATCCTGGACTTCTAGCCTCTAGAACTGAGAGAAGATAACTCTCTCTCTTTATAAGCCATTGAGTCTGTGGTATTTTATTAAGGCAAACCAAACAAAGTAATGCAAAAACTAAAAGAGAATTTATACAGACTGTATTGCTCATTCTTACTGGTGAGGCTGTAGAACAAAAGGACTGAAACCTGACTCCATAACTTTGGGAAAAAATTTGGCATAATTTTTAAAGTTGGATATTTGACTTCCCAACAATTCAGCAATTCTACTCTTAGTGATATGTCTACTCTTTTACTTATGTTAAATAAAATCTTGCACATGTGTATAAGGAAACATTAAAATACATATTCATGGATGTACTGTTCATAATAGGTCCAAATATCATTAACAGAATAATAAATATATTTCCTTATAATTGTAAATAAAATATTATAGAGTAGTAAAAATGAATGAACACTAATTAAAGTCAAATGGATGAACTTTAGAAACATAATGTTGAGTAAAAAAGGCAAGCATGGAAGACTAAAGTATGATATCAATTTGATAAATTTCAGTAACAAGAAATATCCAACAAAAATTAAGTGAAGGTTGAATAGCAAGCCGAGAGTGATTACTTTGATGAAATCAGCGTAGAGAACAGAGAGAAGATTCAACACTTCTGATTGTAGTTCTTAATTTTGGTGGTGTGTTTACAGGAGTTTCTTTTCTTATTTCTCATCATTTATTTCCAATTGAATATATTCTTTATATTCTTTCTTTATATTCTTTTCTTTATATTCTTTGATTCCTTAAAATCAAAATTCACTAGGTACCAAAGATAAGTCCCAGACATTAATTATAGAGAAGACAGTCTACTTTGAAACAATATACATATTTCTACAGTTGAAACCCTTTAGCTATGAAATTCTTTCCTCTTTCTTTGAGGACTTTATGTTCCATAATGATGCCACCTCCTTTGGGATAATCTGCACTCTTTATTTAAGTGATATTAGTCCTTTGGCTACCTAGAGATTTTAAAAATAACTGATAACTACCACTCCGATCAATAAGAGATTACAGGAAAATGGAGCAGAGGAGGCAATCTCATATATTATTGATAACACAGATAAAGACAACATTGGTACAAAGTTATTTTTCCATATAGCAACTCTGGATGTTATTAATATATATATATATAAATATATATATCAATACTGATAGATTTATATATAATCAATGCAGTTATTTCAATGAGCCCAGATTCTTACACCTTATCATGTACAGTAAAGTGCTAAATTTATTACCTCAAGATGTGGTTTCTTTAATTAACTAACCTTTTGCTGTCATGAATATCTTGTTCTTGTTTTTGCAAAAACTCTTAGATATCCTGTCTCCTCCCTTACCTCTTTAGAGCAGTCCCTTAGAATTATTTGAGAAGCTTGCTGTCTCCTGACTTAAGTCTTCAATCTGTCTGCTGAATAAAACAGAATTTCTACCTTTTAGTTTGTGCATTTTTTTTCAGTCAACATTTAATTGTATGGCTCATGTAGCTATATGCATAAAGGTAATGAGATGAGCTTTAAATGGTTAAAACCTGATAAATTCTGTCAGCTCTATCAGTGGCTGACAGATTCAGTCTTTCATCTCTGGATACTTCTGTCATAGACCTTGAGACACATGAGGTCTGTGTAGGTCTTAAAATTATTCTTGGAATTGTGGGGACTCATTCATTCTTCCAACAAATTGTACTGCTTATGTTCTATGTGTTAGTAACAGTGCTGGGTCCTAAAATACAGAAGCCAACACACATGAAAATACAAGGCAAAAAACACATTTTCTACCATATTACCTTTTTTTCATTCATCAATTCATCCTTAAGTCATTCAACACAAGTTTCTTTATTGAAAACTGATAAGGAATTAAATATACTCAATTAAACAGTGAGTTTATAACTGCAAGTGAGATGAATAGGCCCGGAATTTGATGTCTCTTTCATCCTGCCATGTACTGGAACATCTTCATTATTCCTTTTACCATAAGGTTTTCATCACAAACTGTCGAGAAATGGAATATTCCTTGCATATCAGTAAACAAAGGATGTGACTGTCATCAGAGATTGCAGGCATCCCTGATGGTAAGCTGGTGAGCCCTGGGGGAACTCAGGAAGGGAAGAATAGCTGCCATTGGGCAGCTATCAGACAGGAGCCCATCTCTATGGTGAGCCCCGAGGAAGCTCAGGATGTGAAAACACAAGATACTGGCACCTCACAGCATAGGTGCATGCCAAAGGAATGATTTTACTGAGCCCAGACTCTAGCATCTCCCATATACAAAAAAGCAATAAACTACTTAACTTGAGATATCTGGTTTTCCTTTAATTAACAATGATCTTCTGACATTCAGATGATATCTACCTGTCCTTTATTGGAAAACATCTATAATAACCTGGCCCCCATCTCATCTCCTTGGAGAAGTTCTCTCAGGGTTACTTGAGATGCTGCCTCCCTATCTTGAAGTACTAAAACTTCCAACCAAATACAACATAACTCTCAACTTTCAGGGTGTGAATATTCTTGAAGTTGATACTGTGAGTGAAAATATATATTAGTGGAGTTTCAACACACAAAGGGAACATGGAGCCTCTCTTTCCCATGCCCCATTCTCCTCCTCCTGACTCCCCATGTGCACTCATTGTGCCAAGACCCAGGAAATGGGCGCCAGTAAGAACCAAGCAGATTTCCTCAGCATGATGGGGCTCTTCCTCACTTAGAAGACTGGATGCCTTATTTTGATAAGTGACTAGAAGATCATGGAGACAACCTATGAAAATGATTGGTCTTGGAAGAAAATACTAAAAAGGGTTAATTGGCTGTTCCATATACCTAACCTCGGGGGATTAAACCACAGGCAGCAACATCACCAAGTGTACTTGGCAACAATGAGCTAAAAATGGAAGAAAAAGCATCATACTGTTATTGTATTCATTTTCCCCCAAGGCACTCTCTGATAAACAGACCAAGCTCTAAGGGAATTGGGAACCGTTTCCTTGCAGGGCAGGTTATATATACATCTTTGCCAAGCAGTTATATCCAGCTATCAGCATACTTTATTTAAGGCAATTGAATATAGGAGATTCAGTGTTCCTACCTGATTGGAAACCTTCTTGTCCTCAACTCATTGGCTATAATGGATTATTTTTTCTTAGATCAGACCTTCAGACTTCTACCAAAAACGGTCCCTTTGGGGAAACCAGGTCTTCCCAGAAACTCAGGAGTCTGAAATGGAGACAAGAAGAGAGAGGGGAATTATTTGTACATACAGACCTCAAGTTTTTACTTCTAAGTAAATGACCAAGCTATCAGACAGGAGCCCATCTCTATGGTGAGCCCCGAGGAAGCTCAGGATGTGAAAACACAAGATACTGGCACCTCACAGCATAGGTGCATGCCAAAGGAATGATTTTACTGAGCCCAGACTCTAGCATCTCCCATATACAAAAAAGCAATAAACTACTTAACTTGAGATATCTGGTTTTCCTTTAATTAACAATGATCTTCTGACATTCAGATGATATCTACCTGTCCTTTATTGGAAAACATCTATAATAACCTGGCCCCCATCTCATCTCCTTGGAGAAGTTCTCTCAGGGTTACTTGAGATGCTGCCTCCCTATCTTGAAGTACTAAAACTTCCAACCAAATACAACATAACTCTCAACTTTCAGGGTGTGAATATTCTTGAAGTTGATACTGTGAGTGAAAATATATATTAGTGGAGTTTCAACACACAAAGGGAACATGGAGCCTCTCTTTCCCATGCCCCATTCTCCTCCTCCTGACTCCCCATGTGCACTCATTGTGCCAAGACCCAGGAAATGGGCGCCAGTAAGAACCAAGCAGATTTCCTCAGCATGATGGGGCTCTTCCTCACTTAGAAGACTGGATGCCTTATTTTGATAAGTGACTAGAAGATCATGGAGACAACCTATGAAAATGATTGGTCTTGGAAGAAAATACTAAAAAGGGTTAATTGGCTGTTCCATATACCTAACCTCGGGGGATTAAACCACAGGCAGCAACATCACCAAGTGTACTTGGCAACAATGAGCTAAAAATGGAAGAAAAAGCATCATACTGTTATTGTATTCATTTTCCCCCAAGGCACTCTCTGATAAACAGACCAAGCTCTAAGGGAATTGGGAACCGTTTCCTTGCAGGGCAGGTTATATATACATCTTTGCCAAGCAGTTATATCCAGCTATCAGCATACTTTATTTAAGGCAATTGAATATAGGAGATTCAGTGTTCCTACCTGATTGGAAACCTTCTTGTCCTCAATTCATTGGCTATACTGGATTATTTTTTCTTGGATCAGACCTTCAGACTTCTACCAGAAACCGTCCCTTTGGGGAAACCAGGTCTTCCCAGAAACTCAGGAGTCTGAAATGGAGACAAGAAGAGAGAGGGGAATTATTTGTACATACAGACCTCAAGTTTTTACTTCTAAGTAAATGACCAAGCATTCATCATCTAAGCACATCAAAACTCTAGGGAAATTCGTGGTTTATAAATTTGCATATTCACAAACTTAACATATTATGATAAGAGCACAAGTTGCCTCTTGGGTCTTCAACCCAAGCAAAGACTTCAAAAAAAAGGCCCAGTTTTCTTTTGTTCATGAGGACAGGAAGTGAGGATGCACAGGGACATTTCTGAGTCTTTTTAGAATTTACTTCCTTTTTTCAGTGTTCACCAAGATATTCAGGAAATTATTAATTATACTGAACTCAACTATTCATAAAATAAACATAGGAACCAGCAAGTGTTTCTTGAATACCTATAATGTACAATATCCACTGCGTACATGTACCACGAGCTTGTCTTTTCTAGCATTGGTGTACACAAATGTGTGTGTGTGTGTGTGTGTGTGTGTGTGTGCATGCTCATGTGTGTCTCTGAGCTGGAGCTGGGGGAAGAGAATAAATCTGTTGGCTGCTACTCTCTTATTTAGAAAAAATAGGGTTAAGGAAAAGGCTAGAATGTGTTTCCACAACAATAATAGAAGTTTCTTGAGTAACCAAGGGAGGAGGCTCCTCAAATTATAGTCACACCTGTTACACCATCTGCCAATAAATTTCACACTATCATTAATGGAAAACAAATGGCACTGTCTCTCCTTCCCTCTGCCCATTGGCCATTCTCATATAAACTACTTTTCTTGGCAAGGTCATGCTCTTTCCAATCTGTTTAAAAGTATTGAGATCCAGAAGTGACACATAAAGTGCCACTGACTTGTAGCAGTGACGGCTCTGTAAGGAGCGCAGGATTGGTAAGAGGCTATAAAGAGAATTCTCCTAGAAGCAGAACCTGAGGTAAGAATTGAAAACAAACTGTTCATCTGGGAAGTGCTTCCAGAAAACTCAAAAGTGGAGTGGGAATTGGGAATAAAGATACAGAAAGAAGTCAATAGCGGTGCATTACTAAACAGAGGACTCCACCAGGAAACTGCTGTCAGCCCCCCAGGGGAGTTCTGTGAATCTCAATAGCACATGTCTCAGAGTTGTCCCAAGAATGGGTGAGAAGCCTGAAGTAATTGTCTTCCAGTCCCCATCTGTCCTTGGTTGAGAGCTATACCCAGAGACATCGATCCTGTACTCATCTGGATCACTCTAAAGTGGTTAACTGCAGGTATAGATGATCCTGTCAGTATATACTGGAATGATGATACTAGGGAGATGTGAGTGGAGCACTGATCGTATCTGATACACTGGGGGCAGGAAGTCTTCCTTACTGGCTTGCAAGTTCAAACTGATAACCTTAAATTCCTGAGTTAATGGATTTACTTTGAGGTACTGAAGCATGATGTATCAGTAAAAGTGTCCTCTATTAAATAAAGGTTAAGATCCTAAGTCCCTAATCTTTTGGAAACTGTAGATATCTTTGAACAGGTTTTTAAAAAGTAAAATGATTAAGATTTCAAGTTGACCATTTATTCATTCATTCATTCAACAAACATTTATTGAAGAATTAGAGTATGCCATGGAATAAGCCAGGCATCAGTGTTACTGTTTCTAAAATCATTGTTTTACCATCTACAAGTTAGTGTAAATAAGAAAATTCATAACTGCAGTAAGCATTATTACAGAATGCTATAGGAAGATGGCTTCCCAGGGGGCACAGTCGTAAAAATCCACCTGCCAGTGCAGGAGATGCAGGTTCGATTTCTGGGTCAGGAAGATCCATGGGAGTAGAAAATAGCAACCCAGGGGCTTCCCTGGTGGTCCAGTGGGTAAGGACACCGCCTTGCAGTGCAAGGGGCACCAGTTCGATCCCTGGCCTGGGAAGATCCCACGTGCCGCAGAGCGGCTGGACTGATGTGTCCAATTACCGAGCGAGAGCTCTGGAGCGCATGCGCCCAGAGCCGGTGCTCTGCAACAACAGAGGCCACTGCGATGGGAGGCCCACATGGGCCAAAAAACAAAGATGGATGAAACTAGACAAATGAAAGACCAGTGGAAGTGGCCCGCCCACACCCCTCCCTCCCCACCCCCACCAAAATAAATAAATAAATAAATAAATGTTTTTTTTTTAAAAAAAGGAAAAGAAAATAGCAACCCAATGCAGTTCTCTTGCCTAGGAAATCTCATAGGCAGAGGAGCCTGGTGGACTCCAGTCTATGGGGTCACAAAGAGTCTGATACAACTGAGTGATTGAGCACATGATGTGACATGATATGAAGACACAGTAAGACCTGATTCATGATGTGGATAGCATATGGGATGTCAACAGGGCTTCCTTTCAAGGCAATTGAAATGGATATGTAACAGGAAGGAGGGGGTGCATTTTTGAGGAAAAGAAAAGATAAATTCATGGTTGCAAGAAAATGAATGGTTAAGGCTCAGAGCAGAGAGGAGTTCCATTTCTAATCAGAGTAAGAAATGCTCATTGGGTGAGTTAACTGATAACCTTAAATTCCTGAGTTAATGGATTTACTTTAGTAAAGCATGATGTATCAGTAAAAGTGTCCTCTATTAAATAAAGGTTAAGATCCTAAGTCCCTAATCTTTTGGAAACTGTAGATATCTTTGAACAGGTTTTTAAAAAGTAAAATGATTAAGATTTCAAGTTGACCATTTATTCATTCATTCATTCAACAAACATTTATTGAAGAATTAGAGTATGCCATGGAATAAGCCAGGCATCAGTGTTACTGTTTCTAAAATCATTGTTTTACCATCTACAAGTTAGTGTAAATAAGAAAATTCATAACTGCAGTAAGCATTATTACAGAATGCTATAGGAAGATGGCTTCCCAGGGGGCACAGTCGTAAAAATCCACCTGCCAGTGCAGGAGATGCAGGTTCGATTTCTGGGTCAGGAAGATCCATGGGAGTAGAAAATAGCAACCCAGGGGCTTCCCTGGTGGTCCAGTGGGTAAGGACACCGCCTTGCAGTGCAAGGGGCACCAGTTCGATCCCTGGCCTGGGAAGATCCCACGTGCCGCAGAGCGGCTGGACTGATGTGTCCAATTACCGAGCGAGAGCTCTGGAGCGCATGCGCCCAGAGCCGGTGCTCTGCAACAACAGAGGCCACTGCGATGGGAGGCCCACATGGGCCAAAAAACAAAGATGGATGAAACTAGACAAATGAAAGACCAGTGGAAGTGGCCCGCCCACACCCCTCCCTCCCCACCCCCACCAAAATAAATAAATAAATAAATAAATGTTTTTTTTTTAAAAAAAGGAAAAGAAAATAGCAACCCAATGCAGTTCTCTTGCCTAGGAAATCTCATAGGCAGAGGAGCCTGGTGGACTCCAGTCTATGGGGTCACAAAGAGTCTGATACAACTGAGTGATTGAGCACATGATGTGACATGATATGAAGACACAGTAAGACCTGATTCATGATGTGGATAGCATATGGGATGTCAACAGGGCTTCCTTTCAAGGCAATTGAAATGGATATGTAACAGGAAGGAGGGGGTGCATTTTTGAGGAAAAGAAAAGATAAATTCATGGTTGCAAGAAAATGAATGGTTAAGGCTCAGAGCAGAGAGGAGTTCCATTTCTAATCAGAGTAAGAAATGCTCATTGGGTGTAAGAAAAGAAGACAATGGAGAGAGTGGTAGAAGCTAGATCATGAATGGGCCATGGGTGTACAGTAAGTGCTATGGGCTAATCTTTGTGCCCCTTCCAAATTCATATGCTGAAATCTTAATTTCCGTGAGTGACAGTGTTAGTAGGTGTGTGTGTGGGGGGGTGGTCTTTGAGTGATTAGATCATAAGGGCACAGCTCTCATGAATGGTATTAGTGCTTTTATACAAAAGGACCCCACAGAGTTCCCCCACCTCTTCTGCCATATGAAGACACATGAGAAGTCTGACTCAGAGGAAGGTCCTCATCTGAGAATGTGTGCCTGCGAGCTAAGTCGCTTCAGTCATGTCCGACTCTTTGCGACCCTATGGACGGTAGCCCTCCAGGCTCCTCTGCCCATAAATTCTCCAAGCAAGAATACGGGAGTGGGTTGCTATGCCCTCCTCCAGCGGATCTTCCCTACCCAGGAAATGAACACACGTCTCTTCTGTCTCCTGCATTGGCAAATGGGTTCTTTACCAGTAGCACCACTTGGGAAGCGCTGATGGAATATTACTCAACCATAAAAAGGAAACTGGGTTACTTGCAGAATGTGGATGGACCTAGAGACTGTCATACAGAGCAAAGTAAATCAGAAAAAGAAAAACAAATATCACATATTAACTCATATATAGAAATAATCTAAAAAAATAGTATAGATGGCCCATTTGCAAAGCAGAAATACTGACACAGACAGAGAAAAACTTATAGACACCAAGTGGGAGAGAGAGAGGGTGGTTGGGAGATTAGGATTTGACCTATACACTATGGATGGAGGCATGAATGCTTTCTTCACTCAGTCCATGGGATTTTCCAGGTAAGAATACTAGAGTGCATTGCCATTTCCTCTTTCAGGGATTCATGATGTGGATAGCATATGGGATGTCAACAGGGCTTCCTTTCAAGGCAATTGAAATGGATATGTAACAGGAAGGAGGGGGTGCATTTTTGAGGAAAAGAAAAGATAAATTCATGGTTGCAAGAAAATGAATGGTTAAGGCTCAGAGCAGAGAGGAGTTCCATTTCTAATCAGAGTAAGAAATGCTCATTGGGTGTAAGAAAAGAAGACAATGGAGAGAGTGGTAGAAGCTAGATCATGAATGGGCCATGGGTGTACAGTAAGTGCTATGGGCTAATCTTTGTGCCCCTTCCAAATTCATATGCTGAAATCTTAATTTCCGTGGTGACAGTGTTAGTAGGTGTGTGTGGGGGGGTGGTCTTTGAGTGATTAGATCATAAGGGCACAGCTCTCATGAATGGTATTAGTGCTTTTATACAAAAGGACCCCACAGAGTTCCCCCACCTCTTCTGCCATATGAAGACACATGAGAAGTCTGACTCAGAGGAAGGTCCTCATCTGAGAATGTGTGCCTGCGAGCTAAGTCGCTTCAGTCATGTCCGACTCTTTGCGACCCTATGGACGGTAGCCCTCCAGGCTCCTCTGCCCATAAATTCTCCAAGCAAGAATACGGGAGTGGGTTGCTATGCCCTCCTCCAGCGGATCTTCCCTACCCAGGAAATGAACACACGTCTCTTCTGTCTCCTGCATTGGCAAATGGGTTCTTTACCAGTAGCACCACTTGGGAAGCGCTGATGGAATATTACTCAACCATAAAAAGGAAACTGGGTTACTTGCAGAATGTGGATGGACCTAGAGACTGTCATACAGAGCAAAGTAAATCAGAAAAAGAAAAACAAATATCACATATTAACTCATATATAGAAATAATCTAAAAAAATAGTATAGATGGCCCATTTGCAAAGCAGAAATACTGACACAGACAGAGAAAAACTTATAGACACCAAGTGGGAGAGAGAGAGGGTGGTTGGGAGATTAGGATTTGACCTATACACTATGGATGGAGGCATGAATGCTTTCTTCACTCAGTCCATGGGATTTTCCAGGTAAGAATACTAGAGTGCATTGCCATTTCCTCTTTCAGGGTATCTTCCCAACTCAGGAATCAAATCCATGTTGCTTGCATCTCCTGGATTGCAGGCAGATTCTTTATCACTGAGCCACCCAAGCCAGACACTAAGGATGCTCTGCATAAATGACTGATAAGAACATACCGTATAGCACAGGGAACTCTACTCAATGCTCTGTGATGATCTAAATGGGGGAAAAAATCCAAAAAAGATGGGATATATGCATATGTATAGCTGATTCATTTTGTTATACAGCAGAAACTAACACAACATTGTAAAGAAACTGTACTTCATTAAAGATTAACTAAAAATAGTCTATTAATATATGTCAGACAAAAATAAATATAAAATATGTGAACCTGTAGCTCACAGTTCTTTTCATAACATTTTTGAAAAATGTTACGTCAATGCTTCTGACATTATAGTTTCAGATTAGAAATATGTTTTCATTGGAACTGGAACTGGTGTTTTTCTGTAAGTAATGCATTGTTTCTACTTGTCCACTTTCAAGATTTTTTTTTCTGTCTCTATTTTTCAGAAGTTTAATTATGATGGGTCTTGGCATGAATACCTTTGTGTTTTTCCTCTTTAGATTTGCTCAGATTCTTTACTCTATATGTTCATGTCTTTTTTAAAAAATCTAGGAATTTTTCAGTCATTATTTCTTTGAATATTTTGTCAGACCTACTTGCTCTCTTTCATTCTGCAACATTAGCACCTTTGTTATTGGTTACAGGTTCTTGAGTTCTTATTCTCCATTTCCCAGTCTATTTTTCTCTGTTTTTCACATTTGGTACATTCTGTTGATCTCTTTGCAAGTTCATGATTCTATGCTTTGTCGTCTCCATTTTACTCTTGAAGTTTTTTATTTTGATTACTGTATTTTTCAATTCTGTCATTCTCATTTGTTTTTATTGTTTTAACATCTAGCTCTTCGTTTACATTTCATATTTTCCCCCTTTTCCTTCAAGGAACACACAATTGCTAACTGAAGCATTTATGGGCTAGCTTATTTAAAATCCTTTTCAGATAATTCCATCAACTGTTTAATCTCTGTCTTGATGTATGTTCATCGTCTCTTCTCATTTATTTTGTGATTTTCTGAGCCTTAGTATCATGAGTAATTTTCAATTATATTTTAAATATTGTGTGTTATATGACTCTGTATCCTATTTAATTCTATTATTACTTCTCAGCAGGAAGTCACTCTATTTGAGGTGTCCTGTGAGGGCCGGGGAGTTACATACAGCTTTCCTTGGGTCCTGTGGACAATGCCTCAGCAAAAGGGAGCATTTATATGTTCTCACTGAAGACCGATTGAGTCGACGTTCAGTTCTCCTATTCGCCCTTCTGACTCCTTCGGCCCCAAAGGGGGAAGATTTGTATTATTTGTGTTGCCTGTAAGTGGGAGTGGAAGCTAAGCTCCACAGTAGATGACATGACACCCGGTAAGGGAGAAGTGAAGTATGCGCTGTCCTTCCCACCTCATTCCATCATCTTGGTGGTGGGTGTGGATAGAGGGTCAACCACCTGATGCTCCCCATGACACCAGGGTGAGAGGAAGAGAAATGCTTCAGAGCCCTGCTCGGTGCCATCTCATTCTTTCCTGTTGCCTCAGACTGGGTGTGAGGATTCAGCATTCCATCCCATCTTACTGACTCCAGGCGTTGGGGGTTGGAGAGTGCCTACTACCTCCATCCTGCAACATCCTATTATTATTGATGTCAGGGAAAGATGGAGGCTAACTATTACCATTGAACCCCATGACTGGGCAGGGGAACAACCTATTGGCAACTAGCCTGTCAGACACCAGCTTTGAAAGTCTCTTTGCTAATGGGGAGGCACAGAAGATCAACTCAATCCTGAAACAACCCTGGTGGGGAATCAGAGCACTGCCTCTTCTGGAGGGCAGGCGTGGGGTGGCATGGAGGATCATATCCTCACTTGGCTCGACTGAAACCACAGGACAGAGGGAACGGGTGCAATATTTCCATGGGCATTTGGCTTGAACAGTGTGAAAAGTGAAAAGGAAGGTGTTAGTCCCTTGATCATGTCTGCCTCTTTGCAACCCCACAGACTATAGCCCACTGGGCTTCTCTGTCCATGGGATTTCCTAGGCAAGAATACTGGAGTGGATTTCTATTTCCTTCTCCAGGGGATCTTCCCGACCCAGGGATTCAACCTGGATCTCCTGCATTGCAGGCAGATTCTTTACTGTGTGGGCCACCAGGTAACTTCCCTGAATTATGTATGCATTGTAAATGGTTTTCTGGTTCTAGCAGTCCCTTTCCTCATACAGTCTTGGGAGAACAGGTTTTTGGGGGGTTATTTTTGGAGGTTTTTTTGGTTTGTGGTTCTGCTGGTGGTTAGACTTCCTCTGCAACAGCAGTGCCCACTCCAGGAATGTACAGTAAGCAACAGGAAACACAAGGGATTCATCAACATGTCATTCTCAAGTCCCAATGTCCCTAGTTAAGACTGCCTCCTTTTCACCTTTCACTGTGTGCCTATGCCTGTTTGTTACTATGTCCAGGGTTTTCATTTTACATGAGAGAAACTGGGAGAACTGGGCTACTTCACTTCTTAGAAGCAGAAAGTTTAGAGGCCTATTGATGTGAAAAAAGCACGGCTTACTCTAAGTTAAAATTTGATGACGCACACCTTACCCTTTAAGAATTATTCTGCTAGATAATGTGGCTTCCCAAAGTTGCCATAATTTGATTTCCTTCCTTGTAAAAGTCAAGTGTTTTGCTAGAGTTGAAAATTAAAGAAAAGCAAGAAATGGGGCTAAAATGATCTATGTGATAAGAGATTAAATTTGGAAACATCACTATGCATTCATGTTCAGCTTAGTATTGCTTCATACTAGCTTGATACACAAAGTTATATAGAAATATATTTATATATATGTGTATATACATAGGGAACATGCACACATATTATCTCTTTGCTCTGTCAGCTGAGAACACCTGGAAGCGATGGTATATGAGTCACAATGAGCACACTCCACAGCCCAATCCTGCTGTCTAAGACCATTCCCCAATAAGATCAGTTATCCTTGAAAAAACAGCTGATTCTAGGACTGGAGCAGTAAACATACAAGATGAGCCTAGACCATCTTACAGGGTCAGAAAGTGAGAAAGTGCTAAAACAAATGAATACACCATACACATGGGGATACATCAAAGTAGCACAAAAGCCAACTGAAAAAAATTTACAAGGTTCAGGACTAAATTGATTCCAGCAACAAAGTAAATAAAGTAGAATTAGATTATTACTCCAAAAAATTCACGAGTTCTTCTGATCTAAATACCTGGATATATAAATAAATGAAGGAGAAGAGACAAATCTCCAATGCCAAAGAATTCCAAATAGTTTTATGTAGATATACCAACTTAAGCATAATTTCCTATTCCTTAGTTGTGGGCTGAGCATATTGACTTCGTTTAAGAAGAACTGGAAAATATTACATACAGTTGGGAGACGTTTGGTTTTTTTTTTTTCTGCTGGTGGTTAGACTTCCTCTGCAACAGCAGTGCCCACTCCAGGAATGTACAGTAAGCAACAGGAAACACAAGGGATTCATCAACATGTCATTCTCAAGTCCCAATGTCCCTAGTTAAGACTGCCTCCTTTTCACCTTTCACTGTGTGCCTATGCCTGTTTGTTACTATGTCCAGGGTTTTCATTTTACATGAGAGAAACTGGGAGAACTGGGCTACTTCACTTCTTAGAAGCAGAAAGTTTAGAGGCCTATTGATGTGAAAAAAGCACGGCTTACTCTAAGTTAAAATTTGATGACGCACACCTTACCCTTTAAGAATTATTCTGCTAGATAATGTGGCTTCCCAAAGTTGCCATAATTTGATTTCCTTCCTTGTAAAAGTCAAGTGTTTTGCTAGAGTTGAAAATTAAAGAAAAGCAAGAAATGGGGCTAAAATGATCTATGTGATAAGAGATTAAATTTGGAAACATCACTATGCATTCATGTTCAGCTTAGTATTGCTTCATACTAGCTTGATACACAAAGTTATATAGAAATATATTTATATATATGTGTATATACATAGGGAACATGCACACATATTATCTCTTTGCTCTGTCAGCTGAGAACACCTGGAAGCGATGGTATATGAGTCACAATGAGCACACTCCACAGCCCAATCCTGCTGTCTAAGACCATTCCCCAATAAGATCAGTTATCCTTGAAAAAACAGCTGATTCTAGGACTGGAGCAGTAAACATACAAGATGAGCCTAGACCATCTTACAGGGTCAGAAAGTGAGAAAGTGCTAAAACAAATGAATACACCATACACATGGGGATACATCAAAGTAGCACAAAAGCCAACTGAAAAAATTCACAAGGTTCAGGACTAAATTGATTCCAGCAACAAAGTAAATAAAGTAGAATTAGATTATTACTCCAAAAAATTCACGAGTTCTTCTGATCTAAATACCTGGATATATAAATAAATGAAGGAGAAGAGACAAATCTCCAATGCCAAAGAATTCCAAATAGTTTTATGTAGATATACCAACTTAAGCATAATTTCCTATTCCTTAGTTGTGGGCTGAGCATATTGACTTCTTTCCAAAAAGTAAAGTAGGAAAAAGGGAAAAGAGCAACTCTGTAAAGAAGAAACCTGGAAAATATTACCTCAGCCAAATGATCAAGGTTGACCTCACCATTCTAAATGTTTATTAAGACTATGTACACTTGAAAAAATAGTCCTGTCCCCTGTGGTCTTCCTCCCTCAAACACACACTTTCAATCATACATGAAAAAAAATGCATCAAATGAATCCCAATAGTGGCCATTCTACAAAAATCGAACTGCTAAAAATGTCAAGGTCATCCAAAACAAGGAAAGTCTGAGAAGTTATCAAACCCAAGTAGAGCCTAAGAAAACATGACAACTAAATGCAGTCTGAATAAAAATCCTGAAACAGAAAAAGGAAATCAGGCAAAAACTAAGGAACTGGACTAATGTATGGACTTAAGTAAATGATAATGTACCAATATTTGTTACTTGATTGTAACAAATGTAACATGAATATAAGTTGATCATCATAGAGGGAAATGTATATGGAAGCACTCTCCTCTCAATTTTTCTGTGAAATTAAAATTGTTCTAAAAATAAAGTCTATGAAAATTTTTGAATTTTCTTGTGTTTCTTAATAAATTTGTGTTTCCTGTGTTTCTTAATAAATTTGTAAATAGGTTTTCCATTCATTGATACTGATATTAAAGAAAATACTGAGTAACTCTGAAAGGGATCTGTAACTCCCATTCAACAAGCAACAATTCTTGGCATTATCTTTTTGGAAGAATCCCCTAAATAAATCAAAGCAAACTGTCTTTAAATGCTGAATTTCTTATCAGTGTTTAATCATTTATATGATTAATGCATACCATAAGCATGATCCTGTTTCAAAGGGCAGAAATTATTATAAACATTGATTGTGGGCAATGTCTAGTGAAATATTAAATCACAATGCTCTAACAACCTTAATGTATTTTATGTTTTCAAAATGACGAACTGTTATTCCAGTCAATAAAGGCTTCACTTTCATACATTTCCTATTCACCTTTTCCCAAACACTCACAAGAAAATGATACCATCATTTGCTAGTAATGCCATAAATTTGAATTGGAGTTTTTGGTACTTGTGGTTGTCAATGGTATTGGAATGTGTGTTACTTCTACAAATTCTCTGCACTTCATGCCAAAACCTCACCTTCACAATTAAGGCAAAAGACATATAGCTTTGTAGCAAGATTATGAAGCATTTTAGATAGAGGAACAGCAGAATGTAGAAAAGGCCATTTCTTTCTCTTTTTCTGCTTAAAGGTAACTCAATATCTTTGTATCAGTCATGTCAAAAGTTTTCCATAAATTCAGACTACCTAAAGTCACTTAGGGAATTCCCAAGTGGCTCAATGATAAAAGAATCTGCCTGTCAGTTCAGGATAAGCAAATTCAGTCCCTGAGAAGATTCCTGGAATAGGAAATGGCCACCCACTCCAGTATACTTGCTTGGGAAATCCCATGGACAGAGGAGCCTGGTAGGCTGTTTTCATAGAGCTGCAAAGAGCCGGACACAACTTATCAAATGAGCACTAACACAATGTCACTTAATGGGACTGTAGCAAAACATTCTACTGTAGAATGGTTGATGCCACATTATTTTTATTAGTGCTAAATATGGAAACCATCAGCAAATTTTGTACTTAACTATTAAAAATAATTCAAATAAGTTATCCAAAACATTTTTTATTTGAAAAAAAGAAATTCTTTCTAGGCTGGCCCTAGGCACATATGCGAGTTTGCCATTTTTTTCCATGGACTATCTTCTTATCTGTTCCATTGTGTCATGTTTTTTCTACCTTCTCAAAAAGAAGCATTCAATCATTCATCTACACATTCATGTATTCATACATTTATTAACTAAATATGTTTAACATCTACATACAGCACAGAAAAAAACAGAAAACTAATCTGGGTTGCATAAAAAGTAAGGAACACATTTAAAACTTTTGCTGATAACATGTGTTACTGGATTTACTGGAAACTGCATTTCATATTAGGAACTCACCAATGCAGCAAAAACCAGATATAAATAATAATAAAGTAATAAAAGTACTGACTGCCTGCTTAGTACCTGACTCTGAGAATGAAACTCTATTCACCTTTTCCCAAACACTCACAAGAAAATGATACCATCATTTGCTAGTAATGCCATAAATTTGAATTGGAGTTTTTGGTACTTGTGGTTGTCAATGGTATTGGAATGTGTGTTACTTCTACAAATTCTCTGCACTTCATGCCAAAACCTCACCTTCACAATTAAGGCAAAAGACATATAGCTTTGTAGCAAGATTATGAAGCATTTTAGATAGAGGAACAGCAGAATGTAGAAAAGGCCATTTCTTTCTCTTTTCTGCTTAAAGGTAACTCAATATCTTTGTATCAGTCATGTCAAAAGTTTTCCATAAATTCAGACTACCTAAAGTCACTTAGGGAATTCCCAAGTGGCTCAATGATAAAAGAATCTGCCTGTCAGTTCAGGATAAGCAAATTCAGTCCCTGAGAAGATTCCTGGAATAGGAAATGGCCACCCACTCCAGTATACTTGCTTGGGAAATCCCATGGACAGAGGAGCCTGGTAGGCTGTTTTCATAGAGCTGCAAAGAGCCGGACACAACTTATCAAATGAGCACTAACACAATGTCACTTAATGGGACTGTAGCAAAACATTCTACTGTAGAATGGTTGATGCCACATTATTTTTATTAGTGCTAAATATGGAAACCATCAGCAAATTTTGTACTTAACTATTAAAAATAATTCAAATAAGTTATCCAAAACATTTTTTATTTGAAAAAAAGAAATTCTTTCTAGGCTGGCCCTAGGCACATATGCGAGTTTGCCATTTTTTTCCATGGACTATCTTCTTATCTGTTCCATTGTGTCATGTTTTTTCTACCTTCTCAAAAAGAAGCATTCAATCATTCATCTACACATTCATGTATTCATACATTTATTAACTAAATATGTTTAACATCTACATACAGCACAGAAAAAAACAGAAAACTAATCTGGGTTGCATAAAAAGTAAGGAACACATTTAAAACTTTTGCTGATAACATGTGTTACTGGATTTACTGGAAACTGCATTTCATATTAGGAACTCACCAATGCAGCAAAAACCAGATATAAATAATAATAAAGTAATAAAAGTACTGACTGCCTGCTTAGTACCTGACTCTGAGAAAGAAACTCTGAAATCACTACAGATGTTTTGCGGATTGTCTAATATAATTGTAATCTCCATTTTAGAGATGAAAACAAGACTCAGAGACATCAGGTTTCTTGCCTAAAGGGAAATGTGCCAGAAACTGCAGAACTGGAAATAGAACCTTAGGGTTTACCATGCCAAAGTCTGTGTTTTTAATCACTGTGTGTGTGTGTGTGTGTGTGTGTGTGCGCGCGCGCACGCATGTGAGAGATATAGAGGGAAAGACAAACATTATGTTTAATAGAGAAATTTTGAAGAATGGCAAGAAAACAGCCAGTTATCCATCAAACAATAATTTAGGAACTTCTTACTGTACAAACAATTGTGAATCATATGGATGAACTAAAGCTTTCTCACTTTTAAACTAAGAAATCAAAAGGTTTCAGAAGTTGAATCCAAATTTTATACTTACATAAGGTACTTTGTACAGAATGCTAAAGTATAATAACTAAATAGCTCTGAAAAGACTGGAAGCATTCTTACTGGTATGATTTACTAATGTGGATAACAGGGGATTTAAGAAATTGGCTGGTGCTCCTGCAGACTGATTTGTAATTTCTGTGAAGGGTGAGATAAATGACCAAAAATGAGAAAAATGGAAGAGTGGTTAGCAATTTTAGGTAGTTTGCTTAATCTCCTCACTAGGCAAGACTAGAACAAAAAAGTCTTGAAATTTTATTTTTAAAGCATGTACAAGTGCATATGGTCTTTTATACTAAGTAGCTTGAAATTATGGAATGACAAATTAAGTCCAATCATCTCTGATGATAAAATCACTGACTTTATTTGAAACTATGAAATGGAAAATGAGGTAATAATCAGAAATTCTTAGGAAAAAGAGTAGAAAAAAACCTATTATGCCACTTAAGAAACAAAATTATAGAAAAGAACCATGCTAAAAATATGTTGAAACAAACATTAATCCTTATTACTGTTACACAGCTTTTAAAACTTTATTTTGGTTTAAGTTTTAATAAATTTTCATATGCTTACATAATTACTCTCACAAGGCAGTCACAATTTTAAGTTAGCTTTCTTCATTCTTTTTTCATTAAGCATTATTCTATTTTGCTCCATAGTCTTGTAATTATAAAAACTGTGTAATTTTCTACTAACTGGGCATAATTTACTAAACTACTTTTCTATTAATGATGAAAGATGTTTCCAATTTTTGTTATTACAAATGACGTGACAATAAGCATCTTTTCATATAATAATTTTTTGGATATAAATTATTAACTGGCATAAGCTTCCAGAATTAGAATTGATATGCAAAATGCTACTAACATTTTTATCTTGCTAGGCATTGCCAAATTACTTGTCAAAAGATCAAACCAAATTACACTGCAAAAAACTTTGCCAACAGAAGATATTATATATAATTTTTGATTTTGCTAAATTAATAAGCTGGAAACCTATGTTCCATTGCTTTGAATTTTTTGATAATGGAGTGCTGCTTTGTGGGGTCAATTGTGGGTAGAAGGACAGTTGTGTGTGAAGATCCCCAGAGTTGGAGTGAGGGATGCAGAAAAACTTTAAAAAAAAAAAATCACTAATTTTATTTCCTGTCAGTTTTATCTCTCATTCTTTTCTGCCTTGTTACAATGCACTGAGGCAGCTGGAGAAAAATCATGTGTCAGGACAAACCGGTATTCCAATAAACTAATGATCATCAACTTTAAATGGGTTTTCAAGACTGGAACTACTGCTCTGACTTACCAGGAAGTTGTTTCTAATTCTCCTTAAGGACCATTTGCTTAGAAGCTTTACCCATTCTCCTCAGATTTTCCTCCATTTTTTCTATTTCCCTCACTCTCATCTGGTGAGTAGATTCATATCTCATTAGGAAAACAGAGGTCTGTATATAGTCCACTGCCAAACCCATAAATTCATTAGTATTGATCTTTATATTCCCTTTACTATTGGAGCTAAAAGCTACAAAACCATGTGCATTGCAGATAGCATTTCATTTTCTCTCATCTTCTTAAGACTTCATAGCACTGCATTTTCTACAATCCATCTACTCCTTATGAATGATTCCTGCTGAAATGAAAACTTATTCTAGTAACTCCTACTAAAATGTCAAAAATCTATGTTTTTAAAATGTATCACCCTCCCCTAATCCCTGCATATCTTCATTATTCAGTTCTTGGCCGAGAATTTCAAAATTATTATCTGCATAGCTTGTTTCCATTTTCCTAACACCCCGTTTACTTTACATCCATCTGGCATTGTTTCTTGGCAGTTTCTCTGTCCACTGCCTTGCATTTTTACTGATTAAGGTCACAAATGATCTCCACGTTACCAGAGTCAATGGGCAGTTTTTGCCCTATCTCTAGGCTCTTTAAAAAAGAAAAAAAAAATAAATTTTTTTGTTATGTTTGCTTCTGTGCTTTCATATTCTCATCATCTTCTTCCTAAGTATATTTTTCTGGTTTTCCTTGTTGAATCTGATTTCTAAATATTCTACGTTTCCTTTATATCCAGTGGAATTAAGGAAGGATTATATGAAGGATTATTCTCAACATTTAATTCTCATTATAACAGTACTAGTGGTAGCAATCAAGACTTCTGTAGGGACTTCCCTGGTGGTTCAGTGGTTAAAGAATATGCCTTCCAATGCAGAGGACACAGGTTCGATTCCTGGTCAGGGAACTAAGATCCCACATGGCTTGGGGCAACTAAGCCTTTCTGCCTCAACAGCATAAAGAAAAGATTCTGCATGCTAAGACAAATAAATGAATAAATATTATTAAAAAAGACTTCTGTAATGCTTACCATGTGCCAGACACTAGTCTAAAACACTGTTTAAACACACAGACACACACACACATGATTTTTCCCTCCTCATAAACCTATGAAATAAGTCTATTATTATTCCTATGTTATAAATGAGAAAACTGAGGCACTGAGAGGCCAAGGTCACATAATCAGTATTTAGTGATGCCCTGGCTGAGTTATGTTGGAACTTTAGAGCAGAAAAGTTAAAAATATCTCACATATTGGCCTTAAGGTAAGCATAATTTTATTAATGACCTGTAAAGTATCAGAAAAAATGAAATATTTTCTATTGAATAGGAACTACTAAGTCATGTATTAGTAAACTAAGAGTGATTGATTCTTACTGAATGAAATTACTTTTCAATTTTTTGAAAGAAAAACATTCTTGTGTGTTTCCCAGTTTCTATTCATTCATATATTTATTCATTTATTCGGCACACATTACCTAGACCCTTCCAAGTACCAGTGTCCATGGCAACCCTCTAAAGATTCAATGATGAACAACAAAGCAATTTGCCTGGAACCTGGTAAATGTCGGGGAAAGGCATAGGAAGTGACCAGAGCACATGATCCCTGTGAACCTTGCTAAGTAGCTGAATATTTAATCTCTTCACAGTAGATAACCGTATTTTTTGTTATTGTTTGCCTTTTCTGGCCAGTTTCTCTGTCCACTGCCTTGCATTTTTACTGATTAAGGTCACAAATGATCTCCACGTTACCAGAGTCAATGGGCAGTTTTTGCCCTATCTCTAGGCTCTTTAAAAAAGAAAAAAAAAATAAATTTTTTTGTTATGTTTGCTTCTGTGCTTTCATATTCTCATCATCTTCTTCCTAAGTATATTTTTCTGGTTTTCCTTGTTGAATCTGATTTCTAAATATTCTACGTTTCCTTTATATCCAGTGGAATTAAGGAAGGATTATATGAAGGATTATTCTCAACATTTAATTCTCATTATAACAGTACTAGTGGTAGCAATCAAGACTTCTGTAGGGACTTCCCTGGTGGTTCAGTGGTTAAAGAATATGCCTTCCAATGCAGAGGACACAGGTTCGATTCCTGGTCAGGGAACTAAGATCCCACATGGCTTGGGGCAACTAAGCCTTTCTGCCTCAACAGCATAAAGAAAAGATTCTGCATGCTAAGACAAATAAATGAATAAATATTATTAAAAAAAGACTTCTGTAATGCTTACCATGTGCCAGACACTAGTCTAAAACACTGTTTAAACACACAGACACACACACACATGATTTTTCCCTCCTCATAAACCTATGAAATAAGTCTATTATTATTCCTATGTTATAAATGAGAAAACTGAGGCACTGAGAGGCCAAGGTCACATAATCAGTATTTAGTGATGCCCTGGCTGAGTTAAGTTGGAACTTTAGAGCAGAAAAGTTAAAAAAATATCTCACATATTGGCCTTAAGGTAAGCATAATTTTATTAATGACCTGTAAAGTATCAGAAAAAATGAAATATTTTCTATTGAATAGGAACTACTAAGTCATGTATTAGTAAACTAAGAGTGATTGATTCTTACTGAATGAAATTACTTTTCAATTTTTTGAAAGAAAAACATTCTTGTGTGTTTCCCAGTTTCTATTCATTCATATATTTATTCATTTATTCGGCACACATTACCTAGACCCTTCCAAGTACCAGTGTCCATGGCAACCCTCTAAAGATTCAATGATGAACAACAAAGCAATTTGCCTGGAACCTGGTAAATGTCGGGGAAAGGCATAGGAAGTGACCAGAGCACATGATCCCTGTGAACCTTGCTAAGTAGCTGAATATTTAATCTCTTCACAGTAGATAACCTTTAGAGTTTAGAAGTAGTCCAATGATAGTATCTGATTCGTGCTTTTTAAAGATTACTTTGACTGCTCAGTGTCCTATAAAAACAAAACACTTGTGTCTCTTTGAAGTGCAGATAGTAAATTGTAAAAAGCCCAAATGAGCTCAGTTGGTTTACTAACTTTAATCATTTATCTTAACTAGACTGCATTAATATATACTTGGTGACCTTGGGGTCCTGGGACATATTGGGAGTGAGCTGACATTTCCTCCTCCAGGGGATCTTTCTGACCTGGGAATTGAACCTGCATCTCTGGCATCTCCTGCATTGGCAGGTGAATTCGTTACCACTAGCGCCAGTTGGGAAGGCTATTGTTAGATTAGGGAAGCCGAACTATTTTCAAACAGTGTCATTTGAAAAATTCTCAAACTTGTTTGGATTCGAGAATACTATTTTATTGCTGGGGATAGATGGGAAGGTGAGAATAAGAAAAGAGATTATGGAGGTTGTTTTTCATCTATTCTCTCTTTCTGAGGGTGATGTGATGGGTAGGAATGTCTACTCTGCTGTTGGAGCATTGCTTAAATTTCAGAACTAATTCAATCTGGTAAATATTTGCTGAACAACTATTATATACTAGGAACCTACCTGAAACGGGAATATAAAGTAAATAAATAACAATAAGACCATGTATGACCACCAAGAGCCAGGCACTATGCTAATACTTAAAGTGCACCACCACACGTTCCATTCATTTTCACACTAACCTATAAGGTAAGCATAACTTTATTAATGACCTGTAAAGTATCAGAAAAAATGAAATATTTTCTATTGAATAGGAACTACTAAGTCATGTATTAGTAAACTAAGAGTGATTGATTCTTACTGAATGAAATTACTTTTCAATTTTTTGAAAGAAAAACATTCTTGTGTGTTTCCCAGTTTCTATTCATTCATATATTTATTCATTTATTCGGCACACATTACCTAGACCCTTCCAAGTACCAGTGTCCATGGCAACCCTCTAAAGATTCAATGATGAACAACAAAGCAATTTGCCTGGAACCTGGTAAATGTCGGGGAAAGGCATAGGAAGTGACCAGAGCACATGATCCCTGTGAACCTTGCTAAGTAGCTGAATATTTAATCTCTTCACAGTAGATAACCTTTAGAGTTTAGAAGTAGTCCAATGATAGTATCTGATTCGTGCTTTTTAAAAGATTACTTTGACTGCTCAGTGTCCTATAAAAACAAAACACTTGTGTCTCTTTGAAGTGCAGATAGTAAATTGTAAAAAGCCCAAATGAGCTCAGTTGGTTTACTAACTTTAATCATTTATCTTAACTAGACTGCATTAATATATACTTGGTGACCTTGGGGTCCTGGGACATATTGGGAGTGAGCTGACATTTCCTCCTCCAGGGGATCTTTCTGACCTGGGAATTGAACCTGCATCTCTGGCATCTCCTGCATTGGCAGGTGAATTCTTTACCACTAGCGCCAGTTGGGAAGGCTATTGTTAGATTAGGGAAGCCGAACTATTTTCAAACAGTGTCATTTGAAAAATTCTCAAACTTGTTTGGATTCGAGAATACTATTTTATTGCTGGGGATAGATGGGAAGGTGAGAATAAGAAAAGAGATTATGGAGGTTGTTTTTCATCTATTCTCTCTTTCTGAGGGTGATGTGATGGGTAGGAATGTCTACTCTGCTGTTGGAGCATTGCTTAAATTTCAGAACTAATTCAATCTGGTAAATATTTGCTGAACAACTATTATATACTAGGAACCTACCTGAAACGGGGAATATAAAGTAAATAAATAACAATAAGACCATGTATGACCACCAAGAGCCAGGCACTATGCTAATACTTAAAGTGCACCACCACACGTTCCATTCATTTTCACACTAACCATATGGGGTAGATGCATTTATTATACCAAATCTTATAGATGAGAAATCTGATCTCTTTAAGAGGCTTCAGTGACTTCTCCAAGCTTACTCAGCTAGTTAGGGGCATAGGCAGAATTTGGATTCGGGTTTGGTATCAGCACCAATTCTGTTTACCATTGCATGCTACTGACTCTAAGAACCTTACTTAAGAAGTTCGGAATTATACACATATGGGTACAACCAACTCTAAGGCCGCTTGGCAAAAACTGGCTGCTTGAGATGGCCTGTGTTTATGTAAGAAGTGGAGAAGATTGTGAGGGAGGGTCCCTGGAACACATTCTCTACATGAAAGGGCAGTGGAAGAAATAAAGAACTAGCCTGTGGCAGCATGATACTGAGCATCAAGAATTAGTGCTTCTGTCTCTTCACTATGGGTGCTATCATTACCATCTTACTAGATTCCATGGAAAACCAGACATAGAGAGCAGACGCATGGACATTGTGGGGAATGAACAGTGGGTGGGAGGCACAGAGGGAGTAACATGGAAACCTATACTACCATACGTGAAAAAGATAGCTATTGTCATTGAGCTGTGTGAATAGGGGATCCTGCAAGGTGCTGTGCGACGGCCTGGAGGGGTGGGATGGGGGTACTGAGAGAAGGGTGAAGGAGAGAGGGGGCCAGGGATATAATTCTATTGGGAAGGCTATTGTTAGATTAGGGAAGCGAACTATTTTCAAACAGTGTCATTTGAAAAATTCTCAAACTTGTTTGGATTCGAGAATACTATTTTATTGCTGGGGATAGATGGGAAGGTGAGAATAAGAAAAGAGATTATGGAGGTTGTTTTTCATCTATTCTCTCTTTCTGAGGGTGATGTGATGGGTAGGAATGTCTACTCTGCTGTTGGAGCATTGCTTAAATTTCAGAACTAATTCAATCTGGTAAATATTTGCTGAACAACTATTATATACTAGGAACCTACCTGAAACGGGGAATATAAAGTAAATAAATAACAATAAGACCATGTATGACCACCAAGAGCCAGGCACTATGCTAATACTTAAAGTGCACCACCACACGTTCCATTCATTTTCACACTAACCATATGGGGTAGATGCATTTATTATACCAAATCTTATAGATGAGAAATCTGATCTCTTTAAGAGGCTTCAGTGACTTCTCCAAGCTTACTCAGCTAGTTAGGGGCATAGGCAGAATTTGGATTCGGGTTTGGTATCAGCACCAATTCTGTTTACCATTGCATGCTACTGACTCTAAGAACCTTACTTAAGAAGTTCGGAATTATACACATATGGGTACAACCAACTCTAAGGCCGCTTGGCAAAAACTGGCTGCTTGAGATGGCCTGTGTTTATGTAAGAAGTGGAGAAGATTGTGAGGGAGGGTCCCTGGAACACATTCTCTACATGAAAGGGCAGTGGAAGAAATAAAGAACTAGCCTGTGGCAGCATGATACTGAGCATCAAGAATTAGTGCTTCTGTCTCTTCACTATGGGTGCTATCATTACCATCTTACTAGATTCCATGGAAAACCAGACATAGAGAGCAGACGCATGGACATTGTGGGGAATGAACAGTGGGTGGGAGGCACAGAGGGAGTAACATGGAAACCTATACTACCATACGTGAAAAAGATAGCTATTGTCATTGAGCTGTGTGAATAGGGGATCCTGCAAGGTGCTGTGCGACGGCCTGGAGGGGTGGGATGGGGGTACTGAGAGAAGGGTGAAGGAGAGAGGGGGCCAGGGATATACATATGACTAATCTGGGTTTATACGTATCTATAAACAACAAAACTCCGTAAAAGTTAACAGTAAAATAAAAATGATTATAAATATATATTTAAAAAATCAGCTTTAGGGCTTCCCCTGGTGGTCCAGTGGGTAAGGACACCGCCTTGCAGTGCAAGGGGCGCCGGTTCGAGCCCTGGCCTGGGAAGATCCCACGTGCTGCGGAGCAGCTGGACTGATGTGTCCAATTGCCGAGCCAGAGCTCTGGAGCACATGCGCCCCGAGCCGGCGCTCTGCAAGGCCAGACGCCACCGCGATGGGAGGCCCACAGGAGCCAAAGAACAAAGACGGATGAACATAGAGAAACGAAAGACCAATAGAAGTGGCCCGCCTGCTCCCCTCTCTCCCCAACCCAACCCCCGCCCAAAATAAATAAATAAATAAATAAAATCTTTTAAAAAAAAATCAGCTTTAGGAAAATTGGAAAAAAAAGAATCAGTGTTTCTATCTTTTGTGAATAGCTATGAAATTATTTCTACTTTGAAATAACAGAAAGAAATCATAGCACAATGATCAGTTTGTGGAGTCATCTTATTTTAACTGGAATCCTGGCAGACGCAGGGTTCATAATACCTACTCTGGCACCTAGGTGTAGTTAAGTAAGCTTTCGTTTCTCTTTAATCTTAAAACTATTTTCTGATAGGTATAATTTAGGAAAATCTTCAGAGAAAATATTTAAAGTCCACTATCTCAGAGGAAAGCCATTTTGCAAAACATCAGTGAAAGCAAGGCCAAACACCATCTTCAAGAACTATTTTCATTTTGATTTTAAAAAGGTAAACCCTGGAACACATTCTCTACATGAAAGGGCAGTGGAAGAAATAAAGAACTAGCCTGTGGCAGCATGATACTGAGCATCAAGAATTAGTGCTTCTGTCTCTTCACTATGGGTGCTATCATTACCATCTTACTAGATTCCATGGAAAACCAGACATAGAGAGCAGACGCATGGACATTGTGGGGAATGAACAGTGGGTGGGAGGCACAGAGGGAGTAACATGGAAACCTATACTACCATACGTGAAAAAGATAGCTATTGTCATTGAGCTGTGTGAATAGGGGATCCTGCAAGGTGCTGTGCGACGGCCTGGAGGGGTGGGATGGGGGTACTGAGAGAAGGGTGAAGGAGAGAGGGGGCCAGGGATATACATATGACTAATCTGGGTTTATACGTATCTATAAACAACAAAACTCCGTAAAAGTTAACAGTAAAATAAAAATGATTATAAATATATATTTAAAAAATCAGCTTTAGGGCTTCCCCTGGTGGTCCAGTGGGTAAGGACACCGCCTTGCAGTGCAAGGGGCGCCGGTTCGAGCCCTGGCCTGGGAAGATCCCACGTGCTGCGGAGCAGCTGGACTGATGTGTCCAATTGCCGAGCCAGAGCTCTGGAGCACATGCGCCCCGAGCCGGCGCTCTGCAAGGCCAGACGCCACCGCGATGGGAGGCCCACAGGAGCCAAAGAACAAAGACGGATGAACATAGAGAAACGAAAGACCAATAGAAGTGGCCCGCCTGCTCCCCTCTCTCCCCAACCCAACCCCCGCCCAAAATAAATAAATAAATAAATAAAATCTTTTAAAAAAAAATCAGCTTTAGGAAAATTGGAAAAAAAAGAATCAGTGTTTCTATCTTTTGTGAATAGCTATGAAATTATTTCTACTTTGAAATAACAGAAAGAAATCATAGCACAATGATCAGTTTGTGGAGTCATCTTATTTTAACTGGAATCCTGGCAGACGCAGGGTTCATAATACCTACTCTGGCACCTAGGTGTAGTTAAGTAAGCTTTCGTTTCTCTTTAATCTTAAAACTATTTTCTGATAGGTATAATTTAGGAAAATCTTCAGAGAAAATATTTAAAGTCCACTATCTCAGAGGAAAGCCATTTTGCAAAACATCAGTGAAAGCAAGGCCAAACACACCAGTCATTCAATGAGATTTGCACTGTTTTATCATTGCTCATGTTGTTTTCCAGGCATTCTTCTGGAAGAAGGCTCTTAATGTTCACCCATTTTCAAAGCGATCAAGACCCACACGGATGTGTCAGAAAGCGCTTTGCTCTGGAATTAGATCAGTTTACGTTTTGCTACTTACCAGGATTAGGTAATGTTCTTAGTCTTTCTGAGCCTGTTTCCTATCTACAAACAGGGATAACACTACCAATTACAGACAGATATGGTTAAATTCGGTGACACATGTAAAGGAAATATATACCTACAGACTGAGAATATGCCTAGTAAATGTAAATTGATCTGCAAATATTCTGCTTCCCTGAAATGGATGAAACCTATTTTAATGTCCTTAACCAATGGTCTGAATAGAAACACACTATTAGTTGAAAATTATATTTGTTCTTTCACTGTTCATCTGTATTTTAACATATTCTAGCATATTCTCCTTGGTAAATTGAGTCAATATTAGTCATATTTGTCATATAAGCTATTACTGTTCATGTTTTAAGACATTTCAATGGCGTGCCAATGTAGGAGACACAGAAGATACCCTGGAGAAGGGGATGGCTACCCACTCCAGTATTCTTCCCTGGAAAATTTCATGGAGAGAGGAGCTGGGCGGGCTACAGTCCATGGGGTCACAAAGAGTAGGACATGACTGAATGTACAATATGATATGTCATTACTTAAAGGGATGCCTGGCTGGTTCTGTCAAAGATTTAAACACACCTTAATGAGAATTAACTTTCAACGAAGAGGAGAAAATCATTCAATATGTGGAGAGGAAAAACTTATCGTTTTTATTTGCTCTGGATGGGAAAAAAGACAGCCTATAGTTAGTCTAATTTACATTAATTTAAAGGAAAGTGTCATATAATTTAGAATGAAACAAATCAATTTTCTTTCATAGGTAATTCAGATTTACAAATATTCTTTTCTGAAAGAGCCAAATGGAAACACTATTTTGCCTTTATGTCCCCAGCCACTGCTGTATGTGTAAAGGTTAATAACTCTAAAATAGAAATATAACCATGTGGCAATTAGGAAATGATTTGTGTACCAGCTATTTTGACAAAAGGCTCACAAACACAAAAAAATAAATACTGAAAGTCAAAACAATGGCAAATGTGTTTGAAAGCAGAGCATACAAAATTACAAATTATCTTTGGAGATTACTTACAATATTCTTTTAGAAACATTTGTGTGACTTACCCTTATTTAAATAGGGAACACAGAATTAGCTGATCTAGGTTATCTGTTAACACTATGAAATGACCAAAAATCATCACTTGATAACATATGTATCAGAAATAAACAAAATACTACAGGAGAAACTAGTTAAAGTAATTGAATGCCACTCCACATGCGTTGGAATGGCTATTATCAAAACACAAGTGACAATAAATGCTGATGAGTATGTTGAGAAAAGAGAAGACCAGTGCACTGTTGGGAAGAATGTAAACTAGCTCAGCTACTATGGAAAATAGTGTGGAGGTTCCTCAAGAAAATAAAAATAGAAGTAGCATACGATCCAGCAATTCTCCTTTTTATTATATACCCAGTGGAAATGAAATGACTATCTCAAAAAGACATCTGTACCTTCATGTTAACTGTGGTATTTATGATAGTCAAGATATGGAAGCAATCTTACTGGGATTTGATGGATGAATGGATAAGTTAGATGGGGTGCAAAACAACTTACTATTATTCAGCCATGGAAACAAAGGAATCCAGTTATTTGCTTGTGATCACACGGGTGGACTTCAGAGTCATCATGCTAAATGAAATAAGTCAAAAGTCTCGTGTATATGTAAAATCCAAAAAAGTTGAACTTATGATAGAAAGAATGGATTGATAGTTGCCAGACCTGGAGGCTGGAGGCAGGAAAAATGAGTAAAGAGAAAAACTTCCAATTATAAGATAAATAAATAAAGGGGGTATAATGTATAGCTTGGTCATAATGGTTAATGATACCACATTATGTGTTTGAAAGTTCCTAAGGATCTTCAAAGTTCTCATCACAAATATAAAATATGTAATTATGTGAACTGTGGTTAATTAAACTTACCATTGTGATCATTTAGCAATATATACCTATTACAAATCATCACATTCTATTCCTTGGACAAAAAGAATATTATATGTCAATTAAATCGCAAGAAAACTGAAAAAAAAGATTTCATTTATACACTGGCATAAATATATCAAGTTGGATTACTTGACAAAATTAATAATAACTATTAACGCCAGTTTTCATTCCAATCTCAAAGAATGTTCAAACTACCACACAATTGCACTCATTCCACATGCTAGCAAGGTCTTGCTGTAAAATCCTCTAAGCTAGGCTTCAGCGATACTTGAACTGAGAACTTCCAGGTGTACAAATTGGATTTAGAAAAGGCAGAGGAACCAAAGATCCAACTGCCAACATTCGCCGGATCATAGAAAAAGTTAGAGAATTCCAGAAAAACACCCACTTCTCCTTCATTGACTACACTAAAGTCTTTGTGTGGATCACAACAAACTGTGAAAAATTCTGAAAGAGATGGGAATACCAGACCACCTGACTTGCCTCCTGAGGAACCTGTAGGCAGGCCAAGAAGCAACAGTTAGAACTGGACATTGAACAATGAACTGGTTTCAAATTGGGAAAGGATTACATCAAGGCTATATATTGTCATCCTGCTTATTTAACTTATATGCAGGGTACATCATGTGAAATACCAGGCTAGATAAAGCACAAGCTGGAACCAAGATTGCCAGGAAAAATATCAATAACCTCAGATATGCAGATGATACCACCCTTATGGCAGAAAGCAAATAGGAACTAAAGAACCTCTTGATGGAGGTGAAAAATGAGAGTTAAAAACCTGGCTTAAAACTGAACACCCTAAAAACAAAGATCATGGCATCTGGTCTCATCACTTCATGGTAAATAGATGGCAAACAATGGAAACAGTGACAGACTTTATTTTCTTGGGCTCCAAAATCACTGTGGATGGTGACTGCAGCCATCAAATTAAAAGAGTTTTGGAAAAAGATTTTCTTGGGAAAATCAACTATAAGATAAATAAATAAAGGGGGTATAATGTATAGCTTGGTCATAATGGTTAATGATACCACATTATGTGTTTGAAAGTTCCTAAGGATCTTCAAAGTTCTCATCACAAATATAAAATATGTAATTATGTGAACTGTGGTTAATTAAACTTACCATTGTGATCATTTAGCAATATATACCTATTACAAATCATCACATTCTATTCCTTGGACAAAAAGAATATTATATGTCAATTAAATCGCAAGAAAACTGAAAAAAAAGATTTCATTTATACACTGGCATAAATATATCAAGTTGGATTACTTGACAAAATTAATAATAACTATTAACGCCAGTTTTCATTCCAATCTCAAAGAATGTTCAAACTACCACACAATTGCACTCATTCCACATGCTAGCAAGGTCTTGCTGTAAAATCCTCTAAGCTAGGCTTCAGCGATACTTGAACTGAGAACTTCCAGGTGTACAAATTGGATTTAGAAAAGGCAGAGGAACCAAAGATCCAACTGCCAACATTCGCCGGATCATAGAAAAGTTAGAGAATTCCAGAAAAACACCCACTTCTCCTTCATTGACTACACTAAAGTCTTTGTGTGGATCACAACAAACTGTGAAAAATTCTGAAAGAGATGGGAATACCAGACCACCTGACTTGCCTCCTGAGGAACCTGTAGGCAGGCCAAGAAGCAACAGTTAGAACTGGACATTGAACAATGAACTGGTTTCAAATTGGGAAAGGATTACATCAAGGCTATATATTGTCATCCTGCTTATTTAACTTATATGCAGGGTACATCATGTGAAATACCAGGCTAGATAAAGCACAAGCTGGAACCAAGATTGCCAGGAAAAATATCAATAACCTCAGATATGCAGATGATACCACCCTTATGGCAGAAAGCAAATAGGAACTAAAGAACCTCTTGATGGAGGTGAAAAATGAGAGTTAAAAACCTGGCTTAAAACTGAACACCCTAAAAACAAAGATCATGGCATCTGGTCTCATCACTTCATGGTAAATAGATGGCAAACAATGGAAACAGTGACAGACTTTATTTTCTTGGGCTCCAAAATCACTGTGGATGGTGACTGCAGCCATCAAATTAAAAGATGCTTTCTCCTTGGAAGAAAACCTAGGACAAATCTATACAGTACACTCAACAGCAGAGATTTTGACAACACAGTTGTAGTCAAAGCTATGGTTTTCCCAGAAGGCATGTATGGATGTGAGAGTTGGACTATAAAGAAGGATGAGTGCTGAAGAATGGATGCCTTTGAACTGTGGTGTTGAAGAAGACTCTTGGGAGTCCCTTGTTTTGCAAGGACATCAAACCAGACAATCCTAAAGGAAATCAACCCTGAATATTCATTGGAAGATCTGATGCTGAAACTGAGGCTCCAATACTTTAGGCTACATAATCCTAAGAGATGACTCATTGGAAAAGACCTTGATGCTGGAAAAGACTGAAGGGAAAACGAGAAGGGGATGACAGAGGACAAGATGGCTGGATGGCATCACTAACCCAATGGACATGAGTTTGAGCAAGAGGTGGGGGATGGTGAAGGAAAGGGAAGGACTGGCATGCCGCAGTCCATGGGGTTGCAAAGAGTTGGACATGACCCAGTGACTGAACAACAAGTAGATAAAGGAGAGCTTCAATGGTGGTTCAGATGGTAAAGAATCTGCCTGCAACGTGGGATACCCAGGTTTTAGCCCTGGGTTGGGAAGATCCCCTGGAAAAAGGAATGGCAACCTACACTAGTATTCTTGCCTTGAGAATTCCATGTGAAAAGAGGATCCTGGTGGGCTACAGTCCATGGGATCACTGACACATGACTGAACAAATAAGACTTCATAGATAAAAGGAAATACTACGATTTTGTTGTTGCCGTTGTCCACTTTGCAAGTCCATAGATACTCACATCCTCCACTAAGAAAGGAGTTGAGTCTGGACTTACAACTGCTGCCCCATGGAACCTAATGTGGTTATGCAGACATTTAGTTAACTCTGAAAGAGAGCTCAAGTCATTTGAACAGATCTGCAAAACAGTCATATTCAAACATGTAGACATGAATAGATAACCAGTTAATCTGTTTTCACACTGCAAAAAATCTGTCTTCAGTTTTCAAAGCTAAACCTCAGTTTTCAGGTTACCCAGGTTCCAGTTTTAAGCAAGCAGTACAGAGCTTACACTAGTGCTTTCTCTCTACAGTAGATAACTTTTCACTCTCCTCACCAGCATGCATCCCATCCCTCCCTAATATTGTGACCAAAATTCAACCATCAGCCCAGAAAACTCTCCCAGTTTTACTGCTTGTACCTGATCATGTTATTTCAATCACCTTGGTTCATTTATATTACCTACTTTCTGCAAAAGGTATTATATATATGAAATTTTAAATAAAAGGATGACTATAAAGTATTTAATGCTCAGCTCCTAGCACAATATAAACTATTCAAGAACTATGGACTAGCATTGTTATGCTATCATTTACATTAAAACTCATCTGTACTGTTTAGGACTTGCTTTATGATTCTACATTTCTTTCACATACCTGTGTTCTTTGTTCCCAACTGGGGTAAAGGACATAAATGAACATTTTATTGGTTATCTACAATGAGAGCATAGAATGCAGTGTATGGTATACGGTTAGTGGTGTTCAAGACTGAAAACTGACCTGGATTCGAATGCCAGCCCTCTCACTTACTTAGACCTCCTTACACTTCAGTTCCCTTACTGATTACTGATAATTCGAGATAATAGATATTTCAGGGACCATGGCAAGGATTAAAAATAATTATAATGTTTGATTCCAGAAGGGGCATTCCTTAGCTCATTTAATTTAAACTATTAGATAGTTTGAGTTCTGAGAATCTTATAACAGCTTTGCATCCCTTCCCTAAAAATATTTAAATAGTTCAAAGACTATTTATAGTATTTTTTTCACATAATGCCAGGGATCTGCTAATATAAAAATCAATCAAAATCTTTACTTGGAACAAACAATTCAGATAAATTGTTACAGAAGCAAGAATTACAGTTTTTCTCAAAACACAGACTCTCATCCTGGAGAAGAACAAACATTTTAATGTGGTCAAAGCTATGTGATTCCATAATGGTGTCTCGACCAGATTTTGATTTGACTGAGCTTGAAACTTCTGACATTACTGTCCCAATCACAGACTTGAAAACCTGGCAGACAATCAAGTACAATCTATGATTAAAGGTCATTGGGCTAAGAAGTTCTGATCAGATAAGATTATGAAGATTAAGAAAAGTACTAACTCTCCCAGGATCCTAGATCCAAGTAACATGTCTTTCAGCTCTTTCATTTCTTTGTCCTTCTTACTTACACATTTCCTTCTCTACCTTTAGTTCTTACTGTGTTCCTATCCCAAAAAGGTGAAGTCACTGTAATGCTTTTACTGCTTGTACCTGATCATGTTATTTCAATCACCTTGGTTCATTTATATTACCTACTTTCTGCAAAAGGTATTATATATATGAAATTTTAAATAAAAGGATGACTATAAAGTATTTAATGCTCAGCTCCTAGCACAATATAAACTATTCAAGAACTATGGACTAGCATTGTTATGCTATCATTTACATTAAAACTCATCTGTACTGTTTAGGACTTGCTTTATGATTCTACATTTCTTTCACATACCTGTGTTCTTTGTTCCCAACTGGGGTAAAGGACATAAATGAACATTTTATTGGTTATCTACAATGAGAGCATAGAATGCAGTGTATGGTATACGGTTAGTGGTGTTCAAGACTGAAAACTGACCTGGATTCGAATGCCAGCCCTCTCACTTACTTAGACCTCCTTACACTTCAGTTCCCTTACTGATTACTGATAATTCGAGATAATAGATATTTCAGGGACCATGGCAAGGATTAAAAATAATTATAATGTTTGATTCCAGAAGGGGCATTCCTTAGCTCATTTAATTTAAACTATTAGATAGTTTGAGTTCTGAGAATCTTATAACAGCTTTGCATCCCTTCCCTAAAAATATTTAAATAGTTCAAAGACTATTTATAGTATTTTTTTCACATAATGCCAGGGATCTGCTAATATAAAAATCAATCAAAATCTTTACTTGGAACAAACAATTCAGATAAATTGTTACAGAAGCAAGAATTACAGTTTTTCTCAAAACACAGACTCTCATCCTGGAGAAGAACAAACATTTTAATGTGGTCAAAGCTATGTGATTCCATAATGGTGTCTCGACCAGATTTTGATTTGACTGAGCTTGAAACTTCTGACATTACTGTCCCAATCACAGACTTGAAAACCTGGCAGACAATCAAGTACAATCTATGATTAAAGGTCATTGGGCTAAGAAGTTCTGATAAGATAAGATTATGAAGATTAAGAAAAAGTACTAACTCTCCCAGGATCCTAGATCCAAGTAACATGTCTTTCAGCTCTTTCATTTCTTTGTCCTTCTTACTTACACATTTCCTTCTCTACCTTTAGTTCTTACTGTGTTCCTATCCCAAAAAGGTGAAGTCACTGTAATGCTTTTACTCAGATAATCTCGTATAACCTCCAGCAGAGTAAGGAAAGAATGTCTAAGAAATTATTGAGGTAAACAGTGATAACCTGATATAACAACGTGACTCTCCTTTACTGCTATTGGCCACCATACATAGGCACAAATTAAGTGTATATCAAATAATTCAAATGCCTGGAAAATTATCCGTGGTGACATTTTGGGCTCTACATGTGTATACTAGAGCTTTCCTAAAATTAAACTATTATCACTTCTACCTCTCTTTTGTCTTAACCCCCCAAAACATAACTTCTAATTAACAGTTATACTAATTGGCATTATATTCATTCTTGTTTGTTTTCTAATTATAAGTATCATCTGACTCAAGTTAATGCATTGGATTCTCTATATGTGAGGAAGATCAAAGAGGAAAACAGGATGAGTAGGGTAGGAAGACATCCACATATAGAAAGAGTGGAAGCAATAGCAGTCACAAAACCAGTGAATTTTAGAGCTAATTAGTCAGGAATCAGGAACATTTTGTCATTTTGTTGCCCTTAATTGGTCAGCTAGGGTAATTAGGCTCACCAACCATAGAAACCAAAGAGCGGAAAATCTATCATCCTTGCCAGTCTCTTCTGCTTGTTATCAGAGCAATTTTCTCCTAGTTAACAAAATCGTAACAGTTTAGCATTAGAATTGAACCTACAGCCTGTTATACAGAGTGAAGTCTGCTAATATAAAAATCAATCAAAATCTTTACTTGGAACAAACAATTCAGATAAATTGTTACAGAAGCAAGAATTACAGTTTTTCTCAAAACACAGACTCTCATCCTGGAGAAGAACAAACATTTTAATGTGGTCAAAGCTATGTGATTCCATAATGGTGTCTCGACCAGATTTTGATTTGACTGAGCTTGAAACTTCTGACATTACTGTCCCAATCACAGACTTGAAAACCTGGCAGACAATCAAGTACAATCTATGATTAAAGGTCATTGGGCTAAGAAGTTCTGATAAGATAAGATTATGAAGATTAAGAAAAAGTACTAACTCTCCCAGGATCCTAGATCCAAGTAACATGTCTTTCAGCTCTTTCATTTCTTTGTCCTTCTTACTTACACATTTCCTTCTCTACCTTTAGTTCTTACTGTGTTCCTATCCCAAAAAGGTGAAGTCACTGTAATGCTTTTACTCAGATAATCTCGTATAACCTCCAGCAGAGTAAGGAAAGAATGTCTAAGAAATTATTGAGGTAAACAGTGATAACCTGATATAACAACGTGACTCTCCTTTACTGCTATTGGCCACCATACATAGGCACAAATTAAGTGTATATCAAATAATTCAAATGCCTGGAAAATTATCCGTGGTGACATTTTGGGCTCTACATGTGTATACTAGAGCTTTCCTAAAATTAAACTATTATCACTTCTACCTCTCTTTTGTCTTAACCCCCCAAAACATAACTTCTAATTAACAGTTATACTAATTGGCATTATATTCATTCTTGTTTGTTTTCTAATTATAAGTATCATCTGACTCAAGTTAATGCATTGGATTCTCTATATGTGAGGAAGATCAAAGAGGAAAACAGGATGAGTAGGGTAGGAAGACATCCACATATAGAAAGAGTGGAAGCAATAGCAGTCACAAAACCAGTGAATTTTAGAGCTAATTAGTCAGGAATCAGGAACATTTTGTCATTTTGTTGCCCTTAATTGGTCAGCTAGGGTAATTAGGCTCACCAACCATAGAAACCAAAGAGCGGAAAATCTATCATCCTTGCCAGTCTCTTCTGCTTGTTATCAGAGCAATTTTCTCCTAGTTAACAAAATCGTAACAGTTTAGCATTAGAATTGAACCTACAGCCTGTTATACAGAGTGAAGTAAGTCACTCTGAGAAAAACATCTCATATATATATATATATATATATATATATATATATATATATATTCAAGAGAGACGGTACTGAAGAACCTATTCATCAGGGCAGGAATAGAGACTCAGAGGTAGAAGACAGCCTTGTGGATACAGACAGGGAAGGAGAGGGTGAGATGAACTGAAAGAGGAGCACTGACCTCCTCTTGTATATACACCACCATGTGTAAAGTAGCTAGTGGGAGACTATTATATAACACAGGGAGCCCAGTCTGGTGCTCTGTGACGACCTAGAAGGGGGATGGGGATGGGTGGAAGGGAGGCCCAAGAGGGCGGTGATAGATGGCTGACTCATGGTTGTTGTACAGCAGAAACCAATACAGCATTGTACAGCAATTATCCTCCAACTAAAAATAAATTAAAAAATAAATGCCATTGATATAACATATGGAGATATATGAAGTCTACATTGTTTTTATATACATTTAGCTCTATGATCTCATAAATTCCACAGCAGTATACTCTATACGAATTTTATCTTTCACGAATGACTTAGTTGAAAGATAAAATTCATGCAGCATACACTAATTGTTTAAACTTCAAAAAAAAAAAATTAAGAGGACGGCTACATCTTGGCACATTTTTCTTTGTAAAATATGTCAGAGCTAGAGGCTTCCCTGGCTAAGAGCTACTGCTCTATGGAGAACACTTCTATTCACATTCATAATAATCATCAGGCAAATCAAGAAGCTGACTTCCTTAGTTCAGTGCTTTTTTCCCTCCCTTTTTAAGAAAGAACAGAACATCTGATAAGAAAAATAAACCCCCTCTTTTTATTGAATATAGGTGACTTACAATATTATATTTGATTCAAGGGTACAAGGATAGGAAAAAAATGAGTAGGGTAGGAAGACATCCACATATAGAAAGAGTGGAAGCAATAGCAGTCACAAAACCAGTGAATTTTAGAGCTAATTAGTCAGGAATCAGGAACATTTTGTCATTTTGTTGCCCTTAATTGGTCAGCTAGGGTAATTAGGCTCACCAACCATAGAAACCAAAGAGCGGAAAATCTATCATCCTTGCCAGTCTCTTCTGCTTGTTATCAGAGCAATTTTCTCCTAGTTAACAAAATCGTAACAGTTTAGCATTAGAATTGAACCTACAGCCTGTTATACAGAGTGAAGTAAGTCACTCTGAGAAAAACATCTCATATATATATATATATATATATATATATATATATATATATATTCAAGAGAGACGGTACTGAAGAACCTATTCATCAGGGCAGGAATAGAGACTCAGAGGTAGAAGACAGCCTTGTGGATACAGACAGGGAAGGAGAGGGTGAGATGAACTGAAAGAGGAGCACTGACCTCCTCTTGTATATACACCACCATGTGTAAAGTAGCTAGTGGGAGACTATTATATAACACAGGGAGCCCAGTCTGGTGCTCTGTGACGACCTAGAAGGGGGATGGGGATGGGTGGAAGGGAGGCCCAAGAGGGCGGTGATAGATGGCTGACTCATGGTTGTTGTACAGCAGAAACCAATACAGCATTGTACAGCAATTATCCTCCAACTAAAAATAAATTAAAAAATAAATGCCATTGATATAACATATGGAGATATATGAAGTCTACATTGTTTTTATATACATTTAGCTCTATGATCTCATAAATTCCACAGCAGTATACTCTATACGAATTTTATCTTTCACGAATGACTTAGTTGAAAGATAAAATTCATGCAGCATACACTAATTGTTTAAACTTCAAAAAAAAAAAATTAAGAGGACGGCTACATCTTGGCACATTTTTCTTTGTAAAATATGTCAGAGCTAGAGGCTTCCCTGGCTAAGAGCTACTGCTCTATGGAGAACACTTCTATTCACATTCATAATAATCATCAGGCAAATCAAGAAGCTGACTTCCTTAGTTCAGTGCTTTTTTCCCTCCCTTTTTAAGAAAGAACAGAACATCTGATAAGAAAAATAAACCCCCTCTTTTTATTGAATATAGGTGACTTACAATATTATATTTGATTCAAGGGTACAACTTAGTGATTTGATACTTTTATAGATACACTACATTTAATTATCATAAAATAATGGCTACATTTCTCTGTGCTGAACAATAAAATGCCTCTACTGTTAAAAAAGTAGAAAGTGATAGAATGTTAGACAATTAGTTGGCTTTCCCTCAATAATGATCAATAACTGTGGGACACTGACCCATATAAGTTAAACAGAGGCTTCTTTTTCCATGTGATGCTGAACACAAAAAAGTCAATATTCAGGAATCATTTTCAAAGCGAATTTTTTTGTTAACGGAATAACCATAATGGGTAATAAGATCAGTTTGTTTTAATTTACATACATGCTAACTATAAAATAATAAAATGCAGGGCTTTTTCACTGTTGAACTTTGTATATGAGACAAAGAAAATGCTGCTTTCTGTCATATTGTGGTTTTGGCTCAACTACCACTGGCAAAATTCTTGAAAGATAGTATAACCTGTTGATGTCCTTTCAGAGTAACCATCTGTCACACCAGTTTTATCAAAAGAAAAAAATCAATAGCCCTGAGAGACCTTTCAAGGAAATCCCTGTTATTGATTCATCCTTCAAATATGACCCAATTTTAGCAATTAAATGATGTTGAAGTTAATCATTTCTCCTCAGTGAAATAATGACTTGGAAGGTGTAAATGTCTTTTCCTAGATGACAGAAGTGTCTTCTAGACACATACACAATGGACACATGCCCACAAATAACATCCTGATATTCTCTTTAGCACCAGTAATTCCACTCTGAATTTTCTCTGCCATTAAACAACACGAATGTCACATTATTCAACTCTTTCCCTCTCCTGGCTGGTTTCGGGTTTCAGGAAAAAATTTTGATGTACTGTTTAGTAGAATGACATCCTATTTATGAAATAAGAAGAAACAGTTTGGTTCTTTTTTCTGATATTTTGAGCCTTTCATATGATTGCATCTCTCCAACTACTTAGCATGCAAGATGAGTATTATGACTAGAAATGCAGAAAAGTTCTGGTGCTTTCCATCTACTAACCAATGGTTGGCAGTCAACTATCATCCCTTTATCTCTGAATCTCATCCCTTTGTCAATTTTTCTTTCCCATTGAAATTCAAATACTGGTTGAGTTCTACGATCTCAGTCATTTTTATCTCAATCTGAATGATCCAAAAACAAGTTCTGATGATGTGTAGAAGGGAAGAAAACATGAGGGCATAATAAGAGTTCTGCAGAGGGCATTAGGGAACAGAGAGTACAGAGTAATAAACTCAGAACACTCTTGGGGGAAACTTGGAAAGTGGAGTTTGATCAAACAAGCAAACATCACCATTTTGCCTGAAGTCTATTCTAATTAGGTGGAAAAGAACATTGTGAAGGTGACTGTTATTTCTGTGTGTAAGTTTGCTTGAGATGTGTAAAGCAGGAGTGATTTGTGCCCCTGCATATTATGGATGTACTGATACAAAATTCAAATAATACAAGAAACACATCAGACTACTACACAGCCTCAGTCACGCTCCATTTTGAAACCTGCCCACTATGAGCATCAGAAAAAGGACTACAGAAATCTGATTCATCTTACTTTAAACTTCTCTTCCCCCAGATTTGAAAGAATATTTATTTAAAAACTACACTCTTTCAAAAGACTGCTAAAAGTCTCTTTAGCATTCATGGAAAAGAACCTAACATTTTCTCCTGCAATACATTACACACAATTTATTGACTATTTTTCCTGAATATACATTTATATATTTCAAAATCAAATATTTACATTAGGTATAACAATGATATGATTCTGGTTTCCACCATGACAAAGCTCTGAAATCCTTTGCTATAAAAATATGTCTCTATCTTATATTATGGCTTCAATATTAGTTTCCAAATTTGCCCCAAAGTTACTTTTCATCCTAGAAAACTCCTAATGAATCATGGTTCAAATACAAATTGTACAGAATTCTCCACTTCTCTTCATAATTTTAAAAACTTCAACTAAAAGTGCAAAATTTTAAACAGTTTCTGTAGCTTACTCTCTTCCTAAACCTACTTGCTCCTTTCGTCAATATTAAGTTTCCAGGGCTTCCCTGGTGGTCCAGTGGGTAAGGCCACTGCCTTGCAGTGCAAGGGGGGCCGGTGGATCCCTGACCTGGGATGATTCCACGTGGCGTGAAGCAGCTGGACCAATGTGTCCAATTACTGAGCCGGAGCTCTGGAGCGCATGCGCCCAGAGCTGGTGCTCTGAGACAACAGAGGCCACCGCGATGGGAGGCCCCGCACGGGCCAAAGAGCAAAGATGGATGAAAATGGACAAATGAAAGACCAATAGAAGTGGCCCGCCTGCTCCCCTCCCTCCCCACCGTTCCCCCACCAAAATAAATAAATAAATAAATCTTTAAAAAAAATTATATATATATATTAAGTTTGCAGTTTTAAGTATCTGTGACTCTCCTTTAATAGGTTTTCTGATAAAGGCATCCTTTCCCTTTAGAATTGTTAGTAGGAGAAGTGGTATTTTTGTGGGAAGAAAACAGTATCTTCTCTACTATTCATCTGTCACGCTGCATCCTCCCTTTGCATAACCAAAAAACCTGGCCTGGCATCAACAAGTAGGATTAAAAAACCACTTCTTCATTTCCTCGCAGTTAAAATATTTACCCCAACTTCTCTTTGTTTTAACTATAGCATATAGAACACAGTGTGGTTGTTGGTTATGTTCTGTGATCCTACTCATTTTTCCTGATTTGAAAGAATATTTATTTAAAAACTACACTCTTTCAAAAGACTGCTAAAAGTCTCTTTAGCATTCATGGAAAAGAACCTAACATTTTCTCCTGCAATACATTACACACAATTTATTGACTATTTTTCCTGAATATACATTTATATATTTCAAAATCAAATATTTACATTAGGTATAACAATGATATGATTCTGGTTTCCACCATGACAAAGCTCTGAAATCCTTTGCTATAAAAATATGTCTCTATCTTATATTATGGCTTCAATATTAGTTTCCAAATTTGCCCCAAAGTTACTTTTCATCCTAGAAAACTCCTAATGAATCATGGTTCAAATACAAATTGTACAGAATTCTCCACTTCTCTTCATAATTTTAAAAACTTCAACTAAAAGTGCAAAATTTTAAACAGTTTCTGTAGCTTACTCTCTTCCTAAACCTACTTGCTCCTTTCGTCAATATTAAGTTTCCAGGGCTTCCCTGGTGGTCCAGTGGGTAAGGCCACTGCCTTGCAGTGCAAGGGGGGCCGGTGGATCCCTGACCTGGGATGATTCCACGTGGCGTGAAGCAGCTGGACCAATGTGTCCAATTACTGAGCCGGAGCTCTGGAGCGCATGCGCCCAGAGCTGGTGCTCTGAGACAACAGAGGCCACCGCGATGGGAGGCCCCGCACGGGCCAAAGAGCAAAGATGGATGAAAATGGACAAATGAAAGACCAATAGAAGTGGCCCGCCTGCTCCCCTCCCTCCCCACCGTTCCCCCACCAAAATAAATAAATAAATAAATCTTTAAAAAAAATTATATATATATATTAAGTTTGCAGTTTTAAGTATCTGTGACTCTCCTTTAATAGGTTTTCTGATAAAGGCATCCTTTCCCTTTAGAATTGTTAGTAGGAGAAGTGGTATTTTTGTGGGAAGAAAACAGTATCTTCTCTACTATTCATCTGTCACGCTGCATCCTCCCTTTGCATAACCAAAAAACCTGGCCTGGCATCAACAAGTAGGATTAAAAAACCACTTCTTCATTTCCTCGCAGTTAAAATATTTACCCCAACTTCTCTTTGTTTTAACTATAGCATATAGAACACAGTGTGGGTTGTTGGTTGATGTTTCTGTGACTCACCATCTTAGAATTCTTGCTTCCAACTTCTTGATGCATGTGCCCTTTACCAATTGCTGGGGGCCAGGTTAGTTAGCCGCTACTGCTTTCCAACAGTTCAATGCCATGAGGCATCTCTTGGAAGTATTTCTTTGCTATGCCAACAAAGTATTTCTCTCCCCTGCCCTCCCTCCACTTAGGGTTCTGTCGCTTATTTATAGACAGTATCTGTAAATAGTCCTTTGGGGTTCTTTCGTTGGTTGATTGGCTGTTTTCCAAGATTTTGTTCTTGATCTTGTCTGACATTTTACAGATGACCTTTTGGTGATGTTATAAAACCTCTCAAGAAAAGGAAAGCAGATGTGCTCTTCTAACTCTCTTCAAAACACTGTGCCAAAAACCAGTTGTTTTAAAACAGAATGGCTGGGGATATAAAGGGCAGCAGCATATTCTATCTGCACCTGCATGTTTTTAGCTTTCAGAAAAAGCAGCTCTGCAACATGTAATTAGGCATGAAGAAAAGAAAAAGGACAAAAGAAAACCAGTATTGAAAATCTTCTGCCTGATACTTGAATGTATTTGTGAACAAGCCTGCTACTTCTAATTATTACATAGAGACAGTAGTCAAATAACCAATTCAGTAAAACCACCAATTTCTCCATGAGAAAAAAAGAGTGGTGTTACCTAGAGTTGATGGCCATGAGCTTTATGCCTGGAAATATTCTTAGAGGTCTCCTTTTATAGAGGCTTCTCTGGTGGCTCAGATGGTAAAGAATCTGCCCGCGATGCAGGAGACCCAGCTTTGATCCCTGGGTCAGGAAGATAACCTGGAGAAGGGAATGGCAACCCACTCCAGTAATCTTGCCTGGAGAATCCCATGGACAGAGAAGCCTGGCAGGCTACAGTCGATGGGGTCACAAAGAATCAGACACAAGTGAGCCACTAACATTTTCTTTTCACTTTAAGGATGAAGCATATGAGGATTATGGTGGATAAGTGAATTGTCCAAGCCAGAGATGAGACAAGGCTCAGAGTTAAGGTGTCCTTCCAGGATGTTGAGCTTATTCTTTGTCTGAACTTGTCAGATGTTTACGTATTACTTCAAGAGAGAACATACATATTGGATTTGCTTTCATTAATTAAGAGAAGCCAGTTAGTGCTTTTACAGGTATCATAGTATAAACTCAGCCCAGGCAAACTAGTCAAAAATTAGTCAAACTTGTAACCCTAAGAGACAATGCTTTGTAGGCTTTTTTCCTTCCTGCTTTCCTTTCTTTTTACTAGAAATAGGAATTAGACAGACAACGCATGCTTGTGTGTGTATATATATAACATATACGCACACACACATATATATATATTTATATTGTTCAAATTTAAAAGAATATAATTATGCTTTTTATAGTTGAATTATGTTTGATGACATACAAATAAAACATACTGTTAATCAAATATATTTGAAGTATTTATTTTCTAAGTACCTTCCTTTCTTTATATCTCTACAGCTTTAAAGAAAATGAGGTAACATAGTAATATTTCACATTTTCAAGCTAACACTGATGAATAATGTTTGTAAGCACCCTAAATTAGGTAAAGACTAGAAGTACCATTGTCCTATCTATTCTATGGAAAGTCGTTGATGTTTAGCTATGAAATAATGTTGTATCAATCTCATTCCTTAGGTGAAGAAACTCATTTTGCCTGTGACATCTTTTCACAAAGATTTAATTTCAAGATTTTGCCTTTGTAAGATCTTGATCACTTTTCACCATTGTTCCCATGCACATTCCTATTAAAGATGCCTGATTCTGTTGCTAAGCAACCTTGCAGCCTTGTCGGGGCATAATGATGAACGAATAATTATTTTAAATATGCCTTTGGGATATGGTCTCTTTAAGAATGTCCTGATGTTTGCTTAAGAGGCTGTGTAAGAGGGTTCTTCATTTCAGCTGACAGTTCTATGGGAATACAAGTGACAGAATGATGTTTTTCAGAAGAATTGGGAGAATGCCAAGAGTACACTGGAAAAGCACTAGGCCTTACTTCCTCTCAGTATGCTTTTTTCTAAAAAAGAGTAAAAATCAGTCAGATGTCAAGTCAAGAAATTTACCAAAGGATTTCTAAAGAAATATAAGGAACATCAGTATTCTTTTTATTGATTTGATTAAATCATTTTTTCCTTCTCATCCCAAATTTTTACGAAAAATGGACAAGCCATATTATGTTGAAAACTTAAGTTCCATATAAGCCAGACATGGGTATTTGAATTTTATCAGGGTTCCAGATAAAACTAAATTGCTGATTAAATCCTCTCCATCCTGCTTGCTCTTGTTCTAACCATCCTACCCGAGCTCTGGAATATCCTCCTTTTAACAGTTTAACCAGATGGGACCAATATCAGAAGCTTGAGCATTTCCTGTGTGATACATATGGACATATAAGGGGACTACCAGCCTCTCTCCAGCACACAGTGAGAGTTAGTAAATAGCATTTCCACTGTGTATCTGAACAAACAAAAAGGTTGTTCCTTTAAACAATCTTTTTTTGGTGATACAACAAAAAAATAAAGATAGTTCATTACTAAAGAAACACAGAGCATGTTCTCAGTATAAGAGAACAGTCCTTCTGATGTTATCTCAGTGTGTATCCAGCTAGAAGTGCAGAGCTGATGGTACTACCAAGAAACAGAGTCTCCTTATCTTGACACCACCTTCAAAAATTTTGGAAGGTACTCCATGTACTCCTCCACTGTTGGTGTTTCAGCAGAGTTGAGTTCAGCCTCTCTCTCTCCAATTGCAATAATTTTGAATAAACTTTCCTTTGCCTGGTTAATTCTGTCCTTTGACAGGATGCATCCAAGTTTTGTACAAGGAAAAAGAATCAAACTTTTGCTCAGTAATCTACTCACTAATGCCTAGCACTTGGTCAGCTTTGTAACCACGGATTAAACTGAAGTCCATCATGCCATCGTCCAGAAGGAAATATTTTCAGTGGCTCTGAACTCTTTCCCATAATAAATGAAACTTCAGAGTTCACCAGCTTGTAGCTTTAACTAGTACTATTGTTTCAAAAACATCTTTCTTTACACTATGTACAGAATGTGCCTGTGCCTCAAAAAGACTGTGCAGGCTCAAGTAGTCACTCTTCCTAATAGTTTTACACTCACACTTTTGGTATTTCGATGATCTCAAAGGTTCAGAATCATGAATAAAAGTGGGAGCAATTTATAATGATGTTAACCATCTATAAATTATTTAACAAGAATTCTGCTTACTATAATCTCCATGAAGCTCTCTAGAGGATCAACTTAGGTACTGGCATCATGAGCAGTCTAGATTGAGAGAGGCTTTCAAATAATTGACTACTGTTGTGTTTAGGTGCTAAGTTGTGTCTGATTCATTTGCAACCCCATGGACTGTAACCTACCAAGCTCCTCTGTCCATGGGATTTCCCAGGCAAGAACACTGGAGTACGGTGCCATTTCCTTCTCCAGGGCATCTATCTTCCTGACACAAGGGTAGAACTAATGTCTCCTGAATTGACAGGTGGATTCTTTACCACTGATCCACCACAGAAGATTGAAATAATTGATGGATTTAGATAAAATACTGAACTTTAATAATGAACAGAAATTTTGAAATTTCTAAATCACTCATAACAAATTACATGTTATCTTCAAGAAAGGTTGTAAGAAGATTTCCTGGTGTTCAGATGTAAAGATGGTAAAGAATCTGCCTGCAAAGGAGATCCAGGTTCAATTCCTGAGTTAGGAAGATTTCCTGGAGAAGGGAATGGTTTCCCACTCCAGTACTCTTGCCTGGAGAATCTCATGGACAGAAGAGCCTGGTGGGTTACAGTCCATGGGATTGCAAGAATTGGACATGACTGAGTGACTAACACACATACACACACTGTAAAAATAAAGCTTATATTCAAATTTAATTCTAAGGTGAATAAAAAATGTATTATTATTCATACCTTTTTTCATTATAAAACTTAAAAAATCATAAGTTTCCTCCTAATGTGCACATTTTCTCTTTCCAAAAACAGTTGTACTAACTTAAGGACATATGCAACATACAGCAGTTAGAATTAAGGAAATATGGGAGAATGATTTTTGATTACCTCCTCACGGTACATGAAAATTTATTACTTCAAACTTTCTTGGACAGTTTTTAAAAAGGTGCCAGTCGTCTAACTCATATAACCATCCCATATATATTACATCTCTCCTGTTGGGGGACAGATTTCTATGAGCGTAAGTAAGTGGTAATGAAAGTTATTGTGTTCATTTTATGTGGTTATAATTTATGACATAGTAGAAATGTGATTTGAACATAATGATATATGCCTTTTTAAAATAAATTAGAGACGTACGTAACCTCTTCACAGTGCATATATCTGTCCATTATGAGGTTCATTTACTATTTAAAGAGTTGAGTCTGATATTCAGTAATCATACTTTTGCTTTTATCATATATTGTGGATGTAGAGTCTTTGGTCAAAAATATATCCTATGTATTGTAATAATATCATTATAGGAAAATGCAGTATCATTTAAATGTATAATTTAACATGAAACTAGGAAAAATTTTTAGCAAAAGAAGGGAGTTGCATATATTTGGCTTTTATTGGCAGGCCTGTTTCTGCACAGTAATTACCCAGTCTTTACATACACATTATAGTTCAGTGCTTTTAAGGAAATCTAGCTTTCTTTGGTCTTTTCTTCTCACAAAATACTCAGTAAACACATAGCTATTAGCTGAATGTGAAGTGGTTGGACACATGAAATATTTTCACAAGCCCAGTTAACCAAGGTGCCAAGTAATTTGCCCAGAATCCAAAACAAATTAGTTTAGGAGCTTCCAGGCTCCTCTCTCCATGTAATTCTCCAGGCAAGAAGACTGGAGTGCGTAGCCATTCCCTTCTCCAGGGGATCTTCCCAACCCAGAGATCAAACCCAGGACTCCTGTGTGGCAAGCAGATTCTCACACTGTCCATCCATGCTGTCCCAAATGCCAACATTGCATCTTTTTATGGCTTAAGTAGTATTCCACTGTGTGTGTACCTTCTTTATGCATTCATCCGTGGACACTTAGGCTGTCTCCATATCTTATCTATTGTAAACAACGCTGTGATCAACATAGAGGTGCTAGTTTCCAACTTTAGGTGTGAACCTGCAAACAGTTAAAAGGACATATGCAACATACAGCAGTTAGAATTAAGGAAATATGGGAGAATGATTTTGATTACCTCCTCACGGTACATGAAAATTTATTACTTCAAACTTTCTTGGACAGTTTTTAAAAAGGTGCCAGTCGTCTAACTCATATAACCATCCCATATATATTACATCTCTCCTTTTGGGGGGACAGATTTCTATGAGCGTAAGTAAGTGGTAATGAAAGTTATTGTGTTCATTTTATGTGGTTATAATTTATGACATAGTAGAAATGTGATTTGAACATAATGATATATGCCTTTTTAAAATAAATTAGAGACGTACGTAACCTCTTCACAGTGCATATATCTGTCCATTATGAGGTTCATTTACTATTTAAAGAGTTGAGTCTGATATTCAGTAATCATACTTTTGCTTTTATCATATATTGTGGATGTAGAGTCTTTGGTCAAAAATATATCCTATGTATTGTAATAATATCATTATAGGAAAATGCAGTATCATTTAAATGTATAATTTAACATGAAACTAGGAAAAATTTTTAGCAAAAGAAGGGAGTTGCATATATTTGGCTTTTATTGGCAGGCCTGTTTCTGCACAGTAATTACCCAGTCTTTACATACACATTATAGTTCAGTGCTTTTAAGGAAATCTAGCTTTCTTTGGTCTTTTCTTCTCACAAAATACTCAGTAAACACATAGCTATTAGCTGAATGTGAAGTGGTTGGACACATGAAATATTTTCACAAGCCCAGTTAACCAAGGTGCCAAGTAATTTGCCCAGAATCCAAAACAAATTAGTTTAGGAGCTTCCAGGCTCCTCTCTCCATGTAATTCTCCAGGCAAGAAGACTGGAGTGCGTAGCCATTCCCTTCTCCAGGGGATCTTCCCAACCCAGAGATCAAACCCAGGACTCCTGTGTGGCAAGCAGATTCTCACACTGTCCATCCATGCTGTCCCAAATGCCAACATTGCATCTTTTTATGGCTTAAGTAGTATTCCACTGTGTGTGTACCTTCTTTATGCATTCATCCGTGGACACTTAGGCTGTCTCCATATCTTATCTATTGTAAACAACGCTGTGATCAACATAGAGGTGCATATATTGTTTCCAATTAGTGTTTCTGTATTCTTTAGGTAAATACAAGTGGAACAGCTGGATCATATGATAGTTCTATTCTTAATTTTTTGAGAAATCTCCATATCATTTACTGTGGTAGTTGCACTAACGTACATTCTCACCAAAAATGCACAAGGGTTCCCTGTTCTTCACTTCCTCTCTAATGCCTGTTATTTCCTGTTGTTTGGATAACAGTCATTCATGGGTTTGAAGTGATAGCTCCCTGTGGTTCTGATCTATATTACCCTGATAAATAGTGATGGTCAACATTTTTCACACACTTGTTGGCCATCTATGTGCCTTCTTTTAAAATGTATCTATTCAGCTTTTTTGATCATTTTTAATCCGATTGTTTGCTTTTTGTTGTTGTTGAGTTATATGAATTCTTTATGTATTTTGAATATTAGACAAATCATTAGCAAATATCTCCTCCATTTGATGTTTTCATTTTGTTGCCATTTCCTTTGTTGTATAGAAGCTTTCTAGTTTGATAATAGTCCCACCTGTTTAGTTTTGCTTTAGTCTCCCGGTCTGAGGAGAAAACATATTCAGAAACATAATTGCTAAAACCTAAGTCAAAGTAAATACTGCCTATATTTCTTCTAGGAGTTTTACAGATTCAGGTCATACACTGGATTCTCTAATCGATTTTGAGTTAATATCTCTGTACGGTATACGATAGTGGTCTAGTGTCCTTCTTTGGCATATGGCTGTCCAGAGAAACCAAATTTAGGTGACCTCCAGCCTTTCATCACATTTGAAACACATTCAGATTAATCTGGGAAACTTCATTAAGAGGTTTGAAAGTAGAGAACTGCACTGTCTAGTGCATTTTTACAAGTGATTAGGGCAGAGCTATAAATCAAAGTAGTAGCAAACAACTTTCAGTGAGTCCATGTCAGTCACTTTTTTAAATTTCAAGGTTATTGATTGCTCAAATTATCATATGACTTTAAATGTGAAAGCCTCAAATTAGCAGTAAGTTTGTTTTTGTTTTTTTTTTAAAGATTTATTTATTTATTTACTTTGGACGGCGGTCGGGTTGGGGAGGGAGGGGAGCGGGTGGGCCACTTCTATTGGTCTTTCATTTCTCTATTTTCATCCATCTTTGTTCTTCGGCTCCTGTGGGCCTCCCATCGCGGTGGCGTCTGTTGTCGCAGAGCGCCGGATCTGGGCGCATGCGCTCCAGAGCTCCGGCTCACTGGACACATCAGTCCAGCCGCTCCGCGGCACGTGGGATCTTCCCAGGCCCGGGATCGAACCGGCGCCCCTTGCACTGCAAGGTGGTGTCCTTATCCACTGGATCACCAGGGGAAGCCCTGAATTTCTTTTTTTTAAAGATTTATTTATTTATTTAGCAGTAAGTTTTTGTATGACTCAAAGCAGTAGGGGTTTTACAAAATGAATCTGTTAAATTCTTCCCCCAGTTGAAACATAAATGATTAAGATCCATAGAAATTTATTCAGAATAGTCAAATATTTTTTCAATGGAAAAGGTTTTCTCGTCTGTCTTTCCTGGGGTGCTATCAGTGTGCAAAATATAACAAATACTGGTTCAACTCTTCTTTCCTATTTTGAAACTTCAGTATGAGTAATGATCAGCTGTATGACTACACAGACAGTAGTCTCAAATTTTTTTAACCCACTCACTCTTTTGCATGATGCAGCAGCTCAGTAAATGTTGAATGAATAAATGGATGGATACCATTCACACAGAAGATTGAATTCTTCTTTAAGAATCTGAAGTTTAATTGTGCAGTCAAATGCTTACACATGGACATAGAAACCAAAGTTCCATTTGATTGAAAACATGACCTCTGGGATTTCCCCTGGTGGTCCAGTGGGTAAGGACACCGCCTTGCAGTGCAAGGCGCCAGTTCGAGCCCTGGCCTGGTTTGAAAGTAGAGAACTGCACTGTCTAGTGCATTTTTACAAGTGATTAGGGCAGAGCTATAAATCAAAGTAGTAGCAAACAACTTTCAGTGAGTCCATGTCAGTCACTTTTTTAAATTTCAAGGTTATTGATTGCTCAAATTATCATATGACTTTAAATGTGAAAGCCTCAAATTAGCAGTAAGTTTGTTTTTTTTTTAAAGATTTATTTATTTATTTACTTTGGACGGCGGTCGGGTTGGGGAGGGAGGGGAGCGGGTGGGCCACTTCTATTGGTCTTTCATTTCTCTATTTTCATCCATCTTTGTTCTTCGGCTCCTGTGGGCCTCCCATCGCGGTGGCGTCTGTTGTCGCAGAGCGCCGGATCTGGGCGCATGCGCTCCAGAGCTCCGGCTCACTGGACACATCAGTCCAGCCGCTCCGCGGCACGTGGGATCTTCCCAGGCCCGGGATCGAACCGGCGCCCCTTGCACTGCAAGGTGGTGTCCTTATCCACTGGATCACCAGGGGAAGCCCTGAATTTCTTTTTTTTAAAGATTTATTTATTTATTTAGCAGTAAGTTTTTGTATGACTCAAAGCAGTAGGGGTTTTACAAAATGAATCTGTTAAATTCTTCCCCCAGTTGAAACATAAATGATTAAGATCCATAGAAATTTATTCAGAATAGTCAAATATTTTTTCAATGGAAAAGGTTTTCTCGTCTGTCTTTCCTGGGGTGCTATCAGTGTGCAAAATATAACAAATACTGGTTCAACTCTTCTTTCCTATTTTGAAACTTCAGTATGAGTAATGATCAGCTGTATGACTACACAGACAGTAGTCTCAAATTTTTTTAACCCACTCACTCTTTTGCATGATGCAGCAGCTCAGTAAATGTTGAATGAATAAATGGATGGATACCATTCACACAGAAGATTGAATTCTTCTTTAAGAATCTGAAGTTTAATTGTGCAGTCAAATGCTTACACATGGACATAGAAACCAAAGTTCCATTTGATTGAAAACATGACCTCTGGGATTTCCCCTGGTGGTCCAGTGGGTAAGGACACCGCCTTGCAGTGCAAGGGGCGCCAGTTCGAGCCCTGGCCTGGGAAGATCCCATGTGCCGCGGAGCGGCTGGACTGATGTGTCCAATCACCAAGTCGGAACTCTGGAGCGCATGCGCCCAGAGCCGGTGCTCTGCAACGACAGACGACACTGCGATGGGAGGCCCACAGGAGCCAAAGAACGAAGACGAATGAAAATAGACAAATGAAAGACCAATGGAAGTGGCCCTCCCACTCCCCTCCCTCCCCAACCCAACCCCTGCCCAAAGTAAATAAATAAATAAATCTTTAAAAAAAAAAATGACCTCTGTTCTCAGCAGATGGTTAAAAAAAGTTACTTTTACCAATGGCTTCAAAAAACATACTAAGTGGGTTAGCAAAATTATGATATTTATAGTATGTGTGTGATAGAAGCTCAGTCTTTGCAACCCCCATGGACTACAACTCACCAAGCTTCTCTGTCCATGGAATTCTCCAGGCAAGAATACTGTAATGGGTTGCCATTCTCTTCTCCAGGGGATCTTCCTAACCCAGGGATCAAACCTGGGTCTTCTGTACTACAGGTAGATTCTTTACCATCTAAGCCACCAGATATATATGTGTGTGTGTGTGTGTGTGTGTGTGTGTGTGTGTGTGTGTTTATGTATTTGGTTGGCTTGAGAACTGAGTGAACAGGTATTACTCATACAGGTGATCAAGCTCCACCTTCCAAGGTAAGTCCTGAACTGTAGGGGTTTCAAACTTGGCCCTGCTCCTGGTTAATACTGGCTTAACTCATTGCACTTCCTGATGCTGCGACACAGCTCCTTATTTTAAGGTAAGAGGTGAGTTGACTGTGCTTTTTTCTTTGTATTTTTTGTTTGTCTTTAATGTTACACAAAAACCTAGACTCAAAAACATGTATGTGGCTTTCGGTAGTCTCAAATTTTTTAACCCACTCACTCTTTTGCATGATGCAGCAGCTCAGTAAATGTTGAATGAATAAATGGATGGATACCATTCACACAGAAGATTGAATTCTTCTTTAAGAATCTGAAGTTTAATTGTGCAGTCAAATGCTTACACATGGACATAGAAACCAAAGTTCCATTTGATTGAAAACATGACCTCTGGGATTTCCCCTGGTGGTCCAGTGGGTAAGGACACCGCCTTGCAGTGCAAGGGGCGCCAGTTCGAGCCCTGGCCTGGGAAGATCCCATGTGCCGCGGAGCGGCTGGACTGATGTGTCCAATCACCAAGTCGGAACTCTGGAGCGCATGCGCCCAGAGCCGGTGCTCTGCAACGACAGACGACACTGCGATGGGAGGCCCACAGGAGCCAAAGAACGAAGACGAATGAAAATAGACAAATGAAAGACCAATGGAAGTGGCCCTCCCACTCCCCTCCCTCCCCAACCCAACCCCTGCCCAAAGTAAATAAATAAATAAATCTTTAAAAAAAAAAATGACCTCTGTTCTCAGCAGATGGTTAAAAAAAGTTACTTTTACCAATGGCTTCAAAAAACATACTAAGTGGGTTAGCAAAATTATGATATTTATAGTATGTGTGTGATAGAAGCTCAGTCTTTGCAACCCCCATGGACTACAACTCACCAAGCTTCTCTGTCCATGGAATTCTCCAGGCAAGAATACTGTAATGGGTTGCCATTCTCTTCTCCAGGGGATCTTCCTAACCCAGGGATCAAACCTGGGTCTTCTGTACTACAGGTAGATTCTTTACCATCTAAGCCACCAGATATATATGTGTGTGTGTGTGTGTGTGTGTGTGTGTGTGTGTGTGTGTTTATGTATTTGGTTGGCTTGAGAACTGAGTGAACAGGTATTACTCATACAGGTGATCAAGCTCCACCTTCCAAGGTAAGTCCTGAACTGTAGGGGTTTCAAACTTGGCCCTGCTCCTGGTTAATACTGGCTTAACTCATTGCACTTCCTGATGCTGCGACACAGCTCCTTATTTTAAGGTAAGAGGTGAGTTGACTGTGCTTTTTTCTTTGTATTTTTTGTTTGTCTTTAATGTTACACAAAAACCTAGACTCAAAAACATGTATGTGGTACGAGAAATATGATACTTTGGACATATTACTATTCATAATAAACCCATATTTATAGAAGTCTACCGTGAATTGGAAAAAAAATTACAAACAAGAATTTTCCCCTTAAATGTAATTACTGGCAATGACTTCCCTCCTTAACCATGTGGACCAATATCAAGGTTTATTTGTGCAAGATATCAGAGTTGATACCACTGAATTATGCTGTCAAAGGAGATTTTCTGAATGTCAAGAAACTACTCAAAGTTTTGGCATGATCAAAAAAATTATTAGTTTCACAGCATTAGCTGCTATACTGTAGAAAGCCACAGATTTGATTTGCTTCAGGAAACCATTGCATAAAGAGAACTATGGCATGGCCACTGAGTTTGGCCAGCTTTTGCAAACTACAGAAAATCTGGGTTTATAAAATAATTTAAGGGACATCCCTGATCTAAATTCAAACTGAATGGGGTTAATAAATAAGTCTTCGGAAGTTCAGACACTGAAAAGATTGGCCACTTAGGATGGCAATTTAACTTGACAAATGAGGCAATGAGACTGATGGAATGTGCCCTTTCCAAGGAAGAAGTTACAATGACCTCCATTGATGCTACCAGTATTAACACAGGCATCTGTTTCAAAGAGGTTATGCACCGAATCCCAGAAAGACGCTTAAAACAGATAATTGAGCCTTTATGAAGAATCAGAATGGCTTCCCTGGTGGCTCAGCAATCAAAAATCCACCCGCCAATATAGGATATGAGAGTTCGGTCCCTGGGTCAGGAAGATCCCCTGGAGAGGGGAATGGCAACCCACTCCAGTATTCTTGCCTGGAGAATTCCATGGACAGAGGAGCCTGGCGGGCTACAGTCTATGGGGTTGCAAAGAATCAAACACGACTTAATGACTAAACAACAACAAAGAATCAGAAAAATGAATTAGATGTCTCTGGACAAGGAGAACTGAACTCTTTAACTTATAAAAGCCATTATTATTATCATTATAGAATTATTAAGAGTTTATTACTAAACGACTGTTACTTATAGGGAAGGCAGATTGGTATCATGTGTTACATCAACTGAACACTAATCAACATACAAGTTGTGCTAAGCCTACAGCAGGAAGCCTCATTTCTGATCTCAACATTATGCCACTATCCCAATTTTTCAACAAAACTCTTTATCAAACATATTCTATCTTACCCCTCACTACATCAGAACTGTTTCAAAAGAGATGTTGTTAGTCATTCTCCTTTAAAAAAGAAATCCAAGCAATGCCTTTCCTATGAAATCTTTGGAGGTTGCTATCAAAGGAGATTTTCTGAATGTCAAGAAACTACTCAAAGTTTTGGCATGATCAAAAATTATTAGTTTCACAGCATTAGCTGCTATACTGTAGAAAGCCACAGATTTGATTTGCTTCAGGAAACCATTGCATAAAGAGAACTATGGCATGGCCACTGAGTTTGGCCAGCTTTTGCAAACTACAGAAAATCTGGGTTTATAAAATAATTTAAGGGACATCCCTGATCTAAATTCAAACTGAATGGGGTTAATAAATAAGTCTTCGGAAGTTCAGACACTGAAAAGATTGGCCACTTAGGATGGCAATTTAACTTGACAAATGAGGCAATGAGACTGATGGAATGTGCCCTTTCCAAGGAAGAAGTTACAATGACCTCCATTGATGCTACCAGTATTAACACAGGCATCTGTTTCAAAGAGGTTATGCACCGAATCCCAGAAAGACGCTTAAAACAGATAATTGAGCCTTTATGAAGAATCAGAATGGCTTCCCTGGTGGCTCAGCAATCAAAAATCCACCCGCCAATATAGGATATGAGAGTTCGGTCCCTGGGTCAGGAAGATCCCCTGGAGAGGGGAATGGCAACCCACTCCAGTATTCTTGCCTGGAGAATTCCATGGACAGAGGAGCCTGGCGGGCTACAGTCTATGGGGTTGCAAAGAATCAAACACGACTTAATGACTAAACAACAACAAAGAATCAGAAAAATGAATTAGATGTCTCTGGACAAGGAGAACTGAACTCTTTAACTTATAAAAGCCATTATTATTATCATTATAGAATTATTAAGAGTTTATTACTAAACGACTGTTACTTATAGGGAAGGCAGATTGGTATCATGTGTTACATCAACTGAACACTAATCAACATACAAGTTGTGCTAAGCCTACAGCAGGAAGCCTCATTTCTGATCTCAACATTATGCCACTATCCCAATTTTTCAACAAAACTCTTTATCAAACATATTCTATCTTACCCCTCACTACATCAGAACTGTTTCAAAAGAGATGTTGTTAGTCATTCTCCTTTAAAAAAAAAAAGAAATCCAAGCAATGCCTTTCCTATGAAATCTTTGGAGGTTGCTATGACAATGTTATTTCTAGCTCAGCCCACAATTCATATTCTTCAGCTCTTACCCAAAGTAACCTGGTTCTGCTTGCTGGGTGTCATCTTCGAAGACTCCAAAAGATATTGCCAAAGTTTTCCTCAGAGACTGGGATTGGCACACGAAGGCATTATTAAATACTGGACTTCAAAAAAAAATCATTTCTACTTTAAGCATCCTCCTATAGCTATATCTTCATTTTACATAACCCTTTTCTTTAAAAACAAAGATGCACATTTTTGAATGGTTTCAATTACAGCAAACATAAGGTTTTGCATTATTCCTTACAATAATGAAAGCAGTTTACATAAATTACAGTCTGAGGACTATTTTATATTAAAAAATATATGATATTTCATGAATATGACCTATGTGTAATTTAATTAGGTCCCTATTACTAGCTATTTGTGTTCTTCTTTTCTTAATACAGTTAGATTCGCAAATAACATTATTAGAAGTTATTTTTTTCTCTGAAGAATTGTTTCTTTATAATGAGTTAGGAGTTATGCTTTTCTTTTTGCCTTGTAAATCTGAATGTGATTCAGTAAGGCAAGTACAGTAACCTATATTCTCCATTGCCTTCCCCCAGGTCAACAATGCACATTTAGATTACTTGCCTGACCCTAAAAGCATTTGATTTTTTGACGCCTGGATTGCTGGTTAAAGGCATAAACATCTTTATGACTTTTAAAGACGGTTATCATTTAACTCCTCTAAACCAGGTATATGTAAAAAAAAATTTAACTTATAAAAGCCATTATTATTATCATTATAGAATTATTAAGAGTTTATTACTAAACGACTGTTACTTATAGGGAAGGCAGATTGGTATCATGTGTTACATCAACTGAACACTAATCAACATACAAGTTGTGCTAAGCCTACAGCAGGAAGCCTCATTTCTGATCTCAACATTATGCCACTATCCCAATTTTTCAACAAAACTCTTTATCAAACATATTCTATCTTACCCCTCACTACATCAGAACTGTTTCAAAAGAGATGTTGTTAGTCATTCTCCTTTAAAAAAAAAAAGAAATCCAAGCAATGCCTTTCCTATGAAATCTTTGGAGGTTGCTATGACAATGTTATTTCTAGCTCAGCCCACAATTCATATTCTTCAGCTCTTACCCAAAGTAACCTGGTTCTGCTTGCTGGGTGTCATCTTCGAAGACTCCAAAAGATATTGCCAAAGTTTTCCTCAGAGACTGGGATTGGCACACGAAGGCATTATTAAATACTGGACTTCAAAAAAAAATCATTTCTACTTTAAGCATCCTCCTATAGCTATATCTTCATTTTACATAACCCTTTTCTTTAAAAACAAAGATGCACATTTTTGAATGGTTTCAATTACAGCAAACATAAGGTTTTGCATTATTCCTTACAATAATGAAAGCAGTTTACATAAATTACAGTCTGAGGACTATTTTATATTAAAAAATATATGATATTTCATGAATATGACCTATGTGTAATTTAATTAGGTCCCTATTACTAGCTATTTGTGTTCTTCTTTTCTTAATACAGTTAGATTCGCAAATAACATTATTAGAAGTTATTTTTTTCTCTGAAGAATTGTTTCTTTATAATGAGTTAGGAGTTATGCTTTTCTTTTTGCCTTGTAAATCTGAATGTGATTCAGTAAGGCAAGTACAGTAACCTATATTCTCCATTGCCTTCCCCCAGGTCAACAATGCACATTTAGATTACTTGCCTGACCCTAAAAGCATTTGATTTTTTGACGCCTGGATTGCTGGTTAAAGGCATAAACATCTTTATGACTTTTAAAGACGGTTATCATTTAACTCCTCTAAACCAGGTATATGTATATTTCAATATCACCAACTTTCATTCATTCACACACTTTCCATAGGCTAGGTGCCCCATAGGCACTGCGGACACAATAATGAACTCAGACAATAAGCGAGGAGTTATAATGCACTGTGAATTAACAGAGCTTAGAACAGGGTGCTAGGGAACCCATATGAGGGGCAGAAAAAGAGTTTTCTCCAAATAGGATTATTACATAGGGAAGAGATGGCAAGTGGAAGTGTGAAGGCCAGAGAGAATTCCAGACAAAGAGAGGACCACATGGGAAGGCCTGGAAAATAAAAAAGTAAAGCACATTATAAGTATTATGAGAATGTAGAGGATGAGGCTGGTGCTGAAAGTCATGAATATATATGAAAAACATATGTATATATACACATATATACATATATGTTGGTTTTATAACATCATAGTCAACATTAGGTATCATCTGATAAAGTCACATCTAACTGAGACCCATGGACGAGCTGTGGCATCCTTCAGGCAAGAATACTGGAGTGAGTAGCCTTTCCCTTCTCCAGGGGATCTTACAACCCAGGGATTGTACCCAGGTGTCCCACATTGCGGGAATATTCTTTAGCCTGTGAGGCATCGGGAGGCCCAATAATATTCTTTGTCTAATTTATTTAACTCTCTGATCATGTTATACGGGGCAAGTAGATTCAATATACATCACATCTGAAGAAGTCTAATTCCTGGCATAATCAACAGAATGAAATGTACCTCAGAGATGAGAAAACTCCCAGCATAGGAGCGAAGAGAGATTTGTGCAGGTCGATGGAGAAGGCGCCGTGACGGTGCTGCAGTGATAGGTTGGAACAGCTGAAGTGTCTGAGTGCCAGGCGGAGGAGTTTACTTTGGGTTTATTCAGTAGTCAATGAAATTACACAGAAGTCTTAGAGGAAACAAAACTGAAACTGAAGGAAACACTAATTTCTTTCACTAAAGCAAAATTCAAAGCATCCTGGTTTTAGCCCTGGAAAAGAATTCCTGAGTACTGAAGCAGGAAACCACATCCACTCAGAGGTTTTCTCATCCAATTGTCACTGCCACCACTATGGCAGCCTCCCGGCCTCCGTTTGAACACTTATGTCCGGGCATGGAGAAAACAGAATCATCCTGCTGTGTTTTACTTCAGCTCAAGTGATACAGAAGAGACATCAAAAAATTTTATGAGGGCCTTCCTGGTGGTCCAGTGGGTAAACAGTCCTCTTGCTGTGCAAGGGGAACCGGTTTGATCCCTGGCCCGGGAAGATCCCACATGCCACAGAGCAGCTGGAGTGGTGTGTCTGATTGCAAGCTAGCACTCTGGAGCACATGCGCCCAGAGCTGGTGCTCTGCAATGAGATAGGCTACTGTGATGGGAGGTCCACACAGACCGAAGAATAAAGATAGATGAAAACAAATGATGACTTAGAGGCAAAAAAAAAAAAAAAAGACTTTATGAAATGATAAGAGAGAATAACTGAGAAACAGTGTAAGAAATGTGTAAACAGCCTACTCTACAAAAACCTTGTTTATTCTGTATACATTGTTAACCTGCATGAAACTCTGGGCACCAGATATCTGTTAGCCCTGTGAAATAATATGGGAGACATTATGTGCATTTATATAGTCTTTGTTTAAAGGAGGCAATTGAAGAGGCTCTCTAACCGATAGAAAAATTCCTCTGTCTGTTATGTAAGCCAAAAGAAGATGAGGCAATTTGGCAGAAATAATATGATAAGGGATATAAATCATCTGGTCCAAGTGCACAGCTTCCTGGATTACATTATTAAAGAATAAATATTAGAATGTCTGCAAATGTTCATACCCCGTGTTCAAGATACAACGTCTCTGAAATCACACTGAACATCTAGTGCACGTGTATGTGTGTACGCATATTTTCTGAGAAGCCACGAAAAGGCTCATAAGCTCTTCTGTGGTACTGCCTCATTTCACGTCTGTACTGGACCTCCTTGTTCCTGAAAGCAGAAGTTTCAGCCTCTGAGACTTTGGGCCCACGTCAGCAGGTGGTGACAGCATTTCCCCTCCAGACTCTGCATCTTTTAGGTTTTCTTAAGAAAGCAAGCAGCCTAAGTTATGGACATCATTCAGATGACATTCTGTGTGTATTAACTATATTCTGTGTGCATGAGCAAATTAATGAATACAGAAGAGATGGGAAGTGGAGACGTCCCACAATAGGAGACTAGTATGAGGGCTGAGGTAAAAAGGGACAGAATATAAATGATGATGCACTTCCCTGGTGGTCCAGTGGCTAAGTTTCCACACTCCCAGTACAGCGGGCCCAGGATCAATCCCTGCCCAGGGAGCTAGATCCCACACGCCACAACTAAGAGTTCACATGCTGCCACTAAAGGATCTGCCTGCCAGGCTGCAAGGCTGAAGGTCCCGTCGCCACGACTAAGACCCGGCATAACCAAATAAATAAATAAAAGAAATATTTAAACTATGATGGAATAAGTGGGAAGAGAAAAGTAAGGATGGACAGAGGATGCACACCTTTGTATTTTGTATACACCACAGCCTTGTTTTAAACCAAGTTGTCATTCTGTGTTTGAAAAACAAAATTTCCAAAAGTTGTCACTAACTGGGAAAAAAATGAAATCAAAGAATCCAACAGTGCTCACTATAATGGGAATGTAATAAATTTTGGCAAGAAGTACACTAAAAAAATGAAAGTACAAATTTTAGTATTAACTATATATGGTTTGCAGAACAGACAGTAGTTGAACTTTTATATTACTAATACTTACAATATTTTAAGTTCCGGTTATCTTCCACAAGCTCATGAGACCACTGACCATTGTTACAATGGAGTTCTGAAAGTTTCATTTTGAGATGTGAATGAGAAATGAGGTCAGGGCATAGGTGAAGACAGGTGATAAAACCATACAAAAATGGAGAGTGTGGTGAACTGCAGCTGGTGTCATTTAGGAAGCTATCGGTGGGCACTGATTGTGGAGGGTACAGGAGTGGCGGACCAGAGTAAGGGCCAGCATTAGCTTCTAACATTAAGTTAAAATTAGGGAATCTAGAGTATAAAACAACAATCAGAAAATGACATAAATGTACAAAGTGGGTCAGCTCTTTTATACTTTGGAGAGAAAGCTAAATTTCTGGGGAGATGGAAAGCAGAAGTTTCAGCCTCTGAGACTTTGGGCCCACGTCAGCAGGTGGTGACAGCATTTGCCCTCCAGACTCTGCATCTGTTAGGTTTTCTTAAGAAAGCAAGCAGCCTAAGTTATGGACATCATTCAGATGACATTCTGTGTGTATTAACTATATTCTGTGTGCATGAGCAAATTAATGAATACAGAAGAGATGGGAAGTGGAGACGTCCCACAATAGGAGACTAGTATGAGGGCTGAGGTAAAAAGGGACAGAATATAAATGATGATGCACTTCCCTGGTGGTCCAGTGGCTAAGTTTCCACACTCCCAGTACAGCGGGCCCAGGATCAATCCCTGCCCAGGGAGCTAGATCCCACACGCCACAACTAAGAGTTCACATGCTGCCACTAAAGGATCTGCCTGCCAGGCTGCAAGGCTGAAGGTCCCGTGCGCCACGACTAAGACCCGGCATAACCAAATAAATAAATAAAAGAAATATTTAAACTATGATGGAATAAGTGGGAAGAGAAAAGTAAGGATGGACAGAGGATGCACACCTTTGTATTTTGTATACACCACAGCCTTGTTTTAAACCAAGTTGTCATTCTGTGTTTGAAAAACAAAATTTCCAAAAGTTGTCACTAACTGGGAAAAAAATGAAATCAAAGAATCCAACAGTGCTCACTATAATGGGAATGTAATAAATTTTGGCAAGAAGTACACTAAAAAAATGAAAGTACAAATTTTAGTATTAACTATATATGGTTTGCAGAACAGACAGTAGTTGAACTTTTATATTACTAATACTTACAATATTTTAAGTTCCGGTTATCTTCCACAAGCTCATGAGACCACTGACCATTGTTACAATGGAGTTCTGAAAGTTTCATTTTGAGATGTGAATGAGAAATGAGGTCAGGGCATAGGTGAAGACAGGTGATAAAACCATACAAAAATGGAGAGTGTGGTGAACTGCAGCTGGTGTCATTTAGGAAGCTATCGGTGGGCACTGATTCTGGAGGGTACAGGAGTGGCCGGACCAGAGTAAGGGCCAGCATTAGCTTCTAACATTAAGTTAAAATTAGGGGAATCTAGAGAGTATAAAACAACAATCAGAAAATGACATAAATGTACAAAGTGGGTCAGCTCTTTTATACTTTGGAGAAAGAGAAAGCTAAATTTCTGGGGGAGATGGAAGAGGGGTCTTTTGAAACAATTCAAATTTTGACTGGTCAGAAAATATTAAGAATAAAACAAACTTAAGTTTATTCCTTAGGAACATGGGATTTAAAGTGAGTAAAAACCAGTCTTAAATGGTAATTTTCTAATTTGATAATTCTGGACTAATCAGAAAAAACACAGAAACCATAGTGCGCATTTAAGTCACTGTTAAGGAAAATGATATTTGAGTACAATTTAGTTCTTATTCCACAAGGCTTTAACAAAAGTACACATTATATGTACTTTTATATACAGTATAGTACATAGATAGGGCTTCCCTGGTGGCTGTGATAATAAAAGAATCTGCCTGCAATGCAGGAGACCTGGGTTCAGACCCTGTGTCAGAAAGATCCCCTGGAGAAAGGAATGGCTATCCACTCCAATTGCCTGGAGAATCCCATGGCACGAGAAGCCTGAGGGGTTACAGTCCATGGAGTCGCAAGAAGTCAGACATGACTGACTAACAGCAGATTATACATTTTATTGCAGTGAGAGACGGCAAGCACTATGACGAGAACATGCTTATCAGTTCCCAACAAATTTGAGGAATGAAGGTAACCTGTGTAAAAGGATAATCAACATGGAGTCGGTATTGCTAGGAGGGCTTTCACAAAGGGAGCCTCTGAGGAGGCCACTGAGGAACCGTGACTTACGCACATCATAGATGACCTGGAATCTGAACTTTGACTACCTATTGTTTTGACGTAGACACCCAATTCAGGTTCCAGAAACACAAGATACTTATCGAACCTTTACGCTAAAAGACTCGTGACAGAGAATCCCTCAAGGACAAATATTTCCTTTCCTGCGTCAATCATAATTCCTGCCAGACAACCTCGTAACTTCTATCTTTATAAGCCCTGACCCTTCTTTTCTATGGAGCACTCTTCCTGTTTTACCTGAATCTGTTTCTCCAGAATTACAATTCTCGTCGCGTTTAGCCACTCAGTCGTGTCTGACTCTTTGCAACTCTTTGTAGCCCACTAGGTTCCCCTGTCCATGGGGACTGACTACTGTTTGCCAACTGAGCCCCATGGTTCATGAATAGGTGAAGCAGGTTCCTATTTCCTGGTTCATGTCTAAGTCTCCCTCTTCTTGTTCAATTTAAATGCTATTTCCTAACAATGATTCCCTCCTTACATTGAGATAGAACTTTGAATTGTTCACCTTAGATCTCATCATGTAACAAAGGAATTATTATACCTATTTTCTCAATCTTTTATGTACTGCTTTCTATTAACACTTTGATACAGCAACAATGTTACTGCTGGGAAAACTGTTTCTTTGGGTGAATTTGATCTCATCAACTTTTTCTTGCACATTTTCTGTACTACATTTAATCAACTTAAATTACCCACAGTTGACTTCCGGGCCTAGAATAGGTACATAGATAGGGCTTCCTGGTGGCTGTGAAAAAAGAATCTGCCTGCAATGTAGGAGACCTGGGTTCAGACCCTGTGTCAGAAAGATCCCCTGGAGAAAGGAATGGCTATCCACTCCAATTGCCTGGAGAATCCCATGGCACGAGAAGCCTGAGGGGTTACAGTCCATGGAGTCGCAAGAAGTCAGACATGACTGACTAACAGCAGATTATACATTTTATTGCAGTGAGAGACGGCAAGCACTATGACGAGAACATGCTTATCAGTTCCCAACAAATTTGAGGAATGAAGGTAACCTGTGTAAAAGGATAATCAACATGGAGTCGGTATTGCTAGGAGGGCTTTCACAAAGGGAGCCTCTGAGGAGGCCACTGAGGAACCGTGACTTACGCACATCATAGATGACCTGGAATCTGAACTTTGACTACCTATTGTTTTGACGTAGACACCCAATTCAGGTTCCAGAAACACAAGATACTTATCGAACCTTTACGCTAAAAGACTCGTGACAGAGAATCCCTCAAGGACAAATATTTCCTTTCCTGCGTCAATCATAATTCCTGCCAGACAACCTCGTAACTTCTATCTTTATAAGCCCTGACCCTTCTTTTCTATGGAGCACTCTTCCTGTTTTACCTGAATCTGTTTCTCCAGAATTACAATTCTCGTCGCCGTTTAGCCACTCAGTCGTGTCTGACTCTTTGCAACTCTTTGTAGCCCACTAGGTTCCCCTGTCCATGGGGACTGACTACTGTTTGCCAACTGAGCCCCATGGTTCATGAATAGGTGAAGCAGGTTCCTATTTCCTGGTTCATGTCTAAGTCTCCCTCTTCTTGTTCAATTTAAATGCTATTTCCTAACAATGATTCCCTCCTTACATTGAGATAGAACTTTGAATTGTTCACCTTAGATCTCATCATGTAACAAAGGAATTATTATACCTATTTTCTCAATCTTTTATGTACTGCTTTCTATTAACACTTTGATACAGCAACAATGTTACTGCTGGGAAAACTGTTTCTTTGGGCGGTGAATTTGATCTCATCAACTTTTTCTTGCACATTTTCTGTACTACATTTAATCAACTTAAATTACCCACAGTTGACTTCCGGGCCTACCACTTTTGCCTTTCAATACTCACTCACCTTGTTTCTTTGCACTCTTTTTGGTTATTTTTGCTTCAAATTGCTCATATTTAAGAGCCTTCTTGTAATATGATGAATAATTCACTCACAGATATAGGAAGAACAGATGTGACATCTTTCTGCCAAGGCATACACTCATTCACAATACCCACTGGCTTTTTTCCCAGTTTTTTGCGGGGTCTTTCGGCTGGGATGGGTCTTTATCATTTTTCAAACATGCAAGTCTCTGCCATATACACTGCCTTAATAGCTCCAAATTCTACCAGTCTCCCAGGCTATAAAGTTTAGACCAAGCTTTAACTCCTAAGCATCTGCTATGGTCTGACTGTTTCATATGTTGAATTCCTATGTTGAAATTCCTATGTTGAAACCATGTTGCCCAGTGTGATGGGATTAGTAGGTGGGCCTTTGGGAAGGGCTTGAATTATCAGAGTGCAACCAACCATCAGGAATGGGATCAGGGTCATATAAAAGAGGCTTCAGGGAGATTCCCCTGTCTTTTCTACCATGTGAGGACACAAGAAGATGGCACTACTTTATGACCCAGGAAGAAGATCCTCACAAGAAGGCAAGCATACTGGCACCTCACGCTTGAACTTCCCAGCCTCTGGGACTGTGAACAATAAAAACTGCTGTTGCAATCATCTATCCAGTTGAGGATATTTCATTACAGCAATACTACTGGACTAAGATAGCATCTTTCCTCCCTAGAGAAATAATTCCTAGACATACTAAAATCTATGCATTATTTCAACATATACCCAGTGATGCTGGATGAGGTAAAAGCCCAGAAACAGGGTTGCTGAAGTGCTTTGTCATGATCCACTATCACATATTATCACATACCTGAGAGATACTACACAGGATTCCCTCCTTACATTATAATTTGAATTGTTCACCTTAGATCTCATCATGTAACAAAGGAATTATTATACCTATTTTCTCAATCTTTTATGTACTGCTTTCTATTAACACTTTGATACAGCAACAATGTTACTGCTGGGAAAACTGTTTCTTTGGGCGGTGAATTTGATCTCATCAACTTTTTCTTGCACATTTTCTGTACTACATTTAATCAACTTAAATTACCCACAGTTGACTTCCGGGCCTACCACTTTTGCCTTTCAATACTCACTCACCTTGTTTCTTTGCACTCTTTTTGGTTATTTTTGCTTCAAATTGCTCATATTTAAGAGCCTTCTTGTAATATGATGAATAATTCACTCACAGATATAGGAAGAACAGATGTGACATCTTTCTGCCAAGGCATACACTCATTCACAATACCCACTGGCTTTTTTCCCAGTTTTTTGCGGGGTCTTTCGGCTGGGATGGGTCTTTATCATTTTTCAAACATGCAAGTCTCTGCCATATACACTGCCTTAATAGCTCCAAATTCTACCAGTCTCCCAGGCTATAAAGTTTAGACCAAGCTTTAACTCCTAAGCATCTGCTATGGTCTGACTGTTTCATATGTTGAATTCCTATGTTGAAATTCCTATGTTGAAACCATGTTGCCCAGTGTGATGGGATTAGTAGGTGGGCCTTTGGGAAGGGCTTGAATTATCAGAGTGCAACCAACCATCAGGAATGGGATCAGGGTCATATAAAAGAGGCTTCAGGGAGATTCCCCTGTCTTTTCTACCATGTGAGGACACAAGAAGATGGCACTACTTTATGACCCAGGAAGAAGATCCTCACAAGAAGGCAAGCATACTGGCACCTCACGCTTGAACTTCCCAGCCTCTGGGACTGTGAACAATAAAAACTGCTGTTGCAATCATCTATCCAGTTGAGGATATTTCATTACAGCAATACTACTGGACTAAGATAGCATCTTTCCTCCCTAGAGAAATAATTCCTAGACATACTAAAATCTATGCATTATTTCAACATATACCCAGTGATGCTGGATGAGGTAAAAGCCCAGAAACAGGGTTGCTGAAGTGCTTTGTCATGATCCACTATCACATATTATCACATACCTGAGAGATACTACACAGGGCTTCATATGTCAGTGGTTTTCTTCATGGCAGATGGATGCCAGCATCACGGCTACTTGCTACCTGCTCCTAAAGGGACTTAAATGCCATGCTTCTCTTCCTGTCTGAAGAACCATTTCCATTTTGACTTGGCTGATCTTCAAGTTAGCGAGCCTAAGTGCCCCTTCTGTTGATTTTTATTATCTTTATTGTGTTTTATTTCATATTTAATTATTATTTTTCTTGGGGCTTCCTGTGGCGCTAGTGATAAAGAATCCACCTGCTAATGCAGGAATCTTAAGAGAGGTTCAGTCCTTGGATTGGGAAGATCCTCTGGAGAAGGGCATGGCAACCCACTCCAGGATTTTTGCCTGGAGAATCCCCTGGACAGAGGAGCCTGGAGGGCTACCATCCCATACAAGCACATTATTTTTATTATCTTTTATTTAATATCCATATATTAACTATTTTATTATCATTATTCATACCACTCAGGGCAATTTAATAAGTTTAGAGCAATGAAGAGTAGCTTCTTATGGTCAGAAAAAGAGGAAGGTGGTTTTCTGTCCATTTATTGAACATTTACGAGCAGCTGTCATATGCTAGGCATTCGAACGCTGTGCTTTTGTTATCATCCCTGCTTTCAAGTGGTCTGTGGTTAAGCTGGGAGGAGTTTCAGCTGGACAGAACAGTATAACCTAAAAAAAAACCAAAAAAGGTTAAGTTTAAGAACAGTTTTCTACCATGTGAGGACACAAGAAGATGGCACTACTTTATGACCCAGGAAGAAGATCCTCACAAGAAGGCAAGCATACTGGCACCTCACGCTTGAACTTCCCAGCCTCTGGGACTGTGAACAAAAAAATTGCTGTTGCAATCATCTATCCAGTTGAGGATATTTCATTACAGCAATACTACTGGACTAAGATAGCATCTTTCCTCCCTAGAGAAATAATTCCTAGACATACTAAAATCTATGCATTATTTCAACATATACCCAGTGATGCTGGATGAGGTAAAAGCCCAGAAACAGGGTTGCTGAAGTGCTTTGTCATGATCCACTATCACATATTATCACATACCTGAGAGATACTACACAGGGCTTCATATGTCAGTGGTTTTCTTCATGGCAGATGGATGCCAGCATCACGGCTACTTGCTACCTGCTCCTAAAGGGACTTAAATGCCATGCTTCTCTTCCTGTCTGAAGAACCATTTCCATTTTGACTTGGCTGATCTTCAAGTTAGCGAGCCTAAGTGCCCCTTCTGTTGATTTTTATTATCTTTATTGTGTTTTATTTCATATTTAATTATTATTTTTCTTGGGGCTTCCTGTGGCGCTAGTGATAAAGAATCCACCTGCTAATGCAGGAATCTTAAGAGAGGTTCAGTCCTTGGATTGGGAAGATCCTCTGGAGAAGGGCATGGCAACCCACTCCAGGATTTTTGCCTGGAGAATCCCCTGGACAGAGGAGCCTGGAGGGCTACCATCCCATACAAGCACATTATTTTTATTATCTTTTATTTAATATCCATATATTAACTATTTTATTATCATTATTCATACCACTCAGGGCAATTTAATAAGTTTAGAGCAATGAAGAGTAGCTTCTTATGGTCAGAAAAAGAGGAAGGTGGTTTTCTGTCCATTTATTGAACATTTACGAGCAGCTGTCATATGCTAGGCATTCGAACGCTGTGCTTTTGTTATCATCCCTGCTTTCAAGTGGTCTGTGGTTAAGCTGGGAGGAGTTTCAGCTGGACAGAACAGTATAACCTAACCAGAAGGTAAGTGCTAGGAAAGAGAACCAAGAGGAGAAGGACACAGAGAAAGAATGAGTTTATCAAGAAATACTTTTGAAGAACAGGACACCTGATATGTGTTTTGGAGGGAATGCAGAAGTGTGAAAGACAACAAAAAAGCTGTACAAATGAACATTCTAGGCAGAGGCAGCAGCATGATTTAAACAACAAAACAGCATAAGGAGCAATGGTGGTTCTAAGAGCTGCCAGTAGTTAAATATGACTAGACTATAAGATCATTTGAGCAAGTAAGGCAGACAATGCCAAGATTTGCCATGGATAATCTATGGTAAGGATATATCACCTTTCTTTTCATTCTAGAAATATTTACTGAGTGACTCTTATATACCAATGATTGTGGTAGATTCTGCAATGAAAAAAAGAAAAAACTCTACCCTCATGAAATTTGCATTCTTCCTAGGGAAGAGATATATCAACACCAATATATATTTTGTCAGATGGGAACAAACATATGGAGCAAAACATATCACGGATGGCATAGACCATGTGTGGGTTAACATGTGTGCCTGCATAGGGATGCAAAAAAGTTATTTTTTATAGGATGATCACTAATATGGGTTTCCCTGGTGGCTCAGACAGTAAAGAATCTGACTGCAATGCGGGAGACTTGTGTTTGGTCTCTAGGTCAGGAAGATCCCCTGGAAAAGGAATGGCAAGCCATTCCAGTATTCTTGCCTGGAGAATCCCATGGACAGAGGAAGCTGGTGGACTACCCTCTATGGGGTCACAAAGAGTCAGATACGACTGACCGATTAATACTTTCACTGATGTAATGCCATCAGACCAGAAACATCTACTACTATACCCTTTAGTATCATATTCTATGTATAGGTATACAGATTACTTTTCTAGAACATTTTCAGGAAATGAGATTGTAAATCCCTCGGGATGGGAGGATGTTGAGAGTGCTGGAAGAACAAAGAGGCTGGTGTTTCTGGTGTGGAAAGAGCAAGAAGAGCTGTGGATTATGGGGAGAGCAGGTGGTAATGGAAATGGTGTAGATGAGAGAGGGTTTTTTAGAGTCTCCTTCAGTATTCCCTTCCATGTTCCCTCGTGGCTCCCCACGCCTTAGACACAGTCAAGGAAATATCTAGCTAGCCCCAGGCAGTGGAGAAAAGATATCTGGTATGTTTTGCTAATGTGTTCAACTTAAAAGCCTAATATCTTTAAGGAGTGAGAGGAATTTTGCTAAATGTCTTCTTTACTGTATCAGAATACTAGGATGGAGTCATCCAAAGAAATTTTTCACATTGGGAAAGCACCACCGAGATTTGTGTATTTTTTTGGTCATGTCTTGTTTTTTAATCATGGGGAAAAGAAAGTACCATTACAACTTTGAATCTGGAAAGAATGGAGCAAAGAGAGGTTAAATGGTCCATTAACTGCAAACCTGGGCTTTAAGAGGGGGTAAGAAGGTCACCAGTGCTGCCTTCGGCCAATCAGTTACTCAGAGAAGAGCCATTTACTTTCAATGAGCCCCTCTACCCTCATGAAATTTGCATTCTTCCTAGGGAAGAGATATATCAACACCAATATATATTTTGTCAGATGGGAACAAACATATGGAGCAAAACATATCACGGATGGCATAGACCATGTGTGGGTTAACATGTGTGCCTGCATAGGGATGCAAAAAAGTTATTTTTTATAGGATGATCACTAATATGGGTTTCCCTGGTGGCTCAGACAGTAAAGAATCTGACTGCAATGCGGGAGACTTGTGTTTGGTCTCTAGGTCAGGAAGATCCCTGGAAAGGAATGGCAAGCCATTCCAGTATTCTTGCCTGGAGAATCCCATGGACAGAGGAAGCTGGTGGACTACCCTCTATGGGGTCACAAAGAGTCAGATACGACTGACCGATTAATACTTTCACTGATGTAATGCCATCAGACCAGAAACATCTACTACTATACCCTTTAGTATCATATTCTATGTATAGGTATACAGATTACTTTTCTAGAACATTTTCAGGAAATGAGATTGTAAATCCCTCGGGATGGGAGGATGTTGAGAGTGCTGGAAGAACAAAGAGGCTGGTGTTTCTGGTGTGGAAAGAGCAAGAAGAGCTGTGGATTATGGGGAGAGCAGGTGGTAATGGAAATGGTGTAGATGAGAGAGGGTTTTTTAGAGTCTCCTTCAGTATTCCCTTCCATGTTCCCTCGTGGCTCCCCACGCCTTAGACACAGTCAAGGAAATATCTAGCTAGCCCCAGGCAGTGGAGAAAGATATCTGGTATGTTTTGCTAATGTGTTCAACTTAAAAGCCTAATATCTTTAAGGAGTGAGAGGAATTTTGCTAAATGTCTTCTTTACTGTATCAGAATACTAGGATGGAGTCATCCAAAGAAATTTTTCACATTGGGAAAGCACCACCGAGATTTGTGTATTTTTTTGGTCATGTCTTGTTTTTTAATCATGGGGAAAAGAAAGTACCATTACAACTTTGAATCTGGAAAGAATGGAGCAAAGAGAGGTTAAATGGTCCATTAACTGCAAACCTGGGCTTTAAGAGGGGGTAAGAAGGTCACCAGTGCTGCCTTCGGCCAATCAGTTACTCAGAGAAGAGCCATTTACTTTCAATGAGCCCCCTGGGGGCAGTTCTGATTATCTTCCCAAAAGCTAGGGCAGCCTGGTGAGTCAGATCAGAGGCCAGCTTCAGCTTCTCTAGCTCTCTTTCTACTTCCTAAATTCCAATTTCTTTCACTTTAGCAGTGTTTCATCAGGAATGAAACAGCAGCAGAAGTTTCTCCTAGCAACTTGTCAGAAATGCAAATTCCCAGCTGAGGCTGTGGAAATCACTGTTTAGACAAGTCTTCTATTCTCACTAAAGTTTGAGACCCATTGCTCTTTTCCTGAGTCTGCAAGAGTGGGCAGAGAGAGAGAGGATGCCCAGGAAAGAATGCTGGAAGGTAAATTCTGAAACTTTGGGGTTTTCCTGTGGTCATTTACAAGTGACTGAAGAAAACTCACAAATTGAAATATGTAGTTACTTTAAGGTCTCCTTAATAGAAATCAGTCTTATTTTGTGGCAGTTCTCCTATACCTGGATCTATTACTTAATAGGTCACTTCCTCATACAGAGGACTAATAGCAATTCAATAGAAAATGCCATTGTTAGTTCAAAAGCACTTTCTGTTCCAATATGTCAAAATGCTTGACAAGCAGTCAAAATGCAGCTCACTAATATTCTCAATCCATGGCAGTAAATAACACATCTAGCATCATGACTGTTTACTGGTGGATTTCTCATCTGGGAAAGTTGAAGTGCCTTCGCTATCTCTGTAGAAAGTCCATTTTTTTGGGGGGGGCCTTAACTTAAGTACAAGCTAATATCTTTTTAAGTGTTCAACTTAAAATCCTAATATCTTTAAGGAGTGAGAGGAATTTTGCTAAATGTCTTCTTTACTGTATCAGAATACTAGGATGGAGTCATCCAAAGAAATTTTTCACATTGGGAAAGCACCACCGAGATTTGTGTATTTTTTTGGTCATGTCTTGTTTTTTAATCATGGGGAAAAGAAAGTACCATTACAACTTTGAATCTGGAAAGAATGGAGCAAAGAGAGGTTAAATGGTCCATTAACTGCAAACCTGGGCTTTAAGAGGGGGTAAGAAGGTCACCAGTGCTGCCTTCGGCCAATCAGTTACTCAGAGAAGAGCCATTTACTTTCAATGAGCCCCCTGGGGGCAGTTCTGATTATCTTCCCAAAAGCTAGGGCAGCCTGGTGAGTCAGATCAGAGGCCAGCTTCAGCTTCTCTAGCTCTCTTTCTACTTCCTAAATTCCAATTTCTTTCACTTTAGCAGTGTTTCATCAGGAATGAAACAGCAGCAGAAGTTTCTCCTAGCAACTTGTCAGAAATGCAAATTCCCAGCTGAGGCTGTGGAAATCACTGTTTAGACAAGTCTTCTATTCTCACTAAAGTTTGAGACCCATTGCTCTTTTCCTGAGTCTGCAAGAGTGGGCAGAGAGAGAGAGGATGCCCAGGAAAGAATGCTGGAAGGTAAATTCTGAAACTTTGGGGTTTTCCTGTGGTCATTTACAAGTGACTGAAGAAAACTCACAAATTGAAATATGTAGTTACTTTAAGGTCTCCTTAATAGAAATCAGTCTTATTTTGTGGCAGTTCTCCTATACCTGGATCTATTACTTAATAGGTCACTTCCTCATACAGAGGACTAATAGCAATTCAATAGAAAATGCCATTGTTAGTTCAAAAGCACTTTCTGTTCCAATATGTCAAAATGCTTGACAAGCAGTCAAAATGCAGCTCACTAATATTCTCAATCCATGGCAGTAAATAACACATCTAGCATCATGACTGTTTACTGGTGGATTTCTCATCTGGGAAAGTTGAAGTGCCTTCGCTATCTCTGTAGAAAGTCCATGACTAAAGGAGAAATCATCATTTATCTTAGTTCTCATAGTGAACCAAATTGATAAATTACTCACTGACTTCTATCATTACAACTCAAAGATAGATAATGATGCTCATTAAGGAAAAATCCAAAGAATATTCTTGTACTACCTCTGATTAAACCTGAATTTTGATAATCACCTGGCTCAATCGACATTTAATTACGACATGAATTCTCCTTAATTCTCTCTTACTTCTGATTGCACAGGATCAATGCCACTTGAAGAAGAAGCAAAGGTTCATTACATTGACAGCCTTGGTGTTTACTCGCTAAGGTTTTGTGACCCCGTGGACTGTACCCTACCAGTGTTTTCTGTCCATGGAATTTTCCAGGCATGAATACTAGAGCAGGTTGCCATTTCCTTTTTTGTTTTTGTTTTTTTTGTTGTTGTTTGTTTGTTTTTTAAAGATTTATTTATTTATTTTACATTTATGGACGAGGGTCGGGTTGGGGAGGGAGGGGAGCGGGCGGGCCACTTCTATTGGTCTTTCATTCATCCGTCTTTGTTCTTTGGCTCCTGTGGGCCTCCCATTGCGGTGGCCTCTGTTGTCGCAGAGCACTGGCTCTGGGCGCATGCGCTCCAGAGCTCCAACTCGGTAATTAGACACATCCATCCAGCCGCTCCACGGCACGTGGGATCTTCCCAGGCCAGGGATCGAACCAGCCCCCTTTGCACTGCAAGGCGGTGTCCTTACCCACTAAACCACCAGGGGAAGCCCGCCATTTCCTTTTTTTAAGGGATCTTCCTGATTCAGGAATCGAACCTGTGTCTCCTGCATTGGCAGGCAGGTTCTTTATCATTGAGCCAACAAACCCTTGTCTTTGCCTTCGTCAGCGTTTTTTTTTTTTTTTAATTTTATTTATTTATTTATTTTTGGCTATTCTGGGTTTTCACTGCTGCTGCAGGCTTTTCTCTAGTTGCAAGCAGTGGGGGCTAGTCTCTAGATGAGGTGAAAAGGCTTGCTGTGACTTCTCTTGTTGTGGTACTCAGGCTCTAGGGCACTCAGGCTTCAGTAGTTGTGGCACATGGGCTGGATAAATGTCCTCCAAGGCTCTAGAGCACAGGCTCAATAGATGTGGCTCACGGGCTTTTGCTCCGCAGCATGCTGGATCTTCCTGGATCAGGGATCAAACTTGTGTCTCCTGTATTGGCAGGCGAACTCTTTACCACTGAGCCACCAGGGAAGCCCTGCCTTAGTCATCTTTTACTCCCTAGTGACCAGCGTTGTATCTGGGACAGTATACACGATCAGTAATTATTTCTGTTATGTATGACATAGGAATGAGTCAAGATAATTTTAAGAGCTGAAGTCACAGATCAAGAGGGGAAAATGTGGTTTAAAAAAGATAGTTCTAATTCTCAGAACCCAGTGCTGGAATAAATGCTAATAACAACTTGACAATGTCCTCTATTAATGTAATTTTTAATGATACCATCATTCACTAATCAATCAAAAAAAGATTCTCAGAATTCAAGTTTGGGTAGGATTTTGAGCTGCGGATTCCTTTCACCTATGTTTTCTTATGATAAACTTAGAACTACAGTGTCATCAAATAATATGCCAGTTTTTCATTTAAAATTGGAAAATTAATCCAGCATGAGATAAAATTGATAGGCAAATATTAGAATTTCCATCAATGAAAAACCCTAACTTCCAAAATGTTAAAGGTTAGTTTCTCAAAACATTAACATTGCCTCACACCATAAGTCATAACACCCTCTCTTCACTAAATAAGGGACTATAAAGTTGTATAATTACTGTCAAACTTGCTTGTTTTAAATAAAGCAAAGTTCAGCTAAAATGGCTATATCATTCACCTTGTAAAACTTCTTGTGTTAGACTTCTATTCCCAAAATGCCAACCATGCCTACTAAAGCGACTTCTGTTCTTTTTTTTCCGTATGATTTCTGTACCTTTTTCTTATTTGAATTGTAATGTTAAGAAGCTTTTGTGAGACTGCGGATTATAACTGCTCTATTTAACACTTTAACCTCAGTACTTGTCACATAACAAATGCTTAATAAAATTCCTAAATTATCTTGTTTAAAATCTATACTTATGAAGCACATGAAGACAGATACAGGGTGCAAGTGTGTGAATAGTGTGAAAGTGCTAGTCACTCAGTCGTGGCCAACTCTTTGTGACCCTACAGACTGTAGCCCACTAGGCTCCTCTGTCCATGGGATTCTGCAGTCGAGAATACTGGAGTGGGTTGCTGTGCCCTCCTCCAGGGAATCTTGCCATGCCCTCCACTAGTGTCTCCTGCAACTCCTGCATTGTAGCTACCTTCTTTCCCCAGAAGCCACAATTGCATAAGAATACACGAATAATCTGGAATAAACGTTAAATATAAATACAAATTATCTGTTGATTAAGATACAGAACATGTCAGAGATTTGGAATTCCTGATAACCTTGGGTCAGACCTGTAGTAAATGCTTACCTGGGGCATGTTACCATTTTCTGAGTATATACTGAAAGAAGCTGATAAGAGAGCATGAAAGATTCTCCAGGCTCAAAATGGAGCCTGACTCATCTGCATGGAAGCAGCCAGTGAAACACAGAAGAGCTCACGCTTCTGCTGGATTAAGCCTTCACCTTCTTATGATAAACTTAGAACTACAGTGTCATCAAATAATATGCCAGTTTTTCATTTAAAATTGGAAAATTAATCCAGCATGAGATAAAATTGATAGGCAAATATTAGAATTTCCATCAATGAAAAACCCTAACTTCCAAAATGTTAAAGGTTAGTTTCTCAAAACATTAACATTGCCTCACACCATAAGTCATAACACCCTCTCTTCACTAAATAAGGGACTATAAAGTTGTATAATTACTGTCAAACTTGCTTGTTTTAAATAAAGCAAAGTTCAGCTAAAATGGCTATATCATTCACCTTGTAAAACTTCTTGTGTTAGACTTCTATTCCCAAAATGCCAACCATGCCTACTAAAGCGACTTCTGTTCTTTTTTTTCCGTATGATTTCTGTACCTTTTTCTTATTTGAATTGTAATGTTAAGAAGCTTTTGTGAGACTGCGGATTATAACTGCTCTATTTAACACTTTAACCTCAGTACTTGTCACATAACAAATGCTTAATAAAATTCCTAAATTATCTTGTTTAAAATCTATACTTATGAAGCACATGAAGACAGATACAGGGTGCAAGTGTGTGAATAGTGTGAAAGTGCTAGTCACTCAGTCGTGGCCAACTCTTTGTGACCCTACAGACTGTAGCCCACTAGGCTCCTCTGTCCATGGGATTCTGCAGTCGAGAATACTGGAGTGGGTTGCTGTGCCCTCCTCCAGGGAATCTTGCCATGCCCTCCACTAGTGTCTCCTGCAACTCCTGCATTGTAGCTACCTTCTTTCCCCAGAAGCCACAATTGCATAAGAATACACGAATAATCTGGAATAAACGTTAAATATAAATACAAATTATCTGTTGATTAAGATACAGAACATGTCAGAGATTTGGAATTCCTGATAACCTTGGGTCAGACCTGTAGTAAATGCTTACCTGGGGCATGTTACCATTTTCTGAGTATATACTGAAAGAAGCTGATAAGAGAGCATGAAAGATTCTCCAGGCTCAAAATGGAGCCTGACTCATCTGCATGGAAGCAGCCAGTGAAACACAGAAGAGCTCACGCTTCTGCTGGATTAAGTTCACCTTTCTGCATGGAATAAAACAGAAAAGAGACTGAGGTCTCAGCTCTGAAGATCTTTACTCCACTTACCTGCTCTTATAAAACCAGGCAACAGATAAGAAAAAATATGGGAACTGTTGCTGTGCACCTTTAAACAAACACAATGACCCTTTGGAATAGAATATGGTTCAGGGAATGCACAAGCAAATCTGACCAATCAGAATAATTCTTCCTTTATTGGTGAAACGGCTCTGATAGGATTCCTGGTGTGTTGGGGGGCGGGGTGGAGGAAAAGATTGTTTTCCCTCTGTTACAGGCTCTAAACCTTCTTCAATTTTCCTATGATTTAAGTCTAATTAGAATTTATGGACTTTTGAAAAGAGGATAAGTATTAAAATTAAGTAAACTGAGAGAGTTAAATGTGGGAAAAAAAGATAATAAATTTAAGAAAAGGTAGAATTATTACTGTGAGAATTACCAGAACCGTTTTTATTCTAAAAATGCACCTACCATAGCATTTAATTATGATTAGAATTAAATAGAAATTCACTTGCTATCTCTATCAGATAATATTAACAGAAACTTCCCTTGAGGAAATTTAAAATTCTTTATTCTATGTAAATCTCTACAAGTCATTAATTTGAACCTTATTATAAGATATAACACAGTATCTACAAGCTGGCAGAATTTTGGCAATTCTCTTGCTTCCTTCTATTCTTCCCTTTTTCCCTCTTTTCCTCCCTCCCTCCCTTTCTATCCACAAAGGGGATCAAGGGTTGGGAATGTGGAGTCACACAAAAACAAAGACTTGATTTTAAATACGTATCTGTATCTTACTAGCTGTGTAACTAATAATAATTAATCATTCTGTGCCTCAGTTTGTCCATCTGTAAAATGGGTGATAATAGTGCTTGCCTCTTAAGAGTTTTTATAAGTTGGGGGAGATTCCAATTTTTTTGATGTGAACAAGTCTTTTTTGAATTTCGTGCAATACTGCTTCTGTTTTATGTTTGGGCTTTTTGGCTGTGCGGCATTTGGGATCTTAGCTCCGTTACAGGAACTGAACACACACTTCCATCATTAGAACATGAAGTCTTACTGGACCACCAGGGAAGTTCTTCTAATTGGTTTTAAGACAGTTATTTAGCATAGAGGAATCATGATAAGTATTATTTTTCACTTCTTTGTATATATATAACATTTAGCATTGGGATTCATAGTCTCAAAATCTAAAAACTCACTACTGTGAATATCTGATTAACTAAGTAGAGAAAAAAAAACAATTATTACAGCAATTATTTCTTTACTTTCTCATTTTCTTAACTGAAAACCAGAATCATACTTTCCTGGCATTATCTGTTGTCAATGAACAGTATAAGACTAAAAATTTTTTTTTTTGTCTTGGCCACTTCTATTGGTCTTTCATTTATCATCCATCTTTGCTCTTCTGTGCCTGTGTGGGCCTCCTATAGCAGTGCCCTCTGTCGCTGCAGAGCACTGGCTCTGGGCGCATGCACTCCAGAGCTCCGGCTCAGTAGTTGGACACATCTGTGCAGCAGCTCTGCGGCACGTGGGATCTTCCCAGGCCAGGGATCGAACCAGCACCTCTTGCACTGCAAGGTGGTGTCCTTACTCACTGGACCACCAGGGAAGTCTAGACTATAATATTTTTGAGAAGGCACTGAATATTTTAAAAGAAGAAAACTAAGAAATAGTAGTAAATAAACTTTTTTTTAATTTTACCAATCCCAAGTGAAAGATGAAGTTAATGATGATATATGTGAAAACTCTGGAGAAGTCATACAGAAAGAACCTCGAGTACTTACAGTTCACTTGAAATTCAAATGACAGTAAATGACTAATCATTAAATCAAGAACCCTTCACTGAAATGAAAATCAAAATGCTTTCTTTTTCTTTCTTTCTTGGAGGAGGTGAAAGAGTATTCTGTAGGTGGCAAGACTATTTTAAAAGGCAGGTTATGGGAATGGTATTTCAGGAGCATAAAAATACTAAGGAAGATCTCATAAAGATCTGCTTAAATTATGCTTAATAAAAACTTACTGAAGAAAAATGAAAAAAAAAATAATAAAAAAAAAACTTACTGAAATTGACCACTGAAATTATAGGAGAGAATTTTCTGTGAGTTTTTGGCTGCCTTTTTTTTTTTTTTCCCCTAATCTTGATTCAATTTGTTACAATGTTGTTTCTGTTTTACCTTTTGGTTTTTTGGCTCTGAGCCATGTAGAATTTCACCTACCTTACCAGGGATCAAACCTGCACCCCTTGCATTAGAAGGCAAAGTTTTAACCACTAGACCAACAGAGAAGTCCCTGAATTTTAGTTTTTGTTGTTGTTGTTTAGTCGCTCAATCATGTCCAACTCTTTCTGTGATTTCATGGATTGTAGCCTGCCATGAGATTTCCCAGGCAAGAATACTGGAGCAGGTTACCATCTCCTTACCCAGGAAATTGTCCTTACCCAGGGATTGAACCCACGTTGCCTGCACTGGCAGCTGGATTCATTACCCCCGTGCCACAAGGGAACAGATTAGATGGCTTTGTGTTATACAAATAAAGTTACACTTTGGAGAAAAAAGATTATTAGTTAAGCAGTGTCTGTGTGTGTGTGTGTGTGTGTGAGTATAAATAAATGATATAATCTCATGATTGTCAGCCATACGTCCATGGAAACTAGGTTAATATATTATTTAACTCAGATTAACATCAACTCTAACCCTAAATAAATATATGAAAAATTCCTATGTTTTAAAGGATACCCCTATGTTTTTATGTGCTTGACCATTTCAAAAGTTTCAAAGACAATTCCAGTATTTCTATTTAAAGATCATGGGACTGCTTATATTTTCTCATTAAAAAGTCTAGTCTTTAAGCATTTTTTAATCACAGAACTAATCAAACAGAAACCAATAACCCAACTCATGGATTTGTTAATATAAACCTTTGTATAAAAATGGTTTGAAACTAAGATTGGAGAAAACAAAATTATTAATCAGCAAGTGGTTATTTTAAACAATCTAGTTAATAGTAAGCCGCCTGGGTTAGGGTGGTGAGGAAGACCAATATGAATGCCATTCCAAGTTGGCTTCTGTTACAGTATACTGGGCTGTCTTAATTTAGAACTACGGAACAGAACGGTTGTAAATTTGTCAGTGGTGGTCACATGACTGACTGGGCGCTGTGCCTTGCTGCTGCTGACCAGCGAGACAGAGAAGCATCATGCTGCACACTGCCAGCCTGGGAATAGATCAAAACTCAAAGTCAGTTTCCACTAAATGAAACTTTAGCACCATCTGAAAAATTAAGTCAAACCACGGTAACTTGGGGAATGTCTCTATATAAAGTTTTTGTAGAATATTGGTGTGTACATGAATGCACGTGTACATTACAAACAGGAATGTTCATTGTGTGTCACAGGTCATCCTAAAACCAGATTACAAACAAAATCTATGCATCAAGCCTTGGGTGAAGAGCTAATGAATCAGTATTCAAACAGGGATGAAAAATACTGTTTCGGAAATTTAGGACAAACTTACTCATAAAAATGTTTTACTCTTTTTACTTAAAAGAATAGTTAGGCACACATGGTTCCCAAGTGGCGTACTGGTAAAGAATTCTCTTGCCAATGCAGGAGACATGGGCTCTATCCCTGGGTCAGGAAGATCCCCTGGAGCAGAAAATAGTAACCCACTCCAGTATTTTTGCCTGGAAAATTTCCATGGACAGAGGAGCCTGGCAGGCTACACACTGTGGGGTCACAAAGAGTAGGGCATGACTGGCCACAAACATGACACGCAGACTTTACCAACAGAAATAAATTATTGCAAATTTGGCTACTAGAGTTGTTTATCACCACAAATGCTCACTTGTGAGCAACTATGGCTCATATATTAAATGCAAGATTTTAGGCAGTTTATGTGCTTGACCATTTCAAAAGTTTCAAAGACAATTCCAGTATTTCTATTTAAAGATCATGGGACTGCTTATATTTTCTCATTAAAAAGTCTAGTCTTTAAGCATTTTTTAATCACAGAACTAATCAAACAGAAACCAATAACCCAACTCATGGATTTGTTAATATAAACCTTTGTATAAAAATGGTTTGAAACTAAGATTGGAGAAAACAAAATTATTAATCAGCAAGTGGTTATTTTAAACAATCTAGTTAATAGTAAGCCGCCTGGGTTAGGGTGGTGAGGAAGACCAATATGAATGCCATTCCAAGTTGGCTTCTGTTACAGTATACTGGGCTGTCTTAATTTAGAACTACGGAACAGAACGGTTGTAAATTTGTCAGTGGTGGTCACATGACTGACTGGGCGCTGTGCCTTGCTGCTGCTGACCAGCGAGACAGAGAAGCATCATGCTGCACACTGCCAGCCTGGGAATAGATCAAAACTCAAAGTCAGTTTCCACTAAATGAAACTTTAGCACCATCTGAAAAATTAAGTCAAACCACGGTAACTTGGGGAATGTCTCTATATAAAGTTTTTGTAGAATATTGGTGTGTACATGAATGCACGTGTACATTACAAACAGGAATGTTCATTGTGTGTCACAGGTCATCCTAAAACCAGATTACAAACAAAATCTATGCATCAAGCCTTGGGTGAAGAGCTAATGAATCAGTATTCAAACAGGGATGAAAAATACTGTTTCGGAAATTTAGGACAAACTTACTCATAAAAATGTTTTACTCTTTTTACTTAAAAGAATAGTTAGGCACACATGGTTCCCAAGTGGCGTACTGGTAAAGAATTCTCTTGCCAATGCAGGAGACATGGGCTCTATCCCTGGGTCAGGAAGATCCCCTGGAGCAGAAAATAGTAACCCACTCCAGTATTTTTGCCTGGAAAATTTCCATGGACAGAGGAGCCTGGCAGGCTACACACTGTGGGGTCACAAAGAGTAGGGCATGACTGGCCACAAACATGACACGCAGACTTTACCAACAGAAATAAATTATTGCAAATTTGGCTACTAGAGTTGTTTATCACCACAAATGCTCACTTGTGAGCAACTATGGCTCATATATTAAATGCAAGATTTTAGGCAGTTTTTGTATTTGTTTCTTTAAACCAAAATGGTCCCTATAAAAGTCATATAAAAATGTAAAATTATATGGTTTTTAAGCCCATACTAAAGCATGTCTGTGTACTAACATTACAGTATTTATAGGCAGGTGTTTCTTTCTTTCTTTTTTTTTTTTTAAAGATTTATTTATTTATTTATTTTGGGCGGGGGTCAGGTTGGGGAGGGAGGGGAGCGGGCGGGCCACTTCTATTGGTTTTTCATTTTTCCATTTTCATCCGTCTTTGTTCTTTGGCTCCTGTGGGCCTCCCATCGCGGTGGTGTCTGTCGTTGCAGAGCGCCGGCTCTGGGCGCATGCGCGCCAGAGCTCCGGCGCGATCGTTGGACACATCAGTCCAGCCGCTCCGCGGCACGTGGGATCTTCCCAGGCCAGGGATCGAACCGGCGCCCCTTGCACTGCAAGGCGGTGTCCTTACCCACTGGACCACCAGGGGAAGCCCTAGGCAGGTGTTTCTGATACTAGTTTTCCTATTAATTGAGGTTTTATTTTTGATTTCAGTTTAAAGATGCTGTTAGTGATAGAATCTACTCAGTAGATTATCAGAGGACTGCTCACATAGCGATGAGTGGGCTTCTATTAAAATTCTTACATGTACTCTCTAAATCCTTTGAGATTCAGTAAAATATAAATATAACATATCCTTAGAAGACTTCCTTGTATGATGTATAGTAGAGTTAGAGATTAATTTTTCCTTTTGGACAACTTAATGATATTGATTAACATTTTAAAAAATCTAAATCCTTATGAGATAGAAATAAAAATGTTTTACTCTTTTACTTAAAAGAATAGTTAGGCACACATGGTTCCCAAGTGGCGTACTGGGAAAGAATTCGCTTGCCAATGCAGGAGACATGGGCTCTATCCCTGGGTCAGGAAGATCCCCTGGAGCAGAAAATAGTAACCCACTCCAGTATTTTTGCCTGGAAAATTTCCATGGACAGAGGAGCCTGGCAGGCTACACACTGTGGGGTCACAAAGAGTAGGGCATGACTGGCCACAAACATGACACGCAGACTTTACCAACAGAAATAAATTATTGCAAATTTGGCTACTAGAGTTGTTTATCACCACAAATGCTCACTTGTGAGCAACTATGGCTCATATATTAAATGCAAGATTTTAGGCAGTTTTTGTATTTGTTTCTTTAAACCAAAATGGTCCCTATAAAAGTCATATAAAAATGTAAAATTATATGGTTTTTAAGCCCATACTAAAGCATGTCTGTGTACTAACATTACAGTATTTATAGGCAGGTGTTTCTTTCTTTCTTTTTTTTTTTTTAAAGATTTATTTATTTATTTATTTTGGGTGGGGGTCAGGTTGGGGAGGGAGCGGGCGGGCCACTTCTATTGGTTTTTCATTTTTCCATTTTCATCCGTCTTTGTTCTTTGGCTCCTGTGGGCCTCCCATCGCGGTGGTGTCTGTCGTTGCAGAGCGCCGGCTCTGGGCGCATGCGCGCCAGAGCTCCGGCGCGATCGTTGGACACATCAGTCCAGCCGCTCCGCGGCACGTGGGATCTTCCCAGGCCAGGGATCGAACCGGCGCCCCTTGCACTGCAAGGCGGTGTCCTTACCCACTGGACCACCAGGGGAAGCCCTAGGCAGGTGTTTCTGATACTAGTTTTCCTATTAATTGAGGTTTTATTTTTGATTTCAGTTTAAAGATGCTGTTAGTGATAGAATCTACTCAGTAGATTATCAGAGGACTGCTCACATAGCGATGAGTGGGCTTCTATTAAAATTCTTACATGTACTCTCTAAATCCTTTGAGATTCAGTAAAATATAAATATAACATATCCTTAGAAGACTTCCTTGTATGATGTATAGTAGAGTTAGAGATTAATTTTTCCTTTTGGACAACTTAATGATATTGATTAACATTTTAAAAAAAAACTTTAATAGTGACACATTTTTAAAATAAAGGCTGGGGTACAAGAGAGGTAACTAACAGGATTATCTCTAAAGATTTCTGTTACAGGGACTGAATATTAACAAGGTTTTAGTTGTCCTCTCCCCAGAGCTTCAACACTGCATTTCAGAAAATAAAATTGTCAACTGTTGCTTCTAAGACAGGGAACAATCCCCAGTTTCTATAACATTAGCTTCTGAAATCAACACCCATATTCGACAACCCTGGTACCATTTCTGATAATGAGTCTATGAAAGATTGACTAGACATATGGTACATTTCAGAAAGAAAACAAGATGCCAGTTGAGTTTTCCCAGGTCATCCAATCAACTACTTGCAGAGTTAAAAATAGAAGCTAAGTCTAATTCCCATAGCTACTGCCAGATTAGAGCCTTACAAACTTTCCACTGTTGCAGTTTCAACCTCTCGTGACATGGGGGTTACCTTTATGGAGAGATCTTCCCATGAGATGCAGTCATTTCAAGGCTTGGTTTAAAATGAAGAGAAGAAGGAAAAGATTCACGAATTTGGGGAAACAATTGTGGTAATGAGATCTCACTGTAAATTGCTCACAAAAAATTAAAAAGATACAAATTTGAAACATTCATTAACCTGTGAAAGTGTTAGTAGCTCAGTTGAATCTGACTCTTTGCGACCACATCAACTGTAGCCCCCCAGGCTCCTCTGTCCATGGAATTCTCCAGGCAAGAATATTATAGGAGGTTGCCATTTTCTTCTCCAGGGGATCTTCCCAAACCGGGGATCGAAGCCGTGTCTCCTGCATTGGCAGGCAGAATCTTTACCATGTGGGCAGCATTCTGTTATTAACCTTTACTATGCTATACATTCCTCTATATGTTTTCTTCTTTAATCTTCATGACAACCCTATGATTTTCCTATTTTAAATATCAAGAAACAACTCACAGTGGTTAAGTAACTTACCTTATCTAAGTCATACATATAGAAAACAGTAGAGACAGAATTCAAACAAGGTGGGGTTCAAAGTTCACACTGACTTCCTGAAAGGCATAATTTGGATGTAAATGGTATTCCAAACTCCCCAAATGAATTAAAAAATTAAAGAGAGAAAGGGAAGGGGAGGGCCTAGTGATCAGCAAACCTTGAAAATAATGTTTAGAACTTTTTCATTGATCTGAAAGTGACCAAAAGCTAGCTGCCTGAGAGCTCTAAGAATAAAATTATTATCAAATTAAACAACAAACAAACAAAATGTTCATTTTACACTCATTCACTTTGAAATCAACCTAATTGTTTCCTTTAGTAACACTGTACTACCATTTATTTAATTTTCCATTTTATTTAAGGGTAATTCAAACACAAGTATTTTGCCTGAACACTTTACTGACATTTTTTTTTTTTTACTATGACCGAAAGACTGCTCTTCATCCCTTTATTCAATGGACTGTTTATATTAGATTATTTTAGTGTCAGATTTTAATTTTTGTGATGAAATAGGGACTTCACAAAACCTGTGAAGATGTTATAGGTCCAGTATGAAATGCAAGCAAACAGAAAAAACTTTCAATTGACGTAGGTTTTGCTTTCTCTATGACTGAATTCTTCATAATTAATGAGATTAAAAAGACATGAAGATAAGAGAAATGCTGATTAATATTTTCTTATTAAAATCTATATTTTGCATTTTTGATTTTCTAGAAGTCCAAATTCACTGTGGTTGAACAAAAAAATGGTAATGGCATAGGTTTTCTTTTCCTGGGTAAATGGGTAAATTGAAGGTCTGGAACTGCTCAAACTTTAAGGTCCATCACCTGTAATTTCTACCTTACCAACACCTCAGAAGAAAGAGAGTACAGTTTGGCAAAAAAGCAGGGGAAAGAGTAGTGATATCCACAATTCATTCCCACCATATCTACAAAAGTAATCACAATGAATTTGTGTAGAATACCAGTTCTTTGTATTAAAAAGGCAGCTTTCAAAATTAAATAGTATTCGCTCAGTTCATTGTTCAATAAATAATTTGGTGGTAAAGAGTTCGCCTGTCAATGCAAGAAACATGGGTTTGATCCCTGATCTGGAAAGATCCCATATGCTGCAGAGCAACTAAGCCTGTGAATCACAACTACTGAGCCTACGTGCCACAACTATTGAAGCCCCTGTGCCCTGGAGCCCAAGTTCCACAGAAAAGTCACTACAACAAGAAGCCTGCTCACTTCAACTAGAGAGGAAGACCCCACTCCCTGCAACTAGAGAAGAGCCTGTGGCAGAAATGAAAACCCAGAACTGCCAAAACTAACTAACTAACTAAATAAAAACAATAATAAATAAATAATTTTAAAAATAAACAAATAACTTGTAAATGCCAAGTAGAAAGCCAAGTACAAAACTGACCAGTTAAATGCAGAAATTTTTACACTCTTGATATTTTATATTTTAAAATAATAGTTTACATTTGAGTGCTCACCATAATATATGATACCAATAAGTTCCCTAGAAATCCAAACATTTATAAAATATGCCAAATGGTACTGTCTCATGCCTTGCTTTGCAACCTTAGATTGCTTTCTAATATGGAAATGACGTAAGAAATATAATCTAGATTAATCTCCTTTACAGGATTACCAGCCACGTCTCAACTTTTAACAATGGAGGGTCTCCATACATACATATTTATTTATTATAAAACTCTTTAGTACTGATCATTAGGTAACTCTGGTAAATGTGGGCATGTAATAAACAGTCAAGAACGTCAACCCAATTTCATTTCAGCTTGATCCACTGCAGAAAAGCACAAATTAAATGACAGCAGTTTCCCAAAGAATAACTCACTTCCTTGAGATGAGAGGTAAACTTGGATAAACAATGATCTGTTACAATTCATTTTTGAAGGTAGCTGTTTAAAAAAGGTGCTAATGTAGGCTTTTTGGAATGAATCCCTTTAAAAAATGCATTATTCACCAGAGCATATACCTTATAACTAAGAACCTATAACTACAATTTCAGTTTTCAACGTCTTGTATGTATTTACCATACTTAACAAATACTGAAAACTTTAAATTTTTATAATCTTTAAAATCCGATGGACTTTAAATCTGAATTTGGATTTGGTGAGTCTGATGGGTTATTCTCGGGGTCTACTGGGTACTACCAATTCAAATTCAACATTATTTCTGCAAGTCCCAGAAGCATTACACTTTGTGAATGAAGAAAGGGCATTGCACCCTGGCTGTTTTTCACCACACTCAATTACCAGAAAACCCAAGTGTGAAATCTCATGGAGAGGACTGTAAAAATGGCATGAAAGCACTCACTGCCTTCTCTTTATTTACTCAGGTTCTAGGGTATGCAACAAAAGGAACAAAGCGTGACAGGTTGCCGCTATCGCAAGGACCGAGAGTCCTCAGGCTCGTAGCCACTGCAGTCTGTTGTTTAAGACATGGGCTTGCTGCTTATTCAGGCAAAAGTCAGAATGTTTGTTTTATGTTTGTTTGTTCGTTTTTGCTTTTTAAGAAAAAAAATTTTGGCCTCTTTTCATTGGTTTTCCATCCATTCATTTTCATCCATCTTTATTCTTTGGCCTGTGTGGGTCTCCCATCGCAGTGGCTTCTACCGTTGCAGAGCAACAGGTCTGGGCGCATGCGCTCCAGAGCACTGGCTCTCAATTGGACACATCTGTCCAGCTGTTCCTCGGCACGTGGGATCCTCCCGGGCCAGGGATCGAACCGGTTCCCCTGCACTGCAAGGTGGTCTCTTTACCCACTGGACCACCAGGGAAGCCCTTATGTTTGTTATGTAATGAAGATTCGCTCTGACAGCAATAAGGACAAAAATAAATAGGGGAAATGTTTGTTAATAAGTTCCTCCACGCCAATCAACCAAAGAAAAGGCATACTTTAAAATACTGTGGTGAAATGTCTCAGGGGTGTCTGTCTGTGTTCCTGAAACCCTCCACCTTTAAGTAGCTTTTCAAAAATACGTTATAAAAGGGTTGATTCCTCCTTATCCTTTTAAAATGTTATTGTCTAATTCAAGTAAAGCATGATGCAATCCCCAGTAAGCTCCTCTCTCTCTTCTTGAACAGTGGAAATCAAGACATTCTTCTAAGAAGGGTAGTTAAAAGTTTTGTCATTTGCGTTAATGCTTCATATATTCCAACACTCTGTAGTTTAGCCCAAATAAGATGCTCTCATCTTGGGGCTTTAATTATTCTGTTTCAAAATAGTTTTAAAAGATACTCTAAAGAAAAACTAAGAAAAAAACCCAAAATGTATCATAATACAAGTACATATATATAGACTAAGATAGTTTTAGATTAAAAATCCATATCTTTTATTTTCAAAATTAATTAAAATCTTAGATTACACTTAAAGTGGTTAAAATGGTAAATTTTATGAGACATGTTATGAAAGTAAGAAATGGCATGAAAGCACTCACTGCCTTCTCTTTATTTACTCAGGTTCTAGGGTATGCAACAAAAGGAACAAAGCGTGACAGGTTGCCGCTATCGCAAGGACCGAGAGTCCTCAGGCTCGTAGCCACTGCAGTCTGTTGTTTAAGACATGGGCTTGCTGCTTATTCAGGCAAAAGTCAGAATGTTTGTTTTATGTTTGTTTGTTCGTTTTTGCTTTTTAAGAAAAAAAATTTTGGCCTCTTTTCATTGGTTTTCCATCCATTCATTTTCATCCATCTTTATTCTTTGGCCTGTGTGGGTCTCCCATCGCAGTGGCTTCTACCGTTGCAGAGCAACAGGTCTGGGCGCATGCGCTCCAGAGCACTGGCTCTCAATTGGACACATCTGTCCAGCTGTTCCTCGGCACGTGGGATCCTCCCGGGCCAGGGATCGAACCACTGCAAGGTGGTCTCTTTACCCACTGGACCACCAGGGAAGCCCTTATGTTTGTTATGTAATGAAGATTCGCTCTGACAGCAATAAGGACAAAAATAAATAGGGGAAATGTTTGTTAATAAGTTCCTCCACGCCAATCAACCAAAGAAAAGGCATACTTTAAAATACTGTGGTGAAATGTCTCAGGGGTGTCTGTCTGTGTTCCTGAAACCCTCCACCTTTAAGTAGCTTTTCAAAATACGTTATAAAAGGGTTGATTCCTCCTTATCCTTTTAAAATGTTATTGTCTAATTCAAGTAAAGCATGATGCAATCCCCAGTAAGCTCCTCTCTCTCTTCTTGAACAGTGGAAATCAAGACATTCTTCTAAGAAGGGTAGTTAAAAGTTTTGTCATTTGCGTTAATGCTTCATATATTCCAACACTCTGTAGTTTAGCCCAAATAAGATGCTCTCATCTTGGGGCTTTAATTATTCTGTTTCAAAATAGTTTTAAAAGATACTCTAAAGAAAAACTAAGAAAAAAACCCAAAATGTATCATAATACAAGTACATATATATAGACTAAGATAGTTTTAGATTAAAAATCCATATCTTTTATTTTCAAAATTAATTAAAATCTTAGATTACACTTAAAGTGGTTAAAATGGTAAATTTTATGAGACATGTTATGAAAGTAAGAAATAAACTATAAAACAAAGTAAAAACGTACCTCATAGTAGGCATATTATGCTGTTTCCATAAAATTGCACTTATTCTAAGAGTATATACATTATTATCATATCTTGGGACATGTAAAGAAAGCAACAACTTAAGAAGTCCTCTTGAGTTCTTCCTATCTTTCCGTCTCTGTTTGTCCTAGATGAATGATCTTGTCATACCTTTCTTTGAATATTACCATCAATAGGAACTAGCTAGTTAGTATTTGTTCCTAAAGTATCAGCTAAAATCTTAATGCACTTTTATGCTGGTAATTGTTTTAGAACCCGGGAAGAATGTCATTTCTTAACTTGGCAAAAGCAAATATATTACTGTAGACTGCATTACTAGAAAGAAAGAGTAACTTGGAGGGAGACAGACATCCATCTTAAGGAAACTGAGTAACTTTCAGAGTAGACTACACCACTCAATCGCTGGCAGTGTTGTTCTACATATTTGGCAGTATAGTACTCCAAGTCTGAGAACTTTTTTCCATAAAAATGATTTTGATTGGAAAACCCTAAATAAACCATTTGGATGTGTAACTCCTTCTGGGATTCCTTTTCTATGAATCAAGGTTCTTTGACTCACTATTCTCCTTGGCACTAGCTTCCTAGTCTGAGATCTCAGCTGCCTTTGTGCCAGTGCTAGTGAAGAGTTCTCATTTTCGGTCCTAAAGCTGAGAGAACAATAAAAGGAAAACCTCAATGCATGTACCAGCAATATCTGGGCTATAAAGGACACACACACTGTCAAAGAAATCCCAGAGCGGGGTGACATCACCAAGGTCATTCCTGGCTTCACTCTCTCTCACAGGAGAAGCAACAAACAATTATTTGCAAACAGTACACTATTTGAGAGAATTCTAGCACACAGAGGTGAGGCTGAAGCACCCGCTTGTAAAAAACAGAAGGCCCCCCCCTCCCCAAACCAGTAGAAGAACTGGGGAGTTACCCAAATAAAATACAAGTAAAAACAATATATATAGACTAAGATAGTTTTAGATTAAAAATCCATATCTTTTATTTTCAAAATTAATTAAAATCTTAGATTACACTTAAAGTGGTTAAAATGGTAAATTTTATGAGACATGTTATGAAAGTAAGAAATAAACTATAAAACAAAGTAAAAACGTACCTCATAGTAGGCATATTATGCTGTTTCCATAAAATTGCACTTATTCTAAGAGTATATACATTATTATCATATCTTGGGACATGTAAAGAAAGCAACAACTTAAGAAGTCCTCTTGAGTTCTTCCTATCTTTCCGTCTCTGTTTGTCCTAGATGAATGATCTTGTCATACCTTTCTTTGAATATTACCATCAATAGGAACTAGCTAGTTAGTATTTGTTCCTAAAGTATCAGCTAAAATCTTAATGCACTTTTATGCTGGTAATTGTTTTAGAACCCGGGAAGAATGTCATTTCTTAACTTGGCAAAAGCAAATATATTACTGTAGACTGCATTACTAGAAAGAAAGAGTAACTTGGAGGGAGACAGACATCCATCTTAAGGAAACTGAGTAACTTTCAGAGTAGACTACACCACTCAATCGCTGGCAGTGTTGTTCTACATATTTGGCAGTATAGTACTCCAAGTCTGAGAACTTTTTTCCATAAAAATGATTTTGATTGGAAAACCCTAAATAAACCATTTGGATGTGTAACTCCTTCTGGGATTCCTTTTCTATGAATCAAGGTTCTTTGACTCACTATTCTCCTTGGCACTAGCTTCCTAGTCTGAGATCTCAGCTGCCTTTGTGCCAGTGCTAGTGAAGAGTTCTCATTTTCGGTCCTAAAGCTGAGAGAACAATAAAAGGAAAACCTCAATGCATGTACCAGCAATATCTGGGCTATAAAGGACACACACACTGTCAAAGAAATCCCAGAGCGGGGTGACATCACCAAGGTCATTCCTGGCTTCACTCTCTCTCACAGGAGAAGCAACAAACAATTATTTGCAAACAGTACACTATTTGAGAGAATTCTAGAACACAGAGGTGAGGCTGAAGCACCCGCTTGTACACAGAGACCAAGACATGGACCTCAGTGCTCCTCCCCCAAACCAGTGGAGCACCAGGGTTCCCCGCAACCTCTAGTTCCTTCAGTAGAAGAACTGGGGGAGAGCCAGTCCCACCCTTAGCACTCGGGCAGCTTTGTGGGAGCCACGACTCTGATCTGCTCCACTGGGGCTGCAGGGGGAATCTGCAGGGCTTGATCACTAAAAGTTGGACTGGATAAAGGGGAAGGGGCAGGTGACCACCAGCACATGGATTGTGACAGATGGACTTCATTCCTGCGGTGCCCAAGTAATGATCACAACGAGTGTTGTTCAGCTACAATGCCAGGTTAGGGTGCACTACAACCAGGGAAGTCAGATGGGTACAAATCCACCTGATTTGCATCTAGCCTAAAGCCTGGTTTGCCTACACCCAGGGAAAGAATACAGTCATAGCCCACCAACGGTGAGAACGTCTTCTGGCCATCTGAGCAAAAGGGTTGGCAATAAACCCTGGAAGCCGTGTGGGCCAGTGGCACTCCGGATGAGAGGCAGGCAGAGAAATCACCCCCAAAGCAAAGGCAGTACCAGGTGTGGAGGGTTCCTGTACTATGCACAGGCAGGGAGATTAATTCATAGCCAAGGCTGAGAGTAGTTCCTAGCTCCTCCCAACTGGGGAGCCTGTTTGAGCAATTAAAGAGTAGCTGGAGGGGTCCCTCCCCCTCTCACGTATCTCCCCATATCCACTGTGTATAGAGTATCTTCCTGCCACATCTGATTAGAAGGGTTGGTGACAGATCCTAGAAATTGTGTGCACCAGCAGTGCTCAAGCTTAGAGAAGGCAGAACTGATGGTTTGCAAAACAAAGCCAGTGGCCTTTGTTCAACCAGAGAACTTCAGGGTGTGGGCCAGGTTGAGTTAAGACAACAAAGAGCTTCACGGGCTTTAGAGTTGCTTCTGCTGCTGTGCCTGGGCAGGAGATTTAATCCATAGCCCTCACTCACCCCTGGAAACAGCCTCCAGCCTGTTCAACCAGGAACCTAGCCAGAGTGCATGGGAAGCTGTCAAGCCCATTTGCCAGCCCTAGAAACAGTGGCGCTGGAACAGAGAGCACAGACCCTACTCTCCCCCATCTGCAGACCAAAACCAGGGTCCTCACCCAACCAGTGAATTCAGAACACATTCTGGCCTGATTTGGGTCCCCAGAAAATGAACTACGTAGGATCTGTGTCCTGTCTTGCTGCCCTGCTAGGAAACTAATTCACAGCCCCAGCTACTACTGAACCTAATACTGAATAAAGCCTGGAAGAGGAGCCCAAGTATTCAAAATTGCAGATACCAACTTGAGGAATCCAGGATCACAAAAAATTAGGCAAATGTGATACCACCAAAGGAAACTAATACAGCTTCAATAAATGACCTTAAAAAAGTGAAGATCTACAAACTGTCAAAGAGTTCAGAATAGGGCTTCCCTGGTGGCTCAGTGTTAAAAACTCTGTCTGCCAATTCAGGAGACACAGGTTCAACCCCTAGTCAGCGAAGATCCCACATGCCTTGGAGCAGCTAAGCCCATGGGTAACAACTATTGAGCCTGTGCTCTAGAGCCTGGGAGTCACAACTGATGAGACCCACACGCCCTAGAATTCATGTTCTGCAAAGAGAAGCCACTTCAATGAGAAGCTTGCACACCAGAGCTGGAACATAGCCCCCGCTCACCGCAACTAGAGAAAAACCCGCACAGCAACGAAGACCCAGCAGAGCCAAAAACAAAAGTAAATAAATAAAATTATATTTAAAAAGTTCAGAATAATTCTCTTAAGGAAGTTTAGTAAATCACAAGAAAACAGAGACAGCTCACCAAAATTAGGAAAACAATACATGAACAATTCAAGGAAATACATAAAACAGGGATACTGGAGTTTAAAAACAATAACAATAATTGAACTGATGAATTCAATTGAGAGTTTCACAAAGATAGATTCAACCATACAGAAGAAAGAATAAGCAAAGTGGAGGATAGGACATCAGAAATTACTCAGTGCAAAGACAAAAGAAAAAGAATAAACAATATGCATGTTATGGAAATTCCAGAAGCACAAGAGAAAAGGAACAGAAAGTATATTTAAAGTAATAATGGCTGAAAACTTCCCAAATCTGGGATGACAAATGAATATCCAATTTGCCAGCCCTAGAAACAGTGGCGCTGGAACAGAGAGCACAGACCCTACTCTCCCCCATCTGCAGACCAAAACCAGGGTCCTCACCCAACCAGTGAATTCAGAACACATTCTGGCCTGATTTGGGTCCCCAGAAAATGAACTACGTAGGATCTGTGTCCTGTCTTGCTGCCCTGCTAGGAAACTAATTCACAGCCCCAGCTACTACTGAACCTAATACTGAATAAAGCCTGGAAGAGGAGCCCAAGTATTCAAAATTGCAGATACCAACTTGAGGAATCCAGGATCACAAAAAATTAGGCAAATGTGATACCACCAAAGGAAACTAATACAGCTTCAATAAATGACCTTAAAAAAGTGAAGATCTACAAACTGTCAAAGAGTTCAGAATAGGGCTTCCCTGGTGGCTCAGTGTTAAAAACTCTGTCTGCCAATTCAGGAGACACAGGTTCAACCCCTAGTCAGCGAAGATCCCACATGCCTTGGAGCAGCTAAGCCCATGGGTAACAACTATTGAGCCTGTGCTCTAGAGCCTGGGAGTCACAACTGATGAGACCCACACGCCCTAGAATTCATGTTCTGCAAAGAGAAGCCACTTCAATGAGAAGCTTGCACACCAGAGCTGGAACATAGCCCCCGCTCACCGCAACTAGAGAAAAACCCGCACAGCAACGAAGACCCAGCAGAGCCAAAAACAAAAGTAAATAAATAAAATTATATTTAAAAGTTCAGAATAATTCTCTTAAGGAAGTTTAGTAAATCACAAGAAAACAGAGACAGCTCACCAAAATTAGGAAAACAATACATGAACAATTCAAGGAAATACATAAAACAGGGATACTGGAGTTTAAAAACAATAACAATAATTGAACTGATGAATTCAATTGAGAGTTTCACAAAGATAGATTCAACCATACAGAAGAAAGAATAAGCAAAGTGGAGGATAGGACATCAGAAATTACTCAGTGCAAAGACAAAAGAAAAAGAATAAACAATATGCATGTTATGGAAATTCCAGAAGCACAAGAGAAAAGGAACAGAAAGTATATTTAAAGTAATAATGGCTGAAAACTTCCCAAATCTGGGATGACAAATGAATATCCAATTCCATGAGGCCCAAATGACCCCAAATAGGTTGGACTCAAATATGGCTACACTAAGACACATTGCAATTAAATTCTCAAAAGTCAAAGACAACTCTAAAAGTAAAAAGTGAAAGAAAAAAAAAAGTCAAAGACAAAGAATTTTAAGAGTAGCAAGAGAAAGGGAAAAGTTACATATAAGGGAACCCTGGAATAATTGGATATTCATTATGAAAAAGAAAAAAACTCGATCAATAACTTATAGCACTCGCAAAATTAACTTGAATTGGATTAAAAAATCAGACGTAAGACCTAAAACTATGAAACGGCTAAAAGAAACATAAGGATACATCTCATTACAGGAGTCTTTGTAATGACTTTTTTGGATATGACACCTGAAACACAAGCACCAAAGTAAAAAATAAACAAGTGGAACTACAGCAAACTAAAGAGCTTCTGCACACACACTCACAAAGATCAGCAAAGTAAAAAGACAGCCTATAGGATGGGAAACAATGTTTGCAACTATATACCCAATAACAGTTAATATCCAAAATAAATAAAAACCTCATACAATCAATAGCACAAAAACTAAATAAGCCAATTTTTTAAAATGAGCAAAGAACCTATCTCCAAAGAAGATATACAAAACGCCAACAGGCACATGAAAAGTATGCTTAACACCACTAGTCAGTAAGGAATTGCACATTAAAACCACAGTGAAATGTACCATGCATATTAAAACCATATACACCTATTAGAATAGTCATCTTCAAAAAACACATGCTGGTGTAGACGTGGAGAAAAGGGAATCCCTGTGCTGTTGGTGCGGCTGTAAAGTGATATAGCCATTACTGAAAACAGTATGGGGGATTCTCAAAAATTAAGACTATAACTGCATGTATCTAGCAAGTCTACTTCTGGGAACATATCCAAATAAAATGAAAAAGCTATCTTTACCCCCATGTTCATAGCAGCATTATTTATAATAGCCAAGACATGGAAACAAACTAAGTGTCCATGGATGGATAAAGAAAAACACATTGCAATAAATTCAAAAGTCAAAGAAAAAAACTATATTTAAAGTAATAATGGCTGAAAACTTCCCAAATCTGGGATGACAAATGAATATCCAATTCCATGAGGCCCAAATGACCCCAAATAGGTTGGACTCAAATATGGCTACACTAAGACACATTGCAATTAAATTCTCAAAAGTCAAAGACAACTCTAAAAGTAAAAAGTGAAAGAAAAAAAAAAGTCAAAGACAAAGAATTTTAAGAGTAGCAAGAGAAAGGAAAAGTTACATATAAGGGAACCCTGGAATAATTGGATATTCATTATGAAAAAGAAAAAAACTCGATCAATAACTTATAGCACTCGCAAAATTAACTTGAATTGGATTAAAAAATCAGACGTAAGACCTAAAACTATGAAACGGCTAAAAGAAACATAAGGATACATCTCATTACAGGAGTCTTTGTAATGACTTTTTTGGATATGACACCTGAAACACAAGCACCAAAGTAAAAAATAAACAAGTGGAACTACAGCAAACTAAAGAGCTTCTGCACACACACTCACAAAGATCAGCAAAGTAAAAAGACAGCCTATAGGACGGGAAACAATGTTTGCAACTATATACCCAATAACAGTTAATATCCAAAATAAATAAAAACCTCATACAATCAATAGCACAAAAACTAAATAAGCCAATTTTTTAAAATGAGCAAAGAACCTATCTCCAAAGAAGATATACAAAACGCCAACAGGCACATGAAAAGTATGCTTAACACCACTAGTCAGTAAGGAATTGCACATTAAAACCACAGTGAAATGTACCATGCATATTAAAACCATATACACCTATTAGAATAGTCATCTTCAAAAAACACATGCTGGTGTAGACGTGGAGAAAAGGGAATCCCTGTGCTGTTGGTGCGGCTGTAAAGTGATATAGCCATTACTGAAAACAGTATGGGGGATTCTCAAAAATTAAGACTATAACTGCATGTATCTAGCAAGTCTACTTCTGGGAACATATCCAAATAAAATGAAAAAGCTATCTTTACCCCCATGTTCATAGCAGCATTATTTATAATAGCCAAGACATGGAAACAAACTAAGTGTCCATGGATGGATAAATGGATAAAGAGGCTGTCATACATATGTGTATGTGTGTGTGTGTGTGCATTGTTTTTTTTACAGCTGAGTAATATTCCCTTGTATGCATGTACCACAGTTTATGTATGCATTCATTTGTCTATGGACATCTAGGTTGGTTCTATGTCCTAGTGGTTGTCAAAATTGTTGCAAAGAATATTGGGGTACACTCTTTGACTCTTTTCCACATCAAGTCCTCTTTGACCCACCTCCTAGAGATAGAAACAAAACAGATATAAAACCAAAAGCAAACAAATGGGACTTCATTAAACAAGGAAATCCTACCATATGAGACAACAGAAGTGGACCTTGAAGGCTTCATATGTGATGTGTGCTTAGTCGCTCAGAAACGTCCAGCTCTTTGCAACTCCTTGGACTACAGCCCACTAAGTGCCTCTGTCTATAGATTTTCCAGTCAAGAATACTCTCGAGTGGCTACCTATTCCCTTCTACAGGGGACCCTCCTAACGCAGGGATAGTACCCGGTCTCTTTGTGTTGAAGACCTCATACTAAGTTAAATAAATCAGACAGAGACAGACAAACACCAGATGATCTCACTTACATAAACAAAAACAAAAACAAAAAAAAAGGGGAAAACTCACTGAAAAATAGTTCAGACTTGTGGTTATAAGAAGAAGAGCGGGGCTTCCCTGGTGGTCCAGTGGGTAAGAACACCACCTTGCACTGCAAGGGGCACCGGTTGGATCCCTGGCCTGAGAAGGTCCCACGTGCTGCAGACCCGCTGGACCGATGTGTCCAACTACAAAGCCAGAGCTCTGGGCGCATGCACCCAGAGCCGGTGCTCTGCAAGAGAGAGACCACTGTGATGGGAGGACTACACAGGCCAAAGAACAAAGATGGATGAAAACAAATAAATTAAGGACCAATAGAAGTGGCCAAAAAAGAAAAAAAGAAGAAGCTGACTATAACTGCATGTATCTAGCAAGTCTACTTCTGGGAACATATCCAAATAAAATGAAAAAGCTATCTTTACCCCCATGTTCATAGCAGCATTATTTATAATAGCCAAGACATGGAAACAAACTAAGTGTCCATGGATGGATAAATGGATAAAGAGGCTGTCATACATATGTGTATGTGTGTGTGTGTGTGCATTGTTTTTTTTACAGCTGAGTAATATTCCCTTGTATGCATGTACCACAGTTTATGTATGCATTCATTTGTCTATGGACATCTAGGTTGGTTCTATGTCCTAGTGGTTGTCAAAATTGTTGCAAAGAATATTGGGGTACACTCTTTGACTCTTTTCCACATCAAGTCCTCTTTGACCCACCTCCTAGAGATAGAAACAAAACAGATATAAAAACAAAAGCAAACAAATGGGACTTCATTAAACAAGGAAATCCTACCATATGAGACAACAGAAGTGGACCTTGAAGGCTTCATATGTGATGTGTGCTTAGTCGCTCAGAAACGTCCAGCTCTTTGCAACTCCTTGGACTACAGCCCACTAAGTGCCTCTGTCTATAGATTTTCCAGTCAAGAATACTCTCGAGTGGCTACCTATTCCCTTCTACAGGGGACCCTCCTAACGCAGGGATAGTACCCGGTCTCTTTGTGTTGAAGACCTCATACTAAGTTAAATAAATCAGACAGAGACAGACAAACACCAGATGATCTCACTTACATAAACAAAAACAAAAACAAAAAAAAAGGGGAAAACTCACTGAAAAATAGTTCAGACTTGTGGTTATAAGAAGAAGAGCGGGGCTTCCCTGGTGGTCCAGTGGGTAAGAACACCACCTTGCACTGCAAGGGGCACCGGTTGGATCCCTGGCCTGAGAAGGTCCCACGTGCTGCAGACCCGCTGGACCGATGTGTCCAACTACAAAGCCAGAGCTCTGGAGCGCATGCACCCAGAGCCGGTGCTCTGCAAAGAGAGAGACCACTGTGATGGGAGGCCTACACAGGCCAAAGAACAAAGATGGATGAAAACAAATAAATTAAGGACCAATAGAAGTGGCCAAAAAAAAGAAAAAAAAAGAAGAAGCTGAGCGTCACAGAAGGAAACTGGAGGAAGGGGCCCAAAGGCACAAACTTCCAGTTTTAAGATAAATACATTTTATGAACACAATGCATAACATGATGACTATAGCTAACACTGTATATGTGTATATATATTCAGCTTATCTATTATCTCAATCTATAACATTTAACTTGTTTGTTTATTTAATTTTAATTTGTTTAATTAATTTAATTTAACATTTAATTTGTTTAATTGTAATGGGCACAAAAATAAATACTAAACACTGATCAAGCAGCAAAAGTGAGCCCAGTGTAGACGTCCTCAAACCATTTGCAAAGAGGCCTTCCCTGGTGGCTCAGATAGTGAAAAATCCACCTGCAATGAGGGAGACCTGGGTTAGATCCCTGGGTTGGAAAGATCCTCCTGAGAAGGAAAAGGCAACCCCCTCCAATATTCTTGCCTAGAGAATTCCATGGCTCATCCATCCATCACAAAGAGTCCATGACAGGACATGACTATGCAACTTGACTAAACACCTGCAATTGTATGCAAAATTCTATGCATGTGTGTTTGCATATGTACTTGGGGAGTGGATGCAGACCTTTTATTGAAAATCCCTTTATTAAAGGGATGTTAAGACTCAAATGTTTAAGAAGCACTTTAAAGACTGATCACAAAACAATTGTAAAGTATTCTGGTTATGTTTTATACTTTTCCTTCACTCTGTTGCACTTCAAAGAGCAGCACAGTAATAAGGAAAGAATTTCTGCCATTTAACAACCACCTTGAAACACCCTCAAAGGGAAAACTCACTGAAAAATAGTTCAGACTTGTGGTTATAAGAAGAGCGGCTTCCTGGTGGTCCAGTGGGTAAGAACACCACCTTGCACTGCAAGGGGCACCGGTTGGATCCCTGGCCTGAGAAGGTCCCACGTGCTGCAGACCCGCTGGACCGATGTGTCCAACTACAAAGCCAGAGCTCTGGAGCGCATGCACCCAGAGCCGGTGCTCTGCAAAGAGAGAGACCACTGTGATGGGAGGCCTACACAGGCCAAAGAACAAAGATGGATGAAAACAAATAAATTAAGGACCAATAGAAGTGGCCAAAAAAAAGAAAAAAAAAGAAGAAGCTGAGCGTCACAGAAGGGGAAACTGGAGGAAGACGCCCAAAGGCACAAACTTCCAGTTTTAAGATAAATACATTTTATGAACACAATGCATAACATGATGACTATAGCTAACACTGTATATGTGTATATATATTCAGCTTATCTATTATCTCAATCTATAACATTTAACTTGTTTGTTTATTTAATTTTAATTTGTTTAATTAATTTAATTTAACATTTAATTTGTTTAATTGTAATGGGCACAAAAATAAATACTAAACACTGATCAAGCAGCAAAAGTGAGCCCAGTGTAGACGTCCTCAAACCATTTGCAAAGAGGCCTTCCCTGGTGGCTCAGATAGTGAAAAATCCACCTGCAATGAGGGAGACCTGGGTTAGATCCCTGGGTTGGAAAGATCCTCCTGAGAAGGAAAAGGCAACCCCCTCCAATATTCTTGCCTAGAGAATTCCATGGCTCATCCATCCATCACAAAGAGTCCATGACAGGACATGACTATGCAACTTGACTAAACACCTGCAATTGTATGCAAAATTCTATGCATGTGTGTTTGCATATGTACTTGGGGAGTGGATGCAGACCTTTTATTGAAAATCCCTTTATTAAAGGGATGTTAAGACTCAAATGTTTAAGAAGCACTTTAAAGACTGATCACAAAACAATTGTAAAGTATTCTGGTTATGTTTTATACTTTTCCTTCACTCTGTTACACTTCAAAGAGCAGCACAGTAATAAGGAAAGAATTTCTGCCATTTAGGTAACATCTCTGAGTCTCAATGTAAAATAAGCATTCAGTAGAAGGATGACATTATATACCATACATGAAAGTACTTAGAAGAGTGCTTTAAAACTAGTACTTAGTAAGTACTAGTTTACTAGCACTAGTACATAGTAAGGCACCTCCCCCATTACTTGTTCTCAGTAGCATGCAAGCATACTGAAACCACATATACTGTCTTTAAAGTATTTGTAATGCTTACTATGCTTTTTTTTTTGTATAATTTTTATTTTTTTTTAATTTTTTATTTTTGGGGAGTGGGCGGGCCACTTCTATTGGTCTTTCACTTATTTATTTTTCATCCATCTTTGTTCTTCGGCCCATGTGGGCCTCCCATCGCGGTGGCCTCTGTTGTCGCAGAGCACCGGCTCTGGGCGCATGCGCTCCAGAGCTCCAGCTCGGTAATTGGACACATCGGTCCAGCCGCTCCGCGGCACGTGGGATCTTCCCAGGCCAGGGATCAAACCGGCGCCCCTTGCACTGCAAGGCGGTGTCCTTACCCACTGGACCACCAGGGAAGCCCCTTACTATGCTTTTTAATATGGATGAGGCAATATCCATTTAAGGGCATGCAAGTTCATAATAACTTTTCTTGCATATGACTATTTAAATGTACTTCCACTCTATTTAGTAGTATATACGGATTCTAAAATGGTACTCCCACACAGTTTAGAGCCTAACTTGGCTATTGGCTTCCCAGGTGGCGCAGTGGTAAAGAATATGTTTGCCAATGAAGGAGACGCAAGAGACACAGGTTTGATCCCTGGAGAGGGAAATGGCAACCTACTTCCTGCCTGAAAAAAATTCCATGGACAAAGGAGCCTGATAGGCTACAGTCCATATGGTCACAAAAAGTCAGAAACGACTGAGCAACTTGAACACACACACACACAACTTGGCTATTTAGCAGCTGGATACATACCCCTGGAACATAATAACTCATTTCTTCACTAAAATAAAACTGCTGAAACATCTGCTTTGCATATACATAGTTAGGCAGTGTATTATGAGTAGCAGGTAATAAAATAGTTGTTAGTCACAGACTCTGCTCTCTAGGGCTACTTTACAAGAGCAGATTACGTTCCAGTTAAAGGACAGACCAAAATAAAAGGTGCCATAGGAATTTAGACTAGGGAGAAGCACATCTGAAATAAGAAGGAAAGTGGGTAGATTTAAGAAGAAAGCTTCATGGAAGAAGCAGTATATGCGAGTAAGACTTCAACATGTAGCCAGGTGGGTGAACAGAACCAAGGAGACATACACCTTTGATATAATGGAGCACAAAATGGAACAAAGACCACTTGGTCTAGGCCAGTCATGGGGTAATTTAAGAGGATTAGTAACAAACAGAAAAAAATTCCAGGGACAGAGGAGCCTGGCGGGCTACAGTCCGTGGTATCACTAAGAGTCAGACATGACTGAGCATGCATGCATGATGATAACGAAGTTACTCATAACACTGACCACCCACAAGACTATATTTTTACATGACTGGAAAGCAACAGATTGATTTCAAATCTATCCTGTCAAAACCACAAAACATTCCTACAGTTCATTTAGCATCTAACAGTGCACACCCTTCTATGTGGTATTTCTCCTCCTTCTTAACACCAGGCAATTAATGTTTCCTTTCTCTGGAAAACATTTTTTAAAAAAGAAAATAAAGTCATAAATCAATTTCAGTCAGGATTTCACACAATTGTTTCTTCCTAAGGCTTTGAATTTAGAAACTTTCATCAGAAATTGCTTAAAGGTAACAAAGTCTAAATTCAGATATCCCTTAAATTTAATTATCTTACTCAGTAGTCCTAGAATAGGAAATTAATTTTCTAACTGGTTTTCTTTCTTTCCTAAAGGCTTCTCCAACCTGAATCCATGACTAACTGCAAGCATTTCACCTGTATAATCACTGGCAGGTATGACACTAGCTTAGGCAACACCAGTCTCCTAATACTGACCCATTTCTTGCCAAACAATTCAGATTCTTCAGAAACCAAGCAACAGATACTTAACCATCATTAGCATATTTCCCTGGATTACTCTTCAACATAACTATGTCTTAAAAATTACAGAAATTTTTATTGTACTTAAGATCAATGGCACTAACCTGTATGTCATAGACTATGGGCTTTTAAAAACAAATTATTATTTTAGACTGATTTTCCCTATTAGAATAATTATTCATATAGTTAAATATTTTACAATTAGGTGAGAAAGGTCATAAAATAAAGGATTTTGCTGTTCTAGTTCTTTGTTTCCCTGTCTCATTGATGTGCCTGTGTCAAAATTTTAGAATCTTGAAAATTTCATATTTCAAACCCAAACCACATTCAATGGGTAATAATAATGACAACAAGAAGCCAAAAATGTTTTTGCTCCAAAGGTTTCCATGATCCAGGTAACAGTTCCTGGAGTGGACCACTTGGAGTGGGAGCCCCCGTCTCTTCTGCCTCAAATACTGGAGATAGAAACAAAGAAACCAACTTAAACCTTTCGACAGGGTATTTATAAATAAAGGATTTTTCACTAGAAAACCAACAATGACATATAATAGAAGTAACATGATTTTGCAGAGCCAGTATCCTTGTATAAAAGCCATATTAAAAAAAAAAAAAAAAGGTAAGCAGAGGTCGATTTTATAGCTATAAACCTTGGCCCTCTTTTTCATTGGTCTTCTCTCTAGAGCTGTTCAAATTGCATGGCTCTGGAGTCAAACTTTTTCATTTCAAACGCAAAGATAACAAATCTCGTTTTAAATAGACTACTAGCCCACAGACACCACAGTGCAGCTTATGGCAACTGTTCTCGGTTGGTGAAGCAGCACTTTTGCAATTCCCATCACAGCCATCTTAACCATTTCACAGCGTATCATTCAAATGCACATCCCTAGGTGGGTCAAAGGATTGGGCATTTGAGTTCAGCAGCAAGGCGTTTGTGGGGAAATTCGAAATCTGAACCCCTCCAAACCTGAGGACGGCCCAAATAACCTTAATTTTCTAACTGGTTTTCTTTCTTTCCTAAAGGCTTCTCCAACCTGAATCCATGACTAACTGCAAGCATTTCACCTGTATAATCACTGGCAGGTATGACACTAGCTTAGGCAACACCAGTCTCCTAATACTGACCCATTTCTTGCCAAACAATTCAGATTCTTCAGAAACCAAGCAACAGATACTTAACCATCATTAGCATATTTCCCTGGATTACTCTTCAACATAACTATGTCTTAAAAATTACAGAAATTTTTATTGTACTTAAGATCAATGGCACTAACCTGTATGTCATAGACTATGGGCTTTTAAAAACAAATTATTATTTTAGACTGATTTTCCCTATTAGAATAATTATTCATATAGTTAAATATTTTACAATTAGGTGAGAAAGGTCATAAAATAAAGGATTTTGCTGTTCTAGTTCTTTGTTTCCCTGTCTCATTGATGTGCCTGTGTCAAAATTTTAGAATCTTGAAAATTTCATATTTCAAACCCAAACCACATTCAATGGGTAATAATAATGACAACAAGAAGCCAAAAATGTTTTTGCTCCAAAGGTTTCCATGATCCAGGTAACAGTTCCTGGAGTGGACCACTTGGAGTGGGAGCCCCCGTCTCTTCTGCCTCAAATACTGGAGATAGAAACAAAGAAACCAACTTAAACCTTTCGACAGGGTATTTATAAATAAAGGATTTTTCACTAGAAAACCAACAATGACATATAATAGAAGTAACATGATTTTGCAGAGCCAGTATCCTTGTATAAAAGCCATATTAAAAAAAAAAAAAAAAGGTAAGCAGAGGTCGATTTTATAGCTATAAACCTTGGCCCTCTTTTTCATTGGTCTTCTCTCTAGAGCTGTTCAAATTGCATGGCTCTGGAGTCAAACTTTTTCATTTCAAACGCAAAGATAACAAATCTCGTTTTAAATAGACTACTAGCCCACAGACACCACAGTGCAGCTTATGGCAACTGTTCTCGGTTGGTGAAGCAGCACTTTTGCAATTCCCATCACAGCCATCTTAACCATTTCACAGCGTATCATTCAAATGCACATCCCTAGGTGGGTCAAAGGATTGGGCATTTGAGTTCAGCAGCAAGGCGTTTGTGGGGAAATTCGAAATCTGAACCCCTCCAAACCTGAGGACGGCCCAATAACCTTAGGCTGAGACTGGCCAGCTCCCCTGGCTTTCTGATGGCCTGTGGGGAAAGCCTCTGGAAACTCCTGAGGCTTCGGGGGAATCCTAGGACAAACGCACCGCTTGCTTTTGCAGGAGGACTTGCCCCATACCCTACCCAGCCAGGTGTCTCACAATCTACTAAAAAAGCGTCAGGAAAACTGGAATAGACTGGCATTCACATTTCTACTTCCACCTATTCTTTGCACAGGAGCAAAATACCTTAGTTTTTCTCACACCCCAAAGGAATCTGCTGTCCTCGAAACCCGTCTGGTTAGCTGCAGCAAGTACAATGAAGCGAGTTATTAGAAACCATGTTGGTACTGGGCTGAAAGAATTTTTCATGCCATGCATTTGGGGGAAGAACACAGCGAACAATCCAAACGTGGTGCAGGGCAATGCCCTTTCTGAGTCCTTGACAAAATCAGTCATGGAAAAGAGGTAGTGGGCAGGGGCTGACAAGAGCTGGCGGGCGAATGGGCACAGCATGGGGGGAGGGGAATCAACCAAATGACTGACAAGAGGAATGAAGAGAGAAGTGGAGACAAGTCCTGCTCAACCCAAGCTGAACTCCAGGAAGCAAGTTTCACCTCTAATTGGAGACTCTCTCTAAGGGTTCCGATTTGAACTGAGTGTTTGACGTCGAAATGTGCACAGACCCATTCTGAGAACTCGAAAGGGAGCAGACGGAGGAAGGCAAAAGGAGAGAACGAAGATTTCCCATGACTTTTCCAGGCTGCTGCCAAAGGACCTGCTGCTCACAAACCAGAAAATACCCCAGCGAAGGTCGAAAGCAGCAACGTTCAAAGTGCAACTCAAAATTATTTTACGTTTTGAAGCCTCTTCAGTATCTGAGTCTGGCATCTTTAAAGCGTTCAGGGGCTGACCGCCCTCTTTGTTTGCCCAGAAGCCCCGCTCCTCGATCTCAGGCAATCGATTAACATTTCAATTCCAGCTGTTGCTCCTTCACCCCCATTGCAGACTGCAGCAGGTACAGTCCGCTTTTCTTCCCAGGGTATCACAAACCCCAGTAGTAACCCAGCGGGAAGCACCGCGCGGTGTGGCCGAGGCTAACAATAGCCGGGCGGCTTACCTTCTCCGGCCAGATTGAGTCAGCTCACGTCCGGGCGTTCGCCGCCCCGGGCCTGCAGTGCCGCCGCGCGGGGCCGAGCGTGGTCGGGTCTGCCGGCCCCCACCCCACCTGCCAGCTGCAGCAGCTGCTCCCGCCGCCGAGCTCCGGCCTCATGAAGTCATCCCCCGCCCCGGGCCGGACCGCCACATTCCGCGCCAGCCGCGGGGGGAGAAGGACCTCTCCAGGCGGCAGGCACCTGCGCCCGGAAGCTGCTCCAGACGACCGATCCCTTTCCCTGTTTTAGGATGATTTTCTATGAGTGCTTTCACAGAAAGAAGCGTGGCGAAAGGGTGGACCGAGAGAGAAGAGGCCCAGAGACTCTCCCTGCAGAGCGCCTCTGCTCCGAGCGCTCCCCCGTCCCTGCAGCCGCATGGACAGCTCCATGCCGCTGTGTGGATTTCCCACCCTCTTCATCTTCCTTATCAGTATTGTTCATTTCGCTGAATCGGACAGTGGGGGCTTAGCTTTTGAGATACAGTTCAAACGCTCCGAAAATGCTTTTAATTGGCAACTAGTTTTCTAAGGCCTTGGCAGTAGGCTTCATTTTCCCCCAGCGCGCGCGCGCGCACACACACACACACACACACACACACACACATCCCACAGGCACACGGACACACGATTACGTGCACGTACACACACAGACACACAGGCGAACCACTCAGTTATGAAAGCCGGGACTTCTCGCTCTCTTGCCTACGTCATGGATCAGGAAACTCCCAAAGGAGTGAAGTAGGACCGGCGAGAGAAAGCACTCAGGGGAAGCGAGTGAGGGGTGGCCCAGGATTTGGTGGCTGTTCAGGCGTGTACTTAGTGAACAGATGTTCCTCCTCTTAACACCCTCCCACCTTGCTCTAGGGACAGCTCTACCATTCAGAAACAAAGAAGCTGAATACCCATTAACAGATGGCATACCCCCCCAGCCCCCCAATCGATTAACATTTCAATTCCAGCTGTTGCTCCTTCACCCCCATTGCAGACTGCAGCAGGTACAGTCCGCTTTTCTTCCCAGGGTATCACAAACCCCAGTAGTAACCCAGCGGGAAGCACCGCGCGGTGTGGCCGAGGCTAACAATAGCCGGGCGGCTTACCTTCTCCGGCCAGATTGAGTCAGCTCACGTCCGGGCGTTCGCCGCCCCGGGCCTGCAGTGCCGCCGCGCGGGGCCGAGCGTGGTCGGGTCTGCCGGCCCCCACCCCACCTGCCAGCTGCAGCAGCTGCTCCCGCCGCCGAGCTCCGGCCTCATGAAGTCATCCCCCGCCCCGGGCCGGACCGCCACATTCCGCGCCAGCCGCGGGGGGAGAAGGACCTCTCCAGGCGGCAGGCACCTGCGCCCGGAAGCTGCTCCAGACGACCGATCCCTTTCCCTGTTTTAGGATGATTTTCTATGAGTGCTTTCACAGAAAGAAGCGTGGCGAAAGGGTGGACCGAGAGAGAAGAGGCCCAGAGACTCTCCCTGCAGAGCGCCTCTGCTCCGAGCGCTCCCCCGTCCCTGCAGCCGCATGGACAGCTCCATGCCGCTGTGTGGATTTCCCACCCTCTTCATCTTCCTTATCAGTATTGTTCATTTCGCTGAATCGGACAGTGGGGGCTTAGCTTTTGAGATACAGTTCAAACGCTCCGAAAATGCTTTTAATTGGCAACTAGTTTTCTAAGGCCTTGGCAGTAGGCTTCATTTTCCCCCAGCGCGCGCGCACACACACACACACACACACACACACACATCCCACAGGCACACGGACACACGATTACGTGCACGTACACACACAGACACACAGGCGAACCACTCAGTTATGAAAGCCGGGACTTCTCGCTCTCTTGCCTACGTCATGGATCAGGAAACTCCCAAAGGAGTGAAGTAGGACCGGCGAGAGAAAGCACTCAGGGGAAGCGAGTGAGGGGTGGCCCAGGATTTGGTGGCTGTTCAGGCGTGTACTTAGTGAACAGATGTTCCTCCTCTTAACACCCTCCCACCTTGCTCTAGGGACAGCTCTACCATTCAGAAACAAAGAAGCTGAATACCCATTAACAGATGGCTGTATGGCTTTCCTTCCTGAAGGAATGATCAGAATATTTTAGGAAGAATATAAGTATATATGCATATAAGCGCTCATATGTTTAAATTGGCCTCAGCTATTAAGTGGTATCTCACACTCTTTCATCGTCCCCCCTCCCTTCCTGTCCTAAGCTTTCCAGATCATTTTGGGGATTTGGAGAAAAGAAAAGAAAAAAAAAGCCAAAGATATGCTCTCTTTACAGCTGAACCAGCGTACCTTTTCCCAGTGTTGAGGCATTCCCAGTTAGAGGCTCTTAGACACTAGGTTTCTCTGTAAGTGAAAGTCTCGCATTCAACTTGCTCTTAGAATTCCCCATCACTGCAAGGAGATCAAACCAGTCAATCCTAAAGGGAATCAACTCTGAATATTCACTGGAAAGACTGAAGCTGAAGCTCCAATACTTTTGGATCTTTTGAAAGCTAGAACAACCTAATTCATTTCTCTGAGTTTCACTTTCATAAAATTACACAATAAATATTATCAAAGAGCAGGAGATATGTATCAAAAGATGTGTATAATCTGGATGGGAATATTACATCTCTAATTTCACTGACCCAGGATTGAAATTTACTATTTAGCATTTCCTTTAAATACAGATGCAGCCATTCTCCATTTTTAGAATGATTTTAGATGTATAGAAAATATTAGTATAGTGTTACTGAGTCCAAGCTCAGTCTTCTCACTACACAAAGGGCCAGTAAGTTTCGAGACAGGTGTTGAGGAAAGGAATAATGACTTTATTTAGAAAGTTTGCAGACCAATAAGATGGAAGGTTAATGTGTCAAAATATCCATCTGATCAGGGTCTGGATTCCAGATTCTTGGATAGAACACAGAGAGGGAGAAGGTAAGGAAGTAAAGTAAAAAGGCCATTAATCTCACAAATATCTCCTGGAATGACTAGCAAAGGGTAAAGATCTGTTAATTTCTTATTTTTTGCAGCCATTCTCAGGTGGACAGTGTCAAGAGGTTTCCCTGAACAAAGGCACCTTGGCTTAACATTCTGACAGAGGGGCAGGGTTCCCTAAGGCAGGCCATTATGTATAGACAGTATCCTTTTAGTAAACAAAGGCAACTAGAAGCAAAGGTTAAAGTAAAAGAAACAGATTCTTCCCTGTAACAACTGTATGGAGTTCTTCTATATCCCATTCCCAGTTTCTTCCATTATTAATACTTTGCTCTGGCATAGTAGCTTTGTTACAAGTAATGAGCCAACATTAATACAATAATATTAACCAGAGTGCGTACTTTATTCAGGGTCCTTTGGTTTCTTTCTCCATTCAGTTTCAGGCTTCCATCCAGAGGACACCACAGTAAGTTTAGTTGTCAAGTCCCTTAGGCACTTCCGGGCTGTGATAGTTTCTCAAGCTTTTTTTGTCTTTGATAACCTTGACAGTTTTAAGAACTAGTTATCAAGTATTTTGCAGCATACCTCACTAATGTAATCTGTCTAATGTTTTCCCATGATAAGACTGGGATTATCAGCTTCCTGGAGAAGGAAATGGCCACCCCCTCCAGTATTCCTGCCTGGAGAATCCCATGGACAGGGGAGCCTGGAGGGTTGTAGTCCGTGGGGTCGCAAAGAGTCAGAACCAACTGAAGCGACTTGACAGCAGCAGGAGAACAATCAGATAAGGTGCCGTTTTTATAGGATCATATCTAGGGTCCATGCTATCCATGTGATTTCACTTCTGATGTTGACCTTGATAACCTGGCTGAGGCAATGTCTCAGATTTCTCCACTGTAAAGTTACTCCTCCACCCCTTCCACACTACACTTACTGAAAGGAAGTCGCTATTTGAAGCCCACCCCAAAGGACTAGAGAGTTACCCTCTACCTTTTTTTTATTTGGCCACTTTTATTGGTCTTTCATTTATTTACTTTCATCCATCTTTGTTCTTTGGCCTGTGTGGGCCTCCCATCGCAGTGGCCTCTCTCTGCAGAGCACCGGTTCTGGGCACATGCCTTCCAGAGCTCTGGCTCGGTAATTGGACACATCGGTCCAGCCGCTCTGCGGCACGTGGGAGCCTCACAGGTCAGGGATCAAACCGGCGCCCCTTGCACTGCAAGGCGGTGTTCTTGCTCACTGGACCACCAGGGAAGACCCTACCCTCCACCTTTTAGAGGACAGAGTTTGTACATTAAATACTTGGAATTCTTCGGCATAGGGCATCTGTCTATTTTCCCCTGAAAGTGAAAGTGTTAGTCTCTCGAGTGTGTCCAACTTTTGCAACCCCCTGGACTGAAGCCCACCAGACTCCTCTGTCCATGGAATTCTCCAGGCAAGAATACTAAAGTGGGTTGCTGTTTCCTTCTCTAGGGGCTCTTCCGCACCCAGGGATCGGAGCTGTATCTCCTGCCTTGCAGGCAGATTCGTTACTGCCTGAGCCACTAGGGAAGCCCCAAATATTTTCTCTAGATGCTAATTCATTAAATTGTTTATTTATGAATATGCAGAGCGGCAATGGAGAAGTGAAAATGGAGAACAGTGTTACAGACATTGGTGTGAGGAAGAGGAATATGCTGTGGGACCAGGGGATCTCAAACAAGGACTGTAACAAACCGGAGGCGTGGGATGGGGCGGAGGATGGGGGGGCGTCAGGAAGAAGGAGACATATGTATACCTATGGTGGATTTGGGTCGATGTGCGGCAGTAACCAACAAAATGCTGTAAAATAATTACGATAAATAAAATTTGTATGGAATAAAAAAAATTAAAAATTTAAAAATTGTTTATTTTTATTGGTATAGACGCATGGATATTTATTTTATACTTTGGGTTATAATCCAACACTTCTTTATTTTGTTTTTTAAGTTGTTCCAGTTCTTACCATTAGGAGCTTTTTCTCTTGGTGCCTATGTTTCTTTGACATACTCCTTTCAGGAGCATGAGTGCGTGTCTGTTTATATGCCTGTGTACATGTGTTTAGCATGCATGTGTGTGAGTGCGGGTATGGTATGTTTAACACTGCCTGACAGTCTGGTATCACACACTGCTCATTTTGTATGTTTCTTGCTACAGTTTTAGAATCAGTCATTTCTTTAAGGAACCCTGATTCCTTTTATTAAGGAATGGTAATGGAAACAAGATCTGGGTTCTAGATTTGCTGGTTGTTAATGGGGCTGTTAATGTCGTTGAGGCTTTCTTAACAGAAAGCAAGCAAAGAAAAATAAATGTATACTAACCCATGTATACACACATGCCAATAAATTTTCTATATATAAAATTACCTATTGATATATCGGTTTCCCTGGCGGCTAATGGTAAAGAATCCACCTGCCAATGTAGGAGACATGGGTTCTATCTCTGGGTCCTCAAGATCCCCTGGAGAAAGAAATGACAACCCACTCCTGTATTCTTGCCTGGAGAATCCCATGGAGAGAGGAGTCGGGTGTGCTAGAGTCCATGGGATCCCAAAGAGTCAGACATGACTTAGCAACTGTACAACAAAATTGATATAGATATATATTAAACTGAGTGTATACTGATGCCTGCAGCTATAGTCCATTAACACTTAGATTTTAGCTTTCTCTTCTTATTTACTGTCAATTCGTATGTCAATATTGAGAAATGTGGCTTCCACCAGCCCCCACCTATTTAATCTTTCGGTTCCCATGTCTCAGAATTATTAATCCATGCCCCCAACATCACTATTTTTAAGTATAACAGTTGACAAAATCTGTTACATATTTTATTTAATGAGTTTAAATGCCCATACAATTTGTATATCACAAATTTGGGGTTTTAAATATTGCAATAACTGCATTTAAGAAATTAGTAATTAGGGGTCTTCCCTAGTGGTTCAGTGGGTAAAGAGTCCACCTTGCAATGCAAGGGGCACCGGTTCAACCCCTGACCTGGGAAGATCCCATGTGATGTGGAGCGGCTGGACAGGTGTGTCCAGTTGCGAGCCAGCACTCTGGAACGCATGCACCCAGAGGTGGTGCTCTGCTGTGAGACAGGCCACCTCGACGAGAAGCCCACATAGGCCAAGGAATAAAGATGGATGAAAATAAATTAAAAAAAAAAAACAATAAAAGAAGTCAAAATTTAAAAAAAAATAAAAATAAAAATTAGTAATTAGGGACTACCTTGGTAGTCCAGTGGTTAAGAATCTACCTGCCAGGGTTCCCTGGTGGTCCAGTGGGTAAGGACACCGCCTTGCAGTGCAAGGGGCGCCAGTTCGATCCCTGGCCCGGGAAGATCCCACATGCCGTGGAGCGGCTGGACCGATGTGTCCAATTACTGAGCCGGGGCTCTGGAGTGCATGCGCCCAGAGCCGATGCTCTGCGACAACAGAGGCCGCCACGATGGGAGGCCCACATGGGCCAAAGAAAAAAGATGGATGAAAACTAGATAAATGAAAGACCAAGAGAAGTGGCCCGCCCACCCCTTTCCTCCCCAACCCGCCCCCTCCAATAAATAAATAAATAAATAAAATCTTAAAAAAAAAAAAAAATCTACCTGCCAATACAGGGGGCAAGGGTTCAATCCCTTGTCTGGGAAGATACTACATGCCACAGAGCTATTAAATGCCACAACTACGGAAGCTTGCGTGCCCTAGAGTTCATCCCCTGCAATGAGAGAAGCCACAACAAATAGGAGCCAGCACACCACAACTAGAGTATCCCCATGTTCACTGCAATGAAAGAGATCTTGTGCACACAGCAACAGAGACCTAATGCAGCCAAAGATAAATAAATTTCTTTAGAAATTAAAAAAATGGTAATTAGGGCTTCCCTGGTGGTCCAGTGGGTAAAGACACCACCTTGCAGTGCAAGGGGCACCGGCTCGATCCCCGGCCTGGGAAGATTCCATGTGGTGAGGAGATGCTGGTCCGATGTGTCCAACTACGGTGTCTGAGCTCTGGAGTGCATGCACCCAAAGCCAGTGCTCTGCAGTGAGAGAGGCCACTGCAATGGGAGGCCCACACAGGTCAAAGAGCAAAGATGGATGAAAATGGATAAATGAAAGACCAATAGAAGTGGCCGCCCCCCCCTTTCCTCCCCAACCCGCCCCCTCCAATAAATAAATAAATAAATAAAATCTTAAAAAAAAAAAAAAAATCTACCTGCCAATACAGGGGGCAAGGGTTCAATCCCTTGTCTGGGAAGATACTACATGCCACAGAGCTATTAAATGCCACAACTACGGAAGCTTGCGTGCCCTAGAGTTCATCCCCTGCAATGAGAGAAGCCACAACAAATAGGAGCCAGCACACCACAACTAGAGTATCCCCATGTTCACTGCAATGAAAGAGATCTTGTGCACACAGCAACAGAGACCTAATGCAGCCAAAGATAAATAAATTTCTTTAGAAATTAAAAAAATGGTAATTAGGGCTTCCCTGGTGGTCCAGTGGGTAAAGACACCACCTTGCAGTGCAAGGGGCACCGGCTCGATCCCCGGCCTGGGAAGATTCCATGTGGTGAGGAGATGCTGGTCCGATGTGTCCAACTACGGTGTCTGAGCTCTGGAGTGCATGCACCCAAAGCCAGTGCTCTGCAGTGAGAGAGGCCACTGCAATGGGAGGCCCACACAGGTCAAAGAGCAAAGATGGATGAAAATGGATAAATGAAAGACCAATAGAAGTAGCAAAAAATAAATAAAAAAGTAATTAGTTTCATTTGAAATTCTATGTATTATATTTTATACATTTGAAAGGGTTATTTTAAGAAGACTTAAATGGGCTGCTCCAGATTGTCAAAGGGATTCATACTAAGAAGAAGGTTAAGATCCCAACTGCAAGAAGATTAAATGTTAAGATGAAGATGAGAAGATGAGGGGAACCAGAAGACCAGGATGATGCTGAAGGTCAGGACTTTTGTAGTTGAAGAGACTGGGGGTTGGATCCTTCCATTCACATCCTGATTTTGTCTCAATTTTGAAATAAGGAGAACACTGGCTATTACATAGACTTGTCCATAGAGTCAAGTAGATGTTTAATCTTGTCTTTGAATTTGTGTGAGGCAGTGTGGGTTAAGGGTGGTAATATGGGACGTAATATACAGTATTGTCCTTCCTGCTATAGAATTCTCTGAAGTCAGACTTACTGAAGTTTCTCATAATACTTTAAGTTCCTTCATCCATCAAAGTACTTTTGCTAGGGACTTTTCTTTTTAATTGGAAGATAATTGGTAAATGTATTGTATTGGCTTCTACTATACATCAACATGAATCAGCTACAGGTGTAACATATGTCCCCCTTCCCCCATCTCTCACCTCAGTCCCCGCCTGCCAGTGTTGTTACAGAGCACTGGATTAAACTCCTTGTGTCACACAGCAAATTCCCACTTGCTGTCTATTTTGCATATGGTAATGTATATAAGTGAAATTTGCTCAGTCGTGTCCAACTCTTTGAGACCCCATGGACGAGCCATGGAATTCTCCTCACAGGAATACTGGAGTGGATAGTTGTTTCCTTCTTCAAAGGATCTTCCCAACCCAGAGATTGCACCCAGGTCTCCAGCATTGCAGGTGAATTCTTTACCATCTGAGCCACCAGAGAAGCCCAAGAATACTGAGTGTGTTGCCATTTCCTTCTCCAGAGGATCTTCCCAACCCAGCAATCCAACCGGGGTATCCTACATTGCAGGCAAATTCTTTATCAGCTGAGTTACCAGGGAATCCTTGTGTATTTCTCCATACTATTCACTCAATTCTCTCATCCCTCTCCTTCCTCCAATGTATCCACAAGTCTGTTCTCTATGTCTGTGTCTCCATTGCTGCCCTGCAGATGGGTTCATCAGTACCATATTTCTAGATTCCATATGTGTAGGTTAATATACAATATAGCTACTTCTCTTTCTGACTTCACTCTGTGTAATAGGAAGACTTAAATGGGCTGCTCCAGATTGTCAAAGGGATTCATACTAAGAAGAAGGTTAAGATCCCAACTGCAAGAAGATTAAATGTTAAGATGAAGATGAGAAGATGAGGGAACCAGAAGACCAGGATGATGCTGAAGGTCAGGACTTTTGTAGTTGAAGAGACTGGGGGTTGGATCCTTCCATTCACATCCTGATTTTGTCTCAATTTTGAAATAAGGAGAACACTGGCTATTACATAGACTTGTCCATAGAGTCAAGTAGATGTTTAATCTTGTCTTTGAATTTGTGTGAGGCAGTGTGGGTTAAGGGTGGTAATATGGGACGTAATATACAGTATTGTCCTTCCTGCTATAGAATTCTCTGAAGTCAGACTTACTGAAGTTTCTCATAATACTTTAAGTTCCTTCATCCATCAAAGTACTTTTGCTAGGGACTTTTTTTTTTAATTGGAAGATAATTGGTAAATGTATTGTATTGGCTTCTACTATACATCAACATGAATCAGCTACAGGTGTAACATATGTCCCCCTTCCCCCATCTCTCACCTCAGTCCCCGCCTGCCAGTGTTGTTACAGAGCACTGGATTAAACTCCTTGTGTCACACAGCAAATTCCCACTTGCTGTCTATTTTGCATATGGTAATGTATATAAGTGAAATTTGCTCAGTCGTGTCCAACTCTTTGAGACCCCATGGACGAGCCATGGAATTCTCCTCACAGGAATACTGGAGTGGATAGTTGTTTCCTTCTTCAAAGGATCTTCCCAACCCAGAGATTGCACCCAGGTCTCCAGCATTGCAGGTGAATTCTTTACCATCTGAGCCACCAGAGAAGCCCAAGAATACTGAGTGTGTTGCCATTTCCTTCTCCAGAGGATCTTCCCAACCCAGCAATCCAACCGGGGTATCCTACATTGCAGGCAAATTCTTTATCAGCTGAGTTACCAGGGAATCCTTGTGTATTTCTCCATACTATTCACTCAATTCTCTCATCCCTCTCCTTCCTCCAATGTATCCACAAGTCTGTTCTCTATGTCTGTGTCTCCATTGCTGCCCTGCAGATGGGTTCATCAGTACCATATTTCTAGATTCCATATGTGTAGGTTAATATACAATATAGCTACTTCTCTTTCTGACTTCACTCTGTGTAATAGGCTCAAGTTTCATCCACCTCATTAGAAGTAACTTGAATGCATTCTTTTTTTATAGCTGAGTAATATTCCCTTGTATGCATGTACCACAATTTCTGTGTGTATTCATCTGTCAGTGGGCATCTAGGCTGGTTCTATGTCCTAGTGGTTATAAAAATTGTTGCAAAGAATATTGGGGTACACTCTTTGACATGCATCACAGGAAGATCCTCTTTGACCCACCTCCTCAAGATAGAAACAAAATAGATACAAAAACAAAAGTAAACAAATAGGACTTCATTAAACTTAAAAACTTCTGTATACCACAGATAGCAATAAACAAGATTAAAAGACAATTGCAGAATGGAAGAAAATACTTGCAAACAAAAGAACTGATAGAGAATTAACTTTCAAAATATACAGGCAACTCATTCAGCTCGATACCAGAAAAACAAACAACTCAATCAAAAAATGGGCGGAGGACCTAAACAGACATTTTTCCAAAAAAAAAAAAAAAAACAAAAACCATACAGAGGGCCAACAAAAACATGAAAAAATGCTCAATATTGCTCCTTATTAGAGAAATGCAAATCAAAATTACAATGAGGTATCACACATCACACCGTGCATAATGGCCATCATCAAAAAATTCTACAAGTGATAATGCTGGAGAGGATGTGGAGAAAGGGAAACTCTCCTACATTGTTGATTAGAATGTAAATTGATGCAGCCACTATGGAGAACAGTATGGGGATTCCTTAAAATTCTAGGACTAGAACTACCATATGATCCAACAATCCCCACTACTGGGCATATATCCTAAGAAATCCACAACTGAAAGAGATGCATGTACATCAGGTGATTTTTACTCATAGAAGACCGTCAGTGTTGAGGCTGCTAGGGGAAAACAAACATTAAATATGTTCAATGGCAGGAATTAACTGCTTCAGATACTATCCACGGCAAGAGGAATAAGGAAACGGAAACTTCTATCCCTCTCTTCCTCCAATGTATCCACAAGTCTGTTCTCTATGTCTGTGTCTCCATTGCTGCCCTGCAGATGGGTTCATCAGTACCATATTTCTAGATTCCATATGTGTAGGTTAATATACAATATAGCTACTTCTCTTTCTGACTTCACTCTGTGTAATAGGCTCAAGTTTCATCCACCTCATTAGAAGTAACTTGAATGCATTCTTTTTTTATAGCTGAGTAATATTCCCTTGTATGCATGTACCACAATTTCTGTGTGTATTCATCTGTCAGTGGGCATCTAGGCTGGTTCTATGTCCTAGTGGTTATAAAAATTGTTGCAAAGAATATTGGGGTACACTCTTTGACATGCATCACAGGAAGATCCTCTTTGACCCACCTCCTCAAGATAGAAACAAAATAGATACAAAAACAAAAGTAAACAAATAGGACTTCATTAAACTTAAAAACTTCTGTATACCACAGATAGCAATAAACAAGATTAAAAGACAATTGCAGAATGGAAGAAAATACTTGCAAACAAAAGAACTGATAGAGAATTAACTTTCAAAATATACAGGCAACTCATTCAGCTCGATACCAGAAAAACAAACAACTCAATCAAAAAATGGGCGGAGGACCTAAACAGACATTTTTCCAAAAAAAAAAAAAAAAACAAAAACCATACAGAGGGCCAACAAAAACATGAAAAAATGCTCAATATTGCTCCTTATTAGAGAAATGCAAATCAAAATTACAATGAGGTATCACACATCACACCGTGCATAATGGCCATCATCAAAAAATTCTACAAGTGATAATGCTGGAGAGGATGTGGAGAAAGGGAAACTCTCCTACATTGTTGATTAGAATGTAAATTGATGCAGCCACTATGGAGAACAGTATGGGGATTCCTTAAAATTCTAGGACTAGAACTACCATATGATCCAACAATCCCCACTACTGGGCATATATCCTAAGAAATCCACAACTGAAAGAGATGCATGTACATCAGGTGATTTTTACTCATAGAAGACCGTCAGTGTTGAGGCTGCTAGGGGAAAACAAACATTAAATATGTTCAATGGCAGGAATTAACTGCTTCAGATACTATCCCACGGCAAGAGGAATAAGGGAAACGGAAACTTAAAAAGTGCGCTGAAAAATGTCTTATGTCAACATATTGCGTTTGAATCTGTCTTCTTGGAACTTGACATACACCAGTATGCCAGATAATATAATTTAATGAATAATGGCTGGGGTGAGGTGAGATAGACCAAATTTTTAGCCTATGACTTTTCACTGTACAATCATTTCTTGCTTCTGTTGTTATTGTCAAAAAAAAATCTTTAGATTGTGTCTTTGAGGTCTGAAACACTTCCTTTCTGATATTCTGGAATTAGAGATCTAAGGGCAAAATGAGTTTTCACAATGGACAGGCAGTTTGAAACCTGAGCCTTGGTATCTGAAGCATCAAAACCACTGCTTTGAGTTTCCTTTCAGAAGAGATTCATTTAAATGCAAATACACTATCCTGAAAAGTAACCCTGTATCTAGTATCTCATTAACAGACATTAACAATTTAGTAGAGATTAGCCTCTCAGATTTATTATGGAGAGGAGTTGCCAGGGTGATTTGGCCCAGGCATTCATCACTTACTGACTGCCAGGTCTCCTGCCCTCATCACTACCCAGGGTCACTGCCTAAAGCTGGGGACTTAGTTTACTAGGAAAGAATTGAGCGCTTAGTGCATGACCATCAATATTGTTTTACATACTTTAGACTTATGAGAAAGGATAGGAGGAAAATTTCTATAATAATAGTACTTTCGTGTGTGTTGGGTGATAACAGCTCAGCTTAGGCTGATTAACCTAAATTTTTGAAATTCTTAAAATTCTTTAAAATTTTTAAAATTCTTAAAATGTTTTCATAAAGTATATCATGTAAATTATGCACAAATGTGGTTCAGGGATAGCAAATCTATAATAACAGAAATAAAATGGTATTCAGGTAATGATAGGCATGCAAAAATTTCTTTCATTCATACAACAGCACTGATATAGGAGTATTGGAAAATTAACATTCGTCTGAAGATTGGAATTTGATATTGAGTATCTACAGCAGAAATAGGAAAATGAAAGAAGGGACGTGATTACAAACAGAATAGCAACTGTTTTTTTTTTTTTTTTTTTTTTTTTTAGAGATTGCTAAGAATTCACGCTCTTTTTATGGTAAGGAGCTGACAAATAATACCATACCTATATAATACAGAAAGTATTCTGTAATTGGAATTCTAGGCTTAATTGTGAAATATATATTTACTTAAGTAAGAAGCTTGCTAAATGATATATGATACATCCAATAGTGTGGTATAACTAATTCTCAAATAAACTATTTTAAAAAAATCATCTTGTGAAGTCATGAAATAAAACAATCTAGGTAATGCTCTTTAATTTCTTTTTAACTTTTATTTTACTTTTAACTTTTACAGAGCTTTGTTGTTTACAGATATGTTTGTTCCCAGATTACCCATATGTACATCCCCCCTTTCCCACCTCTCCCGACCATCACACAGCACCCCTGAAGGATCTCCTTTTAATGCTCTTTAAATTTTTTAACTTTACATTTTAAAAGAACCTGACAAAACTAAAACCCAAATCCCTTCTGGAGAAAAGTACACTTTGAAGAAAACTTTTCTACTATAATGGATTGTGTACATGGTACTCAGTCTCCTTGGTAGTGTCCGACACTTTGTGTCCCTATAAGATGGTAACCCACTAAACTCCTTTGTCCATGGGATTCTCCAGGCAAGAATATTGGTGTGGGTTGTCATTTCCTTCTCCAGGGGATCTTTTCCAGACATGGATCAAACTCACACCTCCTTCACATCTTCTGCATTATAGGTGGATTCCTTATTGCTGAGCCACTGGGAAATAAAGAATTGGGGCGAGACACTGGGGGAGCCCAATTGATAGATTATTAAATAGTATTCATAAATAATTATGTCTCTGTTTTTTCCAATCAAATTTAAACCAATAAAAAGAGGAAATTTAAATCTGATTAAAAAGTAAGTTTCAGTGACATGTGTTTGGTCATCAGGCAAGTTGCTATCCATTCATTCAGCAGATACTGAAGGAACATCTAACTTGTGCTGCTGTTCTAGACACACGAGATATAGGAGTGAACAAATAAATGTCATCTTTATAGATCTTACTTTTCAGTAGAAGGAAATGACCATAAATACCTAAATATAGTCTGCTAGTTGGTAGAAAGGACCATGAAGGAACAGCATAATGATGTAAGGGTTCGGTCAACTATATAGGGTGGCTAGAGAACATCTGAGCAGAGATCTGAAAGAAGTGAGAGGGCAAGCTATTTGAATACATGGATGAAAGAGGCTTGGCATATGCAGGTGGTTGAGCTTGTATTTTATGTGTTCCAGAGACTGGGAAGTTAGTTTGTTTGTAGTGAAATAAAGGAGAAATTGTTAATAAAATAAGGTTAAAAAGCTGGACGAACAAAAAGTTGTCTAGGGCCTTTTAGGCAGTTGTCAAAGAGAAAACTTTAGAGGGTTAAGAGTTTGTTTTTGAACAAACTGTACTTGTGATGCCTATCAGATCATAGTGTATATGTGAAATAGGCAAATTGGATTCTCTTGTCTAAAATTCAGCAGCAACAGATATCATGACTGTAGGTGGAAATTTGTAAATCATCATGGTATGTAACGTATTTAGATTTAAAGATGAAATCACTCTATAAGAAGGTATAGGCAGAGACAAAATGATGTTGAAGGACTGAACCATGAGACACTTCAGTATCTAGTGAATCTGACAAAGGATAGAAGTGAGAAGGGAGGTAAGAAGAATTGTCTCATAAGCAAGTGTAGGTGTTAGAAGGAAGAGTGGTGATTAATCGTACTAGCGGATTAAGATGAGAACTGATAATATAGGACTAGGCAGTATAGGCACCACTAATAACCTTGAGAAGAATAGTTTCTGTATGGAGGAGAGGACAAAAACAGATAAGAGGGAGAAAAAAAATGGAAAAAGGAGCTGCCTTTTTTGAGTAGTTCGCTATAAAGAGAAGCAGAACAATCCGGCAATGATTAGTACTGGATATGGGAACAAAGAAAGAATTCTTTTTTTTCTTTTCCCCATTAAGCCTCTTTTTAATTTATTTATTTTCATCTGTCTTTTTATTCTCTGGCCTGTGTGGGCCTCCCATTGCATTGGCCTATCTGATTGCAGAGCACCGGCTCTGGGCGCATGCGCTCCAGAGAGCTGGCTTGTAATGGGACACACTGGTTCAGCTGCTCGGCAGCACATGGGATCTTCCAGGGCCAGGGATCGAAAAGATGCCCCTTGCACTGCAAGACGGACTCTTTAACTACTGGACTACCAGGGAAGCCCCAAAGAAAGAATTCTTATTCCTTCGAGATGGTTGGCATTGTCTTTGTGGCTGATGAGAATGTACGGTAGAGGACAACTAATGGAACAGTCAGGGAAGAGGAGATGCAGTAGAAGAGAAATCCCTGATGCTGGAAAGAGGGCAGAGATCCAGAGTAGAATTGTTTCACCTTAGAACAGAATACAAACATGTCTTCCGCTAGAGTCAGAGGGAAGGCAGGTAGACTCAGGTACGGAGGTAGATTTGATATTTGAAGTTCATGGAATTCTCTTCTGATTCCTCCTGTATTCTCAGTGAAATAAAAAGCAGCTCAGAATTTAGAGATGAAGACATGTTATAGATGCAAAGAAAGAGAACTTATGAAATTGTTGTCCAGGACAGGAGAAAAGAGGACTGACTAAGCGGTCAGTTTTCTAGTAAGTACTTAGAGTAAGTGAATGTGAATTTAAATGAGACCAATTAGTAAGGTTGCTCTTTTTTTTTTTTTTTTCTTCTCCAGCCACGTTTATTTATTTGGCACAGATGATGAATTGGGTTAAGGTTCTATTTCACTAGGGCGGGCGTTTTGAATGGCCAATACCAACTGAGAATGAGGGCCAAGGGACTTCACAGAGTCTAGGTGGAAGTGACTCTAATGGTCGACCATGTGTTCTAATCAGGGTAAGCAGAGAACTTGGAAATAAGGCCTTGAGTGTTACGCTATACACTGGATCACAGGAGCTGAAAATCCTGACTGTTAATGGTGTGGTAAGAACAAACGTAGAAACTCCACTCTGTTACGCAGGAATTCTCCATGTTTCTTTCAGCTGAATTCCTGTCTGTAATTTCTTGACCCTTACGTCAATGACATTATCTGAGGTGAGGTATGCATTTTTGATAAAGTCTTTTAGAAATGGAATTTGCAAGATGGCTTTTATCTTAAAGTTGTTAGAAAAGAAATAAGTATAATAGAGCTTGCAGTGTTTTCAAATGCTTTGTTCATCTCTAAAGAGACATTTGTCTTTTATACCTAGTTCTAACCTCCTGATATTCTTCCTGTGGCATTAAAAATAAGAGTGAAATGCAAAAGTTAAACAACTATATTATCTTCAAAGAGATATGTAACATGTTGTCTTTTAATACTAGCCAAATCTTGCTACTTATACCATTTCCATTTTTTCTCCTCAACGTGAGTAGTTTGTTACTAGGTCTCTCTTCATCGTATGAGATATGTTTGCCCCCTTGTGGATAATTCTGGAACTGACACAGTGAATTTTTTTCTTGGTTATATTAGGGAAAAAATACAGTGTAAGATATTGTGGTCAGTGGAAATTCTTTTGAAAGAAATATTGAGGCTGATCAAAATAGGTTGAAATCACTAGGTGTTTTTAACCTTTTTCCATTAGTTTTAAAATTTGGGATTATGTTAGGACTCACACTTTGAATCTGGAATAATATGATAGGTTTAAACGTCAAAAGGTTTAAATGTTGACTTTTTTTTAAAGATATGAGAACACAAAATTATGAAGAAAGTTCATTTCACACTTATTTAAATATTAAAATGCTTAGTGTTTTAAACTTAACTCAGAAGGTTTTTCTCAATTTAAGATTATATAAATATGAATAAAGGAAAGCCTGCCAATGATTAATCTTCACTAGCTGCATACAGAATTATACAAGTTATGAGAAAAAGCCAATTCTTAGGGCTGTGTGAACATCAATGAGTCTGACTTTCCCTTAAGTGCTTTCCTTAACATACTAGAAACAATAACTTCAATGTGCTGAACTAGATATTATGACTTACGTGCTTGGCACTGTTTTAGCTTCAAGGAATAAGGCTCAGTGTCTTTCCTCAAAGGAATCTGAGTTGATTTAAAGACAAATATTGCAATTAAGTGTAGCAAATTCCACTTTAGAAGTTACTGATTGAAAATATAAATTAATATAATTCCTGTCTTACGTCAATGACATTATCTGAGGTGAGGTATGCATTTTGATAAAGTCTTTTAGAAATGGAATTTGCAAGATGGCTTTTATCTTAAAGTTGTTAGAAAAGAAATAAGTATAATAGAGCTTGCAGTGTTTTCAAATGCTTTGTTCATCTCTAAAGAGACATTTGTCTTTTATACCTAGTTCTAACCTCCTGATATTCTTCCTGTGGCATTAAAAATAAGAGTGAAATGCAAAAGTTAAACAACTATATTATCTTCAAAGAGATATGTAACATGTTGTCTTTTAATACTAGCCAAATCTTGCTACTTATACCATTTCCATTTTTTCTCCTCAACGTGAGTAGTTTGTTACTAGGTCTCTCTTCATCGTATGAGATATGTTTGCCCCCTTGTGGATAATTCTGGAACTGACACAGTAAATTTTTTTTCTTGGTTATATTAGGGAAAAATACAGTGTAAGATATTGTGGTCAGTGGAAATTCTTTTGAAAGAAATATTGAGGCTGATCAAAATAGGTTGAAATCACTAGGTGTTTTTAACCTTTTTCCATTAGTTTTAAAATTTGGGATTATGTTAGGACTCACACTTTGAATCTGGAATAATATGATAGGTTTAAACGTCAAAAGGTTTAAATGTTGACTTTTCTAAAGATATGAGAACACAAAATTATGAAGAAAGTTCATTTCACACTTATTTAAATATTAAAATGCTTAGTGTTTTAAACTTAACTCAGAAGGTTTTTCTCAATTTAAGATTATATAAATATGAATAAAGGAAAGCCTGCCAATGATTAATCTTCACTAGCTGCATACAGAATTATACAAGTTATGAGAAAAAGCCAATTCTTAGGGCTGTGTGAACATCAATGAGTCTGACTTTCCCTTAAGTGCTTTCCTTAACATACTAGAAACAATAACTTCAATGTGCTGAACTAGATATTATGACTTACGTGCTTGGCACTGTTTTAGCTTCAAGGAATAAGGCTCAGTGTCTTTCCTCAAAGGAATCTGAGTTGATTTAAAGACAAATATTGCAATTAAGTGTAGCAAATTCCACTTTAGAAGTTACTGATTGAAAATATAAATTAATATAAGTGGGAACCTGCTGGTAATCTCTTCAGCATCATCATTATTGTCGCCATCATGTCAGTAACAAATGGATATTTTTGCCAGGTAGTCAAATAAGCTCTTTATATGTAGCATCTACATGCTTTCTGTCATTCCCCCTATGAGTTCAATATTGTAATTACTCTCATTTTACACACACAAAAATGAAATTTGTTCAAATCTAAGTCTGTGCACTTTCAACTCCTTGCTCTGACCTTCTGTGCTTAACGGGCTAGGTGATTTGTTCATGTTAATGACTCAAATATTGATTGATAATCTTAATAATCCCATATGAGTTAAAGATTAATCATCTACTTTGAGGTTTTGATGCTGTTTAGTGAATGCACTTAAGTCCCAATAGGTGAAAAATAAAAGTGAGAAATGCAAAAAAAAAAATTGATAATAAAAATTTGTATGTGTGTGTCTGTTGGGAACAAAGAATCCTTTGAATGTCTTATTTCTTAGTAGATATCAAGATTTGTCATGCGCATTGCTAGGTGGCATCATTGATGCTGCCCCTAAGCCCTGCAACAAGGTAATATTATAGATGTACAAAAAGAAAATTCACATTTCCTGCATGTTATAGATCAGTCCATACCAAGATCACTTTTTAAGTAGTTTGGAACTTCCCTCATGGTCCAGTGGTTAGGACTCCATGCTTCCACTGCAAGTGCCTTGAGTATGATCCCTAGCTGGGGGATCTAGAATCCCACATGCTGCGTGGCACAGGCAAAAGAAAAAAAAAAGAATGAAGTAATTTGTTCTTTTTTTTTTCCTTCTGGGAATTTATTTATTTATTTTTAAATTTTTATCTTACTTTTTATTTTACAGAGTTTTGTTGTTTACAGATACATATTATCCCAGATTAGTCATATGTATAACCCCTGCATCCCACCCCTCCAGGCCGTCGCACAGCACCCCTGTAGGATCCCCTTTGCAGAATGAAGTAATTTGAATTTTTAATTGTTTTTATCAATTAGAGCATATGAATCCTGTTAGGTGAAGAATTATTGGTTGATTGAACCCATTATATTTGAATCCTTTACAGAAAATAGTGAACAACTCCTTTTAGGCTTAAAATATCACATTCAGCAAAAGTTATTATGCTGAAGAAAGTGTCAAGTCAGTGAAGTGTTTGGAATCTAAAACACATAAGAGGTAACTGAAGGAACTGGGAAGAGATGGGGTGAGATGAGACTGGGAAGGAACGTGGGGTGGCTCTAAACTATTTTAGGAGTTGTCCTATGAAAAAGAAATTAGACTCTCCCGCTGAAGATTTTAGACCAATTAGTCCAGTTTAGACTGATACAAGAACGAACATTTTAACAAGGAGAAACATTCAACAATTTTAAAAGTTCTGCATTTTATAATCATGAGCTCCCTGTCACTGAAATGCTTTTACAGAGGTTGAAATTACAAAGTCGGAAAAGTAAGAGACTTTACAGTGAGAAAATTCTATGGTTTTCAATACCTCATAAATTTATAGTTCATGCATTCCAATCCATTGTGACACCTGAGTATATGATGTCTTGAAATGGCCATTCAAAGTTGTCTCCTATGCCACACTCTCTGAATGTTCAGATTTGTTGTTGTTTAATCACTAAGCCATGCCCAACTCCTTTGCAACCCCATGGGCTATAGCCTGCCAGCCTCCTCTGTCCATGGGGCTTCACAGGCAAGAATACTGGAGTGGGTTGCCATTTCCTACTCCAGGGGATCTTCCCAACCCAGGGATCAGACGTGTCTCCTGCATTGGCAGGTGGATGCTTTATTGCTAAACCAACAGGGAAGCCCTAATATTAGGACTGGTCCTGTGTAAATCTTATTCCCATTGAATTAGTACTATTTCTAAACAAGCAGCTTTCTTCCATAAGGAAACGAAAGGGAATCAGAAATATTCTAAGTTTTTATTACACTGTGTTAACAGAATTTTGTTTATTAAAAACTTCAAACATAGCAGTATAAGTTTCCATGTAACCTTTACTCAGATTTCCCAAATGTTAGCATTTTATATTATTATTGTAAATTATTAAAACCAGGAAGTTTACATTGTCACAAGTCTACTAGTGACTTTATAGATTCTCATTCAAAGATTACCTATTGGGGCTTCCCTGGTGGTCCAGTGGGTAAAGAGTCTGCCTTGCAGTGCAAGGGGCACCGGTTTGATCCCTGGTCCAGGAAGATCCCACCTGCCATAGAGTGGCTGAGCTGGTGTGCCCAATTATGAGCCAGCACTCTGGAGCGCATGCACCCAGAACCAGTGCTCTGCAAAGAGAGAGGCCATTGCAATGGGAGGCCCACACATGCAGATGAATAAAGATGGATGAAAAATAAATAAAAATTTAAAAATCAATAAAGAGAGACCAAATTTAAAAAAAAATGAAGATTGTAAGTCTACTTTTAAAAAAAAAGATTACCTATTGCCTCGTGGTCCAGATTCAAATCTAGGATCCTTTATTGCATTTGTTTGTCATTTTTCCTCTTTCAGGGTTGACTACCTTTAGGATTAACTGGCTTGATCTCCTTGTAGTCCAAGGGATTCTCAACAGTCTTCACTAACTCATAGGACATGAGTTTGAGCAAGCTTTGGGAGATGGTAAAGGACAGGGAATCCTGGTGTGCTGGAGTCCAGGGGGGTCACAAAGACTTGGACATGACTGAGCAACTGAACAACAACATGTCCTCTTTCTTCTCTAAATTTAGCATAGTTCCTCTGTCTTTTATGACCTGGAAGAAATGGAAAACGCTAGCCAGGTATTTTATAGAAATGTTTTCAAATCAGATTAGTTTTTATATTTTCTCACGGTTAGACTGAGGATATACATTACTTGACCTGCATGCTTCAGGAGAGATGCTTATGCTTTTCAGTGTACTACAGTAAAAGTGCAAGAAATCTGTATATCTCATTATTGGTGGTACTAATTTTGAAGACTTGGCTATAATAATAGCTGCAAAATTATTTTTCCTTTTGCAATTTTTTGAGATTATTCAAATATTCTCTTTCTTGTTTAAATTTTCCACACTAATTTTAAACATACATCAATAGTTTTTGGCTCCTACAATGATCACTTTCTATTCTAGTCATTCCCTCTACATTTATTAACTACAATTTGCCTGTAAGGAAGAGCCATTCCTTCTCCTTCATCTAGATATCTATTTGGTTAATTGCTATATATATCGCTGCTGTTTAGCTGCCCAGTCGTGCTCTACTCTTTGTGACTTCAGCACACCTGGCCTCTCTGTCCCTCACCATCTCCCAAAGTTTTGTGAACTTGTGGATATTAATTTTATTCTATTGGCTAAAATCCATCATTATCATTAATTATTTTGTTTCTCAAAGTGTTCCATGTGTGATTACTGGTACTCCTTCAAGCGCTTCTATTTCTCCTAAAATTCTTGGAGTAATATCTTACTTTCTGGCACTATAAAATGCTTCAAGTCCATGTCTTACTCTCTTCTGTCTCAGCCTTGAATTAGCCTTTCTTCCACGGAGTCCTTACCCTTGCATCAATAATGGTATTTAGAAACCAGAATCTTGGTGTGAGGTGGACTCATTGCTGACTGTGCTACCCTATTGTCTCTTCATGGGACAGAGTTAAGAACATACATATGAATACATAAACACGCACAAATATCTCTGTTTTCATATTATCTATCTGGGTGTGTATATATATATATACACATATCTATCTGTCTATTCATCTACTTGCAGAAACCTTCTGCAATGCAGGAGCCATAGGAGATGAGGGTTCAATCCCTGGGTAGAGAAGATTCCCTGGAGAAGGGAATGGCAACCCACTTCAGTATTCTTGCCTGGATAACTCTATGGACAGAGGAGTCTGAAGACTATGCCCCATAGGATCCCAAAGAGTCGGAAACAACTGAAGCAACTTAGCATGCACATCTGTAGATATTTATATATAAAGCTTCAAATTGATACCTGAATTCAAATTGGTAGCTTGATTCCAGTGCAACACCACATGGCTTATTCTGTGCTCCATAACCCTTTCATTATTTGTAACTCTTTTCTTTTAGAATTAGAAGCCTGATTATCATTATTCACAATGCATTTATTTGTTCAATACTGGAATTCACATAAAATATTTTAAAATGATCAATCTGCACATCTGTGCAAAATAAATTTACAAAAATGTTCAATATTGGTGTACAGTTTTTCTGTCTTTTGGTTTCCAGAATATATTAAACATACATTTAATTACAGCATATTAAAATATTGTTTTCCAGAGTTACTTAGAATAGTTCTTTCCCACTTTCTTCAATGTGATTTTGTTATTTGAAGTAAAGTTAGTTTCATTTTCGACTGTTTCTGTTCCATTTTGGAATCCTTCAAAATTCTGCATGGTTGTTATTATTTTATTTTATTTTTTTCATGCTAGATCACATAGATATTTAATTAAGAAATTCATAATGTAATACTACTCAAATAAAATATAAGCACATGTTCAATTATCAAGTTCTATATTTCAGAGAAAAGGCCTTAAGGACTTATGCTGTAAGTTTATTTACAAACATATCTAGGATGTTGAATTCAAGGGTTGATCCTTTTTTAAAGAGATTCCATCTCTTAATATGCTCCTCTTCCTATCTGTCTCATGGATTATTTTTTCAGCAGCTGGTATCTTACTATAAAGAAAGGTGCAGCAGGGCTTCCCTGGTGGTCCAGTGGGTAAGGACACTGCCTTGCAGTGTAAGGGACGCCAGTTCAATCCCTGGCCTGGGAAGATCCCACATGCCGCGGAGCGACTGGACCGATGTGTCCAATAACAGAGCCAGAGCTCTGGAGTACATGCACCCAGAGCCGGTGCTCTGCGATAACAGAGGCCACCGTGATGGGAGGCTCACAGGAGCCAAAGAACAAAGGTGGATTAAAATAGACAAATGAAAGACCAATAGAAGTGGTCCACCTGCTCCCCTCCCTTCCCGCCCCACCCCCACCAAAATAAATAAATAAATAAATCTTTAAAAAAAAAAAGAAAAGAAAGGTGCAGCAAATCCAGACCCAAAGAACAAAGTCATCATAGCTAGTAACCTCCACTTGTTTTCCACTGAAAATGATATATTCTTCCCTGGACCCTCCTCATAGTGGCTCCTACAGAGGTTGTGAACCTCCAGATTCTCTGTCCCAACATAGCAGTGTTGGAAGCTCTGTGAAAGATGCAGAGGCTGAAGGTGGAAGATATGGCCATCATTATTTATTTGGATGTTTTAAAATTTTTCATTGTTTTCATCAGAACTATACAAAAAGTTATACTCAGGTGTCATTTCCTCATTCTTTCTACCTCTTTTCCTTTCTTCCTTTATTTCTGTTCCATTTCCATTTACTTCCTGTAGTCAATCAATCACACTAGTCTCTGGCTTATGCTTTCTGCATATCTTTTTGAATGAATGAGTAGATATGTAACAATTTCTTATAGCCCCTTCTTTCTTCCATGAAAAATAGCATACTCTTTTGAACTTTATCTTTAATATATGTAGAAAATCACTCTATATCAGTTGATAGGGATCTTCTTTCTTTCTTTTTTTTCTCTAGAGTGAAAAAAACCAGTACTTTATGCTCAACTCAGATAACTGATCCAGAATTTCTGGCAGAAAAGATGATAATTTATATATACAATAAGCTCCCCGGGTGATTCTTTTCATTGGAGAAATCTGAGGAACACTACTTGACATCTCTACAATTAAGATGTCTACAATGAAACTTCAATTATTCTTTCTTCCAAACTGTTCCATCCTGCAAATCTTTTCTTCCTCAGTGAATGGTGCCATGATTCACATAATAACTAACTCAATGCAAACACCTAGAAATGATCCTCAATTCCTTACTTTTTAAACTTTTTTCTTCAGTTCCTGCATAAAGTACACCCTTAGGTCTCTGGAATCTTATCCCGTCTCATCACTCTTTCTCTCTCAATACACATACAATGTTTCTTTCCCTCTTTATTGCCACCATCTCAGATACTGCCATTTCTCCCTTGCTCTACTTGAACAGATAAGTGTCTACAAATCTCATCATTTCAAATATCTTTTCATTTAGTTGCTTTCTCTTCCATCTCTGATGAAGTCAAAATTCTTATCCTTATAGATTCTGGCCTTGCTTTTTCTTGTAAGTGTTATTTTCATACTTATAAGCACACACACACACACACACACACACACACATACCCATAAAGCAAAGAGGAGCAAAGATACTAGAGCTTTCTATAGGGAAACTGAAATATATCTTTCTTTCTGAGATTTGAAAGAATGAGATGCCCTACATTTAAATATTTAGAGAATATCTCCCATTTGAAAATGAACTTTGCTTATCATCCGGTGAGAAAGAAGAGAATAAAATAGCCTGTAAATAAATCCTTTTTGTAGTGTTAAATGAAACAAATTATAACAAATATTACATATCTTGAATATATGAGCTCAAGAATTCCTCTTGGAAGCATTGATCTCTCCTCTACTAAAAAGAGTAGAGGGTCCAAGTGAGTTATTTGCATTTGGTAGAGAAACTCTACTGTCTAAATCATGCTCATTTTAAGATTCAGTTCCAAGTCTGTCATAATTATTTATTATACATGTTGTTACTTAAATATAATATCAATTTCATATGTATGTAATATCAATAAGAAGGAGTATCTATACTTCTTTGATTAGATTCTCCATAGCAACATATTTCTCCCTTCTTTCAAAATACTGGGTGGTGATAGTAATTTTTAATTAAAGTGAAGTAAATGATGGTGCATATCACAATAGTCTTGAGGAACTTAGAGGAATATTAGAGAATTAAAATTAGATTTAATAATTTTAAGAGTTAGAAGTAGATGCACTTTCTCATCATTGGCAGATACTTATTTAAAAAAAACCAGTTCAGGGCCTTCCCAGGTGGTCCAGTGGGTAAGGACACCGCCTTGCAGTGCAAGGGGCGTGGGTTCAAGCCCTGGCCTGGGAAGATCCCATGTGCCGCGGAGCGGCTGGACTGATGTGTCCAATGACCGAGCCGGAGCTCTGGAGCGCATGCGCCCAGAGCCGGCGCTCTGTGACGACAGACACCACCGCGATGGGAGGCCCACAGGAGCCAAAGAACAAAGACGGATGAACAGAGAGAAACGAAAGACCAATAGAAGTGGCCCGCCTGCTCCCCTCCCTCCCCAACCCGACTCCCGCCCAAAAATAAATAAATAAATAAATCTTTAAAAAAAAAAAAACAGTTCAGTAAGCAGTAGTCTAGGATCTATTCTCAGAAGCATTTCGCATCACTATCATGTTCATGTCATTGCTGAACCCAGTCTGTTCTTAGAACTTATTTCACAATTTATTATGAACATTTGACACAACTCCCTCCTTGAAGCCCTTGCTACCTATGGCTTTACTACCACCACCCCTTCCTAGTGTTTCTCTGGCCTTCCTAATCTTTGATCTGGGTCTGTTGTATTGGATATTCTTCCTCTTCCAGACATTAAGACCTCATCTCTTTACACAGTGGCCTTGCTCTGTGTAGCCCATAGGGTCTCTTGGAGAGTTGGTGGCATTTATTCTGCTGAGGTAAAATTATTGCTAGAACTATAGCTATCCATATTTTGAAGGGTAGCCAGGGGGCAACCTCACCCACGTTTCCTATATGGAAGGAAATATTCAGAATGTTGTTGTGTCCTACTTCTTGCTGTTATCAGTACATTTGGCAGAAAAGAGATGAACTCAGGCTAGAGTTCTAAACCTACAGCATTAGTTTTAATAATGGAGGTGTTATTTCTCTGTGACCTCAAGCTAAACTGATCGAGACTATGGTGAATTAGGACTCTGCAGGGTAGAAAACTCCACCTGTTTCTCTGCTTCAGATGGAATTGATTATAGGACATGACTGCAAAGCCTTTGCAGGGAATTTGACCGTGGCTGCAAGTATTTTCTCAGAATATGTCTTTAAAAATTAAGCCAAGCCACTGGAAGCTCTTCTAGTATCAAAGATTAGGTAAAGGACAGTACTTTCTCATGTGCATAGTCATCTCCTATACTTTGCCTCTCGCTTCTCTGCTTTACCTCTGATTTCCCTATTACCCTTGCCTCGTCGCTTCTCTGCTTTACCCTCTGGAAAATTTCGGGCGCATGCGCCCAGAGCCGGCGCTCTGTGACGACAGACACCACCGCGATGGGAGGCCCACAGGAGCCAAAGAACAAAGACGGATGAACAGAGAGAAACGAAAGACCAATAGAAGTGGCCCGCCTGCTCCCCTCCCTCCCCAACCCGACTCCCGCCCAAAAATAAATAAATAAATAAATCTTTAAAAAAAAAAAAACAGTTCAGTAAGCAGTAGTCTAGGATCTATTCTCAGAAGCATTTCGCATCACTATCATGTTCATGTCATTGCTGAACCCAGTCTGTTCTTAGAACTTATTTCACAATTTATTATGAACATTTGACACAACTCCCTCCTTGAAGCCCTTGCTACCTATGGCTTTACTACCACCACCCCTTCCTAGTGTTTCTCTGGCCTTCCTAATCTTTGATCTGGGTCTGTTGTATTGGATATTCTTCCTCTTCCAGACATTAAGACCTCATCTCTTTACACAGTGGCCTTGCTCTGTGTAGCCCATAGGGTCTCTTGGAGAGTTGGTGGCATTTATTCTGCTGAGGTAAAATTATTGCTAGAACTATTGCTATCCATATTTTGAAGGGTAGCCAGGGGGCAACCTCACCCACGTTTCCTATATGGAAGGAAATATTCAGAATGTTGTTGTGTCCTACTTCTTGCTGTTATCAGTACATTTGGCAGAAAAGAGATGAACTCAGGCTAGAGTTCTAAACCTACAGCATTAGTTTTAATAATGGAGGTGTTATTTCTCTGTGACCTCAAGCTAAACTGATCGAGACTATGGTGAATTAGGACTCTGCAGGGTAGAAAACTCCACCTGTTTCTCTGCTTCAGATGGAATTGATTATAGGACATGACTGCAAAGCCTTTGCAGGGAATTTGACCGTGGCTGCAAGTATTTTCTCAGAATATGTCTTTAAAAATTAAGCCAAGCCACTGGAAGCTCTTCTAGTATCAAAGATTAGGTAAAGGACAGTACTTTCTCATGTGCATAGTCATCTCCTATACTTTGCCTCGTCGCTTCTCTGCTTTACCTCTGATTTCAGCCAAAGCTATAATGTAAAGTACTGTACAGGCTTTAACTCTCTTTGCCTCTGAGCAACCCCCTCAAAGCATGTTTTAGTAGTTTTCTTTTCCTAACCTTGGACTTTTTTAACTCTTTGGAACGAGACCCCAGTCACAACCCCCTCAGACTTACAACTTGGGGAAATTAACTAACAGGGGGGCTTCTCAGGTGGCTCGGGGGTAAAGAACCCACCTACAATACAGGAGATGGAAGAGATGTGGGTTCAATCCCTGGTTTGAGAAGATTCCCTGGAGGAGGGCATGGCAACTCATTGCTGTATTCTTGTCTGGAAAATCCCATGGACAGAGGAGTCTGTCAGGTTACAGTCCATAGGGTCACAGAGTTGGTTATGACTGAGCAACTAACACTTTCATTTTCATGTATAAAATAGACAAATAATTATAACGTACTGTATAGCACAGGGAAGTCTACTCAGTGCTCTGTGGTGACCTAAATGGGAAGGAAGTACAAAAACAAAAGATGGTATATATGTATAGCTGATCCACTTTGCTGTACAGCAGAAACTAACATGACATTGTAAAGCAACTGTGTTTCACTAAAAATTGTAATAGATAAAAATATAAAGTTTCTGTCAAATAAGACTATGAAAGGTAATGAATAATAAGTTTTTTGCAAAAAAAAAGTTAAAAATGTTCTTTGCCAAGAAGAAAATCAATGAAGAATCAATTCTACTTACAGAGAAGAGCATGTTTGTTATCACTTCCCAGCAGGATGTTAAAACTGCCGTGGAACTTTTCCAAATGTGAACTCTTATTGTGTATTATTTGTTTTGGCTTCAGACAGCTTTAGCTTATAGATTACTGGCCTACAAGGAGTTACATTTGCATTTGGTAGAGATAGTCGAATCACTTAAGGATCCTACCTAAATCTCTTGGTGAGTGCTCTACTGTAGTAGGGGTTGGTGTTTGTATCTCTCAGGAAAAGAGTGAAATGTTCTTTTCAGTAGAAAGAAGGATGACTATTGATATTTGAATGGCTAAAGATTGGCTAAGACTAATAGTTTTCCAACAATATCTTTTCTCTTCTTTTTTTTTATTATTTATTTATTTGGCTGTGCTGGGTCCTAGCTGTGGCACCTGGGATCTAGTTCCCTGACCAGGGATAGAACCTGGGCCCCCTGCATTGGGAACACAGAGCTTTAACCACAGGACCACCTGGGACGTCCCTTTTTTCTCTTCTTATACCTTAATAGAATTCCTAATTTTTACACAGACATAAAAATGCTTGTAATAATGACATTTTCCATCGACACACTTCTTAAAGTGACCATGTGCCTATGTTCTGGCCATCAGTGCCATAAAAGATAATACACACAACTGCGGCATGTATTCTTTGAGTGGGGTCCTCCCTGGTGAGTCAGCAGTAAAGAATTCACCTGCAATGCATAAGCTGGGGCACAGGAAATGTGGGTTTGATCTCTGGGTCAAGAAGATACCCTAAAAGAAGGCATGGCAACACACTCCAGTACTCTTACTTGGAGAATCACTTGGTGAGAGGAGCTGGTGGTCGGCAGCCCATGGAGTCGCAAAGAGTTGGACACAAATGAACAACTAAGAACACAGGTCCTTAAAGTGAGGCTAATACTCTTTACACTTTTGCTATCTTTGTCCAATGTGGTTATGAAAGCTAGAGGGTGGTCTTAGATTATGAGGATTAAAGCCTCATATTTGTTCAGTTGCTCAGTTGTGTTTGTCTTTGCAATTCTATGGATTGCAGCACGCCAGGCTCCCCTGTCCTTTACCACCTCCCAGAGCTTGCTTAAACTCATGTCCATTGAGTCGGTGATGCCATCCAATCATCTTGTCCTCTGTCATCTGTCCCGACCCGCAGGATTCGTCAGCGAAGACCTAGGATTCCTCAACGCAGACCCTAAAGGGGGGGAGTGGGAATGAAGAGGACAAGAGACACGAGAAATGGAGACAAGACAGGAGTCTGATCAAGTCTCGTTTTATTGTTGAAAGTGAGCAATATTTATACTGTACAAAAGGCGGAAGAGCCCAACAATAGACCAATCATGTTAAAGGTCAACTATGCACGAGATTACATAATGGTAAGAGTCTATGAGGAGCATGCACTGATCACGAGCACGGAAACTTCACTCAGCCAATCACGGCAATGAGCACACGTCCCAGACAGCGCAAGACCGCGCACCTCCTGCTCCCGCTAGGCGCCATCTTTGGAAGCCTGTGGCGATGTTCTCAAACTGAAGGTCGTAAGGCGTGGTTAAGGTTCTCACAGTCCCAGTCAGGATGATGATATTCTCATGCTGGGAGCTCCGCCAAGCGCTATCTCAAATGTTACATTGTAGCATTCATGCTTGGGAGGCTTAGGATGCGGCCGGGCCGACCTGCGGTCCTGGACAGGCAAAGCTATAGGATGTGGCCGGGCCGCCCCAGCGGTCCCGGACAGGTCCCCCTTTTATTCAAAGCCAAGAGAAACCCCTCGAACTGCGCCTGTCTTAGGTCGGGACACAACATTAGCAGGCATTACCGTCATGGGATAAGGCAGCAGCCATGGCAGCCCTCCTGTCTTAGGTTTGCTCTGCAATGATGTCCTCTTACCCGTCTCTGGCTGACCAGTTCAGCTCACAGGGAGGTGATTGCTCTCCACTAGTAGAAAGAGATGCTTCACCTTGTTCTGCCATCTCAAGGCGATGATAATGGACCTGAATTGGCTTTGCCAAAATAGCCTCAATGTGTTGCTTAATGAATGCTATGCTTATTAAACAGCATGGGTCCAAAAGCAAATAGAAGAAGTAGGGTGATCAAAGGTCCAAGTAAGGGCATAAGGTAAGGCAACAGTCCATTCCATCCCGTCAGGAAGGGGTTGGCAGCGAGGTCACGTCTTCGTTGCTCAAGTTCTTCTTGTAGTTGTTTCACCTTGTCTCTGACTATGCCAGACTTATTGACATAGAAACAGCATTTCTCCTGTAGAGCCAAACAGATCCCTCCCTGCTCTGCAGTTACTAAGTCTAGACCTCTTCTATTCTGCAATACCACCTCCGCTAAGGAGTCAACCTGGTCTTGGATATCTTGTATAGTTTCTGATATAGCTTGCACATCGGAAATTAGTTGTTGGGACAGCTTGGCATATCGAGTAAGAGAGATGCCCATACCTGCTGACCCTGTGGCTACTGCAGTTGTAATACCCAAAACTGCTAACAAAGGGGCAAACAATACTGCGCGCTTTGGTCTATAGAGAAAGTGATCAATACTAGGGATAGGAACTTCCTGACCTCCTGTGATTATATCTACATCTGGAAGGAGATAGGTCAATAAACATTGTCCCGTCCAATTTCGATGCAAATACGTATATGCAAGACTATTCCCGCACACAAAGACTGCACCATTGGTTGCACACAAGGCGTCAGTGATGCTTATTACCGTGGCACATTCATTTCCTATGATCCCTACGTCTATATCATAACCATTATTCTTTCCTGATTTAAAAACAGATGTGCAATTATCAGTATTCAGTATCAAGGATACAGTAATGGGAAGAGTAGGTATACATGTCAAGCGATTAGTATAGAGGCTTATGTTGGTGTGGCTGAAATAGGGCATAGCAACAGGACGAGGGACTCCTGATGCAAGCAGAGCCAGCAGTCCTTAGCTAAGTCTGGTTGGGTATCGTTCAGCAACCTATAGGTAGCATTTAAAATATCTAAAGTCTGTGGATCAAGTTGCAATTTTCCTCTCACCTTTGGTAGTGCTATAGGGTGATATTTTAGTTCAGGCGGGAGTTCTTGTCGGAGCCTTTTTATCTGACCCTTTATTGTCTCTTCTCGATACAAATCCTGTGGTCCTCCTCCATCTGACACATGTATGGGAGCTTTCATTCGCCAGCATATTTGATCTCTCTCTTTGCCAGGACATCCTGCTATAACCAATCCTCCCGGCCCTTTATCTCTTTAGTAGGGCCGGCTAAGGTAGCACTGAAAACAGTTTCACTGCCAAATCGGCACAGTTTGTATTGAATATAGCAGGAGCTATGTACTGCGATATGCACCTGTTTGCAGTAGCTACATAAGAGGCTCGGGTGAGTTGCATCTACTTTAGGACTGGGACTACATACCCATCGGTTATCGGCTAGGAGGTATGCTTTATGACCTCCGCAATTTATCGTGGTGATATATTGACCTAACTTAGGAAGGCTATATCCCCCTAAGCATTGACAGGGTCGTCCATACCGTTCTTGCAATATCTTGCGAACATCCGACGGTCGCCAAAACCTGCTTCTGTTTCTGTCAGTCGTCTATATAGCATCAGGAATAAGGCCAACATCTTGACGACGAGCATTCTGTAGAAAAGAGAAGAGAGAGCTTCTCAGGGAGACACTTTTCCCTGGTTTATTAATTATCCATTTGTCTCACAAGACGTTCAGGTAGCCATCGTGCGGCATCATATTCACGCAAACACGCAAACTGATCCTCGTCCCCAGATTAACACTGGATCTGGACCATGCCAGGAATTGTCAAGAGGATCTTTCCATCTGACCATGGCAAAATTTGTATTTGTTGTTGAATGCCAGAATCGATCAGCTGCAGATTTTCCTTGAGCGTCCAAATTTAAAAATTTAAAATAAAAGGGCATGATTTAGTATGTTTCTGGGGTACCCTTGGTAGGGTACCAATCTCCCTTTTATTTTTTCAATGGTAACCTTAATGGATAGATGAGCACGTTCTACCATGCCTTGGCCTTGAGGGTTATAGGGGATACCTGTGGTATGCTGAATGCGTAAAGTATTACAGAAATCTTGAAAAGCCTTGGAAGTATATCCGGGGCCATTATCTGTTTTGATTTGTGAGGGTATGCCTGCTAGGGCAAAACAGTGTAAAAGGTGTGCCTTAACATGTTTAACAGCTTCTCCGGATTGAAGTGAGCCCATAAGAAAGCCACTGAAAGTATCAATACAGACATGAACATATTTCATAGTACCAAAGTCATTATAATGGGTAACATCCATCTGCCATAACACATTAGGTAGAAGACCTCTTGGGTTTACACCAAGGTGAGGTACAGGTAAATGCTGAATACAGGTAGTACAACTCCTAACAATTTGGTGAGCTTGTTCCTTGGTGATTTTATGCAAAAGTCTTAAAGTCTGAGCATTACAATGATGCAAGGCATGAGTACTTTGTGCTCGTTGTAAATTATCCACCATCACAGTCGTGACCAGTTTGGTAGCCATGTCAGCTATGGCATTACCCTTGGCTAATGGTCCTGGAAGACCAGAATGAGCTCTGACATGACCCAAAAAGAAAGGATGTGTCCTTCGTCGAATGATTTGTTGACATTGTAAAAATAACATGGCAGTTTCCGATATTGATTTAATCTGGGCAACCGTCTCTAAAAGAGGCACCGAATGAGCTACATAAGCACTATCAGTATATATATTGATAGGTTGTTTTGGGAAGGCACACAGAACAGCAATTATAGCCTGTAATTCAACTAATTGTGCTGAACTATATTTAGTTTTAAACTTTATTATTGTATCTTTAAAAGTATAAGCAGCAATTCCTGAAGAAGATCCATCAGTGAATACTACTAAGGCGTCGTTCAATGGTTCTTTGCTGACAACACGTGGAAAAACAAAGGCATGCAATCTACTAAATTGAATAAACTTATTGGGTGGATAATGATTATCCAGATTCCTGCAAAAGAAGCTAATGCGAGAAGCCAAGAGTCACTGTTCTGTAAGAGCCAAGTAATTTGATCTCGGTGTAAGGTTGAATTATCGTTGATGGTTCAAACCCAAAATACTTCCTACTCTGTTCTCTTCCCAGGATAATTAGATCAGCAAGAGCATCATAATACGGTACTAAGATTCTTTTGGGGGAAGAGTGGAGATGAACCCACATGATAGGATTATCCTGCCAGAAAAGGCCTGTAGGGGTTAACTTCGTATTAAAGGTTATAAAGGTTAAAGATTTGTTATAATCTATATATGTCACAAATTGATTAGCAATTGCTGTTTCTACTTCAGTAAGGGCATCCAGAGCTTCTGGAGTCAAGGATCGAGGGGATTTTGGATTTGGATCTCCTTTTAATATATCAAATAAAGGCTGTAAGTTACCAGTAGGTATTTTTAAATACGGACGAAACCAATTTATATCTCCTAAGAGTTTTTGGAAATCATTGAGCGTTTGCAATTGGTCTTTACGAATGGTTGCTTTTGATTAATAACCTTTGGCCCTGGAGTTCAAAACCTAAATAAGTATAAGGGTCTTTTAATTGTACTTTTCTGGTGCTATTTGTAGTCCAGCAGCATTCAAACTATTTTTAAGCTGATGGAAACATTGTAAAACTTCTGCTCCTATCGTCCGCTATTAGGATATCATCCATATAATGGATTATATACATCTGCTTCCAGGCTTTTCGATAGGCCGTATCGCTGTTGCTACAAACTTTTGACACAACGTTGGACTATTGGCCATGCCTTGAGGCAACACTTTCCATTGATAGCGTCTCATGGGCTCTCGGAAATTTACGGAAGGCAAACTAAATGCAAACCGTTCCTGATCATTAGGATGTAATGGTATAGTAAAGAAACAATCTTTAAGATCTAGAATAATTTTAAAGTAGCCTCTAGGGACAGCCACTGGAGAGGGCAATCCTGGTTGTAAGGCACCCATTACTACCATGGTGGCATTAATGGCTCTCAGATCTTGTAAGAGCCTCCATTTACCAGATTTTTTTTTTTACAACAAAGATAGGAGTATTCCAAGGGGAAATGCTCTCTACTATATGTCCAGCCTCCAGCTGTTCCTGTACTAATTGCTGGGCGGCTTGTAATTTTTCAGTGGTTAGCGGCCATTGAGCAACCCAGACAGGCGACGAGGACTTCCAAGTTATAGGATCTGCGCATCTCTGGGGTACAGGCAAGTCAATGGTCGCCATTAAAAACTTCCCAAACCTCTACGATCTATTTTGCCTACAGCCTGGACAGGTTCTACTATCCCATCCTCCCTTCTTCCTAGACCTTTTCCAGGGGTATATCCTTGGGCTAGCATCTGTACTGTAACTACGTCATTTGGGCTACACATAATTATTTTCATTTGTGACAGCAAATCTCGACCCCATAAATTTACAGGCAGGCGAGCAATAACAAACGGTTTAATCAATCCAGAATTATTTTCTTTATCTTTCCAAGTGAGATATTTGGAACTTTGCCTGGGGTTGGTACTCTGCCCAATGCCTCTTAAATTTGTCATGGTTTCTGAAGTAGGCCAATTAGATGGCCAATCTTCCTTTCTGATAATGGTTACATCAGCTCCTGTATCTATTAGCCCATTGAATAATTTCCCATCTAACCAGAGAGTCAACGAAGGCTTATTATTGGTGATCTGTTGTACCCAATATGCATCTGAGGATTTAAAATTCTTGGCTTCTCTTTTCCTCGACTGTGTTATATGATCGGTTGCAATCAAAGGTATTAATATCAATTGAGCTATTTTCTTTCCTTGATCAATAGTTGTAATACTCTCATTAGCCTGGGCCATAATTTTAATCTCCCCTGTATAATCGTTATCAATAACTCCTGGGAAGACTTGGAGACCCTTTATGGTGACATTTTATGCCCTAGGAGTAACCCAAAAGTTTTAGGAGGCAGGGGACCATAGACCCCTGTAGGCAAGGCTTGAGGCCCCATTTCTGGAGTCAATATTGTGTGGGTGGCGGCACAGAGGTCCAATCCTGTGCTGCCTGGGATTGCTCTATTAAGTCCTGAAAGGGGTTGTTGTTGTTCTGAGCTGGAACAAAGCTGACTGCCCCATATGCTTGTCTCGGGGCCTGAGGCTGGCCCTCTTCTCGTTTCCCTGCTGGGGTGTTAGAGGATTTCCTTGAACATCAGTCTTAGATCTACACTGATTCATCCAGTGTTTTCCTCTTTGCATCTAGGACAGAGGCCAGGGCTTTCTCGTCAGCTTTTTTATCACTATCTTGAGCTACATTGTTGCAATTTCGAGCAAAGTGTCCTGGCCTTCCACATTTAAAGCACCCCCTTTTATTTCTATCTCGCTCAGCTAGAAAGTCCTTGACTGTTTTTCCACTAAACGCTGCTGCCATGGCCAAACCTTGTTGATATGATGGTCCAATATCTGCACAAAGACGTATATATCCCGTCAAGTCAGTCTTTTTTCTATAAGGCCTAATTGCAGCTTGACAGGCTGCATTGGCATTTTCATAGGCCAACTGTTTTACATAATCCAGTCCCGCATCAGCGCTTCCAAAAATCCTGCCTGCCGTTGTGATAAGTCTGTGCACAAAGTCTGCAAATGGCTCATCCGATCCCTGTTTTTCCCCTGTAAGTGAGGCTCCTAGATCTCCTTTTGCTGGGAGTTTTCTCCAAGCTTTAGTGGCAGCTGTCTGAATCTGTGCAAATAATCCAGCATCGTATTGCATTTGTGCATCACCATTATCATAGTGACCAGAACCTGTCAACATATCGAGAGTCCACCCATTTCCTGCCTGGAAATTTTTCTGTGCTGTTTCCTTACACGCCTCAAGTACTCTGATTTCCATAACAGATGATCACCCCTGTGAGAACTGCTCTGACTAAAGTATTCCAGTCCCCAGGTGTAAGCCAAGTGTCTGCCACAGATTCTAATATGGCGATGGTATAGGCGCAGTGGCTCCATATTGGGAGACTGCAGTTTTCAATTCTTTTATGATAGCAAAATCAAAACCCCTATGATGTCTCCATATCGTTCCCTGATTGTCTGTGGTCTCCGTGACCGGAAAGGCAACTTTACAGTCATAATCTCTCTCTTCCGGGTAAGCAGCCATCTTGCCTTTAGGGACATGTTTACCAGGCTGCTGGTGCTGACGTGCGGTAGGACTTTCTTTCACTACGTCATCAACCCGCTCGTTTCCAGTTTTTAATCTTTGCAATTTAGTAATTAATGACTGATGTAATTCTTCAAGCTTTATTTGTTCTTCTAATAAGGCAATCTTATCTCTCAGTTCCTCCCTAGGATTAATATCTTCTCTCTCACCCACGGCCGCCATGACTGTAGGCGCGGAGGCCATTTTGTAGGGGGGAGGGCATGAAAATGGCGGAAGCTGGTCCAACCCATGACTTTTTACGACCTCTTCTTTTAAGTTATCCCAACCAACCTCTAAAGAGCCAGGACCATGCTTATCCTGATTCTCACTCTCTATTTGTAACTTGGGATATATTTTTGGAACCTTTCTCTTTAGTTCTGTCTCAGGGGGTTCTCCTATAACCTCCTGCTTTTTCTTAACAGGAGTGGCAGCAGGCTCCTCATCATCACTCTCTAAAGATATTAAATCTGTCTCTTCTTCTAAGGGGGACTTCCTAAGATCTGCTTGAGAACTAGTCTTTAAGATTTCTTCTGTATGAGCAATAGCAATTGTTATTTCTGGAGGTCTATCTCTAGTATCTATAAGTTCTTTAACTAGATTCCAGTAACTGAAAGCAGTCACGGGAACTTTCTCTGGTCCAAAAGCGTCATAAAAATCCCGCAGTGCATCTCCTACCCGCTTCCACCTGCTTAAAGTAATAGTTCCTTCTTGTGGAAACCAGGGCAGACATCTTTAACAAAATCAAAAAATTTAAACAAATCTTGACTTTTCACCTTTACTCCTCGTGCCTTTAAAGCTCTTCCTAATTGTTTTACATACACATCATGTTGACTCAATTCTTGTCCCATTTTGCAAATTTTTTATGCTTGTCCCCCATTTGGTGCCTATCTTTACCTCAATCCTGGCGCGGCAGGTTCCGCAGCAGCTGAGAGGCAATTCACTCTTCTCTGTTGTCGCCGGCTCCTGGCACCGCTTCCTCACGGGGGACCCCCGTACTTCAGGCCCCACGTTGGGCGCCACTTGTCCCGACCCGCAGGATTCGTCAGCGAAGACCTAGGATTCCTCAACGCAGACCCTAAAGGGGGGGAGTGGGAATGAAGAGGACAAGAGACACGAGAAATGGAGACAAGACAGGAGTCTGATCAAGTCTCGTTTTATTGTTGAAAGTGAGCAATATTTATACTGTACAAAAGGCGGAAGAGCCCAACAATAGACCAATCATGTTAAAGGTCAACTATGCACGAGATTACATAATGGTAAGAGTCTATGAGGAGCATGCACTGATCACGAGCACGGAAACTTCACTCAGCCAATCACGGCAATGAGCACACGTCCCAGACAGCGCAAGACCGCGCCCCTCCTGCTCCCGCTAGGCGCCATCTTTGGAAGCCTGTGGCGATGTTCTCAAACTGAAGGTCGTAAGGCGTGGTTAAGGTTCTCACAGTCCCAGTCAGGATGATGATATTCTCATGCTGGGAGCTCCGCCAAGCGCTATCTCAAATGTTACATTGTAGCATTCATGCTTGGGAGGCTTAGGATGCGGCCGGGCCGACCTGCGGTCCTGGACAGGCAAAGCTATAGGATGTGGCCGGGCCGACCCGCGGTCCCGGACAGTCATCCCCTTCTCCTCATACCTTCAGTCTTTCCCAGCATTGGGGTCTTTTCCAATGAGTCAGCTCTTCACATCAGGTATAGGGAAGTAGAAAGCTGAACTAGATTTTGTCTTATACAACACCAGAGCCACTGTACTAGTCCTGAACATCTGAATACTTCAATGAAAGAGAGAAAAAATTTTGTCTTTAGAGATAATAATATTTTGGGTCTAAAAAATAAAGCATAATTTACTGACACAGCTTGAGACTCAGTACTGTTAAGTGAGTTATGAAGGACTTTCTGGTATGAATTTTCTCCGGAAAAGTTCTTCACTCCTAAGGAAGATGCAGGAAGAGGTTTTTCTTTTCTTTTTTTTTTTTTTCTATTGTGCATGTTGTCATACCTGGAGTGATGACTGGGACTGCTCTTGGCATCTTGCTCCAGCCTAAGGCAAAGTCATCATTGAAGCTGGCTCTACTAATCAGAATCCAGTCAGGAAAATGGAAGTGGCTTAAAGATATTCAAACAGATGAGGATGTAATGCAGGAAATTAATTAGCAAGTCACTGGAAAGACTGGAATAGAAAAGAAAGAATGAGCAAGGATGGAGGAACAAAGAGAAGAAGAAATTGTGAACACATATCAGAATGTTTCTCCCATCCTTTGGTCGAAGCCCTTGACCTTACACTTGACCTCCGTTAGCTGAAGGCAGTGCTACAGAACAGTAACACAAGAGCCTGGGCTATTGACCTTGCTGCTGCAAGTCCCATGGTTTCTAATAGAGCCTTGAATTCTCTGTAGGTCAGCTGTCTTCGAATCACAGTCACAATGTTGCAACAGCAAAAAGCATCATCAGAAGACACATACATTTCTTTCTATTCCCATCTTACGATCTTCCACTAGGGTCTCCATGACATAGAAATGACCTTAGACATGTGGTTTGAGGCCTCCAGACTACCACAAGGCAGAGTAGAATACAGAGATAGTACAGAGGTCTACTGGCAGTCAACAAGTAACAACTGGCTGAATGAGAGAATCAAAAATGAAAAGAAGTACATTCTTTGATCACATTGTTCATCCACTTGTTGTTCAGTTGCTCAGTTGTGATTGACTCTTGCAATGCCATGGACTGCAGGATGCCATGCTTCCTTGACCTTCACTATCACTTTGAGTTTGCTCAAACTCATGTCCATTGACTCAGTGATGCTATCCAGCCATCTCATCCTCTGTCAGCCCCTTCTCCTCTTGCCCTCAATCTTTTCCAGCATCAGGGTCTTTATCAGGTAGCCAAAGTTAATCCATTTGTCAATCAAATTAGAAGTCTGCCATATTTCTAGATTTCACCTTAGGTAAAATAATTTATTTCCTTATGACTTAAGATAGTTTAAGTTGAGGTTTCTATGGTTTGTGACTGAATATGTACTAAAATTTATACAGAAACACATTAAAATATATGAGTTTATTTTGCCTCTGCAGTTTCACTAATATTTTCAGCTAATATTATGCATTTTCCACACAAAAATAAAATTATATGTACCATTTTATTGTACTTTAAAGAGGTTTGATATCTCTTGGAGATAAATATTTTTAAGAAACACATTATATGAATCTCATGTATTAAGATATATATTCATATGAATAATTTTGTTACCTGTTTCCTCTTCTTGAGTTCTGGAGGGGTACCACAATATGGTTTTAGGACATGCTAGGATATATCAACAAATGTTTTATTGAATACATTTCCTCACTCTAGTGTTCCACAGTGTATTTAACAAGACGATACATAATAGGCACTCTATAAATATCTGTGAATGAACGAATGAGTAAATGGATGGGTGATTAAAAGAATGAATGACTATGACTACAAGAAAAAATGGGCCTCTACTTTTATATGTTTGGGTCATGTTATATTCTAATTAGTGAAATGAAACTGTAAATGCCCACTAGTTGACTATTATCAATTACGTGTTTGGTCTATATTATTTATTTTAGTCACAAGTCTTTTAAGATTGGAATGATTAATAGCATTGTATTGATAATGAAAATAATTAAAAGTTTATTGTTATTTCCAAGGGATACTTAATAATATGCCCTGACGGATTCAAATTCACTTATATACAATTTCCAATCATTAAAAAAATCATATATAGCAGACTCATTATGATAAATTTGTACAATGTTAAATTTTTATGAGGTTTATTTTATGCTTTGCTTATATTTTTACAAATTAAATAATCCTACTTAGAGTCTTATGAGTTTGCTCAAACTCTAATCCATTGACTCAGTGATGCTATCCAGCCATCTCATCCTCTGTCAGCCCCTTCTCCTCTTGCCCTCAATCTTTTCCAGCATCAGGGTCTTTATCAGGTAGCCAAAGTTAATCCATTTGTCAATCAAATTAGAAGTCTGCCATATTTCTAGATTTCACCTTAGGTAAAATAATTTATTTCCTTATGACTTAAGATAGTTTAAGTTGAGGTTTCTATGGTTTGTGACTGAATATGTACTAAAATTTATACAGAAACACATTAAAATATATGAGTTTATTTTGCCTCTGCAGTTTCACTAATATTTTCAGCTAATATTATGCATTTTCCACACAAAAATAAAATTATATGTACCATTTTATTGTACTTTAAAGAGGTTTGATATCTCTTGGAGATAAATATTTTTAAGAAACACATTATATGAATCTCATGTATTAAGATATATATTCATATGAATAATTTTGTTACCTGTTTCCTCTTCTTGAGTTCTGGAGGGGTACCACAATATGGTTTTAGGACATGCTAGGATATATCAACAAATGTTTTATTGAATACATTTCCTCACTCTAGTGTTCCACAGTGTATTTAACAAGACGATACATAATAGGCACTCTATAAATATCTGTGAATGAACGAATGAGTAAATGGATGGGTGATTAAAAGAATGAATGACTATGACTACAAGAAAAAATGGGCCTCTACTTTTATATGTTTGGGTCATGTTATATTCTAATTAGTGAAATGAAACTGTAAATGCCCACTAGTTGACTATTATCAATTACGTGTTTGGTCTATATTATTTATTTTAGTCACAAGTCTTTTAAGATTGGAATGATTAATAGCATTGTATTGATAATGAAAATAATTAAAAGTTTATTGTTATTTCCAAGGGATACTTAATAATATGCCCTGACGGATTCAAATTCACTTATATACAATTTCCAATCATTAAAAAAATCATATATAGCAGACTCATTATGATAAATTTGTACAATGTTAAATTTTTATGAGGTTTATTTTATACTTTGTTTATATTTTTACTTATATTTGTATTATGTAAATAATCCTACCAGTGTCTATATTGACTGTTTTCTTTATTGACTTGCATTCTTAATAAGCACTTAAAAACTTTTCTATTCAGTATGAAATAATTAATGGAAGATAAATGTCATAGTATTATTGTAGACAAATAATTTTTACCATCCTTTTTCTATCTTTCCCTTATTGTACTGTTTCCAATGGTGCTATCTATATATCTATGTAAAATATATATGATTTAATTGTGAATATTTGCATAAGACATTATATTTTATTCCTACCTATTTTAATGGGCAAGCACTATATTATTTAGGTAGATAGGTGCACTGGGTTTAAGGGGACTAAAAATAAGTTTAAATTTTAACGTGAAGTAGTTTATTTCTCTTTGTCAAATCAAAATATAAATTTTAGAAACCAATTCTACTTTACATTTAGAAGCTTGTCAGTGGAGCAGAAAAACACACATGCATTTGTCAATGAATCCTTCACAGGAAATTTACTTTACATTCTGAAGTCATAAGGGAACTCATGTCTTGATAAGTAGATGAATAAAAATCTCTTATTTATTATTTCTCTTCCAGCAAATTTACTGCACCAGCCAAGTAAAAAACTACAACAATAAATCTTGATTGATTCAAAAGAAAACAGCATTTAAAATTTTTATAAAACTTTTTATCATGCCCATTGATTGTCTATAGTTTAATTGTAATTTAAATACTTCTGATGACCTTGTAGAATAGGTTTTCAAAATTGTATTGCCTTGGTTATAAATAAAAGTTTTTTGAACACTTGGAGGAATGTAATACACCCACAAAAGAGTAAGTCAATCAGTAATAATACGATTTTGCTAAGTAGGATTTTCCTCAAATATGATGCAGTTTATAAATATGTAGTATCTACTGTTTAACTAAAAGTTCTTTCAAAAGGAACATTTAAATGAATATATATATATTTCACAAATATTTCAAAATATCTTTCTATGATTAAAAGGAGAAAAACAGTGGAAAAACTAAGAAGATAATGAAAGTATTAACCGCTCAGCTGTGTCACGCTCTTTTTGATCCCATGGACTGCAGCCCACCTCACTCTTCTGTCCATGGAATTCTCCAGGCAAGAATGCTGAAGTGGGTTGTCATTCCCTTCTCCAGGGGATCTTTCTGACCCACAAATCAAACCTGGGTCTCCTGTATTGCAGGCAGATTCTTTAACATCTGAGCTACCAGGGAAGTCTAAGAAGATATAAAACTAATTGTTTTAAAATTTACATGTAAAAGTTTTAGTATGCAGATAACTTATTCCAGCGTATAACACAGGCATAAATGATAACTATATTTGTGAATTTCTTTTAAGTGCCATTTTATGGGGAAAATTTGGCCAAGCATAATGTTGGGAGTATTTAGGGTATTAAACTCATTATAGTTTTTCACTGTATCATTTCAAAATGAATACTTAGATATTGATATATTTTTTTAAAAGCAAGAACAATATTGAACCCTAGAATATTGCATTGTGTCTTGACAACTCTAATAAGACTTTATTGTTGTTGTTGTTGCTGTTTAGTTGCTCAGTTGTGTCCAAATATGTGACTCCATGAACTATAGCACCTTAGACTTCTTTGCCCTTCACTATCACCCAGAGTTTGCTCAGACTCATGTCCATTGAGTGGGTGATGGCATTCAACCATCTCATGCTCTGTCACCCCTTTCTCCTTCTACCTTCAATATTTCCCAACATTATAGTCTTTTCCAATGAGTTGGCTCTTTGCATCAGGTGACCAAAATATTGGAACTTTAGCTTCAGCATCAGTCCTTCCAATGAATGTTCAGTGTTGATTTTCTTTAGGACTAACTGGTTTGATATCTTTGCAGTCCAAAGGACTTTCAAGAGTTTTCTCCCATATCACAATTTGAAAGCGTCATTGTTATTGCTAAGGTTCTCAGAAATGTAGGTACTTTCCAGCATGCTTTATTTACCCATCAACATCTATTGATTTGTTATGCTTTTTATAATTTTTCAAGTACGTACATGTGTTAGTTAACTTGATTGGTCTGCAGAATGCCCATGTATCTGGTAAAACCTTATCTTTGAGTATCTCTTTGTGGGTGTTTCCAGAAGAGACTATCATTAAATTAGTAAATGGAGTAAAGAAGATCTCCTTCATCAATGTGTGCACCATAATGCAATCCATTGAGGGCTTTAATAGAACAAAAAGACAGGGAAAGTGAAAATTTGCTGTCTGCTTGAACTAGGATATCCATCTTCTTCTATCCTCAGATATTTGTGCCTGGTTCTTAGGCTTTTGGAATTTCCCTGATGGCTCACACTGTAAAGAATCTGCTTGCAATTCAGGAGACCCAGGTTTAATCCCTGGGTCGGGAAGGTCCCCTGTAGAAGAACATGGCAACCCACTCCAGTATTCTTGCCTGTAGAATTTCATGGACAGAGGAGCCTAGTGTGTCACAGTCCTTCGGGTCAAAAAGAGTCAGACAGAACTGAGTGACTAACACTTTCACTTGGCATTTCAGACTTGGAATGGGCTTACCCATTGGCTCCACTGGTTCTTGGGCTTTCATGTTTGAGCTAGAATTACATCTTTGACTGAAGATTGCTGTATCTCTCAGCCTACATAATCACATAAGCTAAACCCTTATAATAAATCTCTCTCTCTTTCTATACATATACGCATCAGTTCTGTTCCTCTGGAGAACCCTGTCTAATATGGATTTTGGTACTAAGAGTGGTTTTATAGGACATAATTTGAAGGATGAGTTTTCTGAATTGGTTCTGGAGTTTCTGGAACTGATTCCCTAATTATGATTAGGTGTTCATGATTCTGTCTCTAGTAGCAGAGGGCACTGACACATTAACGTGAACTGTTTAAGGACATGCAGAATATCCACTTAGGTTACTCCTAATCAACCACTGATAAGAAACAAGGAACTAAGTGACTCCATATATGATACTTCTGAGGATTTTGGAAAGTTAAGTGATATGATAATGTTGGTTGTTGCTCCTAATGCCACTGGACAAACAGTGGAATAAAAGAATGTGTTCAGGTATTTGCCTTTTCAGCTTAAGTCACAGAAATGACCTAAGAACTTCCATGAGTGCTCTAAGGAGACCCTTATCTCCTACAAGCCCGTGTTAGTTAACTTGATTGGTGAGAATGCCCATGTATCTGGTAAAACCTTATCTTTGAGTATCTCTTTGTGGGTGTTTCCAGAAGAGACTATCATTAAATTAGTAAATGGAGTAAAGAAGATCTCCTTCATCAATGTGTGCACCATAATGCAATCCATTGAGGGCTTTAATAGAACAAAAAGACAGGGAAAGTGAAAATTTGCTGTCTGCTTGAACTAGGATATCCATCTTCTTCTATCCTCAGATATTTGTGCCTGGTTCTTAGGCTTTTGGAATTTCCCTGATGGCTCACACTGTAAAGAATCTGCTTGCAATTCAGGAGACCCAGGTTTAATCCCTGGGTCGGGAAGGTCCCCTGTAGAAGAACATGGCAACCCACTCCAGTATTCTTGCCTGTAGAATTTCATGGACAGAGGAGCCTAGTGTGTCACAGTCCTTCGGGTCAAAAAGAGTCAGACAGAACTGAGTGACTAACACTTTCACTTGGCATTTCAGACTTGGAATGGGCTTACCCATTGGCTCCACTGGTTCTTGGGCTTTCATGTTTGAGCTAGAATTACATCTTTGACTGAAGATTGCTGTATCTCTCAGCCTACATAATCACATAAGCTAAACCCTTATAATAAATCTCTCTCTCTTTCTATACATATACGCATCAGTTCTGTTCCTCTGGAGAACCCTGTCTAATATGGATTTTGGTACTAAGAGTGGTTTTATAGGACATAATTTGAAGGATGAGTTTTCTGAATTGGTTCTGGAGTTTCTGGAACTGATTCCCTAATTATGATTAGGTGTTCATGATTCTGTCTCTAGTAGCAGAGGGCACTGACACATTAACGTGAACTGTTTAAGGACATGCAGAATATCCACTTAGGTTACTCCTAATCAACCACTGATAAGAAACAAGGAACTAAGTGACTCCATATATGATACTTCTGAGGATTTTGGAAAGTTAAGTGATATGATAATGTTGGTTGTTGCTCCTAATGCCACTGGACAAACAGTGGAATAAAAGAATGTGTTCAGGTATTTGCCTTTTCAGCTTAAGTCACAGAAATGACCTAAGAACTTCCATGAGTGCTCTAAGGAGACCCTTATCTCCTACAAGCCCAGGGTTGAAATTGCTGAAAATCAAGCTGAGCTTCCGGCCTCCTAGGGCATCTACTGTTAATGTGAGGGCATTGATGGGGGGGAAAATGAGATTCTTCTAGTTGTGTTAAGGATCTGTGGGAAGATCCTCATGAAGCTGAGGACACTGAGCCCTAAATTCTTATCAGTATTCTGTGCCACTGAAAAGGATCTGCCCATCCTCAATGGCAGGGGCATTCTCACTGGACTCATTAGAAAAAATCCTGATGCTGGGAAACATTGAAGGAAGAAGACAAGGGGGCAGTAGAGGATGAAATGGTTAGATGGCATCACCAACTCAGTGAACATGAGTTTGAGCAAACTCTGGGAGTTGGTGAAGAACTGGGAAATCTGGCAAGCTGCAGCCCATGGAGTCGAATAGACATGACTGAGTGACTGAACAAGAATCCCCAATCCAGTGGTTAACATTTTTCCATTTCTGAGAGGATTAATTCTGCATTGCCTGAGGAAATGTAACTCCCTGAAGCAGTTGCCATGAGTAACAATGCTGATTCTCCTTCAAACCTCCACCCAACCCACTTTGCTTCTAGAGCAATAACTAGATTCGAGTCCTAACAGACTCCTAATAGTGAGGTACAAAGTAAGACCCATGAGGAGGTAGCAACACTCCAAAACAACTAATTGTATTTTCTAATTTATACAAGTAGAAGTCTGGGGAACATGTGTGGAAATGGGTGTAAGGGTAGGGAGTCACATCTGTCTTGTTTATTTTAATTACCAATATCTAGTTTTGTTTCTATATTCTGGCATAATTGAGTGGTTGCTAAAAATAAAATCCGTTTCTTTTTTTTTCTGACATTTTTTCATTTATATATATAAATATATAATACAACACATAAACCTTTTATGGAGTCATATAAATGTATATATTTTTCACTGGTTCAGATACACACTGGGATCAAAGAAAGGAGGAAAACTGGTGTTTTCTGCTTGCTCAGATGTGGCGCATGAAGAGAAGAGGAAGTGGTGAGTCTTAAATGTTGTCAACAATCAAACATCAAAGTAGAGTCAGGCTCTTTATTATATATTTATTTTTATGATAATTATTTTAGTATCAGTTTCCCTCATTTGACCTTCATTACTATAAAGGTAAATACCATTTTTCTGTTTCTATATGAACAGCAAGCACCAATTGTAGTGTGTAGCATAGACTAGGTTCTCATAACATTAAATAAACAAATAAACCATTTAATAATCAGAGGCTTACACTTTCTAATAGCAGAAGTGGCTTTAAAACAATTTTAGAGGAGTTATCTGGAGGGCAATTAATAAGATAATTCCATGGCAAGTGAAGATTTTCATCACTGGTATGAAGATTGTTCTGTATATATATGTTATATATATATAAATATATATATATATATACACACACATATATGCACATACATATGCAAGTCAAGAAAAAACACAAGCAAATAAAAATAAACAAATTTATTATTTATTGATTTATTGTAAAAAAGGATTTTTTTCCCCCAGAAAAAATCCCATGAAAGTAATGTGCTTGCCTGAAAATTGAGAAATTTGATTGCATTTCTGTCTCAATTTGTTAGAACTAAACATGTGGTTTAATTTCTTGGTTACTGCTTACTTATCTGTAAAATGAAAGGACTGGAATTGATCTCTAAGATGTATCAAAATTCTCAATTTCTATGAATTTATCTGACTCCTAGATAAAACTCCTCACTTATAGGGGAAAATGTAGAAGGGACTTGAGCAGTCCAGGATTAGTATAACTGTTTTTATTGCCTTCAGGTATAAGTGGTTCCTATCACTGATCCATGTTGGGCTTGTCCCTTGGGACAGAGGGACTGTGATGGTTTTTGAGTTTTTTTCAATTCAGTAAACCTGATAAATCAGGTTATTGAACACTCAGAATTGGATAAAGTAAGAAAAGCTCACAAGTTGAAAACAGACTAAAAGGAATACAGAGTTAGAATGAATAAATCAAAGCTTTATGGAGAAGAGACAAGTTTGATGAAAAGCAAGACCTCAATTCAAAAGTCTTGTCACATGACACACACAGAAAAGGCTTTTGAAATTGAATATATATTGAATTGAATAATGTTCTAGAGTTTGGTTAGGCAGTGGGAAGTAGTTTTTGTTCGAGCTACCTCCTGAGATCCAGTTTTCCAATCAAGGACTGTTCAACAGTGTGGGATAAGAACAGGTGGCATAGGAATTCCTATCACTCCTATTTGTTGTTGTTCAGTCACAGAGTCATGTCCAACTCTTTGTGACCCCATGGACTGAAGCACACTAGACTCCCCTGTCTTTCACTAAATCCTGGAGGTTGCTCAAATTCATGTCCATTGAGTTGGTGATGCTAACGAACCATCTCCTCCTCTGTCACCCTCTTTTCCTTTTGCCTTCAATCTTTTCCAGAATCAGAGTTTTTCCAGTGAGTTGGCTCTTTGCATTGGACCCAATACTTGGACCCAAGTATTGGAGGTTCAGCATCAGTCATTTACCTGTTACCACTCATTTACCTGTTACCAACCCTCCCAAATCTGCCCCCTCCCCTGCCAGAAACATCAATGTGAGTAACTATTTGCTCAAGAAAATACCTTCACAAGAGTCAAGGATTCCAGGCAAGGGGTTATAGCACCTAGTGAAGCACAGAGAGGGAAGCAAGTACCAGGCATTACCCTGTACCCATAGCTAGCTGAATTTATCTGACTCCTAGATAAAACTCCTTTTCACTTATCTGTAAAATGAAAGGACTGGAATTGATCTCTAAGATGTATCAAAATTCTCAATTTCTATGAATTTATCTGACTCCTAGATAAAACTCCTCACTTATAGGGGAAAATGTAGAAGGGACTTGAGCAGTCCAGGATTAGTATAACTGTTTTTATTGCCTTCAGGTATAAGTGGTTCCTATCACTGATCCATGTTGGGCTTGTCCCTTGGGACAGAGGGACTGTGATGGTTTTTGAGTTTTTTTCAATTCAGTAAACCTGATAAATCAGGTTATTGAACACTCAGAATTGGATAAAGTAAGAAAAGCTCACAAGTTGAAAACAGACTAAAAGGAATACAGAGTTAGAATGAATAAATCAAAGCTTTATGGAGAAGAGACAAGTTTGATGAAAAGCAAGACCTCAATTCAAAAGTCTTGTCACATGACACACACAGAAAAGGCTTTTGAAATTGAATATATATTGAATTGAATAATGTTCTAGAGTTTGGTTAGGCAGTGGGAAGTAGTTTTTGTTCGAGCTACCTCCTGAGATCCAGTTTTCCAATCAAGGACTGTTCAACAGTGTGGGATAAGAACAGGTGGCATAGGAATTCCTATCACTCCTATTTGTTGTTGTTCAGTCACAGAGTCATGTCCAACTCTTTGTGACCCCATGGACTGAAGCACACTAGACTCCCCTGTCTTTCACTAAATCCTGGAGGTTGCTCAAATTCATGTCCATTGAGTTGGTGATGCTAACGAACCATCTCCTCCTCTGTCACCCTCTTTTCCTTTTGCCTTCAATCTTTTCCAGAATCAGAGTTTTTCCAGTGAGTTGGCTCTTTGCATTGGACCCAATACTTGGACCCAAGTATTGGAGGTTCAGCATCAGTCATTTACCTGTTACCACTCATTTACCTGTTACCAACCCTCCCAAATCTGCCCCCTCCCCTGCCAGAAACATCAATGTGAGTAACTATTTGCTCAAGAAAATACCTTCACAAGAGTCAAGGATTCCAGGCAAGGGGTTATAGCACCTAGTGAAGCACAGAGAGGGAAGCAAGTACCAGGCATTACCCTGTACCCATAGCTAGCTGCCCAGGACCAGACTGACTCCTGTCAATTCTACTTGGGTATTTAGCTGAAGAAAATGAGAACACTATCTCGAAGAAACATCTACCATCCCATGTTCATTGCAACATTTTTCATAACAGCCAAGATATAGAAACTACCTATATGTCCATCATTAGGGTGACATGATAAAGAAAATATGGTATCTATATTTATGTTGTGTTGTTGTATTCAGTCCCTCTGTCTTGTCTGACTCTTTGGGACCTCATGATTGTAGCCTGCTAGACTCCTCTGCCCATGGAATTTTCTTTTTTTTTTTTTTTTTAAACCTTTATTTTACTTTTAACTTTTACAGAGTTTTGTTGTTCACAGACATGCATGTTCTCAGATTAGTCACATGTATATCCCCCCTTCCCTCCCCTCCTGACCATCACACAGCACCCCTGAAGGATCCCCTTTTCTCACAGAGCAATGACTAGAGCTATTTTCTTCACTTATGATAGTACAGGCTTTCATGCTACTTCCTTTACGCCTCTCACCCACTGTTCCTTCCCCACAATGTCCATAGGTCCACTGTCCATGTCTGTCTTTCTGTCACTTCACTGCATGTGCCATCATCACCATCCTACTAGATTCCATATATATGTGTTAATATACTGTATTTGTCCTTCTCTTTCTGACTGACTTCACTTTTTATGATACGTTTTAGATCCAGCCACCTCATTAGGGTTGATTCTTCTGCATTTCTCTTTACAGCTGTGTAGTATTCCATTGTATATATGTACCAGAGCTTTTGGATCCATTCGTTCGTTGATGGGCATCTAGGTTCCTTCCATGTTCTAGCTATTGTATAGAGAGCTGCAATGAACATTGGGGTACAGGTGCTTCTTTCAGTTTTGATTTCGTCAGGGTATAAGCCTAAGAGTGGGATTGCTGGGTCATATGGTGCTTCTATTTTTAGTTTTTAAGAAATCTCCAGACTGTCTTCCATAGAGGCTGTATCAATTTACACTCCCACCAGCAATGCAGGAGTGTTCCTTTTCTCCAGCCTCTCCAGCATTTATGGTCAATGTGCTACTTCCGGGTAGGCAAGGGTTATAGCACCTAGTGAAGCACAGAGAGGGAAGCAAGTACCAGGCATTACCCTGTACCCATAGCTAGCTGCCCAGGACCAGACTGACTCCTGTCAATTCTACTTGGGTATTTAGCTGAAGAAAATGAGAACACTATCTCGAAGAAACATCTACCATCCCATGTTCATTGCAACATTTTTCATAACAGCCAAGATATAGAAACTACCTATATGTCCATCATTAGGGTGACATGATAAAGAAAATATGGTATCTATATTTATGTTGTGTTGTTGTATTCAGTCCCTCTGTCTTGTCTGACTCTTTGGGACCTCATGATTGTAGCCTGCTAGACTCCTCTGCCCATGGAATTTTCTTTTTTTTTTTTTTTTTAAACCTTTATTTTACTTTTAACTTTTACAGAGTTTTGTTGTTCACAGACATGCATGTTCTCAGATTAGTCACATGTATATCCCCCCTTCCCTCCCCTCCTGACCATCACACAGCACCCCTGAAGGATCCCCTTTTCTCACAGAGCAATGACTAGAGCTATTTTCTTCACTTATGATAGTACAGGCTTTCATGCTACTTCCTTTACGCCTCTCACCCACTGTTCCTTCCCCACAATGTCCATAGGTCCACTGTCCATGTCTGTCTTTCTGTCACTTCACTGCATGTGCCATCATCACCATCCTACTAGATTCCATATATATGTGTTAATATACTGTATTTGTCCTTCTCTTTCTGACTGACTTCACTTTTTATGATACGTTTTAGATCCAGCCACCTCATTAGGGTTGATTCTTCTGCATTTCTCTTTACAGCTGTGTAGTATTCCATTGTATATATGTACCAGAGCTTTTGGATCCATTCGTTCGTTGATGGGCATCTAGGTTCCTTCCATGTTCTAGCTATTGTATAGAGAGCTGCAATGAACATTGGGGTACAGGTGCTTCTTTCAGTTTTGATTTCGTCAGGGTATAAGCCTAAGAGTGGGATTGCTGGGTCATATGGTGCTTCTATTTTTAGTTTTTTAAGAAATCTCCAGACTGTCTTCCATAGAGGCTGTATCAATTTACACTCCCACCAGCAATGCAGGAGTGTTCCCTTTTCTCCGCAGCCTCTCCAGCATTTATGGTCTGTTGATTTGTGGATGATGGCCATTCTGACGGGTGTGAGGTGATATTGTAGTTTTGATTTGCATTTCTCTAATTATTAGTGAAGTTGAGCATCGTTTCATGTGTTTTTGGGCCATCTGTATGTCATCGTTGGAGAGGTGTCTGTTTAGGTCCTTTTCCCATTTTTTGATTGGGTTGTTTGTTTTTCCAGTGCTGAGTTGTCTGAGTTGCTTGTAGATTTTGGAGATTAATTCTTTGTCTGTTGTTTCATTTGCTATGATTTTCTCCCACTCTGTGGGCTGTCTGTTGATCTTTTTCATAATTTCTTTAGCTGTACAAAAGCTTTTAAGTTTCATTAGGTCCCACATGTTCATTTGTCTTTTTAGTTCCACTATTCTAGTAGGTGGGTCAGAGAAGATCTTGCTTTGATTGATGTCCTTGAGGGTTTTGCCTATATTCTCCTCTAAGAGTTTTGCCCATGGAATTTTCCCAGCAAGAACTCTGGAGTGGGTTGCCATTTTCTACTCCAGGGGTCAAATCTGAGTCTCTTGCCTCTCCTGTTTTGGCAGGAGAATTCTTTATCACTGAACCTCCTGCCAAGTCCCCATTTATATCTATACTGAGTTGTGCTGTGTTTTGTCACTCATGCATTTTCAACTCTTTGCGACCACATGGATTACAACCCCCCTCCCCAGACCAGGCTTCTCTATCCTTGGGAGTTCTTCAGGCAAGAATACTGGAGTGAGTGGCTGTGCCTTTCTCTGGGGGATATACTAACTCAGAGACTGAACCCAGGTCTCCCAAATTGCAGGTGGATTCTTTGCAATATGAGCCACCAGGGAAGCCAAAAAATATTGGAATGGGTAGCCTATCCCTTCTCTTGGGGAACTTCCTGACCCAGGAATTGAACCCGGGTCTCCTGCATTACAGGTGAATTTTTTACCGGCTGAGCTACCAGGGAAGCCCCATCTATATATAAACCTGTATCCAAAATGGAGTATCATTCAACCTTCCAAAAGAAGAAAATCTTGCCCTTTGTGACAACATGGATGAACTCTGAGTGCATTATGTGAACTGAAATAAGACAGAAAAGGACAAATACTGTATAATATCAGTTACATATGGAAGCTTAAGCTGAAATCACAAATAGAGAGTAGAATAGTGGTCGCTAGGGGTTTGGTGGTGGGGGTGGAAATGGAAAGGTGTTGATGTAACTTCCAGTTATTCGATGAATACATTCTGGGGTTCTAATCATGACATGGTGGCTATAATTAATAATAATAGATTATATGCTACAAAGTTAAGAGAGTAGTTCTAAAATCTAATCACCATATCCATACAATGGCAGTTATGTGAGAGGATGAAGATGTCAACCTACTTGGTAATTATTTTGTTATATATAATCACATTTCAAGTCTTAAATTTTACATATCATCCTTTCTTGTTCAGTTGTATCCAACTCTTTGCAGTCGCGTGGACTGAAGCCTGCAAGGCTTCTCTGTCCATGAAAATTTCCAAGCAAGAATACTAGAATGGATAGCTGTTCCTTTCTCTTGGGTATTTTCCTGACCCTGGGATCAAATCTAGGTCTCCTGCATTGCAGGCAGTTTCTTTTCTGTCTGTGCCACCAGGGAAGCCCTAAATTTTATGCCAATGTCTCAATAAAGCTAGGAAAAAACTTGTTCCATTTAAGTGTCACCATTAAACCTATAAAAGGTGGTTTTAAATATACATTGGTTACATATCTCAAAGAAAATATTTGAAAACTCGTTCCCTTTTGCCATCAGTCTTTCCCAGTGTCAGAGTAGGAGGAGGGAATGGCAAACCACTCCCATATTCTTGCCATGAGTACCCCATGAACAGTACAAAAATGCAAAAAGAATGTGGCTAGAGAAGGCTAAATTGGGAGGGGGCAGTAGGGGATAAATTCAAAGAAGCAGAAAATAGTAGAAGAAGAGTTCATTAATGCTGGACATCAGAGCCATAATGGATTCTTTAAATTTTATTCTAAAGAAGGTGAAGAATGACTGATGATTTTGGGTAGAGGAAGGTTGCATTTTAGTTTTCCTTTGGCCCCAGCTTTAAAAAATCTTTTCTCAAAAGACTCTAGATTCTTTTCAATTGATGAGAACTGGGTGTGAGAAATGACTCAGATCTGGAAGTTAGGTGAACGATTTTCATATTTCATTTGGATAGCATCAACCTTTTGCTTGCCAACTCTTGATTTTCTTTGTTATATAAATCATGAAATATTGTATTCTGCTTCCCATCTGTCTCACATCTAGGAACATGATGTTTTATTAGTAAATACCAAAGAAGTCTTCAGCCAAAGTACTATTCTGGCTTTGTTTCCTGTTATAGTATTTATGAACACGTTGCCTCTGATATTTGCTTATCACCCCTGGACCTCTAACTGTTCCAAGAATCTATCATTGTTTTTCACATTAAGGATCCAGTCACATGGCAGCATCATCAACTGTCAATCCTAGAATAAAAAGATAACCTACCCTGAGTTTCTCTGATGAGTATGTTGCTTTCACTGGTCCTTCCTTACTGCCTTAGTGAAGGAAACACATTTGGACCTTTCTGGTGACAATAGGCCCATGGTGGATTTTCTGTTCTTGTGTAACACAATTATTATAATTTACCCACCATCCTGACTCTTCTTACATCTTCCTTAATTCTCTGCCAAGGTAGATCCAGCACCATCTCATGTCATCTACATTATTATCATCTTTAAACCTAAAGCATACATGCTCACATTGTATAAAAACTGCACTCCAGGTTAAATTCTGAGAAATACAAGAGTATAACCATGTCTATAAACTTTTCACTATTCAATTTCATATCGTCTCACACTGGTTCAACTTCTCATATTCTCTGAGTTTCTGACAGTATATATATATATATTAATCAAGACATGCAATACTTTCTTGAGTAAACTGGTTTGTTTTTTTTTTTTCCATAGTATGGAAATTATTTCCTTGCTCAAACTCTGTTGTAGCCCTAAACATTTCCTGGAAGCGCTAAGGGAACTAGAGTGTGCTTATAAAAATAACAAGCATCTTTTGGTAAGGTATTTCACTCATGAAGTCTTTACTTATTAGCTAGATAAAAGGAGGCTTCTCTTCTCTAGCGAGCGAAAATGTATTCCATAAGGTTAGAAAAGAGAATTCTGGGTACAAGATTCTCATACATATCGATCCAGTTTCACATGTTAGGTCTCTGAGTTCTGCTATTTTCCTACCAGTATTCTGATTTCATTATGGGGCACCTATTGAGGTAACATTCTGTATATCTGTTTTTCAAGCCATGATATATGAGCATGCATAAACCAACAAGTACTTTGCCATGATGATGACTATGAAAAGAAATTGGAGCATACAATTATTTACATATATAAACTTGATCAGAAGAAAAATATTGTTATATTTTTGCTATGGATCTTGCTACTGAAAAATAAGTAAGCATGTAAACAATTTAAAAATTCACATAGAACACAAAACCTTGAACTTTTTAAAAGTGAGAAGAACAATAAAGTATGTCCATAAAGAAATAATGTTGTTCGTAAATATAGATAATTATTCATTCCATCATTGGAAAAGAGCCTGATGTTGGGAAAAACCGAAGACAAAAGGAGAAGAGAATGACAGAGGATGAAATGGTTGGTTGGCATCACTGACTCAATAGATGTGAGTTTGTGTAGGCTCTGGGAGATGGTGAAGGACAGGGAAGCTTGGCGTGAAGCAGGCCATTGGTTCTCAAAGAGTTGGGCATAACTGAGTGACTGAACTGTACTGAGCCTTAACCAGTTTCAAGTGATATATTTTATGGTCTGTTTTTTCAGTGTTATTAGTTTTTAACTGACTTAAAAATGACTTTGTTGATTTGTATCCAGGTTGCCTAGGGAAATCCTAGAACCATGTTCTTCTCTTGTCTATACTGTCAAATACTCATGCTGAAATTGTGTCAAAGGCTATTTTGACTATTAATAGTAAAGCCACAAATAAGGGTTGAAAAGTAGGGGGATTGTATATTTTCCTCTCATAGAGACGATTAGAAAATAGATTATTCTCTTCTTACACGTGATGATACTGTGAAACTATGTGATAATAGATGACCAGGGAAAATAGTCCGCATAAAACTCAGGGGCCACCATTACTTCAGGCTTAATGTATTGGAACCTTTGATCCTACTCTTGTTCCCCAGAATCAATTAGTCTGTGTAGAATATTTTCTATCTCTCTGTATCTCTTTCTTGTTCCTCTCCAATTCCTCTTTTCTGTCTGATTTTATGTCTCTTGGGAAAACTGCTTAAGGTAGAACATTCTGAGATTTTACTATTTTGTTTGAGATTCTTCTCTAAGTTTGCAAGAGCTAGATTTTTATAGACAAAAAAGCTTATCATGTAAATAAATCATTTATTGAGGGTGAATAGTATTGATTTTTGACTTGGATGTACAGTCATATACAAATTGACTGGGCTGATTTTTTTTTCCATCCATAACTATTAATGAACTATCACAACTGAGAAGCAAAGTTGTTGCACTCAATTATCACATGACTCACTTAATCATGTATTCAACAACCATATGAACTATGTTTCTTAAATGGTTTTGTAAACTCACTGTCTTCTCTCATCCTCTGACAATGTGTGTATTGTCAAGATGCTGCATTTTTGCTGCTTCAATGTGCATATTGTAGTCACTCTGCATTTGTGCATATTGTTACATTTCAGAATGTCTCCTTTGATACTAATTTATATTGAAAATTGAAAAGTGATTTTAGCACAGCTCTAAGATCAAAGATTAGTATTTACTCAGGCAATGAGCAATTGAATATCAAGATACTGAAAAATGCAACATCATTGAAACAGCATGATGCATAGGAAATTCTTAGGGGCCAACGTGACAAAAGATATGTAAGAATTTTATACTGAGAACTATAAAATATTGCTAGATAAATAAAAGATGACATAAATAGAGAGATGTACCATGTTAGTGGATAGCTAACACAATATCGTTAATAGGCCAGTTCTATATAGATTGATCTGCTTATTCAACACAATTCCCATGAAACTTTCAGCAAATATTTTTCCTCTAGAAATTGACAAGTAAACAAAAAAATGCATTTAGAAAGACAAAAAGTCTTGAATAACAAAATGAACTTTGTAAAAAAAGTTGGGTCATTTATATCACCTGACTTCAAGAATTATAAGTTACAATTAATAGGATAGCAATAAGTTAAATTAATACTTTAGTGGGACAGAATTGAGTCTGAAAATAGACTTGCATACATATGGACAATTGATATGTGACAAATTTGCAAAAGCAATTCAACGGAGAAAAGATAGTCTTTTCCAAAGTATATAATGTTTCAGTAAATATAATCCATATGCAATAAACTTTGCTTAATAACTTAAAATGTAAGCAAAAAAAACCCTTACTCCAAATTGATCATGGATGTACGTGTGAAACCAAAGCTTGTTAAACTTCTAAACTAAGCACCGGAGAAAGCAAAATTAGGTAAGGCAAAGATTTCTTAGATGAAATATCGAAAACATAATTTATAAAAGAAGGAAAGGACATTTTAAAATAAAAATCACATTTTATTCTTTGAAAAACACTGATAAGAATGTGAAAATATATTTACAGCATGGAAGAAAACTTTTACATTATGTATCCCCTAATTATTATAACTTTAGTTAATTTTGCTATTTTTACCTTTTAATCTTCATGCTTGCTTTGTAAATGATAGTTCCACTACCTTTACTATCTTGCCTTTGTTATTAATTTGTGCAATTTCTTTTTATGTAGAGAAATTCATTTTAACATTTGAAAAAAAATTTTAAAGTATAGTTGATGTACAATATTATATAACATGTGTGAAACATTATGACTAATACTTTTCAAGTTTATACTACATAGTTCTTAAGAAATATTGGTTACATTTTGTGTGTTGTACAATATATCCTAGTAGATATCCCTATCCTGTCTCTCCCCACTCTCTCTTTCTCATGGTAACCATTAGTTTGTTCTCTATATCTATGTGTCTACTTCCTTTTTGTTATATTCATTGGCTTGTTGTAGTTTTTAGATTCTATGCATAAGTGATATTATAGAGTAATTGCTGTCCTCTGTCTGACTTATTTTAAGTAGCATAATGAATGCCCTCCAAGTCCATCCTCATTGCTGCAAGTGGCGAATTTTCATTTTTTTAATGGTTGTATATGTATGCATATATCTTTTGTATTCCTTCATCTGTTGATGGACAGTTAGGTTGCTTGCATATCTTGGTAGTTGTAAATAATGTTGCTATGAGCATTGAGGTGTGTGTATGTTATTGATTTACTGTCTGTTTTCATTTTTATCTGATGTATACCCTGAAGTGAAATTGCTGGGTCATATGATAACTATGTTTTTAGCTTTTTGATAAACCTTCCTACTGTTTCCAATAGTGACTGTGCCAATTTACATTTCTACCAACAGTGTACCAGAGTTTCATTTTCTACACATTGACACTAGCATTTGTTATTTGCCTGTGTGTGTGTGTGTTTTGATGATAACCATTCTGACAGGTGTATATCTCATTGTGGTTTCTATTTGCATTTCCCTAATGATTAATGAAGTTGAGTGTCTTTTCAAGTATCTGTTTTCTGTTTAAAAAAAAATGTGTCTATTAGGTTCTTCTGCTATTTTTTAATTGAGTTGCTTATTTCTTTGAGATTGAGTTGCATAAGCTGTTTATATATTTTAGAGATTAATCCCTTATCAATCTTATCAGTTGAAAATCTTTACTCCCATTCAGTAAGTTGTCTTTTATTTTGTTGATGGTTTTCTTTGCTGTGCCAAAGTTTTTAAGTTCAATTTGGCCCTGTTTTTTATTAATTTGTGCAATTTCTTTTTATGTAGAGAAATTCATTTTAACATTTGAAAAAAAATTTTAAAGTATAGTTGATGTACAATATTATATAACATGTGTGAAACATTATGACTAATACTTTTCAAGTTTATACTACATAGTTCTTAAGAAATATTGGTTACATTTTGTGTGTTGTACAATATATCCTAGTAGATATCCCTATCCTGTCTCTCCCCACTCTCTCTTCTCATGGTAACCATTAGTTTGTTCTCTATATCTATGTGTCTACTTCCTTTTTGTTATATTCATTGGCTTGTTGTAGTTTTTAGATTCTATGCATAAGTGATATTATAGAGTAATTGCTGTCCTCTGTCTGACTTATTTTAAGTAGCATAATGAATGCCCTCCAAGTCCATCCTCATTGCTGCAAGTGGCGAATTTTCATTTTTTTAATGGTTGTATATGTATGCATATATCTTTTGTATTCCTTCATCTGTTGATGGACAGTTAGGTTGCTTGCATATCTTGGTAGTTGTAAATAATGTTGCTATGAGCATTGAGGTGTGTGTATGTTATTGATTTACTGTCTGTTTTCATTTTTATCTGATGTATACCCTGAAGTGAAATTGCTGGGTCATATGATAACTATGTTTTTAGCTTTTTGATAAACCTTCCTACTGTTTCCAATAGTGACTGTGCCAATTTACATTTCTACCAACAGTGTACCAGAGTTTCATTTTCTACACATTGACACTAGCATTTGTTATTTGCCTGTGTGTGTGTGTGTTTTGATGATAACCATTCTGACAGGTGTATATCTCATTGTGGTTTCTATTTGCATTTCCCTAATGATTAATGAAGTTGAGTGTCTTTTCAAGTATCTGTTTTCTGTTTAAAAAAAAATGTGTCTATTAGGTTCTTCTGCTATTTTTTAATTGAGTTGCTTATTTCTTTGAGATTGAGTTGCATAAGCTGTTTATATATTTTAGAGATTAATCCCTTATCAATCTTATCAGTTGAAAATCTTTACTCCCATTCAGTAAGTTGTCTTTTATTTTGTTGATGGTTTTCTTTGCTGTGCCAAAGTTTTTAAGTTCAATTTGGCCCTGTTTATTTTTTCTTTAATTTTCTTTGCTTAAGGAAACAGATCCAAAAAATACTGTAATGATTTAGGTCATAGAATTTTTTCTTCTAATATTTCTTCTAAGGCTTGTTTAGTTGGTGATGAACGCCTTTAATTTTTGCTTGTCTGAAAACTCTCAATTTCTCCTTCAGTTCTGAATGATAGATAACTTTTCTGGGTAGAGGATTCATTTCAAAGTTTTTTCCTTTTAGCACTCTGAATATGTAATGCTTCTATCTTTTGGCCTGAAAAGTTTCAGTGAAAAATCTACCTGAAGTTCTATGAGGTTTCTTTTCTATGTAACAAGTTGTTTTTTTGTCTGTTTGTTTTTTTCTCCTACTGCTTATAAGATTCTCTTTAAACTTTTACAGTTTTGAATATACTATCTTTTATTGTGGATCCCTTTGGATTTACCTCATTTAAAACTCTCTGTATTTCCTGAATCTAGATGTTCATTTTCCTTTCCATATTTGGGAAGTGTTTAGCCATTATTATTTTTTTTTTCTGGCCACTTCTATTGGTCTTTCATTCAATTCCATCCTTTCTTCTTTGGCCTGTGTGGGCCTCCCATAGCGGTGGCCTCTCTTGCTGCAGAGCACCGGCTCTGGGCGCATGTGCTCCAGAGTTCTGACTTGGTAATTGGACATATCGGTGCAACCGCTCTGCGGCATGTGGAATCTTCCTAGGCTAGGGACCGAACCGGCACCCCTTGCACTGCAAGGCAGTGTTCTTACCCACTGGACCACCAGGGAAGCCCAGCCATTATTTTTTGAAATGTGTTTTTTGGTGCTTTCTCTCTTTCTCTCTTCTCCTTCTGGGACTTCTATAATGTGAATGTTATTCTGCTTGATACTATCTCCAAGTTTCCTTAAGTATCTTCACCTTTTTCTATTTCATTTTCTTTTCTTTTTGTTGCTTTATTTGATTAAGTTCATTGCTTTATCTTCTAGCTTGTGGATCCATTCTTCTGTTTCATCTACTCTGCTGTGGAACCTTATAGTGAATTTTTCAGTTCAGTCACTGTATTCTTCTGTTCTGTAACTTCTGTTTGATAGTTTCTTGTATTTTCTCTCTCTGTTGAGGCTTTTACTATGGTCATCCATTCTTGTTCCAAGTTTGGTGAGTGTCTATATGAAAATTACTTTAACTCTTTATCAGGTAAGCTGCTTGTCTCCATTTCAGTAAGGTCTTTTTTCTCGGGTTTTGTCAGTGCTTTCATTTGGTACATATTCTTCTGCCTGACAATTTTGCCTGACTCTCTTGTGTTTGTTTCTATGCATTAAGCAAATCAGCTCCCTGTCCTAATCTTGGAGGAGTGGCCTTGTATAGATGTCCTGTGGGATTCAGAAGTGCAACGCCCCTGGCCACCAAAGCTAGGCACTAAAGGGATATTCCCTGAATGGGATGCATGCATATCTTGCTATGGTGGGGCCATGGCCACAGTGAAGGGTTAGGCAGAGTCTTTGTCCAACCAAACTGCCATACACGCCTGTGGCCATGATGGTGAGCAGACCCTTGTCTGGCCTGGCTATGGTGTGGGGTTGCAACATAGGAGTGGACTAGCAATGTGCTCCCATTGGCTCCAGGTTGCAGAGATAGTTTCCAAAATGGCACCTGCCAGCAGGGGTATTTGGCTTCCAAGGTGGCACTAACTAATGTTAAAGAACCTATCTGTCAAAGCAGGAGAAGAGATTTGGGTTCAATCCCTGGGCCAGAAAGATCCCCTGCAAATAGGAAATGGGAAATCACTCCAATATTTTTGCCTGGAAAATTCCATGGACAGAGGAACCTGGTAGACTACAGTCCATGGGACTGCAGTCAGACACAACTGAGTCATTGAACACAGTGACATCATTGGTCTTAGTTGCATAGTCTGATTGCAAAATTGTATCTGCCTGTGTTTCTATCCCTGGAGAGGGTCCCAACAGTTTGCTGTCCCACTGGTAGATACTTTAAGAATAATAAGTTGCTCTCCTTCACTTATGGTCTAGGTGCTTTTCAAACTGCTGGTTGTGTGCTGGATCCCAGAATGTGTGTCTGTATATGAACCTTTAATGACTAGGTTCTCTGGTCCCTACAATTTCATGATTTTCTTGAACATAATCCCCATTGCTTTTCAGAGACAAGAATTTGGGGACCTCATCTCTCCTATGAATGATCCAAGGGTTGGGAACCATAATATGGAGCACAAACTCTTTCTCCTCAATGAGAAGTTCTGTTTTTTTTTTTTTCCAGTATTTATTTGTTTGGCTACACTTAGTTATGGCACATGGGATCTAGTTCCCTGAACAGGGATTGAACTCAGGTCCTTTGCATCAGGAGTATGGAGTCTTAGCAATTGGATCACCAGGGAAGTCCTTCTGTATTTTGAGATCTCTCTTGATTGTGAAATTTTTGTAGCTTGGTATTCTGTTGTGGTTTGGTGCAGTGAGTAGGTAGTTTTCTGCTGAGACTATATTTTTGCTTCTCCTTTCTATCCTTTGCTGTGGAGGCTTTCTCTGTTCATTCAGTTTTCAGGTTTCTTCAGAAGAAATTATTCCAGAAGTGGTTGTAGATTTGTTGTGTCTGTGGGAAGAGTTAAAGATCTTGCTATGTCACCATCTTGAGCCTCATCCCCACATTCGCTCTTGAGTTGAGATGAGCCAGAGATCTCCTTTATAATTTCTGTGGGCTGATTTGGAATTTATTTCATTCGATAGACATTAATTGATAATTACCAATCTGAGTTCCTAAAACAGTCTTTCTTCTGGATTTCTATTCTTTTTTTCTTCTTGGAATGTTAACATGTCTTCAGGTTTCTTCCCTTTGAAACCTTCAAGTTCTTTTCTTTTCAAGCAGCTCTGTCATGGAAAAGATGTTTCAGAAATTCTTCCATGACCTGCTCACATAACTGAAAACTCACTATTCCAAGTCAATCCAAGTTATAATTCCATGTAATATCCAGTGGTTTTCAACTAGGTATAGAAGGCTTAAACACTGAGGTGAAATACCATGTGTTTCCCACCTCTTTAAGTATGCTTTCCTGCTCTAATGGTTGTTACAGTAATTAAAGGTCTATGTCTGTGTCTTAGGATTTCAGAAAAGTTTGCCCTTCAAGTGAATTCAGCTGAGATTTGCATATGTTCTTGGCATCCTTACTCAATCTGGGGTTAGTTGGATTATATTTGGCTGCTATTATTCATAGATTATATTGAAGAGTTAGGACTGCCTTTTAGTTTCCATTAAAAATGAACTATCTTGTCCATTATCCTTTTTAATTGTTTTTAGGTGGTACCAATTAAAAGAATAAAGACATCTTTCCTCAGGCATCTTTGTGCAAATCACCAAGATTTCAATAATCATTTTGCCAATGAATAAAGAGAAATGATGTATTTTTATGTATTTATTTGAATTAGGGGAGAAGTAGATTAGCCTTGTATTTAGATTTATTATTTGTTCTATTTTGCTAACCTATAATTTTCCATTCATTCAGAGTAGTAGAGACTTTGCATTAGATATCTTATTGCATATCTAATATAAAACTCCAGCCTCATGCAATTCAAAAAAAAAAAAAAAAAACTCCAGCCTCAGAATTAGATTTGGTTTATTCTTATGAGATTTTGATTTGAAAATGAATACACATCTGTATAACATGTTTGTATTAAAGACTTAAATGAGAGCTTTTGGTTTTTATTAATACTTGATTTTAAACATATTCAGTCAAGCTTAAGTTTTTCCTCTAGGAATTCAAAGTAAAGTTATTTTATTTGTAGTAGCTTGGAATTTTTAATTACATGAAGAATCATTTTGTGAATAATTTTTGGAAATTATTCTCAAATTTATTCTTTGTAGAGTTGTGAAGGTTGCCTCCGATGTTCCAAATCCTAAACAGAATTCTATTGTCATTTAAGATAAATGTTTATATAATTTTCAGTATTCTAACAAGTAAAGCACATATAGCTATTCACATTTGTGTGGGGACATTTTAAATCATTGCCAATATCAAACTTAGTCCTAGATGTAATAAACAGATGATTAGATCTACTTTTGAGAGCTTTGCCTGACTTTCAGAGTGTTTGGCCAGAAGAGTAGCCAGTATAAGCAACCAAGAACAACATTCCCTTCTTGCTGTTGCTCCAGCTCCTCTGCTGGTAAAATGGTGACCCCTTTTCTTTTTAAAAAAATGAATTAAAATATATTTATTTATAATTTATTCTTGGCTGCAATGGGTCTTCATTGCTGTGTGTGGCTTTCTCTTCTTGCCGCCAGTGGGGGCTACTCTCTAGATGCACTGCATGAGCTTCTCATTTTGGTGGCTTCTCTTGTTTTGGAGCACAGGTTATAGGTCTCATGGGTTTCAATACTGTTAACACATAGGCTCAGTTGTTGTGGCCCATGGCTTAGTTGCTCCGTGGCACGTGACAACTTCCCAGACCAGAGATCAAACCCATGTCCCCTACATTGTCAGGCGGATTCCTTACAGTTGAGGGAAGCCCCAGTGATCCCTTTTCAATCTTTATTTTTCTTTTTTGTTTACCTTTTGCCCTAAGTCTATTATGTATGTTTTCCTGTATGTATGTCTTTGGTCTCCTGCCTAATCAGTTACTACTCAGTGAACACTAATAATAAGCCAACCAGTAATAGTCTATCTGAAAAAGAAGCATGATGTAGTCTGGTTTTGCTCCACCTACTTGCTGGACTGAGCAATTCAATCAATGAAATGTTCTGAGCCTCAATTTTATAATCTATAAGACTAACGGATCAGATAATCTCTAATATCCGTTGCAGTCTTGTCATTTATACTTTGTAGTAATTTTCATGATACAGTCTTGTTTGAGTCTCACATAAAAGCAACTGAAGATTATTTATGACCTGGTAAATAAGGAACAGAGGAGTGAATGGAAAAGCACTCTCCTGCTATATTTGTAAAGAATCCTTTATATCCCTATTTTTACCCTATGGCTCATGTGCAAATGATTGCCTCCGATTTAATCAACAGAATTCTATTGTCATTTAAGATAAATGTTTATATAATTTTCAGTATTCTAACAAGTAAAGCACATATAGCTATTCACATTTGTGTGGGGACATTTTAAATCATTGCCAATATCAAACTTAGTCCTAGATGTAATAAACAGATGATTAGATCTACTTTTGAGAGCTTTGCCTGACTTTCAGAGTGTTTGGCCAGAAGAGTAGCCAGTATAAGCAACCAAGAACAACATTCCCTTCTTGCTGTTGCTCCAGCTCCTCTGCTGGTAAAATGGTGACCCCTTTTCTTTTTAAAAAAATGAATTAAAATATATTTATTTATAATTTATTCTTGGCTGCAATGGGTCTTCATTGCTGTGTGTGGGCTTTCTCTTCTTGCCGCCAGTGGGGGCTACTCTCTAGATGCACTGCATGAGCTTCTCATTTTGGTGGCTTCTCTTGTTTTGGAGCACAGGTTATAGGTCTCATGGGTTTCAATACTGTTAACACATAGGCTCAGTTGTTGTGGCCCATGGCTTAGTTGCTCCGTGGCACGTGACAACTTCCCAGACCAGAGATCAAACCCATGTCCCCTACATTGTCAGGCGGATTCCTTACAGTTGAGGGAAGCCCCAGTGATCCCTTTTCAATCTTTATTTTTCTTTTTTGTTTACCTTTTGCCCTAAGTCTATTATGTATGTTTTCCTGTATGTATGTCTTTGGTCTCCTGCCTAATCAGTTACTACTCAGTGAACACTAATAATAAGCCAACCAGTAATAGTCTATCTGAAAAAGAAGCATGATGTAGTCTGGTTTTGCTCCACCTACTTGCTGGACTGAGCAATTCAATCAATGAAATGTTCTGAGCCTCAATTTTATAATCTATAAGACTAACGGATCAGATAATCTCTAATATCCGTTGCAGTCTTGTCATTTATACTTTGTAGTAATTTTCATGATACAGTCTTGTTTGAGTCTCACATAAAAGCAACTGAAGATTATTTATGACCTGGTAAATAAGGAACAGAGGAGTGAATGGAAAAGCACTCTCCTGCTATATTTGTAAAGAATCCTTTATATCCCTATTTTTTACCCTATGGCTCATGTGCAAATGATATCCATTACTTAAAATTTCATAAGCAAAGACCATCTGGTCTTTATAAATGCTGTTTCTGCTTAACCAAATATTGATAAATTGTGCAGCTTTGTGCTGCCAAATGCTTAGGCCTTTTTGTCATGGCTTCATACCAATTTCAAAATGAATATTGAATATAATTATTTAGGGATGAAAGAGTAATAGTAAATAAAACCATATGCTTACTATTAAAGCGTTTTATTTGAATAACTGTTAGTAGCATATTTTCAAAACTTGGTCCACTTGTAATCCTGGACGTGTCCCATTTTTATTTGATTCCTGAGACTACAACTCTAGGGCAATAAGCCCATCTGTATTAATGGTCAAGGCTGAATTGAGCTTGATTAGTATTTGAAATTGATTCTTTCCAGATACCAGATGGCCCAAGTTGGTATTTTATTTGTCACTTGTAAAGGAAAAACATTGTTTTTCCCCACCAGGAATGAACAGATTCAGGATGATGACTCTTCTCCCCCAGGTTTACAAACAATTACTGAATATTTGTGTCTGCTTAGTCGGTTCCAACAGGAACCAATCAGGAGTTGACTGATGACTCTACTTCAGTTATTCATGCATTGATCTGTTCTTTAGGTCATGTGGCTTCCTTAGATTTTACCTTTTATTGTTTTGTCTTTTAAAAATTTGGTTTCTTAACTAAAACACTGCAGCAAGCTCATGCTCTGACTATATTAATAACCTGTCTGTTAGAGAAGACGGTTAAGAGTCACTGACTTATTGACTAGAGTAGAGTATTTATGAGATGGAGGGATGGAGGTAAGATGAGGACAGCTAAAGACACATTTTTGAAACTAGGCTAAAGAATCTAGACTTTTTTCCAATGTGGGAAACAGAAATTCTTCAAAAATAATTTTCAACAGGAAACTGTGAAAGAAGATCTAGAAATAGGAGTGGAGAGATAGGAGGTGATCAGGATTTCTACTTGGCATGTGGCTGTGAACAAGAGTTCTTCTGACAGAAGAATTAGTGACAGACACAGCAGAGGTGACAGGGGCTGGGTGGCCATCTTGGCTCCTCAGCTTCTGACACCCATAGCAAAAATACACAAAATGTGGACTCCTTAGCCACTAGTTCCTGCAGGCATTTTGAATGAAGTGTTGAAAACTTTAACAGTAAAAGTTGAAACAGTGACAGAGGTAGTCATTTTCCTTCCAACTCCAAATAAACATATACAAATGAGAAGTTGCTGTAACATAAGAAGCTCAACTGGGTGCTCTGTAACAATTTAGAGGGGGTGAAAAGGGGTGTAGAGGAGAGGGAGGCCTTTTGCAATACCAATTTCAAAATGAATATTGAATATAATTATTTAGGGATGAAAGAGTAATAGTAAATAAAACCATATGCTTACTATTAAAGCGTTTTATTTGAATAACTGTTAGTAGCATATTTTCAAAACTTGGTCCACTTGTAATCCTGGACGTGTCCCATTTTTATTTGATTCCTGAGACTACAACTCTAGGGCAATAAGCCCATCTGTATTAATGGTCAAGGCTGAATTGAGCTTGATTAGTATTTGAAATTGATTCTTTCCAGATACCAGATGGCCCAAGTTGGTATTTTATTTGTCACTTGTAAAGGAAAAACATTGTTTTTCCCCACCAGGAATGAACAGATTCAGGATGATGACTCTTCTCCCCCAGGTTTACAAACAATTACTGAATATTTGTGTCTGCTTAGTCGGTTCCAACAGGAACCAATCAGGAGTTGACTGATGACTCTACTTCAGTTATTCATGCATTGATCTGTTCTTTAGGTCATGTGGCTTCCTTAGATTTTACCTTTTATTGTTTTGTCTTTTAAAAATTTGGTTTCTTAACTAAAACACTGCAGCAAGCTCATGCTCTGACTATATTAATAACCTGTCTGTTAGAGAAGACGGTTAAGAGTCACTGACTTATTGACTAGAGTAGAGTATTTATGAGATGGAGGGATGGAGGTAAGATGAGGACAGCTAAAGACACATTTTTGAAACTAGGCTAAAGAATCTAGACTTTTTTCCAATGTGGGAAACAGAAATTCTTCAAAAATAATTTTCAACAGGAAACTGTGAAAGAAGATCTAGAAATAGGAGTGGAGAGATAGGAGGTGATCAGGATTTCTACTTGGCATGTGGCTGTGAACAAGAGTTCTTCTGACAGAAGAATTAGTGACAGACACAGCAGAGGTGACAGGGGCTGGGTGGCCATCTTGGCTCCTCAGCTTCTGACACCCATAGCAAAAATACACAAAATGTGGACTCCCTTAGCCACTAGTTCCTGCAGGCATTTTGAATGAAGTGTTGAAAACTTTAACAGTAAAAGTTGAAACAGTGACAGAGGTAGTCATTTTCCTTCCAACTCCAAATAAACATATACAAATGAGAAGTTGCTGTAACATAAGAAGCTCAACTGGGTGCTCTGTAACAATTTAGAGGGGGTGAAAAGGGGTGTAGAGGGAGAGGGAGGTTCAAGAGGGAGGGGACACATGTATACTGCTGACTGATTCATCTTAATATATGGCAGAAAGCAACACAACAGTGTAAAGTAATTATCCTCCAATTAACAATCAATTAAAATACTCAAATGGATGCAGAGAGGCAGAGAGTTGGAATTCTCTCTTTCAAGCAAGGAAAGATGCATGATTTACCCCAAAATACCTTCCTAATTCATTTTATAAAATTTTCAAATCCTTCTAAAATAAAGGAAATTATGCAAATGAGAAAATCCATTTGGATATACTCTTAAAAATTCCAGACATACATTTTGCTCCTCATACTACTTCTTCACTCTGGTGAAAAAGCATAGTATAGGGCTTGGGATCTCTTTTACCTGGTAGTCATATGAAGAGGTCTGATGTGTGAGAGGTAATGGGTCATGGGGTCAACCTTAACCAATGAAGAAAAGTAAATTGGAGGATCTGTGAGCGGAGAAAGGGAAAAATAGATAGAAGGATGGATATTTAGAGTCTTATGATATTGATGGGATGTGCAATATAAGAATAGATAGGGAGAATTCATTAATATGGCACTACTCATAATTAACTCAAGGTTAAATATTTTGGTAAGATTATCTGGGTTTTCCAGGTAGCTTGGTGGTAAAGAATCTACCTGCCAATGCAGGAGACACAGGTTCAGTCCCTGGGTTGGGAAGAAGGAAATGGCAACCCACTCAGTATTCATGCTAGAAATAGGAGTGGAGAGATAGGAGGTGATCAGGATTTCTACTTGGCATGTGGCTGTGAACAAGAGTTCTTCTGACAGAAGAATTAGTGACAGACACAGCAGAGGTGACAGGGGCTGGGTGGCCATCTTGGCTCCTCAGCTTCTGACACCCATAGCAAAAATACACAAAATGTGGACTCCCTTAGCCACTAGTTCCTGCAGGCATTTTGAATGAAGTGTTGAAAACTTTAACAGTAAAAGTTGAAACAGTGACAGAGGTAGTCATTTTCCTTCCAACTCCAAATAAACATATACAAATGAGAAGTTGCTGTAACATAAGAAGCTCAACTGGGTGCTCTGTAACAATTTAGAGGGGGTGAAAAGGGGTGTAGAGGGAGAGGGAGGTTCAAGAGGGAGGGGACACATGTATACTGCTGACTGATTCATCTTAATATATGGCAGAAAGCAACACAACAGTGTAAAGTAATTATCCTCCAATTAACAATCAATTAAAATACTCAAATGGATGCAGAGAGGCAGAGAGTTGGAATTCTCTCTTTCAAGCAAGGAAAGATGCATGATTTACCCCAAAATACCTTCCTAATTCATTTTATAAAATTTTCAAATCCTTCTAAAATAAAGGAAATTATGCAAATGAGAAAATCCATTTGGATATACTCTTAAAAATTCCAGACATACATTTTGCTCCTCATACTACTTCTTCACTCTGGTGAAAAAGCATAGTATAGGGCTTGGGATCTCTTTTACCTGGTAGTCATATGAAGAGGTCTGATGTGTGAGAGGTAATGGGTCATGGGGTCAACCTTAACCAATGAAGAAAAGTAAATTGGAGGATCTGTGAGCGGAGAAAGGGAAAAATAGATAGAAGGATGGATATTTAGAGTCTTATGATATTGATGGGATGTGCAATATAAGAATAGATAGGGAGAATTCATTAATATGGCACTACTCATAATTAACTCAAGGTTAAATATTTTGGTAAGATTATCTGGGTTTTCCAGGTAGCTTGGTGGTAAAGAATCTACCTGCCAATGCAGGAGACACAGGTTCAGTCCCTGGGTTGGGAAGAAGGAAATGGCAACCCACTCAGTATTCATGCTTGGAAAATCCCAAGGACAGAGGAACCTGATGTGCTGTAATCCACTGGGTCACAAAGAATTGGGCACAACTTAGTGAATAAACAGCAACAAGAATATCTGAAATTGCTTTTAATTGTTCGGTGAGACAAATATTGAGATTAATAACATATGAATAGAGATATTAGAACTTAGGAAATTTTTCTAGAAATGAACAGAAGTTACAGAGAAGGCAGGAATATTGGAATACCTCGGTTGTGTAAGATCTAAGACACCTTTGAAAAGTCAGTGTAAAATACGCATTAGATTTGGCCAACTTAATATAAGGAAAAATAAAGATAAAAAAAATAGCAGAAGCACCATACGACCCAGCAATCCCACTCTTAAGCTTATACCCTGATGAAATCAAAATTGAAAGAGGCACCTGTACCCTAATGTTCACTGCAGTACTCTATACAATAGCTAGAACATGGAAACAACCTAGATGTTCATTGCGGAGTGAATGGATAAAAAAGCTCTGGTACATATATGCAATGGAGTACTTCTCAGCTGTAAAAAGAAATGCGGAAGAATCAGTCCTAATGAGGTGAATGGATCTAGACCCTATTATAAAAAGTGAAGTAAGTCAAAAAGAGAAAGACAGGGCTTCCCTAGTGGTCCAGTGGGTAAAGGGTCTGCCTTGCGGTGCAAGGGGCGCTGGTTCGATCCCTGGCACAGGAGGATCCCAATGTCGTGGAGCGGCTGGACCGGTGTGACCTATTACGAGCCAGTGCTCTGGAGTGCATGCGCCCAGAACAAGTGCTCTGCTACAGGAGAGGCCACTGCAATGGAAGGCCCACACAGGCCAAAGAACAAAGATGGATGAAAATAAATAAACAAAAGACCAATGAAAGTGGCCAAAAAAGAAAATAAAAATAAATAAATAAATAAAGAGAAAGACAAGTACAGTATACTAATATGTATATATGGAGTCTAGTAAGATGGTAATGACAACACTCAGTGAAGCGATGGAAAAACAGACATGGAGAACAGACATATGGACATCATGGGGAATGAACAGTGGGTGGGAGGCATAAAGGAAGTAGTATGAAAACCTGTACTATCATATGTGAAAAAGGTAACTATTGTCATTGCGCTGTGGGAATAGGAGATCCTGAAGGGACGCTGTGCAACTGGCCTGGAGGGATGGGATGGGGCAGCCTGAGAGGGGGGTGGAGCAAGGAGGGGGCCAGGGATATACATATGACTAATCTGGGATTATACATATCTGTAAACAACAAAATTATGTAAAAATAAAAATAAAAATTAAAAAAAAAAAAAAGACATAGCAGGCCTCTTTCAAACCTAAAATTTCAGGAAGAGGAAAAATGGAAAATAAAAAAACCACAATCTTACTGCCCTCTAGTGGTTATATGTGGTATATATGCACAGAGTGAGTGCTAGTCTAGTGTTTTACTGTAAAAAAGAGTTTTGGGGAATATTTAGTTCAACGTTTCTAACAGGAGATTTATGAAATGCTTAAAAGGAGCAAAATTTTTTGTGTGTGATTTATTTGGTGTTGACAAATCATTTTCATTATCACATTTCCTAAATATGATTAAATATAAGCTAGTACACTTATACATTCTTATGAATTTTGAAAACCAATGTAAATTAATAAAGCCAATAAAGATACTATAAGTAATTTAAATGAATGACACTAGTACGATGGATTACATATAACATTAATATGATACATACGTTTCTTTTGCTAAAGCTAAATTTTGGGTCAGAATTAAAAATGGTCCTGACTCTTACTGTGCATGTTTGTTTTTTTTAAACTTTGACCTCTTTTATTGTTTATTTATTTATTTATTTTCATCCATCTTTATTCCTTGGCCTGTGTGGGCCTCCCATCGCAGTGGCCTCTCTCACTGCAGAGCACCGGCTCTGGGTACATGCACTCCAGAGCTCTGGCTCACAATGGGACACACTGGTACAGTTGTTTCGCGGCACGCAGGATCTTCCCGGGCCAGGGATCGAACCGGTGTCCCTTGCACTGCAAGGCAGACTCTTCACCCACTGGACCATCAGGGAAGCCCGCATGTTTTGTTTTCGTCTTAGGCATGTTCATATTGCTCATATTAATATATAGCGTAAGAAGTCTCACTTTTTCCATAATATGCAAAAACGTGGGATGGATATAGGTATGTGAAGGGGGATATACAGAAAGTGGAAAGGAATATTTAAAGTTGATCACAGTTGATAGTTTTCTCAATAAAACCTGAAGCAAAAATATAATTGTTTATTTCTTATTTTTTTTGACATTTTCATCTTGAATAAAAAATAATTATTGATGTCTTCTTAGCTGATTTTTGCTGATTTTATTATTAAAGAGTCTTCTATCCTGAGAGATAGTTTTATCTACTTTCCCATTAATTATAAAAATGTTCATTAGAGGGGCTTCTCTGGTGGTCCAGTGGGTAAGGACACTGCCTTGCAGTGCAAGGGGCGCCAGTTGGATCCCTGGCTGAGGAAGATCCCACGTGCCGCGGAGCGGCTGGACGGATGTGTCCAATTACTGAGCCGGAGCTCTAGAGCGCATGCGCCCAGAGCCAGTGTTCTGCAACAACAGAGGCCACCGCGATGGGAGGCCCACACGGGCCAAAGAACAAAGATGGATGAAAATAGATAAATGAAAGACCAATAGAAGTGACCCACCCACCCCTTCCCTCGCCACCCCACCCCCCAAAATAAATAAATAAATAAATCTTAAAAAAAAATGTTCATTAGGATTTTATATTTCACGCTATAATTCCAGTTCCAAGTGTTGTTTATTGACCTGCATACAGGTTTCTTGGGAGACAGGAAGGTGACCTGGCATTCTCATCTCTTTCAGTTCTTTAAGTTCAGTACAACATCCTTTTGTGTAAGTATATTACAACTTATTTGTTTCTACTCTTGATGGTAGACATTTAGTTATGACTTTCCTGGAGAATCTTGTGGACAGAGGAACCAGGTGTGCTACAGTCCAGAGGGTCAAAAGAATCGGACATGACTGAGTAAATGAGCCTGCAAACATAGTGGATATTATATACTTTACAATATTGACAAACTCATCTCCAAAAGTTGCACTACTTTCCACTCTTGGTAACAGATGTGACAATTAGTCTGTTTTTTGTTTGAAAGTAACAAAAACTGATGGTAGAAAACATAGACCAAAAAAGGAAGTTGTTAGGAAACTGTTGGCAAAATCATGAAATAGGGAAAACCAAATGACCATAACCAAGTCTGAGGAAAGGTAGAAATCAGGGTTTGGGATGTCAGAAGCAGAAACTAGGGTTGCCTTATTTTTCTTGATAATTCTTTTGTATGGTGGTAAATTTTTTCATATATTTATATACTATAGACTTTGCTTTGTTTTAAAGTATATACTCTAGTGACATTCACAGTGTTTCACAGCCATTGCTGCTCTCTATTTTCAGAACACCATCTCCAAAGGAAACCCTTCTCATAAAGTAGTCTCTCCTCTACTCCTTTTCCACACCAATTCCTGCCAACCACTAACATGCTTTCTACTTTATGAATCAGCATATTCTATTTCATATAAATGGAATCACACAACATGCACTCTTTTGTGTTAGGCTTCTTTCATTTAGCATAATGTTTTCAATGTTCATTCGTAGCTTAACGTGTATCACTATTTTGTTCCTTGTTATGACTGATTAAGTTTTCATTTTATAGATATATCACATTTTATTCATTCAGTCATCGTTTGAGAGACATTTAGGTTACTTCCACAGTTTTCTTTTTAAAGTGTAGAAAACAGTAGAAGACAGTGTCCGTCACCTCCATCTAAAACCTCATCTGTTCAGTTCAGCCACTTGGTCGTGTTTGACTCTTTGTGACCCCATGGACTCCAGCACACCAGGCTTCCCTGTCCTTCACCATCTCCTGGAGCTTGCTCAGACTCATATCCATTGAGTTGGTGATGCCATCCAACCATCTGGTCCTCTGTCATTCCCTTCTCATTCTGCCTTCTATTTTTCCCAAGATCATAGCTACTTAGAGTTCATACTCTTGGAAAAATCTGCTTCATGGACCCACCTTAGGCCATGTGTGTAGCTCTCTCACTGGAGAGTGAGGTTCTATGACTGACAACCCTATGAGATTTTACATGAAGTCCAGAAAGTGGATTTGTGTTGCAATTCCTCAAAAGAGTACAAAACAGCATGAACCAAGAACCAATGTTCATCTTCTGTCTCTTGGACAGTCTATCTAAAAGAATTTCCTCCAGTTTTCTAGCATGTTGATGGTGTTCTCTCATCACTTAATTATGATGATAATTTGCTTACTGTATACTCTGGTTAATTTCAGTGGGATATTGGGTGTGGGTGACTGTAACGCCAAGGCTCAGATTATTAAACGCTCTGATCTAATTATCTGCAAAAAAAACAGTGATGATCTGTAAACTATGTCTGTCGAGGAAAAGAGCAGATGATCCCCAAATGAGTCTGAAAATCAAGGATTCTTCTGGAAACAAGAACCCATGCAGCTAACTTAAAGTATGTGAACGATCAGATGAAAATTAATGACTTCTGTGTACTTACTGAGGGGCAAAGAGCTGTGGGATTTCCTGCCAACCACTAACATGCTTTCTACTTTATGAATCAGCATATTCTATTTCATATAAATGGAATCACACAACATGCACTCTTTTGTGTTAGGCTTCTTTCATTTAGCATAATGTTTTCAATGTTCATTCGTAGCTTAACGTGTATCACTATTTTGTTCCTTGTTATGACTGATTAAGTTTTCATTTTATAGATATATCACATTTTATTCATTCAGTCATCGTTTGAGAGACATTTAGGTTACTTCCACAGTTTTCTTTTTAAAGTGTAGAAAACAGTAGAAGACAGTGTCCGTCACCTCCATCTAAAACCTCATCTGTTCAGTTCAGCCACTTGGTCGTGTTTGACTCTTTGTGACCCCATGGACTCCAGCACACCAGGCTTCCCTGTCCTTCACCATCTCCTGGAGCTTGCTCAGACTCATATCCATTGAGTTGGTGATGCCATCCAACCATCTGGTCCTCTGTCATTCCCTTCTCATTCTGCCTTCTATTTTTCCCAAGATCATAGCTACTTAGAGTTCATACTCTTGGAAAAATCTGCTTCATGGACCCACCTTAGGCCATGTGTGTAGCTCTCTCACTGGAGAGTGAGGTTCTATGACTGACAACCCTATGAGATTTTACATGAAGTCCAGAAAGTGGATTTGTGTTGCAATTCCTCAAAAGAGTACAAAACAGCATGAACCAAGAACCAATGTTCATCTTCTGTCTCTTGGACAGTCTATCTAAAAGAATTTCCTCCAGTTTTCTAGCATGTTGATGGTGTTCTCTCATCACTTAATTATGATGATAATTTGCTTACTGTATACTCTGGTTAATTTCAGTGGGATATTGGGTGTGGGTGACTGTAACGCCAAGGCTCAGATTATTAAACGCTCTGATCTAATTATCTGCAAAAAAAACAGTGATGATCTGTAAACTATGTCTGTCGAGGAAAAGAGCAGATGATCCCCAAATGAGTCTGAAAATCAAGGATTCTTCTGGAAACAAGAACCCATGCAGCTAACTTAAAGTATGTGAACGATCAGATGAAAATTAATGACTTCTGTGTACTTACTGAGGGGCAAAGAGCTGTGGGATTTCCTGGGGGGTAGAGTTAGCATATGTATAAGGAGGAAATGTCTTTATTGATAGAAAAAAGTAGGAAAAAATGGGTTAGTCACTCAGTCATGTCTGACTCTGTATAATCCCATGGACTGTAGACTGCCAGGCTCCTCTGTCCATGGAATTTTCCAGGCAAGAATACTGGAGCAAGAATAAATTTCCTTCTGAAGGGGATCTTCCCAACCCAGAGAACTGACCGACAAAGAAATGATCTGGCTTCTCTAGGAAATATTTAGTGAGCACCCATGAGAATCACAATAATGAAGATTTCTTTGGTGGGAATCATGTGTCTCTTAGATTTTTATCAGTTCAATAATTCTGGTATGTCAGATGAAACTTGGTTAGGGTTTCCTCGACTATCTACTGATCTTTTTAAAATGGTGCCAAGAATTCCTTGGCAGTCCTGTGGTTAGGATTCTGTATTTCTCCTGTAGGGACACTGGGTTCAATCCCTGGTCTGAGAACAGAGACCCTGTATGCAGGCCATGTGTCCCCCTCAAAAATAATTCTATCTAGGCAAATAATTCTATCTAGATTTCCCATAAAAATCCATATGGTCAAGGTATCAGCTTGTAAGTTTGGCTTAGGCATTAAGGTTATGTTGCTGAAACTTTGTATTTCCATTTACTTTTCTGAAATATTGACAGAGTCATCTCTTATTTAGTAAATTTTCAAAATCAGACTTATCAGAAACTATCATAAAATCCATCTAATATGTGTTAAATCTTTTAGAATTAAAATGAACTATGTTTTAGGAGCTCACAGAACAAATTTCATATACAATTTGGAAGAATGTTTGTGGACCGCTTATCAAGGGCAGGGCCTGTACCTTTAAGCTGCTCATTGGAACTTTACATCTGAATGAGTAATCATCATATCCCATCTGGTAGTCTAAGGAGTGATGAGTTAACTGTACAGAGAAGACTTCCCAGAGGAAACAGTAATGTACATGTATTGAAGAATGAGAAGTTACCCACAAGAATTAGTGAAGATTTAGTAATTCCAGGTAAAAGGGAAAACATGATCAATATAATTGATATGACATATTTGAATGCAGTATACAATTTGATAATGTTTTAGTAAAAATATGAAAGAGTAACAGTGGAGATGAGGCAGATAAGAGCCAGATCCTGAAGAGCTTTGTAGGCTATTTTAAGAAGATTAAATTTCATCTTTTTTTTTTTAAGTCCATGGGAAGTCAATGGAATATTGAAGCTTATATTACTATCAAGGCTGTAAAAATCAAAAAACAAGGAGTTTGAGACGTTAGGTAACAATGAAGAAGCTCGAAACTCTGTTAAAAAAAACAAACAAAACAAAACAAAACTAAACAAAACTAAACACACACACAGGCACTATTTGAAATAAGAAAATGGTGATGATGTAAAGAAGGGAGGAAGACAGATCCTAAGTGCCACATAGTGAGGTCAGAGAATACAATTTGCCTACTACAACTTAAAGTGTTAACTGCCATGATATTGTCAGAATAGAGCATAATACATTTCCTTAACTATTCTCAGGTTGGGTTAAAAACAATTTAAGTATAGAAAGGGGAAGTATGAGATACAGAGTAATATACCAGAGAAAGAATACTATTGAGAACGCATGTTACAGATTTTTCATGCTAAAAGGAAAAAGATACTTCATTTATGCTGTCTAAATGGAAGCAAACTACTTTATTATTTCTATCTAATGAATTTATAGTCCAGAGGGAAAATTAGAGAGACTACTACAAAAATAATTGAATCTTTATGTTAAAGTTTAAACTTCATAGGTATTGTGCCCCAAATCCCAAAGCTGCAATAGGAAATTGCAACCAGTTTTATTTAGAATGCATGTCTGTAAGTCTAGGTATGTGTTTCACAATGCATTATGTGAAGTATCAATTAATTGAAAGATAGTAGTCAAAAACTGGTCATTAGGGCTTCCCTGTTGGCTCAGTGATGAAGAGTTTGCCTGCCAATGTGGGAAAATGGGTTCAATTCCTGATCTGGGAGGATCCCACATGCTGAGGAGCAACTAAGCCTGTGAACCACAACTATGCTCTAGAACCTCAGAGACGCAACTATTAGTGAAGATTTAGTAATTCCAGGTAAAGGGAAAACATGATCAATATAATTGATATGACATATTTGAATGCAGTATACAATTTGATAATGTTTTAGTAAAAATATGAAAGAGTAACAGTGGAGATGAGGCAGATAAGAGCCAGATCCTGAAGAGCTTTGTAGGCTATTTTAAGAAGATTAAATTTCATCTTTTTTTTTTTAAGTCCATGGGAAGTCAATGGAATATTGAAGCTTATATTACTATCAAGGCTGTAAAAATCAAAAAACAAGGAGTTTGAGACGTTAGGTAACAATGAAGAAGCTCGAAACTCTGTTAAAAAAAACAAACAAAACAAAACAAAACTAAACAAAACTAAACACACACACAGGCACTATTTGAAATAAGAAAATGGTGATGATGTAAAGAAGGGAGGAAGACAGATCCTAAGTGCCACATAGTGAGGTCAGAGAATACAATTTGCCTACTACAACTTAAAGTGTTAACTGCCATGATATTGTCAGAATAGAGCATAATACATTTCCTTAACTATTCTCAGGTTGGGTTAAAAACAATTTAAGTATAGAAAGGGGAAGTATGAGATACAGAGTAATATACCAGAGAAAGAATACTATTGAGAACGCATGTTACAGATTTTTCATGCTAAAAGGAAAAAGATACTTCATTTATGCTGTCTAAATGGAAGCAAACTACTTTATTATTTCTATCTAATGAATTTATAGTCCAGAGGGAAAATTAGAGAGACTACTACAAAAATAATTGAATCTTTATGTTAAAGTTTAAACTTCATAGGTATTGTGCCCCAAATCCCAAAGCTGCAATAGGAAATTGCAACCAGTTTTATTTAGAATGCATGTCTGTAAGTCTAGGTATGTGTTTCACAATGCATTATGTGAAGTATCAATTAATTGAAAGATAGTAGTCAAAAACTGGTCATTAGGGCTTCCCTGTTGGCTCAGTGATGAAGAGTTTGCCTGCCAATGTGGGGAAAATGGGTTCAATTCCTGATCTGGGAGGATCCCACATGCTGAGGAGCAACTAAGCCTGTGAACCACAACTATGCTCTAGAACCTCAGAGACGCAACTATTGAGCCCAGGTGCCACAACTACTGAAGCCAGTGTCTCCTAGAGCCTGAGTTCAACAACAAGAGAAGTCACCACAATAAGAAGCCTGCTCACCTCAACTGGAGAGTAGCCCCCACTCCCTGCAAACAGAGAAGAGCCTATGGCAGCCTTGAAAACCCTTTGATGGTAGAAATAGAAGACCATTTTAAATAATTAGTTAAAAGATTATAGAAGTAGTGCATTAGGAATATGGGTTTATCTTCTTAGACTAAACATTTGTTAGATTTATTAATTAAAAATAAAAAATAAAGTATAATTATTTGTGGCACAAAATTTCTTGAATAATGTTATCTAAAGATGCATTCACTTGAAATAAAATAGCATCAGAGTTCTGATTTTGCTTTTGACTGTCCCCATTTTATCAAAAAATGAAAATTTTCTTTGCTGTGAACCATAAGAAATTATGCTTTCATCGCGGCTGGAAGAGGTGTTTTCATTACTAGCAGCAGGGAATAAAATGGAAAGCTAATTTAGTTGAAAATTATTTTCACAGTAATTCCATTTTAAGCAAAGAGAAAGAATAGTTTATCTTTTATAAAGATAAATTAATATTAATAAATTATACATTATTCTTAATTGGAGCATGTCAAAGTAATAAAAAGAATTGTCATGTTTTGTAATAAAAGAAAGTCTTTTGATTAGAAACACCAACCATAGATTGTTCTAAAACAATAATGGCTAACACAAAAAGGAAGTACATGAACTAGGAGAGGTATGTGCTAGGATTATAGTCTTTCAGACTTTCCTCCTTTGCTTCCAGAAAACACAAATGACATGTTTTTTTCTTTTTTCTTTTACCCACTTGCCCAGGATTCTGACACTGAGTAGTTTGACCGATAATGCATGTCTGTAAGTCTAGGTATGTGTTTCACAATGCATTATGTGAAGTATCAATTAATTGAAAGATAGTAGTCAAAAACTGGTCATTAGGGCTTCCCTGTTGGCTCAGTGATGAAGAGTTTGCCTGCCAATGTGGGGAAAATGGGTTCAATTCCTGATCTGGGAGGATCCCACATGCTGAGGAGCAACTAAGCCTGTGAACCACAACTATGCTCTAGAACCTCAGAGACGCAACTATTGAGCCCAGGTGCCACAACTACTGAAGCCAGTGTCTCCTAGAGCCTGAGTTCAACAACAAGAGAAGTCACCACAATAAGAAGCCTGCTCACCTCAACTGGAGAGTAGCCCCCACTCCCTGCAAACAGAGAAGAGCCTATGGCAGCCTTGAAAACCCTTTGATGGTAGAAATAGAAGACCATTTTAAATAATTAGTTAAAAGATTATAGAAGTAGTGCATTAGGAATATGGGTTTATCTTCTTAGACTAAACATTTGTTAGATTTATTAATTAAAAATAAAAAATAAAGTATAATTATTTGTGGCACAAAATTTCTTGAATAATGTTATCTAAAGATGCATTCACTTGAAATAAAATAGCATCAGAGTTCTGATTTTGCTTTTGACTGTCCCCATTTTATCAAAAAATGAAAATTTTCTTTGCTGTGAACCATAAGAAATTATGCTTTCATCGCGGCTGGAAGAGGTGTTTTCATTACTAGCAGCAGGGAATAAAATGGAAAGCTAATTTAGTTGAAAATTATTTTCACAGTAATTCCATTTTAAGCAAAGAGAAAGAATAGTTTATCTTTTATAAAGATAAATTAATATTAATAAATTATACATTATTCTTAATTGGAGCATGTCAAAGTAATAAAAAGAATTGTCATGTTTTGTAATAAAAGAAAGTCTTTTGATTAGAAACACCAACCATAGATTGTTCTAAAACAATAATGGCTAACACAAAAAGGAAGTACATGAACTAGGAGAGGTATGTGCTAGGATTATAGTCTTTCAGACTTTCCTCCTTTGCTTCCAGAAAACACAAATGACATGTTTTTTTCTTTTTTCTTTTACCCACTTGCCCAGGATTCTGCACCAGTCCTGAGTTAGTTTGACCCAGATTTCTTCTTCCCAATTTTTCTGTTCTGCTTCTTGTGGCAGGCAGGCTGACTCACATAGGGTGTGGACCTCAAGCTCCCTTGTTGAAGGGTTACATTATGTTTGCTCATTGGCCAGAAACTAGAAGGCAGCAGGAAGGGAGAAGACAGGGTGAAAAAGCCTCAGGTATACATATATGTCTGGACCACAAACAGCTCCAGCTCCTTATAGAAAGGAGTGATATGGTCCCACTTACTGCCAGGTGACACCATCCCTTGGAATTCTCCTCCATTGTCTCACTCATTTGTCTCTTCCATTTAGGGATAGCAGTTCAGTTCAGTCTCTCAGTCGTGACTGACTCTTTGTGATCCCATGGGCTGTGGCATGCCAGGCTTCTCTGTCCTTCACCATCTCAAGAAGCCTGCTCAAGCTCATGTCCATTTACTCACTGATGCCATTCAAGCATCTCATCCTCTGTCGTCCCCTTCTTCTGCCTTCTATTTTTCCCATGAGCAGGGTCTTTTCCAGCGAATCTTTGCACTAGGCGGCCAAAGTTATTCCAATGAATATTCAGGGTTGATTTCCTTTAAGATTGATCTCCTTGCTGTCCAAGGGACTCTTTAGAATCTTCTCCAACACCACAGTTCAAAGGCATCGATTCTTCAGCGCTCAGCCTTCTTTTTGGTCCAATTCTCACATCCATACACGAGTACTGGGAAAACCATAGCTTTGAATATATGGAATTTTGTCAGCAAAGTGATGTCTCTGCTTTTGAGAATGCTGTCTATGTTTATCATAGCTTTTCTTCAAAGGAACAAGTGTCTTTTACTTTCATGGCTACAGTCACCATCCGCAGTGATTTTAGTAGTGGCTCCTTGCTATTGACCATCTCTGAGTTTCTTCACAATTCCCTCTATAACCTGTGTAACTAATCATATGTAGTACATACTTTCTGCTATAATTACTCTTTTCTTAGGTCCCAACTTAATCAGATCCTCAGTTCTCTCCTAAATTTCTTTCCCTTCCCTGAAAGTACATAAGGAAGTAAAAACAAGAGAAAATGTCATTGGAATGGAAAGAAACCATCCTAGCATGAGAGATGAATAGAATTATGATGAGATGGCATTTACATATTTGAACATTGTATAGTATTTGACAAAGCAATGGTCTTGTCCTGCCCCAAGGAGGTTATAGGTGATCAGAGTCTTCCTTTTCAGATAGAATGACGATTTCTCTCAAGCTTCCAACCTCAGATGGGGAGGGAGAGGGGGGCCTTGGAGAATTTTATCAGGGCAGAAACCATGTCTTTTTTGGTAACTCTTGCTGGTGAAAGGGGCCTTTGATGCTATTACAGTGGAGAGAGATTTAACTTCTCTTCATCCTTAGGATAATGTTAAAGATAATGATCCAACCTGAGCAACGGTACAGGGGCCAAATGAGGGCAATATATGCCCAGAGCCAAGATGGGATTAGCACTGTGATTTTACTGAAAGAATGCTGGAGGCTGGGTCACCAAAGGAGATCACCACTGGTTTTCAATGAGAACAAATTATTACATTTCCACCTATAAGATCTGTCTCTGAGACAAGAGAAAGAAAAGCAAGCAATTCAGGCTGCTGTTATTATAACTGAAGTTGATGATGTGTTTCTGAGAATAGGAGGGTAATTCTGATAATATGGAATCACTGCATTAAAGTGCTAGGTGTGGACAAGACGGTAAGAGGACCCTCTAAGAACAACAGCAGGTAAAAGCCAGTTCAGCAGTTTTATGTTTTTCTCTGACTGTGGCTTTTTCCAGTAAATAAGAAAAGCTGACGCATACACGATTTGGCTTTTTTTTCTATGTTTTTGAGAATGCTGTCTATGTTTATCATAGCTTTTCTTCAAAGGAACAAGTGTCTTTTACTTTCATGGCTACAGTCACCATCCGCAGTGATTTTAGTAGTGGCTCCTTGCTATTGACCATCTCTGAGTTTCTTCACAATTCCCTCTATAACCTGTGTAACTAATCATATGTAGTACATACTTTCTGCTATAATTACTCTTTTCTTAGGTCCCAACTTAATCAGATCCTCAGTTCTCTCCTAAATTTCTTTCCCTTCCCTGAAAGTACATAAGGAAGAAAAAACAAGAGAAAATGTCATTGGAATGGAAAGAAACCATCCTAGCATGAGAGATGAATAGAATTATGATGAGATGGCATTTACATATTTGAACATTGTATAGTATTTGACAAAGCAATGGTCTTGTCCTGCCCCAAGGAGGTTATAGGTGATCAGAGTCTTCCTTTTCAGATAGAATGACGATTTCTCTCAAGCTTCCAACCTCAGATGGGGAGGAGAGGGGCCTTGGAGAATTTTATCAGGGCAGAAACCATGTCTTTTTGGTAACTCTTGCTGGTGAAAGGGGCCTTTGATGCTATTACAGTGGAGAAAATTTAACTCCTCTTCATCCTTAGGATAATGTTAAAGATAATGATCCAACCTGAGCAACGGTACAGGGGCCAAATGAGGGCAACATATGCCCAGAGCCAAGATGGGATTAGCACTGTGATTTTACTGAAAGAATGCTGGAGGCTGGGTCACCAAAGGAGATCACCACTGGTTTTCAATGAGAACAAATTATTACATTTCCACCTATAAGATCTGTCTCTGAGACAAGAGAAAGAAAAGCAAGCAATTCAGGCTGCTGTTATTATAACTGAAGTTGATGATGTGTTTCTGAGAATAGGAGGGTAATTCTGATAATATGGAATCACTGCATTAAAGTGCTAGGTGTGGACAAGACGGTAAGAGGACCCTCTAAGAACAACAGCAGGTAAAAGCCAGTTCAGCAGTTTTATGTTTTTCTCTGACTGTGGCTTTTCCAGTAAATAAGAAAAGCTGAGCTAAGCATGACATATGCATAGTGAAATTTTCCATCCCTTAGACAGATAATCCATGCCTTACACTTGAAATCTGTGGGATTTTTCAGTTTCCAAATGCCACGAAGGCAAAATGAGACCAAAGTGGATGAAATTTTGAGGGCCAACGGGAAGAAATCAGACTGAGGTGTCTCTTACGGATCATATTTTCATCAAATGAGAAGATTCTAACAATTCATGCGCAAAATTATATGGACTGAGAAAATAGGTGAACAATGAATATTGTGTACTCCCATTGACGTGAAATAAGCCCGCACATGTGCCAAGTTGCCTCAGTTGCGCCTGACTCTGTGATCCCATGGACTGTAGCCTGCCAGGCTCCTCTCTCCATGAGATTCTTGAAGGGAGAATACTGGAGTGGGTTGCTGTTTCCTTCTCCAGGGGACCTTCCTGACACAGAGATTGTACCGTGTCTCTTGTGTCTCTTTTATTGGCAAGCAGTTTCTTTACCCCAGTGCCTCCTGGGAAGCCCCAAATGAGGCTAAGAATGGATATAACATAAACCAGGGATAATAACACAAATATAACAAATAACACAGATATACAAAGAGTAGGACAAGATATATTTGGTTGACGGTTTTAGTAAAAAAGCTTTTGTAATATTTTAGATGTACTTTGTGGTGATGATTTCAAACACTGAATCACCTGAGAGTGATTCATCTGGATATGAAGTTCTCAGATATTCGTTAGCTATTCTTTCAAAAGCGTTACATTTCCAGCTCTTTCTCGTGGCGCCTCGCAGGCTGTTGGGCACTTCAGGATGAAGCTGAACATCTCTTTCCTGGCCACGGGCTGCCAGAAGCTCATTGAAGTGGACGATGAACGAAAACTTTGTATCTTCTATGAGAAGCGTATGGCCACAGAAGTTGCTGCTGATGCTCTGGGCGAAGAACGGAAGGGTTATGTGGTCCGAATCAGTGGCGGGAATAACAAACAGGGTTTCCCCATGAAGCAGAGTGTCTTGACCCATGGCTGAGTCTGCCTGCTGTTGAGTAAGGGCCATTCCTGTTATAGACCGAGGAGGACTGGAGAAAGAAAGCACCAATCTGTACCGGGGTTGCATTGTGGATGCTAATCTGAGCGTTCTCAATTTGATCATCATCAAAAAAGGGGAGAAGGATAATCCTGGCCTCACTGATACTACTGTGCACCGGCGCCTGGGTCCCAAAAGAGCTAGCAGAATCCACAAGCTTTTCAATCTCTCTAAAGAAGATGACGTCCGCCAGTATGTTGTGAGAAAGCCCCCCAACAAAGAAGGTAAGAAACCTAGGACCAAAGCCCCTTAGATTCAGCGTCTTGTTACTCCTCGTGTTCTGCAACACAAGTGCCGGCATATTGCTCTGAAGAAACAGCGCACCAAGAAAAATAAGGAAGAGGCTGCAGAATATGCTAAACTTTTGGCCAAGAGAATGAAGGACGAAAGGGGCACCAAAAAAAAAATTAAGTCCGTGTCTCTTGTGTCTCTTTAGTTGGGGGGCTGTTTCCTTCTCAGGGGACCTTCCTGACACAGAGATTGTACCGTGTCTCTTGTGTCTCTTTTATTGGCAAGCAGTTTCTTTACCCCAGTGCCTCCTGGGAAGCCCCAAATGAGGCTAAGAATGGATATAACATAAACCAGGGATAATAACACAAATATAACAAATAACACAGATATACAAAGAGTAGGACAAGATATATTTGGTTGACGGTTTTAGTAAAAAAGCTTTTGTAATATTTTAGATGTACTTTGTGGTGATGATTTCAAACACTGAATCACCTGAGAGTGATTCATCTGGATATGAAGTTCTCAGATATTCGTTAGCTATTCTTTCAAAAGCGTTACATTTCCAGCTCTTTCTCGTGGCGCCTCGCAGGCTGTTGGGCACTTCAGGATGAAGCTGAACATCTCTTTCCTGGCCACGGGCTGCCAGAAGCTCATTGAAGTGGACGATGAACGAAAACTTTGTATCTTCTATGAGAAGCGTATGGCCACAGAAGTTGCTGCTGATGCTCTGGGCGAAGAACGGAAGGGTTATGTGGTCCGAATCAGTGGCGGGAATAACAAACAGGGTTTCCCCATGAAGCAGAGTGTCTTGACCCATGGCTGAGTCTGCCTGCTGTTGAGTAAGGGCCATTCCTGTTATAGACCGAGGAGGACTGGAGAAAGAAAGCACCAATCTGTACCGGGGTTGCATTGTGGATGCTAATCTGAGCGTTCTCAATTTGATCATCATCAAAAAAGGGGAGAAGGATAATCCTGGCCTCACTGATACTACTGTGCACCGGCGCCTGGGTCCCAAAAGAGCTAGCAGAATCCACAAGCTTTTCAATCTCTCTAAAGAAGATGACGTCCGCCAGTATGTTGTGAGAAAGCCCCTCAACAAAGAAGGTAAGAAACCTAGGACCAAAGCCCCTTAGATTCAGCGTCTTGTTACTCCTCGTGTTCTGCAACACAAGTGCCGGCATATTGCTCTGAAGAAACAGCGCACCAAGAAAAATAAGGAAGAGGCTGCAGAATATGCTAAACTTTTGGCCAAGAGAATGAAGGAGGCCAAAGAAAAATGGCAGGAACGGATCGCCAAGAGACAGAGACTGTCCTCTCTGAGAGCTTCTACTTCTAAGTCTGAGTCCAGTCAAAAATGAGATGGTTCTAAGAGTCACAAATAAATAAGATATGACATCAGATCTCCTTGCTTGACTTTTAATTGATCAAATAGATAAATGAAAGGTCCAGAAACTTGGATCATGGAAAAGGAGGTACTGTACAATCTAGAGGTGGATAAAGTCTGAAAGAGATGCTTGAAAGTGATAGGCCTTCAAATTCAAAAACAAATTGTATGTGATAGTGAAGAAATGGCCAGGACAGTTTCTTTTGGTGGGTGTCTGTCTCAGGGTTCAGTTGGCATGGGACAATAGAGGGAAATAAATGACTAGGACTATTAATCTTTGATATACTTTTATTTTGAGGAATATAGTTTTTCTTAAAGATCTATACATATGTGAAAAGTGCTCTGTGAAGATAGACATTGTCATATGTAAAAAGAATTTGTGAAAAGCACAGCTAATAGATACCATTTTAGAATAAACAGTTTACAAACTTAAAAAAAAAAAAAGCGTTACATTTCCATATCCCTTCGCTTGTCTCATTCCTAAAATAGCATATTCTTTTCTTGTAATTGAATACTGTTTTGGAGACCTCTGAGTTACTTTATCATGTTACACTCCGACACCATAGTGCACAAATAAATAAAGCTAAGATATTACTATGATTGGTTTAAAACACTCAAAGCTTTAGATCATGGCTATGTAACTTTGAAACATGAATCCTTTATTAATTCCAAATTCACAGCAGCAATTTCACAGTTGCTTAAAAGTTTAAGGTATATTTTTATTCCACTCAATGAACTACCTATGTAGACATTTGTGGGTTGGAAGGTTCCAATTATAGTAAAGGTAATTATATTTCTTTCTAAACTTACATTCTTTGGGTAATTGCATTTTGAATGAAAAGAAAATATCAAAATCTTGAGTTACCCTGGAGATCTACAGTTCTCAGTACTTTGTCATTTTGGCCACATGATGGCACCAAAGGGTAGGAAATTACTTTTTGAAGTCCCATTTGCTTAACTGCCATTAAAAAAAAAAAAAATCAAATAAGATGAAAAAACAATAGCTGAGTTTGCTAAAACTTGCCTGTAAGGAAGGTTTCGATAGCTGGTTCCAGTTTAAGGCATGTCCCCTTTAGTAGAGATGTTTACAGTCACATTCCCACTTTTCTCTGTGGAAGACATTTTCTCTCCTTGTTCAACTGTTTTGTATACTTTCCCTTCTTTCAGTTCATCTCAGTTGCAGCCAGGAAAAGGTGCTGATGGAAAACATCTTTTGCTAGATCTTATTCTAACAATAAACTAGTGTCTGAATAACTTGGAAAGGCACATGATTAGCAAAGGCCCACAAAACCGCTGTAAAGGAGATATGTATCATAATAGAGAGAGAAAAAAAATACCCTTTGAGGTGATTTCTCACTCATTTTCCATTTTCTGAGAGAATCGAAATTTAGAATCTAATTTGACACCATAATAAATCTTACTTAAGATTAACGGCAGCGATCTCAGCTGTTGTCTTATATTTCTCATTGGTAGATGAGGCACAATGAATGTGTGCGTTCAAATGAATGCCCTGCTGTGTGTGTGCCTCTATATATCAAACCTGTGCTCTAGGTTCTAATACACAGAGAGAGAATAAAATAAATGTAAAATACATTCCTTTTCCCTTTAAAGATACTTGTAACCCAGCTCCAGTGAAAACATCAGGATATCTAAAAATAACTAATATCAACGGTAGGGAACCACTCCTTGAATATCAGGAAATAAGAATAGTCCCAGCTGGCTTTTGGTTAAGCAAAAAATTAAAATGCTATGTAACAAAATTTCCCCTTGAAATGGAAAGCAAAACCACATTTTAAGATGAACATATTATGGTTTGTTATATAAGTTTTGTAACCTGCAGTTGGCTCTTTAGACCTATGGAATATAAAGATCTTTACAAGGTAACTCTATTTCTTCAGTTTTCATAATCCTTTGGATTAGTACAAAATTTATAATACAGCACCCAAGTTCCTGTGGGATTATTTGGTTTCGCTTATACTGTCTAAACTTCATTTTGGTAAGCTTGAATGTTCTCGATTAGGGCTGGTTTCCCACATGATGGCACCAAAGGGTAGGAAATTACTTTTTGAAGTCCCATTTGCTTAACTGCCATTAAAAAAAAAAAAAATCAAATAAGATGAAAAAACAATAGCTGAGTTTGCTAAAACTTGCCTGTAAGGAAGGTTTCGATAGCTGGTTCCAGTTTAAGGCATGTCCCCTTTAGTAGAGATGTTTACAGTCACATTCCCACTTTTCTCTGTGGAAGACATTTTCTCTCCTTGTTCAACTGTTTTGTATACTTTCCCTTCTTTCAGTTCATCTCAGTTGCAGCCAGGAAAAGGTGCTGATGGAAAACATCTTTTGCTAGATCTTATTCTAACAATAAACTAGTGTCTGAATAACTTGGAAAGGCACATGATTAGCAAAGGCCCACAAAACCGCTGTAAAGGAGATATGTATCATAATAGAGAGAGAAAAAAAATACCCTTTGAGGTGATTTCTCACTCATTTTCCATTTTCTGAGAGAATCGAAATTTAGAATCTAATTTGACACCATAATAAATCTTACTTAAGATTAACGGCAGCGATCTCAGCTGTTGTCTTATATTTCTCATTGGTAGATGAGGCACAATGAATGTGTGCGTTCAAATGAATGCCCTGCTGTGTGTGTGCCTCTATATATCAAACCTGTGCTCTAGGTTCTAATACACAGAGAGAGAATAAAATAAATGTAAAATACATTCCTTTTCCCTTTAAAGATACTTGTAACCCAGCTCCAGTGAAAACATCAGGATATCTAAAAATAACTAATATCAACGGTAGGGAACCACTCCTTGAATATCAGGAAATAAGAATAGTCCCAGCTGGCTTTTGGTTAAGCAAAAAATTAAAATGCTATGTAACAAAATTTCCCCTTGAAATGGAAAGCAAAACCACATTTTAAGATGAACATATTATGGTTTGTTATATAAGTTTTGTAACCTGCAGTTGGCTCTTTAGACCTATGGAATATAAAGATCTTTACAAGGTAACTCTATTTCTTCAGTTTTCATAATCCTTTGGATTAGTACAAAAAATTTATAATACAGCACCCAATCTTCTTTCCAGTTCCTGTGGGATTAGGTGCTTTCTTGCAGAGTTTTTTTTAACTACCTCGCATTTACAGTATCTGTCTTGCCTAGCCTTAATCAGCCTTAGTAACAGTGAGTTACTTCCCTGGCCCCAAAGCCCTTGGAGTCAGCTTGCTCAACAGTAGCCTCTGCTTTTGTGTAACAAGTACTGCGCTTCCTTGCTTTAAGCATACAGTCCTCACAATAAATAAAGCATTCATTACTGAAATTTGTGAAAAACAGAACAATTCTTTGCTCCTGGTTTCTTATTAAATCTTGCATTTATAAAGTTCATATTTTCTCACTTCCTAAAATCTCTGAGACCCTGAGTTTGGGCTGGAGGACTATCCCAGAATTATCTCAAGTCTTTCTTTTCTGGATCGAGTCTGTTCCTAAACTAGGTTTTAAGTCCCTTCTCCGTTCAGCATAGTACCTGGGTAGCTGAGAGAGGAGCTTTGTTTCTCAATAGACTGAATACCTTTATTTTGGAGGGTTTTTGTGTTAGCTCTAAATTACCATATCTGTGAAGCTTATTGGCATTCTCTTTAAAATCAATTTTTAGTAGGATCAGCTTGCTTAACTATGTATATATATATGTATATATATATATATAAAATTGTCTGAACTCTTTCTATCCACACACACACACACACATACACACTCACACTCACACACACACAGATTTTCCTTGACTTAGGATATAGTTACTTCCTAATAGACCCGTTGTTAAGCTGAAAATATTGTAAGTTGAAGATGCACTTAATGCACCTAATCTACTGAACATCATACTTAATAGCTTAGCTCAATGTACCTTAAATGTGCTCAGAACACTTAACATTAGTCTACAGTTGGTAGGGAACCACTCCTTGAATATCAGGAAATAAGAATAGTCCCAGCTGGCTTTTGGTTAAGCAAAAAATTAAAATGCTATGTAACAAAATTTCCCCTTGAAATGGAAAGCAAAACCACATTTTAAGATGAACATATTATGGTTTGTTATATAAGTTTTGTAACCTGCAGTTGGCTCTTTAGACCTATGGAATATAAAGATCTTTACAAGGTAACTCTATTTCTTCAGTTTTCATAATCCTTTGGATTAGTACAAAAAATTTATAATACAGCACCCAATCTTCTTTCCAGTTCCTGTGGGATTAGGTGCTTTCTTGCAGAGTTTTTTTTAACTACCTCGCATTTACAGTATCTGTCTTGCCTAGCCTTAATCAGCCTTAGTAACAGTGAGTTATTTCCCCTGGCCCCAAAGCCCTTGGAGTCAGCTTGCTCAACAGTAGCCTCTGCTTTTGTGTAACAAGTACTGCGCTTCCTTGCTTTAAGCATACAGTCCTCACAATAAATAAAGCATTCATTACTGAAATTTGTGAAAAACAGAACAATTCTTTGCTCCTGGTTTCTTATTAAATCTTGCATTTATAAAGTTCATATTTTCTCACTTCCTAAAATCTCTGAGACCCTGAGTTTGGGCTGGAGGACTATCCCAGAATTATCTCAAGTCTTTCTTTTCTGGATCGAGTCTGTTCCTAAACTAGGTTTTAAGTCCCTTCTCCGTTCAGCATAGTACCTGGGTAGCTGAGAGAGGAGCTTTGTTTCTCAATAGACTGAATACCTTTATTTTGGAGGGTTTTTGTGTTAGCTCTAAATTACCATATCTGTGAAGCTTATTGGCATTCTCTTTAAAATCAATTTTTAGTAGGATCAGCTTGCTTAACTATGTATATATATATGTATATATATATATAAAATTGTCTGAACTCTTTCTATCCACACACACACACACACATACACACTCACACTCACACACACACAGATTTTCCTTGACTTAGGATATAGTTACTTCCTAATAGACCCGTTGTTAAGCTGAAAATATTGTAAGTTGAAGATGCACTTAATGCACCTAATCTACTGAACATCATACTTAGTAGCTTAGCTCAATGTACCTTAAATGTGCTCAGAACACTTAACATTAGTCTACAGTTGAGCAAAATCATGTAACATAGTATCTATTATATAATAAAGAGTTGAATATCTCATGTGATTTATTGAATAGTGCACTAAAAGTGAAAAATAATGGTTGTATGGGTACAGAATGTTTCTAAGTGTGTCGGTTATTTACCCTTGTGAGCTTCTGGCTCATGGAGAGCTGCCATTCTCTCTGTTGCCCAGCATTAGGAGAGAGCATCATACAGCATAATAGCAGCTAAGAAAACATGAAAATTCAAATTCTGGTTTCTAATGACTATGTGTTGCTTTTGTACCATAGCAGTTGAAAAATTGTAGATCAAACCATGTTAAGTCTGGGACTATATATATATATATATATATATATGTATGTATACACACACACACACACACACACACATACAAATGGGCTTCCCTGGTGATTCAGCAGTAATAAATCCACCCGCAATGCAGGAGACATGGGTTTGATGCCTGGGTCAAACCAGATTTCCTGGAGGAGGGCATGTCAACCCACTCCAGTATTCTTGACTGGAGAATCCTAAGGATAGAATAGACAGGCAGAATACAGTCCACAGGGTCTCAAAGAGTCAAACATGATGAAAACAAGGAATTTAGCATGCCTATATATATGTACTTAAATTCTTAGAATATATAACATAATAAACTCTATATTGCTCTAAAATATATATGTATCATATATGTATACATGTGTATGTATTTATGTATAAATTATATAAATATAAATATGAATATATATATATATACACTTACAGTGTAAGTTAGATTAGACCCTCACTCTGGGTTTTTTGTTTCACTGGAAATTATCGATAGTTTCAGATGATTAGTAAGGTGATGCAACACAGAACAATATTACTAGTGTAAAAAATTTGTTTCCTCTTCATAAATCACTGCTATTTTAATAGGAAATGTGAAAAAAAATGAGTTTGAAGACTTTGTTGTGGGCTAACTTTTGATATAGGATGGGGATATGCTCTTGCTATCTATTTGCTTCAAAACATGTTTTTAATAAATATTTTTTTGAATTCAAAGCCCTTTTCTAGGAAATCTTAGAGACACAATGCAGAAGCCTAGAGTAACAGTGGTAGGAAGTGTGACTGCATTTGATTGAAAGGATAGAAAGGAGCACATTCAGTGTTGGATGCTGAAAAGTCACCTTAAAAAAGGGCAGTACAGTCATTAGTCCTCTGGACAAGGGTATAGAAAGTGAAAAATAAATGGTTGTATGGGTACAGAATGTTTCTAAGTGTGTCGGTTATTTACCCTTGTGAGCTTCTGGCTCATGGAGAGCTGCCATTCTCTCTGTTGCCCAGCATTAGAGAGAGCATCATACAGCATAATAGCAGCTAAGAAAACATGAAAATTCAAATTCTGGTTTCTAATGACTATGTGTTGCTTTTGTACCATAGCAGTTGAAAAATTGTAGATCAAACCATGTTAAGTCTGGGACTATATATATATATATATATATATATGTATGTATACACACACACACACACACACACACATACAAATGGGCTTCCCTGGTGATTCAGCAGTAATAAATCCACCCGCAATGCAGGAGACATGGGTTTGATGCCTGGGTCAAACCAGATTTCCTGGAGGAGGGCATGTCAACCCACTCCAGTATTCTTGACTGGAGAATCCTAAGGATAGAATAGACAGGCAGAATACAGTCCACAGGGTCTCAAAGAGTCAAACATGATGAAAACAAGGAATTTAGCATGCCTATATATATGTACTTAAATTCTTAGAATATATAACATAATAAACTCTATATTGCTCTAAAATATATATGTATCATATATGTATACATGTGTATGTATTTATGTATAAATTATATAAATATAAATATGAATATATATATATATACACTTACAGTGTAAGTTAGATTAGACCCTCACTCTGGGTTTTTTGTTTCACTGGAAATTATCGATAGTTTCAGATGATTAGTAAGGTGATGCAACACAGAACAATATTACTAGTGTAAAAATTAGTTTCCTCTTCATAAATCACTGCTATTTTAATAGGAAATGTGAAAAAAAATGAGTTTGAAGACTTTGTTGTGGGCTAACTTTTGATATAGGATGGGGATATGCTCTTGCTATCTATTTGCTTCAAAACATGTTTTTAATAAATATTTTTTTGAATTCAAAGCCCTTTTCTAGGAAATCTTAGAGACACAATGCAGAAGCCTAGAGTAACAGTGGTAGGAAGTGTGACTGCATTTGATTGAAAGGATAGAAAGGAGCACATTCAGTGTTGGATGCTGAAAAGTCACCTTAAAAAAGGGCAGTACAGTCATTAGTCCTCTGGACAAGGGTATAGCGACCTTCTCCAGTATTCTTGCCTGGAGAAGCCCATGGACAGAGAAGCCTGGGGGGCTACAGTCCGTAATATCATCGCAGAGTCAAACACGACTGAAATGACTTAGCATGATGCATATGTGCCTTCATTAGTCCCGATTAAAGGTAGAATTTTTCTAAGGATATACTCAGTACAGAGGTAGGGACTTTAAAAGATCTTTTTCTGCTTGTTTTCTTTAAATGATTTCCATCATCTTCAGCATGATGCCAATTCAGGAAATAGTTACACTTATAAAAAGATAATGTAGGTAAAGATATAATATTCCTATAATTTTATTTTGATCACTTCATCTTTATCAGCTTCTGGAAATGGAAATTTTTGCTTTGATTATAATGTTTCATGACTATAGAAACTAATGATAGATATGGTTTTTAAAGTTCATTTGAATTGACTGTCTTTATATGTACAAAATCATACATGGATTTTGAAATTTGAAATGGAAGTAATATTATTAATCAAGTTAGTATCTTATGATCAGCTGAAGAAGCAAAGGGATAGAAAGGTTAATTCTTGAAAAAAAATTTTTTTTTTTACAGTTCGACTTCTTGGTTTTTTATTTATCCATTTCTATCCATATTTACTCTTTGTCCTGTGTGGGCCTCCCATTGCACCTCTCTCATTGCAGAGTACTGGCTCTGGGCGCATGTGCTCCAGAGCGCTGGCTCTAATTGGACACACGGGTTCAGTCGCTCCGTGGCACATGGGATCTTCCCACTTGCATTGCAAGGCTGACTCTTTACCCACTTAATCACCAGAGAAGCCTGAAAGGTTAATTTTTCAGCCAATTGATGGTGATGCTAGACTAGAATCCAAGATTGTTAGCTAATTGTCCAGTATTTTTTTGTACACATATTTTTTTTCTTCAGAAAAATAAAACTGACATATTTTACCTACTGAATAAAAAGAATAGGGTCTTAATTTCAGAAACAATATCTAATTTTGTATTATTCTAAGTATATGGATTTTTCCCCTTGTATAATTTTTACCAAAGATGGAAAATGCTAAGATATACTGTTCTTATTGTCAGTCCTTCTCTCTCATAGAAGTGAGAAAATAGCATAAGATCAACAATTAGTTTGTAATTATTAACAATTTATTGATGTACTTTATTAAGTTCCTGAATAAATATCATTTCAATTCTACAACATGATATTCATATGAAAAAATGTCTTTACATGCATGTATATATACACACACAAGGTTTCCCTGGTAGCTCAGCTGGTAAACAATCTGCCAGGAATTCAGGAGAACCTGGTTTGATTCCTGGGTCAGGAAGATTCCCTATAGAAGGGGTAGGCTATGCACTCTAGGATCGTTGGACTTCCCTGGTGGCTCAGACTGTAAGAATCTACCTGTAATGCAAGAGACCTGGGTTCAATCCTTGGGTTGGGAAGATGCCCTGGAGGACGGTATGGAAACTCAGTCTAGTTTTTTTGCCTGGAGAATCCCCATGGACAGAGGAACCTGGCAGGCTACAGTCCATGGGGTTACACAGAGTTATACGTGACTGAATGACTAAGCACAGCATAGCACATATACATATATGCACTACACATGTATACATATCTAATCACATACACAAACACACACATACATATATGCATGTGTGGTACTTTGGTATACACAAAAACACAGATATACATGCAAAATATCTATTATTAGCTCCCTAGTTTTCATGATGTAATTAGAACTTTTAATACTTCTACGGCTTTAAAAACAATACCTGGCATACGGTAAGCATTAGAGATGTGTTTCTTCTTAGTTACAATGATGTAGCCTACAACAATCTAACACACTAGATTTCAGATGCATGAAGAACAATAAAGACACATGGGCCTATTTTGCTTTTAAAAATATAAATTTATTTTCTATACAAAAGGCTAAAAAAATTCTCTATATGGCTGGAACAATTCTGAAAACATTACATCTCTACCAGTCAGTAAATAATAAGTACTAAATCAGTGGTATGGAAAATAAGTCTCGTGGAGGTTTAGAAGAAGGAAAGATTGTTTCCAGATGAAATGGTCAGGGAACGCTTTACAAGAGAAGCTGGATTTGTGCTGCACTTTGAAAAATGGGCAGGATTTGGACAAACAGAGCAAGAAGGGTTGGGTTGAGAACTGTTGTAACAGAAGTAAAGTGTAAAGGCAGGGCTTAATTTTCATTTTTCTCTGCCTCAGGGTTGATGAGAGGAGATAAATATATCTAAGCACGAAGCCAACAGGGAAATTTCCATTCTTTCTTTCCCTGACTTTTGAACTCTCTCCCAGTATCACTCTATTTTTCAAAACCCAGCTCCTTGGAAAAGCCTCTTTTCTATTATACTCCCTTGGATAATGATATGCTCATTATCTGTTGCTTTGAAAATAAATGTATTCCCATTGTTAGGGCTTCCCAGGTGGCTCAGTAGTAAAGAATCTGCCTGCCAGTGCAGGAAACACAGGTTCTATTCCTGGGTCCAGAAGATCCCTTGGGAGGAGGAAATAGCAAACCACTCCAGTATTCTTGCCTGGAAAACTTCATGGGCAGAGGAGCCTGGTAGGCTATACAGTCCTTGGGGTTTTAAAGAGTCGATCACAACTGATCAACTGAGCATGCACACATTCCCATTGTTATGATACCATTTTATATTTGCCATGTTGAAATGAAAGCATGCGTGTGTTTGTTCTATATAACCTGGGTTTCTGTAGTTCATAAAGAAACAAGGAAGCCTTCTTACTCAAGCAAAACCTGTAGGGTTGGGCATGGGTTCTGGTTGATTAACAAGAACTCTTACTCAGCAAAAGTAGGTATTGGGCTCAGAACTGCAGAGCTTACTGTGCTTAAAAAACTTCATGGAAATGTGGCCACAGGATGATTATACAACAATCTAACACACTAGATTTCAGATGCATGAAGAACAATAAAGACACATGGGCCTATTTTGCTTTTAAAAATATAAATTTATTTTCTATACAAAAGGCTAAAAATTCTCTATATGGCTGGAACAATTCTGAAAACATTACATCTCTACCAGTCAGTAAATAATAAGTACTAAATCAGTGGTATGGAAAATAAGTCTCGTGGAGGTTTAGAAGAAGGAAAGATTGTTTCCAGATGAAATGGTCAGGGAACGCTTTACAAGAGAAGCTGGATTTGTGCTGCACTTTGAAAAATGGGCAGGATTTGGACAAACAGAGCAAGAAGGGTTGGGTTGAGAACTGTTGTAACAGAAGTAAAGTGTAAAGGCAGGGCTTAATTTTCATTTTTCTCTGCCTCAGGGTTGATGAGAGGAGATAAATATATCTAAGCACGAAGCCAACAGGGAAATTTCCATTCTTTCTTTCCCTGACTTTTGAACTCTCTCCCAGTATCACTCTATTTTTCAAAACCCAGCTCCTTGGAAAAGCCTCTTTTCTATTATACTCCCTTGGATAATGATATGCTCATTATCTGTTGCTTTGAAAATAAATGTATTCCCATTGTTAGGGCTTCCCAGGTGGCTCAGTAGTAAAGAATCTGCCTGCCAGTGCAGGAAACACAGGTTCTATCCCTGGGTCCAGAAGATCCCTTGGGAGGAGGAAATAGCAAACCACTCCAGTATTCTTGCCTGGAAAACTTCATGGGCAGAGGAGCCTGGTAGGCTATACAGTCCTTGGGGTTTTAAAGAGTCGATCACAACTGATCAACTGAGCATGCACACATTCCCATTGTTATGATACCATTTTATATTTGCCATGTTGAAATGAAAGCATGCGTGTGTTTGTTCTATATAACCTGGGTTTCTGTAGTTCATAAAGAAACAAGGAAGCCTTCTTACTCAAGCAAAACAGCAATTAAAGGATAGTTGGGCATCAGAAGCTGCAGAGCTTACTGTGCTTAATAAACTTCATGGAAATGTGGCCACAGGAGGTGGCTATGGAGATGTTTATCTCCTCAGAAAACAAAACTGTACTTTTCATGTTCAAACAGCTCTGTTACCTATATCCTCTTCACTGGCAAAGGTCACACTCTTATATATGGACTAATGAAAGGTATGTGACAATTTAATCAGTAGTAAGATGTATAATTCACAGAATTGTAGCCTAAGGAAAATGAAATTAGGAATGGATGTCTGCTGGGAAAAAACCCTTAAAGGCACACTCAAGCTGAAAAGAAATGATTTGAGGATTTTCTGCTGTATAGGATTATATGCACCAGTGAATCCCTCTATTACTGTTTGTAACACAGTGTTGACTTAGTTTTTCTGCTAGAACTACTGCAGCTGCAAGGAAATGTACTAATTACAGTAGATTGGAGCTATCTATCAATGTACCTCCCCGAATCGGTTAGGTACACAAATAAACTTATTCTATTTCCTATTTTACGTGGTTGAAGTCACTTTGAAACATGATCAAGGTGAATTTGGGGTTAATGTATGAAAAGAATGCTTTAGCAAGAAACCAGATTGGTGAAAATTAGCCATGTTTCATTTTCTGTAAATAATGTAGCCTCATCTGTTAATACATACCAGTTGAATCTACAATATTTATTATACCCTTTTTGTGAGCAAAATCCTGTGATTACATCACCTGTGGAGTTATTTAGATGTGATTAAAGCCTAGAATTTCAGCTGGACAAGCCCACAATGTTTGTGGCTCCACTTTGCACCTTAAAACTTGCATTTGCACCTGCAAAGGACTGAAATGAATCTCAAGTTAGCACATGTGTGTTCCATTATTCATTTTTTATGGGCAGATGTGGGTGATGTGGGCAAAGAGCTAGATGCATCTTTAATTGAGAAAACCTGTGGAAAAGTTATCCCTAAATCTCTTCTAGGGACTTAGAACAAGACACACCATGATTTGGAAACTACGAGTCAGACCCAAATGGTGACCAGACAACCTAAGCTTGAACGTAAGCTGTCAGAAATGAATATTAAGGACATTAATCCTCAGATTTCCTTCCTTTCAAAATTTCTCTTTGAATAATGCTGTATGCATTACTTTTTATTTCTGCTGTTTTAATGTTCATTTTAAAATAATATAAACCTGCAAGTTTAAAGACATAAGACCCAGTGGCATTCATTCATAGAAAAGTAAATTCAATCCCAAAGTTGTTTTTCCATGCTTCATTTACACAGAAAGACTCTTAGAGTCATGTAATTTAAAGTTATTTTGCTTCCTTTACAATTAATTAACACATATCTGGATATTTATTCTATAGAAGATACTCTTTCATTGCTAGCAATGAGCAGTGGAAGTAAAAGTGAATGGGACACAGACCTTGACACAAAGAAATCAGTAGTTTAAAACATACTATTTATAAAGTTTGACTATTCTAGAAAGTATAATGATGATATAGTTCCTGGTCATATCAATTTGTATATGCAATTGAAAATTAGATTGATTGCTCCCCCAAACTGCTATACCTAAGCCACTGGAAGTGTTAGGTATTAGAGGAATAGGCCCTTAAGGAATCCATAAGAAAACAGAGGAGAACAGAGTAGTTAGTATTAGGATAAAGTGTGTGAGGGATTGGTAGAAACCAATAAGTACTTAACTCAGCTCTGGGAAAGTTGGTATTAATTTTGAGAAGGCTTGGAATGGAGATCTACATAAATAAACATGTGAAAAATACAAAGGTGGGAAAATATGTTAACTGAGAGGAATAGGAAGGGGATTAGTCACATACAAGCAAAGAAAGGCAATCGTCAGGGAAGAAAAAATTGGAGAGATAATAATTACAGCTAGTGTTGTTTTCTATTATTATGTTCCAGACAGTATTCTAAAGACATTAGAGGACTTACTCAATCTTCATCATAATCATATAAAATGAAAGTCGCTCAGTCGTGTTCAACTCTTTGACACTCATGGACAAATCATGGAATTTTCCATGCAAGAATACTGGAGCAGGGAGCTTTCCTTTCTCCAGGGGAGCGTCCCAACCTAAGGATAATACACTGCAGGTGTATTCTTTACACCGGTATTGAGCCACCAGGGACACCCATTATTATACAAAAAGATATCCCCAATTTAAAAATGGAGTTTTGAGACTTAGAGAAGTTGTGTACTTGCTTGAGATCCCCAACTGTTAGATGACAAAATTCAAACTGAAGCTCTAGCCTCCATGTTCTTAGTCACTCTCCTGTGTGGCTTCAACGAGACAAATTGAGACAGTTGAGGGGTTTGCGTTTTATCTACAGAGCATTTGGCAACCGCTGAAGAGTTTTAGGTCTTGCATTTTTAGCAAAGGAAACCCAATAAAAAAAATTGAGTACAGAGTTGGAAGGAATGATTCTGCAATTAGGAGGCTATTTTAAGATTCCAGAGAAAGATAGGAAAGCAACTGGAAAAATTTGAATGATCTTAAGGAAGCAAGAGGCAGCATCAATAGAACTTATTGAGGGAAAAGTTGATGAGTAAGTTGGAATGGTTGACTTGGCTTTCAGTTTAAACGTTTTGATGGGTGATACTGACTGGGGCCTCCCCAGTAGCTTAGTGGTAAAAAATCCATCTGCCAATGCAGGAGACTTAGGTTCAATCCCTGGGTTGGAAAGATACCCTGGAGAAGTAAATGGCAAGCCACTCTAGCATACTTGGCTGGGAAATTCCGTAGACAGACACCTGGAGGGCTACAATCCTTGGGACTGCAAAGAGTTGGACGTGACTTAGTGACCAAATAACAACAAAACAAGCACTATTCATGGCAATAGTGGTAACTCAGGTCTTATGCACTCTTGGAGGCCTTTTTTGTACCTGATTCCGCCACATACAAGCAAAGAAAGGCAATCGTCAGGGAAGAAAAAATTGGAGAGATAATAATTACAGCTAGTGTTGTTTTCTATTATTATGTTCCAGACAGTATTCTAAAGACATTAGAGGACTTACTCAATCTTCATCATAATCATATAAAATGAAAGTCGCTCAGTCGTGTTCAACTCTTTGACACTCATGGACAAATCATGGAATTTTCCATGCAAGAATACTGGAGCAGGGAGCTTTCCTTTCTCCAGGGGAGCGTCCCAACCTAAGGATAATACACTGCAGGTGTATTCTTTACACCGGTATTGAGCCACCAGGGACACCCATTATTATACAAAAAGATATCCCCAATTTAAAAATGGAGTTTTGAGACTTAGAGAAGTTGTGTACTTGCTTGAGATCCCCAACTGTTAGATGACAAAATTCAAACTGAAGCTCTAGCCTCCATGTTCTTAGTCACTCTCCTGTGTGGCTTCAACGAGACAAATTGAGACAGTTGAGGGGTTTGCGTTTTATCTACAGAGCATTTGGCAACCGCTGAAGAGTTTTAGGTCTTGCATTTTTAGCAAAGGAAACCCAATAAAAAAAATTGAGTACAGAGTTGGAAGGGAATGATTCTGCAATTAGGAGGCTATTTTAAGATTCCAGAGAAAGATAGGAAAGCAACTGGAAAAATTTGAATGATCTTAAGGAAGCAAGAGGCAGCATCAATAGAACTTATTGAGGGAAAAGTTGATGAGTAAGTTGGAATGGTTGACTTGGCTTTCAGTTTAAACGTTTTGATGGGTGATACTGACTGGGGCCTCCCCAGTAGCTTAGTGGTAAAAAATCCATCTGCCAATGCAGGAGACTTAGGTTCAATCCCTGGGTTGGAAAGATACCCTGGAGAAGTAAATGGCAAGCCACTCTAGCATACTTGGCTGGGAAATTCCGTAGACAGACACCTGGAGGGCTACAATCCTTGGGACTGCAAAGAGTTGGACGTGACTTAGTGACCAAATAACAACAAAACAAGCACTATTCATGGCAATAGTGGTAACTCAGGTCTTATGCACTCTTGGAGGCCTTTTTTGTACCTGATTCCGCCACATCTTCCACCACAGTGTTGAGAAATAGAGGCCTGTTCTCTAGGCTTTTATAGCATCTGAGATTTTTATCCATGTTAGTCATCAAACTGCATGACCTTTCCCACTTGACTCAGGTTCACTGAGATGATTTTTTATATCCTGTATCTACAGAAGCTATCAAAGATTTCTTTAAATACATGCTAAATGAGTACAAGGACATATACAAGTGGTAGTAAAGAGTAAGAGCTCAGAAGATACTAAAGATTAAAGTCTATGTTATATCTGCTATTTAGGGAATTAAGGGAACAAATTGAAGCAGGGGAGGCATTTTTCTCTATTTTTTTCTCATAAAGTATGAGGATTAGAAAGAGAAGGAAGAATATGGGAAAAGATGACTGGCTATATATATTTTATGGAAACATAAATATTGCTCCTGTGGATCGTGGCTTAAAATATTGCAAGATGTTTTTCTTCCCCCCGAGAATGAACTGCATCTTACATATTTATCAAGAACATTTTACCCAGACCTTTTGAAAATAAAAATTCAATGTCTGGATGGGAGGTATCTGTGAAAAGTATTTTAATAGAAAACATAGGGAATTACATGATAAGATAAGTAGAGGAAGTAGTAAGGATGAGATCCCTATGAAAGGGCCTTGAAGAGCAGGACTGGCCACAGTTGGGAGTAAAACATGGGTGTGAAGCTGAGCGAGGCTGTGCTGGGTGCTATGGCAGAACACAAGGAGCACCTTAAAGGAGGGCTTGATGATGTGGCACTTGGCTCTGTCTCCTTCCATTGTTGTTGTTTAGTCGTTAAGTCATGTCTGACTCTTGTGACCCTGTATACGGAAGCCTACCAGGCTCCTCTGTCCATGGGATTTCTGAGGTAAGAACACTGGAGAGGGTTATCATATTCTCCTCTAGGGGATCTTTCTGATTCAGGGATCGAAACCCACCTCTCCTGCTCTCCAGCCTGGCATATGAGAGTCACCTGGGAAGCCCCTTCCTTCCATTAGGCATTCTCTTTGAACTTCGGATCTCAAAAATTATACCTACACAGAATAGCGGCAATGTTATTGCTCAGACTTTATTTGGAGTTCTGTAGTTGGTTAGTGTCTTTTTTGAGCTTTTGTCTCTTGTCTTTTTAATCTAAGTGACCTATTTGTATCACTTGAATGCATGTCCTTCTACATCCTATTCACTTGATTATACATTTATCTGTAAATGCTTTTATAAGTGGAGAGCAATTTTTTAGTGATTGTCTGTGAGTTCTTTCTATAATATCTTCCTAATATTTTATGTGAAGTTTTCACATAAAAGGCATTTGAAAAGTGTTAAATATGTAATAGAAAAAAGTGATGCAATAATGTTATCATCTCTTTGTAAGGAGGTAGGATCAAGATAACAAATGGGAGGATCTTTTATTTGCTGCCCTTTTGTCAACTTAGAAGACAGTATAAAGGATGACTGTGGGGTGCAATAGATTGGATGAGATAAATTATCCACATTAAAAAAAAGAAAAGCATAAAGGGGCCAGGATGGAAGTGGAGCATGTTGGGAGGTAGGGGAACAGAAGACTCAAGGAGAGATTTTAAAAGAGAGAGGAGCTGAATGCTGTAGACCTAACTTGAAAACAGGAACTTGAAAGTTAAGGTTTATGCCCTAAGTAATGGAAAGCCTTTCAACTAATTCTTTTAATACATTTTAATAAAAGATATATTTCTGAGAAGAATATAGTAGAGACTTATTAAGAAGGTAGATAATGAGGAGAAAAACTAAGTCCTGATCAAGAAGGCCAGAACAGAAATTTTCTATAGGGGGTAACTGCACTAGTTAGAAATGTAGGAAGGAAGGTAGACAGAGATAAGCAGATCTGCAGGAAGCAAAACCAACTAACCCTGTACAGTCCTTCTCTGTTTTAAGACAAAGTGTCCATTGTGGATGAAAATAAAAGGGAAGAAAATGGACTTTTGGTCACTGTGGTGAAACAGCAGTGTAGCCAAACAAGAAAAAGGAGTAAGGGAAGATGCCAGTCTCACACCATTTCCTAGGCAGGCCGGAACAGGAATGAGGCTCAGAGGTGCACGGAGACACTCACGTAACTCTCTCTGGTCCTATTTTTAAAGCTTCATGGGGATCTGTATACTCAAACTGTAAAATTTGAGGTGTGCGCGCATCCTCATTTGCTTCATGATTGCAAATCATGATTCTTAGTGATCCTATGAACTGTAGCCCACCAGGTTCCTCTGTCCACGCAGAATACTGGAGTGTGTAGCTGTGCCCTGCTTCAGGGAATCTAACAAACTTAAGGATAGAACTTGAGTCTTCTGCATTACAGGCAGATTCTTTACCATATGAACTAGTAGAGAATCCCTAAAGATTAAATATGTTAACATGAAATTGCACAACATGGGTACTTAGAACATAGCAAATGCTCAAATAATGCTTATTTCTTTTTCTGAAACTTCACCTTCTCAGATACCTGCAGAAATTTCTATTCATGTTTAAACAGTGAGAAGATAGATTGATGGGATCCACTGTCAAAATAACTTAAAACAAATGAAAAGTGATTTTTTTTTTTCATATGAGAATCATGCAGACTTTATAGGAAGGGCTGTGTCATCTTAAAGTTTCCACCTGTTGGTAAATGGAAATGTTGGTCATAATCAGACATGTGCCCCCAATACTAAAATGATGAGTTGAAATCCTTTAATGAGAATTAGTTTCCAGACAACATAAGCCTGGGTATAAATGCCTCCCCAAAAGATACTCACAAGTCATATATTCTTAACAACTGTGTGAATGGAAAAATGTACAGTGAGGGTCTGGATTCTAAATCAGTGCTTAATAAGTACTCATTAGTTAAATGAATGCATTGAAGATCTGCTCCATATTCATGAGCAATCTCTTTCCTCTGGGCACTCAAACCTCACTTCAGAGTGTGCCTTAGCTGAAACTCCCTGACCCTAGCAGTCTCTTCATGGACCACAAGGAGGTAGACACTGTCAGAGACTGGGGTGTAATCTCAATCACAGAACACATCTGTACCACTTTAATGGTCCTTTTATCTCTCTCCCCCAGGACTAATAGGATTAGAAACTAGATTGAACTCCATAGAGCTCCTCCTATCTACACAGTTCCTTCCAGGAAACTGTTTTATTTCCATTTCCAGACAGTCGGGTTTGTAGAAGATGATTGGACTTAAAGTCATATCGGCTCTAAGCTTCCACCATTACCAGCTTGATCCCCCTGCTTGACCCTCTAAAAGGGAGGATGAGTTAAGAAGACTGGGAGCCTCCAAAAAGAAGTATCAGACTCCACAATTGCAACTGATCATAATGAAAAAGAAAACGAGAAAGATAATGTATAGAGATAAGTATGGCTGCATAGATAGCCATTTAATAAAACATGCTTTAAAGAAATGGTAGAAAAGATGGACTGGATGATATTTAGCTAAGAATGTATATTAGAGTGAAATAGAACAATGCATGGTGTTAGATGAATGTTGAAATCTGCAATGAAAAAAATATATAGACAATAGAAAGGCATTTTTTGTTTATTTTTACTTTTTTGTTCAAGACATGAAAAGGATTAAGGTGTGATTGTACAGTAAATCCACAGGTGTAAAGAGCTGAGGAAAGTAGATGTGCTTAACAGCCTCTCTTTGTTTTCATGCCACAAGGACTAGGTTTTAAATGAAGAAGTTCAGGATAAGCATTGATGTGAAGTCACAGTTGAGTGAAAAAGACTGAAAGAGACAATTCGGGAACTCCCCAACTCAGAACAATTGGAGCTCAGCTATTGTTAAGAACTTGTATATGCACTTTTTTCTGAATTTCAAATTGCTGAAGATTCAGGGAAAGTAAAAATCAAGAAAAAAAAAGTACCGCCCCCCCAATATGCAAGAAGATGAGACAGGCATCTCCTGTTCCCATTTTTATTGAGGCAACACTAGAGACTGAAATGTAAATCAATATGTCTGCCTTCAGTACGGGGCAGAATTCTAGAATGGCTTATCATACAGATGATTTGCAAGAATATTTAAGATTTAGAACAATGCCAGCTTAAGTTCATCATATGCTATATTCTAGATTAGCCACAATATTTTGATAAATTAGATGGGATTCAGGAAATGTAGAGGCATAGTTTTCAGACACGAGGGAAGGATCTGAGTAACCTTTTCACTACATTCTTTGGAAGAAAATGGAGAAAGAGGATTGCTCATAGAGCTCCTCCTATCTACACAGTTCCTTCCAGGAAACTGTTTTATTTCCATTTCCAGACAGTCGGGTTTGTAGAAGATGATTGGACTTAAAGTCATATCGGCTCTAAGCTTCCACCATTACCAGCTTGATCCCCCTGCTTGACCCTCTAAAAGGGAGGATGAGTTAAGAAGACTGGGAGCCTCCAAAAAGAAGTATCAGACTCCACAATTGCAACTGATCATAATGAAAAAGAAAACGAGAAAGATAATGTATAGAGATAAGTATGGCTGCATAGATAGCCATTTAATAAAACATGCTTTAAAGAAATGGTAGAAAAGATGGACTGGATGATATTTAGCTAAGAATGTATATTAGAGTGAAATAGAACAATGCATGGTGTTAGATGAATGTTGAAATCTGCAATGAAAAAAATATATAGACAATAGAAAGGCATTTTTTGTTTATTTTTACTTTTTTGTTCAAGACATGAAAAGGATTAAGGTGTGATTGTACAGTAAATCCACAGGTGTAAAGAGCTGAGGAAAGTAGATGTGCTTAACAGCCTCTCTTTTGTTTTCATGCCACAAGGACTAGGTTTTAAATGAAGAAGTTCAGGATAAGCATTGATGTGAAGTCACAGTTGAGTGAAAAAGACTGAAAGAGACAATTCGGGAACTCCCCAACTCAGAACAATTGGAGCTCAGCTATTGTTAAGAACTTGTATATGCACTTTTTTCTGAATTTCAAATTGCTGAAGATTCAGGGAAAGTAAAAATCAAGAAAAAAAAAGTACCGCCCCCCCAATATGCAAGAAGATGAGACAGGCATCTCCTGTTCCCATTTTTATTGAGGCAACACTAGAGACTGAAATGTAAATCAATATGTCTGCCTTCAGTACGGGGCAGAATTCTAGAATGGCTTATCATACAGATGATTTGCAAGAATATTTAAGATTTAGAACAATGCCAGCTTAAGTTCATCATATGCTATATTCTAGATTAGCCACAATATTTTGATAAATTAGATGGGATTCAGGAAATGTAGAGGCATAGTTTTCAGACACGAGGGAAGGATCTGAGTAACCTTTTCACTACATTCTTTGGAAGAAAATGGAGAAAGAGGATCTCTGTGATAGAAAACAACATGCTTTTGTAAATCTATACTCTTTTTGAAACATTTACATAAAATGGGCCAGGTCACAAGCATCTTGAAGAAAATGAGTGTGTTTTATTAATATTAATACTCCAGCATGGAGCACTTTGTAGATAAAGTAAAAGTTAATACCTTACTGAGTTAGGGACTGAATATTGAATAGATCCAATTTTAGTTGGCTGTCTGAGCCCTTTTGAATAGGAACTGTGCTCAGAGAAACATTGCAAAGTGACTTTGGTTAGGGTTTCATGGATCCTTTTGGAAGATTCAATCCTTGCTGACAGTGATAAGTTAATCCACTCTTTTATTTACAAATATACTAGTGATTATTATCATCTAGACTGAGACATTTGTGTCAACATTGCAAGTAATTATAATTCACAAAGAGTGACTCAAAGATTGATATTCTCTTTTAAATTTTTTGAATGTACCCATATCTTTTGCAGAACCACCTTACATCATAAAAAGCTGGAAGTATTGGAGCCATTGTTTCTACAACTGTATTCTGCTCTGTGTGTGATATGGTGACTAAACTTGAGGTTGTATATTTAATGAGCTCGAAATACTTTAACTTAATATATCTAGTTTTCATTTTGCAATGAGCAAGACAACTTTGACCTTACAATGAATGGATCAGACTTGGCAAGAATTGTGCCTGGGAGTTTTGTAATGCAGATTTCAGCTAATGGACCATGTAATTAAGATGACCAATTGCTAATGCAGTTGGAGAAATTCCAAGAACTCTGATAGGAAGCCTACCAATTACAATGCATTTCCCACTACTATCCAAGGGGATTAATAATTCTTTTCATTGGCTTTATTGAAATTCTTCAACAAATTTAAGAATATTTCAATTTCTAATGGAAGAAATAGTACTATATATACTTGTATAGTAAAGTACAGGAAATGAGAGAGGCATAGTTCATCTCTAAGTATCTATAATAGTTCAGTCTGGTGCTTCTTTATGTAATACTGCTTTCATTATTGTATTTTATCTCACTAATATTGAATGTATATAAATGAATTCACAATATATTGATTTTTTGGGTCAAGGATTAATAAATAATCCAAATAGAGGTGAAAGGCAGAGAATAACATACATGGACGAGTCAATTTTTTTAGACACACAGTGTCAGTAAAGAATAAAAAAGACTTCTCATAATTAGAGCATTTTCTTCCTCTTCTTTGTTTTCACTGCTAGATTTTCCCTCTGTGCTCAATAACTGTTTATGAAATAAGATTGAATTATCAATAGCACAGTCACAGTAAAATTTTATTTGGAAAGACATAGTTCCATTATTGACCTGAACACAAGTGATTTAAATCTCCAGTGCTAGGCATTGTATATGATATTTAACTTTTGAGTCAATGTATGTTCATTGAAAGAATGCATAAATAAATTCACTACTCTTCAGTTAGCTCTAATTGCAAGTTATTTGTTTTGGCAACATTGTATTACTTTAAAAGAATTGAAGCATTCATAGAAGAACATCAACATTTATAATACCTGGGTTGTCAAAACTTGGCTGCTTCGAATCATTTTCTTTATTTTTCTATATGTTTAAACCATTTGGAAGGAAAAAAAAATATGTAGTGTGTCTTATGTTTGTTTTTCTTTTCCTTCAATCTGAACAATTCTATAACATTTATTAAACAAATATTTTTGTGTTCATATTGTGCAAAGTGGTAGAAAAATGTATGTATGTAAAAACATATGTTGTTTTCTTTCAAGCTCATCCTCTGAACAACATGAAAGCTGAACTAAGCTAAAATAGCTATATTTTTAATTGATAGCTGAATTCGCAAGAAATAAAGGTAATCTTTAAGTACAGCCTCTTTCTCCAATAACACAGAAAGACAGAAATGCTGACATCAAAACTACAAGGCAATATGAAATCTGGGGCAATTCTTGGGGCATAGGCAGGCAAAATATGATAATACAGCAACCTGGAATTTGAAGGAATGAATACACTGAAATGAGGATATTAGGTCTGGGCCTATGGAAGTGAAGTCAAAATTTTCATAAAAGTTGTTTCTCCAAAGGGGTCCATTCTTAGAGAAAAAGCAGAATTAAAAAAAAAAATAAGAAAAACAATAACAACAAAAATCTATTCACCAAAAGTGGGAAAGGACATGAAAATCTGTCTGTTTTGATCACAGCTGCAGATAGGGTAATAAAGTGTCTCTTTAGAATGTGTGTCTTTGGCTCACCTCACACTAGAGTTCTACTTTATTTTTTACTTTTTTTTTTTTAAAGGAAGGTCTATTTTTTTAAATATTAATTTTGCTTCTTCATTTATTTTGGCTGTGTCAGGTCTTAGTTGCAGTGATCAGGATCTCCAATCTCTGTTGCAGAACTCCAAAGAGTTTCTTAACATCTTAGTTAAAGCGTGTGGGATCTAGTTCTGTGACCAGGAATTGAACCTGGGCCCCCTGCACTGGGAGCATGGAATCTTAGCTACTGGATCACCAGGGAAGTCCCTAGTGTTTTACTTTATATTGAGTGCTACCTGTTTGATACTACTGGTCAGGGAAATTAGAAGAAGTTAAGAGATTAAATTTCATAATTTAAGCCAGAACTTTCAATTGATGGGCTAGAGCAGAAAGATAAAATCATAAACTAAAAGAGAAATTATAAACATGATAGTAAATTATTATGCATAAATTAATAATGAAATACATTAAATGCAGCTTACAGAGATTCTAGGATATAGTAATTTTGAAAAATAGCTTATTTTTTGAAATTGCAGGCTAAGTTACTTCAATCGCGTCCAACTCTTTGTGAGCTCATGGACTGTAGCCCGCTGAGCTCCCCTGTCCATAGGGTTCTCCCGGCAAAGACACTGAAGTGGGTTGCTACTTCCTCCTCCAGGGGATCTTCCTCACCCAGGGATCAAACTCCTATCTCTTATGTCTCCTGCATTGGCAGGAGGATTGTTTATCACTAGAGTCACATGGGAAGATGAAAAATAGCTTAAGTGCATACAAAAAGAAAAGAAGACTGAGTATATTGCATAACTGGAATTCTAAAAGGAAATTAGAGAAAATGATAACAATTTTTTGAGAATTCATGAAAGGTACAAAATAAAATTGAAACAGCATCATGTGAGCTAAACAGGTTAACCAGGTAGAAATCCATAGTTACAACACAGTGAAAGCACAGAGCAGCAAGGACAAGGATTCACTATAACAGTTGCCACAAATAAATTCCATTTTTAAAGGAATAAAAGCTGAAATTAAACTTTGTAAACCAGTAGAAACTATGCTATGGAGAAATGTTTTCTCAGGATTTTCTGTGCTGTGTGCTTAGTTTCTCAGTTGTGTCTGACTCTTTGAGACCCTATAGACTGCAGCCCACCAGGCTCCTCTGTCCGTGGGGATTCTCCAGATAAGAATACTAGAGTGGGTTGCCATGCCCTCCCCAGGATCTTCTCAACACAGGAATCAAACTCCGGTCTCCTGCATTGCAGACAGATTCATTACCAGCTGAGCTACCATGGAAGCCTGACTCTGTAATCCTGGGAAACTCCAGGTTTCTCTAGAGAAACAGAATCAGTAGGATATTTAGAGATGTGTATAAAAGGATATATTATAGGAATTGCCTCTCACTGTAATGGAGGTTTAGAGACCCCATGGTCTGCTTGCTGTCTGCAAGCTGGAATCAGAGAAACCAGTGGTGCAATTCAGTATGAATCAGAAGACCCGAGAATTAGTGTATTCTAATGTATAAGTCCTCATTTGAGTCTGGAAACCCAGGAACCAGAAGTACCCATGTCTGAGAGCAGGAAAAGATGGATGTCCCCAGAGAGAAAATTCATCCTTCTTTCACCATTTTGTTCTATTTAGGCCCTGGAAGAATTGGGTGATGGCTGCCCACATTCATGAGGGGGATCCTTACTCAGTCTGATTCAAATGCTAATGTCTTCTGAGCACATACTCACAGACACACCTAGAAATAATGTTTTACCAGTTATCTAAGTATCTCTTAGTACAGTCAAGTTGACACATAAAAGTTACCATCACAAGAGGTAATTGTCAGCAAAGAATTATGTATCTCAGGTAAAAATATTTTCAAAAGAAGATCAAAATATTTGCATAACGATGTGAGAATGATAACAATTTTTGAGAATTCATGAAAGGTACAAAATAAAATTGAAACAGCATCATGTGAGCTAAACAGGTTAACCAGGTAGAAATCCATAGTTACAACACAGTGAAAGCACAGAGCAGCAAGGACAAGGATTCACTATAACAGTTGCCACAAATAAATTCCATTTTTAAAGGAATAAAAGCTGAAATTAAACTTTGTAAACCAGTAGAAACTATGCTATGGAGAAATGTTTTCTCAGGATTTTCTGTGCTGTGTGCTTAGTTTCTCAGTTGTGTCTGACTCTTTGAGACCCTATAGACTGCAGCCCACCAGGCTCCTCTGTCCGTGGGGATTCTCCAGATAAGAATACTAGAGTGGGTTGCCATGCCCTCCCCCAGGGGATCTTCTCAACACAGGAATCAAACTCCGGTCTCCTGCATTGCAGACAGATTCATTACCAGCTGAGCTACCATGGAAGCCTGACTCTGTAATCCTGGGAAACTCCAGGTTTCTCTAGAGAAACAGAATCAGTAGGATATTTAGAGATGTGTATAAAAGGATATATTATAGGAATTGCCTCTCACTGTAATGGAGGTTTAGAGACCCCATGGTCTGCTTGCTGTCTGCAAGCTGGAATCAGAGAAACCAGTGGTGCAATTCAGTATGAATCAGAAGACCCGAGAATTAGTGTATTCTAATGTATAAGTCCTCATTTGAGTCTGGAAACCCAGGAACCAGAAGTACCCATGTCTGAGAGCAGGAAAAGATGGATGTCCCCAGAGAGAAAATTCATCCTTCTTTCACCATTTTGTTCTATTTAGGCCCTGGAAGAATTGGGTGATGGCTGCCCACATTCATGAGGGGGATCCTTACTCAGTCTGATTCAAATGCTAATGTCTTCTGAGCACATACTCACAGACACACCTAGAAATAATGTTTTACCAGTTATCTAAGTATCTCTTAGTACAGTCAAGTTGACACATAAAAGTTACCATCACAAGAGGTAATTGTCAGCAAAGAATTATGTATCTCAGGTAAAAATATTTTCAAAAGAAGATCAAAATATTTGCAAGTAAATAAATTTCTAGGAGAGTTTTATTGTTTTTTAGTTGTGTTTGACTCTTTGCAAGCCCATGGATTGTAGCCCAACAGCCTCCTCTATCCATGGGATTTCCCAGGCAAGAATCTTGGAATGGGTTGCCATTTCCTTCTTCAGGGGATCTTCCCAATCCAAGGATCAAACCCAGTCTTTTGCTTTGTAGGCAAATTGTTCACCATCTAAGCCATCAGGAAAGCCCAGAATGTAGATAAATCAAACATTTAACTGATCTCAGAGATAAAGTACAACTGGAAAAAGTGCCATTTACGGCAGGGTTCTTGACCACCAGGATCTAATGCCTGATGACCTCTGGAGGAGCTACTTTACTAATAATAGAAATAAAGTGCACAATAAATATAACATACTTGAATCATCCCCAAACCACACCCTAATCCAAAGAAAAATTGTCTTCCACCAAACAGGTACCTGATGCTAAAAAGGGGAACCCTGATCTGGACAAAATGTATTTCCTCACAGAAATCAGGAAAGAGCACACAAAACAGTTAACATTTTAGATGATCTTTTAAAGCAAATAGCACTAAGACCGAGCTGCTCAGAAAGTAGGAAGAGATTTACTAGCAGACCAGGTGCCAAAAAAATATTTGCTAGATTTGTTCTTTATTGGGTTTTTAAAAACTGAATTTACTTATTAAAAAACAAAAACTGGAGAAGATAATTCATTTTTTACTTTTCTTAACTTGTTAAAATCTCAAGGACAAAAACGTTGATAATAGCTTTATGATTTAAATTTCTTATATGAAATGAATTTCTGCTGAAGGGGACTCTCTTGCTGTCTAGGGCTGTTAAGTTGTTCTGTACTTTTGGTGTCTTTGTTTTCATCCTGTCTTCTTTTTGTTTTACATATATTTAAATTCATTTAAATTATTCTAATGAATTATCAACTCCATTTTGCTAACCACATTTGATTGTCCCCTGTTCCCTCCCTTTATTGAAATGATTGCACCACTTGACATGACCCCCCTCTCCCCCGCCCCTCCAAATGGGTCTGCTTGGAGTCTCCTTTGCTTAAAGCCACAGTGTCCAACAAGCCTTATGGGAAGCCCAGCTCTTTGCCTTGAAAATGCCTTCTTTAGACTCTAAGTGTTCTTTTCCTTTGTGTTAGCTAATATCTTTACTAATGTTTTATCTGTTCATTGATGTAATTGAATCTTGAGTTGTTTTTATTGTGTTCTGTAATACTGTAGGGTATTCTAAATACTGTAATAACTATTAATATTAATAACCAGTGCTGTTTCACAGGTCAGTGGCTGATTAAGCTCAGTTTTTGGTTCATAAATGGAAAATCATCAAAGCTTGCACAGTGGGAGACTCTGGTTTCCTTTCTCTGCCCCTGGTTGAGCCAGTTAACTCCTCCTTATATTGTTCCTTGCTAATTGTGAAACAGATGCTTTGCATTTTTTCAGATCTCAGCTACATCTGAAGAAAATGGCTTTCTTGATAAGCCCCTCTAAAATTAGAGAGTTGTAGAATTATCTAGTAATATATGTCTTACTAATTCAACTTGTCATGGCAACATGCAATTAAAACTTTCCTTTGGGACTCAAGTGAAAAATCCCAGTTGCTTCTAAAGAAGTTTAGCCAATACATAATGAGAAGAATAATTCAAGTAAATGGGGCTGAGTTTCATAGAGAAAAGAACAATAAAAGCAAACTTTTTTAAAAAGAAGTAAATGGTTACTACATTTGGCAGTTTTACAGTTTTTATCTCATATATTAGATTCTCTTTTTATTCTTCCCAATTAAAGCAGTACTACTATTTTTCATTTGAGCGAAAAGAGAGAAACAGACATTACATCTTACCAAACCACCACCTCAAATTATTTTTCTTTTGCAAAATAAGCATTACTGATACCAAATATTACTTTTATTTAAAGGGAATATATAATACCATTGATTTTACCTTCCACTAACCTAGTGAAAGCATTTTGAACAAAGTTAACTAAAGAACAGGATTATTTTCATACATTTATATCTATACCAATATCCATATTGACATTTTTTTATATCCTTTGTATCTGATAGCTAATATATCCTTTTTAAATCTTTGATAGCTGTTTTCTTTTTTCCTGTCTTCTTTTTGTTTTACATATATTTAAATTCATTTAAATTATTCTAATGAATTATCAACTCCATTTTGCTAACCACATTTGATTGTCCCCTGTTCCCTCCCTTTATTGAAATGATTGCACCACTTGACATGACCCCTCTCTCCCCCGCCCTCCAAATGGGTCTGCTTGGAGTCTCCTTTGCTTAAAGCCACAGTGTCCAACAAGCCTTATGGGAAGCCCAGCTCTTTGCCTTGAAAATGCCTTCTTTAGACTCTAAGTGTTCTTTTCCTTTGTGTTAGCTAATATCTTTACTAATGTTTTATCTGTTCATTGATGTAATTGAATCTTGAGTTGTTTTTATTGTGTTCTGTAATACTGTAGGGTATTCTAAATACTGTAATAACTATTAATATTAATAACCAGTGCTGTTTCACAGGTCAGTGGCTGATTAAGCTCAGTTTTTGGTTCATAAATGGAAAATCATCAAAGCTTGCACAGTGGGAGACTCTGGTTTCCTTTCTCTGCCCCTGGTTGAGCCAGTTAACTCCTCCTTATATTGTTCCTTGCTAATTGTGAAACAGATGCTTTGCATTTTTTCAGATCTCAGCTACATCTGAAGAAAATGGCTTTCTTGATAAGCCCCTCTAAAATTAGAGAGTTGTAGAATTATCTAGTAATATATGTCTTACTAATTCAACTTGTCATGGCAACATGCAATTAAAACTTTCCTTTGGGACTCAAGTGAAAAATCCCAGTTGCTTCTAAAGAAGTTTAGCCAATACATAATGAGAAGAATAATTCAAGTAAATGGGGCTGAGTTTCATAGAGAAAAGAACAATAAAAGCAAACTTTTTTAAAAAGAAGTAAATGGTTACTACATTTGGCAGTTTTACAGTTTTTATCTCATATATTAGATTCTCTTTTTATTCTTCCCAATTAAAGCAGTACTACTATTTTTCATTTGAGAGAAAAGAGAGAAACAGACATTACATCTTACCAAACCACCACCTCAAATTATTTTTCTTTTGCAAAATAAGCATTACTGATACCAAATATTACTTTTATTTAAAGGGAATATATAATACCATTGATTTTACCTTCCACTAACCTAGTGAAAGCATTTTGAACAAAGTTAACTAAAGAACAGGATTATTTTCATACATTTATATCTATACCAATATCCATATTGACATTTTTTTATATCCTTTGTATCTGATAGCTAATATATCCTTTTTAAATCTTATAGTAAGATAGGTCATGTTTTTAATATATACTAGAGTATAAAATATTGAATTATATCCCATATAAATGATTTCTTTTCTGTGTTTATTGTTATAACTAAATTGCCTGCACCTCATTTAGTGTCTTTCATTGATATGAAGATGTTAATTTTTTTCACATTTAATATCTCTGATATAAGAATGTACATTTCAGTAGGTGACCTATCATAATTAAATTGCTAGCACTGTTTATTCCTAGGTAGTTCAATATATAATGTAATAACATAGCTTTCACAATTAATAGTGACAGATCCAATGAATGTTGAGTATTGAAATTACCTCTCAAAGTGTGCCATAGTCATTTTATTTTTCAGAAATTTAACTAGATGTGAGGCCAAGAAAATCTAAACTTTGCCAGATCACCTTAAGATTACTCTAATGGTCTGTGTGGGGACCTTCTGCAGAAAGGGAAGGCAGTGGGATTGCCCCTGGCTGAACCGGGAGATCTCGGAGAGAGGCGAATCTTGACTGCCCACTCCGCAGCCCCCTGGCCCAGGCAGAGGACAATCAGACGCGACAGGGGTTCCATCAAAGTAGTTCCGCTTTATTAATGAAGATCCACAACTTCTATAGGCAAGTGAAGGGGGTTGTGCACGGGACTTCCTATAGATTACACCAATCAAGCTAAAGGCCAAGCAATCATTCACGAGCGCGGAAGCCAGGAGAACCAATCAGAAATTTTGACCATCAATTAACAATTTAGATCACGCCCTGTCTCTTCCTGTAGGCACCATCTTAGCTGTAAACATGTGCTTAAGCTTCTTTAAACAATGTGCTTAAGCTTCCCTTCATTCCCACGCCCCTTCCTGTAGGTGCCATCTTAGCTCCAAGCTGAAACAGCTTAAGCTTCTTTTCACTCCCACACTCCTTCCTGTAGGCGCCATCTTAGCTCCAAACTGCAAACATGTGCTTAAGCTTCTTTATGCTTGCAATGGTCCTCTTTCAATTCAGAGCCCCACAGTCTGAAAGAAATACCTTAACAAAATACTACAAGCCTAGTGGCTTAAATAACAGAAATGCATTTTCTTTTTGTTCTAGAAGCTAGAGGCCACAGATGTAGGTGTCAGCTTGGCCATGCTCCTACTAGAGTTGCCTGGAAAGATCTGCTTCAGGCCTCTCTCCTAGCATTCAAGAATTCCTTGGCTTATGCAGCTTAGTACGAATCTTCATGTGGTGTCACTGTTTTTATAATGACACTAGTCATGTGACTTCCCTGGTGCTCCAGTGGTTTACAATTCACCTTGTAGTATGGGGCAAATGCGTTTCATTCCTGTCTAGAGAACTAGCATCCCATGTGCCACAGGGCCAGGAGCCCTGTGTGCCAAAACCAAATTCTCACTAAGACGAAATGTTGCTGTTGTTTAATTGTCAAGTTATGTCCAACTCTTTGTGACTCTATGGACTGGAGCAGGCCAGACTTCTTTGTCCCTCACCATCTCCTGGAGTTTGCCCAAGTTCATGTCCATTGCATCAGTAATGTTATCCAACCACTTCATCCTCTGTCACCCTTGGACAGCAAGGAGATCAAACGAGTCAATCCTAAAGGGCATCAACCCTGAATACTCATTGGAAGGACTCATGCTGCAGCTGAAGTTCCACTATTTTTTTTTTCTTTTTTTGGCCACTTCTATTGATCTTTAACTTATTTTATCTTTGTTCTTTGGCCTATATGGGCCTCCCATCTCAGTGGCCCCTCTCACTGCAGAGCACCGGCTCTGGGCACACACGCTCCAGAACTCTGGCTCAGTAGTTGGACACATCGGTCCAGCCTCTCCCTGGCATGTGGGATCCTCCCAGGCCAGGGATCAAACTGGTGCCCCTTGCACTGCAAGGTGGTGTCCTTACCTACTGGACCACCAGGGAAGTCCTAAGTTCCACTATTTTGATGCAAAAAGTTGACTCATTGAAAAAGACCTGATGCTGGGGAAGATTTAGGACAGAAGGAGACGAGGATGACAAGATGAAATGCAGCCAAATAAATAAATTAGAAAAAGGTAAAAAAAGACACCCATCCTTCGGATCAGGTGTCTACCCTACTCCAGTGTGACTGTCTCTTTACTAATTATATCCCCAATAGCTCTATTTTATTTACCCATAAACACAGATGTGTGCTTTATTTTACCATCTAAAGCCCCAAATCCTAAAGTGCCATTAATACACCCAGACAGCGGCTCAGAATAGAAACCAAATCTATAACAGAATTTTTACTGCAGTTTTCACATAATACATATACATTATATTTCATCCTTGTTACAAAAGTCTAATGTTTTAACATTGCAAAGCCCTGAAGGAAAGCATGGCAACTCACTCCAATATTCTTGCTTGGAGAATCCTACAACAGAGGAGCCCAGCAGAATACAGTCCATGGGGTTGCACAGAGTTGGGCACAACTGAAGTGATTTAGTATGCACACACAAAACTCCAAAGTTAGCATTTGTTGTTCAGTCGCTAAATCATGTCTGACCCTGTGTGACATCATGAACTGAAGGACTCCAGAGTTCCCTGTCTTTCACTGTCTCCTGGAGTTTGTTCAAATTTATGTCCATGAGTCAGTGATGAATAGGTTTACTTTTTTAAAAAAAATATTTGTTTACTTTTGGTTGTGCTGGATTTTCATTGATGCACACGGGCTCTTTCTGGTTGTGGCAAGTGGGGGCTACTCTTCTTGTCATTGTACAGGTTTCTCATTGTGGAAGCTTCTTTTATCGCAGGGTACATGCTCTAGACCACTGTCTCAGTAGTTACAGCACAGAGGCTTAGCTGTCCTGTGGCTTGTAGGACCTTCCTGGATCAGGGATCAAATCCACATCTCTTGCACTCACAGGTAGATTCTTCAACACTGAGTCACTAGGGAAGCCCTGAATGGCTCTATTTTTAAATGAAGTCATATTCTGATGTACTGAGGATTATGACTTCAATGTATGAAACCTGAGGAATACAAGTCAACTGTAATAGTGAATACTTTCTGATCAATGTGATATAAGAAAATGTATACAGTTCCAGAAGTCTTCCTTAAGACATGGTTGTCAGGTGTTCTTTACTACTCTTTTTGATTCTTCCTCCATCTTGCTCCTTGGAAGAAAGATATTGCCTTAGAATCCAACCATAAAAGACACAACTCCGGTGTGTTAGAATAGTAATGTGGCTGAAATCTTGGTTCCTAAAAATTTTGTAGCACACAGCTGCTGTACAAGCTTTGAGTTTCTTTTATTTTCAGCCAAGATTAATTTGACTTGATATTTGAGCTTTTCCAGCATCAGTCAGAATTTTGGTTTTATCACTTGCTAGCTGTGGGCCATTCACATGTGTTTTGAAATTTATCTGGCTTATGTCTCTGTTTTTAAAAGGAAAATAATCATCTCTACCTCCTCAGTGCTGGTTATTAAAAGTTCTACTGTATGGGTGCATGTGCCTATGTGCTCAGTCATGTTTGGCTCTGCAACCCCATGGGCTACAGCCCACCAAGTTCCTCTTTCCATGGGATTTCCCAGGCAAGAATGCTGGAACAAGTTGTCATTTCCTCCTTCAGGGCATAGTACTTGCATAGTATTAAAACAAGAGATTGTTGTCATTATTGTTATGGAGATTTTCATTTGAATGGAAAACTGGGACAAAAGCTTATTACAGGGCTGTCAGTTCTCATGTTTTTATTATTTTGAAACGTTGTCAGGGGGCTAATCTTCATCATGAACTGAAGGACTCCAGAGTTCCCTGTCTTTCACTGTCTCCTGGAGTTTGTTCAAATTTATGTCCATGAGTCAGTGATGAATAGGTTTACTTTTTTAAAAAAAATATTTGTTTACTTTTGGTTGTGCTGGATTTTCATTGATGCACACGGGCTCTTTCTGGTTGTGGCAAGTGGGGGCTACTCTTCTTGTCATTGTACAGGTTTCTCATTGTGGAAGCTTCTTTTATCGCAGGGTACATGCTCTAGACCACTGTCTCAGTAGTTACAGCACAGAGGCTTAGCTGTCCTGTGGCTTGTAGGACCTTCCTGGATCAGGGATCAAATCCACATCTCTTGCACTCACAGGTAGATTCTTCAACACTGAGTCACTAGGGAAGCCCTGAATGGCTCTATTTTTAAATGAAGTCATATTCTGATGTACTGAGGATTATGACTTCAATGTATGAAACCTGAGGAATACAAGTCAACTGTAATAGTGAATACTTTCTGATCAATGTGATATAAGAAAATGTATACAGTTCCAGAAGTCTTCCTTAAGACATGGTTGTCAGGTGTTCTTTACTACTCTTTTTGATTCTTCCTCCATCTTGCTCCTTGGAAGAAAGATATTGCCTTAGAATCCAACCATAAAAGACACAACTCCGGTGTGTTAGAATAGTAATGTGGCTGAAATCTTGGTTCCTAAAAATTTTGTAGCACACAGCTGCTGTACAAGCTTTGAGTTTCTTTTATTTTCAGCCAAGATTAATTTGACTTGATATTTGAGCTTTTCCAGCATCAGTCAGAATTTTGGTTTTATCACTTGCTAGCTGTGGGCCATTCACATGTGTTTTGAAATTTATCTGGCTTATGTCTCTGTTTTTAAAAGGAAAATAATCATCTCTACCTCCTCAGTGCTGGTTATTAAAAGTTCTACTGTATGGGTGCATGTGCCTATGTGCTCAGTCATGTTTGGCTCTGCAACCCCATGGGCTACAGCCCACCAAGTTCCTCTTTCCATGGGATTTCCCAGGCAAGAATGCTGGAACAAGTTGTCATTTCCTCCTTCAGGGCATAGTACTTGCATAGTATTAAAACAAGAGATTGTTGTCATTATTGTTATGGAGATTTTCATTTGAATGGAAAACTGGGACAAAAGCTTATTAAAGGGCTTTCAGTTCTCATGTTTTTATTATTTTATTGAAACAATACATTTTGGGGGGTGGGGTGGGGGAGAAGGGGCTGGGGAGAAAGGGGGACCCGTGGGCCACTTCTATTGGTCTTTCGTTTATCTATTTTCATCCATCTTTGTTCTTTGGCCCATGTGGGCCTCCCATCGCGGTGGCCTCTGTTGTTGCAGAGCACTGGCTCTGGGCTCATGCGCTCCAGAGCTCTGGCTCGGTAATCTGACACATTGGTCCAGCCGCTCCATGGCACGTGGGATCTTCCCAGGCCAGGGATCGAACCGGCGCCCCTTGCACTGCAAGGCGGTGTCCTTATCCACCGGACCACCAGGAAAGCCCTGAAACAATAAATTTTGGAAAGCAATTAGATGTTATCAACTTACAATACTATTTACTTATTCATACGACCTTTCAACAAATTGTTTTTCAGCACTTGCCCTGTTCCAAGCAGGAAGTGAAACAGGGAGATGAAACAGGGAGTGTCTACATAAGAGTCCATGTTCCTGGCTATAGGAGTCTTATACTCTGGAAGAAAAGTGATTCTGATGATGGTGGTGATGTTACACATATACCCTGTGATCTCATCTATCTTGGAGTGTGTTAAATTGTGGAAATGTGAAGCTATGAGAGAAAAGCAACCTGCTTGGCAGAATCAACCACGGCCATGAACTCAGCGACATGAAGACGAATCAGATCTGAGACTTCCCTGGTGATATGGTGGTTAAGATTCTGAAGTCATAAAGCAGGAGCCCCAGGGTTTGATCGCTGGTCAGAGCACTAGATTGTCTCTGTTTTTAAAAGGAAAATAATCATCTCTACCTCCTCAGTGCTGGTTATTAAAAGTTCTACTGTATGGGTGCATGTGCCTATGTGCTCAGTCATGTTTGGCTCTGCAACCCCATGGGCTACAGCCCACCAAGTTCCTCTTTCCATGGGATTTCCCAGGCAAGAATGCTGGAACAAGTTGTCATTTCCTCCTTCAGGGCATAGTACTTGCATAGTATTAAAACAAGAGATTGTTGTCATTATTGTTATGGAGATTTTCATTTGAATGGAAAACTGGGACAAAAGCTTATTAAAGGGCTTTCAGTTCTCATGTTTTTATTATTTTATTGAAACAATACATTTTGGGGGGTGGGGTGGGGGAGAAGGGGCTGGGGAGAAAGGGGGACCCGTGGGCCACTTCTATTGGTCTTTCGTTTATCTATTTTCATCCATCTTTGTTCTTTGGCCCATGTGGGCCTCCCATCGCGGTGGCCTCTGTTGTTGCAGAGCACTGGCTCTGGGCTCATGCGCTCCAGAGCTCTGGCTCGGTAATCTGACACATTGGTCCAGCCGCTCCACGGCACGTGGGATCTTCCCAGGCCAGGGATCGAACCGGCGCCCCTTGCACTGCAAGGCGGTGTCCTTATCCACCGGACCACCAGGAAAGCCCTGAAACAATAAATTTTGGAAAGCAATTAGATGTTATCAACTCACAATACTATTTACTTATTCATACGACCTTTCAACAAATTGTTTTTCAGCACTTGCCCTGTTCCAAGCAGGAAGTGAAACAGGGAGATGAAACAGGGAGTGTCTACATAAGAGTCCATGTTCCTGGCTATAGGAGTCTTATACTCTGGAAGAAAAGTGATTCTGATGATGGTGGTGATGTTACACATATACCCTGTGATCTCATCTATCTTGGAGTGTGTTAAATTGTGGAAATGTGAAGCTATGAGAGAAAAAGCAACCTGCTTGGCAGAATCAACCACGGCCATGAACTCAGCGACATGAAGACGAATCAGATCTGAGACTTCCCTGGTGATATGGTGGTTAAGATTCTGAAGTCATAAAGCAGGAGCCCCAGGGTTTGATCGCTGGTCAGAGCACTAGATCTCACATGCCACAACTGAAGATTCCACATGCTCCAAATAAGCAAATAAGACCTGGTGCAGCCAAGTAAGCAAATGAGTAAGTAGAATTTTCTTTTTCTTTTCTTCCTGAGAAGAAAGCATCAGATCTGCTGTCACTCAGAATGGCAGTGGCTTGCCAACACACCTGACATTTAACCTAGTTCATTTCAGTTTGTATTTGCTCTGATTATTTGATGCTTTTCAACTTTGGTGCTGGAGAAGACTCTTAAGAATCCTTTGGACTATAAAGAGAATATTCATATTCATTGGAAGGACAGATGCTGAAGATCCAATACTTTGGCCACCTGAGGCAAAAAGCTGACACACTGGAAAGACCCTGTTGCTGGGAAAGATGGAGGGCAGGAGGAGAGGGGCAAAAAGAGGATGAGATGGTTGGATGGCATCACTGACTCAATGGATATGAGTTTGAACAAACTCTGGGAGATGATGAAGGACAGGGAAGCCTGGTGTCCTGCAGTCCATGGGGTCACAGAGTCAGACATGACTGAAAGATTGAAAAACAGTTTTTTCATCATGTTAATTTAATAACACTTATCACAAAGAAAAAATAATGAAATATAACATAGCATCCCATAGAAGTAAATTTACATTCCAAGATTTTATTTTGAAAAGGCTTTTTTACCATTGACAACAATTACATAATTATGATTTTATGGAGTATTTTATTCTGATTTTTTCCCACCAATGCTGTACCTATGTAGCTGTCTATAGTATCTTTGAAGAGTTTTTCTCTGTCTCTGACTTTAAAGCTCATTATTTGAGCTATTTGCCTTTTCCTTCCAGTAGAGATTTTTTTTCTTATCTTCTTGTGTTTTCCCAGCAGGAGTCCTATTTTAAACAGATTGCTCTGTTCATGTGTCCTGGCTCTAGAATTGGCTTGATTATGTTTGGATCTTAATGGGAGAATTATTGGAAGTAAGGAAGGTTTCAATTTGATAGAGCTAGAACTTGCATTTACCATTTTGCAATGAGTAATAACAGTTTAGATTGTCATTCATCAGACCCTAATAATACTCCAAGCAACAGATTTGTCATAAAAGATGTATTTTCAGAAAGAATTATTCAAGTGGTTCCTATTAAATTACTTCCTGGTTAATAAAAGTGAAATGGGTTTATCACTTGAGTAATGTTATTTTAGAAATTGGAGAGCCAGAAAGACAAACTCTCCATTGACAGCCTGTTGGGAGACTGGACACCTGTGGCTTTATTGATACATAATATCTAAAAGTAAATAAAACATAATGCAATAAAGAAACTGCTTTACCTATGTTTATGTGTTCCTCAGTCTGTTCAGTTTATCATCTGGGCTGGGTTCATCATCTCTTATAAATTACACACATTGACTGCCATAGCCTAAATATATGTAGAATGAATGTCTATTCATGCCAATTGCAAAAGCTAAGCTTACCTATCTGGACTTCCAAGGTGACTTAGTAATAAATAGTTCTCCTGCCAATGCAGGAGATATGGGTTCAATCCCTGCATCAGGAAGATCCCCTAGAAGGAAATAGCAACCTACTCCAGTATTCTTGCCTGGGAAATCTCATGGACAGAGGAACCTGGAGGGTTGCAGTCCGTGGGATTATGAAGAATTGGCCAGGACTGAGCAGACAAGCTTGTTTTTCTCCCAAGATGTAAGAGTTTTAGATACTATAAAAGTTTATATTTTTATCTAATGTGCCAAAGGATTTTATTTTGAAAAGGCTTTTTACCATTGACAACAATTTGGGCTTTTTTACCTTATGTAGCTGTCTATAGTATCTTTGAAGAGTTTTTCTCTGTCTCTGACTTTAAAGCTCATTATTTGAGCTATTTGCCTTTTCCTTCCAGTAGAGATTTTTTTTCTTATCTTCTTGTGTTTTCCCAGCAGGAGTCCTATTTTAAACAGATTGCTCTGTTCATGTGTCCTGGCTCTAGAATTGGCTTGATTATGTTTGGATCTTAATGGGAGAATTATTGGAAGTAAGGAAGGTTTCAATTTGATAGAGCTAGAACTTGCATTTACCATTTTGCAATGAGTAATAACAGTTTAGATTGTCATTCATCAGACCCTAATAATACTCCAAGCAACAGATTTGTCATAAAAGATGTATTTTCAGAAAGAATTATTCAAGTGGTTCCTATTAAATTACTTCCTGGTTAATAAAAGTGAAATGGGTTTATCACTTGAGTAATGTTATTTTAGAAATTGGAGAGCCAGAAAGACAAACTCTCCATTGACAGCCTGTTGGGAGACTGGACACCTGTGGCTTTATTGATACATAATATCTAAAAGTAAATAAAACATAATGCAATAAAGAAACTGCTTTACCTATGTTTATGTGTTCCTCAGTCTGTTCAGTTTATCATCTGGGCTGGGTTCATCATCTCTTATAAATTACACACATTGACTGCCATAGCCTAAATATATGTAGAATGAATGTCTATTCATGCCAATTGCAAAAGCTAAGCTTACCTATCTGGACTTCCAAGGTGACTTAGTAATAAATAGTTCTCCTGCCAATGCAGGAGATATGGGTTCAATCCCTGCATCAGGAAGATCCCCTAGAAGGAAATAGCAACCTACTCCAGTATTCTTGCCTGGGAAATCTCATGGACAGAGGAACCTGGAGGGTTGCAGTCCGTGGGATTATGAAGAATTGGCCAGGACTGAGCAGACAAGCTTGTTTTTCTCCCAAGATGTAAGAGTTTTAGATACTATAAAAGTTTATATTTTTATCTAATGTGCCAAAGGATTTTCATGATTTATAGTTACTTGTAATAGGTGTGCTTTCAAAATTAACTGATTATTCATGTAATCCTGAGTTAGAACTATTGCACACTGTTTTAGTATTGTTTATTTAAAATTATATAGTCTGTGATCAACAAGAACAGAAATATCTGCATGCTAATTTTTTAGCCCACAGATATGTTCAACTGTGTTTACTTCTTTTTCAGAATGTCTCAAATATTTTCTGACACTCCATGCCTTGGGGCAAGCAGATAAAAGAATTTTGGAGTTGTAGATTGTGTTAAGTATTAAATCACTTGCCATCTGACTTAGAATGACAATGTACTATCAAATTTCAGCACCTCTTACTCTTCACTCAAAACAGAAACTATTTCTAATTCTATATGCAGTCTGGTAACCACTCATGGATGCACTGAACCATTGAAATTTCCTAACTATTGGCCCTTGGGATGACTGCATTAATCTGGTATGGAGACTAATTCATTTCAAACCTGTCTCATAGTCGAGCTAGAGAGAATTTCATGCTTTAATCACATACTTTAGTTTACTCAAATTAATGTTGTCTCTTCATAGTCCAAAAGTAAATTGCCTAGATTTCATGTACTCCAAGATTGACTTTAAACTGCTGATAGAGATGACATTTGGCGAGAAGAAAGTAGCCAGCATCTTCCCTTAGCATCATTCCTTTTTAGAACATTGTCATGTAAAGCCCAGGCATTTAACAAACTCCTCTAATTGTAGTCCGTGATCGAGAATATGCTGAAAGAGGGAATGTCTGTGGGGCTCTCCATCTCATCTTAGGAACCAGGCAGTTCTGGCAGTCCAAGGGCAGGAGAGGGCAGCAAGATTGATGCAGAATAGCCTGGGTACAGGGTCACCTTATAATTTTACTAGACTTGCAAACTTGAGAAATGTATCTACCTTCTAAGCCTTACAATTTTTGCATAGCAATGATGATAGAGACAAGGGATAGCACAGTTTTTTCATTGTCGTTGATGTTGTTTAATGAGGAAGTAGCAAGACACTGTATAGTGTGGTCACTAAGAAATGATGGTTATGTTATGTCATAGGTGGTGGTTGTGGTTTAGTCGCTAAGTTGTGCTCGACTCTTGAGACCCCCATGGACTGTAGCCCACCAGTCTCTACTGTCCATGGGCTTTCCCAGGCAAGAATGCTAAGGGAGATTGTCATTTGTTTCTCCAGGGGATCTTTCTGACCCAAAGACTGAGACTATATCTCTTGCATTGGCAGGTGGATTCTTGGCCACTGAGCCCCCCAAAAAAGCCTTGTGATGTCATAGACTAGGTGCTAACTAAAGCTATAACAGCAAATCATCATACTGCAGTATATAAAGGCATCCAATCAACACATTGTACACAGCAAAATCACACAATGTTCTATGCAAAATATATTCCAATTAAAAAATCCTTTTTGACAAACAATATGAGCTCTGGAGGCAGACTAACTTGGGTTTGAATCCAGGCTCCTTTGCCAGTGTGGGAAAATTACTTAACCTTTCTAGTCATCATTTTAAAACTTATTTTAATGAGAGGTTTTCTTAGTGCATTATTGTAAGAGATAAATGAGCTTATTCAGGTAGAATATTTAGAATTCCACATGGAATGGAGTAAATATTCAATAAAATTGATTGTTTTAGTTACAATGATCATACTGTCTATAAGACAAAGTTGAGAGTTCATGTACTCCAAGATTGACTTTAAACTGCTGATAGAGATGACATTTGGCGAGAAGAAAGTAGCCAGGATCTTCCCTTAGCATCATTCCTTTTTAGAACATTGTCATGTAAAGCCCAGGCATTTAACAAACTCCTCTAATTGTAGTCCGTGATCGAGAATATGCTGAAAGAGGGAATGTCTGTGGGGCTCTCCATCTCATCTTAGGAACCAGGCAGTTCTGGCAGTCCAAGGGCAGGAGAGGGCAGCAAGATTGATGCAGAATAGCCTGGGTACAGGGTCACCTTATAATTTTACTAGACTTGCAAACTTGAGAAATGTATCTACCTTCTAAGCCTTACAATTTTTGCATAGCAATGATGATAGAGACAAGGGATAGCACAGTTTTTTCATTGTCGTTGATGTTGTTTAATGAGGAAGTAGCAAGACACTGTATAGTGTGGTCACTAAGAAATGATGGTTATGTTATGTCATAGGTGGTGGTTGTGGTTTAGTCGCTAAGTTGTGCTCGACTCTTGAGACCCCCATGGACTGTAGCCCACCAGTCTCTACTGTCCATGGGCTTTCCCAGGCAAGAATGCTAAGGGAGATTGTCATTTGTTTCTCCAGGGGATCTTTCTGACCCAAAGACTGAGACTATATCTCTTGCATTGGCAGGTGGATTCTTGGCCACTGAGCCCCCAAAGAAGCCTTGTGATGTCATAGACTAGGTGCTAACTAAAGCTATAACAGCAAATCATCATACTGCAGTATATAAAGGCATCCAATCAACACATTGTACACAGCAAAATCACACAATGTTCTATGCAAAATATATTCCAATTAAAAAATCCTTTTTGACAAACAATATGAGCTCTGGAGGCAGACTAACTTGGGTTTGAATCCAGGCTCCCTTTGCCAGTGTGGGAAAATTACTTAACCTTTCTAGTCATCATTTTAAAACTTATTTTAATGAGAGGTTTTCTTAGTGCATTATTGTAAGAGATAAATGAGCTTATTCAGGTAGAATATTTAGAATTCCACATGGAATGGAGTAAATATTCAATAAAATTGATTGTTTTAGTTACAATGATCATACTGTCTATAAGACAAAGTTGAGAGTTCACTCTGGGAAGAAAAGCAAGGGCTAGATCCTTAGGAAATTATTTGCATGTTAGAGGTTTCCAAAGAGAAGGAAGAGGAGGAGGGAGAACAAATATTTTTAGCTAAGGTGCCTTCACCTTGATTACCATGCCTAGGGCAATAATTTATTTTGCCTAAGACTTTCTTTAAGCCCAGAGCTAATGATTATAACAACAATGTATCTTGCTGGAGGACGTGGTGCCCTTTCTTAGCTTGTACATATGTTATCTAAAGATGTATGTTGTGGGTGTGGGTCTACTAAGATCTTTATCCCCTTAAAATATTCATATTCTTTTAATCTATTGTTAATAACCAACTGGAAAAGTACAAAATGCCTTGCTTAAACTAGCTTCTGGGAGTATCCTTCTATCTCTTTTCCAGTTCCTTTATCTGGAAGCTTTCTCTATCCCGTTTTTTCTATAATAAATCTTTCACTGCACAAAAAGAAATAATTTGAGTGTTCAATATGAAAATAGCCTGAAAAATTGCAATTTTAGCAAGATTATACTAGCTGTTTGGAGAAGGGATTGTAGGGAGGAGGGCTTATTCTACTGGTACAGTTCAAGGTTCTCAACATAAAACAAGTGGAAATGTTAATAAAAAAATGGATGGACTTCTTGTTTTTTTTGCAGGTAGCATTGACAACGTTTAGTGACTAAGTATGTAGGAAGTAAAAGTTGATAACCCTTTGTACCTTGAGGATAACATAGACGTGCTAACTAAAGCTATAACAGCAAATCATCATACTGCAGTATATAAAGGCATCCAATCAACACATTGTACACAGCAAAATCACACAATGTTCTATGCAAAATATATTCCAATTAAAAAATCCTTTTTGACAAACAATATGAGCTCTGGAGGCAGACTAACTTGGGTTTGAATCCAGGCTCCTTTGCCAGTGTGGGAAAATTACTTAACCTTTCTAGTCATCATTTTAAAACTTATTTTAATGAGAGGTTTTCTTAGTGCATTATTGTAAGAGATAAATGAGCTTATTCAGGTAGAATATTTAGAATTCCACATGGAATGGAGTAAATATTCAATAAAATTGATTGTTTTAGTTACAATGATCATACTGTCTATAAGACAAAGTTGAGAGTTCACTCTGGGAAGAAAAGCAAGGGCTAGATCCTTAGGAAATTATTTGCATGTTAGAGGTTTCCAAAGAGAAGGAAGAGGAGGAGGGAGAACAAATATTTTTAGCTAAGGTGCCTTCACCTTGATTACCATGCCTAGGGCAATAATTTATTTTGCCTAAGACTTTCTTTAAGCCCAGAGCTAATGATTATAACAACAATGTATCTTGCTGGAGGACGTGGTGCCCTTTCTTAGCTTGTACATATGTTATCTAAAGATGTATGTTGTGGGTGTGGGTCTACTAAGATCTTTATCCCCTTAAAATATTCATATTCTTTTAATCTATTGTTAATAACCAACTGGAAAAGTACAAAATGCCTTGCTTAAACTAGCTTCTGGGAGTATCCTTCTATCTCTTTTCCAGTTCCTTTATCTGGAAGCTTTCTCTATCCCGTTTTTTCTATAATAAATCTTTCACTGCACAAAAAGAAATAATTTGAGTGTTCAATATGAAAATAGCCTGAAAAATTGCAATTTTAGCAAGATTATACTAGCTGTTTGGAGAAGGGATTGTAGGGAGGAGGGCTTATTCTACTGGTACAGTTCAAGGTTCTCAACATAAAACAAGTGGAAATGTTAATAAAAAAATGGATGGACTTCTTGTTTTTTTTGCAGGTAGCATTGACAACGTTTAGTGACTAAGTATGTAGGAAGTAAAAGAAGTTGATAACCCTTTTGTACCTTGAGGAATAAAGTCATATGATGGTGATAATTTAAGATAAAGATAGATGATTGCTCTGTTAATAAAGATGAAAAAAGCAGGAGAAGAAGGTTCGGAAGGGTAAAGATGAAAGTGGTCTTAGAAAATCTAGTATCTATACTCAAAACTGGTATGACATGGTAGTGGATGAAATGATAAAAGTTGTTTGGGGAATAGTTAGATAGGTGTCTCTGGGAATAAGCGAAGATGTTTGGAGAATCAGAACCTGAGTTCCTAGAAATCACAACTGCAATTTGATTGTTCCCTTGAAGAACTTGAGGTGTACTTGGAAAAGCATCAGGGAAAAAAATACAAATAGTTCCTGTTGCTTTATTATGAATTAGAAAACATTCTCTTTTTTTTTAATTAATTAATTAATTAATTTATTTATTTTTGTACATGTATGTTCCCAGATCAATCAGATGCATATCCCTTGACCCTCCCCACCTAGGTTCCCCCATCCCTCCAGACCATTGCTCCAAGTGGTTGTAGGTACTCCTATTCCCCTAGCACAATGACAATAGCTATCTTTTCTACACATGACAGTATAGGTTCCCATGTTACTCCCTCCCATTGTTCAGTCTCCACAATGTCTTTATGTCTATTCTCTGTTTTTTATGAGTTCACTGTGTGTGTTATCATGACCATCTTACTAGATCCCATATATATGAGTTAGTATACTATATTCGTCTCTCTCTTTTTGACTTACTTCACTTTTTATGATAGGTTCTAGAGCCAGCCACCTCATTAGGACTGAGTCTTCTGCATTTCTTTTAACAGCTGAGTAGTATTCCATTGTATATATGTACCAGAGCTTCTGGATCCATTCATTTGTCGATGGACATCTAGGTTGCTTCCATGTTCTGGCTATTGTATAGAGAGCTGCAATGAACATTGGGGTACAGGTGCCTCTTTCAGTTTTGATTTCATCAGGATATAGGCCTAATAGTGGGATTGCTGGGTCATAGGGGGCTTCTATTTTTAGTTTTTTAAGGAATCTCCATATTGTCTTCCATAGAGGTTGTACTAACTTACATTCCCACCAGCAATGCAAGAGGGTTCCCTTTTCTCCACAGCCTCTCCAACATTTGTTGTCTGTCGATTTGTTGATGATGGCCATTCTGACAGGTGTGAGGTGATAATTTAAGATAAAGATAGATGATTGCTCTGTTAATAAAGATGAAAAGCAGGAGAAGAAGGTTCGGAAGGGTAAAGATGAAAGTGGTCTTAGAAAATCTAGTATCTATACTCAAAACTGGTATGACATGGTAGTGGATGAAATGATAAAAGTTGTTTGGGGAATAGTTAGATAGGTGTCTCTGGGAATAAGCGAAGATGTTTGGAGAATCAGAACCTGAGTTCCTAGAAATCACAACTGCAATTTGATTGTTCCCTTGAAGAACTTGAGGTGTACTTGGAAAAGCATCAGGGAAAAAAATACAAATAGTTCCTGTTGCTTTATTATGAATTAGAAAACATTCTCTTTTTTTTTAATTAATTAATTAATTAATTTATTTATTTTTGTACATGTATGTTCCCAGATCAATCAGATGCATATCCCTTGACCCTCCCCCCACCTAGGTTCCCCCCCCCACCCCTCCAGACCATTGCTCCAAGTGGTTGTAGGTACCCCTATTCCCTAGCACAATGACAATAGCTATCTTTTCTACACATGACAGTATAGGTTCCCATGTTACTCCCTCCCATTGTTCAGTCTCCACAATGTCTTTATGTCTATTCTCTGTTTTTCATGAGTTCACTGTGTGTGTTATCATGACCATCTTACTAGATCCCATATATATGAGTTAGTATACTATACTTGTCTTTCTCTTTTTGACTTACTTCACTTTTTATGATAGGTTCTAGAGCCAGCCACCTCATTAGGACTGAGTCTTCTGCATTTCTTTTAACAGCTGAGTAGTATTCCATTGTATATATGTACCAGAGCTTCTGGATCCATTCATTTGTCGATGGACATCTAGGTTGCTTCCATGTTCTGGCTATTGTATAGAGAGCTGCAATGAACATTGGGGTACAGGTGCCTCTTTCAGTTTTGATTTCATCAGGATATAGGCCTAATAGTGGGATTGCTGGGTCATAGGGGGCTTCTATTTTTAGTTTTTTAAGGAATCTCCATATTGTCTTCCATAGAGGTTGTACTAACTTACATTCCCACCAGCAATGCAAGAGGGTTCCCTTTTCTCCACAGCCTCTCCAACATTTGTTGTCTGTCGATTTGTTGATGATGGCCATTCTGACAGGTGTGAGGTGGTATCTCATTGTGGTTTTAATTTGCATTTCTCTGATAATAAGCGAGGTTGAGCATCGTTTCATGTATTTTTGGACCATTTGTATGTCCTCTTTGGAGAGGCGTCTCTTTAGATCTTTTTCCCATTTTTTGATTGGGTTGTTTGTTTTCCCTGTGCTGAGTTGTCTGAGTTGCTTGTAGATTTTGGAGATTAATTCTTTGTCTGTTGTTTCATTTGCTATGATTTTCTCCCACTCTGTGGGGTGTCTGTTGAACTTTTTTGTAATTTCTTTTGCTGTACAAAAGCTTTTAAGTTTCATAAGGTCCCATATGTTCATTTTTCTTTTCAGTTCTGCTATTTTAGTTGGTGGGTCAGAGAAGATTTTGCTTTGATTGATGTCCTTGAGGGTTTTGCCTATATTCTCCTCTAAGAGTTTGATGGTTTCTGGTCTTACATTGAGGTCTTTAATCCATTTTGAGTTGATCTTAGTGTATGGCATCAGGGAATGTTCCAATTTCATTTTTTTGCATGTAGTTGTCCAATTCTCCCAGCACCACTTGTTAAAGAGGCTGTCTTTGTCCCATTTTATAGTTTCTCCTCCTTTCTCAAAAATAAGGTACCCATAGGTGCGTGGGTTTATCTCTGGGTTCTCAATCTTGTTCCATTGATCTATAGTTCTGTTTTTGTGCCAGTACCATACTGTCTTGATAACTGTTGCTTTGTAGTAGAGTCTGAAGTTAGGGAGGCTGAGATAACATTCTCTTAAGCATGCATGGACTACTTGAGTAACTATTAAAATAAATGATTAATTCAGAGAACAAAGCCTATCTAAAGGCAAGATACTAGGTAAAATATTACAGTGGACAAGCAAAAGAGTAGAAGGTATTTAGAAGAATGAATGGAGGAAGAATAGAGAACAGTAAGTGGCAACAAGACATTTTGCTTCCTTTACATAATTACTTAGGGTTGACTTAATTTTTCTAAAGGAACTGGTATAGGTCTTTCATTGATTCTATAAAAACATGGCAAGTAAGTACTTTGTTCTGAACTCTGTTAGAAGTTTAAAATACAGATATGAATGAGAAAGTTAAAGAATCTATCTCAAAGAGCCTACATTCTTCTTTCTCAAAGAGAAAAGGTAAACAAACTATAATTAATATCAAGTTAAAACTAGAAATTGCAGTATGTTCAGATTGTGATTGCTAAAGTAAAGAAAATTCACCATGAAGCATGATGGAAAGCAGTGGAAGGGTCTTATCTTAGATACTCAAGAAAACCAGTTGCCTTGTGTGGTTTTTTTAATTTTCTTTGTCTGTTGTTTCATTTGCTATGATTTTCTCCCACTCTGTGGGGTGTCTGTTGAACTTTTTTGTAATTTCTTTTGCTGTACAAAAGCTTTTAAGTTTCATAAGGTCCCATATGTTCATTTTTCTTTTCAGTTCTGCTATTTTAGTTGGTGGGTCAGAGAAGATTTTGCTTTGATTGATGTCCTTGAGGGTTTTGCCTATATTCTCCTCTAAGAGTTTGATGGTTTCTGGTCTTACATTGAGGTCTTTAATCCATTTTGAGTTGATCTTAGTGTATGGCATCAGGGAATGTTCCAATTTCATTTTTTTGCATGTAGTTGTCCAATTCTCCCAGCACCACTTGTTAAAGAGGCTGTCTTTGTCCCATTTTATAGTTTCTCCTCCTTTCTCAAAAATAAGGTACCCATAGGTGCGTGGGTTTATCTCTGGGTTCTCAATCTTGTTCCATTGATCTATAGTTCTGTTTTTGTGCCAGTACCATACTGTCTTGATAACTGTTGCTTTGTAGTAGAGTCTGAAGTTAGGGAGGCTGAGATAACATTCTCTTAAGCATGCATGGACTACTTGAGTAACTATTAAAATAAATGATTAATTCAGAGAACAAAGCCTATCTAAAGGCAAGATACTAGGTAAAATATTACAGTGGACAAGCAAAAGAGTAGAAGGTATTTAGAAGAATGAATGGAGGAAGAATAGAGAACAGTAAGTGGCAACAAGACATTTTGCTTCCTTTACATAATTACTTAGGGTTGACTTAATTTTTCTAAAGGAACTGGTATAGGTCTTTCATTGATTCTATAAAAACATGGCAAGTAAGTACTTTGTTCTGAACTCTGTTAGAAGTTTAAAATACAGATATGAATGAGAAAGTTAAAGAATCTATCTCAAAGAGCCTACATTCTTCTTTCTCAAAGAGAAAAGGTAAACAAACTATAATTAATATCAAGTTAAAACTAGAAATTGCAGTATGTTCAGATTGTGATTGCTAAAGTAAAGAAAATTCACCATGAAGCATGATGGAAAGCAGTGGAAGGGTCTTATCTTAGATACTCAAGAAAACCTTGTCTAAGGAGATATGAAATGGCTTTCGTGTATCTTGCAATGATTGTTAGAAGAGACATGGGCAGATTTTATGCACAGAGATTTTCAATGAAGTAAAATTTCTTGGCAGAATGAGAGCTTCTAAGGTATGCCTTACAAATAAGACAAACATGAGAGATATTAGGAGATACTTAAGTGTTTTAGAGAATAATCAAGCATAAAGGAAGAAATTAATGATGTAGGATAAAAGAACTGGTTTTAAAAGTGGACTTTTGAGTGGTGAAATAGGATGGGACTCTGTACAAAGAGAGCAACATTTGGTAGGCAGTGGACATTTCTTCTCTTTCAGAGGATGGGAGTGGATTATATTGATACAGCTGCATGTAAATCATTATTTCTTTTGGTAGGCAGAAGAAGGACCTCTTTCCTGGTTTGGATATTTTTTTCCCCTATTTTCTATTTTGTCCCAAACCAAGTATGGAGAGAAACATTTAAACTGGTCACAAGAATGTGCTGCTTATTTCCAAACTTTTAAATATACTAATAGCCTTTTCTTAACTAAAAAAAAGAACCTGTCATTTTAATGTAAATGCTAACATACTGAGTAGAGCTTACATTTTGATTTCCAAGTCTGAAGAAAAATATCTCATACAAACCATTAGTTCTATAAGAAGGTTTATGCCCAATGCTGAGCAATTCCATGAATGACTGGTTTCTACTGCTGCACATTAGGAAAACTTTTAGATTATACCTAAAGCACCGCTATACAGCATTCTTTTGTCATCCTATCAACTGAATTTGTAAAAGCAATTTAAGAATTTATCCTTTCCAAAAAAGGGTTGACTTTATTTTTCTAAAGGAACTGGTATAGGTCTTTCATTGATTCTATAAAAACATGGCAAGTAAGTACTTTGTTCTGAACTCTGTTAGAAGTTTAAAATACAGATATGAATGAGAAAGTTAAAGAATCTATCTCAAAGAGCCTACATTCTTCTTTCTCAAAGAGAAAAGGTAAACAAACTATAATTAATATCAAGTTAAAACTAGAAATTACAGTATGTTCAGATTGTGATTGCTAAAGTAAAGAAAATTCACCATGAAGCATGATGGAAAGCAGTGGAAGGGTCTTATCTTAGATACTCAAGAAAACCTTGTCTAAGGAGATATGAAATGGCTTTCGTGTATCTTGCAATGATTGTTAGAAGAGACATGGGCAGATTTTATGCACAGAGATTTTCAATGAAGTAAAATTTCTTGGCAGAATGAGAGCTTCTAAGGTATGCCTTACAAATAAGACAAACATGAGAGATATTAGGAGATACTTAAGTGTTTTAGAGAATAATCAAGCATAAAGGAAGAAATTAATGATGTAGGATAAAAGAACTGGTTTTAAAAGTGGACTTTTGAGTGGTGAAATAGGATGGGACTCTGTACAAAGAGAGCAACATTTGGTAGGCAGTGGACATTTCTTCTCTTTCAGAGGATGGGAGTGGATTATATTGATACAGCTGCATGTAAATCATTATTTCTTTTGGTAGGCAGAAGAAGGACCTCTTTCCTGGTTTGGATATTTTTTTCCCCCTATTTTCTATTTTGTCCCAAACCAAGTATGGAGAGAAACATTTAAACTGGTCACAAGAATGTGCTGCTTATTTCCAAACTTTTAAATATACTAATAGCCTTTTCTTAACTAAAAAAAAGAACCTGTCATTTTAATGTAAATGCTAACATACTGAGTAGAGCTTACATTTTGATTTCCAAGTCTGAAGAAAAATATCTCATACAAACCATTAGTTCTATAAGAAGGTTTATGCCCAATGCTGAGCAATTCCATGAATGACTGGTTTCTACTGCTGCACATTAGGAAAACTTTTAGATTATACCTAAAGCACCGCTATACAGCATTCTAGTTTAGTTTGTCATGCCTAAGGGAATATTAAATGTTTTTTATAAACAAGATATCTTAGTATGTAAAAAGACAACATTAGAAAATCACTTTAAGAAGAACACAAAATTCAAAGTTAGCAAAAATTTTCTGTACTGAGAAGATGCTTATGCAAAATGTCAATCTCATCTCCACGTAAATATAAAATTCTGATATACCAGAAAAGTAAACTCAAGTTTCAGTGTCATTCTTCTTTTGACTAGCATGGTAATATTTTGAGACCTGCTTCTCATATGTAATTTGAATGAATTATGATTAGTCTAGAAATCATAATAATTCAGTATACTGATGATGTTTAAATTTCTATGTCTGAAATATTTAAATAGAGAGTACAAGTTTCTTTTGGTTCTCACTTTTCCTTGGACTCAGGTAACTTGAAATGTAGATCCTCAACTTCCTCAGCCATCATGTTTCTTTACTATCAGTTCACTCTATTGCATATTACATCTTGCATATCAAATTTTAAACAAATTATCACTATACAAAGATTGTGGATATTTAATTCAAATTTTCCAGCTTATATTCTGTAATTCAATTGTCAATCTGATAATTTAGATTTTTTCACTCATTAATCATTAGTTTATTCATTCAATAAATACTCTTTGGTATCTCAGAGGATAGTTTAGACATGCAGAAGAAAATAAGATGTCAAGGGTTCCTGGCCTAGTGAACCTGTTGTTTAATGGAGAAAACAGATATTTAACTAATAGTTTCAAGTGTGATGAGTGTTAATGTATGAGCTTGTGGGAGTACAAGCTTAGGCTGGGTTTTACAGAACAGAATAAAGATGAACATTCAGACGAGAGAAACATAAGCATTGTCCAAGCAATCCTTGATCTTGATTTTCAAACCTTATTTTCTACATTTGTGGCTGAGAAATACACTTACATAATCTTGAAGAACGATGATATCCTGGATGCTTAGCCTGAGTACATTACTAACTAAAGTTCATGAAGCAAACATCATCCTGATTGGTATATGAGTATGGCATATTTAGTTCAGTCTAATAATGAAACTTTATCTATAGTTGTCCAAACATCTTGAATCTAGAAATAGCTATGGATCTCCAAACAAATAATTTCCATTTTTTCTGTGGTAATTGTAATGACAACTTGAGAACTAGCTCTTAAATGAATAATGTTAGAAGATGTATCAGTGTTTCTCATTTGTACTCTATTTTTTTCATTGGTAGATAAACATTTTCACTAAGTACTAGTCACTCAGTCGTGTCTGACTCTTTGAGACCCAACAGACTATAGCTCTCCAGGCTTCTCTTCCCATGGAATTCTCCAATTGAGAATACTGGAGTGGGTTGCCATTCCTTTCTCCAGGGGATCTTCCCAACTCAGGGATAAAACCCTGGTCTCCTACATTGCATGCCAATTCTTTACCGAGATGGTTAAGTCAGTACAAACAAAGAAGCTACTTTTATTTACCAAAAAAAAAAAAAAGAAGGAATGAAAAGCATGCTTTTTATACAGGTGGATTGGCACGTAGAATTCAAAGGTTTTATAATATCTGATTGCTGCCTGACTGATTCAAAGGTACAGATGTCTAGAATTTGGAAGACTCAGTTTTAAACTTAAAAAAAATATGAAATTATTGTAAGACAAAGCCTGATGTCTTTCCTTTAGTCAAGGAAAGATGCATAAAATTTTTGCACTGTTCCATGTCAAAGGAAAATTCTTTGTGTGATCTCTTTTTAATGAATAGAATCATATGTAATTGTTTTACACTGTAATGAACCAATGTGGATAGCTGGATCAATGCATAACACAAGATTTCAAACTCATTTTGAAATGTATTAGAGAACATCAGAAGAAATAAGTGTCCAAGGGCAATTTAACTAATAGTTTCAAGTGTGATGAGTGTTAATGTATGAGCTTGTGGGAGTACAAGCTTAGGCTGGGTTTACAGAACAGAATAAAGATGAACATTCAGACGAGAGAAACATAAGCATTGTCCAAGCAATCCTTGATCTTGATTTTCAAACCTTATTTTCTACATTTGTGGCTGAGAAATACACTTACATAATCTTGAAGAACGATGATATCCTGGATGCTTAGCCTGAGTACATTACTAACTAAAGTTCATGAAGCAAACATCATCCTGATTGGTATATGAGTATGGCATATTTAGTTCAGTCTAATAATGAAACTTTATCTATAGTTGTCCAAACATCTTGAATCTAGAAATAGCTATGGATCTCCAAACAAATAATTTCCATTTTTTCTGTGGTAATTGTAATGACAACTTGAGAACTAGCTCTTAAATGAATAATGTTAGAAGATGTATCAGTGTTTCTCATTTGTACTCTATTTTTTTCATTGGTAGATAAACATTTTCACTAAGTACTAGTCACTCAGTCGTGTCTGACTCTTTGAGACCCAACAGACTATAGCTCTCCAGGCTTCTCTTCCCATGGAATTCTCCAATTGAGAATACTGGAGTGGGTTGCCATTCCTTTCTCCAGGGGATCTTCCCAACTCAGGGATAAAACCCTGGTCTCCTACATTGCATGCCAATTCTTTACCGAGATGGTTAAGTCAGTACAAACAAAGAAGCTACTTTTATTTACCAAAAAAAAAAAAAAGAAGGAATGAAAAGCATGCTTTTTATACAGGTGGATTGGCACGTAGAATTCAAAGGTTTTATAATATCTGATTGCTGCCTGACTGATTCAAAGGTACAGATGTCTAGAATTTGGAAGACTCAGTTTTAAACTTAAAAAAAAATATGAAATTATTGTAAGACAAAGCCTGATGTCTTTCCTTTAGTCAAGGAAAGATGCATAAAATTTTTGCACTGTTCCATGTCAAAGGAAAATTCTTTGTGTGATCTCTTTTTAATGAATAGAATCATATGTAATTGTTTTACACTGTAATGAACCAATGTGGATAGCTGGATCAATGCATAACACAAGATTTCAAACTCATTTTGAAATGTATTCAAAGAACTGTTTACCAGTTGCAGTACTGCTGCTTTTTCTGGTTTATTTACTAAAGGGAAATAGATAAGGTCTAACAAACTATTATAAATTGGGAGATTTTTAGTGGATTTCAAGCAATAAATAACTCAATTTTCACCCCATCTTAAACCACTCTTCTGGAGAAGGAAATGGCAATCCACTGCAGCATTCTTGCCTGGAGAATTCCATGGAAAGAGGAGCCTGATGGGCTGCAATCCATGGGATCACATTGAGTCAGAGTGATAGCTGCAAGTCACTCAAATCACAAAGCATGCTGCTCAGTCATGTCCAGTCATTTGAGAACCCATGGACTGTAGCCCATCAGCCTCCTTTGTCCCTGGAATTTTCTAAGCAGGGATACTGGAGTGGGTTGCCATGTCCTCCTCTAAGGGATATTCCAGACCCATGAGTTGAACCTGGATCTCCTGTGTCTCCTGTATTGCAGGAAGATTCTTTACTGCTGAGCCACGAGGGAAGCACAAATCACTCTTTACCTGTATATTAAGTTCTATATATGAGATAATTTAAAATTTTCAGTTAACTAAAACGTGTGTGTGTGTGTGTGTGTGTGTGTGTGTGTGTTTGTGTACCTCTCTTACTTGGGAAGGGGCAGAAAGAGGGAGCCCTCTGCCCTAACAGCCTTGAAAGTCTACCTTCATCCTAAGCTGAGTATGTGCCCTTTTACCACATAAATTTGCCCCTTTCCTTGGCTATAGGTGTGGACATTGTCCCCCACCTCCAGGGAGGCCAGATGGATTCCATACTCGTTCTCTGACCAGTTCCAACTTCCCCTTCACCTGAAAACAAACAAACAAACAAACAATATATATATGTGTGTATATATATATATATATATATATGGAAGCAGGCACGTCAACCCACTCCAGTATTCTTGCCTGGAGAATTTCATGGACAGATGAACCTGAGGGGCTCCAGTCCATAAGGTCACAAAGAGAGATGATGGAAGCGACTTAGCACGTAATGTTAAATGTCTCAGAAATGTTTAGAAGCTCACTAGTTCCACATAAGATGCCACATAAATAGTGATTATATAAAAGAAAAAAAGAAAAAAAAAAAAAAAGTGATGCTAGGCCACTCCTAAATCTGCATGCCAGAGTCTGAACTTCCCTGGGAGTCAGAATCAGTGACTGTGCCGTGCTTCTTTGTTACCAAGAAATGAGTTCAGAAGAGGAGGCCTAAACATGACTAACTATAATAAGGGAGCAAAAAATTAATCAATTTAATTGAGAAGGATTGGGGTATGGTAGAGAAAATTACATGTGCCCTGAAAGCATTTAAAATGCTAAGATAGGTTCATGAACATATAATTTGTAAAGTATTTATGAAATTTTTAGGGAGTAAAACATTTTTTATTTTGTTTTATTTTCTTACAGAATTTTGTTGTTTACTGCCATACATCAGCCTGAATCTGCCATTGATATATTTTTACAGGAAATATAAAACTCTGTTAATGGACTTTCATCTTCTTAAGTGCTGTGTTTTGGGTCAGAAATTAATGCAAAATTTACCAACCTTGCATTTCACTTGTGCTAAGGTAAAAGGTAACTAAAAATCCTGGAAGAAATTTGACAGCTGATAATTAACCTTAAGTTTATTTATCAGGAAAAAACATCAGGCCTTGAGGTTCATCTGTTTTATTTTGCTACATGGTAACATTGAATTTGCAATGTCAATAGTAGCATTACCCAAATATGGTCTTGAAATAGTCCTTAAATAATCTGTAGTATTACTAAATGCTCACTTTGGTAACACATGTACTAAAATTGGAATGATGCAGTGAATACCATGGCCATTACAAAAGAATGAAAATTCATGAAACTTTCAATACTTTTGTAAAAATCTCAACAGAATTTTTTACTAGCAGACTTGTGCTACAACAGTTATTAAAGTAAGCCCTTCAGATGAAAATAAAAGCACAATCCAGTAATGTCCTTTAAAAATAGGAATTTCAGAATGGATAAAAAAAAACCCTGATCCTAGTATACAAAGTGGGTCACTTGTGTGACCCACTTTAGAGTCAAACATATACAGGCTCTAAATTTCTGCATGCCAGGGGCTCCAGTCCATAAGGTCACAAAGAGAGATGATGGAAGCGACTTAGCACGTAATGTTAAATGTCTCAGAAATGTTTAGAAGCTCACTAGTTCCACATAAGATGCCACATAAATAGTGATTATATAAAAGAAAAAAAGAAAAAAAAAAAAAAAGTGATGCTAGGCCACTCCTAAATCTGCATGCCAGAGTCTGAACTTCCCTGGGAGTCAGAATCAGTGACTGTGCCGTGCTTCTTTGTTACCAAGAAATGAGTTCAGAAGAGGAGGCCTAAACATGACTAACTATAATAAGGGAGCAAAAAATTAATCAATTTAATTGAGAAGGATTGGGGTATGGTAGAGAAAATTACATGTGCCCTGAAAGCATTTAAAATGCTAAGATAGGTTCATGAACATATAATTTGTAAAGTATTTATGAAATTTTTAGGGAGTAAAACATTTTTTATTTTGTTTTATTTTCTTACAGAATTTTGTTGTTTACTGCCATACATCAGCCTGAATCTGCCATTGATATATTTTTACAGGAAATATAAAACTCTGTTAATGGACTTTCATCTTCTTAAGTGCTGTGTTTTGGGTCAGAAATTAATGCAAAATTTACCAACCTTGCATTTCACTTGTGCTAAGGTAAAAGGTAACTAAAAATCCTGGAAGAAATTTGACAGCTGATAATTAACCTTAAGTTTATTTATCAGGAAAAAACATCAGGCCTTGAGGTTCATCTGTTTTATTTTGCTACATGGTAACATTGAATTTGCAATGTCAATAGTAGCATTACCCAAATATGGTCTTGAAATAGTCCTTAAATAATCTGTAGTATTACTAAATGCTCACTTTGGTAACACATGTACTAAAATTGGAATGATGCAGTGAATACCATGGCCATTACAAAAGAATGAAAATTCATGAAACTTTCAATACTTTTGTAAAAATCTCAACAGAATTTTTTACTAGCAGACTTGTGCTACAACAGTTATTAAAGTAAGCCCTTCAGATGAAAATAAAAGCACAATCCAGTAATGTCCTTTAAAAATAGGAATTTCAGAATGGATAAAAAAAAACCCTGATCCTAGTATACAAAGTGGGTCACTTGTGTGACCCACTTTAGAGTCAAGAGCATATACAGGTGGAGTATAAAGGAGTTGAAATAGATATAATGGTAACGACAAAACAGAACAACAGCAACAGCAAGACACCTGGAGTGTTTAAGCAAATATGAGAAAAAGAATTTTAAGACCCACATTTTTTCTAGAGACAAAGATATTTCATAATGATAAAATGGTTATTCCATCAAGAATGCACAATATTTATAAACTTATATATACCTAACAACCGAACTTCAAAATATAATGAAGCTATATCAGATACAATGAAAGCAAAACAAACCATTCTACAATAATAATTGGATTCTTTAATACTCATCTTTCAATGATAGAACAGACATAAAATCAACAAGAAAAAAAAAACCAAACTTGAACAACATTATCAATCAACTAGACCTAACAGTAATCTTAAAACCTCTCCCCAACAGCATCGGAAAATATGGTATTTTCAAAAGCACCGATATAGGGCTTTCTTGGTGTCCAGTGGGTAAGGATACCACCTTGCAGTGAAAGGGGTGCCAGTTTGATCTCTGGCCTGGAAAGATACCACGTGCCATGGAGCAGCTGGACCGATGTGTCCAACTATGGAGGGAAGCTCTAGAACTCATGTGTCCAGAGCCGGTGCTCCGCAACGAGAGAGGCCACTGCCATGGGAGGCCCACACAGGCAGAAGAACAAAGATGGATGAAAATAGATAAATAAAAGACCAATAGAAGTGGCCCGCCCGCTCCCCCCCCCCCCCAACCCCCCCCCCCCCCCCCAAAAAAAAAAAAAAAAAAAACAAGAGTAAAAAAACAAAACAAAAATCACCCTGTATAAAGAGTCTTTGCCACCTTCACTGTTGCTATTTCCTGGCAAAATAACAGTATCCCATGCTTCTAATCGATTGGTAATAGCAGACACTGGACATTATAGAATTTTAGTTGTATGGAAGAATGGACAAATTTAGTACAGCATTGGAGGACCCTGCCCTGGAAGAAAAGATGGAATATTTTCAGAGTCAACTTTCAACTCACCACAAGGTGTAGCCATAATGAATAATATCATATATGTGGCAGATACAGAACACTACCTTATAAGAAAGGTAATTCTCCATTTTCAATAAAGTTATAATACTTCTAATCGGAAAAAAAAAAAAAAAGAGGCATAGGAAAAGGTGCTGGTGTTTCTTGATTTGCATCTGTACCACTCCTGTCTCTTCCTCTGTTGTTGAGTGGAGTTGTCTTTTTGTGCCTCTATCTCTGTTTTTGTTTCTTATAAGGATACCAGTAATATTGGATTGAAGGCCCAACTAATTCAATTATTCCTCTCAACTAATTACATCTGAAAAGACCCTTATTTCCAAATCTGGTCACATTCTATGGTACCAGGGGTTAGAATTCAGGGAAAACAATTTGACTCATAACAATTCATTATGATGTTTGTTTGAGTCCTTAGATTCAGCAGCGTTTAGGAATCTAAGCCCTCCAGAGCAGTGCCATTAGACAGACTTTTTTCCTATTGCCACTACCATTTGCAACCTAAGTAGGATTAGAACAACTGATTGTAAAATGGTTGAGCGAATTTTTCACAAGTGTTATGTTTCAATTGTGTTTCTCTATATGTGTTTATAATTAATTTTAGCAATATATTTTAAAGGGATTAGTGGATCACATTTTTATTGGCAGATCAGTCTGCCCACAGATAAGCATCTCGGTATATGTATATCCTGAAAGGCCTATTAAGAAGAGGCCTGCAAGGATCTATCTGATCTGTGTTACAACTGTGTAAGCAGGACCCAGCTAGCCAAATTGCTACCCATCCTCCACTTCCCAGGTGGTGCTAGTGGTAAAGAACCCTCATGAAAATATAGGAGACATAAGAGATGTGAGTTCAAACCCTGGGTCAGGAAGATTCCTTGGAGGAGGACATGGCAACCCACTCCAGTATTCTTGCTTGGAGAACCCCATGCATGGAGGAGTCTGGAGTGCTACAGTCCATTGGGTTGCAAAGAGTTGGACACAACTGAAGCTTCTTAATATGCACACATGCTCCCCTAAGGGAGGAATTCAAGTCAGTTTCTCAAATCTTAGACTTCAGGGAAATTTTCTAATGCCCTTGCTCCACGATCATGAACATGCGTAAAGCTGGTTTATTGACACTGGCTGTTACTCTTTATAAGATCTAAGCATGTCCAGAGGGCATTAAATCTTATTTTTGTCTAATTTGGACTTGAAGAGACTTGGTGTAAATTAATTCTCATTAGATGGGAAAATGAATCTTTGGAGTATAAAAATTAGGTTTCATATTATGCTAAAAGAGTCCCCCTCCTAACTGGCCCTGGGTTTGTACATTTCTGTGTATCACTGTGATTTAGTGACCCTGACCTTATTCTGCTTATTCTGCTCTCACAAGATTTTCCCCTTCCAGGAATTTTTGTTAATTAAGGGTCATGAAAAGGAAGAAAATAGAAGCAAGAGGTAGGAAAATCCTACAAGGTTTCCTCATTAAAAGATGTAGCTGAAATTTAAGCCAGAAAGTCATCATAACTTAATTGCATTGTAAATTAAGGAATCTTATAAAGGAATGTCTCTATAAAGGAAACATCTGTGATAAGAACACTTTTTTCATATAATTATTTTCAAAAATAATCTGAAATCCTGAAGTTTCTTTGAAGAGTCTACGTTTATAATTAGTAATATGTAAGTTCTCAAAATATAACAATAATTTCAAGTAATTATTATTTATGAAAATTATTAATTGTAAAAATTATTTCGATTTAGTATAATTTACAATTGTCTTGTTCCTTCTGTATGTATTCTTTTAGTCAATGATATATCCAATCAAATTTTATTTAATTCCTATAAAGTATACTGGATGCATATTTGTAGGAAACTGATAAGTAAGACATAGTTATTGACCCCACAGTACTGCAACTCATAGTTGAAATTATATTCATTATATGAATCCAATTTTGGTATAAAGGAGTAAAATTTATAGCTGATCATGATGAACTGTACAAATTTTGAAATATTTGTTACCCCAAAAATTTCAAAAAAAAACTGATATAATTGCATTGAAATATTAAATGCAATGGAGGAGTCTGGAGTGCTACAGTCCATTGGGTTGCAAAGAGTTGGACACAACTGAAGCTTCTTAATATGCACACATGCTCCCCTAAGGGAGGAATTCAAGTCAGTTTCTCAAATCTTAGACTTCAGGGAAATTTTCTAATGCCCTTGCTCCACGATCATGAACATGCGTAAAGCTGGTTTATTGACACTGGCTGTTACTCTTTATAAGATCTAAGCATGTCCAGAGGGCATTAAATCTTATTTTTGTCTAATTTGGACTTGAAGAGACTTGGTGTAAATTAATTCTCATTAGATGGGAAAATGAATCTTTGGAGTATAAAAATTAGGTTTCATATTATGCTAAAAGAGTCCCCCTCCTAACTGGCCCTGGGTTTGTACATTTCTGTGTATCACTGTGATTTAGTGACCCTGACCTTATTCTGCTTATTCTGCTCTCACAAGATTTTCCCCTTCCAGGAATTTTTGTTAATTAAGGGTCATGAAAAGGAAGAAAATAGAAGCAAGAGGTAGGAAAATCCTACAAGGTTTCCTCATTAAAAGATGTAGCTGAAATTTAAGCCAGAAAGTCATCATAACTTAATTGCATTGTAAATTAAGGAATCTTATAAAGGAATGTCTCTATAAAGGAAACATCTGTGATAAGAACACTTTTTTCATATAATTATTTTCAAAAATAATCTGAAATCCTGAAGTTTCTTTGAAGAGTCTACGTTTATAATTAGTAATATGTAAGTTCTCAAAAATATAACAATAATTTCAAGTAATTATTATTTATGAAAATTATTAACTGTAAAAATTATTCTGATTTAGTATAATTTACAATTGTCTTGTACCTTCTGTATGTATTCTTTTAGTCAATGATATATCCAATCAAATTTTATTTAATTCCTATAAAGTATACTGGATGCATATTTGTAGGAAACTGATAAGTAAGACATAGTTATTGACCCCACAGTACTGCAACTCATAGTTGAAATTATATTCATTATATGAATCCAATTTTGGTATAAAGGAGTAAAATTTATAGCTGATCATGATGAACTGTACAAATTTTGAAATATTTGTTACCCCAGTTTCAAGAACTGATAATAAATGTTATTCAATGAAAATAATTTAAATAGAAATTTCTATTTTGTAAATATAAATTATTGAGTACTATAATTGCTTAGATAGTTCTAACCTACAACCACTTCCACTTCCTCATATGTATTTGGGAAGGAAAGAAGGACTCCTATCAGCTATCATATCAATGAGCACCCAAGAAAAAGTCCATACCATTGTTTTTTCACTAGAGATACCTCATATATAAAATGTTTGCATTGAATACAAAGTGTAGGGGAATTGCCACCCAGATTTCTTTCTTCCAGAGGCATGACAGGAGTCAAAATATTTTATCCTCATGAGGTTTACTGGCATTATTGATTTGACTCAGAATCTGTATTTTTCTCTCCAAAGAAGTCAGCATTCTCTCTCTATTTTCTTTAATATATAAGTTCAGGTTGATTGCTTAAGATTACTTTCAGAGAGGATGCTTGTAGTTCAAATGATTTGGCTGTATTTCACCTATTATATGGATAAAGCAATGGCAGCCCACTCCAGTACTCTTGCCTAGAAAATTTCAAGGATGGAGGAGCCTGGTGGACTATGTGGGGTTACAAAGAGTGGGTCCTGACTGAGCTACTGAGCACACATGGACACAGCTATTATAATAAAACATTGTCATTATTATAGATTATTACACTATAATAAAAATTGGCTGGGCCCCAGTATAATCCTCATTCCCTTTGTTCTGTTGGGATATTGGTCTGAAAACCACCGTTTCCTTATTTGGCAAAGACCAAAGAAGTAAAGTAAATTAAAAAATAAAACTATTTAAAAAACTAGCTCTCCTTTCTTCCTCACCCATGTTAATTCCCTTCTACCTCAAACTACTTACTGGAAGCGGTTTTTCTATTTCTTAGAGACTTTTTTTTTTTTTAAGTTGTATTTTACTTTTTACTTTTACAGTGTTTTGTTTATAGATATGTATAATCCCAGATTAGTCCTATGTATACCCCTGACCCGCATCCTTCCTCCACCCACCTCCCCGTTCCCCCTGTCCCATCTCTCCAGGCCATCTCACAGCACCCCTGCAGGATCCTCCATTCCCACTATGCAATGGCTATCTTTTCACATAGCTGATCATGATGAACTGTACAAATTTTGAAATATTTGTTACCCCAGTTTCAAGAACTGATAATAAATGTTATTCAATGAAAATAATTTAAATAGAAATTTCTATTTTGTAAATATAAATTATTGAGTATTATAATTGCTTAGATAGTTCTAACCTACAACCACTTCCACTTCCTCATATGTATTTGGGAAGGAAAGAAGGACTCCTATCAGCTATCATATCAATGAGCACCCAAGAAAAAGTCCATACCATTGTTTTTTCACTAGAGATACCTCATATATAAAATGTTTGCATTGAATACAAAGTGTAGGGGAATTGCCACCCAGATTTCTTTCTTCCAGAGGCATGACAGGAGTCAAAATATTTTATCCTCATGAGGTTTACTGGCATTATTGATTTGACTCAGAATCTGTATTTTTCTCTCCAAAGAAGTCAGCATTCTCTCTCTATTTTCTTTAATATATAAGTTCAGGTTGATTGCTTAAGATTACTTTCAGAGAGGATGCTTGTAGTTCAAATGATTTGGCTGTATTTCACCTATTATATGGATAAAGCAATGGCAGCCCACTCCAGTACTCTTGCCTAGAAAATTTCAAGGATGGAGGAGCCTGGTGGACTATGTGGGGTTACAAAGAGTGGGTCCTGACTGAGCTACTGAGCACACATGGACACAGCTATTATAATAAAACATTGTCATTATTATAGATTATTACACTATAATAAAAATTGGCTGGGCCCCAGTATAATCCTCATTCCCTTTGTTCTGTTGGGATATTGGTCTGAAAACCACCGTTTCCTTATTTGGCAAAGACCAAAGAAGTAAAGTAAATTAAAAAATAAAACTATTTAAAAAACTAGCTCTCCTTTCTTCCTCACCCATGTTAATTCCCTTCTACCTCAAACTACTTACTGGAAGCGGTTTTTCTATTTCTTAGAGACTTTTTTTTTTTTTAAGTTGTATTTTACTTTTTACTTTTACAGTGTTTTGTTTATAGATATGTATAATCCCAGATTAGTCCTATGTATACCCCTGACCCGCATCCTTCCTCCACCCCCCTCCCAGATCCCCCTCCCCTGTCCCATCTCTCCAGGCCATCTCACAGCACCTCTGCAGGATCCTCCATTCCCACTGCCCAATGACAATGGCTATCTTTTTCACATACAATAGTATAGGTTTCTATGCTACATCCTCTATGCCTCCCACCTCCTGTTCATTCCCCACAATATCCATAATTCTATTCTCTATGTTTGTTTTTCCAACACTTCACTGCGTGTGTTATCATTACCATCGTACTAGATTCCAGGTATGTGTGTCAGTATACTGTACTTGTCTTTCTTTTAGAGACTCTTTATGCATATAAATCCACACTAGTACAGAGAAAACTGTTCCTTCTAGATCTTGTAATTTTTCCATTTGAAAATTTATTTATTTTCACATGTGACTTAGATTTTATCCATTCTCCTAGATATGCGTTTTTCCTGTGCATTTGAGCATCACAGGAAGATGCACATTCTATACTTGATTATGTCAGGTAGTTATTGACTCACAGAAAGTTATTCTTCTTCTTCTTTTTTTTTTTTTTAATTTTGGCATCCTTTATTGGTTTTGTATTTATTTATTTTCATCCACCTTTATTCTTTTTTTTTTAATTTTTTTGGGGCCACTTCTATTGATCTTTCATTTATTTATCTTTGTTCTTTGGCCTGTGTGGCCTCCCACCACAGTGGCCTCTCTCCTTGCAGAGCACCGGCTCTGGGCGCATGCCCTCCAGAACCCCGGCCCGGTAGTTGGACACATCGGTCCAGCCACTCCGTTGCACGTGGGATCTTCCCAGGCCAGGGATCGAACCGGTGCCCCTTGCACAGCAAGGCAGTGTCCTTACCCACTGGACCACCAGGGAAGCCCCACCTTTATTCTTTGAGTTGTGTGGGCTTCCCATTGCAGTGGCCCCTCTCATTGTAGAGCACCAGCCCTCGACGCATGTGCTCCAGAGTGCTGACTCGTAACTGGACACACTGGTCCAGATGCTCCCCAGCATGTGGGATCTTCCTGGGCCAGGGATTGAACAGGTGCCCCTTGCACTGCAAAGCGGATTCCTTACCCACTGGACCACCAGGGAAGCCCAGAAAGTTATTATTCTTAACATTTTTTTTTTCCAATAGTGAGTAGATTCTGTAGGGGTGGAATTTTGAGATGTAAGTATACTGTTTTTCTACACTCAAATTATGTAGAAATTGGCCAATGAAGTATGCTGTTGATTTTTCAGAACCCATGTACACATAGTCTGTTGTTATTATATATAACATGAGTCAGGAAGCTTACTGAAAAATGTTGCTTTTATTTGTTGTTCAGTTGCTAATTCAGGTCAGACTCTCTGTGACCCAATGAACTGCAGCACACCAGGCTTTCCTGTCCTTCACAGACTCCTGAAATTTGCTTTAACTCATGTTCATTGAGTAAGTGACGCCATCCAACCAGCTCATCCTTAGACACTCGCTTCTTCTCTTTCCGTTGATCTTTCCCAGTATCAAGGTCTTTTCCAGTGAGTTGACTCTTCACATAAGGTGGCCAAAGTGTTGGAGCTTCAGCTTCAGCATCAGCCCTTCCTATAAATATTCAGGGTTGATTTCCTTTAGGATTTACTTGTTTGATCTCCTTGCTGTCCAAGGGACTCTCAAGAGTTTTCTCCAGGTTTGCACTTCCCCCACTTAAAGCCCACTGTTTTTATGGCTTCAAGATTTAACTTCTTTGTTCTTTGGCCTGTGTGGCCTCCCACCACAGTGGCCTCTCTCCTTGCAGAGCACCGGCTCTGGGCGCATGCCCTCCAGAACCCCGGCCCGGTAGTTGGACACATCGGTCCAGCCACTCCGTTGCACGTGGGATCTTCCCAGGCCAGGGATCGAACCGGTGCCCCTTGCACAGCAAGGCAGTGTCCTTACCCACTGGACCACCAGGAAGCCCCACCTTTATTCTTTGAGTTGTGTGGGCTTCCCATTGCAGTGGCCCCTCTCATTGTAGAGCACCAGCCCTCGACGCATGTGCTCCAGAGTGCTGACTCGTAACTGGACACACTGGTCCAGATGCTCCCCAGCATGTGGGATCTTCCTGGGCCAGGGATTGAACAGGTGCCCCTTGCACTGCAAAGCGGATTCCTTACCCACTGGACCACCAGGGAAGCCCAGAAAGTTATTATTCTTAACATTTTTTTTTTCCAATAGTGAGTAGATTCTGTAGGGGTGGAATTTTGAGATGTAAGTATACTGTTTTTCTACACTCAAATTATGTAGAAATTGGCCAATGAAGTATGCTGTTGATTTTTCAGAACCCATGTACACATAGTCTGTTGTTATTATATATAACATGAGTCAGGAAGCTTACTGAAAAATGTTGCTTTTATTTGTTGTTCAGTTGCTAATTCAGGTCAGACTCTCTGTGACCCAATGAACTGCAGCACACCAGGCTTTCCTGTCCTTCACAGACTCCTGAAATTTGCTTTAACTCATGTTCATTGAGTAAGTGACGCCATCCAACCAGCTCATCCTTAGACACTCGCTTCTTCTCTTTCCGTTGATCTTTCCCAGTATCAAGGTCTTTTCCAGTGAGTTGACTCTTCACATAAGGTGGCCAAAGTGTTGGAGCTTCAGCTTCAGCATCAGCCCTTCCTATAAATATTCAGGGTTGATTTCCTTTAGGATTTACTTGTTTGATCTCCTTGCTGTCCAAGGGACTCTCAAGAGTTTTCTCCAGCACCACAGTTTGAAAGCATCACTTTCCCGCTCAGACTTAAAAGCCCACTGTTTTTATATGGCTTCAAGATTTAACTTCTTTGTTGCTCTCTAGTGGTGGGTTCTGTGAACTGCATATTTAGAGGTCTGGATTGCATAGCTGCCAGGAACTAAGCAGATATGCAACTCTTCAAGCACAAGCCAAAGCATAGAAAATAGGAAACATTCAGATTTATTGAAACTAACTAAAGAGATCAATATCTAGGTTGCTTTTTCTAAAAATATAAAGTATTTATTCTTCTGTTGTCACACAATCATTTCTTGAGAAGAAATATAAATCCTCTTTGCTTGTTATAAAAAAGCAATAATTGACAATATTCTTCTTTTGCACCAAATATATTCTCTGAAAATATAAGTTAAAATAGGAGTTGAACTTTCAAATATATTCTTTAGAAAATAAAACCCAACATAAAATATCAAATTGTGATTTAATTTTGCCTAAATTTAAATATCTACATTGACTTAAACGCTATCTCCTGTAATTTCAGATGATTTTCTCGTTTATATCTTCTCTCTTCAACAAATGAAATTCATTTGAATGCCTAACATGAGCGGAGAATTCTCTGTGGAATTGGGATGTTGGTAAACTTGATTTTGACTTAGCAGATGGATTGAGGCTACATGTTGATGACTTTTCCCCAAGGCTGTGGGAGATGGTGGGTAGGGAGAGGTCAGGCTTGTCTCTGTGTTCCCCAACTTTTCTCTGTGAAACTGTCAACCTCCAGTATCAGAAATTACTTGTAGTATTCAGACATTAAATGTTTTCTACTAGGATGCAATATTTTAAAAATCTATAAAATATAGGGCATTATACATTTTCTTCTGTTATTACAAGCTGAGCTTTAACTAGCAGACCGGGGACTTATTATATGTGTACATAAATGAATGTGTGTGTGTTTGTGTGTATGTGTACCCTACTGAGGATACAGAAAAGATTCTAGGCAGGAAAGAGCAGAGTATATGAGAAGGTGAAAGAATATAAAGGACCCCACTTCACCTACTTAACTGACCTGAGTATTGTCTTATTTTCCATTATTATTTGTTGTTCTTATTACTATATACCCTGGGTTTCTCAGTACCTATGCAAGTTTTACAAGCCCATTAATATCCCATGGAACCTTGAAATTTTGCCCATACAGTTTTTCTTTCTCTTAGAGTTATCCTCTGAACTATGTCATGGGGTAGGTACTGCTGTGAAAATCTATACTTACCTGTTAAATAAAAACTACTCATTTAAGTAGGAACTACTCACTTTTCATTGGAAGGAATGGTGCTGAAGCTGGAGTTCCAATACTTTGGCCACCTGATGTGAAGAGACAAATCACTGGGACAAGCCCAGATGTTGGGAAAAATAGAAGGCAAAAGGAGAAGGGGATGACAGAGAGTTGAGATGGTTGGATGGCATCACCGAGTCAATGAACATGAGTTTGAGCAAGCTCCAGGAGATGGTGAAGGATAGGGAAGCCTTGTGTGCTGCAGTCCACGGGGTGGCAAAAAGTTGGCCACAACAGTGTGATTGAACTGAACCCATTTAACTGTTTAGGCAAACAAACAGCATCTTGAGTCAAATGGAAGGCACCTTCTGTCTCCAGAGAGCAGGGATATTTTGGGACAGCAAGGTCTTTTAGTTTACCCTTCAGATGAAATACAAAGTTATTGAACAGGTCTAGGATTGCTTATCACCTCTGTAATCATCTGCTTATCCTCTTACAAAGACATCAGATAGTTCAATAGCTCTTAACTGAAGTGAAAAGCCAACTGGATCAAAGTCTATGTTGAAAACCTGTGTCTTATTTTTATTTTCCCTTGGCACATGGTAGGCAACCATTAAATGTTCTCTTGATAAATATTAAAAATACAAACGATAACTTATTTACTAAGGGTCATAAATTTTAGCTTTTCTTTTGTGTAGGGGCTGAGGATGAAAAGTTTGGAAACTTCTGATGCATATTAATGATCCTGATTTGAGAACTGCAGGGAGCAGCATTTAGATGGGAAAAGTTGCCAAAAGCAACTGTAAGTAGAAGAAAGACCTTTATGTATTTTTTTCTTATAATTTCATTTATTGGTTTTCAGCATTTAACTTTGAAACGTTGCCTGGGGCCACCTAGAGTCTGCAACAAGAGTCACAACTGTGCTGTCCGGGCCCCCTGCCCACCAGTGGGAACAGCACCTCCCCAGCAGGGCTAATACAGGCCCATGACTCTTCATTTGACTCATTTTTCCTCCATTTTAGCTTTATTGAGATATAATTGACATATAACAATGTATAAGTTTAAGGTGTAGTAGCAGCAGTAGTTAGCACTTGCTGCTCAGCTGTGTCTGATTCTTTCACCTCTCATGGACTGTAGCCCACCAGGCCCCTCTGTCCATGAAATTCTCCAGGCAAGTGTACTGGAGTGGGTAGCCATTTCCTTCTCTAGGGAATACAACGTTATAATTTTATACATGTATATATTGTAAAATGATTATTGCAATAAGGTTAGTTGACACATATACCACCTCACACAATTAATTACATTTTTGTGTGTACAAAGTGAGAACACACAAGATCTGCTCTCTCAACAATTTTTAACTATGTAATAGAAGGTTTTTAACTATACTCATCATGCCGTATATTAGACTCCTGGGGTTTATTCATCTTATAACTAGATGTACCCTTTGACTGGCATCTCCTCATTTCCTCCTCTCCCCAGCCCTTGATAGCCAGTATTTTTCTCAGTTCTATGAGTTCAGCTTTTTTAGATTACACATATAGATGAGATTATCAGTATTTGTCTTTCTTTCTCTAACTTATTTTACTTAGCATAATGCCCTCAAGATGCAGCCAAGTTGTTGCAAATGGGAAGATTTTCTTCTTTTTTTATGGCTTAATAATATTCCATCTTGTATATGCACCAGTTTCTTTTTATCTGTTTGTCTGTCGATGAACACTCTAACCAAAAGAACTCTGTCAGTTACTACAAATGACCAAGGTAACAACAGACACAGTCTGGATGTTGACAGGGGTAGGTCTGGGCAGTAGATTAGGCTATATCCCACAGGTAGGAACATTACTATCTGGGGAGGAGCTGCTTTGAATATGGGGCTTCCTAGGTGGCTCGATGGTAAAGAGTCCACCTGTCAATGCAAGAGACACATGAGTCTCGGGTTTAATCCTTAAATTGAGAAGATCCCCTGGAGGATGAAGTGGTAACCCACTCCAGTATTCTTACCTGGAAAGTCCTATGGGCAAAGGAGCCTGGCTAGTTACAGTCCATGGGGTCATAAAGAGTCAGACATGACTGAGCACTCATGCATGTATGCTTTGACTTTGAATCAAATAAATTAAATAATTGACTTATATGTCACTAGATCTGAGTTGTCTCATCTGTTTTAGACACCTCACCATAGACATAAAGTGAGAATGAGTGGAAAAAGGAGGCTTCTGAAGGCCAACAGTCACCATAAAACCCTTGTTTGGTAGAAGGGAGACTATACAATCTTATCTTCAGAACCTCAGATCAAACAATGACATAAAACAGCTTCAATAGAACATAATTGTAGCAGAAAAAACAAACAAACAAATGAATAAACAAGCATAAAGCCAAAGAGTGGATTCTTTGCCATCTCAGCCATCAGGGAAGCCAGGAGCATAATTGTATAAAACAGCTGTGGGGAAATTAACAAGATGGCGCCAGGCTCTCTCGCCCCACCCTCTTACCCCAGGTTATGTGAACAATGACTTTGCATGGTTATGCAAACAGCTGCCATCACTTGTAACATTGCACACCCATATCATGAGGTACTTGCTTGGTCACAGGCTACTTTATGCAGTATGCCTGTAAGAGTGTCCCCATGAAAGCCCTGGTGGCTGCAGCACTGGGGCTATACTGGAGTGGTATCAAGCTTACGTTATATGAGGTTATGTTATGGCTACATTATGATTATGTTGTGGCTGCTGTGCCCAGGAAAGAATACATGTGTCTGCAGTTCCTACGGCTCCCCCAGCCTTCTTCCAGCCTCTTAGCTCATGCCTTGCCTACCCTGGATTTAGTGAACAGTGTGAACAGCCTGAACGGCAAGACAATAGGTGTCACGAACAGGATCAGTGATAGACCAATTTACTTACTGTTTTCCGGAACATTACTATCTGGGGAGGAGCTGCTTTGAATATGGGGCTTCCTAGGTGGCTCGATGGTAAAGAGTCCACCTGTCAATGCAAGAGACACATGAGTCTCGGGTTTAATCCTTAAATTGAGAAGATCCCCTGGAGGATGAAGTGGTAACCCACTCCAGTATTCTTACCTGGAAAGTCCTATGGGCAAAGGAGCCTGGCTAGTTACAGTCCATGGGGTCATAAAGAGTCAGACATGACTGAGCACTCATGCATGTATGCTTTGACTTTGAATCAAATAAATTAAATAATTGACTTATATGTCACTAGATCTGAGTTGTCTCATCTGTTTTAGACACCTCACCATAGACATAAAGTGAGAATGAGTGGAAAAAGGAGGCTTCTGAAGGCCAACAGTCACCATAAAACCCTTGTTTGGTAGAAGGGAGACTATACAATCTTATCTTCAGAACCTCAGATCAAACAATGACATAAAACAGCTTCAATAGAACATAATTGTAGCAGAAAAAACAAACAAACAAATGAATAAACAAGCATAAAGCCAAAGAGTGGATTCTTTGCCATCTCAGCCATCAGGGAAGCCAGGAGCATAATTGTATAAAACAGCTGGGGGGAAATTAACAAGATGGCGCCAGGCTCTCTCGCCCCACCCTCTTACCCCAGGTTATGTGAACAATGACTTTGCATGGTTATGCAAACAGCTGCCATCACTTGTAACATTGCACACCCATATCATGAGGTACTTGCTTGGTCACAGGCTACTTTATGCAGTATGCCTGTAAGAGTGTCCCCATGAAAGCCCTGGTGGCTGCAGCACTGGGGCTATACTGGAGTGGTATCAAGCTTACGTTATATGAGGTTATGTTATGGCTACATTATGATTATGTTGTGGCTGCTGTGCCCAGGAAAGAATACATGTGTCTGCAGTTCCTACGGCTCCCCCAGCCTTCTTCCAGCCTCTTAGCTCATGCCTTGCCTACCCTGGATTTAGTGAACAGTGTGAACAGCCTGAACGGCAAGACAATAGGTGTCACGAACAGGATCAGTGATAGACCAATTTACTTATTCTGTGAGTAACTTGGCTGCAAAGCAGATAAAATTATCCTTTTAACCACTGTTTGAACTCATTGTACTTCTCTGGGAATCACTATTCTGAAAGTAGAGAAGAGGGTAAGGAAGTTAAAAGAAATAAAAGATCTACATATGGCCTCTTGGCAGAATCTTAAAGGTCAGACAACAGGTTTGTTTCCAACGGTTTTAAAAAGAGACGATGAGATGTAGTTTAATGGTCCACTTCGGAATTCAAATCCCACCTCAGGTGCAGTCTGAATGCTGGTCTTCCTTGAGTGAGTCACTGCAGGATCATTCTCAGTGTATAGCCAGTTGCTTTCTCATTTTCATATTATTTATCCTAGTGAATAACATTGACGAGGGATTTTGAAACTGTTATTTTACACAAAAGGACTTCATGGAAATCCTTGGAAAATAAAGGAAGGAGAGATTGGCGAATGCTTGGCAGATTATTGTAACTGATTGTTTTACAGGGAGTGATAGGGAATGGATCCTTTAGGAGCCTGAATGAGTACTTTCGTACCTATTTCTACTACAGGTTAGTTTACCTCAATTGTTGTAGGTATAAGAATTGCATTTCTTGGTAATGAAATTTGTTTTAATTCTTCTCTCAACCATGTATTTAAAAGGTAAACAATTCATAAGTAACTGTTTAGTCAATGGACTGGCTAGTAGTTTTGCGATAATTCATTTTATAGTCTGCATTTCTCAGTGTCATCTTTATTCTCCAATTTATGCTCTAACTCATATTTATTATTATTTTAGTTGTAGTAGTAGTGTCGTTTTTATTTGGAGCTTCTCTGGTGGCTCAGACAATAAAGAACCAGCCTGCAATGAGGTAGACCTGAGTTCCATCCCTGCATCAGGAAGATCCCTGGAGAAGGGAGTGGATACCCACTGCAGTATTCTTGCCTCAAGAATCCCATGGACAGAGGAACCTGGAAGGCTACAGTCCATGGGGTCACAGAGTCAGACACGAGTGAACAACTAACACTGTCACTTATTATTTAGTTAGAATAAAGTTGTTTGTATAACCTTTTTTAAAAATATATATTTTAATTTTGTCCTCTTTCATTGGTTCTTTGTTCATTCACCTTCATCCATCTTTATTCTTTGGCCTCACACAGGTGGGTCTCCCATCGCAGTGGCACCAGCTCTGGGCGCATGAGCTCCAGAGTGCTGGCTCCTAATTGGACACACTGGTCCAGTCTCCTCACGGCACGTGGGATCTTCCCGGACCAGGGATGGAACTGGTGTCTCTTGCACTGCGAGGTGAACTCTTTACCCACTGGACCACCAGGGAAGGCCATATTTGTATAATTTTTAAACACATACTAAACAATACACATTTTGAAAGCTCTGATATTAGGGTCAATTTGATGTTGCGAATAGTCACAGCCCTTCAAGGAGCCTGTGTTCCAGTTGTAAAGATGTTACATATACAATAATCTGAGAGATTAAATAAATACATGGGTCTGAGGGCAAAAGATCCTGTAAAAATTGTTTATTTAACTTTGTGTTCCTATATTTTACACAAAAGGACTTCATGGAAATCCTTGGAAAATAAAGGAAGGAGAGATTGGCGAATGCTTGGCAGATTATTGTAACTGATTGTTTTACAGGAGTGATAGGGAATGGATCCTTTAGGAGCCTGAATGAGTACTTTCGTACCTATTTCTACTACAGGTTAGTTTACCTCAATTGTTGTAGGTATAAGAATTGCATTTCTTGGTAATGAAATTTGTTTTAATTCTTCTCTCAACCATGTATTTAAAAGGTAAACAATTCATAAGTAACTGTTTAGTCAATGGACTGGCTAGTAGTTTTGCGATAATTCATTTTATAGTCTGCATTTCTCAGTGTCATCTTTATTCTCCAATTTATGCTCTAACTCATATTTATTATTATTTTAGTTGTAGTAGTAGTGTCGTTTTTATTTGGAGCTTCTCTGGTGGCTCAGACAATAAAGAACCAGCCTGCAATGAGGTAGACCTGAGTTCCATCCCTGCATCAGGAAGATCCCTGGAGAAGGGAGTGGATACCCACTGCAGTATTCTTGCCTCAAGAATCCCATGGACAGAGGAACCTGGAAGGCTACAGTCCATGGGGTCACAGAGTCAGACACGAGTGAACAACTAACACTGTCACTTATTATTTAGTTAGAATAAAGTTGTTTGTATAACCTTTTTTAAAAATATATATTTTAATTTTGTCCTCTTTCATTGGTTCTTTGTTCATTCACCTTCATCCATCTTTATTCTTTGGCCTCACACAGGTGGGTCTCCCATCGCAGTGGCACCAGCTCTGGGCGCATGAGCTCCAGAGTGCTGGCTCCTAATTGGACACACTGGTCCAGTCTCCTCACGGCACGTGGGATCTTCCCGGACCAGGGATGGAACTGGTGTCTCTTGCACTGCGAGGTGAACTCTTTACCCACTGGACCACCAGGGAAGGCCATATTTGTATAATTTTTAAACACATACTAAACAATACACATTTTGAAAGCTCTGATATTAGGGTCAATTTGATGTTGCGAATAGTCACAGCCCTTCAAGGAGCCTGTGTTCCAGTTGTAAAGATGTTACATATACAATAATCTGAGAGATTAAATAAATACATGGGTCTGAGGGCAAAAGATCCTGTAAAAATTGTTTATTTAACTTTGTGTTCCTATATTTTCTTTCCAACCTTCTACCCCAATAAGCCTCATATCTATAGGAACATTGAAAGAAGAGTATAGCACATATATACTCTTTTTTGTTATTAAATTTATTTCTTTATTTTAAAGGTTTTACAGAGTTTTGTTGTTCACAGACATGCATGTTCCCAATCTTTTTATGAAAGTTACAGATTAAAAATACAGGACTGAAGAATATACTACAATGACCAGAATAAATTTAATGTCATTTCAGCTGAGATGTTTATTTCTAGGCCTTGAGTATATGATAATTCAAAAGCCACCTACAGTAAATTTAACACTGAAAATGTGGAAAAGACATTTTGCTGTAAAAGTGTACACAGTAGTAGCAAGTGATTTGGGGAAGAAAATATTATTTTGTCTTATACCAATACTATACCATTTGCCCTAGACCAAGCACCTGCCTTTGCTCTTTGCTGTTTTCTTCTAGGTAAGATTAAAGATCCGCTTTACTGTTCCTGTTGATCTTTTCACCAACAGACCTCAGGGCAATCTGAGTGTTCTGGGCTGATGGGATAGAATTATCATTACAATTCTTGGCCAGAGAAGAAAGTACCTATCTTAAGAATGGCTTTTTTCCTTCTGAGAGTTCAGAAGAGCAAATTTCAATCCACTGACACTTTTGGAAAATGTTTTAATAAGGAAAAATTCAAATATCTAAGGAAGTAAAAAGAAGTAAAAACGTTCATCAGTTGGTCTCATCAAATATCAGTTTCAGGGCAACATATTTTTGCCATATCTTCTCTTATGGTAGACTACCACTTATGGTAGACTATCATCATAATCCCTGTCAATTTTGAAGCAAATGACAGATTTCTTTTTCTCAGTGAAAATGTCAGTATACATATTCCTAAAACACAAGGACTGTCCTTTTAAAACTCATGTCATTATTACACATCCTCAAATAATAATTCCTTAATATCAATAAATAGCCAGTCAGTTCATGTTTTCTTGATTTTTATATGTGTATTTTATTTTAATAACCATTATTTATCTGGTTGCTTCTTGTACATATAGTCAGTCATGTCTGATTCTTTGCCACCTCGTGGACTGTAGCCTCGCAGGCTTCTCTTTTGATGGGATTTTCCAGGCAAGAATACTGGAATGTGTGGCCATTGCCTTCTGCAGGCATCTCAGAAGGCATCTCAGACATCTCCTGCACTGGTAGACAGATTCTTTACCTGAGCCACACGGAAAACTCAACTATAGATTTATTAAAAGACCTCAATTTGTTTGTTTTCCTTGCAGGTACTTGTCACTCAGTTCAAAGAATTCATCCAGTATTGGATTGGAATTCATCCAATTCAAAGAATTCAAAGAATTCATCCATTTCCATTTGTCTGGATTACACTGATTGCATTCCCTTCAAGTTTATGTTTTCTTGATGCTCCTTTGCCATGCTAAATTTCTTCAGTAAAGTCCAATTCTTTGCAACCCTATGGACTGTAGCCCACCATATTTCTCTGTTTATGGGATTCTCCTGACAAGAATACTGGAGTGGGTTGCCATTCCTTTCTCCAGGGGATCTTTCTGACCAAGGAATTGAACCCAGGTCTCTTATGTCTCCTGCATTGGCAAGTGGGTTCTTTACCACCAGTGTCATCTGGGAAGCTCTTTCACGCATATATTTACTCCTTTGGCCTATGTATTTACTGACAGTAGACAGATCTAGAGCACTGACAAAATTCAGTTTTGATTTTTTTCTGGAAGTTTATTTCAGAGATAATATTATGTCCAAAAGAAACTGAATTGTTTATCTTACTGTGATGTTGCAACCATTAATGATCAATGTGTAGATCGATTAATTTATTACAGTACCCAATGGTGATACTCCACTAATTAGATTATTGGTATTCATTTGCTAGATCAAATATTATTCCATCGACTATTTGGTTGCCTTGAGTTACAGTTTAATTAGGAAAGATAGAACAAATCTTTTTATTTTATTTACTAGTTTTATGAAAACTTAAAAAAAAGAGAGAGAGAGAGGGCTTGAGTCCAGAGAAGCTTCCAAGGATGACCAATTAGGTATTTTCTTTCTTTGTTGTCATTTTCAGGTTGTTATAAATATTGATGCACAGATTGTCCCCTCTTAGGTTCATGGATCCTGTTCAAGTTGGCTCCTGAATCCTTTCAACACTCCCACAGTAGTCTTTGATAATCTTCCCAGCTCTCTTGTATGACAAGATGTAACAGGAACATCTTGTTCATTCCTAATGCTGGACTTGAAGTCAGCATTTCTCCAAGGAGACATTACCCACTGTGTTTATTCAAACTTGTGTTCCTTGTAGTTTAACTTTCTTTCAAAACAGGATTTTTTTGTTGTTGTTGTTAAAGAATTTACTTACTGAATTTTTTCACCTTTTCAAATCTTTCTATTTACTAAGCACTTCATTTCTGAGTTTTTCTAATACTCTTTTGTGGTTTATTTATTTATTTGCTTTTTAAATCAGTCTCTGTACCTTTTAAAATTTCTTTTACTAGTGGAGCCTGGAATGTTCATTGCCACTTTCTGTTGCTGTTCTTAGTAGGTTTTTAAAGCTCAGTGAATTCTTTTTATTTATTTATTTTCATCCATCTTTATTCTTTGGCCTGTGTGGGCCTCCCATCACAGTGGCTTCTCTTGTTGCAGAGCACCGGCTCTGGGCACATGTGCTCCAGCACACTGGCTTGTTAATGGACACACTGGTCCAGCTGCTCCATAGCATATGGGATTTTCCCAGTCCAGGGATCGAACTGGTGCCCCTTGCACTGCAAGGCAGATGCTACCGATTGCACCAGGGAAGCCCCATAAAGCTCAGTGACTTCTTGACTCATAGGACCCTCTGGCTCTCCTGAAAGATGAAATTACCCTTCCTTCCCTTGACTTACTACCATGCACTTTGAGATATACATGTCTTTTTTCTGATGATGATTTTTTTTGTTTCTATGTTTCATTTCATGTGGACAGCTTGTTGTAGATCTCTTTGATTGTCTGTGTGTGTTTTTTTTTTTTTAAAGATTTATTTATTTATTTATTTTGGGCGGGGGTTGGGGAGGGAGGGGAGCAGGCGGGCCACTTCTATTGGTCTTTCATTTCTCTATTTTCATCCGTCTTTGTTCTTTGGCTCCTGTGGGCCTCCCATCGCGGTGGCGTCTGTCATTGCAGAGCACCGGCTCTGGGCACATGTGCTCCAGAGCTCCGGCTCGGTAATTGGACACATCAGTCCAGCCGCTCCACGGCACGTAGGATCTTCCCAGGCCAGAGCTCGAACCGACGCCCCTTGCACTGCAAGGCGGTGTCCTTACCCACTGGACCACCAGGGGAAGCCCTTTTTTTTTTTTTTTCTGTCTTGCTAACACAGATGCTTTTCTTTCTTTTTGGCAGAGGAGAGTGTGTTTATTTGGGGAGGAGTGGAATATTCAGAGATAAAAATCTCTGTAGTCACCATCATTTCCCCAGAATCCTCTCCCATTCATATTTAAAGCAAAATGGTAGGCACCATTATCCTCATCCTGTGGATAAACATTGTATCAGTTTCCTTATCCAGGCTTCAAGGTGGCCATTATCCCTCACTTTAGCATGTTGATGTGACTGGGCATTGCCTCTCTATGCTATCCTTTTCCTATTTATGACAGTCTTGTACTCTATACATATTCTTTTTTACTGAAAAGGAATTTAGAAAATAAAGAAGTCATGGGCTGAAGAGCTTTTTTCCTCAGGTGAAATATCCATATGCTAACATTTTAAAATTAATATCAAAAAAATTTCCTGGAATTATTTTGCAAAGGTGAATGCCCATGGAAAATACACGAGGACTTGAATCCAAGGAGTAACACATTTTTAGAACCCCCACATTTATAAACTTACTACAGTTTTGCATTGCTTCTTAAGGTGCCTGAGGAAAATAATTTTATAATAAAATAAACATTTATTTTTAGTTTTAAAAAAATTTATAAAACTTATAGAAAATGTTAAGGCTCCATCAGCCTTACCAGGTTTTATTTCTTTTCTAGAATCTTGGCTAAAGGAATATTCACTTGAAGGGGAGTGTGGTATAAAAATAGGGGTTCCCAGGTGGCTCAGTGGTAAAGAATCCACCTGGAAATGCAGGAGACACAAGAGAGGTGGATTTGATTCCTAGATTGTGAAGATTCCCCTGGATTAGGAAATGACAACCCATTCCAGTATTCTTGCCTAGGGAAATCCCGTGGACAGAGGAACCTGGTGGGCTGTAGATTATGGGGTCACAAAGAGTCAGATAGGACTGAACACCTGAGCATGCACACACATGGGAAAACATGGGAAGACAATCTAACAGAGAAGATAGTTATACCTATTTCTGTGTGATGAATTACTCCTAAACTTGGTGGTTTAAAACAGCAGATATCTTTTCTCCACACAATTCATGAATCAGTAGTTTGGGTTGAGACCTGCTGGGTGGATCTATGTTGCTTTTATCTCAGGTGACCACTGAGGCTGTTTTCATTTGGCTACTGGATTGGGGCTGATTTTTTCACATGTCTGGCTATTGTGTGATGCTTGTGGGCTTGGCCAGGTGTCTCTACTAGACTAGGCATCCGTGCTAGCACGGCAGGTTTCCAAATAGGACAAGCCCTAATGTACAGGTACTATTCAAGTTTCAGTTCTTGAAATGCCAGTGGGGCGGTGGTGGTGGTGAAAGAAGGTCACATGACCAAGCCCAGGTCAATGTGGGAAGGATCGACAGGAGAAGAGGAAACAGGGAGGCATGTGCATTGGGGACCACTATTCTAGCAAAGTGCTGCAATAATTATGTAAAGAAAAATACACCTGAGAACAACTGTTCTTTTTTATTTATTTATTTATTATTTATTTTTGTACATGTATGTTCCCAGATCATTCATATGCATATCCCTTGACCCTCCCCCACCCAGTTCCCCCCCTCCCATCCCTCCAGACCATCGCCCCAAGTGGTTTGTAGGTACTCCTATTCCCCTAGCACAATGACAATAGCTATCTTTTCTACACATGACAGTATAGATTTCCATGTTACTCCCTCCCACTGTTCGGTCTCCACAATGTCTTTATGTCTATTCTCTGTTTTTTCATGAGTTCACTGTGTGTGTTATCATGACCATCTTACTAGATCCCATATATATGAGTTAGTATACTATACTTGTCTTTCTCTTTTCGACTTACTTCACTTTTTATGATAGGTTCTAGAGCCAGCCACCTCATTCACCCAGTGGATTAAAAATGCAGGAGACACAAGAGAGGTGGATTTGATTCCTAGATTGTGAAGATTCCCCTGGATTAGGAAATGACAACCCATTCCAGTATTCTTGCCTAGGGAAATCCGTGGACAGAGGAACCTGGTGGGCTGTAGATTATGGGGTCACAAAGAGTCAGATAGGACTGAACACCTGAGCATGCACACACATGGGAAAACATGGGAAGACAATCTAACAGAGAAGATAGTTATACCTATTTCTGTGTGATGAATTACTCCTAAACTTGGTGGTTTAAAACAGCAGATATCTTTTCTCCACACAATTCATGAATCAGTAGTTTGGGTTGAGACCTGCTGGGTGGATCTATGTTGCTTTTATCTCAGGTGACCACTGAGGCTGTTTTCATTTGGCTACTGGATTGGGGCTGATTTTTTCACATGTCTGGCTATTGTGTGATGCTTGTGGGCTTGGCCAGGTGTCTCTACTAGACTAGGCATCCGTGCTAGCACGGCAGGTTTCCAAATAGGACAAGCCCTAATGTACAGGTACTATTCAAGTTTCAGTTCTTGAAATGCCAGTGGGGGCGGTGGTGGTGGTGAAAGAAGGTCACATGACCAAGCCCAGGTCAATGTGGGAAGGATCGACAGGAGAAGAGGAAACAGGGAGGCATGTGCATTGGGGACCACTATTCTAGCAAAGTGCTGCAATAATTATGTAAAGAAAAATACACCTGAGAACAACTGTTCTTTTTTATTTATTTATTTATTATTTATTTTTGTACATGTATGTTCCCAGATCATTCATATGCATATCCCTTGACCCTCCCCACCCAGTTCCCCCCCTCCCATCCCTCCAGACCATCGCCCCAAGTGGTTTGTAGGTACTCCTATTCCCCTAGCACAATGACAATAGCTATCTTTTCTACACATGACAGTATAGATTTCCATGTTACTCCCTCCCACTGTTCGGTCTCCACAATGTCTTTATGTCTATTCTCTGTTTTTTCATGAGTTCACTGTGTGTGTTATCATGACCATCTTACTAGATCCCATATATATGAGTTAGTATACTATACTTGTCTTTCTCTTTTTGACTTACTTCACTTTTTATGATAGGTTCTAGAGCCAGCCACCTCATTAGGACTGAGTCTTCTGCATTTCTTTTAACAGCTGAGTAGTATTCCATTGTATATATGTACCAGGGCTTCTGGATCCATTCATTTGTCGATGGACATCTAGGTTGCTTCCATGTTCTGGCTATTGTATAGAGAGCTGCAATGAACATTGGGGTACAGGTGCCTCTTTCAGTTTTGATTTCATCAGGATATAGGCCTAATAGTGGGATTGCTGGGTCATAGGGGGCTTCTATTTTTAGTTTTTTAAGGAATCTCCATTTTGTCTTCCATAGAGGTTGTACTAATTTACATTCCCACCAGCAATGCAAGAGGGTTCCCTTTTCTCCACAGCCTCTCCAGCATTTGTTGTCTGTCGATTTGTTGATGATGGCCATTCTGACAGGTGTGAGGTGGTATCTCATTGTGGTTTTAATTTGCATTTCTCTGATAATAAGCGAGGTTGAGCATCGTTTCATGTATTTTTGGGCCATCTGTATGTCCTCTTTGGAGAGGCGTCTCTTTAGATCTTTTTCCCATTTTTTGATTGGGTTGTTTGTTTTCCCTGTGCTGAGTTGTCTGAGTTGCTTGTAGATTTTGGAGATTAATTCTTTGTCTGTTGTTTCATTTGCTATGATTTTCTCCCACTCTGTGGGGTGTCTGTTGAACTTTTTTGTAATTTCTTTTGCTGTACAAAAGCTTTTAAGTTTCTTAAGGTCCCATATGTTCATTTTTCTTTTCAGTTCTGCTATTTTAGTTGGTGGGTCAGAGAAGATCTTGCTTTGATTGATGTCCTTGAGGGTTTTGCCTATGTTCTCCTCTAAGAGTTTGATGGTTTCTGGTCTTACATTGAGGTCTTTAACCCATTTTGAGTTGATCTTAGTGTATGGTGTCAGGGAATGTTCCAACTTCATTTTTTTGCATGTAGCTGTCCAATTCTCCCAGCACCACTTGTTAAAGAGGCTGTCTTTGTCCCATTTTATAGTTTCTCCTCCTTTCTCAAAAATAAGGTACCCATAGGTGCGTGGGTTGATCTCTGGGTTCTCAATCTTGTTCCATTGATCTATAGTTCTGTTTTTGTGCCAGTACCATACTGTCTTGATAACTGTTGCTTTGTAGTAGAGTCTCAAGTTAGGGAGGCTGATCCCTCCAACTCCATTCTTCTTCCTCAGGATTGCTTTGGCTATTCGAGGTCTTCTGTGTTTCCATATGCACTGTGTTATTATTTGGTCTAGTTCTGTGAAAAATGTCAGTGGTAGTTGAATAGGTATTGCATTGAATCTGTAGATGATATTTGGAAGTATGGTCATTTTCACAATATTGATTCTTCCAATCCAGGAACATGGAATATCTCTCCATATCTCTGTTTAAGTCTGTTTAAGTCTTCTTTAATGTCTCTCATGAGTGTCTTGTAATTTTCTGTGTACAATTCTTTTGTTTCTTTGGGTAGGTTTATTCCTAGATATTTGATTCTTTTGGTTGCAATGGTGAAGGGGATTGCCTCGATGGCCATTCTGACAGGTGTGAGGTGGTATCTCATTGTGGTTTTAATTTGCATTTCTCTGATAATAAGCGAGGTTGAGCATCGTTTCATGTATTTTTGGGCCATCTGTATGTCCTCTTTGGAGAGGCGTCTCTTTAGATCTTTTTCCCATTTTTTGATTGGGTTGTTTGTTTTCCCTGTGCTGAGTTGTCTGAGTTGCTTGTAGATTTTGGAGATTAATTCTTTGTCTGTTGTTTCATTTGCTATGATTTTCTCCCACTCTGTGGGGTGTCTGTTGAACTTTTTTGTAATTTCTTTTGCTGTACAAAAGCTTTTAAGTTTCTTAAGGTCCCATATGTTCATTTTTCTTTTCAGTTCTGCTATTTTAGTTGGTGGGTCAGAGAAGATCTTGCTTTGATTGATGTCCTTGAGGGTTTTGCCTATGTTCTCCTCTAAGAGTTTGATGGTTTCTGGTCTTACATTGAGGTCTTTAACCCATTTTGAGTTGATCTTAGTGTATGGTGTCAGGGAATGTTCCAACTTCATTTTTTTGCATGTAGCTGTCCAATTCTCCCAGCACCACTTGTTAAAGAGGCTGTCTTTGTCCCATTTTATAGTTTCTCCTCCTTTCTCAAAAATAAGGTACCCATAGGTGCGTGGGTTGATCTCTGGGTTCTCAATCTTGTTCCATTGATCTATAGTTCTGTTTTTGTGCCAGTACCATACTGTCTTGATAACTGTTGCTTTGTAGTAGAGTCTCAAGTTAGGGAGGCTGATCCCTCCAACTCCATTCTTCTTCCTCAGGATTGCTTTGGCTATTCGAGGTCTTCTGTGTTTCCATATGCACTGTGTTATTATTTGGTCTAGTTCTGTGAAAAATGTCAGTGGTAGTTGAATAGGTATTGCATTGAATCTGTAGATGATATTTGGAAGTATGGTCATTTTCACAATATTGATTCTTCCAATCCAGGAACATGGAATATCTCTCCATATCTCTGTTTAAGTCTGTTTAAGTCTTCTTTAATGTCTCTCATGAGTGTCTTGTAATTTTCTGTGTACAATTCTTTTGTTTCTTTGGGTAGGTTTATTCCTAGATATTTGATTCTTTTGGTTGCAATGGTGAAGGGGATTGCCTCTTTGATTTCATTTTCTGATTTTTCATTGTTTGTGTATAGGAATGCCAGTGACTTCTGTGTGTTGACTTTATATCCTGCAACTTTGCTGAATTCATTGATTAGCTCTAGTAGCTTTGTAACCGTGTCTTTGGGATTTTCTATGTATAATATCATGTCGTCTGCAAAAAGAGAGAGCTTGACTTCTTCCTTTCCAATCTGGATTCCTTTGATTTCTTTCTCTTGTCTTATTGCTGTTGCTAGGACTTCCAGGACTATGTTGAATAGCAGTGGTGAAAGTGGGCACCCCTGTCTTGTTCCTGATCTTAAAGGGAATGCTTTCAGTTTTTCACCATTAACAATAATGTTCGCTGTAGGCTTCTCATAGATGGCTTTTATTATGTTGAGATAGGTTCCTTCTATGCCCATTTTCTGAAGAGTTTTGATCATAAATGGATGTTGTACTTTGTCAAAGGCTTTTTCTGCGTCTATTGAAATGATCATGTGATTTTTGTCTTTCAACTTGTTGATATGGTGTATCACGTTGATTGATTTGCGGATGTTGAAGAAGCCTTGCATGCCTGGGATGAACCCAACTTGATCGTGATGTATGAGTTTTTTGACATGTCGTTGAATTCTGTTTGCTAGGATTTTGTTGAGGATCTTTGCATCTAAGTTCATCAGTGAAATTGGCCTATAGTTTTCCTTTTTTGTGTTGTCTTTGCCTGGTTTGGGTATCAGGGTGATGGTGGCCTCGTAGAATGTGTTTGGGAGTTTTCCTTCCTGTGAAATTTTTTGGAAGAGTTTTAGAAAGGACAGGCATTAGCTCTTCTTTAAATGTTTGGTAGAATTCGGCTGTGAAGCCATCTGGTCCTGGGCTTTTATTTTTGGGTAGATTTTTAATCACAAAGTTGATTTCTGAGCTTGTGATTGGGTTGTTCAAAGTTTCTGTTTCTTCCTGGCTCAGTCTTGGGAGATTAATCCTGTCCAAGAAACTGTCCATTTCTTCCAGGTTGTCCAGTTTGTTGCCATAGAGTTGCTCATAATAGTCTCTTAGAATCCTTTGGATTTCTGCATTATCTGTTGTAATCTCTCCTTTTTCGTTTTTGATTTTGTTGATCTGGTTCTTCTCTCTTTTTCTTAATGAGTCTGGCCAGTGGCTTGTCAATTTTGTTTACCTTTTCAAAGAACCAGCTTTTGTTTTATTTATCTTTACTATTGTTTCTTTTGTTTCTTTCTCATTTATTTCTGCTCTGATCTTTATGATTTCTCTTCTTCTGCTGGCTTTGGGATGTTTTTGTTCTTCTTTCTCCAACTGTTTTAAGCGGAGGGTTAGGTCATCTGCTTCATATTTTCCTAGTTTCTTGAGGTGGGATTGTATTGCTATAAATTTCCCTCTTAGAACTGCTTTTGCAGTATCCCATAGGTTTTGCACGGTCGTGTGTTCATTGTCATTTTCTTCTAGGAATTGTTTAATTTCTCCTTTGATTTCCTCAATGATCAGTTGGTTTTTTAGGTATGTATTGTTTAATCACCATGTGTTTCTGTTTTTCACCATTAACAATAATGTTCGCTGTAGGCTTCTCATAGATGGCTTTTATTATGTTGAGATAGGTTCCTTCTATGCCCATTTTCTGAAGAGTTTTGATCATAAATGGATGTTGTACTTTGTCAAAGGCTTTTTCTGCGTCTATTGAAATGATCATGTGATTTTTGTCTTTCAACTTGTTGATATGGTGTATCACGTTGATTGATTTGCGGATGTTGAAGAAGCCTTGCATGCCTGGGATGAACCCAACTTGATCGTGATGTATGAGTTTTTTGACATGTCGTTGAATTCTGTTTGCTAGGATTTTGTTGAGGATCTTTGCATCTAAGTTCATCAGTGAAATTGGCCTATAGTTTTCCTTTTTTGTGTTGTCTTTGCCTGGTTTGGGTATCAGGGTGATGGTGGCCTCGTAGAATGTGTTTGGGAGTTTTCCTTCCTGTGAAATTTTTTGGAAGAGTTTTAGAAAGGACAGGCATTAGCTCTTCTTTAAATGTTTGGTAGAATTCGGCTGTGAAGCCATCTGGTCCTGGGCTTTTATTTTTGGGTAGATTTTTAATCACAAAGTTGATTTCTGAGCTTGTGATTGGGTTGTTCAAAGTTTCTGTTTCTTCCTGGCTCAGTCTTGGGAGATTAATCCTGTCCAAGAAACTGTCCATTTCTTCCAGGTTGTCCAGTTTGTTGCCATAGAGTTGCTCATAATAGTCTCTTAGAATCCTTTGGATTTCTGCATTATCTGTTGTAATCTCTCCTTTTTCGTTTTTGATTTTGTTGATCTGGTTCTTCTCTCTTTTTCTTAATGAGTCTGGCCAGTGGCTTGTCAATTTTGTTTACCTTTTCAAAGAACCAGCTTTTTGTTTTATTTATCTTTACTATTGTTTCTTTTGTTTCTTTCTCATTTATTTCTGCTCTGATCTTTATGATTTCTCTTCTTCTGCTGGCTTTGGGATGTTTTTGTTCTTCTTTCTCCAACTGTTTTAAGCGGAGGGTTAGGTCATCTGCTTCATATTTTCCTAGTTTCTTGAGGTGGGATTGTATTGCTATAAATTTCCCTCTTAGAACTGCTTTTGCAGTATCCCATAGGTTTTGCACGGTCGTGTGTTCATTGTCATTTTCTTCTAGGAATTGTTTAATTTCTCCTTTGATTTCCTCAATGATCAGTTGGTTTTTTAGGTATGTATTGTTTAATCACCATGTGTTTCTGTTTTTAGGGGTTTTTTTTCTGGTAGTTGATCTCCAGTCTCATTGCATTGTGGTCCGAGAAGATGGTTGATATAATTTCGGTTTTCTTGAACTGACTGAGGTTAGATTTGTGGCCCAAGATGTGATCTATCCTGGAGAATGTTCCGTGAGCACTTGAGAAGAAAGTGTATTCTTCTGCTTTTGGATGGAACGTCCTAAAGATATCGATGAGGTCCATCTTTTCCAGTGTGGCATTTAAGGCTTGTGTTTCTTTATTAATTTTCTGTTTTGTTGATCTGTCCATTGGTGTGAGAGGAGTGTTAAAGTCTCCTACTATTATTGTGTTATTGTTGATTTCTTCTTTTATGTCTGAAAGTACCTGTCTTACGTATTGAGGTGCCCCTGTGTTGGGTGCGTAGATATTCATGACTGTTATGTCTTCCTCTTGGATAGATCCCTTAATCATGATGTAGTGACCTGCCTTGTCTCTTAGAATCTTCTTTACTTTAAAGTCTATTTTGTCTGATATAAGGATTGCTACTCCAGCTTTCTTTTGATTTCCATTTGCATGAAATATCTTTTTCCAGCCTTTCACTTTCAGTCTATGAGTGTCTCTAGGTCTGAAGTGGGTCTCTTGTAAACAGCATATATATAGGTCTTGCTTCTGGATCCATTCAGCCAGCCTGTGTCGTTTACGTTCAAAGTAATTATTGATACAAATGTTCCTATTGTCATCTTCTTAGAAATTTGGGGTTTGATTTCTAAGGCTTCTCCTACTCTTGTATTTATTGGCTATATCAAGCCCTTTAACACTTGTTGTAGGGCTGGTTTTGTAGTACAGAATTCTTTTAGTTTTTGCTTGTCTGTGAAGCTTTTGACTTCACCATCGTTTTTGAATGAGATTCTTGCTGGGTAGAGAATTCGTGGTTGCAGGTTATTCTCTTTTAGCCGTTTAAATGTATCTTGCCATTCTCTTCTGGCCTGTAGGGTTTCTGTTGAGAGATCCGCAGTTAAACGTATGGGGTTTCCTTTATATGTTATTTGTTGTTTGCTCCTAGCTGCTTTTAGTAATCTGTCTTTATATTTAGTCTGCGTTAGTTTGATTAGTATGTGCCTTGATGTGTTTCTTCTGGGGTTTCTCCTGTATGGAACTCTTTGTGCTTCCTGGACTTGGTTGACTATCTCCTTTCCCATGCTGGGGAAGTTTTCAACTATAACCTCTTCAAGAATTTTTTCATAGTCTTTCTTCTCTTCTTCTGGAACTCCTATAATTCTAATGTTGGTGCGTTTAATATTGTCCCATAGGTCTCTGAGGCTATCCTCAGTTCTTTTAATTCTTTGGGCTTTGTTCTGTTCTTCAGCACTTATTTCCACCATTCTGTCTTCCAGCTCACTTATCCGTTCTTCAGCCTCTGATACTCTACTGTTGAGACCTTCTATAGTATTTTTGAGTTCAGCAATTGAGTTGGTGGTCTCTATTTGCTTATTTTTCATTTCCTGCATGTCTTTTCTCAATGCACTAATTTCCCTTGTCTCTTAGAATCTTCTTTACTTTAAAGTCTATTTTGTCTGATATAAGGATTGCTACTCCAGCTTTCTTTTGATTTCCATTTGCATGAAATATCTTTTTCCAGCCTTTCACTTTCAGTCTATGAGTGTCTCTAGGTCTGAAGTGGGTCTCTTGTAAACAGCATATATATAGGTCTTGCTTCTGGATCCATTCAGCCAGCCTGTGTCGTTTACGTTCAAAGTAATTATTGATACAAATGTTCCTATTGTCATCTTCTTAGAAATTTGGGGTTTGATTTCTAAGGCTTCTCCTACTCTTGTATTTATTGGCTATATCAAGCCCTTTAACACTTGTTGTAGGGCTGGTTTTGTAGTACAGAATTCTTTTAGTTTTTGCTTGTCTGTGAAGCTTTTGACTTCACCATCGTTTTTGAATGAGATTCTTGCTGGGTAGAGAATTCGTGGTTGCAGGTTATTCTCTTTTAGCCGTTTAAATGTATCTTGCCATTCTCTTCTGGCCTGTAGGGTTTCTGTTGAGAGATCCGCAGTTAAACGTATGGGGTTTCCTTTATATGTTATTTGTTGTTTGCTCCTAGCTGCTTTTAGTAATCTGTCTTTATATTTAGTCTGCGTTAGTTTGATTAGTATGTGCCTTGATGTGTTTCTTCTGGGGTTTCTCCTGTATGGAACTCTTTGTGCTTCCTGGACTTGGTTGACTATCTCCTTTCCCATGCTGGGGAAGTTTTCAACTATAACCTCTTCAAGAATTTTTTCATAGTCTTTCTTCTCTTCTTCTGGAACTCCTATAATTCTAATGTTGGTGCGTTTAATATTGTCCCATAGGTCTCTGAGGCTATCCTCAGTTCTTTTAATTCTTTGGGCTTTGTTCTGTTCTTCAGCACTTATTTCCACCATTCTGTCTTCCAGCTCACTTATCCGTTCTTCAGCCTCTGATACTCTACTGTTGAGACCTTCTATAGTATTTTTGAGTTCAGCAATTGAGTTGGTGGTCTCTATTTGCTTATTTTTCATTTCCTGCATGTCTTTTCTCAATGCACTAATTTCCCCTAATATTCTGTTTTCGGTGTTTTGCATCCTCATTAGTATAGTTTTTCTGAATTCTCTTTCAGATAGCTTGTCTATCTCCTCCTCTGTCATTTGAAGTGGTGTTTCTCTAGCTTGGTCCTTCATTTGTACAGTGTTTCTCTGATGTTTCATCATTAGGTTAATTTTTGTTTCTTTGTGTGTGTCTGTGTGTATGGAGTTCTTATTCCCACCAGGCTTCTTGGTTGAATTCTCCCTTCCTTTGGGTTTCTGTCCTTGTAGAAGGGTTCAGTGGTTTGTGTCTTGGGTGGTGATAGACCTTGTTTACAGGTGAATAATCTTTAGCGTTGTATGTTCTTTGATAATCAGTGTGGCGTCTTGGAATCCTAGCTTCCGCTTCGAGGATCCTTGATTTGATGATTGGTCAGGGGGTGTGGGCTCTATGTCTGGTTTGCTGTGGTGTTCAGTGATACTAGTTCACACACTAGCATCCGCCTCGCGGCTCCTCGCGGCGTCCGCGGCCCCTCGCGGCCGGCGGGCTCCGGCGGCTCCTCGCGGCGGGCGGGTTCCGCGGCTCCTGCGGGCGGGTTCCGCGGCTCCGCGCGGGCGGGTTCCGGGCCCAGAACAACTGTTTAAAAAAAAAAAAGGTGTGGGGTGGGGGATTGGCTTAGGGGCAAGGCAGTGACCAGGTGCTATCAAAATCTGAAGATTCTGGCATTTTTGAAAATCCACTGAGGTTAAAATTGCTACACAACCATGTTCTGACACCAGAAAAAAGTCCCAACTGAGCACCAGGGGAGTGTAGCCCTTTTCCCTATCCTTTCAATGTTCACGTTCCTTTGACTCAGCATATTTTTAGAATGAATCATGACTTCGTATAACCCTTTTCTCTCTATCCTTCCTGTCACAGAAAAATTTCCTCTGTAAAATCTGTTGAATCGCTCAGTGCGTGAAACCCCTAATATTGTCCCATAGGTCTCTGAGGCTATCCTCAGTTCTTTTAATTCTTTGGGCTTTGTTCTGTTCTTCAGCACTTATTTCCACCATTCTGTCTTCCAGCTCACTTATCCGTTCTTCAGCCTCTGATACTCTACTGTTGAGACCTTCTATAGTATTTTTGAGTTCAGCAATTGAGTTGGTGGTCTCTATTTGCTTATTTTTCATTTCCTGCATGTCTTTTCTCAATGCACTAATTTCCCCTAATATTCTGTTTTCGGTGTTTTGCATCCTCATTAGTATAGTTTTTCTGAATTCTCTTTCAGATAGCTTGTCTATCTCCTCCTCTGTCATTTGAAGTGGTGTTTCTCTAGCTTGGTCCTTCATTTGTACAGTGTTTCTCTGATGTTTCATCATTAGGTTAATTTTTGTTTCTTTGTGTGTGTCTGTGTGTATGGAGTTCTTATTCCCACCAGGCTTCTTGGTTGAATTCTCCCTTCCTTTGGGTTTCTGTCCTTGTAGAAGGGTTCAGTGGTTTGTGTCTTGGGTGGTGATAGACCTTGTTTACAGGTGAATAATCTTTAGCGTTGTATGTTCTTTGATAATCAGTGTGGCGTCTTGGAATCCTAGCTTCCGCTTCGAGGATCCTTGATTTGATGATTGGTCAGGGGGTGTGGGCTCTATGTCTGGTTTGCTGTGGTGTTCAGTGATACTAGTTCACACACTAGCATCCGCCTCGCGGCTCCTCGCGGCGTCCGCGGCTCCTCGCGGCGGGCGGGTTCCGGCGGCTCCTCGCGGCGGGCGGGTTCCGGCGGCTCCTCGCGGCGGGCGGGTTCCGGCGGCTCCTCGCGGCGGGCGGGTTCCGGCCGAGAACAACTGTTTAAAAAAAAAAAAGGTGTGGGGTGGGGGATTGGCTTAGGGGCAAGGCAGTGACCAGGTGCTATCAAAATCTGAAGATTCTGGCATTTTTGAAAATCCACTGAGGTTAAAATTGCTACACAACCATGTTCTGACACCAGAAAAAAGTCCCAACTGAGCACCAGGGGAGTGTAGCCCTTTTCCCTATCCTTTCAATGTTCACGTTCCTTTGACTCAGCATATTTTTAGAATGAATCATGACTTCGTATAACTTTTTTTTACTTTATTTTCTCACAGAGATATTGAGCTCTAGTCTATCTGCTGTGCCACGAAAATGTCACAGAAAAAATTTCCTCTGTAAAATCTGTTGAATCGCTCAGTGCGTGAAACCCCATATTTAATTTAACTCAGTAAATGAAGAGGTGTGAAGAGTCACATTTCATCAGTGTTTGAATATGAATAGTATCCTCCCTCCTCTAAAACTGAAAATAGGATTCCAACTGATTCCTAAAGGGTTATTTTCTTCAAATAAGGACTGACCGAAGCCATTTCTTGGCAGTGGAATATGAGCATATACGCATCAGTCCAGCTGTCTTTTGAGTCTCACTCACATTATCCTGGGTGAACGTGATGAATGGGCATGCCTTGTGACTCTGTCGACTGATATTGTTCCTGGTGAAGGTTAAGGGAGTGGGCCACTTGAAATTTTAGTCAGCAAATGGGTGACATCACAGATTTTCTATCAAGCTTACCAGATATCCCCCAGTAATTTTGTACTTTGCACAATATAAAAACACTGATAGTGACTTTAGGAAAGCATGCTCTTTAAACAGATACAGAACACTACAAAATTGTTTAAAATTTCTGAGCAATTGCATTAGATAAGCTCTAATATAAGTTAATCTAAGTATACTAATACTTATGAAACTATCAGTTGCTTCAGAAGTAGTGATTATTGGTTGCTTCACAGTCATTTCTGGAATGAGTTAAAAGGAGCAACTAAGGGCTTCCCCTGGTGGTCCAGTGGGTAAGGATATCGCCTTGCAGTGTGGGGGGCGCCGGTTCAATCCCTGGCCTGGGAAGATCCCACGTGTGGCGGAGCGGCTGGACCCATGTGTCCAATTACCAAGCTGGAGCTCTGGGGCGCATGCTCCCAGAGCCAGCGCTCTGCAGCGACAGACGCCACTGCGATGGGAGGCCCACGGGAACCAAAGAACAAAGACCGATGAAAATAGAGAAATGAAAAGACCAATGGAAGTGGTCTGCCCGCTCCCCTCCCTCCCCAACCCGACCCCCGCCCATAACAAATAAATAAATAAATCTTTAAAAAAAAAAAAACGGAGCAACTAAGCTGTCAACTTATTCTTGGGGAAGCTTATTCCTTAGTTTGATGCTGACCTGTTTTATGAATATACAGGAGCCGTTACTAGTTCTTCCTTTCCATATTCAAGGCCCCATTATAGTCTGCACTCTTAAGATCTGGGTATCTCACTGCTTCTATTGACTGGAGCCTGTGAAGAGGAAAGTGCATGCATGCTAAGTCACTTCAGTTTTGTCTGACTCTTTGTGATCCCATGGACTATACCCCACCAGACTCTTCTGTCTATGAAATTCTCCAGGCAAGAATACTGGAGTGGGTTACCATTCCCTTTTCCAGGAGATCTTCCCAACCCAGGGACTGAACCTGTGTCTCTTAGGTCTCCTGCATTGGCAGGTGGACTTTTTTTTTTTAACACTAGCACAGCTTGAGAAGTTCAGGAGAATGAAAACTACACCCAAAGGGTAAACAAGTGTTAAAGATTTTAGCATAGTCCTGAAATCTTTTTTGTCTACATAATCTTAAGAAATAAAAATTAAAATTACTTTAATATTCCCTGATATTAACTCTATCCCTTCACCTGAAAAAGAGACAGCTTTCTCTGTTGAAGCAGTTTTATTTTTTTCTGGACATTTTTGGTTTTCTCTTATTAGAAACTTGAAAACTTGTTTAGTTGCTAAGGCATGTCTAACCCTTTTGGGATCCCATGGCGGTCTTGCTAGGCAAGGATATTGGAGTGGGTTGCTATTTCCTTCTCCAGGGGATCTTCCCAATCCAGGGATTGAACCCCAGTCTATTACACTGCAGGCAGATTCTTTACCACTAAGCCACTAAGAAAGTACTGTAAAATTTACACATACAAACGTGTACATATGCATATAAAGTAGAGAAGAGATACAGACATCATGAGAAGACACTGTTTTGTAACAGGCACACAAGACAGAGATATTAAAATGTTCCCTGATTTCATTTGCTCCCCAGCCCTCCCTTCTTTGTGGAAAGGATCAACATTCTGACTTATCTGTGCACCCCACTAACTGGACAGAACTCTGCACTGGCTTCCTTAGGGAACACTGATGCTCATTCCATAAACTGTGGTTTGAGCATGTGTCCCCAATGTGCAGGAGAAAGAAACAGCTCTATTTAATATAATATACTTTCTCTATTTTTCTTAAGTAGCCCTTATTCCTTCTAAGAAGTTGATTTCTACTTTGATAGGGAGTAATCTAACTCTGTCTCTGCCCAAACCATAAAATTAAGGTTCAAATACCTCAACCTTTATCCTCCTGGAAGAAATGTATGCAATTTAAAATTATTTTTTAATTGCTGCTATTTAGAATGCCTGAAGTCCATTAGCTGAACTAGTTAAAGAACAGTGTTAATGAGGGTATTTTTCCTTTCTTTTTTTCCCCTACCACAGCACAAATTCTCAGCTGAAAGTGTGTCCTGTTTTCCACAACTGAAACAGGAGGAAATGTGGGACTCTATCACCACTAAACCATGAGACAACTACAAATGCTTCACTTCAGAGTTAACACTGAGGGAAGTCTTTGTGGAAAAGAACTTCCTCTCTTTGCAGGAATACAATACAAAGGTTCCCATTGTATTCTACAGAGTTAAAAATAATTACTTTAATATTCCCTGATATTAACTCTATCCCTTCACCTGAAAAAGAGACAGCTTTCTCTGTTGAAGCAGTTTTATTTTTTTCTGGACATTTTTGGTTTTCTCTTATTAGAAACTTGAAAACTTGTTTAGTTGCTAAGGCATGTCTAACCCTTTTGGGATCCCATGGCGGTCTTGCTAGGCAAGGATATTGGAGTGGGTTGCTATTTCCTTCTCCAGGGGATCTTCCCAATCCAGGGATTGAACCCCAGTCTATTACACTGCAGGCAGATTCTTTACCACTAAGCCACTAAGAAAGTACTGTAAAATTTACACATACAAACGTGTACATATGCATATAAAGTAGAGAAGAGATACAGACATCATGAGAAGACACTGTTTTGTAACAGGCACACAAGACAGAGATATTAAAATGTTCCCTGATTTCATTTGCTCCCCAGCCCTCCCTTCTTTGTGGAAAGGATCAACATTCTGACTTATCTGTGCACCCCACTAACTGGACAGAACTCTGCACTGGCTTCCTTAGGGAACACTGATGCTCATTCCATAAACTGTGGTTTGAGCATGTGTCCCCAATGTGCAGGAGAAAGAAACAGCTCTATTTAATATAATATACTTTCTCTATTTTTCTTAAGTAGCCCTTATTCCTTCTAAGAAGTTGATTTCTACTTTGATAGGGAGTAATCTAACTCTGTCTCTGCCCAAACCATAAAATTAAGGTTCAAATACCTCAACCTTTATCCTCCTGGAAGAAATGTATGCAATTTAAAATTATTTTTTAATTGCTGCTATTTAGAATGCCTGAAGTCCATTAGCTGAACTAGTTAAAGAACAGTGTTAATGAGGGTATTTTTCCTTTCTTTTTTTCCCCTACCACAGCACAAATTCTCAGCTGAAAGTGTGTCCTGTTTTCCACAACTGAAACAGGAGGAAATGTGGGACTCTATCACCACTAAACCATGAGACAACTACAAATGCTTCACTTCAGAGTTAACACTGAGGGAAGTCTTTGTGGAAAAGAACTTCCTCTCTTTGCAGGAATACAATACAAAGGTCAATTGTATTCTCCACAGTTTCACCTCTAGAAAACTAATTTCATAGACCATACTTTTTTATTGGTCTTCTAATAACATATACACTGTTTACAATAAGCAATAAAAGAGGAGATTTTCAGTGCAAAATTTCTAGGAGTGTTTCCTAGAGGCCGGATACAGTTCTAACAATGGGAAAAGAACATGCCTATATGATCAAAGAATCACCCACAAGAATTTTCATTATAAGATAGTTTTTCTTCAAACTAGTTTCCTAAAGACGCATTGCTACTTCTTGGTAATGTAATAGTCAGAAATGACTATGGGGTAGCCACTTGAGGACCTAGTAACTCTTGAATAAGTGTCTAGTGACCTTATCACTTGTGACAAGATATCTCTTGGTTTCAGAGGCTTGCACAGATTGGCTCTGAAAAAACTTAGTAAGATTTTTCTAGCAATTAATTCATCTAAGAGTAGATGTAAAAATCTACTTCTGAAGCCATTTTGTTGAGGAATTATTAGTCACTTCTCTTTCTGATTGGTACTTCTTTTTTGCCAATCAAACCCGTGTACTTAGAACAATTGGGCTTCCCAGGTGGCTCAGATGGTAAAGAATCTGCCTGCAATGAAGGAGACCCAGGTTTGATTCCTAGGTCTGGAAGATTCCCTGAAGAAGGAAAAGGCAACCCATTCCAGTATTCTTGCCTGGAGAATTCCATGGACAGAAGAGTCTGGTGGGGTATAGTCCATGGGGTCGCAAAGAGTCAGACACAACTGACTGACTAACACTTTCACTTTAGAACAATTAACATCACTATCCCTGGCTTCTTGATTATTTCAAAGTGATATTTCTTGACATAAGAGCTCACCCCTTCTTTGAGGAAACTTCAGTCCTTGAAATTAAACGTCCTTAAACCTAGATCTAAGATCAGTGCAATGCAAATAGGTATGTTATGGAGTTGTGTAAGAAATGTTGTAGCTCAATCGGATACTATTATGTTTCTTTGTCACTTTAAATGATCTTATTTGAACACTAACTTATTTCCTGTTCTATGAAAGCACCATCATCATTCACTTAGTAATTATTAAATATTTAAATGCTGCTTTTTGTTTAACTTCCTCTTTTGATCAGAAGACTCTTTTCCACTCTAAACTTTGATCTGAGTTCCAATTGATCAGCTCGTAGCTGCCACAGTTCTGATTTCTGAAGTCAGACAGATATAGGTTCTAGTTCTGATTTCATCAGTTATAATTTAGTCTCTGATATATTCATACCAGAGCTGACAATGGCAAACAGTTTACTTCTTATTTTTCCAGAGTTCTTTGCATTTTAAAAGAAGATCACAACATTTTAAGTAGAATTAGGATGAGTAGAAAGAGCAGGAAAATATGCTTTTAGGAAGGTCTGAAATGCAAATCACATGGAGGTAAATGTTTGAGATAAAATTACCCCTAGATGAGTGTTGTTGATAAAGTAACACAGGGAAGTAAACATAACTTGTTCACCAAACATTCTTAAGACGTACAAAATTGACAAGAAAACCTCATTGAAAATAATTTTTTTTCTTTAAGGAAGATATTTACATACTAGTAGCAAATATCTGGGTTTCCCAGGTGTCAGCATGATAAAGAATCTGCCTGCCAGTATAGGAGATGCAGGTTTGATACCTGGGTTGGGAAGATCCCTGGAATATTCTTGCCTGGGAAATCTCATGGACAGAGGAGCCTGTCAGTGACTGAGTGACTGAACAAGAACACAAAATAAATACCTACTTTGTAAGAATCTACAGTCTTGAGTACCTTCTGTGACCCTTGTGTTGAATGCCCACTAAGTTTTGTGAACGCTTCATAGAGGAGAAGACTGACTGAGTGTCTCAGAGACCAGAAGTAAGAGATGCATTCCAGAACCTTTGTAGTGTCCATTACAGCCCATTACCTTGCCTGGTTTATGCTGTGCATCCTGCCAGGTGCTTAGGATACCAGAATGAACACATCTCTTTCCAGAAATTATTAACAGATGTTAGATAATAAACAACTCCAACATCTACTGAACAGAACAGAAGGCTTTATTTATTTATTTATTTAAAATTAGTTTTATTTTATTATTATTATTTTTTTTTGCCTCTAAGTGATCAATTCTTTATTTTTCATGCATCTTTATTCTTTGGCATGTGTAGGCCACCCATTGCAGTGGCCTTTCTCATTGTAGAGCACTGGCTCTGGGCATATGCACTCCAGAGTGCTGGCCGGTAATTGGACACACCAGACCTGCCATTCCTTGGTGTGTGGGATCTTCCCAAGCCAGGGATGGAACTGGTGCCCCTTGCACTGCAAGGCACACTCTTTACCCACTGGACCACCAAGGAAGCCCCCCAGAAGGCTTTATTTAAAGAAGAAACAGAACAAATGCCCATCTAGTATCCTTTAAATCACCTTTAAATTCCTTTTGGAATCAAAGTGCTTATATTGGGGGCTATTTTCTTATTTTTTCCTAGTTCCCTTTCTTTGTGCCTTCTTTCTTTTTCTCTTTTCCCATGTGAAATGTTTATGGTCTCAAAAGTAATTACTTCTTGAAGAAAGTTTTCATGGACACTAAGCGCTACCTAATAGGAGTCATAAGCATAGATCCTAGTGGCGTTTACAGTGATATAATACATATGCCAGGTTGATTCAAGTGGGAGAGAAAGTTAATCATTCTTTTAAATTGGCAGTGTTGCTGGAGGTGGATTAATATGCTTTTTGAATCCCTTATGTGCTGTAAAGCTCCTTGATCACAATCACTATGTTCATGGTTTAGGTTTTGAATTAGTGGTGTCTCCTGGGGTCAGCTGGGCCAGTTCCCTTAATATCTTTGGTCATATTAGGTGATAGTTTTCTCATTCTGATACATGATCTATGTTAGAAGGCATGTTGACTCTACCAGACTCCAACCTGGGCACCCAGAAAGTAGAAGCATCTCCCTACTGGTATTAATCATGAGTCTTTTTTTATTGTGAATACAGTTCTTTCCCTAGGTAAGACAGGAACAGTATGTCCTCATGTGTCTGTGGAAGCTGGAATGCTCTCAACCTGTCAGCTCACTGGCAGAGCAGGCTTCATCCAGATACCAGAGAGTAAATTGCAAAATTGGTACCAGTTAGCCCCTCCTTGCATGGGCTTTCTCTGTTTTAAATTTGACAACCAGAATGATTTACAATTTGAAATTCCTGCAATCTGGTTTTCTTTAGTTTCTCCTTTGAGATGAAAACTCTGAATAAGCTTGCTAAAAAATCTGGATTTTGATGGTGAGGCTTAACCAGATCTAGTGAGCCATCAATCAGCAAACATTGACCAATGCTCACCAGTCCCCTTATACTTAGGACTCAGACACTTCTCAGAGAGTGGCCTTTCTCATTCAGTGTATGTATGGGGTTTTTCTTTTTCTAAATGTAATCAGAGCTCAGGTAAAGATAGCACACTGATCTAAGTCTGAAATAAACAGATCTGCCTAGTCTGAGTCCTTCAGTTTCCAGAATTATTTCATCTCAGGTAGTAATTTCCCAAGACCAAGTGAAATAAATTGTCATTTTTCTATTGTTTAATATTTTATCACAATACTCCTTGACTCTTTGACCTCTAGGAGGAGGCAACTTGCATCAGAAAGTGAAATATGCTTCAGTTCTATAGGTAAGTGCAGATAATGATATGAATGCAATCGAAAATGAAGGCCAAAGGTAGAAAGGCAGTTCTGAATAGATTAAGTAAGGCAGAGGGTATTTGAAAAATCAGGTAGAAAAGATTAAACCTGGTTTAATAAGGAATGAGGAGCTTCTGGAAGTTTTCTAGTAGTGGACGGATTGATACATTTTTAAAGGCATGCCTGGTAGTTGTATGCCAGATAAACTTATAAGGAGTTGACTATATGCATGAGGTCTAGTGAGAACAAGAATTCTGTAGGTCCCTGATGATGTTTTGGAGTTTCTAGCAAATAGAAATTGAATGCCAGTTCCCTTAATATCTTTGGTCATATTAGGTGATAGTTTTCTCATTCTGATACATGATCTATGTTAGAAGGCATGTTGACTCTACCAGACTCCAACCTGGGCACCCAGAAAGTAGAAGCATCTCCCTACTGGTATTAATCATGAGTCTTTTTTTATTGTGAATACAGTTCTTTCCCTAGGTAAGACAGGAACAGTATGTCCTCATGTGTCTGTGGAAGCTGGAATGCTCTCAACCTGTCAGCTCACTGGCAGAGCAGGCTTCATCCAGATACCAGAGAGTAAATTGCAAAATTGGTACCAGTTAGCCCCTCCTTGCATGGGCTTTCTCTGTTTTAAATTTGACAACCAGAATGATTTACAATTTGAAATTCCTGCAATCTGGTTTTCTTTAGTTTCTCCTTTGAGATGAAAACTCTGAATAAGCTTGCTAAAAAATCTGGATTTTGATGGTGAGGCTTAACCAGATCTAGTGAGCCATCAATCAGCAAACATTGACCAATGCTCACCAGTCCCCTTATACTTAGGACTCAGACACTTCTCAGAGAGTGGCCTTTCTCATTCAGTGTATGTATGGGGTTTTTCTTTTTCTAAATGTAATCAGAGCTCAGGTAAAGATAGCACACTGATCTAAGTCTGAAATAAACAGATCTGCCTAGTCTGAGTCCTTCAGTTTCCAGAATTATTTCATCTCAGGTAGTAATTTCCCAAGACCAAGTGAAATAAATTGTCATTTTTCTATTGTTTAATATTTTATCACAATACTCCTTGACTCTTTGACCTCTAGGAGGAGGCAACTTGCATCAGAAAGTGAAATATGCTTCAGTTCTATAGGTAAGTGCAGATAATGATATGAATGCAATCGAAAATGAAGGCCAAAGGTAGAAAGGCAGTTCTGAATAGATTAAGTAAGGCAGAGGGTATTTGAAAAATCAGGTAGAAAAGATTAAACCTGGTTTAATAAGGAATGAGGAGCTTCTGGAAGTTTTCTAGTAGTGGACGGATTGATACATTTTTAAAGGCATGCCTGGTAGTTGTATGCCAGATAAACTTATAAGGGAGTTGACTATATGCATGAGGTCTAGTGAGAACAAGAATTCTGTAGGTCCCTGATGATGTTTTGGAGTTTCTAGCACTGTATATTACTAGAAATTGAATTAGGAAATAAAGGGCAATTTGATGCCATTTTAAATGAAAGTTCACAAAATATTGGAGCTAAAAGTTGTTTTTATTCTCTCAGCCAACTCTTGTTGAGCACATTTAATGGGGCAAGCACTGCGTTTGTGACCCAAGATAATTGGCAAAATAAAGTCCAGAGGAACTCAAAAGAGAGTGTGAGAGATGCATGAACACTCATCACAGTCAAATAGGAGAAAGCTATTAAATAAATAGATCATAAAAACATAACTTTGTAAAACAGAACTTGTAGAAAAGAACCCTGTTTGAGGATATTCAGCAATGAGGAGATCTTACAATTAGGTTTTGAATGTGAGGAAGAATTTTCCAGGTGGTCAGGGGAATATCAGGCAGATGGAACATCCTGGAGTTGAGAAGGAGATAACAACCTGCTCCAGCATTCTTGCCTGAAAAAATGCCATGGACAGAGAAGCCTCGAGGGTTATAGTCCACAGGGTTGCACAGAGTCAGTCCCACACAACTGACTAAGCATGTACAATGATTGTGAGTCAGAGACTGTATCTTGAACTGAAGCATCATGACACTTGTGGTATTCACAACTTCATGAATACTGTCAGGAAGATGTGAAAAAGTGACATGAACAACAGTTTTGATAGTGGACATTTTCTTTATGATGTGAAAAAAGTGACATGAACAACAGTTTTGATATTTTATCACAATACTCCTTGACTCTTTGACCTCTAGGAGGAGGCAACTTGCATCAGAAAGTGAAATATGCTTCAGTTCTATAGGTAAGTGCAGATAATGATATGAATGCAATCGAAAATGAAGGCCAAAGGTAGAAAGGCAGTTCTGAATAGATTAAGTAAGGCAGAGGGTATTTGAAAAATCAGGTAGAAAAGATTAAACCTGGTTTAATAAGGAATGAGGAGCTTCTGGAAGTTTTCTAGTAGTGGACGGATTGATACATTTTTAAAGGCATGCCTGGTAGTTGTATGCCAGATAAACTTATAAGGGAGTTGACTATATGCATGAGGTCTAGTGAGAACAAGAATTCTGTAGGTCCCTGATGATGTTTTGGAGTTTCTAGCACTGTATATTACTAGAAATTGAATTAGGAAATAAAGGGCAATTTGATGCCATTTTAAATGAAAGTTCACAAAATATTGGAGCTAAAAGTTGTTTTTATTCTCTCAGCCAACTCTTGTTGAGCACATTTAATGGGGCAAGCACTGCGTTTGTGACCCAAGATAATTGGCAAAATAAAGTCCAGAGGAACTCAAAAGAGAGTGTGAGAGATGCATGAACACTCATCACAGTCAAATAGGAGAAAGCTATTAAATAAATAGATCATAAAAACATAACTTTGTAAAACAGAACTTGTAGAAAAGAACCCTGTTTGAGGATATTCAGCAATGAGGAGATCTTACAATTAGGTTTTGAATGTGAGGAAGAATTTTCCAGGTGGTCAGGGGAATATCAGGCAGATGGAACATCCTGGAGTTGAGAAGGAGATAACAACCTGCTCCAGCATTCTTGCCTGAAAAAATGCCATGGACAGAGAAGCCTCGAGGGTTATAGTCCACAGGGTTGCACAGAGTCAGTCCCACACAACTGACTAAGCATGTACAATGATTGTGAGTCAGAGACTGTATCTTGAACTGAAGCATCATGACACTTGTGGTATTCACAACTTCATGAATACTGTCAGGAAGATGTGAAAAAAAAGTGACATGAACAACAGTTTTGATAGTGGACATTTTCTTTATGATTTTTCCTTATAAAACTGAGTAATAGAGTATGCATTCTGAGAGAAGTTCTATGAGGTTCCTCTCTTGGAATAATAGCACAACTAGTAACATCTTCAAGGCTAATCTCTGAAATACATTGTGTTTGCGATCCTAGGAAATTATCTGCAAAATCCTCCTCTTATATGTATGATGAAATATTTTAAAGTTTATTTGAACACTTTTAAATTTGTATTATCATGTGCTTTATTAAAACACGTTTTTAAAAATTTTCTTAACAAAGATTCCAAATGTCTATTCTAGCATTTGCATTCTGAGAAAGGACCTGTCCTGGCATTCTGAGGACAAATCCCTTCAAAACTTTAGGAACATGCTAAGATGTTGAGATCATAGTTTTGACTCATTTTACTTACTCTAAAATTATACTATCATTTTGGAAAGTCTGATGTCAAAATTTGTTTCCCCTGATTTTCTAAAAACTATGTGTCTCTTTTGCTTCGATTTATTTTACCTACAAATAGTCTCAGGATTTTTTGTTTTTTACATTGTGAATATAATTAATGAAGAGACTAGCACCACTTTTCTTATGCCAGATTCACCTTGGATTGTCATGAGGATAAAGTCAATGTTTTCAGAAACTTTACAGACTTCTACCATACTTAGAAGCTTAATCAGATCATCACATTTTCAATCACATTTTATTCTAGGAAGAGTCCTTTTTTTTTTTTTAAGATTTCTTTTCTCAAAAGAAAGGGTTCTCTTCTCTTTGAGTAATTTGGTGCCTGAGGGCTGCCCCACCTATGGTCCCCATTGTTAGCATCTGTGTTGTATCTACTGGGTTAGGGTCTCTTTGCATACTTAACAGGAATGCCACACTGCTTTCATAAAGTTTCTTCTTTTTCTTCTCTATCTTAAGATCATCCTCCTCTGCTTCTTTGCTTTTTCCTGAATTCTCCCTTTGCCACTTAAGGTGGCTGGTAAGCCTGCCCAGTGGAGCCTAAGCTGTAGTAAAAAGTAGAAGGACTTGTGGTGGATATGTCCTTTAGAGAATTTCTCCTTCCAAGTAAATACCATTTTCCTTTGGAAAGTATTCCTTCTTTACCTGTTTAGATCTTAAAAAAAAAAAAAAAATTCCATGAGACCTGTCATTTAAATCTACTCCTGGGACAGATTGCAAACTATAAAAGATCTAGGAAGAAAATTTGAAACACAAGGAAATGTGGAGAAAGACATAAAGCAAGTGGTAGAAAAACTCTAAGGGTTTGGATGCTCAGTAAAAACATCCTGAAGCTTACCTCCTTTTAGCATGTTTTTTTGATATGGAAAGTTAAACTATATCTCTGACCTAATAACATATTTTGAGAAGAAATTGCAGAGACCACTGGTTTGGGTGAAGATGGGAAGAGTCTTGGGAGTGGGCCCTGCGCAAATTCATCCTGCTTTTAAGCATGGCTGAAATGGAAAAGCAGGTGAGACAAAGAAAAAGCAGCACTCTGCATGACAAAAAAGGCACATTGATTGTCGCCAGCAACATTTTCTACAAGCTACAAATAAGACTTTTATTTGAGGAGACTTTAAAGTAATGTCCTCTTCCCAGTGTTTTCCACCTCTGCTATCTTTGGTAACTTTTAAAAGTGAAAAAGACAATTGCGGTTGAACAGAAAAGGAAGACTGTCTCTGTGCTTTAAAAAACAAAAGACACAACAAATCAAAGTACACTTTGACATCAAAAAACAATTGATAAAGTGTTATTTTGACTTTGGTTCAAATTGAGACACAGATGTTTGTGGCACGGTGTATTGAAAGAACATATACTTTGGAAAGTGAAAGACTTGGATTTAATTTCTGATTTAGCTACCATAAGTGTCGTGTTCAGAGTCAGTTTCTTTGGAAGATGGAATATAGAATTTATGGGAAATTACAGATAATGCTATAAAGTGTGTGGAGTACAATACCTGGTCTAGCTAGAAAAGCAGTTTTTTATTTTTAAGGGCTATTATTGTTATTTTGTTATTTAATAATTACATTTTTGAGGGATAATATTTTGAGGGCACTGACTCTGATGGCATTGGGTTATTACTTAAAAAATTGTATCCAGAATTACTGAATAATATTGGACACTCTTGTATCCAGAATTACCATTTTCCTTTGGAAAGTATTCCTTCTTTACCTGTTTAGATCTTAAAAAAAAAAAAAAAATTCCATGAGACCTGTCATTTAAATCTACTCCTGGGACAGATTGCAAACTATAAAAGATCTAGGAAGAAAATTTGAAACACAAGGAAATGTGGAGAAAGACATAAAGCAAGTGGTAGAAAAACTCTAAGGGTTTGGATGCTCAGTAAAAACATCCTGAAGCTTACCTCCTTTTAGCATGTTTTTTTGATATGGAAAGTTAAACTATATCTCTGACCTAATAACATATTTTGAGAAGAAATTGCAGAGACCACTGGTTTGGGTGAAGATGGGAAGAGTCTTGGGAGTGGGCCCTGCCGCAAATTCATCCTGCTTTTAAGCATGGCTGAAATGGAAAAGCAGGTGAGACAAAGAAAAAGCAGCACTCTGCATGACAAAAAAGGCACATTGATTGTCGCCAGCAACATTTTCTACAAGCTACAAATAAGACTTTTATTTGAGGAGACTTTAAAGTAATGTCCTCTTCCCAGTGTTTTCCACCTCTGCTATCTTTGGTAACTTTTAAAAGTGAAAAAGACAATTGCGGTTGAACAGAAAAGGAAGACTGTCTCTGTGCTTTAAAAAACAAAAGACACAACAAATCAAAGTACACTTTGACATCAAAAAACAATTGATAAAGTGTTATTTTGACTTTGGTTCAAATTGAGACACAGATGTTTGTGGCACGGTGTATTGAAAGAACATATACTTTGGAAAGTGAAAGACTTGGATTTAATTTCTGATTTAGCTACCATAAGTGTCGTGTTCAGAGTCAGTTTCTTTGGAAGATGGAATATAGAATTTATGGGAAATTACAGATAATGCTATAAAGTGTGTGGAGTACAATACCTGGTCTAGCTAGAAAAGCAGTTTTTTATTTTTAAGGGCTATTATTGTTATTTTGTTATTTAATAATTACATTTTTGAGGGATAATATTTTGAGGGCACTGACTCTGATGGCATTGGGTTATTACTAATGAAATCAGAATTTGTATCCAGAATTACTGAATAATATTCCTCTCTGTGTGTACTCAGTTGCTCAGTCATGTCCTGACTCTTTGCCACCTGATGGATGGTAGCCCACTAAGCTCTTCTGTCCATGGATTTTTTCAGGCAAGAATATTGGAGCAGGTTGCCATGTCCTACTCCAGGGCATCTGCCCAACCCGGGAATCAAACCTGTGTCTCTTGCATCTCCTGCATTGGCAGGTGAATTTTTTGCCAATGTGCCACATGAGAAGCCCCCATGCTACACTTAAGCTTAGAGAAAAGTGTGAAAAGTGATAATATTCCTCTATTACTTGCAGAAAATGCTTTTCTAAGTAGGGGAAAGCATACACTTGTTAGAATATTCTAGCCTTATTTGGAAAAACAGAAAAAAACTCCACAAAAGAAGAATAGGGACAATAAATTATTTTCTTTTTTGCCAGTGTTTTATTTATTTTATCATTAACACTATTTTACAGTTTAAGATTTGGTGAAGGAGCTTGAAGTATATTTACGGTTGAACAAAGGCAGGAGGAATGAAAATATGAGACATTAAAAACATTGTGATATAATGCAATGATTATTTTGAAAACGAGCATTGAAGGTAATTATACCTTTTAAGACAAGAAGTAGCTAATTCAACATTAATCATAAACACAAGAATATATGTGATAAATAATTGGCTTATGTGAAATATGGAAACTATGTGCGATTGTGAAGAAATAATAACAATGAGATTAGAATTGACCCTAAGTGCATTACTGATCAGGGAAATCAAGTTCTCTGTTTACAGCAAGAAAAAACAATCCCAATAAGAGTTAAATATTAAAGTATTAAAGTAATTTAAATATTTATGATAAAAAGTACTGAATGAGACAAACTATTTAAGTATCAGTGTAGCTAGCTGTTCTAGAGACATATAAATGATCCACAAATTAAATATATTTCTCAGAATAAGGCAAAATGAATCCATTTCAATGATAGAACAAAATAAACATCAACTGAAATTATGTGAATTTTACACATACCCAAGAAAGGCAGTATAATACAGACATACAAAGTAATTTGTAACTGAAAATGGCACAATAGTTTCAAATATAAAACTATGTAGACAGAAAAAGGACATTTATGCTTGGTGTGTGACTACATTATGCAGATAACTTTTACAATATTTTCTATTTGTTTAAAAAAATCATAAGGAGCAAAAAAAAAAAAAAACTGACTGAAGAATGGGATGCAGTCTTTTCTGTAGTTGTTATACTTTAAAAATCTAGTACATGCTGGGTATCACATAGAATGGAAGTTTCTAAAACTCATATTTTGTGCATAACTAGCTATTCTTTCAAAGGATGAAGCAAGGCCAAGGGAGGTTTTATACTTAATGTATAAGCATGGCTCAGAGTCCCAGGAAAGAATGTCAGTGAACATGACTGCACTGGTATACAGGCTAAATATGAGAAAAACCCAAAGAAAGAGTAGTATGTGCATGTTTATGTATGTATGTGTATGTGGGTAAGGGGCAAGACAGTGGTAGAGATAGAGGTGTAATGAACACAAACAGAAGGAGAGAGAGAGAGAAAGAGGTTGCAAGTAAGCTAAATATTTACTCATTTACCCACAAAGATATGTCTTTCTTCAGTACTTTTCTAGGAGTTAGGATTTGCAAAAGATGGGCCCACTAAGACCTCAGCTGTACGGTTTAACTAAGTAGTCTTGTGATCAAACATAGAAATTCTTCCTTTATGGAGTAAGGCAAGAGAAGACTAAGAGAGAAGACTGAACTCCTTCAAGAGGTGAACACATGCATTTCTCATTTCTGTTTACAAATGAGGACGTCAACAGTTTTGTAATTCACATTTGTCATTCTATTGTAGCTGAAACAAACAAAAACCAAGTATTTATTCTTAGATCCTTGTTATAGAATGAATGTTTGTGTCCCCACCCAACCAAATTCACATTGTTGCAGAAATCAGACCATTGAGAAACCAAGCATCATACTCAGAGGGTTGGAGAACTCAAGCTTATTACAATAGCTGTCCCAAATGAGCTAGCGCTCAGTTATTCTGGGCCCTAGACTCAGGATGAGCTCTTCTTTTATAGGATTAACATATGCGGGTACAGTTGGTGATCTTTAATTGGGTACATTAAAATCAGCTGCTACAGAACATGAGTTGCTAGGGGTTACAGGACAAGAAGTGGGCAGTTGCAGAGCACAGGAGTTGCTAAGAGTTATAGGTAAGATTAATCACCTGTAGAATCAGGAGCAGAGCATTCTGACTTTAGCAGAACAATGGTTTCTGCTTCACAGGTCTATTTTATGGGGGGCAAAAGGAATTTTATAGTTAATCATTATTGAGCATGAGTCTCAGTTTCCTTCTTTAATATGTTGAAATTGAATTCTTAATGTATTTGGAGGTGTGGCTTTTGGGAGGGGCAATTAGATCACAGGAATGGAACCCTTATGTCTTTTTTTTTTTTTTTTTTGATGGAACCTTTATGAATGGAATTAGTGCCCTTATAAGAAAAGATCAGAGAGCTAGCTAGACCTCTTCTTGCCTTGTGGGGGCACAGAGTAGAGCTGGCTGTCTGCCAACTAGAGGAGGGTTCTCAACAGGAGCTCTAGTATGCCAACACTCTTTCCTTAGACTTCCAGCCTCCAGAACTATGGGAAATGAATTTCTATTGTTTATAAAGCACTCTGTCTGTGGTACTTTGTTATAGTAGCCCAAACTAAAAGACTCTTACTCAAGACTTGTATGCAATTTTTTTTTTAAATTTTGGCCACTTTTATCAGTCTTTCATTCATTTATTTTCATCCGTTTTTGTTCTTTGGCCCGTGTGGGCCTCCCGTTGCAGTGGCCTCTCTCGCTGCAGAGCACTAGCTCTGGGCACATGTGCTCCAGATCGCTGGTGGTAATTGGACACACGGGTCCAGCTACTCTGCAGTATGTGGGATCTTCCCAGGATAGGGATGGAACTGGCGCCCCTTGCACTGCAAGGCGGACTCTTTACCCCCTGGACCATCAGGGAAGCCCCTATCCAATGTTTTAAATATACATACATATATTTATATATTTGTGGAAATTGAACATACTATTGGTCAAAATAGAAATTTGTGAAAGCTTTATTCAACAAATATTTATTGCATCTCTACGATGTTAGATACTAATTTAGACCTGAGATGCCATTGAAAGATACTTCTCCATGAGTTTCCTGTGTTTCTGCATGTCTTACCAGCATAGGCACTGAGAGATTTTGTTCCAGAGTTTCTTTTCAAGAATGTTTGTATAGCAGATGCCCTTGGAAGATAGTGCCTCCCTCCAGAACAGAGGGAAGGTTTGTTGTATAATTTGGGGCAAAGGACAGATTTGCTGGCAACCCATTGTAGAAGACTCTAATTCTTAATCTTGGAGTTTCTCATCTGTGATGCAAATTTACCATCTGCATCACACCTGGGTCACAGGATAGTTTTGGGGGCAAAAGGAATTTTATAGTTAATCATTATTGAGCATGAGTCTCAGTTTCCTTCTTTAATATGTTGAAATTGAATTCTTAATGTATTTGGAGGTGTGGCTTTTGGGAGGGGCAATTAGATCACAGGAATGGAACCCTTATGTCTTTTTTGTTTTTTTGATGGAACCTTTATGAATGGAATTAGTGCCCTTATAAGAAAAGATCAGAGAGCTAGCTAGACCTCTTCTTGCCTTGTGGGGGCACAGAGTAGAGCTGGCTGTCTGCCAACTAGAGGAGGGTTCTCAACAGGAGCTCTAGTATGCCAACACTCTTTCCTTAGACTTCCAGCCTCCAGAACTATGGGAAATGAATTTCTATTGTTTATAAAGCACTCTGTCTGTGGTACTTTGTTATAGTAGCCCAAACTAAAAGACTCTTACTCAAGACTTGTATGCAATTTTTTTTTTAAATTTTGGCCACTTTTATCAGTCTTTCATTCATTTATTTTCATCCGTTTTTGTTCTTTGGCCCGTGTGGGCCTCCCGTTGCAGTGGCCTCTCTCGCTGCAGAGCACTAGCTCTGGGCACATGTGCTCCAGATCGCTGGTGGTAATTGGACACACGGGTCCAGCTACTCTGCAGTATGTGGGATCTTCCCAGGATAGGGATGGAACTGGCGCCCCTTGCACTGCAAGGCGGACTCTTTACCCCCTGGACCATCAGGGAAGCCCCTATCCAATGTTTTAAATATACATACATATATTTATATATTTGTGGAAATTGAACATACTATTGGTCAAAATAGAAATTTGTGAAAGCTTTATTCAACAAATATTTATTGCATCTCTACGATGTTAGATACTAATTTAGACCTGAGATGCCATTGAAAGATACTTCTCCATGAGTTTCCTGTGTTTCTGCATGTCTTACCAGCATAGGCACTGAGAGATTTTGTTCCAGAGTTTCTTTTCAAGAATGTTTGTATAGCAGATGCCCTTGGAAGATAGTGCCTCCCTCCAGAACAGAAGGAAGGTTTGTTGTATAATTAGAGTACTGGCTCCCTCTGGGGCAAAGGACAGATTTGCTGGCAACCCATTGTAGAAGACTCTAATTCTTAATCTTGGAGTTTCTCATCTGTGATGCAAATTTACCATCTGTACATCATCTACCTGGGTCACACTGGGCCACAAATTCCTGTAGAATTTGAGAGGCAAGGGGAATAGATGTGAACATAAGCTTATGCTTTTTGCTATGCAGTGTGTAACAGAATTCAGTGAGTTTGAACCAAGAGTCTGTCTTCTGTCACCCTCCATAAAAATGTGGCAGGTTAACTTGTTAAATGGAAGACAGGACAAAATCTCAGATCCTTTACAACTAATAAGAAATGATTAAACAAGTCTTTCCAGGTGGTGCTAGTGGTAAAGAACCCACGTGCCAATGCAGGTTACACATAACAGACGCAGGTTTGATCCCTGGATTGGGAAGATCCAATGGAGGAGGACCTGGTAACTCGCTCCAGTATTCCTGCCTAGAGAATCCCATGGACAGAGGTGCCATTCAGACTTCAGTCTAAAGGGTCTCACAGAGTTGGACATGACTGAAGCAACTTAACATACATGACCCTTATTCTGTAGCTAAATTCAAATGGAAAACTGACATTTCTAATTGGAAGTTGATTATTGACAAAAACAGCTATCTAATCAGTAATTTCACTTCACTTAAAAATACATTTAACTGATATTCTCAGTCATGTCTTATTCTTTGACTGTGGCCTGCCGGGCATCCTCTTTCCATGGGATTTCCCTGGTAAGAACAATGGGTAATTTAATAGTGATGATTATTTAATTTTGATCTATCTAAAGTAGCATTATTGACCAGTACAAATGAGAAGTTCATCAAAATTAGAAGGAAAAATGGAGAAACAGATGTCAATATGTAACTGGAAGGGAGACCTCTTCCAGGGCCAAAGTGGGCTCTTATCTAACACTTGGAAATGAGTTATCTGAGGAGACACACGTACTGACTAAGCAAGAGACTTTATTGGGAAGGGGCAGCTGGGCAGAGAGCAGTAGGGTAAGGAAACCCAGGGGAAATGCTCTCCCACAAGGCTCAGTCTCCAGTTTTATGTTAATGGGGTTAGTTTCTGAATTGCCTCTGACCAGTCATCATGACTGGCCCATAGTCTAACTCAGGTCCTTCCTCTGGCACATGCATCTCAGCCACAACAGATTCCAGTGTGAAGGACACTGAGGGGCTGGTCATCTCATCCTTCTTTTGGCTCCTACTAGGGACAACAGAAGACAAGATGGTTGAATGGAACCACTGAATCAATGGACATGAGTTTGAACAAATTCCAAGAGTTGGGAAAGGACAGGGAAGCCTGGAGTCCTGCAGTACATGGGGTCCCAAAGCATTGGACACGACTGAACGACTGAACTGAACTGACTTCTCCCAGTTAGATTTCAGTAGTAGCACCATGTTGCTTATGGGACCCTCCTGTTGTGAGACAACACAGGCAAGAGGGCCTGGTCAAAGTGTATGGTTTTGGTCAATGGTCACTTAACAACTAAAGGCTCTGAAAAACTTGAACATATTTCTCGAAGATTAGAAGATCAGCTGTATCCATAGGTTTGTACATACAACATGCCCAGGAAAGGCCTCAGAAGCTCTCCTTTTGACTGACCTGGAAACGCTGCAAAAGCAGTAGTCTATGGTGGAGTTAGAAAGTGTCTGCCTAAAACAAAAAGGTATGCTCCATATACAGAGACCCTAGGCATAAGTTGAGATATTTAAAGGTACTTAAATCTATTCAATGGCTAGCTGACCAATAAGTTAATTAAGCAGTGCCTTCATTGACCACACAGGAAAATACTATATACATTATAGAATTAGTACAGGAAAGTCATTAACAACAAACATTAGTAACAACAAATGGTGAGTGGAGATTCTGATTAGTCTTAAGTTTCAGTATATTGTTTGTTTTGTTATAATTATCGCTATTAGGATTATTGTTATTGGGTTTCTTCTTGTTTTCCCTTCCACCTCCATCTTCTAACTTTGTTCTTTTTATTTTATTATTCTGTCTTCAAGAGGTCACAGTATATATACAGATATATATATATATATATATATATATATATATTCTGTCAGCTATGCACATTTTTAAAACGGAATTTCTGCCTATTTCTTTTTATGCAATTGCTTTTAACTAGAAATGCATTCATATTTTAAAAACATCAGAGATTTTAAGTTATAGTGAATATATTCCTCTTTTTCCCTGTCACTGTCCAATTAGTTTCTATCCTATCCCTCTAACAGGTCACTCTGTATTACTTGTTTTTTCTTTCCTACAGACTTTATAGAAATGTTTAAAATGCATATACAAGCCAACGCAAGCATCCATTTTTTTTCTCTCCCATTTTAAGCACAAATTCTAAATGCTATATTGGGTATCATGTACCTTGCTTTTTCACTTACCATATTTTGAGATATTTCCTTGTAAGTATATAAAAATTTATATCTTTACATTTATATGATTTCATATTGTATGAAAACGTAATGCACAAACTACGACTCCAGTTGTTTTTCTCCTTAGTAACTGACACTATCTTTTATTTGCTAGAGTCAAACAACAGTGCCATATTTGACTCTTTCAAATTCCACATTCAGTTTCTCCTCAATTCTTGTTGATTTTAACTTCAAAACATAGTCAGTATCAAATATTTTTCTCACTAATTTCAAAACTTCTACTTCTGTCCTGAGCTATCATCTGATTGCTTGGCATTTTTTGAGTCTCACAGGGCTTGGGCCCATCTAGATTTGAGCCTAACATATTGTGCTCCTCTGCTAGCCTGCAAAATTATTTAGACTAACCAACCACATCCACAAGATGTGAATGGTGGGAATGGGCACACTTCACTCTTGTTATTACAAAGCCTGCCTCTTGTAGCCCCTGCTGATTCATTTTATTCCCAAGTGTAACTCATGTGGTCCTGTGTGGTCTGTGGAGTCCCCCTCTCCCAGGTTATATGTTTGATGAATAAACTGCTGTCATTCTCATCTGTCCAGGGTTGACTGTCATATCTTCAAGAATTTTATATATTCCAGGTGTGGAATTCATCCTTTACCAATGGGATAAATAGGAGGTAGTGAGAACCTCCACCATCTAGTTTAAATTTCACTTCCATAATTATCAAGTTCCCTGCCTGAAGTCTATTATCAATCTGTAATCAGTGTATTGAAAAAGAGTAAAATCTTGAAAAGCCTCTGCTTTAACCCAGCCAATGGCTTTCCATCTCATAGAGCCAAAGTTCAAATCGGAACAGCTTGCAAAGTCCTAAGTATTCCAGTCGTGGGAAATCTGCTCATCTACAGCTCCTGTTCCCATTCAGTCTGATCCAGACACTCTTGTCCTGTGCTATTCTTTTTTGGCATGTTTTCAGACATGGGCCAGTGGCAGCAATCCATTAAGCTCAATAGAAACCACAGCAGTTATTTGGACCTTAGAGCAATAGAGTTTGTTTTTTTTTAGAGAGCAGTTTTTTTTTAAATCACTGATATTTATCCTTGTCAGTTCATGGTGATAAAAAATTAATGTTTCATTACTGGCTTAAGATTTCCTGCAGACAGTGCACACCTTACTGCCTACAACTATAACGAACTATTTACTTCCATTGACCATGAACTCCTTCACTCTGTCTCTGTTTCCATTTTAGGGATGGGTTTGCATTGGCTATTCCCTTAACCTAAAATCTTTCCTCTGAATTTCATGCAACTTATATATTCACTTCTATCAAGCCTTTACTCAGCTGTCATTTTCTTATTAAAATGTTACTACTGTGTTACTACTCTGTTACTACTGTCATTAAAACAGAAATCTTATTCCCATTCTCTAAATGGAAATCTTACTCCCATTCTCTAATGTGATTGCCATTAAATAGAAAAGGATTCATAATAAAATGTTTTGTAAATGTTTATCTGCTTTTCTCTCTTAAAATTCAGTTTAGATTTATTCTAAGTTGGAATGTACCCCTTTTTTCAAAGCCTGCCTCTTGTAGCCCCTGCTGATTCATTTTATTCCCAAGTGTAACTCATGTGGTCCTGTGTGGTCTGTGGAGTCCCCCTCTCCCAGGTTATATGTTTGATGAATAAACTGCTGTCATTCTCATCTGTCCAGGGTTGACTGTCATATCTTCAAGAATTTTATATATTCCAGGTGTGGAATTCATCCTTTACCAATGGGATAAATAGGAGGTAGTGAGAACCTCCACCATCTAGTTTAAATTTCACTTCCATAATTATCAAGTTCCCTGCCTGAAGTCTATTATCAATCTGTAATCAGTGTATTGAAAAAGAGTAAAATCTTGAAAAGCCTCTGCTTTAACCCAGCCAATGGCTTTCCATCTCATAGAGCCAAAGTTCAAATCGGAACAGCTTGCAAAGTCCTAAGTATTCCAGTCGTGGGAAATCTGCTCATCTACAGCTCCTGTTCCCATTCAGTCTGATCCAGACACTCTTGTCCTGTGCTATTCTTTTTTGGCATGTTTTCAGACATGGGCCAGTGGCAGCAATCCATTAAGCTCAATAGAAACCACAGCAGTTATTTGGACCTTAGAGCAATAGAGTTTGTTTTTTTTTAGAGAGCAGTTTTTTTTTAAATCACTGATATTTATCCTTGTCAGTTCATGGTGATAAAAAATTAATGTTTCATTACTGGCTTAAGATTTCCTGCAGACAGTGCACACCTTACTGCCTACAACTATAACGAACTATTTACTTCCATTGACCATGAACTCCTTCACTCTGTCTCTGTTTCCATTTTAGGGATGGGTTTGCATTGGCTATTCCCTTAACCTAAAATCTTTCCTCTGAATTTCATGCAACTTATATATTCACTTCTATCAAGCCTTTACTCAGCTGTCATTTTCTTATTAAAATGTTACTACTGTGTTACTACTCTGTTACTACTGTCATTAAAACAGAAATCTTATTCCCATTCTCTAAATGGAAATCTTACTCCCATTCTCTAATGTGATTGCCATTAAATAGAAAAGGATTCATAATAAAATGTTTTGTAAATGTTTATCTGCTTTTCTCTCTTAAAATTCAGTTTAGATTTATTCTAGACCCCCAATTTTATACCCATGACTAAGAAATACTAAACGACAAGAATTTTCATAAAACATTTGTGGAAACTCCAAATGGTTGTCAATTTAATTACATACTTCATTAGCTATAAACTAACCCTTACAGTTTAACTTGAGAAATGATGCTGAGATGAGAATATCTGAAGAATAAGATATGTCTTGCTTCTCCTCCAAGACTTTTGATCCCACTATTTTTATGGAAACATCCAGAATGTATTGATAATGATAATTATGATGATAATAATTGTCAGTTACCATAGGATAGATACCTTTTATGTACTTTACTGAATTATTATAATAATTCCACAAAGTTGATATTATGATGTCCCTCTTATAGATGAGAAAAGTAAGACCAGGGTTATAAAATCATTTGACTAAGGTCACCCAGCTGCAAATTGGTTATCAGGGTTTTCATTTAGGTCCATTTCCATTAAAGGTCCTTGCTCTTACAGAGCACTATGCACCCCCTTTGTGGAAGCAAACATGCCCGAAGAACAAAAGGTTGTGTCAGTAATAGAATATTCTCATGGAATAAATGAGAACAAGTCTGTTTTCAACTTAAGGTAGAAAAACAAAACACTAAGCCTTTTGTTCATAGATTCGAGACTAGCAGTGCAGGGGTCTGTGAACTGCAGTCTATTTATTGATGATATGACCTACAAACGTTAATCTTTTGACAGGTAGAAATAACAACTCCTGATCCAATGCTAATGTAATAAATTTAAATGCTACAACTATAACGAGCTATTTACTTCCATTGACCATGAACTCCTTCACTCTGTCTCTGTTTCCATTTTAGGGATGGGTTTGCATTGGCTATTCCCTTAACCTAAAATCTTTCCTCTGAATTTCATGCAACTTATATATTCACTTCTATCAAGCCTTTACTCAGCTGTCATTTTCTTATTAAAATGTTACTACTGTGTTACTACTCTGTTACTACTGTCATTAAAACAGAAATCTTATTCCCATTCTCTAAATGGAAATCTTACTCCCATTCTCTAATGTGATTGCCATTAAATAGAAAAGGATTCATAATAAAATGTTTTGTAAATGTTTATCTGCTTTTCTCTCTTAAAATTCAGTTTAGATTTATTCTAGACCCCCAATTTTATACCCATGACTAAGAAATACTAAACGACAAGAATTTTCATAAAACATTTGTGGAAACTCCAAATGGTTGTCAATTTAATTACATACTTCATTAGCTATAAACTAACCCTTACAGTTTAACTTGAGAAATGATGCTGAGATGAGAATATCTGAAGAATAAGATATGTCTTGCTTCTCCTCCAAGACTTTTGATCCCACTATTTTTATGGAAACATCCAGAATGTATTGATAATGATAATTATGATGATAATAATTGTCAGTTACCATAGGATAGATACCTTTTATGTACTTTACTGAATTATTATAATAATTCCACAAAGTTGATATTATGATGTCCCTCTTATAGATGAGAAAAGTAAGACCAGGGTTATAAAATCATTTGACTAAGGTCACCCAGCTGCAAATTGGTTATCAGGGTTTTCATTTAGGTCCATTTCCATTAAAGGTCCTTGCTCTTACAGAGCACTATGCACCCCCTTTGTGGAAGCAAACATGCCCGAAGAACAAAAGGTTGTGTCAGTAATAGAATATTCTCATGGAATAAATGAGAACAAGTCTGTTTTCAACTTAAGGTAGAAAAACAAAACACTAAGCCTTTTGTTCATAGATTCGAGACTAGCAGTGCAGGGGTCTGTGAACTGCAGTCTATTTATTGATGATATGACCTACAAACGTTAATCTTTTGACAGGTAGAAATAACAACTCCTGATCCAATGCTAATGTAATAAATTTAAATGCTACTGAACATTACTTCCGTAACTGCAAACCAAAGGCCTGCAGTCATTTGCATGAAATATATAAATAAAGGTTTTGACTTGCATGTTGTCCCAGGCATAAATTCAGTTTACTCTTTTTAAAAGCCAGAACTTGGCTCTGAACATTAAAGATGGCTTGTATGACCATGTTAATCTTTCCACCTCATATTTCAATTTTTATGGGAACTTCATTACAAAATAATATATCTCCAAGCTCTCCTTTTGTAGCTCTGCTGCCCATTACTTGCCTAAACTACACTCTGTCATTACTTTTAGCAGTTTTATGCCTCATATACTGCACAGCTCATGATGGCTGTCTTCCTAATAAATTCTTCATCACTTTCAATATAATCATCTGCATTGCAGCTTCATTAATATCCTTTCATTCAAAGATCCAGGTAGGCAGCATCCCACTGAGTAAAAGGCTTTAAAAAAATTAATTAGGCCATAGGAACCTACTTCTGGGCTTCAGTCAATGTCATGAAATAATGCAGTTACTAATATAATACTGGTGGCTTTTGAATATCAGATTAATTAGAAACATCCTTATATGGAGGAATAAATGGAGTATTCATGACATGATTTTCACTGCATCAATAAAATGCAAAAACTCAATGCTCAACCAAGTTTAAACCTAAGCTTGATACCTTGATGTGGACAGGTTTCTGAGGCTCAGAAACACACTCCTGCCAGAACTCTTCATTTCAAATTAACTCACATACCCGTGGCTCTATCTACTATGGTAATTGAAGGTAATGCAATCATAGGTTTTGCTCTATACCACAAATACCCTGGTTCACTTTGGTCATTGGGCAAAATTCCTCACCATCTAAATTGTATGTGAGCTGATAGGTGACACTCCCTTTTCTTTTTCTTTCAGGGAATATCTTGGTGATGTTTGGGGAGAGTGCCAAGATTATCATAATTGAAGAGACAAATATTCTGAAATTATTGACTGTTACAAGTGGAAAGAGTGATGGTATCTTCAGCTCTAAATTAGAAACTCCAGTAAGAAAAAATAAATTTCACTGATGGAGGGAAACATAGGAGTAGATAGGTAGGGACAAATCAGGTGTGATAATACGTGAGGGCAAACCCAAACTGAACACATGATAAAGAGGATTCTTCAGTTAAAAAGTCAATTCGTGGTGTGGATGCATATTGAATTTTAATATCTCTTTAAGAGGGGACATGGTAAGGGAAATCCCATTTTGATTGTGTACGGCTTAACTAAGACTTAAGTAAGAATTTAAAAATAAAATAGTCTAATTAAAAAAGAATTTTAATAAGCTAGGTTATTATGTTGTAATTTTGAAATGTGAATGTGACACAAGTAGTCAATTTGATAAGTAAATCACAACATAGTTATGCATATAATTCTACAAAAATAAGAATGAACAAATGATGTCTCTGTACAGAAACATGGATGAAGATCACAAATGTAATGCTGATCAAATGGAGCCAGACCTAAAAAAAGATATGCTATATGATTGCATTTATATAAAGTTCAAAAATAGGCAGATTTGAGTGACTGCTTAAGCCCCAGCTCCTGGAAACGACTAATCTGATTTCAACCCTTGTAAAGCAGGTTTGTCTTTTATAAAATATCATACAAGTAGAATCACATAGTACTTAGATTGTTGTATCTGGCATTTATCACAGTACTGTTTTTGAGACTGATGGTATTGTTGCATAATCAATAATTTGGTTCTCTTTATTGTTTATTTATCTCATTACTCAGATGTATGGGTAAACCATGTATGGATTGTATGGATAAACCATGAGATAGTTATCTATATATTTGCCTGTTGATGGATATTTGGCTGTTTTTCTAGATTTTGGTTATTACAACTACTGTAAGTATTTGTGTTCAAGTTTTTTGTGTGGATCTGTGTTTTTAGTTTTCTTGGTAAATATCCAGGGCTTAGATTGCTGGGTCCTATGTTAAACTTTAGAAAGAAATGCTAAATTCTTTCTTAAAGTGTTACAACATTTTGGATTCCTGCCAGAAAGATATGTGTGTTCCAGTTGTACTGGATCTTTGCAAACTCTGTACCATCTATTTTATTAAGTTGTTTGAGAAGCTATGTAGTGATGTCTCATTGTGGTTTCAATGGGCATATGTATTTTTTTCATTTTTCTCTTTAGTGCAACTAATTATTATTGTTTTTGTGTTTTTATTTTCATTGAAGGATAACTTTACAGAATTTTGTTGTCTTCTGCCAAACATCAACATGAATCAGTCATAGGTGTACATATAGCTCCTTTCTCTTGAACTTCCCTTCCATCTCCCTCCACATTTCACTCCTTCGGGTTGTTTCAGAGCCCTGTTTGAGTTCCCTGAGTCACACAGCAAATTCCCATTGGTTATCTATTTTACATATGATATTGTAAGTTTCCCTGTTACTCTCGCCATACATCTCACCCTCTTCTCCCCTCCCAGCTCCAGCCGTTCAATGGATATTTCATAATGCGTAAAATCCTTTATGTGTAAAGATGTGTAAGCATTTTTTCATGTGATTATCTACCATTCATATATTTTCTTTGTTGAAATATTTTTTGAAATATTTTACGTGTTTTAAATTGTGCTGTTCGTTTACTTATTATTATGATAAATGTTTATATATTTTAAATCAAAGTTATTTAATAGATAAATAAATATTTTATAGTTATTTTTCCTATTAAATGTCTTATCTTTTCATGTTCTTAATGGTAGTGTTTCAAAGATTGGAACTTTCAAATTTTATTAAGTTCAGCTTATCAAAATTTTTCTTTTATTATGCATTGAATAAAGTATATGATTCATTTCAGTATAGTTTTTTATATGATAAACAGTAAGTGTCGATGGTTACTTTATCTTATTTTATTTATTTATTTTTTTAAAAGATTTATTTATTTAATTTTGGGCGGGGGTCGGGTTGGGGAGGGAGGGGAGCGGGCGGACCACTTCTATTGGTCTTTCGTTTCTCTATTTTCATCCATCTTTGTTCTTTGGCTCCTGTGGGCCTCCCATCACGGTGGCATCTGTCGTTGCAGAGCACCGGCTCTGGGCGCATGTGTGCCAGAGCTCCGGCTCGGTAATTGGACACATGGGTCCAGCCGCTCCGCGGCACATGGGATCTTCCCAGGCCAGGGCTCGAACCGGCTCCCCTTGCACTGCAAGGCGGTGTCCCCACCCACTGGACCACCAGGGGAAGCCCTATCTTACTTTTTTGCTTATGGCTGTCTAATTGTTCAGCACAGTTTGCTTGGAACCACTACACTTTCTCCATTGAATTACTTTGATATTTTTTTTCAAAGTCAATTGACCATACACATGTTAGTCTACTTGAAAACTCTCTGTTTTATTCTATTGATCAATGCATATAATCTATTGCATTTTCTCAATTGTAACTTCAAGACAAGTTTTGAGGTCAACTAGTGTGTGTACTCAAACTTTGCCCTCTTTCAGAATTATTTTACCTATTTCAATTACTTCAAAAAGTTGCACAAGATTTTGATTCATATTCTCGAATTTTTAGATACATTTGGGAAGAATTCACATGTAAACATGTCTTCCAACCCATGGATACAGTATCTCTCTTCATCTCCTTAAATCTTTATCTTATCTAGATTTTGCAGTTTCTGGTGTAAATTTTTGCATGTATTTTGTTATCCTTAACTATTTCAGATATTTGACATTACTGTAAATGGTATTTTAAAATTTAAATTGCGAATAAATAATAGCTAGTATATAGACATGCATTTGAGTTTTGTGTAGTCACCTTGTGTTCTGTCAACTTTCTTTTTTTTATAGGTAAAAATATCATCTTCAAATAAAGACAGTTCTATTTATTTTCCATTCATTTGATTAGTTTTCTTTTTATATTGCACTGTTTTTTATTATACAATATCTATGTTATGTATAGTATACTTACATTTCCTTCAATTCATTGGATTAATTCAAACACATTTTGCTACTAAATATATTATAAACCTTATAATAAATGGCTAGCAGTTTACTTGCACACAGCACATTATTTTAAACTGATTAAAGATCAGAAATTAATCTAGGAAGATGGCACTGATAAATGCATATGCAGAGCAGCAATGGAGAAACAGATATAGAGAACAAACTTATGGTCATTGTGGGGAGGGAGGAGTGGATGATAAGTTTGGACAAAGTAACATGGAAACCTACACTACCACATGTAAAAGAGACAACCATTGTGAATAACGGTAAGACTAAGGGAACTTATTTGGGGCTACACAACAGCCTGGAGGGATGGGATGTGGAGGGACTGAGAGAAGGGTTCAGGTGGGAGGGGTCAAGGGTATACCTATGACTGGCTTGGATTTATGTATAACTGTAAACAGTTGTAAAAGTAAAATAAAAATAATTATATAAAAATTATTTTAAAATATAAGAAATTCTGTAAAAAATCATTTCTAGTGTTTTAATTTGTATTAATTCAGCTATTTCAAATTATATCTTAATTCTTTTGTCTAAAAATCTTAATTTTGGTATTACAAATCTACTTACAGTGGATTCTCTCTCAGATTTACTTTCATAAAATACTCTAATTTTTAAAGATTTTTTTTTTCTCATTGGGTATAAATATTTTGTTGTTGTTTTGTTTTCTTTAGGAACTTTTAAATATCACTCTATTATCTTCTGACTTGCATGGTTTCTGACAAGTATTCTTAGTTTTTGCCTTTACTCATCTTTGTATAATATTTCTTTCTTTTCTGCCTGCTTTCAAGTTTTCTGCGTGACCTTTGATTTGATTCTGCATGTGTGTGTGTTTATCCTGCTTTTTGGGTTCTCTGAGGTTTTTGGATCATTGATGTCTTCTTTTAGTTTTGGAAGATTCACAGCTTGTTATTTTTTCAAATACTTTTGGCCTATTTTCTCTCTCTTCTCCTGGAACTCTAATTTCTTATGCATTAGATCATTTGTTTTTGTACCAGAATTCTTCAGGTCCATTTCTCTTTTTCATCTGTGTTTTAGTTTGTTTAATTTCCATTGTTGCCTCTTTGTGCGATAATGTGTGTTCACTTAGTTGTACTCACATTTCTCATAAATCTTCCCAAGAAATTTTTTTATCTCTGATTTAGACAAATTTAGATGAATCTGTTTTAAAAACTGTAGCATTTCCATTCAACTTTTATTTTATAGTATTTAACTCTGCTGGAGCTCATCATGAAAGTTGTTCATCTTTTCTACTAAAACACATTTTCAGTTTTAATTATTGTTTTAATTCTCTTTTCAGTTTTAGAAAAAAAATTGTGAAAAAGTTAGTTTAAAACTTAACATTCAGAAAACAAAGATTGTGGCATCCAGTCCCATCACTTCATGGCAAATAGATGGGGAAAATGTGGGAAAAGTGTCAGATTTCATTTTCTTTGGCTCCAAAATCAACGTGGACCGTGACTGCAGCCATGAAATTAAAAGACACTTGCTTCTTGGAAGAATAGCTATGACAAACATAGACAGTGTATTAAAAAGCAGAGACACCACTTTACTGACAAATGTCTGTATAGTCAAAGCTATGGTTTTTCCAGTAGGCATGTATGGATATGAGAGTTGGACCATAAAGAAGGCTGATCACCAAAGAACTGATGCCTTTGAACTGTGGTGCTGGAGAAGATTCTTGCATCCCTTGGACAGCCAGGAGATCAAACCAGTCTTAAAGGAAATCAACCCTGAATATTCATTGAAAGGACTGATGCTGAAGCTGAAGCTCCAGTACTTTGGCCACCTGGTGTGTTTTCTGACTTGCATGGTTTCTGACAAGTATTCTTAGTTTTTGCCTTTACTCATCTTTGTATAATATTTCTTTCTTTTCTGCCTGCTTTCAAGTTTTCTGCGTGACCTTTGATTTGATTCTGCATGTGTGTGTGTTTATCCTGCTTTTTGGGTTCTCTGAGGTTTTTGGATCATTGATGTCTTCTTTTAGTTTTGGAAGATTCACAGCTTGTTATTTTTTCAAATACTTTTGGCCTATTTTCTCTCTCTTCTCCTGGAACTCTAATTTCTTATGCATTAGATCATTTGTTTTTGTACCAGAATTCTTCAGGTCCATTTCTCTTTTTCATCTGTGTTTTAGTTTGTTTAATTTCCATTGTTGCCTCTTTGTGCGATAATGTGTGTTCACTTAGTTGTACTCACATTTCTCATAAATCTTCCCAAGAAATTTTTTTATCTCTGATTTAGACAAATTTAGATGAATCTGTTTTAAAAACTGTAGCATTTCCATTCAACTTTTATTTTATAGTATTTAACTCTGCTGGAGCTCATCATGAAAGTTGTTCATCTTTTCTACTAAAACACATTTTCAGTTTTAATTATTGTTTTAATTCTCTTTTCAGTTTTAGAAAAAAAATTGTGAAAAAGTTAGTTTAAAACTTAACATTCAGAAAACAAAGATTGTGGCATCCAGTCCCATCACTTCATGGCAAATAGATGGGGAAAATGTGGGAAAAGTGTCAGATTTCATTTTCTTTGGCTCCAAAATCAACGTGGACCGTGACTGCAGCCATGAAATTAAAAGACACTTGCTTCTTGGAAGAATAGCTATGACAAACATAGACAGTGTATTAAAAAGCAGAGACACCACTTTACTGACAAATGTCTGTATAGTCAAAGCTATGGTTTTTCCAGTAGGCATGTATGGATATGAGAGTTGGACCATAAAGAAGGCTGATCACCAAAGAACTGATGCCTTTGAACTGTGGTGCTGGAGAAGATTCTTGCATCCCTTGGACAGCCAGGAGATCAAACCAGTCTTAAAGGAAATCAACCCTGAATATTCATTGAAAGGACTGATGCTGAAGCTGAAGCTCCAGTACTTTGGCCACCTGGTGTGAAAAGCTGACTCATTGGAAAAGACCCAGTGCTGGAAAAGACGGAGGACAAGAGGAGAAAGGGGTGACGTTGAATGACTGACCAATGGACATGAGTTTGAGCAAACTTGGGGAGATAGTGAAGGACAGTGAAGCCTAGGGTGTTGCGGTTCATGGGATTGCAGAGAGTTGGACATGATTTAGTGACTGAACTATAAACTATATTTATAACATAAAATTTTGTAGTGATAGGTATTTTAATGTCTTTGTCTTATAATTCCAACATCTATGTCATTACTGATCCTTCCTTTGGTACTTACTTGATCACTAGAAAGTGGGTAGCTTTTTCTGATTTTTTTAAAATTCACAATTGCATTGTATATAGAATTATTGTAGTGACTTAAATAAATATGATTTGATGTAGACAATCTTTTTTTTTTTAAGATTCTGTGTGACTTAATTCTATTAGTTCAGTAGTTGAGATTGGTTAGAGTTTGACTGTTCCTGTTTTTACCTAGAGTTCATCACAGGTTTCAAATTCCTGTGGTGAACTCTGTGTAAAAGATGAACTGAAGCATATTAAAAGCTTTCAGAGCTTCTTTGAGCAAAAATCAGTTAAAATTAGGGAGAGCCAACTCAGAAATAGTGAGCGCTCCACCTATAGGAGCTCCAGAGAGACCCTGATAGGGAAAAGGCAGAAGCAAAGCAGTGGTATTATTCATTGACTGTAGATGAAAGTCTAGTTGGCTGTTTGGGATTCATTGGATCTGATGGTCCAAAATCAACGTGGACCGTGACTGCAGCCATGAAATTAAAAGACACTTGCTTCTTGGAAGAATAGCTATGACAAACATAGACAGTGTATTAAAAAGCAGAGACACCACTTTACTGACAAATGTCTGTATAGTCAAAGCTATGGTTTTTCCAGTAGGCATGTATGGATATGAGAGTTGGACCATAAAGAAGGCTGATCACCAAAGAACTGATGCCTTTGAACTGTGGTGCTGGAGAAGATTCTTGCATCCCTTGGACAGCCAGGAGATCAAACCAGTCTTAAAGGAAATCAACCCTGAATATTCATTGAAAGGACTGATGCTGAAGCTGAAGCTCCAGTACTTTGGCCACCTGGTGTGAAAAGCTGACTCATTGGAAAAGACCCAGTGCTGGAAAAGACGGAGGACAAGAGGAGAAAGGGGTGACGTTGAATGACTGACCAATGGACATGAGTTTGAGCAAACTTGGGGAGATAGTGAAGGACAGTGAAGCCTAGGGTGTTGCGGTTCATGGGATTGCAGAGAGTTGGACATGATTTAGTGACTGAACTATAAACTATATTTATAACATAAAATTTTGTAGTGATAGGTATTTTAATGTCTTTGTCTTATAATTCCAACATCTATGTCATTACTGATCCTTCCTTTGGTACTTACTTGATCACTAGAAAGTGGGTAGCTTTTTCTGATTTTTTTAAAATTCACAATTGCATTGTATATAGAATTATTGTAGTGACTTAAATAAATATGATTTGATGTAGACAATCTTTTTTTTTTTAAGATTCTGTGTGACTTAATTCTATTAGTTCAGTAGTTGAGATTGGTTAGAGTTTGACTGTTCCTGTTTTTACCTAGAGTTCATCACAGGTTTCAAATTCCTGTGGTGAACTCTGTGTAAAAGATGAACTGAAGCATATTAAAAGCTTTCAGAGCTTCTTTGAGCAAAAATCAGTTAAAATTAGGGAGAGCCAACTCAGAAATAGTGAGCGCTCCACCTATAGGAGCTCCAGAGAGACCCTGATAGGGAAAAGGCAGAAGCAAAGCAGTGGTATTATTCATTGACTGTAGATGAAAGTCTAGTTGGCTGTTTGGGACTGCTTGCACTTAGGTTTTAATTTAATAATCTTGAGGAATTGAAGGACTTAGAATTTGGTTTGCTCAGGTAGTCATGGCTTTATAGTCACATTAGCCTAATGCCCTTGTTGTTAAATTAAAGCATCTGTTGCTACTACCTGACATTTATTGAGGGTCCTTTGGTGGCAGAAAGTTCTCTCATGGCTCTCTCTCTGTCCTGTTTTCTGTAGGTGGTTAAAACTAACCACACTGCTGAAGGGTCTCCCTTCTCACTGGTATGTAGGTCATTAGCTTTTGTTTTTGTTTTGTATTTAAATTGATTTCTTTATTTTAAAGATTTTACAGAGTTTTGTTCACAGACATGCACGTTCCCAGATCAGTCATATGCACATCCCTGGTCCCCTCCCCTCTCCCAGGCCCCCCATCCCACCCCTCCAGGCCATTGTACTAAGCCATTGTAAGTACTCCTATTCCCTTAGCGCAATGACATTAGCCATCTTTTTCACACATGAGAGTATAGGTTTCTATCTTACTCTCTCTATGCCTCCCATCCATTGTTCACTCCCCACAATGACCATATGTCTATTCTCTATCTGTTTTTCCATGGGTTCACTGTGTGTGTTATCATTACCCTTCTACTAGATTCCATATATATGTGTTAGTATACTGTACTTGTCTTTCTCTTTTTGACTTACTTCACTTTTTATAATAGGTTCTAGCTCCAACCACCTCATTAGGGCTGACTCTTCTGCATTTCTTTTAACAGGTGAGAAGTATTCCACTGTATATGTACCAGAGCTTTTGTACCTATTCATTCATTGATGGACATCTAGGTTGCTTCCATGTTCCAGCTATTGTATAGAGAGCTACAATGAACATTGGGGGTACAAGTGTCTCTTTCAGTTTTGATTTCATCAGGGTATAAATCTAAGAGTGAGATTGGCTGGGTCATAGTTAAATTGGAGCAAACTTAGTGAGCGCTCCACCTATAGGAGCTCCAGAGAGACCCTGATAGGGAAAAGGCAGAAGCAAAGCAGTGGTATTATTCATTGACTGTAGATGAAAGTCTAGTTGGCTGTTTGGGACTGCTTGCACTTAGGTTTTAATTTAATAATCTTGAGGAATTGAAGGACTTAGAATTTGGTTTGCTCAGGTAGTCATGGCTTTATAGTCACATTAGCCTAATGCCCTTGTTGTTAAATTAAAGCATCTGTTGCTACTACCTGACATTTATTGAGGGTCCTTTGGTGGCAGAAAGTTCTCTCATGGCTCTCTCTCTGTCCTGTTTTCTGTAGGTGGTTAAAACTAACCACACTGCTGAAGGGTCTCCCTTCTCACTGGTATGTAGGTCATTAGCTTTTGTTTTTGTTTTGTATTTAAATTGATTTCTTTATTTTAAAGATTTTACAGAGTTTTGTTCACAGACATGCACGTTCCCAGATCAGTCATATGCACATCCCTGGTCCCCTCCCCTCTCCCAGGCCCCCCATCCCACCCCTCCAGGCCATTGTACTAAGCCATTGTAAGTACTCCTATTCCCTTAGCGCAATGACATTAGCCATCTTTTTCACACATGAGAGTATAGGTTTCTATCTTACTCTCTCTATGCCTCCCATCCATTGTTCACTCCCCACAATGACCATATGTCTATTCTCTATCTGTTTTTCCATGGGTTCACTGTGTGTGTTATCATTACCCTTCTACTAGATTCCATATATATGTGTTAGTATACTGTACTTGTCTTTCTCTTTTTGACTTACTTCACTTTTTATAATAGGTTCTAGCTCCAACCACCTCATTAGGGCTGACTCTTCTGCATTTCTTTTAACAGGTGAGAAGTATTCCACTGTATATGTACCAGAGCTTTTGTACCTATTCATTCATTGATGGACATCTAGGTTGCTTCCATGTTCCAGCTATTGTATAGAGAGCTACAATGAACATTGGGGGTACAAGTGTCTCTTTCAGTTTTGATTTCATCAGGGTATAAATCTAAGAGTGAGATTGCTGGGTCATATGGTGCTTCTATTTTTAGTTTTTTAAGGAATCTCCATAGAGGCTGTATCAATTGACATTCCCACCAGCAATGCAAGAGGGTTCCCTTTTCTCCACACTCTTTTCAGTATTTATTGTCTGTACATTTGTTGATGCCGGCTATTCTGACGGGTGTGAGGTGATATCTCATTGTAGTTTTAATTTGCATTTCTCTAATAATAAGCGAAGTTGAGCATCGTTTCATGTGCTTTTGAGCCATCTGTATGTCCACTTTGGTGAGATGTCTATTTAGATCTTTTCCTCATTTTTTGATTGGGTTGTTTTTTTTTTTTTCCTGTGCTGAGTTGTCTGAGTTGCTTGTAGATTTTGGAGATTAATTCTTTGTCTGTTGTTTCATTTGCTATGATTTTCTCCCACTCTGTGGGCTGTCTGTTCAGCTTTTTTGTAATTTGTTTTGCTGTACAAAAGCTTTTAAGTTTCATTAGGTCCCACATGTTCATTTTTGTTTTTAGTTCCGCTATTTTAGTAGGTGGGTCAGAGAAGATCTTGCTTTGATTGATGTCCTTGAGGGTTTTGCCTATATTCTCCTCTAAGAGTTTTATGGTTTCTGGTCTTACATTTAAGTCTTTAATCCATCTTGAGTTGATCTTAGTGTATGGTGTCAGGGAATGCTCCAACTTCATTTGTTTGCATGTAGCTGTCCAATTTTCCCAGCCCCATTTGTTGAAGAGGCTGTCTTTGTCCAATTGTATATGTTCGCCTCCTTTGTCAAAAATAAGTTAACCATAGGTGCGTGGGTTTATCTCTGGGTTCTCGATCTTGTTCCATTGGTCTATAGTCCTGTTTTTGTGCCAGTACCATACTGTCTTGATGACTGTTGCTTTGTAGTAGAGTCTGAAGTTAGGGAGGCTGATTCCTCCAGCTCCACCTTTCTTTCTCAGGATTGCTTCGGCTATTTGAGGTCTTTTGTGCTTCCATATGAACTGTGTGATTCTTTGGTCTAGTTCTGTGAAGAATGTCATTGGTAGTTTGATAGGGATTGCATTGAATCTGTAGATGATCTTTGGTAGTATGGTCATTTTCACACTATTGATTCTTCCAACCCAGGAACATGGAATATCTCTCCACCTGTTTAAGTCTTCTTTAATTTCTTTCATGAGTGTCTTGTAATTTTCTGTGTACAATTCTTTTGTTTCTTTGGGTAGGTTTATTCCTAGATATTTGATTCTTTTGGTCGCAATGGTGAAGGGGACTGCCTCTTTGATTTCGTTTTCTGATTTTTCATTGTTTGTGTATAGGAATGCCAGTGATTTCTGTATATTGATTTTTTATCCCGTGACTTTGCTGAATTTGGTGATTAGCTCTAGTAGCTTTGTAATTGTGTCATTGGTGTTTTCCATATATGATACCATGTTGTCTGCAAAAAGACATGGTATTATATATGGTATTATATATGGTATTATATATGGAGAGCTTTATTTCTTCCTTTCCAATATGGATTCCTTTTCTTTGTTTCTCTTGTCCTATTGCTTTTGCTAGAACTTCCAGGACTATGTTGAATAATAGTGGTGAAAATGGACACCCCTGACTTGTTCCTGATCTTAGAAGAAATGCTTTCAGTTTTTCACCGTTGAGGATTATGTTCACTGTGGGCTTCTCATCTATGGCTTTCACTATGTTGAGATAGGTTCCTTCTATGTCCATTTTTTGAAGAGTTTTTATCATAAATGAATGTTGTTCTTTGTCGAAGGCTTTTTCTGCATCTATTGAGATGATCATGTGATTTTTGTCTCTCAGTTTGTTGATATGGTGTATCACATTGATTGATTTGCGGATGTTGAAGAATGCTTGCATGCCTGGGATGAACCAGACTTGATCATGATGTATGAGTTGTTTTTTTTTTTTTGATTTTTTTTTGGGGGGGGGGGAGGGGGGGTGGCGGGCAGGCCACCTCCATTGGTTTTTCATTTATCTATTTTTATGCATCTTTGTTCTTTGGCCCGTGTGGACCACCCATCGTGGTGGCCTCTGTTGTCGCAGAGCACCAGCTCTGGGCGCGTGCGATCCTGAGCTCTGGCTCTGTAACTGCACACATCGGTCCAGCCACTCCATGGCACGTGGTATCTTCCCAGGCCAGGGATCGAACTGGTGCCCCCTGCACTGCAAACCGGTGTTCTTACCCACTGGACCACCAGGGAAGCCTGATGTATGAGTTTTTTGATGTGTTGTTGAATTCTGTTTGCTAGGATTTTGTTGAGGATCTTGGCATCTAAGTTTATCAGTGAAGTTGGCCTATAATTTTCTTTTTTTGTGTTGTCTTTGCCTGGTTTTGGCATCAGGGTGATGGTGGCCTCATAGAATGTGTTTGGAAATGTTCCTTCCTGTGCAATTTTTTGGAAGAATTTTAGAAGGACAGGCATTAGCTCTTCTTGAAATGTTTGGTAGAATTCACCTGTGAAGCCATCTGGCCCTGGGCTTTTATTTTTGGGTAGATTTTCAATCACAAAGTCGATTTCTGAGCTTGTGATTGGATTGTTCAAAGTTTCTATTTCTTCCTGGTTCAGTCTTGGGAGATTAATCTTCCCCAAGAAACCGTCCATTTCTTCCAGGTAGTCCAGTTTGGTGCCATAGAGTTGTCCATAATAAGCTCTTATAATCCTTTGGATTTCTGCATTATCTGTTGTAATCTCTCCTTGTTCATTTTTAATTTTGTCGATCTAGTTCTTCTCTCTGTTTTTCTTCATGAGTCTGGCCAGTGACTTGTCAATTTTGTTTACCTTATCGAAGAACCAGCTTCTCGTTTTGTTTATCTTTACTATCGTTTCTTTCATTTCTTTCTCATTTCTTTTTGCTCTGATCTTTATGATTTCTCTTCTTCTGCTGACTTTGGGGTGTTTTTGTTCTTCTCTCTCCAGTTGTTTTAAGTGTAGGTTTAGGTCATCTGCTTGATATTTTCCTAGTTTCTTGAGGTAGGATTGTATTGCTATAAATTTCCCTCTTAGAACGACTTTTGCTCTATCCCATAGGTTTTGCACTGTCATGTGTTCATTGTCATTTTCGTCTAGGAACTTTTAAAATTCTCCTTTGATTTGCTCAGTAATCAGCTTGTTTTTTAGGTATGCATTGTTTAATCTCTATGTGTTTGTGTTTTTAGCAGTTTTGTTCCTGCAGTTGATCTCTAGTCTCATTGCATTGTGGTCAGTGAAGATGACTGATATAATTGCTGTTTTCTTGAATTTGCTGAGGTTTGATTTGTGGCCGAAGATGTGGTCTATCCTGGAGAATGTTCCATGAATACTTGAGAAGACAGTGTATTCTTCTGTTTTTGGATGGAAAGTCCTGAATATATCCATGAGGTCCATCTCTTCTAGTGTGGCATTTACGGCTTGTGCTTCTTTATTAATTTTCTGTTTGGATGATCTGTCCATTGGTGTGAGAGGAGTGTTAAATCTCCTACTATTACTGTGTTATTGTCGATGTCTTCCTTTATGTCTGAAATTATCTGTCTAGTGTATTGAGGTGCACCTGTATTGGGTGTATAGAAAATGTTATGCATAGATTCCCAAAAACCTGCTTCTTGAAATGTTTGGTAGAATTCACCTGTGAAGCCATCTGGCCCTGGGCTTTTATTTTTGGGTAGATTTTCAATCACAAAGTCGATTTCTGAGCTTGTGATTGGATTGTTCAAAGTTTCTATTTCTTCCTGGTTCAGTCTTGGGAGATTAATCTTCCCCAAGAAACCGTCCATTTCTTCCAGGTAGTCCAGTTTGGTGCCATAGAGTTGTCCATAATAAGCTCTTATAATCCTTTGGATTTCTGCATTATCTGTTGTAATCTCTCCTTGTTCATTTTTAATTTTGTCGATCTAGTTCTTCTCTCTGTTTTTCTTCATGAGTCTGGCCAGTGACTTGTCAATTTTGTTTACCTTATCGAAGAACCAGCTTCTCGTTTTGTTTATCTTTACTATCGTTTCTTTCATTTCTTTCTCATTTCTTTTTGCTCTGATCTTTATGATTTCTCTTCTTCTGCTGACTTTGGGGTGTTTTTGTTCTTCTCTCTCCAGTTGTTTTAAGTGTAGGTTTAGGTCATCTGCTTGATATTTTCCTAGTTTCTTGAGGTAGGATTGTATTGCTATAAATTTCCCTCTTAGAACGACTTTTGCTCTATCCCATAGGTTTTGCACTGTCATGTGTTCATTGTCATTTTCGTCTAGGAACTTTTAAAATTCTCCTTTGATTTGCTCAGTAATCAGCTTGTTTTTTAGGTATGCATTGTTTAATCTCTATGTGCTTGTATTTCTAGCGTTTTTTTTTTTGTTCCTGCAGTTGATCTCTAGTCTCATTGCATTGTGGTCAGTGAAGATGACTGATATAATTGCTGTTTTCTTGAATTTGCTGAGGTTTGATTTGTGGCCGAAGATGTGGTCTATCCTGGAGAATGTTCCATGAATACTTGAGAAGACAGTGTATTCTTCTGTTTTTGGATGGAAAGTCCTGAATATATCCATGAGGTCCATCTCTTCTAGTGTGGCATTTACGGCTTGTGCTTCTTTATTAATTTTCTGTTTGGATGATCTGTCCATTGGTGTGAGAGGAGTGTTAAATCTCCTACTATTACTGTGTTATTGTCGATGTCTTCCTTTATGTCTGAAATTATCTGTCTAGTGTATTGAGGTGCACCTGTATTGGGTGTATAGATATTTATGATTGTTATGTCATCCTCTCGGATAAATCCCTTAATCATGATGTAGTAACCTGCCTTATCTCTTAGAATCTTCTTTACTTTAAAGTCTATTTTGTCTGTTATGAGGATTGCTACTCCAGCTTTGTGATTTCCATTTGCATGGAATATCTTTTTCCATCCTCTCACTTTCAGTCTATGAGTGTCTCTAGGTCTGAAGTGAGTCTCTTGTTAACAGCATATATATGGGTGTTGCTTCTGAATCCATTCAGCCAGCTTTGTCTTTTGGTTGGAGCATTTAGCCCGTTTACATTCAAAGTAATTATTGATATGAATGTTCCTATTGTCATCTTCTTAGATATTTGGGGTTTTATTTGTAGGACTTCTCCTACTCTTGTCTTTATTCCTATATCAGGCCTTTGACACTTGTTGTAGGGCTGGTTTCGTGGTACAGAGTTCTTTTAACTTTTGTTTGTCCATGAAGCTTTTGACTTCTCCATCAATTCTGAATGTGATCCTTACTGGCTAAAGAATTCTTGATCGTAGGTTATGCTCTTTTAGCCCTTTAAATGTATCCTGCCATTCTCTTCTGGCCTGCAGGGTTTCTGTTGAAAGATCCGCAGTTAAATGTATGGGGTTTTCCTGTATATGGTGTCTGTTGTTTGCTCCTAGCTGCTTTAAGTATTCTGTCTTTATATTTAGTCTGTGTTAGCAGTTTTGTTCCTGCAGTTGATCTCTAGTCTCATTGCATTGTGGTCAGTGAAGATGACTGATATAATTGCTGTTTTCTTGAATTTGCTGAGGTTTGATTTGTGGCCGAAGATGTGGTCTATCCTGGAGAATGTTCCATGAATACTTGAGAAGACAGTGTATTCTTCTGTTTTTGGATGGAAAGTCCTGAATATATCCATGAGGTCCATCTCTTCTAGTGTGGCATTTACGGCTTGTGCTTCTTTATTAATTTTCTGTTTGGATGATCTGTCCATTGGTGTGAGAGGAGTGTTAAATCTCCTACTATTACTGTGTTATTGTCGATGTCTTCCTTTATGTCTGAAATTATCTGTCTAGTGTATTGAGGTGCACCTGTATTGGGTGTATAGATATTTATGATTGTTATGTCATCCTCTCGGATAAATCCCTTAATCATGATGTAGTAACCTGCCTTATCTCTTAGAATCTTCTTTACTTTAAAGTCTATTTTGTCTGTTATGAGGATTGCTACTCCAGCTTTGTGATTTCCATTTGCATGGAATATCTTTTTCCATCCTCTCACTTTCAGTCTATGAGTGTCTCTAGGTCTGAAGTGAGTCTCTTGTTAACAGCATATATATGGGTGTTGCTTCTGAATCCATTCAGCCAGCTTTGTCTTTTGGTTGGAGCATTTAGCCCGTTTACATTCAAAGTAATTATTGATATGAATGTTCCTATTGTCATCTTCTTAGATATTTGGGGTTTTATTTGTAGGACTTCTCCTACTCTTGTCTTTATTCCTATATCAGGCCTTTGACACTTGTTGTAGGGCTGGTTTCGTGGTACAGAGTTCTTTTAACTTTTGTTTGTCCATGAAGCTTTTGACTTCTCCATCAATTCTGAATGTGATCCTTACTGGCTAAAGAATTCTTGATCGTAGGTTATGCTCTTTTAGCCCTTTAAATGTATCCTGCCATTCTCTTCTGGCCTGCAGGGTTTCTGTTGAAAGATCCGCAGTTAAATGTATGGGGTTTTCCTGTATATGGTGTCTGTTGTTTGCTCCTAGCTGCTTTAAGTATTCTGTCTTTATATTTAGTCTGTGTTAGTTTGATTAGAATGTGCCTTGGTGTGTTTCTTTTGCAGTTTATCCTTTATGGAACTCCTTGTGCTTATTGGATTTGGTTGACTATTTCCTTTCCCATGCTAGGGAAGTTTTCAACTAAAACCTCTTCAAGAATTTTTTCACAGCCTTTCTTTCCCTCTTCTTCTTCTGGGACTTCTATAATTCTAATGTTGGTTCATTTGATATTCCCATAAGTCCCTAATGCTATCCTCAGTTCTTTTGATTCTTTGTGCTTTGTTCTGTTTTTCAGCATTTATTTCCAGCATTCTGTCTTCCAGCTCACTTATCCGTTCTTGCCTCTGATACTATACTGTTGCGACCTTCTATAGCATTTTTGAGTACAGTTGAGTTGGTTGTCTCTATTTGCTTATTTTTCATTTCTTGTGTGTCTCTTCTCAGTGCAGTAATTTCCTCTAATATTATTTTTTCAATGTTTTGGATCCTTGCTAGTATCACTCTTCTTAATTCTCTTTACGATAATTTTTCTATCTCATCTTCTGTCATTTGTAACTGTGTTTCTCTGATTTGTTCCTTCATTTGTGCAGTGTTTCTCTGTCTTTTCATTATTATGTTAATTTTTGTTTCTTTGTGTGTGTCTCTGTGATTGAGGTCTTTTCCCCCCAGGCTTTGTGGTTGAATTCTCACTTACTTTTGGTTTCTGTCCTTATAGAAGAGTTTGGTAGTTTGTGTTAGATGGTGTTAGGTCTTGTTTGCAGGTGGATAATCTCTAGTGTTGTGTGTTCTTTAATAATGTAGGGTCCTGGAGTCAGGGCTTCCACTCCGAGGATCGTTGGTTTGATCTCTGGCCGGGGAGTGTAGGATCTATGTCTGGTTTGCTGCTGTGTTCAGTGGTATTAGTTCAAATATAAGCATATGAGGTACAAAAGGTGCATCCCTGGTAGATGACACTCATAAATCATGCAAATATTTTCTAACATAATGGAACAATATACATACATACATCAATAACCACAATCCAACAGTCTTAAAGATTAAAAATGTGCCTTAGCTGCTTTAAGTATTCTGTCTTTATATTTAGTCTGTGTTAGTTTGATTAGAATGTGCCTTGGTGTGTTTCTTTTGCAGTTTATCCTTTATGGAACTCCTTGTGCTTATTGGATTTGGTTGACTATTTCCTTTCCCATGCTAGGGAAGTTTTCAACTAAAACCTCTTCAAGACTTTTTTCACAGCCTTTCTTTCCCTCTTCTTCTTCTGGGACTTCTATAATTCTAATGTTGGTTCATTTGATATTCCCATAAGTCCCTAATGCTATCCTCAGTTCTTTTGATTCTTTGTGCTTTGTTCTGTTTTTCAGCATTTATTTCCAGCATTCTGTCTTCCAGCTCACTTATCCGTTCTTGCCTCTGATACTATACTGTTGCGACCTTCTATAGCATTTTTGAGTACAGTTGAGTTGGTTGTCTCTATTTGCTTATTTTTCATTTCTTGTGTGTCTCTTCTCAGTGCAGTAATTTCCTCTAATATTATTTTTTCAATGTTTTGGATCCTTGCTAGTATCACTCTTCTTAATTCTCTTTACGATAATTTTTCTATCTCATCTTCTGTCATTTGTAACTGTGTTTCTCTGATTTGTTCCTTCATTTGTGCAGTGTTTCTCTGTCTTTTCATTATTATGTTAATTTTTGTTTCTTTGTGTGTGTCTCTGTGATTGAGGTCTTTTCCCCCCAGGCTTTGTGGTTGAATTCTCACTTACTTTTGGTTTCTGTCCTTATAGAAGAGTTTGGTAGTTTGTGTTAGATGGTGTTAGGTCTTGTTTGCAGGTGGATAATCTCTAGTGTTGTGTGTTCTTTAATAATGTAGGGTCCTGGAGTCAGGGCTTCCACTCCGAGGATCGTTGGTTTGATCTCTGGCCGGGGAGTGTAGGATCTATGTCTGGTTTGCTGCTGTGTTCAGTGGTATTAGTTCAAATATAAGCATATGAGGTACAAAAGGTGCATCCCTGGTAGATGACACTCATAAATCATGCAAATATTTTCTAACATAATGGAACAATATACATACATACACATCAATAACCACAATCCAACAGTCTTAAAGAGATAAAGCATAGGAAATTTTTCTGGCAGATGGCTCAATCAAAGTTGATACCTGACTATTAAGCTCCAAGTTAATTAATACACTTCCTGGAAAAACAGATCCAGAGCAAGGTCCCGGCTGAGAATATTACCATGGAAGCAGTTTTTAACTAAGACATACATTGGGGGTGAGAAGGAGGAAAGTGTATGGGTAATGAGAAGGGATAGATTCGTGTTGCAAGGATTTTGCAGGGTTAGGTAACAAAGATTAGTCTGTAGTAGAGTTTAGTACTGCTGGGAGAGAATAGTAGAGACAGTAAGATAGGAAATATTTATAGAGAGGATAGTAGTAGGTATAAAAAGATTTTACAGTAGAGCATAGAGAGAGGAAGTAGTGGTCAAAAAAAGAGAAAAATTTTAAAAAATTTTTAAAAATTAAATAGAAACGAAAAAAAGAGAGAAAATACAGTCCCTGTTTTTTACCTTCTCATCTCCGTGTGCACCTTCCACCTGTTTGCTCTTGATGTTGTCCCAGATTTCCCTAGTCTGTACTGGTGGGGATCAGGACGGTTGTTAATGTGTTAAGTTTCCGTGAGGGTCAGGTTCTTTTACAGTCAGGACCCTTGAAGAGCCGGTTGCTCTGGTTTCTATTTTGCTTTCAGCAAAACAAAGGCTCTGGCAGACAGCTCAGATGCTGACTGGGGCAGGCATGGAGGGCAGTTCCTAGTCCATCGGGCGAGGGCTGAGCCTCTGGGCCCCATGCTGGAGGGGACTCCCCGATTCTATTGCCTACCCCCTGGTAGCCTTCAATCCTTACTCTTCTCCCAGTTGTTTCTGCTGCAGCTCTCCTGCCAGCAGGACTGAGGCTTCTCGTCCCAGAGGCCTGGCTTCTTTGCTGCATCTCTGGGGCTGTGCAGGCTCGTTGGAGCTGCCGGCACTTGTGTGCTGCTGGATGTGGGACTAAGCCTTAAACGCAGGTGCGAGCTTCCCCGTCCGGCTCAAGCCGGGCGTCTGGATTGTGACTCGCTGGGGATTTCCCTGTTTCATTTCAAATGCCCCCACTAGCGTTATCTCAGCCTACCTGATGCCTGGAGTCCCTGTATTTTCCCAGTGGGATTCTCACACTGAGTGCTGCTTTTCGTGGTTCCAGTGCATTTCCTAGCAATCTCTCCGCCTGGTCCGGTGTCAGAGCTGGGATACGGGGTCAGAAAGCGATCAGCCAGAACTTTCCCGGAGCTCCCCTACTGGGGCCCCTTACCCCAGCTCAGTGTGAGAATTCTTAACTATTATCTGCTTAAAATTCAGTCTAACCTTCTCTCTCCATTATCTTCTTTGGAACATCAACTAAGCTTCAACTTTTTAATACTATCTTCCATATATTTTAATGCCTGAATTTGTTTCTCTCTCATTGTCTAAGTCTTTGTAATTTATTTAACTATGCTTGAATTGTACTTCCAGTTCAGTAATTTTTCCTTAGGCTTTATAAAATCTGCTATTTTGTTTGTCAAGATTATAATTTCATTAATTGTATTTTTAGGTCCTGGAAATATAAGTGGGTTGTTTTTTCTACTTTTCCTGATGTTTATTTGAGAGTATTCTTTCAACAAATTCTCCTATTATGCCAGGTACATTTTAGGTACTTGGGATATTTTAATGGAAAATAAAACCAGAAAGTAAACCAAGATATTGTCCATATGAAGCACAGTGGAACAAGTGTTAGTCAATGTGCCCTGGTGGCTCAGATGGTAAAGAATCTGCCTCTTATTCATGAGACCCAGGTTTGACCCCTGGATTGGGAAAATCCTCTGGAGAAGGGAATGGCAACCCATGCCAGTATTCTTGCCTGGGAAATCAGAGGAGGAGGACAGAGGAGCCTGGGGGGCTACAGTTCATGGGGTCACTTATTTCTCCATATGAAGCAGAATGGGACAGGACAAGGCAGGAAATAAACAATAGATATTTATTAATAAGTCCATTGGAGGCAAGAAGTGTTATGTAACAGAAAATGTAAAGTAAAACATGAGTATGATGTAGGATATTGGTAATGCTATGGTTGAAATGTGGTTATTGTTTCAAAAAGGGTGCTCATGGAAGATATCATTAAGAAGGTTGGACTCGCTGGGGATTTCCTGTTTCATTTCAAATGCCCCCACTAGCGTTATCTCAGCCTACCTGATGCCTGGAGTCCCTGTATTTTCCCAGTGGGATTCTCACACTGAGTGCTGCTTTCGTGGTTCCAGTGCATTTCCTAGCAATCTCTCCGCCTGGTCCGGTGTCAGAGCTGGGATACGGGGTCAGAAAGCGATCAGCCAGAACTTTCCCGGAGCTCCCCTACTGGGGCCCCTTACCCCAGCTCAGTGTGAGAATTCTTAACTATTATCTGCTTAAAATTCAGTCTAACCTTCTCTCTCCATTATCTTCTTTGGAACATCAACTAAGCTTCAACTTTTTAATACTATCTTCCATATATTTTAATGCCTGAATTTGTTTCTCTCTCATTGTCTAAGTCTTTGTAATTTATTTAACTATGCTTGAATTGTACTTCCAGTTCAGTAATTTTTCCTTAGGCTTTATAAAATCTGCTATTTTGTTTGTCAAGATTATAATTTCATTAATTGTATTTTTAGGTCCTGGAAATATAAGTGGGTTTTTTTTTCTACTTTTCCTGATGTTTATTTGAGAGTATTCTTTCAACAAATTCTCCTATTATGCCAGGTACATTTTAGGTACTTGGGATATTTTAATGGAAAATAAAACCAGAAAGTAAACCAAGATATTGTCCATATGAAGCACAGTGGAACAAGTGTTAGTCAATGTGCCCTGGTGGCTCAGATGGTAAAGAATCTGCCTCTTATTCATGAGACCCAGGTTTGACCCCTGGATTGGGAAAATCCTCTGGAGAAGGGAATGGCAACCCATGCCAGTATTCTTGCCTGGGAAATCAGAGGAGGAGGACAGAGGAGCCTGGGGGGCTACAGTTCATGGGGTCACTTATTTCTCCATATGAAGCAGAATGGGACAGGACAAGGCAGGAAATAAACAATAGATATTTATTAATAAGTCCATTGGAGGCAAGAAGTGTTATGTAACAGAAAATGTAAAGTAAAACATGAGTATGATGTAGGATATTGGTAATGCTATGGTTGAAATGTGGTTATTGTTTCAAAAAGGGTGCTCATGGAAGATATCATTAAGAAGGTGATGCTTGAATTAGATTCTAAGATGTGAGGAAGTGAAGGATGTGGATATTCAGGAGAAGAAAATTGTAAGTGGAAGTGTTAGCCAATTGAGTTACTAAAATGGGGCCGATGAAAGCAAGTAGGTGAGTCTGGCAGGAGCACACACATGAAGCAGAACTGGTGAGAGAGGTAAGAGTGATGAGAACATGAACAGCCTTTATGACATGATGATTACTTCAAGTTTATTCTGAAGTCTTCACAAACAGAGTAAGCCAAAAGTAGCTTTCCTATTGGAGAAGGAAATGGCAACCCATTCCAGTATTCTTGCCTGGAGAATCCCATGGATAGAGGAGCCTGGAGGGGTACAGTCTGTAGGGTCACAAAGAGTCAGACATGACTGTGTAACTTAGCAAGCAAGTCAGCAAGTTTTTCTATTTTTTACTTTATCTGATGGTTCTGACTTTTTTGTGGGAATCTACATTATGGTTACAGGCTTTGAGAAGGCCAAGGGCTTTGTCTTCTGGGTCTTGGACTTTTAATGTTCAATCCCATTGCTGTTGGGAATCAACAAGCACCACCAGGAAACACCTGATTAGAATTTCAGTTTCATACTCTGGTTTCTCTTTCCTCTTCATTTTTATCCCCAAGGAAGTCTCTTTATTTTTGTATCAGTTTAGCAATGCCTTTTAAAAAGTGTTTACTCCATTTTATTCTTCTTGTTATAAAGAGGGCTTTTAAGATATTTAATGTGCTATGTTAAAAGAAATGTAATCGTAGAAGTTATCTGAAATATTAAAAGGAAGTTAAAATGAAAGAAACACATTTTAAACATAAGAAACTGAAAAAAACATGATAGAGGCACAAACTTGTGAAATAAAATGCAGGTTATATATAGTTTATTGTTAAAATAAAAGAAACAAAATATTATATAAAGCTATAAAAGTATAATGCAGAAATATTGGAATAAATATGTAATAACATTAATGGAATTATATTTTAAGTATTAAAATTGGAAATAAAAAGTACTTAATCTAATTCCAGTATGGAAAGGAAACATGGTTCTAAGATAAAGTTATGATATTAATTTCATCTATAAACCTACCTAAATATTTCTTGAAAGCTTGTACTTTAAAGTCTCTATACTGGGGTTAAATTCCCTGAGTTTAAATCCTTGCCCATTCATATTTCTATCTGTTATGAACTTTAAAAAATAATTACTTTGTAGTTCAGTTTCTTAATAGGAAAAATATCATTATCAGCCTCATAATTTGTTTAGGAAAATGAAGGAGATAGTATGTAGAAAAGAAACAGCCCAATCAGTAGCTCTTAGTAAATGTTGCATATTGGTTTTATTAGTAATTAACTTTAAAAAATGAGAAAACAGTGGAATTTGGGTGGCAGAATTCAAGGATTCATGCTTCTTTTAGAGTTAGACACACTTGTATCAGATCTGAAACTGGAGCAGATAGCCAACTGGCTTTCTGCACTAATTTTCCAGTTTCAAGGGTTCTGTTGGTGGGTCCCTGAGGTTCAACAATAGTGGCAGGCAGGCCAATTGGGAAGGTTCTGTGGTGTGATACAATTTTCTCTTTAATTTTGCAGGACTGAAAAGATGGAGGATGTTATGAACTCCTTTGTTCCCTGTATTTCTGGCACTCTGTTGGTCTTGTTTACCTCTCTTCATCAAAGCAAGCAGGATAAGGGGTTTTTGCAGTTGTCCTTGTGTTGAAACACTTGTTTACTTAAAGTAGAACTTTAGATGTTCCTTGGCAAAGTATTCAAAAGGCACACACTGCAATGACCTCTCCTTGAACTAATGCTGCTTCTTGGTCAGCTGCGTTTGTTGATTTTTCCATTCATCACCTTGGGAAAGCATGTCTGTGGTCACTGGAATGTGATGCTGAACACTGTTTGTACCTAAATTTTTGGTACCCTTTTCTTCCCAATTAGTTATGCAAGTGAACCTTGATCTTTGTCCTCTCTTCAGGTCTTAATTCTATATATGTATTGAATCTACTTTCAGTACCTACTAGCTTGTTGATTTATTATAATTATTCTGTCTCAAAAGCAAATATTTACTCTAGCTTATTTTTCCACAGAATAGCAATATGGCCATTGAACAATGCTGTCAAGAAATTTTTTAAAGGCAAAATAACAAGTCTCTTTTAAGTTCACTTTACAGTTTGTTTCTGTTCCCCTCCATGCTAATCTGTGTGATTAAATGTAGCTGCACCTTACTACAGAAATCTTTTCTCTATGTAATTGTTAATGCAAACTAAGAATTAGCAAAAAGTAAAAGCAAAACTTTATAAAATATGAAACCTCACTATGAACAAGAAGCCAATAGTCCTAGGCTAACCAAGCTTTAAAATACACTAAGAGGAAAAAATTGAAGTTGGCCCTTTTGATAATAATTCTAATTGGAGGTGAACTGCTTCAATTTAAGCGAGTGCCTATATATTTTTTGTAAATAATATCATTCCTATGAGAATTTGCTACCATGTAGCTGTTAGTAGAAGGTATAGTTCACTGAAAATGGAGGTTTAATGTCTCTTTTATCTTGGGAGTTTCTCATTAAAAAGAAGCAAAACAAAACCCCCTTATCCCAGCCTGTGCTGTTTGCTGTGCTTAGTCATTCAGTGGTGTCCAAATCCTTGTGACCACATGGACTGCTAGTCTGGAGTCTACCAGGCTCCTCTGTCCATGGGGATTCTCCAGGCAAGAATACTGGGGTGAGCTTCCCTTCTCCATGGAATCTTCCCAACCCAAGTCTTGCACATTGTAAGTGGATTCTTTACTGTCTGAGCCATCAGGGAATCCCTATCCCAGCCTACTCCCCCGCCTCCCACCCCAAACCTCTCCTCTTTCCCTATCCAGGTGTCTCCCTAACTAGTCCTTGCTCTTCCCAGTGAAATGTATTGCCATGATTGGATACTTTTTCATTTCCATTTCCTCAATTTCTACATTTTTCTTTAATTCCAGTCTGGTTCCTTTCCCTGTCATTTCAGCAAAATAGCTCTTGCTGTGGCTAGTGACCATAGATCACTAATTCCTTGGACTATCTTTTCAGGTTTCATTTTTTGAGCTAGTGTATTACCTTCTTCTTGAGAGACTATTTGAACCTCCATGAAACTCTTAATTCTATATATGTATTGAATCTACTTTCAGTACCTACTAGCTTGTTGATTTATTATAATTATTCTGTCTCAAAAGCAAATATTTACTCTAGCTTATTTTTCCACAGAATAGCAATATGGCCATTGAACAATGCTGTCAAGAAATTTTTTAAAGGCAAAATAACAAGTCTCTTTTAAGTTCACTTTACAGTTTGTTTCTGTTCCCTCCATGCTAATCTGTGTGATTAAATGTAGCTGCACCTTACTACAGAAATCTTTTCTCTATGTAATTGTTAATGCAAACTAAGAATTAGAAAAAAGTAAAAGCAAAACTTTATAAAATATGAAACCTCACTATGAACAAGAAGCCAATAGTCCTAGGCTAACCAAGCTTTAAAATACACTAAGAGGAAAAAATTGAAGTTGGCCCTTTTGATAATAATTCTAATTGGAGGTGAACTGCTTCAATTTAAGCGAGTGCCTATATATTTTTTGTAAATAATATCATTCCTATGAGAATTTGCTACCATGTAGCTGTTAGTAGAAGGTATAGTTCACTGAAAATGGAGGTTTAATGTCTCTTTTATCTTGGGAGTTTCTCATTAAAAAGAAGCAAAACAAAACCCCCTTATCCCAGCCTGTGCTGTTTGCTGTGCTTAGTCATTCAGTGGTGTCCAAATCCTTGTGACCACATGGACTGCTAGTCTGGAGTCTACCAGGCTCCTCTGTCCATGGGGATTCTCCAGGCAAGAATACTGGGGTGAGCTTCCCTTCTCCATGGAATCTTCCCAACCCAAGTCTTGCACATTGTAAGTGGATTCTTTACTGTCTGAGCCATCAGGGAATCCCTATCCCAGCCTACTCCCCCGCCTCCCACCCCAAACCTCTCCTCTTTCCCTATCCAGGTGTCTCCCTAACTAGTCCTTGCTCTTCCCAGTGAAATGTATTGCCATGATTGGATACTTTTTCATTTCCATTTCCTCAATTTCTACATTTTTCTTTAATTCCAGTCTGGTTCCTTTCCCTGTCATTTCAGCAAAATAGCTCTTGCTGTGGCTAGTGACCATAGATCACTAATTCCTTGGACTATCTTTTCAGGTTTCATTTATGGAATCTCTCAGCAGCATTCAGCATTGCTGACTATTACCTTCTTCTTGAGAGACTATTTGAACCTCCATGACACCAAACTCTCTAGACTTTCCTCCTCCTCCTGGCCATCCCTTCCCTTCTATATTTCTTCTCTCTCTCTGATACTGATGCATCTTCTTCTAAGAGTAAATAACTCTACATTTGTCTTATCAGCCTAGATCTATTTTCTGAGCTCCAGACTTCCATATTCTGTGATGGTTCCTTGAAAGCTTCTCATAGATTTCTCAAACTCATTGTACTCAGAATACATTCATGGATCTTCTTTCCCTAACCCCAACCTGAATCTTTTCTATCAAACCCGATCTTGGTGAATGCCCCATATTCCATTTAGCAGCAGTAAGTCCAAAAACAATGATTCATTCATAACACCTCAATCTCCCTATATACTTTCTTTAATTTATTTGCAAGATCTTTTTATTTTACCTTGTAACTAACTCTCAAATCTGAGAAGATCTCCTATATCTCACTATTCTAAGATGCAATCATTTTTTCCTAAATGTTTACTGATGTATCTGTAGAAGTTCCTTCACTTAGTATCTTCAATTCCGTATTTACTCTGAAGCTGAACTAATATTTTATACATGTAAATTTTATCATAATAATCTCTTTCATACCAACAGGCAATCCTTCAACAAATCTTGGTACAAAGCTAAAAGTTACAAAAGTTGACCAAAAAGTACCCCTATCAGTCTGTCTGCTAGTGATTCTTCCAGTGTTACCTTCCATTTGTTCCTCTGCAAACCTTCTCTTACCTTGTACTTACTATCAAAACAAGAAACTGCTTAATATCTGATTCCCTCATCCCAAAAAGCATAGTTAATTCCTTGCCATGGAGAAGGACATGGCGAGCCACTCCAGTATTGTTGCCTGGAAAATCCCATGGATAGAGGAGCCTGGCAGTCTACCCAGTCATTGGGATGCAAATAGTTGGACACGACTGAAGTGACTGAGTGTACATGCAATTTCTTGCCAAGAGATAGGGAGTTGCATTTTCAAAGCACAGTACTTAAAGAAAATGCTAATCTTAAAAGGCTTTAAGGAAGAATGAGTTCTGGAAGTATTGGACTTTAGGAAGCATAATTGTTTGGGGATTGTCTGACTGTCACCTGTGGATGTGTGCTCTCTGAATGTGGCTGCAATTGACAGATTCTCTGAAGTGTAAGCTCTAGAAAGAGACTGTTGCTGATTGGCTTTCAGAAAAGTGTTCTTGTTGCTGATTGGTTGGTGTTCAGAGGCATTGTTTCTGAAATAAAGGTTTGATCACAGTTGGACTGAGGTAGATTTAATGTAAGTTCTTGTGGACTTCCCATGTGGCAGTAGTGAATGGTAAAGAGCTTTTCCCCACCCCTCTCCACTCTGCCACAATGCAGGAGACATAAGAGTCAGGAGTTTGATCCCTGGGTCAGGAAGATCCTCTGGAGGAGGGCGTGACAAGCCACTCCAATATTCTTGTCTGGAGAATCCCATGGTTAGAAGAGCCTGAAGGGTTACAGTCCATAGGGTCAGAAAGAGTTGGACACCAGTGAAGTGACTTACCACACTCACAAATACATACACTTTTGGTTAATAATTCATAGCTTGCAGCAATGACCTGAGAACAATCTTGAATTTGGAGGACAGAGAGTTTTTATTATTAGCATATGATTTTTCCTGCCCCATATCTATTGTATGTGATATTGTTACTTCTGGAAGTTTCTTCCTATTTACTCCTCAGTTCTCATTATAAACAAATTGCCTGAGACCTCAGGAGGCTTTTCCTTTAGAGTGATAGAATGACTGTCTGACCCTGCATCTGTCCAGTTGTTTTCTTTCCAAAAGGGAAAATTGAAGACTTGGAAAGTAACAGATCCAGGAGACTTCCCTGTACACCTCTTTGTCCTATGCTGTGTCACATGGCTTATTCTCTTGCTAAAAGGAAAGTTGGTGATTTAGATTGTTGACTTTTACATCCTCAATAATGAAGTCAGACAAAGGAGAAAGGGCTGGAAATAGAGACTGAGTCAGGTAACCTGCAGTGACTACTACATGAGACAAAGCAGATACTAGAGCAGGAGAAATTTCTTTTCATAGTAAGCTGAAGGACATTGGATTTTGTTCCTATAACTTCAATATTTAGGTATATTGCTGATGTGTGTGAGAGAGTGACTGATAACACTAATTTTGACATGGAGTAATCACAGGGAGAATTATTTTTTCCACTATGTCCCATAGATAAATCTTTAAAGTGATTCTTTCTATGGTGGAATGAAACAAAGATTGAAAACAAACAAAACTTAACCTAGAATATCAGACGGTCAAAAAAAAAAGCCTGTTATTTTATATAACTTAGAATCTTGGGAGCAGGATGAGAAAGTAGACAATCATTGAGAGTTTCAGTGTATAAGACATAGCTAGAAAAGCTTTGTAAATAACTTTTTAAACTCTCAAAATCAGTCTATGACATACGTACTGTTGTTTTTCTCTTATAAAGATGAATATACTCAGATATACTTAGATCATTTGCCAAAGTCACATAGCTAGTGGGAAGCCAAGATTTAAATCCAGTTGTATGACAGAGGTATCCACATTTACAGGAATAAAGAAAAAAATCTGTACTATGTCTAAGGGCGTGTGACCTCAAACAACTCCCAGAATTTCCCAACACCCAAGGTGGCATATAAACTTACCACACTCACAAATACATACACTTTTGGTTAATAATTCATAGCTTGCAGCAATGACCTGAGAACAATCTTGAATTTGGAGGACAGAGAGTTTTATTATTAGCATATGATTTTCCTGCCCCATATCTATTGTATGTGATATTGTTACTTCTGGAAGTTTCTTCCTATTTACTCCTCAGTTCTCATTATAAACAAATTGCCTGAGACCTCAGGAGGCTTTTCCTTTAGAGTGATAGAATGACTGTCTGACCCTGCATCTGTCCAGTTGTTTTCTTTCCAAAAGGGAAAATTGAAGACTTGGAAAGTAACAGATCCAGGAGACTTCCCTGTACACCTCTTTGTCCTATGCTGTGTCACATGGCTTATTCTCTTGCTAAAAGGAAAGTTGGTGATTTAGATTGTTGACTTTTACATCCTCAATAATGAAGTCAGACAAAGGAGAAAGGGCTGGAAATAGAGACTGAGTCAGGTAACCTGCAGTGACTACTACATGAGACAAAGCAGATACTAGAGCAGGAGAAATTTCTTTTCATAGTAAGCTGAAGGACATTGGATTTTGTTCCTATAACTTCAATATTTAGGTATATTGCTGATGTGTGTGAGAGAGTGACTGATAACACTAATTTTGACATGGAGTAATCACAGGGAGAATTATTTTTTCCACTATGTCCCATAGATAAATCTTTAAAGTGATTCTTTCTATGGTGGAATGAAACAAAGATTGAAAACAAACAAAACTTAACCTAGAATATCAGACGGTCAAAAAAAAAAGCCTGTTATTTTATATAACTTAGAATCTTGGGAGCAGGATGAGAAAGTAGACAATCATTGAGAGTTTCAGTGTATAAGACATAGCTAGAAAAGCTTTGTAAATAACTTTTTAAACTCTCAAAATCAGTCTATGACATACGTACTGTTGTTTTTCTCTTATAAAGATGAATATACTCAGATATACTTAGATCATTTGCCAAAGTCACATAGCTAGTGGGAAGCCAAGATTTAAATCCAGTTGTATGACAGAGGTATCCACATTTACAGGAATAAAGAAAAAAATCTGTACTATGTCTAAGGAGCGTGTGACCTCAAACAACTCCCCAGAATTTCCCAACACCCAAGGTGGCATATAAACTTCAGAAAGTCTGCTCTGTTGCTGTCAATGTCATAGAAAATAATTGGAAGAAAAGAGTCTCCAAGTACAATCTGAACGTAGTTTGAGGCAACACAACATTGATTATTGGGCGGATACCTGAGACACAGATGCAGACACAGATATTTTAGAGGATGCCCTACAGAGCTATAGGTAGGGTGATATACAGTTGATCCTTTGAACAAAGTGGGAGCTGGATGGGGGGCCCACTCTCCTCACAGTCAAAAATTCATGCATAATTTATATTGGACCCTCCCTTATGTGGTTCCTCTCTATCTGCAGTTATCCATTGGTGGGACAACAAAGTGTAATGTTTATCATGCGAAAAAGTCTGATTATAAGTGGGTTCCTGAAGTTCAAATGGTTGTTTAAGTTTCAACTGTAGATATCTAAGTATAAGATATTGCTGCTACAGCTTGATAGACAGTCCCTCCACTATGTCTACGCAATAGATATAACAGAAATGATAGGAGGAGGGAATACTGAAATGACTAAGATAATGCTTTTTAATAGTTAATACTTAAAGGATTTCTCATAATTGAATAGAGCATGAGTTTTCATATTGATAATGAAATTTATAAAAAATTAAGTTATTCAGTGGTTTTATCTAAATTTCAAATGGGCAAAATTTATAGTTCAAATGGTAAAGAACCTGCCTGCAGTGTAGGAGACCTGGGTTCAATCCCTTGGCCAGGAAGATCCCCTGGAGAAGGGCGTGGAAACTCACTCTGATATTCTTATTTGGAGAATTCCATGGACAGAGGAGCCTGGTAGGCTACCGTTCATGGGGTTGTAAAAAGCTGGACACAACTGAGACATTGACACTTCTTCACTTTAGTCAGATTTCAGTTTCTCAATAGCAACATGCCAACTCATGGCTACTATATTGGAAACATGGACACAGGGTGTTTCTGTCATTGTCCCATGACTCCGGACCACTCACTAGTATTTATTACATAATCTTGATATCTTGTCTCTGATCTTTTGTTCCTAATTTTCTCTTTAATTATGACAGTTTCTCCAATTCCTATTCCTTCCCTTTTTATTTTCAAACATGAATATTTTATTTATTTCTTATCATATGGAAAAAGTTTCTTTGGAAATATGGAACTCAGTTATGTCGTTTTTCTTATCACAAAGACACAAAACCTGTGCTACAAATAAATAAACTGAAACTCATGGAGATTATGAGTTTTTAACCTCAAAGAGGTTAAAAAGTAGTTAACTGAATCTTGCTTGCAGGCTCACTTTATTTTCACACAGTAATTCTAAGCTGATTGAATAAAGAAGGCATCATAACATATACTGTCAAGTGACTTATAGCTGTAAAATAATTGCTAATTAGTCATCAGTGGTAATTATCAGCTGTTGATTACATGAATGTATGTTCATTCAGTCACTTCGTCATGTTTGACACTTTCTGGCTCCCTGAACGGCGGCCTTCCACACTCCTCTATCTATGGGATTCTCCAGACAAGAATACTGGAGTGGGTTGCCATTTCCCCCTCCAGGGGATTTTCTCAACTCAGGAATCAAACCTGTGCCTCTAGCATCTCCTGCTTTGGCAGGAGGATTCCTTACCACCAAGCTGTCTGGAAAGCCATACTATTGATCATGCTTCTTTCTTATATCACTAGTTCTTAGGGTCGTGTTTGACCGTATTCTTAGCCCATATACTATAAATCTTGTTGAATGTAATTATATTGATGAAGTTCATGATAGTTGGAAAGATTTTCTAATAAATAATAAAGATGTCCTAGAAACTGATATTTCTCTGCTCAAGCTTTTGGCAATGTTACCATGGTAATTAAGTAACTTACTAGAAGCTCACAAAATATTCATATATGTTATTCAACTTAATCTACATAAAAAAGCATACTGTTTCCTAAATTAAAATAATTGCTTATAGGTAAGCTATTTTATATTTCATCTACTTTTGAGAAAAATGTTGTTAGTAACTGATCAGTAAGAGGATAAAAGATGTACTAACAGATTTTCCTTTTTTGTTTCAATTAAATTAATATACAAATGCTTATGGAAAGCATTCTCAATTGTATGGGAATAAACACAATTTCAAAAATAAGATTGACCATGTGGTTAGAAGTGAGGGTGTGGTTGCTCACTGCTCAAAAGTCAATGAAGAGGTAAGGTTGATGGATAAGAAAGCTTGCTTTATTTGGGGAGCTTGAAAAGTGGGGGAGGTGGGAGGATGGACTTCTGTCCAAAGTCTGACCCCCTGCTACTGAAAACAGGTGGGCAAGAACTTTTGTAGATGAAGGGATGGGACTAGCAGAAACAACACTGATAGATGAGTATTGGAATGGTTATGATAGTCCTCTTGAAATTAGTCTGATCACTGTCATCTTGAATGTTTTAAGTACTGTTACTCTTCAGTTCCAGGGTCAGTTTTTTCCCACTTTTTTTTTTCCCGTTCTTATCCCCAACATATAATTTGTCTTCTTTAGATAGTGTAATTTTTCCATTATCAGAATTCCCCCAACCCATTACATCACAGAATCAATTGTTGATTACATGAATGTATGTTCATTCAGTCACTTCGTCATGTTTGACACTTTCTGGCTCCCTGAACGGCGGCCTTCCACACTCCTCTATCTATGGGATTCTCCAGACAAGAATACTGGAGTGGGTTGCCATTTCCCCCTCCAGGGGATTTTCTCAACTCAGGAATCAAACCTGTGCCTCTAGCATCTCCTGCTTTGGCAGGAGGATTCCTTACCACCAAGCTGTCTGGAAAGCCATACTATTGATCATGCTTCTTTCTTATATCACTAGTTCTTAGGGTCGTGTTTGACCGTATTCTTAGCCCATATACTATAAATCTTGTTGAATGTAATTATATTGATGAAGTTCATGATAGTTGGAAAGATTTTCTAATAAATAATAAAGATGTCCTAGAAACTGATATTTCTCTGCTCAAGCTTTTGGCAATGTTACCATGGTAATTAAGTAACTTACTAGAAGCTCACAAAATATTCATATATGTTATTCAACTTAATCTACATAAAAAAGCATACTGTTTCCTAAATTAAAATAATTGCTTATAGGTAAGCTATTTTATATTTCATCTACTTTTGAGAAAAATGTTGTTAGTAACTGATCAGTAAGAGGATAAAAGATGTACTAACAGATTTTCCTTTTTTGTTTCAATTAAATTAATATACAAATGCTTATGGAAAGCATTCTCAATTGTATGGGAATAAACACAATTTCAAAAATAAGATTGACCATGTGGTTAGAAGTGAGGGTGTGGTTGCTCACTGCTCAAAAGTCAATGAAGAGGTAAGGTTGATGGATAAGAAAGCTTGCTTTATTTGGGGGGCTTGAAAAGTGGGGGAGGTGGGAGGATGGACTTCTGTCCAAAGTCTGACCCCCTGCTACTGAAAACAGGTGGGCAAGAACTTTTGTAGATGAAGGGATGGGACTAGCAGAAACAACACTGATAGATGAGTATTGGAATGGTTATGATAGTCCTCTTGAAATTAGTCTGATCACTGTCATCTTGAATGTTTTAAGTACTGTTACTCTTCAGTTCCAGGGTCAGTTTTTTCCCACTTTTTTTTTTCCCGTTCTTATCCCCAACATATAATTTGTCTTCTTTAGATAGTGTAATTTTTCCATTATCAGAATTCCCCCAACCCATTACATCACAAATGCAATTGTAAATGCATTATAAATCCATCTAAGTTGATAAAAAAAATCAAACACAGCAAATTAATTTGAAGGGAGGATAGGGTTGTTCCCACTTTGAGATAAGTATGTATTCATCCTCAGAATACAATGAATAGTCCTAGAGCAGCAACTAAAAGCCCTCGACTTTGCTTAGTGACTGAACTATTATTGTTTGGTCTCATTTGACTATTTTCCTTTGTTTACGCATTTTCTCACGTCTGTGATTAAACTTTTCTTGGCTAAAGTTTTTATACAGACAAAAGGTAGACTGAGAGCCATAGCATCCTGAACTTTTCAACATTAAGTGCATTTCAAAACATGATACACACTAGTCTATGTTTTCAATAAAACTTTATTCAAGATTGTATTCCATGCATTTTCCATTTAAGAATGTCATTATTGTTGTTGGTTTTTTTTTTTTTTTTTGGACACCTTGTCACCCTTGTCACTCTACTTAATTTCAGCTATACTTGGAAATTGCCAGAATGATACACTTCTTTTGACTGAAAAGGAAGCTTCTCCAATCTTTCTTCTCTATCCATCCATCTCTCTCACCTCTCACTTTAGGTTTAACCCAATAAAAAATGAAACAACCCCATTTTAGAGGTCTTCAAAGAAGAGTTTTCTCTTGTGCTTTATAAGACTATGATATTAAATTGTCACAAGATTTATTTTTGGCAAAAGAGGTAGCTTTACAAATGGAAGATATGGATTTGAGACCAACTTCGACCTTTATTACCTGTCTATATAATTCCATATACCTGTATATATACTTTCATATGTAACTGCCACATCATTGCAGAAAATGAGCAAAATTACACTGACATGGCTTTCCCACCAGATTGAAATGCAAATAACCTGCAAATTCTACATTAAGATTTTATTTTTTAAATAACATTTTGCAGTTTTAAAGAGGACTGAATTGTAATTATAACAGCAAATTACTTAGGTGGCTTTTAAAATTCTCAATAAAAATCCTTCTAAATATAAACCATTCTAATGGTTTGTATGCATTAGGCAAGATAAATTTGGCTTTATAAATATAAGTTTATTGTTCTTTAAGCCAGTAATAACAGTATCTAAGGGACCTAAATGGATCTCATCTCTGCAATTTACCATCAAGTACAAAAGCTGAAGTTTAGTGTGCTTCTTGTTATATTTGAGAGCCCTAACGTTTTTTGAAAGGACCAGGGTGATTGTCTTAATTATTTCTCTTTGAGTAACAGTACCTAATAAAACAATTCAGATTGTTACTCAGCTCAGTAGGAGAGAATAATGGAATCTCTAGAATCTTGATTTCCATTTGTTTACGCATTTTCTCACGTCTGTGATTAAACTTTTCTTGGCTAAAGTTTTTATACAGACAAAAGGTAGACTGAGAGCCATAGCATCCTGAACTTTTCAACATTAAGTGCATTTCAAAACATGATACACACTAGTCTATGTTTTCAATAAAACTTTATTCAAGATTGTATTCCATGCATTTTCCATTTAAGAATGTCATTATTGTTGTTGGTTTTTTTTTTTTTTTTTGGACACCTTGTCACCCTTGTCACTCTACTTAATTTCAGCTATACTTGGAAATTGCCAGAATGATACACTTCTTTTGACTGAAAAGGAAGCTTCTCCAATCTTTCTTCTCTATCCATCCATCTCTCTCACCTCTCACTTTAGGTTTAACCCAATAAAAAATGAAACAACCCCATTTTAGAGGTCTTCAAAGAAGAGTTTTCTCTTGTGCTTTATAAGACTATGATATTAAATTGTCACAAGATTTATTTTTGGCAAAAGAGGTAGCTTTACAAATGGAAGATATGGATTTGAGACCAACTTCGACCTTTATTACCTGTCTATATAATTCCATATACCTGTATATATACTTTCATATGTAACTGCCACATCATTGCAGAAAATGAGCAAAATTACACTGACATGGCTTTCCCACCAGATTGAAATGCAAATAACCTGCAAATTCTACATTAAGATTTTATTTTTTAAATAACATTTTGCAGTTTTAAAGAGGACTGAATTGTAATTATAACAGCAAATTACTTAGGTGGCTTTTAAAATTCTCAATAAAAATCCTTCTAAATATAAACCATTCTAATGGTTTGTATGCATTAGGCAAGATAAATTTGGCTTTATAAATATAAGTTTATTGTTCTTTAAGCCAGTAATAACAGTATCTAAGGGACCTAAATGGATCTCATCTCTGCAATTTACCATCAAGTACAAAAGCTGAAGTTTAGTGTGCTTCTTGTTATATTTGAGAGCCCTAACGTTTTTTGAAAGGACCAGGGTGATTGTCTTAATTATTTCTCTTTGAGTAACAGTACCTAATAAAACAATTCAGATTGTTACTCAGCTCAGTAGGAGAGAAAATAATAGGGTATCTTCACATCTTCTGCCTAGAAATTGTGTCCTCCATTACCTTGTTTCTTTCTATTTCATTGTGTGTGAAGACTAAAAAGCAAAACTCCACTCTTGGGGGAAGACTTACAAGGAAGGTAACCTGGTTTCGCCCTGCTTTTTTAGGACTCTTTGCAGCTTGGAAAAGCCCATTTCTCATTTAAAAAGAATCTATATGGTAATTTCAGTGTGGATTTGGATTCTCTTTGATCCCCAGGCATTGTCTGAAAACTTGAGGAAGGAGGAGAACGAATCAGATGGTGGCAGAGCTCATATGGCTGACTCAGGTTGTGAGGATGGCCCCCTTCTGACTGTGATGTTTCAGAGAAATCCCTTTGTGCATTCAGCAGGGAAAGAGGTCCTTTTAATTCTAAACAACAACAATGCAATCTTCCATTATCAACACCATATTATGGTGTTAAGCTCATTAGGAAAAAATCCAGAAGAATGGTAAAGTCTGTTTTTTTTTCCCCTCTCTTTTATACACGACTAGCTTTTGATTATTAGAAATGAAGAGGGCCATGTGCTTTTGAACCACAGTGAGAGATGTGGCTGAGGAGAGAATGTTTTGAAAATTTATTATACTAAATTCTATTAGTACATTAGAGAAGGGTCAGTGTGCCAGGATAAATTGTCTGTTTCCAAACTTGAAAGATCCCTTTTTCCAAACAATTCATTTCTGGTAGGGAATTTGTAAGAAGAGGACTGAATTGTAATTATAACAGCAAATTACTTAGGTGGCTTTTAAAATTCTCAATAAAAATCCTTCTAAATATAAACCATTCTAATGGTTTGTATGCATTAGGCAAGATAAATTTGGCTTTATAAATATAAGTTTATTGTTCTTTAAGCCAGTAATAACAGTATCTAAGGGACCTAAATGGATCTCATCTCTGCAATTTACCATCAAGTACAAAAGCTGAAGTTTAGTGTGCTTCTTGTTATATTTGAGAGCCCTAACGTTTTTTGAAAGGACCAGGGTGATTGTCTTAATTATTTCTCTTTGAGTAACAGTACCTAATAAAACAATTCAGATTGTTACTCAGCTCAGTAGGAGAGAAAATAATAGGGTATCTTCACATCTTCTGCCTAGAAATTGTGTCCTCCATTACCTTGTTTCTTTCTATTTCATTGTGTGTGAAGACTAAAAAGCAAAACTCCACTCTTGGGGGAAGACTTACAAGGAAGGTAACCTGGTTTCGCCCTGCTTTTTTAGGACTCTTTGCAGCTTGGAAAAGCCCATTTCTCATTTAAAAAGAATCTATATGGTAATTTCAGTGTGGATTTGGATTCTCTTTGATCCCCAGGCATTGTCTGAAAACTTGAGGAAGGAGGAGAACGAATCAGATGGTGGCAGAGCTCATATGGCTGACTCAGGTTGTGAGGAGGGCCCCCCTTCTGACTGTGATGTTTCAGAGAAATCCCTTTGTGCATTCAGCAGGGAAAGAGGTCCTTTTAATTCTAAACAACAACAATGCAATCTTCCATTATCAACACCATATTATGGTGTTAAGCTCATTAGGAAAAAATCCAGAAGAATGGTAAAGTCTGTTTTTTTTTCCCCTCTCTTTTTATACACGACTAGCTTTTGATTATTAGAAATGAAGAGGGGCCATGTGCTTTTGAACCACAGTGAGAGATGTGGCTGAGGAGAGAATGTTTTGAAAATTTATTATACTAAATTCTATTAGTACATTAGAGAAGGGTCAGTGTGCCAGGATAAATTGTCTGTTTCCAAACTTGAAAGATCCCTTTTTCCAAACAATTCATTTCTGGTAGGGAATTTGTAAGAAGGGGTCATGGAGAGAGAAAGCTTTTTTTCTAAGCTTTCAAAAGATATGTGTGTGTGTGAGTTTTTCTGAGTTAAAAATATACTATTTCCCTAGATATAAGATATCAAAAACTTCTCTTCATTATCTTTCAAGATTCCTTGTAGAGTGCATTTGCTTGTACTGCATAAGCTTAAGAATCAGAAATTCAATGAATCTGTCTGAATTACTGGTTTTAACATTTTCATTTTGTTCTTGAAATAGTTTATTTTAGAATTTTCTTTAGTTATAGGTAAATTGCTATGTTTTATAAATGGTAAATGGTATCTGTAACAACCTTAGTTGGATATATCAGATATACTTTTAGGACACATTTCTAGACTCTTTAAAAAATTTATTTATTATTATTATTATTATTATCATTTGACTATTCTGGGTTTTCACTGCTGCTGCAGGCTCCCCTCCAGTGACAGGGATTAGGGGCCACTCTTCATTTGAGGTAAGCAGGCTTCTTGTTGCGGTGACTTCTCTTATTGTGGAACTGAAGCTCTAGGGCACATGGGCTTCAGTAGTTACCGCACAGAGGCTCAACAGTTGTGGCTCTGAGGCTCTAGAGCACAGGCTCAACAGTTGCGGCTCATGGGCTTAGTTGCTCTGCGGCATGTGGGATCTTCCCGGATCAGGGAGCAAACTTGTGTCTCCTGCATTGGCAGGCAAGCTCTTTATCACTGAGCTACCAGGGAAGCCCCATTTCTAGACTTTTGATACATATTTCCAATAGACTTTTCCTAAATTTCATTTAGATTTCAGCTCCCACCACTAGTAATTAAATATCGACTTTTTAAGAATATACTCTGGTACTGAATATAAACCATTTTAGGTAATCAAGTTAATAACAGAGGACTGCCATCTAATTTTTGTCAATAATTACTTGATTGCATGCATGCTAATTCACTTCAGTCATACCTGACTCTGTGCAACTCTATGGACTGTAGCCTGCCTGGCTTCTCTGTCCATGCAATTCTCCAGGCAAGAATACTGAAGTAGATTGCCTTGCCCTACTCCAGCGGGACTTTCTGACCCAGGGTTAAAACACATCTCATGTCTCCTGCATTAGCAGATGTGTTCTTTGCCACTAATACTACCTGTGTGTTAGGTTGCTTCAGTCGTGCCTGACTTTTTGAGCTTCCATGAACTGTAGCCTGCTAGGCTCCTCTGTCCCTGGAATTCTCCAGGAAAGAATACTGGAGTGGATTTCCATACCCTCTTCCAAAGGATCTTCCCAACTCTGTGATTGAACTCACATCTCCTGCACTGGCAAATTCTTTACCTAGTCTATGGTATTTTGTTATGGCAGTCTAAGCCAACTGGGATACTCACTAATATTTTTTTGAATATGTAAATCCATACTCTACATGAAATTGATTTCTTATAATTTTTTACAGTTTAATATTTTTACTTATAGATAATTCTTTTCCAACTCACAAGTTGATAACTTTTTCTAAAAATATTCCTAGCCTTAACTTCTTGTTGCTCTTTGGCAACAAAGGGAGATGAGTGATATGGCTATTCAAATAACCATATAAATTTATATGTGATAACTAAATTACATTTTCTTAGGCATTTGTGGTAAGTTAAAATTGATTGTGTTGTGCTCACTTATTTATAAATTACTGTGTTCATGGTATAGATGATAATTAGGTAATTCAAATATCCATCAAGGCTGCACATAGAAGCATTTCTTAACAATTTACTGCTCACATACCACTTGATCTCTTGGAGACATAGGAAATATAATGTAAAAATTTGAGCAGTAGCTAAGTAGCTTAACCTTCTGATGAAGCCTGGCAGTTTTACCTGGATGAAAAAAAAGTTTTAAAAATGAGTATTATCTTTAAGTTAAGAGTATCTTTATTACTTTGGGGGAAAAGTGCTGGATTTATGGAATTCAAACAAAGTTAACCAGTTTTTTATTGTTAAAATGGTGGCAATGCATGAACATGTGTTCAGAACCTTTCCTGGGAATATCACAAAGACAATGAAAGAATAAAACATTCTTTCTAATAAAGCTGCCAAACTGAATCTGTAATGGCCTGTTTCCCCAAAAAGAGTTGGTCTACAGATGGAAAGGATGAGGCTCATTTGCAAAGAGAAATAGAAGTTATCCTTTGTGATTTTTTTCCCAGCTACTTAAACCAACTAATTTCCTTTTTAATTTCAAATGAATTGATTTAAATATTTTTATCTTTCCAAAAAAAAGGTCCTGGTGATTACATTATGTAAATATGAGTGTGAAAGTATTGTGCATGTTTTTCCCTTTACGTGGTGGTGTAGTAGCTAAATGCTGTCTGACTCTTGCAGCCCCATGCACTGTAGTCTATCAGGTTTCTCTGTCCATGGGATTCTCCAGGCATGAACACTGGAGTGGGTAGCCATTTCCTTCTCTAGGGAATCATCCCAATCCAGGAATCAAATCCAAGTCTCTTCATTACTGACAGATTCTTTTTTTTTTTTTTTAAAGATTTATCTATTTATTTATTTTTGGGGTGGGGTGAGGCGGGGTTGGTGAGGGGAAAGAAGGGGCGGGTGGGCCACTTCTATTGGGCTTTCACTTATCTATTTTCATCCAGCTTTGTTCTTTGGCCCGCGTGAGCCTCCTATTGTGGTGGCCTCTGTTGTCGCAGAGCACCGGCTCTGGGCGCATGCGCTCCAAAGCTCCGGCTCTGTGATTGGACACATTAGTCCAGCCTCTCCGCGGCACGTGGGATCTTCCCAGGCCAGGGATTGGACCGGCACCCCTTGCCCTGCAAGGCTGTGTCCTTACCCACTGGACCACCAGGGAAGCCCCCCACTCAAGTATTTTTGCCTGGAAAAGTTCATGGACAGAAGATCGTTGCAGGTTACATTCTATATACAGTGTCTCGAAGAGTCAGACACAACTGAAGTGACTTAACACACACAGCATATAACATCAAATGATATCCATTTTCAAATTACTTTCCAGATTTCACAGCCTTTTTTTTCATTTCAATAAAGCAATTACTTCTAATAATTTCAGTTTCTATCATCATGAATTTCCAGATTTTTATATATAAATTTGGAGTTTTTCTTTTTCTTTTTAATTCTTTATTGTAATTCCTGGGAATATCACAAAGACAATGAAAGAATAAAACATTCTTTCTAATAAAGCTGCCAAACTGAATCTGTAATGGCCTGTTTCCCCAAAAGAGTTGGTCTACAGATGGAAAGGATGAGGCTCATTTGCAAAGAGAAATAGAAGTTATCCTTTGTGATTTTTTCCCAGCTACTTAAACCAACTAATTTCCTTTTAATTTCAAATGAATTGATTTAAATATTTTTATCTTTCCAAAAAAAAGGTCCTGGTGATTACATTATGTAAATATGAGTGTGAAAGTATTGTGCATGTTTTTCCCTTTACGTGGTGGTGTAGTAGCTAAATGCTGTCTGACTCTTGCAGCCCCATGCACTGTAGTCTATCAGGTTTCTCTGTCCATGGGATTCTCCAGGCATGAACACTGGAGTGGGTAGCCATTTCCTTCTCTAGGGAATCATCCCAATCCAGGAATCAAATCCAAGTCTCTTCATTACTGACAGATTCTTTTTTTTTTTTTTTAAAGATTTATCTATTTATTTATTTTTGGGGTGGGGTGAGGCGGGGTTGGTGAGGGGAAAGAAGGGGCGGGTGGGCCACTTCTATTGGGCTTTCACTTATCTATTTTCATCCAGCTTTGTTCTTTGGCCCGCGTGAGCCTCCTATTGTGGTGGCCTCTGTTGTCGCAGAGCACCGGCTCTGGGCGCATGCGCTCCAAAGCTCCGGCTCTGTGATTGGACACATTAGTCCAGCCTCTCCGCGGCACGTGGGATCTTCCCAGGCCAGGGATTGGACCGGCACCCCTTGCCCTGCAAGGCTGTGTCCTTACCCACTGGACCACCAGGGAAGCCCCCCACTCAAGTATTTTTGCCTGGAAAAGTTCATGGACAGAAGATCGTTGCAGGTTACATTCTATATACAGTGTCTCGAAGAGTCAGACACAACTGAAGTGACTTAACACACACAGCATATAACATCAAATGATATCCATTTTCAAATTACTTTCCAGATTTCACAGCCTTTTTTTTCATTTCAATAAAGCAATTACTTCTAATAATTTCAGTTTCTATCATCATGAATTTCCAGATTTTTATATATAAATTTGGAGTTTTTTCTTTTTTCTTTTTTAATTCTTTATTGTAAAGGTTTTACAGAGTTTTGTTGTTCACAGACACGTATGTTCCCAGATCAGTCATATGCATTTCCCTGGTCCCCAGTCCCCCAGTTCCCCCCATCCCACCCCTCCGGACCATTGCCCCATGCCATTGTGAGCACTCCTATTCCCTTAGCACAATGACAATAGCTATCTTTTCCACACATGACAGTATAGGTTTCCATGTTACTCCCTCCATGCCTCCCCCTCCCGATTTCTTCCCCACAATGCCCCTATGTCTATGCTTTGTCTGTTTTTCCATGAGTTCACTGCATGTGTTATCAAGATCATCCTACTAGATTCCATATATGTGTGTTAGTATACTATACTTGTCTTTCTCTTTTTGACTTACTTGACTTTTGATGATAGGTTCTAGAGCCAGCCACTTCATTAGGACTGTCTTCTGCATTTTTTTTTAAAAGCTGAGTAGTATTCCATTGTATATATGTACCAGGGCTTCTGTATCCATTCATTTGTCGATGGACATCAAGGTTGCTTATGTTTTGGCTATTGTATAGAGAGCTGCAATGAACATTGGGGTACAGGTGCTTCTTTCAGTTTTGATTTCATCAGGATATAAGCCTAAGAGTGGGATTGCTGGGTCATAGGGTGCTTCTATTTTTAGTTTTTTAAGGAATCTCCATAGTGTTTTCCATAGAGGCTATATCAATTGACATTCCCACCAGCAATGCAAGAGGGTTCCCTTTTCTCGGCACCTTCTCCAGCATTTATTGTCTGCAGATTTTTTGAAGATGGCCATTCTGACGGGTGTCAGGTGACACCTCATTGTAGTTTTAATTTGCATTTCTCTTATAATAAGCGAGGTTGAGCATTGTTTCATGTGCTTTGGGGCCATCTGTATGTCGTCTTTGGAGAGGCGTCTCTTTAGATCTTTTTCCCATTTTTTGATTGGGTTGTTCGTTTTTCCCGTGCTGAGTTTTCTGAGTTGCTTGTGGATTTTGGAGATTAATTCTTTGTCTGTTGTTTCATTTGTTATGATTTTCTCCCACTCTGTGTGCTGTCTGTTCAGCTTTTTTGTAATTTGTTTTGCTGTACAAAAGCTTTTAAGTTTCATGAGGCCCCACGTGTTCATTTTTCTTTTCAGTTCTGCTATTTTAGTAGGTGGATCAGAGAAGATCTTGCTTTGATTTATGTCCTTGAGGGTTTTGCCTATATTCTCCTCTAAGAGTTTGATAGTTTCTGGTCTTCCATTTAGGTCTTTAATCCATTTGGAGTTGATCTTAGTGTATGGTGTCAGGGAATGCTCCAACTTCATTTGTTTGCATTTAACTGTCCAATTTTCCCAGCACCATTTGTTGAAGAGGCTGTCTTTGTCCCATTTTATAGTTTCGCCTTCTTTGTCAAAAATAAGTTAACCATAGGTGCGTGGGTTTATCTCTGGGTTCTCGATCTTGTTCCATTGGTCTATAGTCCTGTTTTTGTGCCAGTACCATACTGTCTTGATGCTTGTTGCTTTGTAGTAGAGCCTGAAGTTAGGGAGGCTGATTCCTCCAGTTCCGTTTTTCATTCTCAGGATTGCTTTGGCTATTCGAGGTCTTTTGTGTTTCCATATGAACTGTGCTATTCTTTTGTCTAGTTCTGTGAAAAATGTCAATGGAAGTTGAAAAGGTATTGCATTGAATCTGTAGATGATCTTTGGTAGTATGGTCATTTTCACACTATTGATTCTTCCGACCCAGGAACATGGAATATCTCTCCATTTATTTAAGTCTTCTTTAATGTCTCTCATGAGTGTTTTGTAATTTTCTGTGTACAATTCTTTTGTTTCTTTGGGTAGGTTTATTCCTATATATTTGATTCTTTTGGTTCCAATGGTGAAGGGAATTGCCTCTTTCAATATAGTCTAGTAAGTTTGCCTTAAAATTTATTGGATTTTGGGTCTATCCGAGTTTAATATTTATTTCTGTCCCTTTTTTCTTCTTTTTTCTTTCAAAGATCACTTATCTCTCACTGTGTCATTTCATCTGTTTGTGCTATTAATGCTCAAATTTTTGATTTGAGTTGTTTTAGATTCTTTGATGATGCATGACCCAAGTGGAAGTGTTGTGTTTTTTCTACATCATCATTCACATCTTTTAGTGGAGAAGAGGTAGAATTTATTAGCTAAATTGTTAGGTCTTTCATTTTCCATACAGCTGATATTTGGAAGTGTGTGTTGACTACATTATTTTAATCAGACATAGTTTAAGATTATTTAAGTCTATAAAGCTTAAAAAAGACTTGATTTTAAAAATCACAAAGGAATCATTTCATATAAATTGGTTCCTTGTTGCTTTTGAAGAAATGTCTCTCTGCTGGAGTAAAGTGATTTGTTTTGGATGAAAAAAATAACTGACTAAATTCTCATGCACTGTTTCTATCAATGTAAAGACTTGTTCTGATGCTTGTCTTTGTGCTGAAAAAAAAAAGAAAAAATAAATTCCTTGGCAAAAGTTAATGACTATCAAGGAAACCAGTGAATAAAAAACAAACAATAGGGGCTTCCCTGGTGGTCCAGTGGGTAAAGAGTCTGCCTTATGGTGCAAGGGGCACCAGTTCGATTCTTGGCCCGGAAGATCCCACATGCAGCGAAGCATCTGGACCAGTGTGACCAGTTGCGAGCTGGTGCTCTAGAGTGCAAGTGCCCAGAGCCAGAGCGCTGGAGCAAGAGGGGCCACTGTGGAAGGCTCACATAGACTGGAGAATAAAGATGGATGAAAATCAATGGATAAAAAAATCAAAGAGGCCAAAAAATTAAAAAAACAACAACAATAAAAACTAGAATATTCACTTTGATAGAAAATTGCATTAAATTGAATTTCACCCAGGAACATGGAATATCTCTCCATTTATTTAAGTCTTCTTTAATGTCTCTCATGAGTGTTTTGTAATTTTCTGTGTACAATTCTTTTGTTTCTTTGGGTAGGTTTATTCCTATATATTTGATTCTTTTGGTTCCAATGGTGAAGGGAATTGCCTCTTTCAATATAGTCTAGTAAGTTTGCCTTAAAATTTATTGGATTTTGGGTCTATCCGAGTTTAATATTTATTTCTGTCCCTTTTTTCTTCTTTTTCTTTCAAAGATCACTTATCTCTCACTGTGTCATTTCATCTGTTTGTGCTATTAATGCTCAAATTTTTGATTTGAGTTGTTTTAGATTCTTTGATGATGCATGACCCAAGTGGAAGTGTTGTGTTTTTTCTACATCATCATTCACATCTTTTAGTGGAGAAGAGGTAGAATTTATTAGCTAAATTGTTAGGTCTTTCATTTTCCATACAGCTGATATTTGGAAGTGTGTGTTGACTACATTATTTTAATCAGACATAGTTTAAGATTATTTAAGTCTATAAAGCTTAAAAAAGACTTGATTTTAAAAATCACAAAGGAATCATTTCATATAAATTGGTTCCTTGTTGCTTTTGAAGAAATGTCTCTCTGCTGGAGTAAAGTGATTTGTTTTGGATGAAAAAAATAACTGACTAAATTCTCATGCACTGTTTCTATCAATGTAAAGACTTGTTCTGATGCTTGTCTTTGTGCTGAAAAAAAAAAGAAAAAATAAATTCCTTGGCAAAAGTTAATGACTATCAAGGAAACCAGTGAATAAAAAACAAACAATAGGGGCTTCCCTGGTGGTCCAGTGGGTAAAGAGTCTGCCTTATGGTGCAAGGGGCACCAGTTCGATTCTTGGCCCGGAAGATCCCACATGCAGCGAAGCATCTGGACCAGTGTGACCAGTTGCGAGCTGGTGCTCTAGAGTGCAAGTGCCCAGAGCCAGAGCGCTGGAGCAAGAGGGGCCACTGTGGAAGGCTCACATAGACTGGAGAATAAAGATGGATGAAAATCAATGGATAAAAAAATCAAAGAGGCCAAAAAATTAAAAAAACAACAACAATAAAAACTAGAATATTCACTTTGATAGAAAATTGCATTAATTGAATTTAATTTTAAAAACTGGGTGGACAAAGAGGTGTTCAATAGAAACTTCGTCAAGCATATATTTCTGGTCCAATTTAAATGTTCGCATCCGCTAGATTGCTTTCACTTTCTAGTGAATCTGAATGCTAATATTCAGGCTTATCCTACAGCAGAAATATTTTCCTTAATAGAAGGGCTTCTGTTTTAAAGCAAGGAGAGTAACAGTCAAAACTGGATTCAAAATATATAGTAATGAACCATAATCCCAATGGCTTGTTAACAGACACAGTATGCTAGTGTCCTCATAATCTTAGTACTACCTAAAATTTCTTCTAAGAAATGAACAGTAAAACTGCTTTTATCTTATTTAAACATGTTAGTATTGAAGTTACTTAGAATTTAAAGATTTTATTGTTTTCCTGTTTGAATTTAAATATCTTTTATAGGAGAGGAATTTGAAAACTATTTACCACTGTAATTTAATGAGACATATGCAATTCATTTACTATTAACATATTTATCATGTTTTCTGAATGACAAAACTCAACTAATGGAAATTTAGCATTTTCATCACTTTTAGTGTAAAGAAGAATATTGGTTAAAGGAAAATTCCCACTGTTTCCTCTTTTTGGTTCTTAGATTACTTTATAATTGTGATTCATTATGGAGAATAATTGCAGGCTTCACTCTCCCTTCTCTTCTCTGAAACTTTTCCTTTTATATCTCCTCTTATTCTTTAACCTTTAACTCTTATTCATTATAGTTGGTTTTTTAAAGTGACTAAAATATTGAAGGAATTTAGTGTTTTCCTAAATTATGCACAGAATTGTAAAAGATAGTATAAAATTCAGACTTTGTATAGTGGATTTGTTCCAAATGTGTTAATATATGTTAACTACAATTAATACACATTAATATATGTGTATATGTCTGTGTATATATATGTATATATGGTTATAATTTTCAAAACTAATATAGTATTAAAACTGGGCTTTTAAAAAATATTTATTAATTAGTTGTAGCAGGTGGGATCTAGTTCCTTGATTAGAGTTTGAACTCAGGTTCCCTGCATTCAGAGTGAAGAGTCTTAGCTGCTGGACCGCCAGGGAAGTCCCCCAACTGGACTTTTTTGTCTATGGAAATTCTGTTTATTATCTTTACTTTCTGGATAATTCCCCATCTTTGTTATATTTCTCTATTCTCCAATGTCTATAAAGTTGTAAAAGATCATTTTTAATGATGAAGTGTATAAAGTAAATCTGATGCTATTTTTTCTTTTTTTTACTAACTTTCCATTCCTGGAAGAACTAAATTTAAATGTCCTTTTTCCTTTTTCTTGAAGTAAAAAAAATATCCTTATAACTAAAGTCCATTTTCATGGAATATCTATTTTCATTTTCTGAAATGGACTGTAAGGGAATATTCATCTTAGAAATTGTCCAAAGAAAAGTGAGAAAAGGAGAGGGCTATTGTAGTCATTTACCTGTAAACAAGTATACAAAAAAATCAAATAACCACTTTTTTTGTTGAAGCTTATATGACCACTACAGAACTTTGCTGAACTACAGCCAGATACTTCAAATAACGTATATAAACAGCATGAGACCGAACCTGAACTTGTCATTTTTAATTTCTATACTTGGGTCTCTATATCTTAGCATAGTCTCTTCTCACTAGCACACTGAGCTATGTAGTGGATATATCTGAATCAAAGCACAATTGCAAAAATGTCAAACATGATGAAAAAGAGAAAATCACTACAAAGGAGAATTCACCGCAGTAACTCTTTGCAGTTTCCAACATAGAGGCCTGGTAGCCTCATCAAAGATACAAGAGATGGAAAAGGCCCATTAGGTCATCAAACCTATCCCCTCACCAAAGAAAGAAAATGAATTCAAGCAACCCCATCTGCTGGCTTCAAACCAAATTCAGGATAGAAAGACTCTGCTGCTGCTCTTGATACATTATTTCATGACACTGGATGTCATTTATACAAAAACCTGAAATGAATTGTCTGCCCCCAGCATCCTGGAATCACAGAATAGACTTTGAGAACTGGAAGGTACCTTGGTCCAGCCTCCTCATTTTATAGAAGAGTACTCTGAGGGCCTGAGAGGTTAAATGACTACCTCAAAACCCCATAGCCACTCACAGCTGGATGAGCATCAAAACCAAAGGTTCCTTGATTAGAGTTTGAACTCAGGTTCCCTGCATTCAGAGTGAAGAGTCTTAGCTGCTGGACCGCCAGGGAAGTCCCCCAACTGGACTTTTTTGTCTATGGAAATTCTGTTTATTATCTTTACTTTCTGGATAATTCCCCATCTTTGTTATATTTCTCTATTCTCCAATGTCTATAAAGTTGTAAAAGATCATTTTTAATGATGAAGTGTATAAAGTAAATCTGATGCTATTTTTTCTTTTTTTTACTAACTTTCCATTCCTGGAAGAACTAAATTTAAATGTCCTTTTCCTTTTTCTTGAAGTAAAAAAAATATCCTTATAACTAAAGTCCATTTTCATGGAATATCTATTTTCATTTTCTGAAATGGACTGTAAGGGAATATTCATCTTAGAAATTGTCCAAAGAAAAGTGAGAAAAGGAGAGGGCTATTGTAGTCATTTACCTGTAAACAAGTATACAAAAAAATCAAATAACCACTTTTTTTGTTGAAGCTTATATGACCACTACAGAACTTTGCTGAACTACAGCCAGATACTTCAAATAACGTATATAAACAGCATGAGACCGAACCTGAACTTGTCATTTTTAATTTCTATACTTGGGTCTCTATATCTTAGCATAGTCTCTTCTCACTAGCACACTGAGCTATGTAGTGGATATATCTGAATCAAAGCACAATTGCAAAAATGTCAAACATGATGAAAAAGAGAAAATCACTACAAAGGAGAATTCACCGCAGTAACTCTTTGCAGTTTCCAACATAGAGGCCTGGTAGCCTCATCAAAGATACAAGAGATGGAAAAGGCCCATTAGGTCATCAAACCTATCCCCTCACCAAAGAAAGAAAATGAATTCAAGCAACCCCATCTGCTGGCTTCAAACCAAATTCAGGATAGAAAGACTCTGCTGCTGCTCTTGATACATTATTTCATGACACTGGATGTCATTTATACAAAAACCTGAAATGAATTGTCTGCCCCCAGCATCCTGGAATCACAGAATAGACTTTGAGAACTGGAAGGTACCTTGGTCCAGCCTCCTCATTTTATAGAAGAGTACTCTGAGGGCCTGAGAGGTTAAATGACTACCTCAAAACCACAAAGCCACTCACAGCTGGATGAGCATTAAAACCAAAGGTTCCAGAGATATCCAACCTACTTTTTCTAGCAAATAATTCTCTTTGGGAGGGGGTGAACCTTGATAAAAATCTATTCTATTCTACCTTCTACCTAACATATTTGGAGTTAACTTATTTCTTCTAATACTACCTTATACCTAACATATTTGGATTTGACTTATTTTTTCTAATGATCTTGTTTAAAAAATTTTACCTTTGAAATGGAAATCTAGGCTTTTCAAATCTAGATTTTCACTGTCAGAATGTAATTCCCACAGTTGATATTGACTCCCAAAGAGACTTTGATTTGTATACCAATTCTGTCTTCTGTGTTAGGTTTAAAGAAATCTATAGTGATATAATAGCTTCATTGGTTGACTATAAATGCAATGGAACTGAGAGTGATAGGTTGAAAAATATGCCTGTACATTATTTCTCCATCCCTCAAGCCACTGGGGTAGCTCTATTATAATACATTTTAGTATTTTACCAATGGAGAAGTGGGAACGATAGATGGCCTGGGAAGAGATTTGCCATTTGCTGGAGACTTTTGACCCAGGCTTATCTGAGAATAGAGTCCAAGGTCAGATGCCTGATGAATCAAGTCAGCTGAGCTAGAGGCAATCAAACTCAGAACCCAAGAAAGCTGATGCTTTCCTAGAGGACAGAACATGTGTGGCAATGCAAGCCCAACACTGCCAGCTCTTAATAATTTTCAAGAGAAGCTAGCACTTCTAATTTCTATGAGAAATTTCCTGATTTTCAAAACACTGTTCAGTTAAATAAAGCAACCCAGCAGGCCAGATATGGTCAACAGATGCCACATTATCATAGACATTTGTATATGTTAAATAATATTTCACACCATCCTAATGGCTTCCCTGGTGATTCAGGTGGTAAAGCATCTGGCTATAATGTAGGAGACACAGATTCAGTACCTGAAGAAGGGAATGGCTACCCATTGTAGTATTCTTGCCTGGAAAGGTCCATGGACACAGGAGCTTGGTGGGCTATAGTCAGTGGGATCACAAAGAGCAGATAATTCTGGTCTGTAGATAGCACTTTGAAAACCACAGGTAAAGAGAACTGGCATATTCCAAGGTGTAACATTTTTAGAGTCAATCAGACTGTTTTTGCATTGCCGATAAGCTGAAGAAAGGGAGCATAATGAGAATTATTGACTCAAAAAAAATACCTTTGTCAGACTCTGTACTCAATGAATTTAAGATAAACCCTCTTTTAAAAAATGACTTTTGAATGTATTTTATAGTATATTTATTGTTCTGGGTCTGTCTTCATGTTGTGTGGATCTGCAGTGAACGGAGACTACTTTTCATTGTGGTGCACAGGCTTTGGGTTGTGGTGGATTCTCCTATTTCAGAGTCTTGTCTCTAAGACACACAGTTGATATTGACTCCCAAAGAGACTTTGATTTGTATACCAATTCTGTCTTCTGTGTTAGGTTTAAAGAAATCTATAGTGATATAATAGCTTCATTGGTTGACTATAAATGCAATGGAACTGAGAGTGATAGGTTGAAAAATATGCCTGTACATTATTTCTCCATCCCTCAAGCCACTGGGGTAGCTCTATTATAATACATTTTAGTATTTTACCAATGGAGAAGTGGGAACGATAGATGGCCTGGGAAGAGATTTGCCATTTGCTGGAGACTTTTGACCCAGGCTTATCTGAGAATAGAGTCCAAGGTCAGATGCCTGATGAATCAAGTCAGCTGAGCTAGAGGCAATCAAACTCAGAACCCAAGAAAGCTGATGCTTTCCTAGAGGACAGAACATGTGTGGCAATGCAAGCCCAACACTGCCAGCTCTTAATAATTTTCAAGAGAAGCTAGCACTTCTAATTTCTATGAGAAATTTCCTGATTTTCAAAACACTGTTCAGTTAAATAAAGCAACCCAGCAGGCCAGATATGGTCAACAGATGCCACATTATCATAGACATTTGTATATGTTAAATAATATTTCACACCATCCTAATGGCTTCCCTGGTGATTCAGGTGGTAAAGCATCTGGCTATAATGTAGGAGACACAGATTCAGTACCTGAAGAAGGGAATGGCTACCCATTGTAGTATTCTTGCCTGGAAAGGTCCATGGACACAGGAGCTTGGTGGGCTATAGTCAGTGGGATCACAAAGAGCAGATAATTCTGGTCTGTAGATAGCACTTTGAAAACCACAGGTAAAGAGAACTGGCATATTCCAAGGTGTAACATTTTTAGAGTCAATCAGACTGTTTTTGCATTGCCGATAAGCTGAAGAAAGGGAGCATAATGAGAATTATTGACTCAAAAAAAATACCTTTGTCAGACTCTGTACTCAATGAATTTAAGATAAACCCTCTTTTAAAAAATGACTTTTGAATGTATTTTATAGTATATTTATTGTTCTGGGTCTGTCTTCATGTTGTGTGGATCTGCAGTGAACGGAGACTACTTTTCATTGTGGTGCACAGGCTTTGGGTTGTGGTGGATTCTCCTATTTCAGAGTCTTGTCTCTAAGACACACAGATTTCAGTAGTTATGGCTCCCAGGCTCTAGAGCACAGGCTCAATCGTTGTGGCACACAGGCTTAGTTGTTCCACAGTGTGTGGGATCTTCCAGGATCAGGGATCAAACCCATGTTTCAGGCAATGGCAGATGACTTTTTTACTACTGAGCTACCAGGGAAGCCAAAAATAAACTGTTTTTTGATAATTCTAATAGTAACTATAATTTCTATAATGCTTTCTTTGTACCAAATTGATCTATAAGCTCTGGAGTCACTCATCAAATCTTTGTAGAAAATCTTATTTTTATCACCCCCCATTTTATAGGTAAGGCAATTGAGGCATAGAAAAGCAAAGTTATTTGCTCTAACAACCACAAGCTAGGAAATAGTGGTGTTGAGATTTAAACTCAGGTAATACAGGTCCAAAGTCCATGCCCTTAATCACTGCACATGCTACCTCTCAGGATAATAAATGCTTTCTGTGACCATCTCAATCTGTCTTGGTTCGTTCTATGAGCTTCATCTCACGTCAACTCAGGAAGAATAGTATAAAGTAATATTTTCAGATGTCTTTATTAGATGTCTATTGTTTAGCACACTGAAATAAAAATTGTTGAATAAGTCTGGCAAGAGATTCTTAAAGCCACTTATATACAAGTGAATATCATCAGTCCCTGTTTTTCCACTGAGTTGACTGGAAATGTGTTTTGTGACTGGAAAATGAACATAGTTTATGTTACAATCAGCACAACCATGGTATAGTTTATTTTTGCAAAAAGCATTTTAGGAAAATAGAGTTTATCATCACATCAACATTCCCTATGGTAATTCTCATGAAATATGAGTTTATAATAGTGTAGGTTCTGCTCTTAACTGAAGTTTTAAGAGGCTCTGTAGGTATGTGTGCATATGTGTGTGTGTCTGTGTATTTGTACTTCTGTGTGTATGGTCTTACGGTTGTCTTTAAATCTCTCTTCATTTTTTTGTCTTTCTCAAATGTTTTCCTTTTTAATTCTTCCATAAATGTTACTAGAACCGTAAGCTTGTACAAGAAATAGACAAAAAACACTGCCTGGGTCTATTAGCCTATTTATTCAGTCACATGATTATTTTAGCATTGTTTGAAGCACTCTTTTGGAGCCAGACATAATCACATTCTACAGTTCCTCACCTTGTTAACTGACAGAGCACAATTCCTATTAGACAATTGATCCTGGGCAGATGAAGCCATTAAAAACAGTACTAATTAGCTAAAGAGGGAAGACAGTAATGCAGGCTGTCTCACTTCCTTTTATGCTTAAGGAATCTGATGTTCCAGACAAATAATAATTGATACGTAGTCTGCCTTAATTGTGGTTGTTAACAGCCAGTATTATAATGACATACTGACATTTTCTGTCTAGCCTATTGTATGTTTATTTAAGAACCCACGAACCACTGGGTAATCTTTTTAGTTAGGCTGAACCCTAAAAGAATACATTTTATAATGTTCCTGAAATCAAAACTCAACAGCTAGAAAGTTGTCTTGACTTTAGCATACATGTAGTAAATATCTGATCAAATTTCAATAAATATTCCTTTCAGTTTTAACATACAAGCTCCCACCAATACCTGGGTCACCTATTATATGATAAACTATTAATTTAATTGTCCCAAGAGTAGATAGAGACAATTGTTCCTTAGTGTGAAACTATGGGCAGAAGCACCCCACTACTGAACACAAATTTTCTTCTCTCAGAGACTGTTTTCTGCAAAATGCCTGCTTCTTTATCCTTTTTATAAAGTGTATACATAGAAAATGATGGTATTTGTATGCCACAATGGAGTTCAAAAGAGCAAGACGTCTGAGACAAGGGTAAATTGTCCAGGAGTTCTGACTCCGTTTGGTGCTTCAAGAGTGAGGGGATTTGGGCCTTGGGATCTTAGCACCTCTGCTGCATTTCCTCCTGTGACACACTGAGGCAAAGCTCTGAAATAGTGTTGTTAGGAATAATTGAAGTTGACAGAATCACAAAAATAATTTCCTTGACTTTAACAAAAGGGACAAATAAACAAACACACTTCTGCTCTAAGACTGTATCAAACTAAAAATCTCCTGCAAAGCAGAGGGAACTATGAGCAGGGTGAAGAGAACCTGCAGAATGGAAGAAAATATTTACAGATCATTTATCTGATATGGTGTCAGTTTCCAAAATATATAAGTAACTCACACAATTCAGTCATAAAAATCTAATAAACAGTCTAAAATAGGTTAAGACATTTCTCCAAATAAGGTTCCTCACCTTGTTAACTGACAGAGCACAATTCCTATTAGACAATTGATCCTGGGCAGATGAAGCCATTAAAAACAGTACTAATTAGCTAAAGAGGAAGACAGTAATGCAGGCTGTCTCACTTCCTTTTATGCTTAAGGAATCTGATGTTCCAGACAAATAATAATTGATACGTAGTCTGCCTTAATTGTGGTTGTTAACAGCCAGTATTATAATGACATACTGACATTTTCTGTCTAGCCTATTGTATGTTTATTTAAGAACCCACGAACCACTGGGTAATCTTTTTAGTTAGGCTGAACCCTAAAAGAATACATTTTATAATGTTCCTGAAATCAAAACTCAACAGCTAGAAAGTTGTCTTGACTTTAGCATACATGTAGTAAATATCTGATCAAATTTCAATAAATATTCCTTTCAGTTTTAACATACAAGCTCCCACCAATACCTGGGTCACCTATTATATGATAAACTATTAATTTAATTGTCCCAAGAGTAGATAGAGACAATTGTTCCTTAGTGTGAAACTATGGGCAGAAGCACCCCACTACTGAACACAAATTTTCTTCTCTCAGAGACTGTTTTCTGCAAAATGCCTGCTTCTTTACCCTTTTTTATAAAGTGTATACATAGAAAATGATGGTATTTGTATGCCACAATGGAGTTCAAAAGAGCAAGACGTCTGAGACAAGGGTAAATTGTCCAGGAGTTCTGACTCCGTTTGGTGCTTCAAGAGTGAGGGGATTTGGGCCTTGGGATCTTAGCACCTCTGCTGCATTTCCTCCTGTGACACACTGAGGCAAAGCTCTGAAATAGTGTTGTTAGGAATAATTGAAGTTGACAGAATCACAAAAATAATTTCCTTGACTTTAACAAAAGGGACAAATAAACAAACACACTTCTGCTCTAAGACTGTATCAAACTAAAAATCTCCTGCAAAGCAGAGGGAACTATGAGCAGGGTGAAGAGAACCTGCAGAATGGAAGAAAATATTTACAGATCATTTATCTGATATGGTGTCAGTTTCCAAAATATATAAGTAACTCACACAATTCAGTCATAAAAATCTAATAAACAGTCTAAAATAGGTTAAGAACTTGGGTAGATATTTCTCCAAATAAGGTACACAAATGAGTAACAGGTTCACCAATCATCAGGAAAATACAAATCAAAATCACGAGATATTACTTCACACTTGTCCAAATAGGTATTATTATTATTTTTTTTTATTCTTTATTTTAAAGGTTTTACAGAGTTTTGTTGTTCACAGACATGTATGTTCCCAGATCAGTCATATGCATATCCATGGTCCCCACCCGCCCAGATCCCCCCATCCCACCCCTCCAGACCTTCGCCCCAAGCCATTGTAAGCACTCCTATTCCCTTAGCACTATGACTCTAGCTATGTTTTCCACACATAACACTATAGGTTTCCTTGTTACTTCCTCCATGCTTCCCCCTCCCTATTTCTTCACCATGATGTCCCTATGTCTATGCTCTGTCTGTTTTTCCATGAGTTCCCTGCGTGTGATATCAAATAGGTATTATTAAAAAAATCAAAACCAAAACAAAAAAGCACCAAAAGACCAGGTAAGGATGTGGAGAAATTGGAACCCTTGTACCTCTTTGGTGGAAATGCAGATTTCCTGTGTTTTTACCTAATGGTCTCCTATTGTTCCAGGGTCCCATCAAACATACTGCTTTATATTTAGTAGTGAAGTTTCCTAGGCTCCTTTTGGCTGTGACATTTTCTCAGACTGTTTTGTTACCACTTTGACAGTTTTTTTAAAATTTATTTATTTATTTATTTATTTATTTTGGGCGGGGGTTGGGTTGGGGAGGGAGGGGAGCAGGCGAGCCACTTCTATATGTCTTTCACTTTTCTATTTTCATCCATCTTTGTTCTTTGGCTCCTGTGGGCCTCCCATCGCGGTGGTGTCTGTCGTTGCAGAGCTGGCTCTGAGTGCATGTGCTCCAGAGCTCGGCAGGTAATTGGACACTCAGTCCAGTCGCCCGCGACAAGTGGGAAAAATCTTCTGCTCTAAGACTGTATCAAACTAAAAATCTCCTGCAAAGCAGAGGGAACTATGAGCAGGGTGAAGAGAACCTGCAGAATGGAAGAAAATATTTACAGATCATTTATCTGATATGGTGTCAGTTTCCAAAATATATAAGTAACTCACACAATTCAGTCATAAAAATCTAATAAACAGTCTAAAATAGGTTAAGAACTTGGGTAGATATTTCTCCAAATAAGGTACACAAATGAGTAACAGGTTCACCAATCATCAGGAAAATACAAATCAAAATCACGAGATATTACTTCACACTTGTCCAAATAGGTATTATTATTATTTTTTTTTATTCTTTATTTTAAAGGTTTTACAGAGTTTTGTTGTTCACAGACATGTATGTTCCCAGATCAGTCATATGCATATCCATGGTCCCCACCCGCCCAGATCCCCCCATCCCACCCCTCCAGACCTTCGCCCCAAGCCATTGTAAGCACTCCTATTCCCTTAGCACTATGACTCTAGCTATGTTTTCCACACATAACACTATAGGTTTCCTTGTTACTTCCTCCATGCTTCCCCCTCCCTATTTCTTCACCATGATGTCCCTATGTCTATGCTCTGTCTGTTTTTCCATGAGTTCCCTGCGTGTGATATCAAATAGGTATTATTAAAAAAATCAAAACCAAAACAAAAAAGCACCAAAAGACCAGGTAAGGATGTGGAGAAATTGGAACCCTTGTACCTCTTTGGTGGAAATGCAGATTTCCTGTGTTTTTACCTAATGGTCTCCTATTGTTCCAGGGTCCCATCAAACATACTGCTTTATATTTAGTAGTGAAGTTTCCTAGGCTCCTTTTGGCTGTGACATTTTCTCAGACTGTTTTGTTACCACTTTGACAGTTTTTTTAAAATTTATTTATTTATTTATTTATTTATTTTGGGCGGGGGTTGGGTTGGGGAGGGAGGGGAGCAGGCGAGCCACTTCTATATGTCTTTCACTTTTCTATTTTCATCCATCTTTGTTCTTTGGCTCCTGTGGGCCTCCCATCGCGGTGGTGTCTGTCGTTGCAGAGCGCTGGCTCTGAGTGCATGTGCTCCAGAGCTCCGGCTAGGTAATTGGACACATCAGTCCAGTCGCTCCGCGACAAGTGGGATCTTCCCAGGCCAGAGATCGAACTGACGCCCCTTGCACTGCAAGACGGTGTCCTTACCCACTGGACCACCAGGGGAAGCCCACTTTGACAGTTTTGAGGAGTACAGGTCAGGTATTTTGTAGAATGTCCCTCAGTTAGGATTTATATCATGGTTGTCTTGTGATTAGACTAGAGATAGGATTTTGGAAAAGGAAGATCATAGTGGCAAAATCTATTTTCATTAATTATGCCAAGGTAAGAGCTTCCCTGGTAGCTCAGTGGTGAAGAGTTTGCCTGCCAATGGAAGAGACATGGGTTCAATCCCTGATTCGGGAAGATACCACATGCTGTGGAGCAACTAAGTCCATGAGCCACACCTATTGAGCCTGTGCTCTAGAACCTCAGTGTTGCAACTACTGAGCCCATGTGCCACCACTATTGAAGCCCATGGGCCCTAGAGCTTGAGTTTTACAACAAAAGTCACCACAATAAGAAGCCTGCTCACCTCAACTAGGGAGCAGTCTCCACTCCATGCAACTAGAGAAGAGCCTTTGACAGCAGTGAAAACCCAGAATAGCCAAAAATAAAGAGATAACTAAAATTAAAAAAAAAAGTATGTCAAGGGTAGTATGGTTCCATAGCCTAATTTTACCCTAGCATGAGTTTCTTCCCCTTCCCCACAACCAAGCAACTCTGACACTAGCTGGGTATCCTACAATTCAATTCTGACCCTCTCTACCTGGAGAGAACTTCAAATTCCATAGGGGAAGGGCTCAGTCTTGGAAGATTGCCTCCATTTCATATGCCAGTCATAAGTCCAGATTATTACCTGTGCATCTGAGAAACTAGGTTTTAATTAGAAGTTCCTAGAACCCCCTTCTTGAGAGCACTTAATTTGCTAGAGAAGCTCATAGAATTTAGGAAACCAGTTTTCTCACTAGATAAGCAGTTTGTTATACAAGAATATTAAGGGATATAGGCCAATAGCCAGCTAAAGGGAACACAGAGCAAGATTCTGAAAAAAACAAACAAATAAACAAACAAACAAACAAAAACAAAAAAAGCCTCTGTTCTTGTTGTGTTTGCAATGTCACACATAGAAGTACTCTCATTCACTAAACCTCACACTTTTGGGGGCTTATAAAGGCCTCATTGAGTAGGCATGATTGATTAAGTCATTGAGAATTAGTGATTGAACTCAATCTCCAGTTTCTCATCCCTCCCCACAGGTCTAGAGGTAAGCCTCAAAATTCCAACCCTCTAATCACTGGACTGGTTCCATGGACAACTAGCACCTCCCATCCCCCTTCTTAGGTGGCCTAAAATGTATCTAAAAACGAAAAACACCTTTATGGCTCTCAGTGCTTTGGAAGTTCTAAGGAACTTTTTTGGCAAAATTGGGGACAAAGACCAAATATATGTTCCTTATTAAAAATCACAATGTTACAGGTATACGGTATCAACATGACTTGTCACAGTTGATGTTAACTTTGATCACTTGGCTGGGATAGTGTTTGTCAGATTGTTCCACTATAAAGTTATTATTTTTTCCTATACTCTTTGAAAGGTAGTTATTATGCACAACCAACAGTAGAAAATGGGGAGAGGTACAATATCTCCTTGAGGGAGGGGTATCTACCTAAAAGATTTGGACTTTGTTTATTTTTCCCCATTTCTTTAATTATTTCATAATATTTTGTTTCAGTATGGTTCAGTACTGTATACTTTGGGTTTTAATTTGAAGTAAGTGAAGTGAAATTTGCAGACTTATGTTCCATGAACTGTAGTCCACCAGCCTCCTCTATCCATGAAATTCGTTATTTCCTTTACCCTAGCATGAGTTTCTTCCCTTCCCACAACCAAGCAACTCTGACACTAGCTGGGTATCCTACAATTCAATTCTGACCCTCTCTACCTGGAGAGAACTTCAAATTCCATAGGGGAAGGGCTCAGTCTTGGAAGATTGCCTCCATTTCATATGCCAGTCATAAGTCCAGATTATTACCTGTGCATCTGAGAAACTAGGTTTTAATTAGAAGTTCCTAGAACCCCCTTCTTGAGAGCACTTAATTTGCTAGAGAAGCTCATAGAATTTAGGAAACCAGTTTTCTCACTAGATAAGCAGTTTGTTATACAAGAATATTAAGGGATATAGGCCAATAGCCAGCTAAAGGGAACACAGAGCAAGATCCGGAAAAAAACAAACAAATAAACAAACAAACAAACAAAAACAAAAAAAGCCTCTGTTCTTGTTGTGTTTGCAATGTCACACATAGAAGTACTCTCATTCACTAAACCTCACACTTTTGGGGGCTTATAAAGGCCTCATTGAGTAGGCATGATTGATTAAGTCATTGAGAATTAGTGATTGAACTCAATCTCCAGTTTCTCATCCCTCCCCACAGGTCTAGAGGTAAGCCTCAAAATTCCAACCCTCTAATCACTGGACTGGTTCCATGGACAACTAGCACCTCCCATCCCCCTTCTTAGGTGGCCTAAAATGTATCTAAAAACGAAAAACACCTTTATGGCTCTCAGTGCTTTGGAAGTTCTAAGGAACTTTTTTGGCAAAATTGGGGACAAAGACCAAATATATGTTCCTTATTAAAAATCACAATGTTACAGGTATACGGTATCAACATGACTTGTCACAGTTGATGTTAACTTTGATCACTTGGCTGGGATAGTGTTTGTCAGATTGTTCCACTATAAAGTTATTATTTTTTTCCCTATACTCTTTGAAAGGTAGTTATTATGCACAACCAACAGTAGAAAATGGGGAGAGGTACAATATCTCCTTGAGGGAGGGGTATCTACCTAAAAGATTTGGACTTTGTTTATTTTTCCCCATTTCTTTAATTATTTCATAATATTTTGTTTCAGTATGGTTCAGTACTGTATACTTTGGGTTTTAATCTGAAGTAAGTGAAGTGAAATCAGCTTAGTCATGTCCAAGTCTTTATGATTCCATGAACTGTAGTCCACCAGCCTCCTCTATCCATGAAATTCTCTAGGCAAGAATACTGGGGTGGGTAGCCATTCCCTTTTAATCTAATACTACTTTATTCTCTTGCTCAAATTGTTTCAACTTTGGCTACCACAAGTTCTTTCATTTATTTTCTTTGTCCCTTTAGCATACTCCAGTGTTGTGCTTTTTTCCATTTGCTTTCTTAATTTCTGGAACTAAGGGATACCCTAGTCTTATGTTGCATATTTCCCACCCAAGTCTTAAAATAAATCATTTTTTCCAGAGGCCTTGGTATGTTTTATTGGACAGTGGCATTAGAAACAAAGATCCAAAGATGAGATATGTTCTTTGTGGTAGCGTATCATTTCCTTTAGGCCCTCTCAACTGACAGAGTGAAGAAATACATTTGTGTATACTAATCTGGTCTTATGCACATGCCTATAAACATTTCTGTATGTAACCAAGTGTCTGTATTAAGATAAACATGTGTTCAATCCTGATGTCTCTATTAATACAATGCATTAAGTGGTACAATTTTTACACCATCATATAAGATCAAACCATTCCTGAAAATGTTAATAAAATCAGAGTGCAGAGATAGCTAGTTCTCAGCTCATGAATTCCACTTGCAATAATGGTTCTAGTTGATCACTTCTTGAATATGCTTCAGTGCAGAAAGCCATCTTTTCTCCTAGGAAAATACTTGAGTTTATAATCTTGGATTTCCAGGTTACCTCAGTGAGCCTCCATCATTTTATGTTCCATTTACATAAAAGTTTCTTAAGAGACCAGTCATAACCACTCTGTATCATTCCATTCCTGAGATCACTCTTAATCATATACCTTAGATGTCACCAACCGCACATAGTAAATTCACTTTTGTTACAGGTATACGGTATCAACATGACTTGTCACAGTTGATGTTAACTTTGATCACTTGGCTGGGATAGTGTTTGTCAGATTGTTCCACTATAAAGTTATTATTTTTTCCTATACTCTTTGAAAGGTAGTTATTATGCACAACCAACAGTAGAAAATGGGAGAGGTACAATATCTCCTTGAGGGAGGGTATCTACCTAAAGATTTGGACTTTGTTTATTTTTCCCCATTTCTTTAATTATTTCATAATATTTTGTTTCAGTATGGTTCAGTACTGTATACTTTGGGTTTTAATCTGAAGTAAGTGAAGTGAAATCAGCTTAGTCATGTCCAAGTCTTTATGATTCCATGAACTGTAGTCCACCAGCCTCCTCTATCCATGAAATTCTCTAGGCAAGAATACTGGGGTGGGTAGCCATTCCCTTTTAATCTAATACTACTTTATTCTCTTGCTCAAATTGTTTCAACTTTGGCTACCACAAGTTCTTTCATTTATTTTCTTTGTCCCTTTAGCATACTCCAGTGTTGTGCTTTTTTTTTCCATTTGCTTTCTTAATTTCTGGAACTAAGGGATACCCTAGTCTTATGTTGCATATTTCCCACCCAAGTCTTAAAATAAATCATTTTTTCCAGAGGCCTTGGTATGTTTTATTGGACAGTGGCATTAGAAACAAAGATCCAAAGATGAGATATGTTCTTTGTGGTAGCGTATCATTTCCTTTAGGCCCTCTCAACTGACAGAGTGAAGAAATACATTTGTGTATACTAATCTGGTCTTATGCACATGCCTATAAACATTTCTGTATGTAACCAAGTGTCTGTATTAAGATAAACATGTGTTCAATCCTGATGTCTCTATTAATACAATGCATTAAGTGGTACAATTTTTACACCATCATATAAGATCAAACCATTCCTGAAAATGTTAATAAAATCAGAGTGCAGAGATAGCTAGTTCTCAGCTCATGAATTCCACTTGCAATAATGGTTCTAGTTGATCACTTCTTGAATATGCTTCAGTGCAGAAAGCCATCTTTTCTCCTAGGAAAATACTTGAGTTTATAATCTTGGATTTCCAGGTTACCTCAGTGAGCCTCCATCATTTTATGTTCCATTTACATAAAAGTTTCTTAAGAGACCAGTCATAACCACTCTGTATCATTCCATTCCTGAGATCACTCTTAATCATATACCTTAGGTGTCAGCAACCGCACATAGTAAATTCACTTTTAAGTCTATTGCCGGTACATACATAAGGACTATTTCAGTGTATGCATATTTACTGTGCATTTTATATATACAAAGTTCTATAAAGGGGTTCCCTGGTGGCTCAGATGGTAAAGAATCAGTCTGAAATGCAGGAGATACAGTATCAAACCTTGAAGATCCCCTGCAGAAGGGCATGGCAACCCACTCCAGTATTCTTGCCTGGAGAATTCCAGAGGCACAGAGGAGCCTGGCCAGTTACAGTTCATGGTGTCACAAAGAGTTGGACATGATTAAGAAACCAGCACTCAAATTCTGCCCTATGAAAGTAAAAATTTAAATATTAATTGAGGCCATTATGGGCAGTATCATTCTATAATAATAATATCACAGAGCTTGAAAGAAGTTTAGAAATCATCTATACCAGTGATCCCCAACCTTTTTGACACCAAGGACTGATTTCGTGTAAGACAATTTTATTACAAACTCAGGTAGAGGAAATGGTTACCACATGATTCAAATGTATTACATTCATTTTGTACTTTATTTCTATTATTATTACATTTCCTCCACCTCAGATCATCAAGCTTTAAATATATGCCTGGGGTCCAGAACTTGGGACTCCTGATCTATATTATCTTCCTTTCTCCTGTGCATTTATCCCTTTGTAATCTCCCTTACTTGTCTTCTAAATACAACTGAAATACTTCAGAATTATAAGCATTCCTTTGTTAAAAAAACACCCAGATTTGTTTTCATCAGACACAATAAGACACATGGACACAGAAGTTACTTTCCAAAAGGAAGAAGTTATACTTATACACCCTTAAGAGCAGGAGTTATGACTCATTGGGCAGGGCAACATGGGGAAGGACATGTGATGATCAGAAGTCATAAGACAGAGGGGAGAATATAACCCAGAACCTTTTTTTTTTTTTTCTCAGAAAGTAATGAACAAGGCAAAGTACTTAGATATATTAAGCTTAAGATTGTATCGTTTGAATAATTCCTCTGGTCTCTGGACTATAAGGGTGAGCTCTAGCTGCAACATAACTGACCCTGAGTTGACTTAGAGCAGGAATAATATTAGCTTGAGGGCTTCCTTGGTGGCTCAGAGGTAAAGAATGCACCTACAATGCAGGAGACATGAGTTCAACTCCTGGGTCTAGAGGATACCCTGGAGAAGGAAATGGCGACCCACTCCAATATTCTTGCCTGGGGTCACAAAGAGTCAGACAACTGAATGATTAACACTGTTTTTCAGCTTAATCCCATGGACAGAAGACCTTGGTGGGTATGGGGTTGCAAAATAGCTGGACATGACTTAGCAACTAATCAATAACAATATTGGTTTGGCATATGTAAGAGTTTGATAAAGAAGATAGTTGGAGATGTAGGCACTGGATTGGTTGGTTTGTGTTTCAAGGTTGGAGGGACTGGCTCAAGGTATCATTCTATAATAATAATATCACAGAGCTTGAAAGAAGTTTAGAAATCATCTATACCAGTGATCCCCAACCTTTTTGACACCAAGGACTGATTTCGTGTAAGACAATTTTATTACAAACTCAGGTAGAGGAAATGGTTACCACATGATTCAAATGTATTACATTCATTTTGTACTTTATTTCTATTATTATTACATTTCCTCCACCTCAGATCATCAAGCTTTAAATATATGCCTGGGGTCCAGAACTTGGGACTCCTGATCTATATTATCTTCCTTTCTCCTGTGCATTTATCCCTTTGTAATCTCCCTTACTTGTCTTCTAAATACAACTGAAATACTTCAGAATTATAAGCATTCCTTTGTTAAAAAAACACCCAGATTTGTTTTCATCAGACACAATAAGACACATGGACACAGAAGTTATTTTCCCAAAAAGGAAGAAGTTATACTTATACACCCTTAAGAGCAGGAGTTATGACTCATTGGGCAGGGCAACATGGGGAAGGACATGTGATGATCAGAAGTCATAAGACAGAGGGGAGAATATAACCCAGAACCTTTTTTTTTTTTTTCTCAGAAAGTAATGAACAAGGCAAAGTACTTAGATATATTAAGCTTAAGATTGTATCGTTTGAATAATTCCTCTGGTCTCTGGACTATAAGGGTGAGCTCTAGCTGCAACATAACTGACCCTGAGTTGACTTAGAGCAGGAATAATATTAGCTTGAGGGCTTCCTTGGTGGCTCAGAGGTAAAGAATGCACCTACAATGCAGGAGACATGAGTTCAACTCCTGGGTCTAGAGGATACCCTGGAGAAGGAAATGGCGACCCACTCCAATATTCTTGCCTGGGGTCACAAAGAGTCAGACAACTGAATGATTAACACTGTTTTTCAGCTTAATCCCATGGACAGAAGACCTTGGTGGGTATGGGGTTGCAAAATAGCTGGACATGACTTAGCAACTAATCAATAACAATATTGGTTTGGCATATGTAAGAGTTTGATAAAGAAGATAGTTGGAGATGTAGGCACTGGATTGGTTGGTTTGTGTTTCAAAGGTGCATTGGCAGGGAGTTTGTTTTCAATCTCTAGGGACTGGCTAGCATTGGATGGGCACTCTCTCCATGCGTGTCTGTGTGTGTGTGTGTGTGTGCGTGTGTGTGTGTGTGTGTGTGTGTTACTCACTAGTCTTTGCAACCTCATGGAATGTAACCTGCCAGGCTCCTTTGTCCATGGAATTTTCCAAGGACGAATACTGGAGTGGGTAGCCATTCCCTTCACTAGAGGACCTTCCCAACTAAAGGATCTCCAGGATAAAGACCCCCAAATGCTGGAGAGTCAAAAATCCAGAAACTAAGAAAATACATTTAATATAATTCCCAATACAGTTAATATAACTTCCTATATGTTTCTCTAGTTAGTTATGTTCTTCTGTATCACAAAATGTATTGAATTTTGTTACTAATTGCCCATGAAGTATCTACACACTAGGATAATTTCTTAAAGCTTTAAACTTATAATTAGTGATATAAATGCCTTCGTTAGTCATTTTGCTGTCAAATAATAAATTGAATATATTTGCAAATTTAATACTTCAGGAATCATTATAAAATTAAAATAAAGATATTTTTAGTTAGTTTTGCAAGGTCATCTTCCCATTCTTTTGAATACAGAATCATAATGGAATAAATAGTATCCGAAAGAAACTGTGTAGACTCAAAAGTTCACAGAAAGTTGCCAAGGGCAAAATAAATCTAAGGAGAAAAGACCAAGGTCTTCCTATCCAAAGAAACTGGAAATAATTGGAATGTTTTTGATGTGAGTTCAACCTAGACCATTTTAGTGGCAATTAATGCAAGGAAGAAATTTAGGGAAATAAGTAAGTATTCAGACATCACATAGGACATATGAAGTGAATTGTTAAGACCTGAAGGATCCTATTTATAAGAATAAAAGGATACAATGAAGAAAGAAGGGTGGTTGTTGGGGCAGGGATAAGGTTAATGTCACTTCTTGCGTTAGTATCATTCTCTAACACTAAAAGTTAAGTAGAAAAATTTCAGTGTATGTTCCTTTGTTCATAATTAATATAATTTTTTACTGATACAAGTACTAGACAGAAACTGGAGGTGCAAAGAGTGGGACTTTGATCATTTTTCTTCTTTAGCCCGCCCTTCTATCTGAACCTCAGTGACAAATGGCTTGAGGCTTTGAAACTATCAGAAAGCTGCTACTGGTTCACTTGGCATTAATTTCTGAGGCCTTTTGCTGGTCTGATGGTGTTGAGAACGTGAGATAGACTGAAAGAAGTTTAAACTAGGAATCATAAGGCTTGTGTCAAATATCAGCCTCTTCTTTCATGAAGGCTTGAACAAGTCACCTAATCTTCTTGACTCCTAGCATGACGGAGAATGAACCATAATCAGTAAACATGTATTCATGCTATTTGCTAGGCACTGTGTTATGTTCAGGTGCTAAGAGATAAGTAGAAGATGCTCCCCTTAAGCTAATTCAGTGTGGTAGTTAAACATGTAGACAATTTCACTGCCCTGTGGCAAGCTTTTTTTTCTGTTTTTTAAAGAGTTTTGTTGTTTATTGATACACATCTATCTGAATCTGCTATGGTAATTATTATTATACATATTCTAGGCAGAGAAAATACAATCTAGGGAAGTATAGAAAATATTAAATGATTATAAATATGACAGGCTTGTGAAATTTCAATTAGTTCAGAATGTAAGAAAACTGAAATTTATATAAGGAATTTTGGAAATGATATTTATCTTAAATCATTTGGATTTTACCTCTAGTCAGTGAACAGTCATTAAATAATCTGATAAAAGTTGATTTGGGGACTTTGGTAGTGCTAAGAAGATGGAAAAAGACCAAGGTCTTCCTATCCAAAGAAACTGGAAATAATTGGAATGTTTTTGATGTGAGTTCAACCTAGACCATTTTAGTGGCAATTAATGCAAGGAAGAAATTTAGGGAAATAAGTAAGTATTCAGACATCACATAGGACATATGAAGTGAATTGTTAAGACCTGAAGGATCCTATTTATAAGAATAAAAGGATACAATGAAGAAAGAAGGGTGGTTGTTGGGGCAGGGATAAGGTTAATGTCACTTCTTGCGTTAGTATCATTCTCTAACACTAAAAGTTAAGTAGAAAAATTTCAGTGTATGTTCCTTTGTTCATAATTAATATAATTTTTTACTGATACAAGTACTAGACAGAAACTGGAGGTGCAAAGAGTGGGACTTTGATCATTTTTCTTCTTTAGCCCGCCCTTCTATCTGAACCTCAGTGACAAATGGCTTGAGGCTTTGAAACTATCAGAAAGCTGCTACTGGTTCACTTGGCATTAATTTCTGAGGCCTTTTGCTGGTCTGATGGTGTTGAGAACGTGAGATAGACTGAAAGAAGTTTAAACTAGGAATCATAAGGCTTGTGTCAAATATCAGCCTCTTCTTTCATGAAGGCTTGAACAAGTCACCTAATCTTCTTGACTCCTAGCATGACGGAGAATGAACCATAATCAGTAAACATGTATTCATGCTATTTGCTAGGCACTGTGTTATGTTCAGGTGCTAAGAGATAAGTAGAAGATGCTCCCCTTAAGCTAATTCAGTGTGGTAGTTAAACATGTAGACAATTTCACTGCCCTGTGGCAAGCTTTTTTTTCTGTTTTTTAAAGAGTTTTGTTGTTTATTGATACACATCTATCTGAATCTGCTATGGTAATTATTATTATACATATTCTAGGCAGAGAAAATACAATCTAGGGAAGTATAGAAAATATTAAATGATTATAAATATGACAGGCTTGTGAAATTTCAATTAGTTCAGAATGTAAGAAAACTGAAATTTATATAAGGAATTTTGGAAATGATATTTATCTTAAATCATTTGGATTTTACCTCTAGTCAGTGAACAGTCATTAAATAATCTGATAAAAGTTGATTTGGGGACTTTGGTAGTGCTAAGAAGATGGAATTCAGAGTGGGAAGGCTCTAATCCTGAGGGCAAGCGGGTACAGGGACTCTCCACAGCTTAGACCAGGTCTTCTTGAATTAAAAAAAAAGAGTGATGTTAAAATATCTCACAAAGATTTTCAAAGATTCTGTGAGATAATACATGCAAAAGGAAATTTTAACCCATGAATTGCTTCATTAGGTTTTGCTACAAAGTTCTAATGTTAGACCTTCTTATTAGAAAGTACCAAATAGATAAAGCTGACTTGTTAGAAGTTTATGTTCCTGCTACATCTTCCTCTGCCACTAAGCCCAGACTCACTTAATTAAATTTCTGCAAATCAAAACAATATTTTTTTTGGCCACTTCTATTGCTCTTTCATTTATTTCTCTGTTCTTTGGCTTGTGTGGGCTTCCCAACTCAGTGATCTCTCTCGCAGCAGAGCACTCGTTCTGGGCTCATGCGCTCCAGAGCTCCGGTTCAGTAGTTGGACACATCAGTCCAGCCGCTCTGCCGCATGTGGGATCTTCCGAGGCCAGGGATCGAACCGGCATCCCTTGCACTACAAAATAATATTTTTAATGTCAGTTTCACTTGACTTCTATAAGGTCAATTTACCAAAGTGAGTTTGGTTGCCTAATCTTGAAACAATATCCCATCTGTGTATGATTGGATGTGTGTGTAAGGCTTTGTCATATTCCTATGATTGACACATCAGAAAGAATCACTTGTTATGGACGATAGACATTCTACCTAGAGAAGAATGCTCTGTCTTCTCAAATTGAATTATGAGATCAAGGTCACCATGATGCAATGTCACTTCTTGGCAACTGCAGATAGCATTAGTCCCTCTTTGCTTTCTGCTCATAGTGCTTTGCCATAATCCTTCTGGATCCTTTGTTCTTTTAATTCATGCATTTAGCACATATTCATTGGGTACTAGCTATGTATCAGTCACTGCAGTAAGCACTACAGTAAACACACCATACTTGCTCTCTTCCAGTGTTTTGTCCTTCCTTTCAAGTATGCATGCGTGCTAAGTTGCTTTAGTCATGTCCGACTCTTTGTGATCACATGAACTGCAGTGTGCCAGGCTCCTCTGTCCATGGGATTCTCCAGGCAAGAATCCTGGAATGGGTTGCCATTTCTTTCTCCGGGGGATCTTCTTGACCCAGGAATGAACTCGTCTTTCCTGCATTAATAGGAGGCGCGTTGTTTACCACTAGCGTCACCTGGGAAGCCCCCTTTGAAGTATACATGGAATTTAAACTCTTCCTATCGTGTTGCTTAACAGTGACTGATGCACTGTGTGATTCTTTAAAAATATTATTTATTCAATAAGTAAAGATATAAATGAAATTATGTCGGTAAAATTAGTCAACAGTTCATCTTAACTAGTTCAACATATTTTAAATGATTACATTAGACACAGAATGAATTGCCTTTTTTTCCTCTCATTTTTCTTGAATTCATATTTGTCTTTGACACTAGATAATTTATTATTAAAGGACACACAAAAATTGTAAGATCTAATCTTTGCAAGATTAATTTTCTAATCTTTCTTTGATTTTTCCCCCCAAAGATTTATGCTAACTGCTTAGATCCAGTTTTGCTTTTTTGATGGTTAGCAACCATAAATTATTTGTTTCATCAACACAAATAATATAATAAGATTATGATGAATAGTGTCAATGAATTAGATCTAGTATTTTTAATAGCAGTAGTTTCTGAGTAAGAAATATAACATAGTATAAATAAAAGAGGATATTAACAGACATTGAATAGAATTATATAGAATCCCTATATAGTATGGCAGAATATGTTAAAAAAAAGAAAAATGACAAGATATTGAGAGAAATCTATAGATCATATAAGCATTTAGAAGAAGCTAAAAGACAAAATAAGATTGCATTTAAAATGTTTAGTGCACAAAGGTTTATTTTACATATTTTCACTTGAAAAAGAACATACACCCCAAAGCAAAATAGTATGAAATTATCTTACATTATTATTCCTGAAACAAATCTTCAGGTTGTATCAGATGGTTTTGTGTTTCTCATTAACCTAAGCTTATTTATGTGCATGTGTGTGTGTGTATAGCCAACTTGAAACATCTCTTTTCTTCTCCAAAAGTAGCTCTTGCTCCTGTTTTCCATTTTGGAAAGTCTTTCTCTTTTTAATTAGTTTTCCACAATTTATAATGAGGACCAATAAAATAACATAAAATGCACAAATAAACTTATAGTACAAAATAATGAACAAGTATTTTTGAGCCCCAAATAATTGACTACTTGATCCTGAGGGGGGAATACTTCATTCTTTGCTTTTGTTGAGAGCAAAACATAAATTATTCACCAAAGAATTAAAAACCCTTTCACTGTTGGCAGTCTCTAATTTATTTCCCTCTGATTACTCCTAGATATTCAGTTAACGTTGGAGAACCCCTGAGCATTTATTGATAATACTAGAAGTAATTTTATGAGAGTCAGAATGTAACAAAGTATGAAATATAGTTTAAAAATATATGAAAAAAATTTTCTTTCTTTTTTTAAATAAAAACACAGTGAAGCAAAAGCATAGAAATTCTGTTTGGAGGTCACAGTGCTTCCCTTGCAATATTGTAAGTAGAAATTTAACATTTAAAAATATTTATTTGGTTGTTTTCCATAAATAAATCAAAATAAGTCTAGAATAAACAAGGTCCTTTGTAGGTTTTTCTGTGAATTATTTACAGATGCCTGTACTGAAAATTCAAAATGCCAAAGTTCCCAGGAAGACATTCACTCATTCATTCATAAAACTTTTACCATTTTGTATAAACACTATGTTTGAGCTAAGGGATCAAATTTAGAGAAAAACCTTACTTGTGCAATCATTGCAGTCATTGAGTTATATTTAGCAGTGGAGTCAAAATATGTACATGGATAACTATAAAGTAAAGCAAGACAGTTTCTAACAGGCATGTGAAAACAATGCTCTGCTTTCAAACCATTTAAAATTCTTGAAATTATGGCATATTTAAACATACAAAAAAACTTTCAGTACATATTAGAATTCATGTTTCTATCTTTTGAATTTAACAGTTGTTGACATTTTGACTTATTTACCACAGGTTCTTTTATTTATTTACTTAAGAAATGCAATGCTACATTCATCACTGAAGTTCTTTCCTTTACCTATTCCCTTGAAGTCCTGCTCAGAACCAACTGCTATCTTAAATTTGTTATGTATCCTCTCTCAACATGTTTTAGGATATTTATTATATGTTCATGGGCTCCCCTGGTGACTCAGATGGTAAAGCATTCCCCTGCCATATGGGAGACCTGGGTTCCATCCTCTGGAGCACAGAAAGCTCCAGTGTTGCACTCTAGTATTATGGTCTGGAGAATTCCATCATCAGAGGAGCCTGGCAGGCTGCAGTTCAGAGGGTGAAAAGTCAGACGTGACTGAGTGACTTTCACTTCACTGTATGTTCATAATCCAACACAACATAAGACTGTGTGTAGTTTAAATTGTAAGCTGAATGCTTTATTATATGTATTGATTTGATAACTTTTTTCCTGGAATATTGTTTCTTTAAACCAGTCTTCCATTCTCTCCCAAGTGGTATTTTTCTATTCAAGATGATTTGAGTTCACTGCCTACTGCATAGTCCACACATCTCTACTCCTGTGGCCTCCAACCTGAGGGCCTCCTGACAGAGCAGAAATGGGCTCCATTTATTGATCTGTCACTTTGTGCCAAGCGCTGTTCTAGTTGTTTACATGCCTTCATCATTTGGTTCTCACAACAAATATATGAAGTTAGGAGATATTATCATTCTCTTTTTTTGTGAAGATGACCCTGAGAAACAGAAATAACTGGCCCAGAGCTACATAAACATGAAGTTGTTGATCAGATTTAGAACTTAAGAAATTAGTTGCAGAACCCATGGTCCTCACTCACCTGCTTACTAGTGATAGTAAAGCAGCATTATGTTTTTTGAGCTTCAGGTTTGCTCTTGTGTGATCTGCCAATTCGTATATTTTGTCCCTTTGCTATATTTGTGTATTTGTCATTTTCTGATTACTGATGTCTGTGCTCAGATGCTCAGTTGTGTCTTACTCTTTGAAACTCTATGAATGTGACCTACCATGGTCCTTTGTCCATGGGATTTCCTAGTCAAGAATACTTGAGAGTGGGTTGCCATTCTCTTCTCCAGGGAATCTTCCCAACCCAACCCAGGTATTGAACCAGCATCTCCTGCATTGGCAGGCACATTCTTTACCACTAAGCTACCTTGGAAGCTTAGCAATAAGAGGCTCTATTGAGATGAATTCTTTTTATTTATTTATTTTATTTTAAGAGTTTTTTTTTTTTAATTTTGACCTCTTTTATTGGTCTTTCATTTTATTTATTTTCATCCATGTTCATTCTTTGGCCTATGTGGGCCCTCCATTGCAGTGGCCTCTCTTGTTGCAGAGCACTGGCTCTGGGCACATGTGCTCCAGAGCACTGGCTGACAATTGGACACACCAGTCCAACTGCAGCTCGACATGTGGGATCTTCCTGTGCCAGGGATTGAACTAGTGCCCCTTGCACTGCAAGATGGACTCTTTACCTACTGGACCACCAGGGAAGCCTGAGATTCTTTGTCATTGATGATTGTTAAGATGTTTTCCCTGAAAGAGGATCATCTTTTAAATTTGTTTTAGTAACTTTCATTACATAGAAAACTGTCTTTTTTAATATAAAAATTGTCACCTATTGCCTTTTTTGATGTCTTATTCAGGAAATATTGCTGCATACTTCCTAGTTAAGTTCAGTTCAATTTAGTCACTCAGTCCTGTCTGACTCTTTGTGTCCCCATGGACTGCAGCACACCAGGCTTCCCTGTCCTTCACAATCTCCAGGAGCTTGATCAAATTCATGTCCTTTGAGTCAGTGATGCAAATAACTGGCCCAAAAAGCTACATAAACATGAAGTTGTTGATCAGATTTAGAACTTAAGAAATTAGTTGCAGAACCCATGGTCCTCACTCACCTGCTTACTAGTGATAGTAAAGCAGCATTATGTTTTTTGAGCTTCAGGTTTGCTCTTGTGTGATCTGCCAATTCGTATATTTTGTCCCTTTGCTATATTTGTGTATTTGTCATTTTCTGATTACTGATGTCTGTGCTCAGATGCTCAGTTGTGTCTTACTCTTTGAAACTCTATGAATGTGACCTACCATGGTCCTTTGTCCATGGGATTTCCTAGTCAAGAATACTTGAGAGTGGGTTGCCATTCTCTTCTCCAGGGAATCTTCCCAACCCAACCCAGGTATTGAACCAGCATCTCCTGCATTGGCAGGCACATTCTTTACCACTAAGCTACCTTGGAAGCTTAGCAATAAGAGGCTCTATTGAGATGAATTCTTTTATTTATTTATTTTATTTTAAGAGTTTTTTTTTTTTAATTTTGACCTCTTTTATTGGTCTTTCATTTTATTTATTTTCATCCATGTTCATTCTTTGGCCTATGTGGGCCCTCCATTGCAGTGGCCTCTCTTGTTGCAGAGCACTGGCTCTGGGCACATGTGCTCCAGAGCACTGGCTGACAATTGGACACACCAGTCCAACTGCAGCTCGACATGTGGGATCTTCCTGTGCCAGGGATTGAACTAGTGCCCCTTGCACTGCAAGATGGACTCTTTACCTACTGGACCACCAGGGAAGCCTGAGATTCTTTGTCATTGATGATTGTTAAGATGTTTTCCCTGAAAGAGGATCATCTTTTAAATTTGTTTTAGTAACTTTCATTACATAGAAAACTGTCTTTTTTAATATAAAAATTGTCACCTATTGCCTTTTTTGATGTCTTATTCAGGAAATATTGCTGCATACTTCCTAGTTAAGTTCAGTTCAATTTAGTCACTCAGTCCTGTCTGACTCTTTGTGTCCCCATGGACTGCAGCACACCAGGCTTCCCTGTCCTTCACAATCTCCAGGAGCTTGATCAAATTCATGTCCTTTGAGTCAGTGATGCTTTTCAACCATTTATCCTCTGCTATTCCCTTCTCCTCTATTTTCCCCAGTGCCATGGTTTTTTTTCCAGTGAGTCCTCTGTTCGCAACAGGTGGCCAAAGTAATGTAGCTTCAGCTTTAACTTCAGCTTTAGCATCAGTCCTTCCAATGAATATTCAGAGTTGATTTCCTTCAGGATTGATTGGTTTGATCTCCATGCAGTCCAAGGAATTCTCAAGAATCTTCTCCAGCACCATAGTTCAAAGACATCAACCTTTTTATGGTATAATTCTCACATCCATGCACAACTAAAGGAAAAACCATAGCTTTGACTATTCAGACTTTGGTGGCAAAATGATGTCTCTGCTTTTGAATATGCTGTCTTGGTTTGTCATAGCTTTTCTTCCAAGGAGCAAGCATCTTTTGATTTCATCACTGCAGTCAGCATCCACAGTGATTTTGGAGCCCAAGAAAATTAAGTCTGTCACTGTTTCCATTGTTTGCACATTATTTCCCATGAAGGGATGGGACCACATGCCATGATCATAGTTTTTTGAATGTTGAGTTTTAGGCCAACTTTTTCACTCTCCTTTTTCTCCTTCATCAAGAGGCCTTTTAGCTCCTCTTTGCTTTCTGTCATAAAGGTGGTGTCATCTGCATACCCGAGGTTATTGGTATTTCTCTCAGCAATCTTAATTCTAGCTTGTGCTTCATCCAGACTGGCATTTTGCATGATGGACTCTTTACCTACTGGACCACCAGGAAGCCTGAGATTCTTTGTCATTGATGATTGTTAAGATGTTTTCCCTGAAAGAGGATCATCTTTTAAATTTGTTTTAGTAACTTTCATTACATAGAAAACTGTCTTTTTTAATATAAAAATTGTCACCTATTGCCTTTTTTGATGTCTTATTCAGGAAATATTGCTGCATACTTCCTAGTTAAGTTCAGTTCAATTTAGTCACTCAGTCCTGTCTGACTCTTTGTGTCCCCATGGACTGCAGCACACCAGGCTTCCCTGTCCTTCACAATCTCCAGGAGCTTGATCAAATTCATGTCCTTTGAGTCAGTGATGCTTTTCAACCATTTATCCTCTGCTATTCCCTTCTCCTCTATTTTCCCCAGTGCCATGGTTTTTTTTCCAGTGAGTCCTCTGTTCGCAACAGGTGGCCAAAGTAATGTAGCTTCAGCTTTAACTTCAGCTTTAGCATCAGTCCTTCCAATGAATATTCAGAGTTGATTTCCTTCAGGATTGATTGGTTTGATCTCCATGCAGTCCAAGGAATTCTCAAGAATCTTCTCCAGCACCATAGTTCAAAGACATCAACCTTTTTATGGTATAATTCTCACATCCATGCACAACTAAAGGAAAAACCATAGCTTTGACTATTCAGACTTTGGTGGCAAAATGATGTCTCTGCTTTTGAATATGCTGTCTTGGTTTGTCATAGCTTTTCTTCCAAGGAGCAAGCATCTTTTGATTTCATCACTGCAGTCAGCATCCACAGTGATTTTGGAGCCCAAGAAAATTAAGTCTGTCACTGTTTCCATTGTTTGCACATTATTTCCCATGAAGGGATGGGACCACATGCCATGATCATAGTTTTTTGAATGTTGAGTTTTAGGCCAACTTTTTCACTCTCCTTTTTCTCCTTCATCAAGAGGCCTTTTAGCTCCTCTTTGCTTTCTGTCATAAAGGTGGTGTCATCTGCATACCCGAGGTTATTGGTATTTCTCTCAGCAATCTTAATTCTAGCTTGTGCTTCATCCAGACTGGCATTTTGCATGATGTGCTCTGCATATAAGTTAAATAATCAGGGTGATAATAACAGCCTTGATAACTCCTTTCCCAATTTGGAACCAATCCATTGTTCCATGTCCAGTTCTAACTGTTGCTTCTAGTCCTGCATATAGGTTTCTCAGGAGACAGGAAAGGTATCTCTTTCAGAATTTTCCACAGTTTGTTGTGATCCACACAGTCAAAGGTTTTGGCTTAGTCAATTAAGCAGAAATAGATGTTTTTATTTCTTGAATTCTCTTGCTTTTTCTATGATCCAATGGATGTTGGCAGGTTGATCTCTGGTTCCTCTGGTTATTCTAAATCCAACTTGTACATCTGGAAGTTTTCAGGTCATATACTGTTGAAGCCAGATTGGAGGATTTTGAGTCTGACCATGCTCGCATGTGAAATGAGTGCAATTGTGTGGTAGTTTGAACATTCTTTGACACTGACCTCCTTTGTGATTGAAATGAAAACTGATCTTTTCCAGTCCTGAGGCCACTGATGAGTTTTCCAAATTTGCTGGCATATTGTGTGTAACCCTTTAAGAGCAACAGCATCTTTTAGGATTTGAAATAACTCAGGTGGCATTCCATTAGCTCCACCAGCTTTGTTCATAGGGATGCTTGCTAAAGCTCACTTGACTTCTCACTCCAGGATGTCTGTTTCTAGGTGATTGATTACACCATCATGGTTATTAGGGTCATTAAGATCTTTTTTGTATAGTTCTTCTGTGTATTCTTAAGCAAATAGTAAAATTTTTCCTTATTCTTTTCTATGCAAACACATAAAAATATTCTCTTCACAATTTTTGTCTTACTTTTCATGTTTTTATATCTTTATCTATAATTTATTTTATATGGCAAGAAGCAGGGGTCTAATTACTTTATCATACAAACAGATAGTTTAATAGTGACCAGTAGGCTATTACTGGGTTCTGTAATCTAGTTCGATACTGAATTTGTGAATCTTTGTGAGAAGATCATACCATTTTAAATATTATTGGTTAGAATCTGTCCAGATAATTGAAAAGGCAAATTCTTTCTTTTTTTCATAGGAATTATCTAAGAAAAACACATTTTAACATTTTAATTTCACATAAGAGTTTTAAAATAAAATTTTACATTTTTCCTAAGTGCTTCTCATTATTTGATTAGATTTATTTCTAAGTGTTTTATTTTTGTTGTTGTTGCATTTGTCAATTTTATAATTATTATTATTTTGTTTTCTATAATGCGTTTTACTTATGAGTAAGAAACCTGTCACTTTCTGTATTGGTCATAAGTACATGCAATCTTTACACTTATTCCAACGGACTTTTGGTTTTTGGCATGAGCAATTATGTTGATAAGAAATATGGCAATTTTTCTATCTTTCTGATTTAACACTTTTTTCTCTTGATTTAGCGCATGGTGCAAAAATTGCAAAATAATGTGAATTAGATACAGTGATTGCAGATGTCCTTGTCTTTTGGCTAACCCAAATAAAGAATGTTTCTAACATTCATCATTAATATGATTACTATAGTTTTAAAAAATTTTTGTGTGGGGTAAGTAGATATTGTTTATCCAGTAAAGAAATTGCTTTTTATCCAGTCCAGATCAGAAATTGCTATTTTGTGTAACCCTTTAAGAGCAACAGCATCTTTTAGGATTTGAAATAACTCAGGTGGCATTCCATTAGCTCCACCAGCTTTGTTCATAGGGATGCTTGCTAAAGCTCACTTGACTTCTCACTCCAGGATGTCTGTTTCTAGGTGATTGATTACACCATCATGGTTATTAGGGTCATTAAGATCTTTTTTGTATAGTTCTTCTGTGTATTCTTAAGCAAATAGTAAAATTTTTCCTTATTCTTTTCTATGCAAACACATAAAAATATTCTCTTCACAATTTTTGTCTTACTTTTCATGTTTTTATATCTTTATCTATAATTTATTTTATATGGCAAGAAGCAGGGGTCTAATTACTTTATCATACAAACAGATAGTTTAATAGTGACCAGTAGGCTATTACTGGGTTCTGTAATCTAGTTCGATACTGAATTTGTGAATCTTTGTGAGAAGATCATACCATTTTAAATATTATTGGTTAGAATCTGTCCAGATAATTGAAAAGGCAAATTCTTTCTTTTTTTCATAGGAATTATCTAAGAAAAACACATTTTAACATTTTAATTTCACATAAGAGTTTTAAAATAAAACTTTACATTTTTCTTAAGTGCTTCTCATTATTTGATTAGATTTATTTCTAAGTGTTTTATTTTTGTTGTTGTTGCATTTGTCAATTTTATAATTATTATTATTTTGTTTTCTATAATGCGTTTTACTTATGAGTAAGAAACCTGTCACTTTCTGTATTGGTCATAAGTACATGCAATCTTTACACTTATTCCAACGGACTTTTGGTTTTTGGCATGAGCAATTATGTTGATAAGAAATATGGCAATTTTTCTATCTTTCTGATTTAACACTTTTTTCTCTTGATTTAGCGCATGGTGCAAAAATTGCAAAATAATGTGAATTAGATACAGTGATTGCAGATGTCCTTGTCTTTTGGCTAACCCAAATAAAGAATGTTTCTAACATTCATCATTAATATGATTACTATAGTTTTAAAAAATTTTTGTGTGGGGTAAGTAGATATTGTTTATCCAGTAAAGAAATTGCTTTTTATTCCTTGTTTTAACTTAAAAAAATGAAAATGACTTAAATATCCAGATCATTCTCTGAACATTTTATATCAAGCTGACAAACTAAAATTAAATCTACAACTAGACATATAGGTACACATTTAGAAATTGGACAGAGGAAAATTATTGCAAAGAGCAATTTGAGAGGCAAGAAGAAATGTAGCACAAAAATATATTAAAAATAAGTCATTCTAAATAAATGTTTTTAGTATAAGGATAATGTTACTAAACAGACTACATTAATAAAATTAACATAGACAAAAATAACAGCAAATGAATTTTCAGAGAAAAATCAACTATTTTAAGGTATTGTTTGGAGGGAAGGTTAAGATGTAACTTTAGACGTTGCTACACAAATACAATTTTCAGAATAATCACTATAAAAAGAATATACGAACAAACTTCTGAGTGAGTAGAATAAAAAGTTGAGTATTGAAAACATATTTAAAATTTTAATTGTCAGTTAATTAAAATACAGAACACCACATTTTAAAAAGTCACAAGGAAGAATCGGACCAATAAAAAATAAAAAGATGGAGAAAATACATAATTTGGAATAAAATTTAAATATATCATTCAATACAATAAAAATATAAACAAACACATCATAAAATGCTTTAAAAATAAGTAGAATAAGATACAGGGTTAGCTTCTAACATGGATGCTAATGTATCATAAAGTGAAGAGTATAAGAAAAGCAGAGTATAATCAATGCAACATTTGGCACCTAACTTAGACAAACAGAAGTTTTCCATCTGTCTTTCTTTTTTCTTTCCTTCTTCTTCCCCTAGCCCCTTGCTAGAATTAGCCCTTCACCATATTGGTATTTTGGTGTTTCACCACATTGATGTTTTGGTGTTTCTAAAATAGGGCACCGCCTTCCTCTTCCCTTACGCTTGGTTGAACAATTAGTCCTAAAACTGCACAGACAAGGTGAGCATCCATGGCTGAAACAGTGAGAAAGAGGTGTAAGGGGGCAACGTATCCAGATAAGTACTTACTTAGCACAGATTGTCAGCACTTGATCAGAGAAAGGAGGGTATCTGTGCAGTGGATGGGTAGGTGGGTGAGGTTAGAGATGATACAGGAGGAGATGGGGTCTTAACGTTTGAGAAATGTGAGCAGGACCTTCATGGAATGCACTAAACTGGCCTGGAGCATGAAGAGCGTAATTAGGATGAGGAAGATATCTTTACAGGGGACATCGCAGCATGGCCTCTCAGGAACGAGAGAGAGGAAGCAGATGTCACATGGGAGATGCTGCCTGGCCAAGGTTTTCAATGTCTGAGCTGTGGTAGCAAGGTCTTTGTGTAGATGATTGCCTTGGTAGGAGTTGTCAGTACTGGAGCTAAATGAGCAGTTCTCATGAGAGTGCTAACCTAGTACAGAGACTGTCAAGCATCAGTGTGGTGAAGGGGCTCTTCCTAGGAAGGGGGTAGAGGTAGTCATGGGAGATTGGCTCATTTTTACCTGCTGATTAAAGGTAATATAGTAGAGCTAATTAACAAAAAATTAAACTTGATTTATCCTTGCAACACTGAATTGAATAAAAAGGTAGTGGTACAAATATTTCAATATTTATAAATAGATATAAATAGAAGCACGAATGTGCTCAAAGAATGATGTTGTTGTTTGGTTGCTAAGACATGTGTCTGACCCTTTTTTCAACCCCATGGACTGTAACCTGCCAGGTCCTTCCCTCCATGGAATTTTCCAGGCACGAATACTAGAATGTGTTGCCATTTTCTTCTTGAGGGGATCATTTCAACTAGGAATCGAACATGCTTGGCAGGCAGATTCTTTACCACTGAGTCACCAAGATTGTATAAAGCATGACTCTAACCATGGCAAACAGTTCTAAATTGTAAGTCATCTTACCCATTTTAATTGTTGAATATTTAAAACTGCCAAGGCCACTGCACTCCAGCAAAGACTGAAAAACTGTCACAGAGTGAAGTAGACGAGAAGGACTTGACAACTAAGGAAAAGGTGCAATTCTGAACATTCTGGGGACATTTTGTGAAATTTGAGTGGTCTGAGGATTAGTTGGTAGTGAGGATTAATGTTAATTTTCTGCAAGTACAGTAGTTATGTAGGAGACTTTTCCTTTTTATAAATAGACACCAATATTAGGAAATGATTGTGCATCCAGCTGGCAATTTATTTTCAAAATGTTTAAAGGAAAAAATTCTATGTACTACACTTGTAATTATTCCACAACTCACAAAAGTGCTGTAAAGCAGGACCAGCTCTAGCATACATGCCTCAATTCATGAACTTTTACCTCAGATAGATGTAGCGTTTCCCACATGGTCTAACCTAGCAGAGCTTGTGATGGATTTCAGCCCCTATGAGCCTTATTTTGTCCTACCCTTTTGTGCAATTCATAAACTATATATCACATGTATTAATCCTGAATACAAAAGTTGTTTTTTGTGGAGCATTTTATGCAGACTCAGTATACAGTAATTTTTAAAAATCTACCTAAAGACCACTTGAAAATTTTCCTTCAATCATTAATTAGTATTTGAGTAGCATTTACGTCTAAGATATTGTTTTATTTAAATTTAATTGTTAGAGCAGAGAATACAAATTAGTCTGGAGACATTTATATTCAAAGAGTATGCATAAAAAAGAAAAGTGCCTATTAGAAATATTAACAGTATTCTGTTTGCCACACTTTTGATTTGTTCAAATACATGTAATTATAAGTATAAATTATATATACAGTTTAGAAGCAAAATGTTTAATAATTTAAGGATTAACTATGAGTCAAAATAATTTGTTTAGTCTAGCAATAATAATTTAATTGCAAGTTGTTCAGAGAAGTGTACACAACACACAATAAATATTTATTATGTGTTGAATGAGACAAAGAATATCAAAGAATTTAACAGTTTGGCAAACACTTGTGCATTAAAAGCTTTTACTATTTGCTTAAGCACGGAATTAATTTGAGATAAAATAATTAAAACTTAGCACAAACTCTATTCTGAGTTTGTGGGTTTTAGATGTTAACTATTTGGTGATTTTTTGCATGAAATTAAGTATAAATTGGAAAAACTCAAATTTGCTTATTATTCCTCATGCATTCAATAGATCATTAGTTCCAAGAAGAGGTATTTGTTACATTAAGAACTAATTAAATCTTGCAAAACTCTTGAAAGTTAAATTTATTGGTATTAGCCATTCATTGTTTAAATTCTGACCTCATTGACTTTTTACTGTAATTAAAAATTGAAATGCCTAAAATTGTATTCAAAAGGAAATAATTAGCATTCATTCTGAGAACCTTCCCTCTTCAGAATCTCTCAGAGTATACTTGTTTATTCAAGCTGTTTCTTCTCCCAGGTACTTTTAAGTTAAACATTTCTGAGTACAACTGTCACAATTTCTGTGTGGTTTAACCCTGAAAGTGTGAGGGATCGAACTACCATTATTCATGCCAAAACTATAGCTAGGAATCTTATCCTCATATCCCCCAAAGAAAATATATAAATCTCAAGTTAGCTATAGTACATCTCTGACTTTGTCCTTATAAGTTACACTTTTAAAATATATGTATGGGGCTTCCCTGGTGGTCCAGGGGTTCAACATCATTAATTAAAGTATTTGAGTAGCATTTACGTCTAAGATATTGTTTTATTTAAATTTAATTGTTAGAGCAGAGAATACAAATTAGTCTGGAGACATTTATATTCAAAGAGTATGCATAAAAAAGAAAAGTGCCTATTAGAAATATTAACAGTATTCTGTTTGCCACACTTTTGATTTGTTCAAATACATGTAATTATAAGTATAAATTATATATACAGTTTAGAAGCAAAATGTTTAATAATTTAAGGATTAACTATGAGTCAAAATAATTTGTTTAGTCTAGCAATAATAATTTAATTGCAAGTTGTTCAGAGAAGTGTACACAACACACAATAAATATTTATTATGTGTTGAATGAGACAAAGAATATCAAAGAATTTAACAGTTTGGCAAACACTTGTGCATTAAAAGCTTTTACTATTTGCTTAAGCACGGAATTAATTTGAGATAAAATAATTAAAACTTAGCACAAACTCTATTCTGAGTTTGTGGGTTTTTAGATGTTAACTATTTGGTGATTTTTAGCATGAAATTAAGTATAAATTGGAAAAACTCAAATTTGCTTATTATTCCTCATGCATTCAATAGATCATTAGTTCCAAGAAGAGGTATTTGTTACATTAAGAACTAATTAAATCTTGCAAAACTCTTGAAAGTTAAATTTATTGGTATTAGCCATTCATTGTTTAAATTCTGACCTCATTGACTTTTTACTGTAATTAAAAATTGAAATGCCTAAAATTGTATTCAAAAGGGAAATAATTAGCATTCATTCTGAGAACCTTCCCTCTTCAGAATCTCTCAGAGTATACTTGTTTATTCAAGCTGTTTCTTCTCCCAGGTACTTTTAAGTTAAACATTTCTGAGTACAACTGTCACAATTTCTGTGTGGTTTAACCCTGAAAGTGTGAGGGATCGAACTACCATTATTCATGCCAAAACTATAGCTAGGAATCTTATCCTCATATCCCCCAAAGAAAATATATAAATCTCAAGTTAGCTATAGTACATCTCTGACTTTGTCCTTATAAGTTACACTTTTAAAATATATGTATGGGGCTTCCCTGGTGGTCCAGGGGGTAAAGAGTCCACCTTGCAGTGCAAGGGGCACCGGTTCGATCCCTGACATGGGAAGATCCCACATGCTGTGGAGCGGCTTGGACCGGTGTGTCCAATTACTAGCCAGCGCTCTGGAGAACACGCGCTCAGAGCTGGTGCTCTGCAACTAGAGAGGCTACTGCAATGGGAGGCCCACACAGGCCAAACAATTAAGATAGGTGAAAATAAATGAAGGACCAACAAAAGGACAAAATTAAGAAAAAAAAATGTATGGTTAATTATTTTCTGGGAGTGGGTGGTAAATTGCTGGAAAACTCTAGCAGCATCAAAGCAATGAGACCTTTATTTTGGCTTTACTTTTACAGAGTTTTGTTGTTTACAGACATGTATGATCCCAGATTAGTCATATATATATCCCCCCAACCCACCCCTCCAGGCCGTTGCATAGCGCCCCTGCAGGATCTCCTTTTCTCACAGTGCAATGACAATAGCTATTTTCTTTCATATATGATAGTATAGGTTTCCATGTTATTCCCTCTATGACTCCCTCTCACTCAATGTCCTCAATGTCCATATGTCTATTCTCTTTGTCTGTTTTTCCATCGCTTCACTGCGTGTGTTATTATTACCCTCTTACTAGATTCCATATATATGTGTTAGTATACTCTACTCGTCTTTCTCTTTTTTGGAGCACGGGGGGCGGTTTTACTTCTATTGGTCTTTCCTTTATTGTTTTTCAACCATCTTTGTTCTTTGGCCCGTGTGGGCCTCCCATCGCAGTGGCCTCTGTTGTCACAGAGCACCGGCTCTGGGCGTGTGCGCTCCAGAGCTCTGGTTCGGTTGTTGGACACATCGGTCCAGCCGGTCCGTGACACGTGGGATCCTCCCAGGCCAGGGATCGAACTGGTGCCCCTTGCACTGCAAGGCAGTGTCCTTACCCACTGGACTAGCAGGGAAGCCCTGTCTTTCCCTTTTTGACTTACTTCACTTTTTATAATAGGTTCTAGATCCATCCACCTCATTAGGATTCATTCTTCTGCATTTCTTTTTACAGCTGAGAAGTATTCCATTGACTTTGCCCGACTTTTAAAATATATGTATGGGGCTTCCCTGGTGGTCCAGGGGGTAAAGAGTCCACCTTGCAGTGCAAGGGGCACCGGTTCGATCCCTGACATGGGAAGATCCCACATGCTGTGGAGCGGCTTGGACCGGTGTGTCCAATTACTAGCCAGCGCTCTGGAGAACACGCGCTCAGAGCTGGTGCTCTGCAACTAGAGAGGCTACTGCAATGGGAGGCCCACACAGGCCAAACAATTAAGATAGGTGAAAATAAATGAAGGACCAACAAAAGGACAAAATTAAGAAAAAAAAATGTATGGTTAATTATTTTCTGGGAGTGGGTGGTAAATTGCTGGAAAACTCTAGCAGCATCAAAGCAATGAGACCTTTATTTTGGCTTTACTTTTACAGAGTTTTGTTGTTTACAGACATGTATGATCCCAGATTAGTCATATATATATCCCCCAACCCACCCTCCAGGCCGTTGCATAGCGCCCCTGCAGGATCTCCTTTTCTCACAGTGCAATGACAATAGCTATTTTCTTTCATATATGATAGTATAGGTTTCCATGTTATTCCCTCTATGACTCCCTCTCACTCAATGTCCTCAATGTCCATATGTCTATTCTCTTTGTCTGTTTTTCCATCGCTTCACTGCGTGTGTTATTATTACCCTCTTACTAGATTCCATATATATGTGTTAGTATACTCTACTCGTCTTTCTCTTTTTTGGAGCACGGGGGGCGGTTTTACTTCTATTGGTCTTTCCTTTATTGTTTTTCAACCATCTTTGTTCTTTGGCCCGTGTGGGCCTCCCATCGCAGTGGCCTCTGTTGTCACAGAGCACCGGCTCTGGGCGTGTGCGCTCCAGAGCTCTGGTTCGGTTGTTGGACACATCGGTCCAGCCGGTCCGTGACACGTGGGATCCTCCCAGGCCAGGGATCGAACTGGTGCCCCTTGCACTGCAAGGCAGTGTCCTTACCCACTGGACTAGCAGGGAAGCCCTGTCTTTCCCTTTTTGACTTACTTCACTTTTTATAATAGGTTCTAGATCCATCCACCTCATTAGGATTCATTCTTCTGCATTTCTTTTTACAGCTGAGAAGTATTCCATTGTATATATGTACCAGAGCTTTGTATCCATTCATTTGTTGATGGGCATCTAGGTTACTTCCATGTTCTAGCTATGGTATAGAGACCTGCAATGAACATTGGGGTACAGGTGTCTCTTTCAGTTTTGATTTCATCAGGGTATAAGCCTAATAGTGGGATTGCTGGGTTCTGTGGTGCTTCTATTTTTAGTTTTTAAGAAATCTCCACACTATCTTCCATAGTGGCTGTATCAATTTACACCTTTTAATGATATTACTTTGAGATTTTCTCTGATATGCACCTTTTTCCCATTTTCACTTTTTATGGTCAAAACTCTATGCTTTTTCGTTATAGTATTGGCTTTAAAGACCTTCTTCATACCGTTGTACCTGGTATTATCTGCATTTTCTTATAATTCTCTTTGATTAATTTTTTCACACTTAAACTGTTGATTTACAGGATGCAAAAAAAAGATACTTATCTGAAACTATTTATAAAATAAGCCATTAATTTCCTCATTTTCCTCTTCTCTATCTAGATCATGTTGCAGATGATCACATTATGTCTCATGACTTTGATTAGCATCTATAAGATGATAGGGGGCTTCCTTGATGGTTCAGACAGTAAAGAATCTGCCTGCAATTCAAGAGACCCAGGTTTGATTCCTGGATCCGGAAGATCCTCTGGAGAAGGAGATGGCATCATTTACAAACCAAAATAACATAAGATAATTAAATCTTGACCTTGTAGCAAGACCAAATCAGCCATCTCAGATGGAGCTCAGGAAAAAAAGATCAAGGAATGACTTGCCAACAGAACTATTAATACAAAAAAAAAAAATCCTGACTGATAAAAATTAAGCGTAAATATCTATGTGTTTCTTAAAAAGTACTGTGGGATGACTGTCACCCCATGGAGTGAGCTACAAGCAAATACATTAAAAAGCAACTAGGGTTCTGTTAACATTTTACTTTGCAAAATTCATAATTGCAATTTCTGTTGCACTCCATCAAGGGAGAACTAATACTCAACTTGTCCTGCTGCAACTAACCATAGAACAGATAAAAAGCATGAGGCCACTGTTTTAACCTCCACAGAAAATAGGATGCACAAAACTCTGATTCTTGAAAGGAAAGAAACAAATACACTAAGCCCCACATTTATCTGGGTTTTCTTCCTGGGATATTTTCCTTATTATAATGCAACTAGTCTGGGGTCCATGTGGTTCTAACTAAGCTGAAGAGGCTGGGATTAGATTTTGCAGCTGATGAAGTGGTGAATTTTTAGAGCAGGAACTAGGGAGGAGAGAGGGGTATAGGAAAAGAGCCTAGAAGTTTATATAGGATTTCCAAGGTTCTTTGGTAATGGGTTGGACTATGCATTTGCAGGGAGAAAATTTATAAAGTCTAAAAGAGAAGAGCTATTGCAAGAATGAGCATTGAACAGTGGTAGTTTTTAGAGGCAGTGCTTGAATTAGAATGGTAGCTTACCTAGTTAAGGTGGTACCTTAACTAGATTGAAGATAAAAGGCAATAATATCAACATTTTTAAAAACTAGAGCTTATCTGCACACTACACTAAAGCATAGTGAGATAGTGTGACTCTACTCAGAGAGAAAGAAGGTATATCTAATATTTGAAGATGCTCCAACATTCTAAAAGAAGTCTTAAGCTTAGTTTTACAAATATGAAGTCATATAAACTTGTCGCCAGCATTCGGAGAGATGAGATTTACAGTCTGTGATGAAATTTGGAGCCTAAACACCATCTTGTCTTTATTTTGTCTTACAGAAGGAGGAGGAAGAAACCCTTTAAACTGACATTTAAGTGCTTGAAGATTTTAATGTTCCAGAGGTCTTAGTATGGGTTCTTTCACAACCAGAGCTTGAGAAAAAGTCTTAGATTCAGGTAGTTTATTTGAGAAGCTGATGGAAAGGAGAAAGGGGTATACAATAAGGAAGGAGAAGAGCTGTCAAGGCATGCTTCATTATGCTAGTTGTCACTGTGGTCTCCTGTGTATTGTGTAGAGACCAATAGAATGTACCTCACAATTGCTTCTTCAAAAAGAGCACTGTCACCCAAGTTCAATTGCATTACACTTATTAGTTCCATTCTTCAAAATGATAACCAGTGGTAATCTCTAAAAAAAGACCTGAGAGAAGAGAATTATTTCACAAATGGTATTCTTTACTGTTATAACTGATTCATAAATATATGCACTAATCATTGCTAATTTTCTCTACTATCCATTCTACTTTTATCTCACCTCCAGCTGCACTTCTTCTCAAGCAGATAGTCTTTCTTATGGAGTGAATTAGTCCTGCTTTCCTAGAAAGGAAAGAAACAAATACTAAGGGGATATTTTCCTTATTATAATGCAACTAGTCTGGGGTCCATGTGGTTCTAACTAAGCTGAAGAGGCTGGGATTAGATTTTGCAGCTGATGAAGTGGTGAATTTTTAGAGCAGGAACTAGGGAGGAGAGGGGTATAGGAAAAGAGCCTAGAAGTTTATATAGGATTTCCAAGGTTCTTTGGTAATGGGTTGGACTATGCATTTGCAGGGAGAAAATTTATAAAGTCTAAAAGAGAAGAGCTATTGCAAGAATGAGCATTGAACAGTGGTAGTTTTTAGAGGCAGTGCTTGAATTAGAATGGTAGCTTACCTAGTTAAGGTGGTACCTTAACTAGATTGAAGATAAAAGGCAATAATATCAACATTTTTAAAAACTAGAGCTTATCTGCACACTACACTAAAGCATAGTGAGATAGTGTGACTCTACTCAGAGAGAAAGAAGGTATATCTAATATTTGAAGATGCTCCAACATTCTAAAAGAAGTCTTAAGCTTAGTTTTACAAATATGAAGTCATATAAACTTGTCGCCAGCATTCGGAGAGATGAGATTTACAGTCTGTGATGAAATTTGGAGCCTAAACACCATCTTGTCTTTATTTTGTCTTACAGAAGGAGGAGGAAGAAACCCTTTAAACTGACATTTAAGTGCTTGAAGATTTTAATGTTCCAGAGGTCTTAGTATGGGTTCTTTCACAACCAGAGCTTGAGAAAAAGTCTTAGATTCAGGTAGTTTATTTGAGAAGCTGATGGAAAGGAGAAAGGGTATACAATAAGGAAGGAGAAGAGCTGTCAAGGCATGCTTCATTATGCTAGTTGTCACTGTGGTCTCCTGTGTATTGTGTAGAGACCAATAGAATGTACCTCACAATTGCTTCTTCAAAAAGAGCACTGTCACCCAAGTTCAATTGCATTACACTTATTAGTTCCATTCTTCAAAATGATAACCAGTGGTAATCTCTAAAAAAAGACCTGAGAGAAGAGAATTATTTCACAAATGGTATTCTTTACTGTTATAACTGATTCATAAATATATGCACTAATCATTGCTAATTTTCTCTACTATCCATTCTACTTTTATCTCACCTCCAGCTGCACTTCTTCTCAAGCAGATAGTCTTTCTTATGGAGTGAATTAGGCCTGCTTTCCTAGAATAGTCAGCCCTTGATAGGTTGCGCTTTTGGAAAGGAAAAACAGAAGAATAGGTAAAAGAGAAAAAGAAGAAAAAAGAAAGACAGAAGGAAAGGAAGGAAGGAAGCAAAGACAAAAAGGAAGAATAACAACAAAAAAGAAATAGAAGCTTCCTTTAAGTCCTGTCCTCTTAACAATGTATGTTATTATCAGGAGATGAAGTTGCTTGAGGGAATCTGAGGCTGTTCCTAGGGAAGGCTAGTCTCGGGCCAAAAGTTAATGATGAAAATGTTCAACCAAGTTCCCGCCAGGTATCAGTGTCCTTTTCTTAAGGCCACATTATCTGTCATTTCTGACTATCTTCCTAATTTATTCTTCAAAGACACTCAAGATCAACACTGTGCACTTGGCTGTGATTAGTGTAGCTATCCCTCATGCCCTGCCCTCTGACCCATTTTGATGGTTTAAGTGTTAGTACAAGTTCCTGTTAAAAGTTCTACCAGCTTTGGCAGAAGACTATGTAACACAAAGTTCATCAGATTTAGTGAGGGCATCCAGACAGCGTGATATTGATACCTGCTTAAAAGTTACACTGCCCATATGTCATGGGATGAAAAAGCAAGAGGATTTTTTTTTTTTTTTAGTCTTTGAATTAAGAATGTGAGTGCCTATTTTTAACTGAAAAATGCTCCGCTTTTGAACTACTTTTTCTGGCCAAGCTTTTAAACTAAGGAATGTTACTAAATTACTTTTTTTATTGTGCAAAATTGTATTTAGTTTTTTCATTATTTTCATTTATTGGCTTTTTAAATTGGAAGAAAAAGTTTTACAATGTTGTGTTGGTTTCTGGTATACACCAATATGAATCAGTCAAATTATATATATCTATCCTCTTGCCTATCTCCTCTTAAATATACTTATGTATATAAATGCATATATATGTATATCCCCTTCTTGACTTACTAAATTTCTAACAAAGTCCACTCCTCAAGTCCCACCATATAATTAAGATTGAATTTAAAACCAATGATCCTGCCCTATTTTTAACAGTAGGTAAAGTGTGTGAATAAAATATATGTGAACAAAAATAATATATATAAACATTTATAACTTTAAAATAATGACATACACTTATAGCTTAGTTTTCCAAGTTGGTTCTCATAGGTATATACTTGATTCTCATAACAACCATCAAATTAGGTATGAGAGTTTTTGTTACTTTGATTTCACAGATATAAACCTGAGAATCAAACTTACCTGTTGTAAAATTATGGCCTTGTCTTTAGAATTTAGGGCCTCTATACAATGTTATATTTATTTCCTATTGCACAGTACAATTAGTACAAATGTGAGTGTTAGATAAGATATGTGTGTGTGTTTTTTAATAGTGGCTTTTAGTTTTTAGAGTAGTTTTAGGTTTATGAGAAAAGTGAGCAGAAAATACAGGGGGTTACCGTATTATCCTTTCCTCACGAGTTCCCTCTATTAGTAACATCTTGCATCAGGGTACATGTTATAATTAATTAATGAATATTGCTCTATTACTCTTAATGAAAGGCTGTAGTTTATATTCAGATACACTCTGTGTTGTACAACTGTACAGGATTTTCCAAATGTATCATGTACCTACCATTCCAGTGCCATACAGGATAGCTTCATTTCCCTAAAATTCCCATGTTCTACTTTTTTATCTCTTCCACTTCCTTCCCACAAACTCCACCAACTGCTGATCTTATTACTGCCTTCATAGTTGCCTTTTCCAGAATGCTATACAGTTGGATTCATATGGTATGTAGCTGTTCCAATTGTCTTCCTTCACTTAGTCATATGCATTAAAGGTTATTCATGACCTAGGAGCTTCTGTTTGTCTGTTCAGCACTATATACTACTGAATGGATGCACCACAGTTTGTTTATCCATTCACCTCTTATTGAAAGATAGCATGGTTACTTCCATGTTTTGGCAGTTATGAATAAAGCTTCCATCAATATCCATGTGCAGAATTTGTGTGGACATACTCACATGAATAAATATCAAGGTGTGCAACTGTATAGAAAGAATATCTTTAGCTTTGCAAACAATCACCAAACTCTTTCCAATATGGTTGTACCATTTTGCAATTTCACTGACAATGAATGAGAGTTTCTGTAGCTCCACATCCTTGTCAGCATTTGGTGCTTCTATATAAACATTTATAACTTTAAAATAATGACATACACTTATAGCTTAGTTTTCCAAGTTGGTTCTCATAGGTATATACTTGATTCTCATAACAACCATCAAATTAGGTATGAGAGTTTTGTTACTTTGATTTCACAGATATAAACCTGAGAATCAAACTTACCTGTTGTAAAATTATGGCCTTGTCTTTAGAATTTAGGGCCTCTATACAATGTTATATTTATTTCCTATTGCACAGTACAATTAGTACAAATGTGAGTGTTAGATAAGATATGTGTGTGTGTTTTTTAATAGTGGCTTTTAGTTTTTAGAGTAGTTTTAGGTTTATGAGAAAAGTGAGCAGAAAATACAGGGGGTTACCGTATTATCCTTTCCTCACGAGTTCCCTCTATTAGTAACATCTTGCATCAGGGTACATGTTATAATTAATTAATGAATATTGCTCTATTACTCTTAATGAAAGGCTGTAGTTTATATTCAGATACACTCTGTGTTGTACAACTGTACAGGATTTTCCAAATGTATCATGTACCTACCATTCCAGTGCCATACAGGATAGCTTCATTTCCCTAAAATTCCCATGTTCTACTTTTTTATCTCTTCCACTTCCTTCCCACAAACTCCACCAACTGCTGATCTTATTACTGCCTTCATAGTTGCCTTTTCCAGAATGCTATACAGTTGGATTCATATGGTATGTAGCTGTTCCAATTGTCTTCCTTCACTTAGTCATATGCATTAAAGGTTATTCATGACCTAGGAGCTTCTGTTTGTCTGTTCAGCACTATATACTACTGAATGGATGCACCACAGTTTGTTTATCCATTCACCTCTTATTGAAAGATAGCATGGTTACTTCCATGTTTTGGCAGTTATGAATAAAGCTTCCATCAATATCCATGTGCAGAATTTGTGTGGACATACTCACATGAATAAATATCAAGGTGTGCAACTGTATAGAAAGAATATCTTTAGCTTTGCAAACAATCACCAAACTCTTTCCAATATGGTTGTACCATTTTGCAATTTCACTGACAATGAATGAGAGTTTCTGTAGCTCCACATCCTTGTCAGCATTTGGTGCTGTCAGTGTTTTATTGATTGATTGATTGTTGCTAAACAGCACAGCATGTGAGATCTTGTTCTCTGACCAGTGATGAAACCTGCTCCCCCTGCAGTGGAAGCACAGAGTCTTAACCACTGGACCATCAGGCAAGTCCCCAATGTTGTCAGTATTTTAACTATTACGGGTTTTTTTTGAGGGTGGGAATCTTTTGACCACATTTTGAATTCTTTGGCTTCTTGTTATTGAATTTTAAGGTTATTTTATATATTATGCTTTATCAAAAATGAGTTTTGTTAAGATTTTGCCCTGTCTATTGCTTGTGTTTTCATTCATGAGTATCTTTTGTAGAGCAGAATATCTAATTTTAACAAAGTCTGTTTTATCAATTCTTTCTTTCTTGTGGGATCTAAAAAGTCATTGCCAAACCAAAGATTTTCTGGAAGTTTTATGATTTTTGTTTTACATTTAGGTCTATATTTTAATATTATATATTCTGGACTAAGGTCATCAGCATGAATGGCACGGTGCAGTTGTTCAAAATGGTGTTTAGAGCCAGTATTTCTTTATTCAAATCTGTGGGTTCTCACTTATTTTGTGTCACCTTTTTAGGTTAGTTAACTCTCTGTGTTTTCATTGACATTAAAGTAGAACTAATGATAGTGCCTACAATATAAAGGAGGAGTGTATGAGATAATTCATTTAAAGCATGTGAGAATACTTAAGGGATATAATGAATAATGATTAATAGTAATGGTGTTGTTTTATAGCACAATGATGTACTGGGATATTATTGAGATTTCGGAGGTTTTTTGTCTGCATTCTATTCACTTTTGTCTCTTTTGTGTCAAGCTCTCTTATATCTTATTATTGCCACAGTGTGACTGTGGCAGCAATAAACAAACCTAAATACCAATTCTGCTCTGAATTTGGAAAGATCTATTATAATTGAGTATAAAAGAAAAATACACTAGAAGTAAAAAGCTTGCAAACAATCACCAAACTCTTTCCAATATGGTTGTACCATTTTGCAATTTCACTGACAATGAATGAGAGTTTCTGTAGCTCCACATCCTTGTCAGCATTTGGTGCTGTCAGTTTTTATTTTGCATTTGAATTGATTTTGATTGTTGGCTGTCAGTGTTTTATTGATTGATTGATTGTTGCTAAACAGCACAGCATGTGAGATCTTGTTCTCTGACCAGTGATGAAACCTGCTCCCCCTGCAGTGGAAGCACAGAGTCTTAACCACTGGACCATCAGGCAAGTCCCCAATGTTGTCAGTATTTTAACTATTACGGGTTTTTGAGGGTGGGAATCTTTTGACCACATTTTGAATTCTTTGGCTTCTTGTTATTGAATTTTAAGGTTATTTTATATATTATGCTTTATCAAAAATGAGTTTTGTTAAGATTTTGCCCTGTCTATTGCTTGTGTTTTCATTCATGAGTATCTTTTGTAGAGCAGAATATCTAATTTTAACAAAGTCTGTTTTATCAATTCTTTCTTTCTTGTGGGATCTAAAAAGTCATTGCCAAACCAAAGATTTTCTGGAAGTTTTATGATTTTTGTTTTACATTTAGGTCTATATTTTAATATTATATATTCTGGACTAAGGTCATCAGCATGAATGGCACGGTGCAGTTGTTCAAAATGGTGTTTAGAGCCAGTATTTCTTTATTCAAATCTGTGGGTTCTCACTTATTTTGTGTCACCTTTTTAGGTTAGTTAACTCTCTGTGTTTTCATTGACATTAAAGTAGAACTAATGATAGTGCCTACAATATAAAGGAGGAGTGTATGAGATAATTCATTTAAAGCATGTGAGAATACTTAAGGGATATAATGAATAATGATTAATAGTAATGGTGTTGTTTTATAGCACAATGATGTACTGGGATATTATTGAGATTTCGGAGGTTTTTTGTCTGCATTCTATTCACTTTTGTCTCTTTTGTGTCAAGCTCTCTTATATCTTATTATTGCCACAGTGTGACTGTGGCAGCAATAAACAAACCTAAATACCAATTCTGCTCTGAATTTGGAAAGATCTATTATAATTGAGTATAAAAGAAAAATACACTAGAAGTAAAAAGTCTTGAGGTCATTTTATTTTAATATACAATGTGATGTATAGGCTTTGTGCTCTCTCATCTGTTTTCTTCCCTCTGGATGGTTGTGTTCACTAGGCAGTAGTAAATCTTTGCTTCTTAAAATTATTTGTTTATAGATAGAGAACAATACAGAGAGAAAAAAACCCAATAGAAATAGTGAATGCTAAGTAAAATAGAACTATAAATTCAAATATATATGTTAGCTCCTTTGTATAATTAATCACACATTGTATAATTGCACAAGAAGGAGAGGGTGGGATGATTTGAGAGAATTGTATTGAAACATATGCATTACCATATGCAAACCAAATGAACCAATGTGAGTTTGATGTATGAAACAGGGCACCCAATGCCAGTGCTCTGTGACAACCTGAAGAGAGGGAGTGGGGAAGAGGGTAGGAGGTGGCTTAGGATGGAGTTGATGTGCATACCTAGGGCAAATTTATACTGATGGATGACAAACACCATCACACTATTGTAAAGTAACAATCCTTCAATTAAAATAAATAAATAAAATTTAAAAACAATAGACTGCCCCCTCCAAAAAGAATAAATAATATGCTGGAAAATAAAAACACCATATAGTTATTCAACTGAACTGTCTATTCTTTTATCATATTCTAAGACTGTATGCTTAGCTTTTGACCAAGGCCCTTGGGCACTGCTGGAGGTAGGTTACGCCCTACAACTGTTTCCTACATTCAGAATGGGGTATCTGGCCGTCATCTTAAAACATACTTTCATATTTATTTATTTAGTTAGTTTGCATCTTAGGCCAGACCATGCACTTAAGGGATATAAATGAATAATTCATTTAAAGCATGTGAGAATACTTAAGGGATATAATGAATAATGATTAATAGTAATGGTGTTGTTTTATAGCACAATGATGTACTGGGATATTATTGAGATTTCGGAGGTTTTTTGTCTGCATTCTATTCACTTTTGTCTCTTTTGTGTCAAGCTCTCTTATATCTTATTATTGCCACAGTGTGACTGTGGCAGCAATAAACAAACCTAAATACCAATTCTGCTCTGAATTTGGAAAGATCTATTATAATTGAGTATAAAAGAAAAATACACTAGAAGTAAAAAGTCTTGAGGTCATTTTATTTTAATATACAATGTGATGTATAGGCTTTGTGCTCTCTCATCTGTTTTCTTCCCTCTGGATGGTTGTGTTCACTAGGCAGTAGTAAATCTTTGCTTCTTAAAATTATTTGTTTATAGATAGAGAACAATACAGAGAGAAAAAAACCCAATAGAAATAGTGAATGCTAAGTAAAATAGAACTATAAATTCAAATATATATGTTAGCTCCTTTGTATAATTAATCACACATTGTATAATTGCACAAGAAGGAGAGGGTGGGATGATTTGAGAGAATTGTATTGAAACATATGCATTACCATATGCAAACCAAATGAACCAATGTGAGTTTGATGTATGAAACAGGGCACCCAATGCCAGTGCTCTGTGACAACCTGAAGAGAGGGAGTGGGGAAGAGGGTAGGAGGTGGCTTAGGATGGAGTTGATGTGCATACCTAGGGCAAATTTATACTGATGGATGACAAACACCATCACACTATTGTAAAGTAACAATCCTTCAATTAAAATAAATAAATAAAATTTAAAAACAATAGACTGCCCCCTCCAAAAAGAATAAATAATATGCTGGAAAATAAAAACACCATATAGTTATTCAACTGAACTGTCTATTCTTTTATCATATTCTAAGACTGTATGCTTAGCTTTTGACCAAGGCCCTTGGGCACTGCTGGAGGTAGGTTACGCCCTACAACTGTTTCCTACATTCAGAATGGGGTATCTGGCCGTCATCTTAAAACATACTTTCATATTTATTTATTTAGTTAGTTTGCATCTTAGGCCAGACCATGCACAATATGTGGGAACTTAGGTCCCCAACCAGGGATTGAACGTGTGTCTGCTGCATTGGGAGTACGACGTCTTAGCCACTGGACCACCTGGGAAATCACTATCTGCCTTTTTTTTTTTTAACTTACCATTCCTGTGATCTCAACAAAGCACAAAGAGCTAAACTTGGGAATGTGTCTGCAGTTAGAAAGTGTAAAAAGTTTGTTATGTCAGGGATATGTGGGCCATTTCTGTACCTTCATTTCAATCTTACTATAAGCCTAAAACTGTTATAATAATGAAGTCGATTTTTAAAATTGGGTCTTCTCTCCAAATAACTTAGTGCACAACACAGAAACCCAGGAGCTCTAGCCAGCCAAGCTTTCTTACACTGTGTGGGTGGTAGATGAAGCTGACGTGCCAAAAGAGACAAAAGGACAGAGCAGACACTTGAGGTGAGGCTCACTTGAGAACTGGAGTATACTGTGGCCCTACCTGATTCTACCAACTTGAAAGACCAGACTACATTTTCTCCAGATTTCAGTTAGGCAATCCGATTAATAAGACTTTTTTGCTCAATGTGGATACAGGTGCCCTCTGTCTACTGCAACAGCAAATAAAAATCCCTGAAGATAAATAAAATTAAAATAGAGCTAGCCCCCGCCAATAGACAGAGTAGCCTGGCATGCTGCAGTCCATGAGGGTCACAAAGAGTCAGACACAACCGAGCATGCATGCAAACACGAATTGTATCTCATCCAGTATTTTTTTTTTTTTTTACCTTGAAGCAGATTTCCAAAAATACTTCGGGCCATTTTTTCCAGTTCAAATTTTATTTTTCTCCTTAGCTTTGACATTGTAATTTGTCGTCTCAATAATTTCACTGCTAAACTAAATATCTACAATTCACAAATTAACTGTATATTACCATCCATTCTTTTGGCCTTCCCTCATTTTGTTTTCAATAGAACTGGGAATTCCTGACTATCTCATGTTTTATACATTGCTTTTGACTTTCAACTTTCATGGAGAAGGCTGTGAAGCACTATTGATTGCAACTAACACCAAATCATGTTCCTTAATTGATGTCCAACCCTTAGTGCTTCTTGGCAATTTTTGATGCCTCATTTTCCTCTTTATTGCATTCTCTACTGTAACCATTTCAAACTTCTTCCCTACTTCAACATCTCAAGTGGCATTTGACCTCAACAGATGACTTCAACACCTTCTGTGCTGAGACAGAAATCAATCTGATGTGAGAGTCCCCATTCTGCCTTCTCTCTACTGCAAAATATCTCTTTATCTTGAGTTTATGTTTCCTTTGAGCTCTTATCTCTTAGGAAGTCCTGCTCCTTTTCTTTACTGAGACTAACCCCTCAATTTGTACTCTTTATCTCATCATCTCTGTCTCAGACTCTTATTACATCAATTATTCTCCTTGCTAGCATCTTTAATCTTTTGTTCTGTACTGGATTCCTCCCCTCTGCCTTCAAATATGTTTTGGTCTCCCCATCGTTGCACAAAAGAGGTAGTTCCATAAATATTTAATGATGTGATATTGAATTGAATTGAACTTAATTCCTCAAGCTCACAGAGTTACTAGTGACAGAGCCAAAAATCAAAAACTGAGAATCCCGGTCTTAGTTTAGTATTTTTTTCAAAAATAAACATTTCTCAAAGGTATATTCTGCAACTATATATCTTCTAAAATACAAATCCAATGATTATATTTGTCAAAATGCAAATGTTTAATCCACTGAAATATAATACTGTTTGACTACTCGTCAGCAAATACTATCTATCCTAATACGATATGGTATTTGGCCATTAAAGTCTCATGCTATACATTATACATGTAAACAATTAGTTATAGAATTGGAAACATATTAGTCATGTATGATAGATAAGTTAATTTGAAGGGCTTATTTTATTATATAATTTCAATTCTGTTATAGGTTAATTTAATACCAAAGAGTTTTTATTTATTGCCAAATTGATTATTACTTAATAGCTTACCATGTTTATCTCTTGAAGATCCTTGAGGAACAGTCACTATTAATTTAAAATCAATTATATTAGTTGAATAAAGAACCATTATCTTTTTCCTGTCTCGGGAAAAAAAGTCTTAGGACCAAAACAATGCATCACTTTTTAGAATTAAAATCGTTTCTGAGAAAAATGATGCCAGTCACACACATTCAGAACAAACCTCTGACCAGACCATAACTCTATTATTTTAATTTATTGGGTTAACTCCCTTTTTTGGGCAATTTTTGATGCCTCATTTTCCTCTTTATTGCATTCTCTACTGTAACCATTTCTAACTTTTTTCCTATCTTCAACATCTCAAGTGGCATTTGACCTCAACAGATGACTTCAACACCTTCTGTGCTGAGACAGAAATCAATCTGATGTGAGAGTCCCCATTCTGCCTTCTCTCTACTGCAAAATATCTCTTTATCTTGAGTTTATGTTTCCTTTGAGCTCTTATCTCTTAGGAAGTCCTGCTCCTTTTCTTTACTGAGACTAACCCCTCAATTTGTACTCTTTATCTCATCATCTCTGTCTCAGACTCTTATTACATCAATTATTCTCCTTGCTAGCATCTTTAATCTTTTGTTCTGTACTGGATTCCTCCCCTCTGCCTTCAAATATGTTTTGGTCTCCCCATCGTTGCACAAAAGAGGTAGTTCCATAAATATTTAATGATGTGATATTGAATTGAATTGAACTTAATTCCTCAAGCTCACAGAGTTACTAGTGACAGAGCCAAAAATCAAAAACTGAGAATCCCGGTCTTAGTTTAGTATTTTTTTCAAAAATAAACATTTCTCAAAGGTATATTCTGCAACTATATATCTTCTAAAATACAAATCCAATGATTATATTTGTCAAAATGCAAATGTTTAATCCACTGAAATATAATACTGTTTGACTACTCGTCAGCAAATACTATCTATCCTAATACGATATGGTATTTGGCCATTAAAGTCTCATGCTATACATTATACATGTAAACAATTAGTTATAGAATTGGAAACATATTAGTCATGTATGATAGATAAGTTAATTTGAAGGGCTTATTTTATTATATAATTTCAATTCTGTTATAGGTTAATTTAATACCAAAGAGTTTTTATTTATTGCCAAATTGATTATTACTTAATAGCTTACCATGTTTATCTCTTGAAGATCCTTGAGGAACAGTCACTATTAATTTAAAATCAATTATATTAGTTGAATAAAGAACCATTATCTTTTTTTCCTGTCTCGGAAATAAAGTCTTAGGACCAAAACAATGCATCACTTTTTAGAATTAAAATCGTTTCTGAGAAAAATGATGCCAGTCACACACATTCAGAACAAACCTCTGACCAGACCATAACTCTATTATTTTAATTTATTGGTTAACTCCTCTTGGGCTGTTGTAAACATAACAGGAGCCAAACAATGAACTGAAAAATATATTTACATGACATAAGCAGATGCCCAGCATTTCAATATTGCATAAAGGTGCATTTCCTCAAACATGGATCTCAACTTCTCGTTTCTTATATACTTAAAGTCATGATGCTTTCTTTTATGAAATAATTTAATATAATTACATTATAACAAATTTTAAGTGAAAGTACTTCAAGTACATATATACTGTATGTTCTCAAGCTATTAATTTTGAATTTTGGCATTGCTTTTTAGATGGCAAAGAACTATGTCTTGAAAGAAACAATACTATTTAGAATTTCTCTATATATTTTATTAATATGACTATCTTTTGATTTTTTACAATTCAAAATTGTATAAGGAAATACTTCTAAGTCATAATTTCTAAAAACTGGCTTATATGAGTTCCTCAACTCCTGAAAACTTTCTATCCAAATTAACTATAAAGTCAAGTTTCACATTTAAGCCAACAAACTTCATGTCCTATCTAACTGTAAGATTTTATCACACAAAATTTATATTAACTTTATAAGAATTAAAACATAAAATACAGAAGGATGAGAACTAAAGCTGTGTTTATCTTAATATTACACATGACATCTGCTTGCCTGTGCATAGCACTAGTATTGATACTTGATGCTTTTACTACTGAACCAAAATAGAGATAAGGTGATTGCATATGTTGTTTATGACTTTGATATTAGAAGATATTAGAAGCGGATTATGAACCAATGGCTTGTACAATGGGTCTTAAGTAGACTTAGCTAGGATCTTTATATGTTCCAGAAAGTCAATTTTAATATTTCTATTTTGTTATGAGGACAAGAAACATTTATATAGAAAATCCATTAATGACAATTAATTTAAAACTCTGAAGATCCTTGAGGAAACGGGTCACTATTAATTTAAAATCAATTATATTAGTTGAATAAAGAACCATTATCTTTTTTTCCTGTCTCGGAAATAAAGTCTTAGGACCAAAACAATGCATCACTTTTTAGAATTAAAATCGTTTCTGAGAAAAATGATGCCAGTCACACACATTCAGAACAAACCTCTGACCAGACCATAACTCTATTATTTTAATTTATTGGTTAACTCCTCTTGGGCTGTTGTAAACATAACAGGAGCCAAACAATGAACTGAAAAATATATTTACATGACATAAGCAGATGCCCAGCATTTCAATATTGCATAAAGGTGCATTTCCTCAAACATGGATCTCAACTTCTCGTTTCTTATATACTTAAAGTCATGATGCTTTCTTTTATGAAATAATTTAATATAATTACATTATAACAAATTTTAAGTGAAAGTACTTCAAGTACATATATACTGTATGTTCTCAAGCTATTAATTTTGAATTTTGGCATTGCTTTTTAGATGGCAAAGAACTATGTCTTGAAAGAAACAATACTATTTAGAATTTCTCTATATATTTTATTAATATGACTATCTTTTGATTTTGTACAATTCAAAATTGTATAAGGAAATACTTCTAAGTCATAATTTCTAAAAACTGGCTTATATGAGTTCCTCAACTCCTGAAAACTTTCTATCCAAATTAACTATAAAGTCAAGTTTCACATTTAAGCCAACAAACTTCATGTCCTATCTAACTGTAAGATTTTATCACACAAAATTTATATTAACTTTATAAGAATTAAAACATAAAATACAGAAGGATGAGAACTAAAGCTGTGTTTATCTTAATATTACACATGACATCTGCTTGCCTGTGCATAGCACTAGTATTGATACTTGATGCTTTTACTACTGAACCAAAATAGAGATAAGGTGATTGCATATGTTGTTTATGACTTTGATATTAGAAGATATTAGAAGCGGATTATGAACCAATGGCTTGTACAATGGGTCTTAAGTAGACTTAGCTAGGATCTTTATATGTTCCAGCAAGTCAATTTTAATATTTCTATTTTGTTATGAGGACAAGAAACATTTATATAGAAAATCCATTAATGACAATATTTCAATCTTTGCAAAATGCATTTTTAGAAGATGTATTAATTTTATTCTACTTCTATCATTAAAATAATGATCCTAGATAATGTACTCAAGTGCATAATAAAACAGGATGCATGCTTTGGTTTTATGGGAACATTCATTTCCTCCATCATCAGTGTCACCCTGCTAATGTTTACATCCTGTTTCGAAGGGAGGGAAAAGACCTGAATGCCCTTTTATCCTGTGTTTGGCGTTGTCAAACCTATTGCTTATAGGACTAATATCTTTCAGTATCTCTTAGCACCTCCTAATCTGAGAGAATGGGCTTTGATGGGAGAAAGTAACAGATACTCATCTGGAGAATTTTCCTGCATATTATATTAGATTTATTACTGCTATGGTTCTTCAAATTCAAAAATTACTTAAAAATATATTGAGAATGCTCATTTCCTCCTCTTCAGCTTGTCAAAGTCTCTTTATATTATAAAAATCATAAGAGCTTTAGCATCACAATACAATTTTTAAGTTGCACAATTTAATTATAAAATGAAAATAATTCACATTTTAAGTCATAGATATTTTAACATTAATCTAACATTATATGTGCACTTTTTGGTTGTTTGATTCTTTAATTTGCATTATTTTATATATTATAAATATAAAGCATGAGAAAGCATATCTTACCACCCTATGCCTTGTTTCCCATGCTTTACTAAACTGACCTCAATTTTTCCCCTTGATTTGTCAAGCCACTTTCAGTCTTTTTGACTTGATTCCTTCACAGAATCATTTGTTTTCCACTGACACTTCCTCCACAGTTGATTTTTGTTCAGATTTTTTCTCAGTAAGTGATCATCTGCTTATCCTTTCTAATGTTTCTTTCCCCACCCACCACATATTTGTGATACTTCTCAGTAGGTGACATTGTTTATTATGTTTCTTTTCTACTAGAACGTAAGATCTTTAGGGTAAAGATACTTCATCTTGTCTGCTTCTCTATTCGTATTATCTAGAATATCTGTGGCTGATACATTTTTGGCATTTAAACTATATTTGTCCTAATAAATAAATGGATGAATGAACCAATCAATCAGTGGATTAATACACGGTATCTTGCCTCAAGTAACTCACTGTCTAATGAGCTTGTCATTGCTATTATCAAAATATATTGTGAGTATCACATTTATTTATTAAAGCTACCATCTCATTCTCCTGATGATGAGTGCTAGCTCCAATTGTTTCATTGAAACTCGGCCCCAAAATTTTCTGCCTTGAATGAACATCAGAGTTTTTCATCTTACAAATACTGATGCATATTTGAAAGAAAAATAAGTTAGAAGGAAAGAAAGTTGTTGTTCATTTGCTGACATTCTTTAATCAAACTATTTTATTTCTCTTCAGCTTTTGTATATGAATATACAATAATTCATATGGTCACATGGGCAAAGTAAGCAATTGACAAAGAATTTTCTTAGCACCTCCTAATCTGAGAGAATGGGCTTTGATGGGAGAAAGTAACAGATACTCATCTGGAGAATTTTCCTGCATATTATATTAGATTTATTACTGCTATGGTTCTTCAAATTCAAAAATTACTTAAAAATATATTGAGAATGCTCATTTCCTCCTCTTCAGCTTGTCAAAGTCTCTTTATATTATAAAAATCATAAGAGCTTTAGCATCACAATACAATTTTTAAGTTGCACAATTTAATTATAAAATGAAAATAATTCACATTTTAAGTCATAGATATTTTAACATTAATCTAACATTATATGTGCACTTTTTGGTTGTTTGATTCTTTAATTTGCATTATTTTATATATTATAAATATAAAGCATGAGAAAGCATATCTTACCACCCTATGCCTTGTTTCCCATGCTTTACTAAACTGACCTCAATTTTTCCCCTTGATTTGTCAAGCCACTTTCAGTCTTTTTGACTTGATTCCTTCACAGAATCATTTGTTTTCCACTGACACTTCCTCCACAGTTGATTTTTGTTCAGATTTTTTCTCAGTAAGTGATCATCTGCTTATCCTTTCTAATGTTTCTTTCCCCACCCACCACATATTTGTGATACTTCTCAGTAGGTGACATTGTTTATTATGTTTCTTTTCTACTAGAACGTAAGATCTTTAGGGTAAAGATACTTCATCTTGTCTGCTTCTCTATTCGTATTATCTAGAATATCTGTGGCTGATACATTTTTGGCATTTAAACTATATTTGTCCTAATAAATAAATGGATGAATGAACCAATCAATCAGTGGATTAATACACGGTATCTTGCCTCAAGTAACTCACTGTCTAATGAGCTTGTCATTGCTATTATCAAAATATATTGTGAGTATCACATTTATTTATTAAAGCTACCATCTCATTCTCCTGATGATGAGTGCTAGCTCCAATTGTTTCATTGAAACTCGGCCCCAAAATTTTCTGCCTTGAATGAACATCAGAGTTTTTCATCTTACAAATACTGATGCATATTTGAAAGAAAAATAAGTTAGAAGGAAAGAAAGTTGTTGTTCATTTGCTGACATTCTTTAATCAAACTATTTTATTTCTCTTCAGCTTTTGTATATGAATATACAATAATTCATATGGTCACATGGGCAAAGTAAGCAATTGACAAAGAATGAAGCCAATTTGGAGTTAAAAAAAAACATTACAAATTTATGTTTAGCATCATTGATTATAAATATCAAAGCAGAAAAATAGAGTGTTTCTATTGGTATAATTGTCTTATATATCCAAAATTTTTAAAAAAGTTGTCAGATTTTGAGTATATAGTTCAGTCCTTACTACATAGTAGAAATTTAATATATTTCCTCTTGAGGAAAACACAATTTTCTTAAGACTTGTGGATTCGCTTATAGATGTTCAAAGGATTTTTAAGTCTTACTGATTGAACAACATTGTCCAGTAGAAATTTCTGTAATAATGGAAATGCTCAATAATTGGTGTTGTCCAGCATGACAACTACTAGCCATAGATAACTCTTAAGTCCTTGAAATGTGGCTAAGATGACTGAGGAACTGATTTTAAAATTTTATTTAATTTTCACAAACTTTAATTTAAATAAAATGGTAACATGTGGCCAGTGGCACCACTTTGAATATTGTGCTTATTGTGATAATGATTTTTAACAGATTGAGCAGTATCTGCTTAAAAAACACCCTCCTAGTTGTCACAATGTTTTGGGTTTGAACAATCTTAATTTTTACCTAAACCTTTTAGCTTTGTACACTGCTGAGGTCCACAGTATACTTGGGTTCTAGATAATATTCCACTGTTACATAATTCTCAGAAAAATTGTACTAGATATCCAGTACATTTCCTTCCTGATATTATTCTATACTTTTAAAAAAGCAATGTGAAACCTCAGCCATTTAATGGGTAACTCTTACTATCTCTTTTAAGTTGAGTTGGGAGAATATCTTGAATTATAGGAACTAATACTGTCTAATGAGCTTGTCATTGCTATTATCAAAATATATTGTGAGTATCACATTTATTTATTAAAGCTACCATCTCATTCTCCTGATGATGAGTGCTAGCTCCAATTGTTTCATTGAAACTCGGCCCCAAAATTTTCTGCCTTGAATGAACATCAGAGTTTTTCATCTTACAAATACTGATGCATATTTGAAAGAAAAATAAGTTAGAAGGAAAGAAAGTTGTTGTTCATTTGCTGACATTCTTTAATCAAACTATTTTATTTCTCTTCAGCTTTTGTATATGAATATACAATAATTCATATGGTCACATGGGCAAAGTAAGCAATTGACAAAGAATGAAGCCAATTTGGAGTTAAAAAAAAACATTACAAATTTATGTTTAGCATCATTGATTATAAATATCAAAGCAGAAAAATAGAGTGTTTCTATTGGTATAATTGTCTTATATATCCAAAATTTTTAAAAAAGTTGTCAGATTTTGAGTATATAGTTCAGTCCTTACTACATAGTAGAAATTTAATATATTTCCTCTTGAGGAAAACACAATTTTCTTAAGACTTGTGGATTCGCTTATAGATGTTCAAAGGATTTTTAAGTCTTACTGATTGAACAACATTGTCCAGTAGAAATTTCTGTAATAATGGAAATGCTCAATAATTGGTGTTGTCCAGCATGACAACTACTAGCCATAGATAACTCTTAAGTCCTTGAAATGTGGCTAAGATGACTGAGGAACTGATTTTAAAATTTTATTTAATTTTCACAAACTTTAATTTAAATAAAATGGTAACATGTGGCCAGTGGCACCACTTTGAATATTGTGCTTATTGTGATAATGATTTTTAACAGATTGAGCAGTATCTGCTTAAAAAAAACACCCTCCTAGTTGTCACAATGTTTTGGGTTTGAACAATCTTAATTTTTACCTAAACCTTTTAGCTTTGTACACTGCTGAGGTCCACAGTATACTTGGGTTCTAGATAATATTCCACTGTTACATAATTCTCAGAAAAATTGTACTAGATATCCAGTACATTTCCTTCCTGATATTATTCTATACTTTTAAAAAAGCAATGTGAAACCTCAGCCATTTAATGGGTAACTCTTACTATCTCTTTTAAGTTGATTTGGGAGAATATCTTGAATTATAGGAAGAAAGCTACTTCACAAAACTAAAAGGCTTATAATTTTTGTATAGAAGTAGAAGTAAACCTTTCCATGGTTTCCTTTCCTAAGAACTATAATCCAAGTCTCCGAAAAATTTTGAGTAGCAAAGGATAATTGTAATGCAATAAAAGCATTTTATAAGGAAATCATATATCACTCGACCATGTCATCTATCTCAAATATAAAAATTGTAATAACACAGCATCAACTGGATTGAGGTAAACATTATATTATTATTCTCTTTTACTTGAGCCTAGATATGAAGTTAGACCCTGTTTATCAGTACTTCTTATAAACTATGTATTTAATAAATATTAATATTAATTATATTGTTAATAATAATAACAATTCTCTTATTTTCAGTTATAACTACCTTGCAGAGCCGCCTTGAGGATTAAAATTGAAAATATAAAAGAGAGGGCTTCCCTGGTGGTCCAGTGGGTAAGGACACCACCTTGCAGTGTAAGGGGCGCAGGTTCGATCCCTGGCCTGGGAAGATCCCACGTGCCGCAGAGTGGTTGGACTAATGTGTCCAATTACCGAGCCGGAGCTCTGGAGCGCATGCACCCAGAGCCAGTGCTCTTTGACAACAGAGGCCACCACGATGGGAGGCCCACACAGGCCAAAGAACAAAGATGGATGAAAATAGACAAATGAAAGACCAGTAGAAGCAGCCCACCCGCCCCCCTCCCTCCCCACCCACCCCCCAAAATAAATCAATAAATAAATGTTTAAAAAAAAAATAAAAGAGAGTATTGCATGGTGAGATGAAAGCATGAAAGTGTTAAATATCCCCTGTGAGTTGAGGTAACTCTCAAGTCATTGTGCATAGATAGATGCTTGACCTAGACAAGAGAAAGAAGAATCTGCCATTTTGTAATAACAAGAATACAAGTTACTAATTCTACTGTTCTACTGTGTTGCCAGTTCTATTAATAGACATATTTGCCAAGAAACTAGGATTTGGAAGGGAAAAGTCACCTTTTAAATGCAAACTATCATTAACATTACGAAAATACACAGAATGACTTATTTTCTTTTGTTTTTGTTTTCATAGATCCACGTATAGAAGATTATGAAAAGTGATGTAAGCTCTGTAAGCCTATTTTTTTTTTCCTCATAAAATGTTAAGGGGAGAATGGTGGAGCAGTAGAAAGAGCAAGAAACTAAAGGATGTTTGAATGATCTAGTTTGTGTCGCTTTTACCTTAACATATTTTTCTGCGTGTTCATTTCCTTTGTGTGCTTCTCTTTCTTAAAGAATAAAAGAAAAATCTGCCTCATGAAAATGCAGGCGAGTCATTGCACATAAAGACCATCTTTAAAATGCGCATTATTTATTTGACAGACTGTAATGGCTGTTTCAAAGATATTATGGGCTGTCACGTGAATATGTATTTTAGAATGAATACTACAGTACAAATAGTGCGCTTGCACAATGCACATCAAAAATACAACTTAATGAAATCTCTTCTGAAGATTAGGTAATATATAAGGATATCTTGGAAATGGAAAAATCCAGTTGAGTTAAAATGGGAAAAACCTTGCAACCCTAAATGATGCAGTTTGGGGTTAAAAAATGGAAAAACCTTCTGGGAAGATCCCACGTGCCGCAGAGTGGTTGGACTAATGTGTCCAATTACGAGCCGGAGCTCTGGAGCGCATGCACCCAGAGCCAGTGCTCTTTGACAACAGAGGCCACCACGATGGGAGGCCCACACAGGCCAAAGAACAAAGATGGATGAAAATAGACAAATGAAAGACCAGTAGAAGCAGCCCACCGCCCCCTCCCTCCCCACCCACCCCCCAAAATAAATCAATAAATAAATGTTTAAAAAAAAAATAAAAGAGAGTATTGCATGGTGAGATGAAAGCATGAAAGTGTTAAATATCCCCTGTGAGTTGAGGTAACTCTCAAGTCATTGTGCATAGATAGATGCTTGACCTAGACAAGAGAAAGAAGAATCTGCCATTTTGTAATAACAAGAATACAAGTTACTAATTCTACTGTTCTACTGTGTTGCCAGTTCTATTAATAGACATATTTGCCAAGAAACTAGGATTTGGAAGGGAAAAGTCACCTTTTAAATGCAAACTATCATTAACATTACGAAAATACACAGAATGACTTATTTTCTTTTGTTTTTGTTTTCATAGATCCACGTATAGAAGATTATGAAAAGTGATGTAAGCTCTGTAAGCCTATTTTTTTTTTCCTCATAAAATGTTAAGGGGAGAATGGTGGAGCAGTAGAAAGAGCAAGAAACTAAAGGATGTTTGAATGATCTAGTTTGTGTCGCTTTTACCTTAACATATTTTTCTGCGTGTTCATTTCCTTTGTGTGCTTCTCTTTCTTAAAGAATAAAAGAAAAATCTGCCTCATGAAAATGCAGGCGAGTCATTGCACATAAAGACCATCTTTAAAATGCGCATTATTTATTTGACAGACTGTAATGGCTGTTTCAAAGATATTATGGGCTGTCACGTGAATATGTATTTTAGAATGAATACTACAGTACAAATAGTGCGCTTGCACAATGCACATCAAAAATACAACTTAATGAAATCTCTTCTGAAGATTAGGTAATATATAAGGATATCTTGGAAATGGAAAAATCCAGTTGAGTTAAAATGGGAAAAACCTTGCAACCCTAAATGATGCATGAGTCACCTTCTTTGGGAGTTGAACAAGTAGAAAAGGAAAATATTTGGTTGATATTAATACATCATGAGTGATTTAGAATTATGCTGTATTTGCAAGATTTTCAGGTACAGTTATCATACTCAGGATTCCTAACAAATTAGAAGATTTAATGAGACTAGAATAAAATAGTTCATACACTCATATGTGTTTTGTGACTGTCTCTAGTTCCTATAACTTAGAATTAAGTCCAGTAGCAGATACAAGATGCAATAAATACCAGTCCTTATCCTGAGATCTTAGAGCCAAGAGGGAAGCTATAACAGCTTACTAAAACACCAGGCTAAAACCAGTAAGGGATGAAAATGGCTTATAGATAGGGTGCTTCAGCCACCTGATATAAAATAGTAAATAAAAATAAAAGGAAAAATGCAGTGTATCTACAGTAAAGATACATGAACCTATAGTAAAAATAGGTTTGATTTGTATTCCATCAATAATTATGGCTTGAATTTGAATCAGTTTTTTACATGCTTTATCCAACAGTATATACAGTTTTGGACAGAGGAGCTTGGTGGCCTAGAGTCCATAGGGTTGTAAAGAGTCAGACACGACTGACATAACAAAGTACAATACAATGTTTAATTTTTTTAACATTTTTTGTTTTGTTTTTCAGTACACACAAGAATATGCTCATAAGTGGTGCTGTACTTCAAAATATTTCAGTGATTATTTGAGTCTTCTAATTCAGAGTATTATAATAAGTCTAGAAAATAAATATATAAGCTTCAAGTAAGTCATTGATTTTACCTTTTAGAGGATATCTTATGTCTTAGCTTTACCTTTTAAAATTTTTCCCTAAAGATTGTGAAAATAGACTCCTTACTGAGATGTATATGACTTTGGCAATCAAAGCTCCTTTGTTTCTAAACTTTTTCAACAGAAAAAAATTTCTCCATATTATATCTTCATTGGTCTGCAGAACTCAGAATAAGGAAATGAAATTAGAGAAAACATGAAATTAATGAAAATCTGCAAATGCCAAAATTACTGATATTGATTAAACAATTTTTAAGCACTTATAAATATCAAGCACTTGTTAAATTTTTAATGATTTTTATTTATTTATTTTTGACTATGCTGGGTATTTCTTACTGCATGGGTATTTTCTAGTTGTGATAGGCAGGAACTACTTTCTAATTGCAATGTGAGGTCTTCTCATTGCAATGACTTCTCTTGTCCCAGAGCACAGTTTCTAGAGTGGGCTTCATTAGTTGTGGAGTGTGGGCTTAGTACTTGTGGTTTCCGGGGTCTAGAGCAAAGGCTCCATAATTGCAGCATGTGGGCTCAAGTTGCTCCATAACATGTGGGATTTTCCTGGATCAAGGATTTAACCTGTCTCTCCTGCATTGGAGGATTTTTTACCACTGAGTCACCAGGGAAGTCCTCCTGACTTTACTTAGATTAATACTGTCCTTTAGAATTATAAATTGCTCCAGGTAGATACTATCAAATTCTCTGTTAGTTCCGTTTTAAAAGTTGAAAATGAAAAACAGGCAAAATTAGTTTTAATATTTTTCTAATATATTATCATTTCAATACTTCTTTTTTTGTTGTTTTTTTAATCTTTATTTTACTTTTTACTTTGAAAAAGTTTTGTTGTTTACAGATATGTATGACCCCAGATTAGTCATATGTATATGCCCCCTAACCCACACCTCCAGGCCATCGTACAACCTCCCTGCAGGATCTCCTTTTCTCACAGTGCAATGACAATAGCTACTTTTTTCATATATGATAGTATGGGTTTGTATGCTACTTCCTTTACACCTCCCATCCACTGTTCATTCCCCACAATGTCCATATGTCTGTTCTCTTTGTTTTTCCATCACTTCACTGTCTGTGTTATCATGATCATCCTACTAGATTCCATATATATGTGTTAGTATATTGTACTTGTCTTTCTCTTTTTGACTTCATTTGTTATGATAGGTTTTAGATCCATCCACCTCATTAGGACTGATTCTTCTACATTTATTTTTACAGTTGAGAAGTATTCCATTGTAAATATGCACCAGAGTTTTGTATCCATTCATTTGTTGTTGGACACGTCTAGGTTGCTTCCATATTCTAGTTATTGTATAGAGAGCTGCAATGAACATTGGGGCATAGGTGCTTCTTTCAGTTTTGATTTCATCAGGGTATAAGCCTAATAGTGGGGTTGTTGGGTCCTATGGTGCTTCTAATTTTAGTTTTTTAAGGAATCTCCATACTATCCTCCATAGCGGCTGTGTCAGTTTACATTCCCACCAGCAATGCAAGAGCATTCCCTTTTCTCTGCAACCCTCTCTAGCATTTATTGTCTGTCAATTTCTTGATGATGGCTATTCTGATGGGTGTGAGGTGATATCTCATTGTAGTTTTGATTTGCATTTCTCTAATAATAAGTGAGGTTGAGCATCGTTTCATGTACTTTTTGGCTGTATGTCCTGTATGTACTGTATGTCCTCTTTGGAGAGGTGTCTGTTTAGGTCTTCCCGTTTTTTGATTGGGTTTTTTGTTTTTCCTAAGTTGAGTTGTCTGAGTTGCTTGTAGATTTTGGAAATTAATTCTTTGTTGTTTCATTTGCTATGATTTTCTCCCATTCTGTGGGTTGTCTGTTCAGCTTTTTTTTGTAGTTTCTTTTGCTGTACAAAAGCTTTTAATTTTTGTTAGGTCCTACATATTAATTTTTGTTTTTTAGTTCCACTATTCTAGTAGGTGGGTCAGAGAAGATCTTGCTTTGATTGATGTCCTTGAATGTTTTGCCTATATTCTCCTCTAAGAGTCTGATGGCTTCTCGTCTTCCATTTAGGTCTTTAATCCATTTTGAGTTGATCTTTGTGTAAGTGGGAATGTTCCCACTTATTTCTTAATGACAGAGTTTACATTCTTTCTTTTTTTATATGAGGTCTTTGAAATCTGTTGTATATTACACACTTACAGTACAACTCAATTTCAATTAGTTCCATTTCAAATGTTCAGTAGCTTGATGTGGCTAGTGATTGGCTACTCTACCAAGAAATGCTGATCTAGTATTTTTGGTCATTTTATGTTATTCATTCATAATCATGTTATGAATAAATGCTATGAATCATGTAATGTTCAATCGTAATCTGTCCACCTCATTAGGACTGATTCTTCTACATTTATTTTTACAGTTGAGAAGTATTCCATTGTAAATATGCACCAGAGTTTTGTATCCATTCATTTGTTGTTGGACACGTCTAGGTTGCTTCCATATTCTAGTTATTGTATAGAGAGCTGCAATGAACATTGGGGCATAGGTGCTTCTTTCAGTTTTGATTTCATCAGGGTATAAGCCTAATAGTGGGGTTGTTGGGTCCTATGGTGCTTCTAATTTTAGTTTTTTAAGGAATCTCCATACTATCCTCCATAGCGGCTGTGTCAGTTTACATTCCCACCAGCAATGCAAGAGCATTCCCTTTTCTCTGCAACCCTCTCTAGCATTTATTGTCTGTCAATTTCTTGATGATGGCTATTCTGATGGGTGTGAGGTGATATCTCATTGTAGTTTTGATTTGCATTTCTCTAATAATAAGTGAGGTTGAGCATCGTTTCATGTACTTTTTGGCTGTATGTCCTGTATGTACTGTATGTCCTCTTTGGAGAGGTGTCTGTTTAGGTCTTCCCGTTTTTTGATTGGGTTTTTTGTTTTTCCTAAGTTGAGTTGTCTGAGTTGCTTGTAGATTTTGGAAATTAATTCTTTGTTGTTTCATTTGCTATGATTTTCTCCCATTCTGTGGGTTGTCTGTTCACCTTGTTTGTAGTTTCTTTTGCTGTACAAAAGCTTTTAAGTTTCATTAGGTCCCACATGTTAATTTTTGTTTTTTAGTTCCACTATTCTAGTAGGTGGGTCAGAGAAGATCTTGCTTTGATTGATGTCCTTGAATGTTTTGCCTATATTCTCCTCTAAGAGTCTGATGGCTTCTCGTCTTCCATTTAGGTCTTTAATCCATTTTGAGTTGATCTTTGTGTAAGTGGGAATGTTCCCACTTATTTCTTAATGACAGAGTTTACATTCTTTCTTTTTTTATATGAGGTCTTTGAAATCTGTTGTATATTACACACTTACAGTACAACTCAATTTCAATTAGTTCCATTTCAAATGTTCAGTAGCTTGATGTGGCTAGTGATTGGCTACTCTACCAAGAAATGCTGATCTAGTATTTTTGGTCATTTTATGTTATTCATTCATAATCATGTTATGAATAAATGCTATGAATCATGTAATGTTCAATGTTATGTTAATCTCAATCATCCTTTGAGGTCACTATTTTTAATAGTGAATGAGCAGAATGAAATTCAAAAAATGTGCCTTCATATAAGGAGTAAGTGTTGGACCACAATCCTTTCCATGGATTTATTACAGAGATTGGTTAAGTGAAGTCAGGAATTTTGGGATTTGGACCTCCAATAAATACTTTTTCAATTAAATTATGCTCTTCGTAGAGTTTTTCTAAAAAATAAAGGACCTTTAAAACTTTCACTCACTACTTACTTTCTAAGATAGACAAAGCTGAAAATATTTCCCTGTTTCATAGCTTTTATTGACTTCTGATTTGTTCCATTTCAAAGCACAAGGAGCACATAATTGAAATTATTCCCTTGGCTTTATGACCTTTCCCCAGGTTTTATTAAAGACACAAGCTTATTTACTGTTGCATTCTTTTCTGATTTTTCAAATTACAATGTGGAACTGTTTGCTAAGGCTGTGAATTTTTGGTGGTTTCCAATATTTTGGTAGTTGTTTGAAATTTCCTGTTTATGTGGCTTGCCTCATCTTTAAGAGACAAAAGCTGACAGTGATATACAATAATGAAAATTTGTTTTCACTCTGTTTTGACACTCTAGTAGGAGAAAATAGGCTAGCATTCAGCATGGAAGACTTAGGCTTGTGAGTTAAGAGGATTTATCAACAGTGTTTAACCTCAAGAAGTCTTTGTGACATTGTGGACACTTCTATAAGATTCCAGTTAAGTAAAATGTTTAATATTTTAAATTAATTAATTTATTTTAATTGGAGGATAATTATAATGCTGTAATAGTTTTTGCCATACATCAACATGAGCATACATGTGTCCCCCCAATCCTGAACCCTTCCCTCTCCTCCATCCTCACCCTATCCCTCTGGGTTGTTCCACAGTATTGGTTTTGGGTGCCCTGTTTCATGCATTGAACTTGTAGTGGTCATCTATTTTGCATATGGTAATTCACATATTTCAGTGCTATTCTCTCTAATCATTCCATCCTCACCTTCTCGCATAGAGTCCAAAAGTCTGTTCTTTACATCTGTGTCTCTTTTGTTTTCTTGCCTGTAGCATTATCATTACTATCTTTAAAATTCCATTTATATGCATTAATATACAGTATTTCTCTTTCTCTTTAGGACTTACTTCACTCTGCAAAATAGGCTCCTGTTTCATCCACTTCATTAGAAGTGATTCAAACGTGTTCCCTTTTATAGCTGAGTAATATTCCATAGTGTATATGTACCATAATTTCCTTATCCATTCATGTGCCAACGGACATATAACTTGCCTCCATGTCTTAGCTAATGTAAATAGTGCTGCGATGAACACTGGGGTACATGTGTATCTTTCAGTTTTGGTTTCCTTGGGGTGTAAGGTTTGAATTTTTCTAAAAGGCTTAGCTCCTACTAAACTTGTATCAGACACAAGTATATGTTTGGAGGAAAATAATCCATTTTCTGTTTTCTAAGGAATTAGCATAGAATATGATAACCAATGCAACTGGTTCATTAGGGAAAATAAATCAGGATAAAGGACAAAAGTTGCAAAATTTGAATAGAGCTTCTGAGGAATATACAAGATACACTTCAGATGAAATGGGAACCAGGAACACATTGAAGAAGCTGGACAGTGAACCAGGAGGGGAAAATGGGAGCTATCCCACACAGGTAGCAAGTTGATTGCCCTTTATTTAAACGTGTAACGTATGCCAAATATTTAAATAACAAAGTCTCCCTAATTCAGCTATCCTCAGGTAGGGGAGGTCAAATCTTCAAAGTTTAGATGTGTATTTTATTATTTGTTGATTATAATTCACAGGCATATCTTCCTATATTTCAACTCTATCGCACATTCCTTTCCATAACCTCTTTTTCGTTATCATTGTTCTTGTTTCTATGCATGATTCACTCAACAAATATTTAAAACAAAAAAATTGTGGATATTCTGCTCTATTTGTTTTATTTATTATGATTTTTTATTGCCTTACCTGGTCTTTTTGTAGTGTCTTAGTTCCCTGGTCAGGGGTTGAACCTGTGCCCTCTGTGATGGGAATGCAGAGTCTTAACCGCTGAACCACCAGGGAAGCCCCTATACATTTGATGTGAATGCAATTCTTTCTGTAGTTAGGATGTCACAACCAGCACTCACAATGGCTGATTGCACAAAGCAGAACCTTCTTCATGTGCACAAGTCTGATCACATAGACTATGGACATTTATTTTCTTTGTCTTTTGTTACTTTGGTTGGTGATTTTCTTTTTCTTTGTTGGCTGCCCATCCTTCATTTTCATTCTTTTGCCAATATAATTTTCTATTACTAGGACCACATTTTTTCATTTCAATATCTTGTCAGTGTGTAATTAATTAGGAGCATCAGCAAGGAGAGGGTATGAAAGACAGAGTACATAAATTGGATGCTCCCTTTTTGGAACTTGAAACCTGATCGGAGAGAATGAGGGCCTGAAAATGTTTGGACTTTAGACGTTTTCCAAGCTGTGACATAATTTTCTACTGCATCCATGAGACCACTTTGTGAGTTCTTTCTTCAGAGTTTTCCCCCACGATGTTCCAGGTTTTAGTCAATTATGTGAGAACTTGATTTCCTTTATAAAGTTACCATTTGCTTAATTTAGGCGGAGACAATATGTAGTACTTTCAGTACAAAGAACTCTAGTGCTGATCTCTCAGTCATATCTGACTTTTTGGAATCCCATGGACTGAAGCCTGCCAGTCTCCTCTGTCCAAGGAATTCTCCAGGCAAGAATATTGGAGTGGGTGGCCATTACCTTCTCCAGGTGATCATCCTGACCCAAGGATTGAACTCAGGTGTCCTACAGTGCAGGCAGATTCTTTACTGTCTGAGCCACCTGACAAGACCCAAAGAACTCTAGCTGATATACTATTTAAAAGAAATGTGTTGAAATTTTTGCTTTGAGCCCTGAGGAAACTACTTTCTTGATAATAAGCCTTTTCTTCTATAAGATGGGGATATTAACACATACATGAATCTTATTCAAGGTTATCAAATAAAATATCATACAAAGTGCTTGAATAACAACAGGTGCTTAGAAATACTGCTAGGTATACATATACAATTATTACCCAGTGCTAAATTTTTCTGTGTGTATTTATCATTAAATGCATGAAGATGCAAACACATATACTCTCTAACCTATAATCACATGCAGTTCTTTCTCTCCATCAGTGAAGGAAGAGTGCTCCAAGCTTAGGAAAAAGTCTTCCTCTTCTATCAATGTGAAAATCATATGCTTGGGTTGAAAAATTTCTTAGTTTCTATAGCGGTACGTGTTGTAGGCTTCAAAGGTCCTTAGCAGATTTCTTGGTTATGTCTTTTATGGGCTTTAGTATAGTCTTTGAATGTTATTTTCTTGAGCTTGGAGATAATTACTAGGCTTCTCCTGAGGCTCCAGTCAAATTATATGCATCCAATTGCTATAATCCTGGTATTAATTAGTATACGATGTTTTTATAAAAATCAATACTTTGATGGTCTATTTTTCTTAGATGATTTGTATACTATTTCTAGCTGTATGTTTCTGATAAGATTTTATAGAAGATTTTACTTATAAAAGAACATGTATAAAAAGGAAATCTTTTGAAGCTGTGACATAATTTTCTACTGCATCCATGAGACCACTTTGTGAGTTCTTTCTTCAGAGTTTTCCCCCACGATGTTCCAGGTTTTAGTCAATTATGTGAGAACTTGATTTCCTTTATAAAGTTACCATTTGCTTAATTTAGGCGGAGACAATATGTAGTACTTTCAGTACAAAGAACTCTAGTGCTGATCTCTCAGTCATATCTGACTTTTTGGAATCCCATGGACTGAAGCCTGCCAGTCTCCTCTGTCCAAGGAATTCTCCAGGCAAGAATATTGGAGTGGGTGGCCATTACCTTCTCCAGGTGATCATCCTGACCCAAGGATTGAACTCAGGTGTCCTACAGTGCAGGCAGATTCTTTACTGTCTGAGCCACCTGACAAGACCCAAAGAACTCTAGCTGATATACTATTTAAAAGAAATGTGTTGAAATTTTTGCTTTGAGCCCTGAGGAAACTACTTTCTTGATAATAAGCCTTTTCTTCTATAAGATGGGGATATTAACACATACATGAATCTTATTCAAGGTTATCAAATAAAAATATCATACAAAGTGCTTGAATCACAACAGGTGCTTAGAAATACTGCTAGGTATACATATACAATTATTACCCAGTGCTAAATTTTTCTGTGTGTATTTATCATTAAATGCATGAAGATGCAAACACATATACTCTCTAACCTATAATCACATGCAGTTCTTTCTCTCCATCAGTGAAGGAAGAGTGCTCCAAGCTTAGGAAAAAGTCTTCCTCTTCTATCAATGTGAAAATCATATGCTTGGGTTGAAAAATTTCTTAGTTTCTATAGCGGTACGTGTTGTAGGCTTCAAAGGTCCTTAGCAGATTTCTTGGTTATGTCTTTTATGGGCTTTAGTATAGTCTTTGAATGTTATTTTCTTGAGCTTGGAGATAATTACTAGGCTTCTCCTGAGGCTCCAGTCAAATTATATGCATCCAATTGCTATAATCCTGGTATTAATTAGTATACGATGTTTTTATAAAAATCAATACTTTGATGGTCTATTTTTCTTAGATGATTTGTATACTATTTCTAGCTGTATGTTTCTGATAAGATTTTATAGAAGATTTTACTTATAAAAGAACATGTATAAAAAGGAAATCTTTTGAAGACTCTGATTTTTATGCACGCACCTTGTCTAATTAGCGGTACTTTTAGAAGACCTTTATCAGAGTATCATGTAGGTTTCTAGATGCTGAGTTGTTGCCTTGAGCATGAGCTTACAAAATTATTTGCTAAGAGGAAGAGAATCTGTAGGCCATGATTAGCTAGGCTCCATTGTTTATAGAGACTCTAAGGACAGAATGTAGAGTTTCTAAAAGTTTAAGATTTATACATATTTGAGAAGATCCATTTTCTACTTGATAAACATGGTACAGAGGAATGTCACGTCGACCTTTTCCATGTCTTGCTGAAGGATGTGATGTTTTCTGGGATTACGTTGGTCATATCAGTATAGATAAATCCCATGGACAGAGGAGCCTGGTGGGCTATTGTCCATGGGGTCGCAAAGAATCAGACACAATTGAGCAACTGAGCACACACACATTCATACAAATACTGGGAAAAATTACCCATCTTTCATCAGATTTCAAAAAAACTGATTATCCAGCTTGATTTGAACATCTAACTAAACCTAGCAGTAGAAAAGTATTGAAATTCTAATATCAAACAAAAATGCTTAGTTTTGCTTTGAATAATATTGAAATTGTAATAATCAATCAATCAATGCTATTGGATTTATTGTTCCTGAAACATTTACTTACAAATGTGAGTTATATTTAAAAGAATTGTAGGCATATATCCCTCAAGGCTCAGTTGGTAAAGAACCCAACTGTAATGCAGGAGACAGAAGAGACCAGGGCTCCATGGAGAGACCAAGTTCCATGGTTCTTCCTGGACCAGGATTCCAGGAAGATCCCCTGGAGAAGGAAATGGCAACCCACTCCAGTATTCTTGCCTGAAAAATTCCATGGACAGAGGGCTTGGCAGGCCCCAGGCCATGGAGTTGCAAGAGTCGGACAGGACTGAGCGACTCAGCCACTAAACCACCAAGCATATATCAACAAAATGTGCATTTTTAAAGTACCGAAGGTTGGAAGAAAAAGATGATGTTCATAACTCATTGGTTTTTGTAATTCATGCTATATAGCGTCACTTCCTAGTTTCTACCAAAACTTAGACTCATGCAAGTCATGTTTCTTTTGTCAATTCATTGAGCTTGCAGTAGCGTCTTACTCATAGCACTAGGTGTTGCCATAGCCCAAACATTTTATACTTTTTCCCTGTATTTAATAGAAAATAATATAAAGCTTTCAAACAGCAGGGTTCTAAGTAATAAGAATTTTAACGAAACACTAAAAAGAGTGGACTAATCAAATTGCAATTAAGTAATGTCCTTTTGAGAAAGCCTAGAAATACTAAATTATACAGAAATATTGCATGTAGGAAGCTGTATGCAGAGGTCTTGACTTCCTAAAAACACCCGAAAAGAAAATAAAGCAAAATATTTGATGTACTGGATATGATTTACCTTAAAACTCTCACACACAGACATGTGCACACACATACACACACAGACAGCAATTTGAATACTTAGTTTTATTTGATCTATGTCATTAAAAATTTTTGTACAAATTATGTTTTCCTCAAAAAAAAAATTGAGTGATTAATACATTGCTTTAACTTCCCAAGGTAGACGGCTGCTAGACAGATTCTGATATTATTCATTTTTATTAGTTTATAATATGTCAATTTTTCTTGCTTATCTGTCAACTCCCAGAAAAATACATAAATCAAAAATGTAGCAATGTGGACACTAACAAGGCATAATTATTGTAGGGTCTGTCCTCCTTTAAAGAAAAAATACAATTACCTACCAGAATGCTGCTGGATTAGGTCAGAATTTGCATAATACTGACTCATATTTTCCTAACAATTTTAACATCAGACAATAGCTTTTCCAAATCTATAATCCCTTATTCTTTTCCAGCTTTATTTTTTGGATTCTAATAAGCAGCTCAGTCAAAACAAGATAATTATTAGAATCTAACCCATAGAAAACTTTAATTACTCAGTGGCATGTTTTGAAGATTAGGTCAGGTTTTTATACATTTTATATAAAGTAATGCAAGGCAATTAAGGTTGCCTCAAAGTAATTTTTGCAGTTAAATTTATTCATTTTTCTACAGATAAATATTTAATAGAAAATACTTCAATCATTGTATGAGCTTAAGGAAAGAAATTTCTACTTCAGCATAATCTCTACACAGCAGTACTAAGACTGGAATTATTAAGCAGTTAGAGGGCTCACAGTCAAGAGATGATGAAAATTTGGAAAATGTTAACTGCTATAAAATAATAGCTGCTAATGTGGAGGATTATGAAACACCCGGTAGCAGAATAAGTAACAAATAGATCCTTTCTGAAGTCCTGAAGGCTGGGGGTGGAATCTGGGGTTAAGTAACCGTGATATATTTATAGAGGGCAGGGGATCACCATAAAATAAAGCAGCAAATAGTAAAGAAGTCAATGTAAAAGAGAGGCCGGGGATTTAGGGTATAGAGATCATAAATTTTCATCGATATAAACAGCCTGTGTACCTCAGGAGTTGAGGTTTAGCTATAATTTCAGGTCTGACCTATAGGCCTTTTGTGTTCACAGTGCAAGCACGATCAAGATGCCATCTAAGGAGGTGTAAAAAAAAAAAAAAAAACGGAAAGAAAGAAAGGAGAAAAAAATGTTTCAGATCTGTGTGATTTACTCATTTAATCATCCCCAAATCCATCCCTAACACAACAGCACGGTAGTGGAGAAGATTTTATTGTCTCACTAAATTACATTTAATTCTTACCCTAGCACATCCTATAAACAAGAAGAGTGAATGATGTTTTCTCCACCGTGTTCTTCCAAAGGAAAATTGTTAAATTTTATGCACGGCTTCTGAGAAGGTCGTCTCCCCTTTCTTCATATAGCTCTGTTCTTCTGCATTTACGTGTTTTAATTTTAAATATGTATTTGAAAAACCACTTAAAACTTAGTGAATTAAAAAGGAGCTTTGTGACAAAATAAGCTTGCTTAACGGTTTAACAGAAGCAAGCAAATCAACACAAAAGAAGAACTATTAAGTATTTAGCTTTTAGGAATTATCTTGAAATGGAATACAGAGTGGTTAAAAAAGTAAGCTACGTGAAGTCCTCATCTTTTTATTCAGGGACATTGACTTTAATTTATGTAAGCGCTAAAATAAACTTTCTGTTCTAAATTGCCATTTAGTGAACAAATTATATTATTATGTTGGTGGGTATGTATAGTATATATACTCTCATAGGTAATGTCTATTGTCTATTTCTCTCTATGTGTATGTATATACATATAAATATATATGTTTATATAGTCACACAATGTGTTTTGTGATGTGGAGTATATTGTAGACACATACACACATACATTCACACAATTGCTACTATATTAGACCAGGCAAGGGTTAATATAAAGGCAGTTAAATAAGTGGTATAGGAATTGTGCTTATTTTAGTCATGAATAGTATATCCGGTATATTAAAATTAAGATGTCAGAAAGGACAGTTCATCTCCGAAACATTCACTTGAATATTCAGTGGTTAACCTTAATAAACAGATTTATTTTTTAATCTTCCATGGGATCTGACGTATTTCCATCTTAACACAAGAAGTATGGGCATTTGTCTCTTTTTACCATTGTAGAAAGTGAAATGTATCCGGAGAGTTCAGAAGTGACTTTCAAATAACAAAAATCTCTTGAAGAGCTTTCATTGCCGTCCATAGTTGATTGTGAAGGACAGGACTCTCATCTTCATCCACTAGGTTGCACTGTTGCACAGAAAAACAAAATGTTTGCGTGCCCAGCTGCAGAAGACTAGCGTCACATTATGAGGAACCTCATAAATATTGTTACTGTTTTTACTAGAGAGATGATCAGGACAGGAGGATTGGCATTTGAATACGTTCGCACGTTAAAACCCCGCACATCCTATAAACAAGAAGAGTGAATGATGTTTTCTCCACCGTGTTCTTCCAAAGGAAAATTGTTAAATTTTATGCACGGCTTCTGAGAAGGTCGTCTCCCCTTTCTTCATATAGCTCTGTTCTTCTGCATTTACGTGTTTTAATTTTAAATATGTATTTGAAAAACCACTTAAAACTTAGTGAATTAAAAAGGAGCTTTGTGACAAAATAAGCTTGCTTAACGGTTTAACAGAAGCAAGCAAATCAACACAAAAGAAGAACTATTAAGTATTTAGCTTTTAGGAATTATCTTGAAATGGAATACAGAGTGGTTAAAAAAGTAAGCTACGTGAAGTCCTCATCTTTTTATTCAGGGACATTGACTTTAATTTATGTAAGCGCTAAAATAAACTTTCTGTTCTAAATTGCCATTTAGTGAACAAATTATATTATTATGTTGGTGGGTATGTATAGTATATATACTCTCATAGGTAATGTCTATTGTCTATTTCTCTCTATGTGTATGTATATACATATAAATATATATGTTTATATAGTCACACAATGTGTTTTGTGATGTGGAGTATATTGTAGACACATACACACATACATTCACACAATTGCTACTATATTAGACCAGGCAAGGGTTAATATAAAGGCAGTTAAATAAGTGGTATAGGAATTGTGCTTATTTTAGTCATGAATAGTATATCCGGTATATTAAAATTAAGATGTCAGAAAGGACAGTTCATCTCCGAAACATTCACTTGAATATTCAGTGGTTAACCTTAATAAACAGATTTATTTTTTAATCTTCCATGGGATCTGACGTATTTCCATCTTAACACAAGAAGTATGGGCATTTGTCTCTTTTTACCATTGTAGAAAGTGAAATGTATCCGGAGAGTTCAGAAGTGACTTTCAAATAACAAAAATCTCTTGAAGAGCTTTCATTGCCGTCCATAGTTGATTGTGAAGGACAGGACTCTCATCTTCATCCACTAGGTTGCACTGTTGCACAGAAAAACAAAATGTTTGCGTGCCCAGCTGCAGAAGACTAGCGTCACATTATGAGGAACCTCATAAATATTGTTACTGTTTTTACTAGAGAGATGATCAGGACAGGAGGATTGGCATTTGAATACGTTCGCTTTTTCCTCTAAGCCAGAGCCCTTGTTTTGGATTTTGTGTGGTAGTTCCTTGTAGGTAGACACACACAAAAATGCTTCGTTTTTGTTAGTGAGGGAAAGGTATGCGTGGAGGTTAGAGAGGATGGGAAAGAATGCTGATGAGCACTCTCTAAATGAAGACACCAAGATCTTTTAAATAAACATTTCATAGGTATAGACCCTTCTAGGAAGTGGCAAAACTATTTCTTAGAACTTTTTGTCTGCAATCAAGCATTGTTGAAATGTGAAATTCTAAATGTAAGCTACGGAATTTTCTACTGGTGTCACAGTCTGATGGTTAATGATTATGCTTGAATAAGTAATTACAGTTGTATCACTTAGCCATTCCCCCCCGACACACACACATCGAAAATACTGATATAAGGACTAGCAAACACACAAATTGAAGCAGGATTCCTCTACTCTAGTTGATATTATCCAAATCATAGTAAGATAATATTTGTAGGTGTACTCTTGTATCTACTAGCATATTTCCCTGTCTGCATATGGACTGTACTTTATCAAGAAAATTACTTACAGAGAATCTGGTGGGAGGGGTCAATTCCTTTAGTTCTGGTGTAAATCACTGGGAATTTTTGCTTCATGGATTAGCACCTCTTGTATCCCTCATCTCTTCAGGGCAGTAAGCTGAGACAACCATAATGAGAAACAGAGCTATCGGCTACTACCACCACAAAACTTTTAAGGGGAATAGGTCATCAGAAAGACCTGAGTCTGGATCTGGTTATTTCAGTTGGGTTGATATGAGTCTCACATTTGGTAATAGCCTTACTTCAAGGTTTTGAATATTTCACTACCAACTTTTAGCCTGCCTAATTAATTTTGTGCTGTGTTATGACTGTGACAAGGAAGATCTGATGAGCTTTTGATCCAAAGGTAAGGGGAGAAAAACAAATCTCATAAATTATACAAGTAAATAATGCATGTTTATAAACTCAGATGGCACATATTTTATAGAAAGAATTAAGCTTATGAAAATCATGCATCTCATTTGCTCAAATAAAGGCCTTTTGGGATTTGCATGCTTGAAATGTTCCCTAAGATACTATGTCTCTAGGCTACTACCTTCAGATAAAGCTTCACCTTTATCTGTCGCAGACACATAGATGGTGTTCCGTATTAAACAACTTCTGAGAAGTAAAACTTTGCAGTTTCATTTCACTGGCCTGCTCCTTCAATAACCAGACTATGGTCACCATACTAAAGTTAGTCTTTCTTTCCAACTGTGATTCAGAGAAATGAGAGTTAATATTCTCTGTATATCTAAAACTGGTTTATATTTCTTTTTAATTGTTTTTCTTTTCAACACACTAATTTCTTTAGCCTCTCTTTGAAGGTGCTAGTGTTCAAAACAATACATTTGAAAAATACCAGAAGTTCCTGAAATCAAGATTGCTTGGAGAAATATCAACAACCTCAGACTTGCAGATGACATCACTCTAATGGCAGAAAGTAAATAGGAACTAATGTGCCTCTTGATGAGGGTTAAAAAAGAGAGGAAAAGCTGGCTTAAGAATCAACATTCAAAAAACTAAGATCATGGCATCCAGTCCCATCAGTTCATGGCAAATAAATGGGGAAAAAGTGGAAACAGTGGCAGATTTTATTTCCTTGGATTTTAAAATCAACACAGATGGTAACTACAGCCATGAAATTAAAATGTGCTTGCTCCTTGGAAATAAAGCTATGATATATCCATATATCATATTAAAAAGCAGAGACATCACTTTGCCATATAGTCAAAGCTATTGTTTTCCCAGCAGTCATGTATGGATGTGAGAGTTGGAGCATAAAGTCTGAGCACCAAAAAAGTGATGCTTTTGAATTGTGGTGATGGAAACGACTCTTATGAGTTCCTTAGACAGCAAGGAGGTCAAACCAGTCAATCCTAAAGGAAATTAACCATGAGTATTCATTTAAAGGACTGATGCTAAAGCTGAAGCTCCAATAATTTGGCCACCTGATGTGAAAAGTTGACTCATTGGAAAAGACCTTGATGCTGAGAAAGATTGTAGGGAAGGAAAAGGGGAGGAAGAGAATGAGATTGTTGGATGGCATCACCGACTCAATGGACATGAGTCTGAGCAAACTCCAGGAGATAGTGAAGGTTAGTGAAGTCCTGGTGTGCTATCATTTATGGGGGTCACAAAGATTTGGGCATGACTTAGCTATGGAACAACAACAACCTGAAATATGGCTGGCAATCAATAAATATTTAATGGAAAGATACACATATATACTAGGTATCTACTATTTATTAAGCCTTTTCTACATGTTGGTTACTCTGATAAGGATTTTATATACATTGTATCATATGATTCATACCAACAATGGAATGAAGGGGTTATTATTCCTATTGTTACATATAAAAAAGGTTACATGTATATATGGTTGCAATGGTTAAAGCAGTTTCTAAGTTACTGAAAAATATATTTAGGGTTTTAACTCAAATCTATTGAGTTTACTTTTACTATGGTGGCAAAATAATCTTTTCATTTACTGTTTTCTATGAATTTAAGCTTTATAAGGTGCTAGTGTTCAAAACAATACAGTTGAAAAATACCAGAAGTTCCTGAAATCAAGATTGCTTGGAGAAATATCAACAACCTCAGACTTGCAGATGACATCACTCTAATGGCAGAAAGTAAATAGGAACTAAGGGGCCTCTTGATGAGGGTTAAAAGAGAGGAAAAGCTGGCTTAAGAATCAACATTCAAAAAACTAAGATCATGGCATCCAGTCCCATCAGTTCATGGCAAATAAATGGGGAAAAAGTGGAAACAGTGGCAGATTTTATTTCCTTGGATTTTAAAATCAACACAGATGGTAACTACAGCCATGAAATTAAAATGTGCTTGCTCCTTGGAAATAAAGCTATGATATATCCATATATCATATTAAAAAGCAGAGACATCACTTTGCCATATAGTCAAAGCTATTGTTTTCCCAGCAGTCATGTATGGATGTGAGAGTTGGAGCATAAAGTCTGAGCACCAAAAAAGTGATGCTTTTGAATTGTGGTGATGGAAACGACTCTTATGAGTTCCTTAGACAGCAAGGAGGTCAAACCAGTCAATCCTAAAGGAAATTAACCATGAGTATTCATTTAAAGGACTGATGCTAAAGCTGAAGCTCCAATAATTTGGCCACCTGATGTGAAAAGTTGACTCATTGGAAAAGACCTTGATGCTGAGAAAGATTGTAGGGAAGGAAAAGGGGAGGAAGAGAATGAGATTGTTGGATGGCATCACCGACTCAATGGACATGAGTCTGAGCAAACTCCAGGAGATAGTGAAGGTTAGTGAAGTCCTGGTGTGCTATCATTTATGGGGGTCACAAAGATTTGGGCATGACTTAGCTATGGAACAACAACAACCTGAAATATGGCTGGCAATCAATAAATATTTAATGGAAAGATACACATATATACTAGGTATCTACTATTTATTAAGCCTTTTCTACATGTTGGTTACTCTGATAAGGATTTTATATACATTGTATCATATGATTCATACCAACAATGGAATGAAGGGGTTATTATTCCTATTGTTACATATAAAAAAGGTTACATGTATATATGGTTGCAATGGTTAAAGCAGTTTCTAAGTTACTGAAAAATATATTTAGGGTTTTAACTCAAATCTATTGAGTTTACTTTTACTATGGTGGCAAAATAATCTTTTCATTTACTGTTTTCTATGAATTTAAGCTTTATAAACCAATAAACATGATTTATCCAGCACTAAGTTTATATCTAGCTCTAAAGAGAGTACAAAACCTAGACAGAACTTTGCTAGCCTTGAGTGAGATATATTTGGGAGCTGGAGAGGAAGACAAAACAGAGGATCTGAAAACAATTAAAAATTAAATATTTTATTATATAGAGGCTTCCCAGGTGGGTCAGATAAAGAATCCACCCACAACACGGGAGATTCAAGAGATGTGGGTTTGACCCCTGGGTTGGGGGGATTCCCTGGAGAAGGAAAATAGCAACCCACCCCAATATTCTTCCCTGGGAAATTCCATGGACAGAGGAGTCTGGTGGGCTACAGTCCATGGGGTTGCAAAGAGTCAGACATGCTTAGCGACTGAGCATGCACGCATGCACTGTATCTTACTGTATGTGCTCAAATCCTATGATGTTCAGGGAAGAGAGAATCACTGTTGAACAATAATTTACTAACAATGATTCCAAGTTACAAACCATTCATTCATCAAGTATCTAGAATCCATTTGCCAAATATTGGTTAGGTATTAAAAGAAGGCTCTAAGTTTGGGTACAAAGCATGAAGGAATCTGGAGTGGGGCCAAAGAGAATAAAGGAGGCAATCATTAAACTGTGACATGGATCCTAAGGAAGTGTTGACTCTAACATGAGACATTTAAACAAAATAGTTAAGTCTGTTGAGGCTTTTGATGGAATGCTAGGATGAAAGTTGAAATGTATCCACTCAGTAGTTAGATCATTCAGAACATGCCTTGAAGGAAAATTTAAGGGATGCTTTTAGAAATATTCACTGTTGTATAAAATGGATCCCTGTGTTTCAACATGGAAGGCCAACTATTGTTCTACTATTTTGGAAAATCATAGAATGCTTCCTGAGTAGTCAAAATTTGTTACTAATACATTTCAGAACCATATCTGAATTTCTGGTGCCATCTTTTTGTAAGATAGAATGCCACTCAATCACCATTCTATCATTAGTACCTAGCATAGTGCCTGGAACATAATTTATGCTAATTAAACACTTGCGTTATGGAGCTTAATTGTTATTTCTCACCAATCTATCCATACCTTAAAATCATCAAGCTAATCCAAATTCAGCAACAGGAAATTAGTATTTCCTGACCACTATATATTTCCCTCTATATCTCAAGTATTGATTGTTCTGTGTTCTAATTTGATCCAAGATCTCTCAATTGAGTAAAATTTTCATTAAAAACAAATATTTGCCAAAATAATGTATGCATGCAGAACTGATACATGTGTGCACAAGTTTGTAAACTTTATTTATTTTTTTCTTTTGTCTATGCCACACAGCACATGGGATCTTAATTCCTTGACTAGGAATCTAGCTTCTCTGGTGGCTCAGACTGTAAAGAATCTGTTTGCAATATGGGAGACCTGAGTCCAGTCCCTTGGTTGGAAAGATCCCCTGGAGTGGGTAGGGAATAGCTACCCACTTCAGTATTCTTGCCTAGAGAATTCCATGGCTCATCTGTGAGGTGGCAAAGAGTCGGATATGACAGAGAGACTTTTACTTTCCTTGCAGTGGAAGTGCAGAGTCTTAACTACTGGACCACCAGGAAAGTCCTATTTTTTTTTGTTTTTTTGTAGAAAGACCTTTAATTTTTTCTGGAATCTAAAATAGTGATTTAATTTAAACATTTAATAGTTGCACTGTGAAAATAAACACTAGTTGAATAAAAGGGTAGAAATATTGTATCTGTACACTTAGATAGAAAGAAGGCAACGTCGGAACATACAGGTGTGAATTCTGCACTAGTCTCATGAAACAGTATTTAACAAGAATGTCAAATACATCTATAAATGCACATGTGTAGGTATATAGTAAATACAGAATATAAATCTGTTAGCCTCAGTTCACAGTTATGAATTTTTTTTCTTTTTTAGGAAAGACTTAAAATCATATCTATTTTTCTCCAATATGAAATGGGAAAACAACTCATTAAAGCCCACGCTTCATTCAAGGGACAGAGGAATCAACCAGTTCAGTTGATCTATCAGCTGAGTGGATATAATCCAAGTTACAGAATTTAGAGAAATGCACAATTCTTACAGTTTTATTCTCTTTCTAAAGTTGGTTAATGATTCCACCCAGTGCACTGCACTATTGTTATTGATTTGGCTGCTTTTGCAAATGTACAATACAAAACTCATAAAAAGAACAATTGATTTTAAATAAATATGGAATTTTGGCAAAATCTTGATGCTTCCCCAAACCATAGGGAAGTTTTAGAGCTCTTGAAATTTTAAAAGATGACAAAGGAGAAAGATAGTGGCCAGGTGAGTTGAACTGGGCATTGCATAAGTCATTACTTCTTTCATTTTTTTGTGTGTGTAGGAACTTTTTTTTACACTTTATCTTTATGTGGAGACAGCTGTTCTTTCTGAATGTTTGCATATTCCATCTTCCCCAGTCAACATCACTAAGTCCCCATGTATTCAACACACATTGTGTTTGATTTTTATTTTGCTAATTTAATGACAGAATCTGCCAATGTGTTCTTGTTGCTGAGACCTTAAACATTTGATGAACGAGATAAGGACGGCAACAGAAAAGTCCCGTGCTGCTGTTTGAAGATGTTGCATGCTCTGTACAAGATCAATACAGAGTAGAAAAACAATGACTTTGGCAAATATAATCCACTTTTACCTTCTTACCCAATAGACACATCATGGAAATATGGCAAATAAGATACACAGTGAATTTGTCTAGTAATAGTGCCTCTTTGTTATTCCATATCAATTTAGTACATATCCAAAGAAAATGTTTTTAAAAAGGACAAATTTCCTCATAAAGCACATAGCTATTTTTAATCTAGTGACACTAAATCTGGGCCTACACACACAAACATATACACAAACTTGCAACACATATCTCCTTAGAATGTGAAATAACACATAAAATATAGATCAGATTTCCCTCTAGAAAACCGTGTTTGTGTTCCACGTAGCACTTTGATAACAGTTGCTGACATGGGTGATTCTCCTTCTTCCTTCAAAATCCTAGCCCTGCACCCTTCGGGTCCCACTCCCTGTTTTATTATCCTTTTCTGATTCTCTCCCTTAGCCTTCCAAATGTAATTTCCCATGGCTAAAGCTACTTTATATTTATTATAATAACTCTCAGTCTTACTCTCTTTTAGTGAGAACAATAGTCTGACTGATACCTAGAAAATTAGCTCAGGGAATCCTCATTTTTTTTTCTTTCTCTTCATACACACTCTTTTCCCTCACTTTCTTTGTTAGATGGGAGAACATATTTAATCTGTGACTCATTATTAGGCCAACCCATTTCAGAACCATATCTGTTTTAACATGTCTATAGGATGACCAAGGTTTCTGATTAGAAGTCCAGTGGTGATAATTTGTATATAAAGCCTTGTGCATATTATGCACACAAACTTACTGGTCAAGATATTGCAATTATTTCTTTCTCTGTAACACATCACTGCTACTAAACATGAAAATATAAAAAGATACCTTGCTTGGGATTCTAAGAAAATTAAATCATTTTAAGCTCTCTACCAGGTGTTTCTTGGTGGTGGGGAGAGCTGTGGTATCAACTAAATATGGTCTTTTTTATTAAGGAAATATCAATTATGAAAATCATAAATATTAATAATAAGAGATGAGCAATGTCAAAAAATTTAAGCTTGGAATGTTGTATTGACCATATATCATGATCACAGGGGAATATGTCTTGTGTAAACTGTTCAATGGGCTTCTCAGCTGATGCCATTGGTAAAGAAATCACCTGCCAAAGCAGGAGACACAGGAGATAATCTCCTGGAGTAGGAAATGGAAACTTGCTTCAGAATTCTTGCCTGGAAAGTTCCATGGACGGAGGAACCTGGGCAGGCTGCAGGTCGTGGGGATGCAAAGTGACATGACAATTAACTGAACACACAGAAAGTGTTAACTATCATTAAAAAGAAAATCACGTTAATTGTTTATAAGTTCAGATCTTCCAAATAATAAGTAATATGGGTAATACTATATGATTTCACTTAGTGTAAGGTTGAAATTTAAAACATAATTTGGCATCATATTTTTAATCAAAACTTTTAACTGAAGTTCTCTACCTTTCTTGAAAAGTTTGGAAATATTTGTTGAACAAGTTAGTTCAATTCATACACTTGTTGAAAATCCTAAATGAATGTAAAAACCAAGTATCTTTTAAAGAGAAAAGAATTAAATCAGGGGAGCCTAGATGGCGGAGGAATGAGGGGAAGATTTCACCAGCTCCCCAACAGAATCACCAGAACTAATCAAGAAAAGAACCACCACCAACCAACCAGCCTCTAGACGACAGAATTCCATAGGTCCGGGAGAGTAGAAGAGTGAATAGCCGGAAATTTTCCGGAGCTAGGGTTCTAAGAATCCTCTGTCCTAACCCCCACACCGGACTGCACCGACAGAGAGCGCGCCAGCAAGTGCCCTAAAAGGGGGCCTAAGCAGAGCCTTGGGGGAGAGAAGGCAGCACTCAGCGTGAAAACTACAAGAATCCGTTCGGATTGCGGGGCAGAAATTAAGACACTGCGAAGATAGGATACCGGAAAAGGGCAGAGCAGAACGCGCTTGCTGCCTAGCGACCTGAGGCCGGATGCAATGCGGGGAGTGCTGCCTAGCAACCGACCAGGAGACAGGAGGGAGCGCCCAGTGTGAAAATCGAGCGGCTCGGTTGGGCGAAAATGGCGACTTTCCGCCTGGCACCGGGTGAGTTCAAACACTCCTAGTGGGGCACTGGCTGAAGGGGAAGTCGCCCACAGATTGCTGACCAGGGACCGGGCTCGAGCCAGATGGGGAAGCTTGTGCCTGCCTTTGGGACTTGGAGGCGAAACCGGTAGTGCGCGCGTGCCAGTGGCGGAGGAGCCCATGCACCTCCAGAGCTGCACCCCTAGAGCTGCACCCCCAGAGCTACACTTGCAGCGGAGGAAGCCGAGAGAAGGGCAGGTATCAGAGGCTACTGGCGGGTGTGAGGCAGAGCCAGGACGCCCCTGCCCAACACGGGATTGCGCGCACGCCGTGCCCCCTGCCGGATGGACTGGGATCAGCCCGCCGTCCCGGCCAGCACCTGAGCTTGCAAACCGGTGCCATAAGAGAAAGGCTACATCATCAGGACAACACCATCAAGAGCAGACTGGCTTCCACCAGACAGATGAGAGGATAAAAACCAGGGACAGTATTTAGCATTTTGCTTATCTGCCGTGGACGGTTCTGTTTGTGTGTTTGATTGGTCAGGTTTGGGTTTTTTTTTTTTTTTTCTTTTTTTCTCTTTTGTCTCTTCTTAAGTTTCTCTTCCCTTTTTTTAATTTTCAATTTCTTTTTTTTGATTTTCAATTATTAATTTTTTTTGAATTTTAATTCTTGAACTTCTAATTTTCTTTCCTCTTTCCCACTCCTTCCTCCCTCTATGTTCTAAATCTAAAACTTTCTCCTATCTACCACTACCCCCTAGAAAAATATTTCCTACCTTCCTGTCTCCACTATTCTCTTCCAGCTGCACTAAACAATGCAACACACTAATCTTGGCTACATAACACTATAAAATCCTTCCAAGTCGAATCTATTCTTTCTCATTACCCATACACTCTCCACCTCCTCACCCCCAAAACATGTCGTAGTTAAAAATTGCTTTCAATGAAATAGTCCAAGCCAGGACCTTACCCAAGATCTATTTTTCCAGGCACTATTTTAATTAATTCAGAGCTTAATGGGCAAGTACCATCTTTGACTGCGTCATTTGCCAGAAAAATTTCCTATGCTTTGTCACGGTAAGACTGGTTAGATGTGGTTATTGCTGTGTATGTATGTATATCTTATGACTATGTTAGAAAATATCTGCATGCTTTTATGACCATCACCCATCAGGGATACACTTCTTGCTCCTCAGATGCTAGTATTTGAACTAATATCACGGAACACCATAGCAAACCAGACATAGAGTCTACACCCCCTGAACAATCATCAAACCAAGGATCCTCGGAGTAGAAGCCCTGACTCCAAGACCCCACACTATCAAAGAACATACAACACTAGAGATTATTCACCTGTAAACAAGTCCTAACACCACCCTAGACACAAACCATTGAACCCTTCTAGAAGGACAGAAACCCAAAGGAAGGGAGAATTCAACCAAGAAGCCTGGTGGTGAAAATAACTCCATACACACAGACACCCACAAAGAAACAAAAACTAACCTAATTATGACAGAGAAAAACTGCACAAATGAAGGACCAGGCTAGAGAATCACAGCTTCAAATGACAGAGGAGGAGACAGGCAAATTATCTGAAAGAGAATTCAGAAAAACTATACTAATGAGGATGCAAAACACCGAAAACAGAATATTAGAGGAAATTAGTGCATTGAGAAAAGACATGCAGGAAATGAAAAATAAGCAAATAGAGACTACCAACTCAATTGCTGAACTCAAAAATACTATAGAAGGTCTCAACAGTAGAGTATCAGAGGCTGAAGAACGGATAAGCGAGCTGGAAGATAGACTGGTGGAAATAACTGGTGAGGAACAGAACAAAGCCGAAAGAATTAAAAGAACTGAGGATAGCCTCAGGGACCTATGGGACAATATCAAATGCATCAACATTAGAATTATAGGAGTTCCAGAAAAAGAAGAGGGAAAGAAAGGTTACGAAAAAATTCTTGAAGAGGTTATAGTAGAAAACTTCCCGAGCATGGGAAAGGAAATAGTCAACCATGTGCAAGAAGCACAAAGAGTTCCATACAGAATAAACCCCAGAAGAAACACACCAAGGCACACTCTAATCAAACTAACACTGACTAAATATAAAGACAGATTACTAAAAGCAGCTAGGAGCAAACAACAAATAACATATAAAGGAAACCCCATACGTCTAACTGCAGATCTCTCAACAGAAACCCTGCAGGCAAGAAGAGAATGGCAGGACACATTTAAAAGGCTAAAAGAGAATAACCTTCAACCAAGAATTCTCTACCCAGCAAGAATCTCATTCAGAATCGATGGTGAAGTCAAAAACTTCTCAGGCAGACAAAAACTAAAAGAATTCTGTACCACAAAACCAGCCCTACAACAAGTGCTAAAGGGCCTGATATGGCCAATAAATACAAGAGTAGAAGAAATCCTACAAATCAAACCCCAAACTTCTAAGAAGATGACAATAGGAACATTTGTATCAATAATTACTTCGAATGTAAATGGATTAAATGCGCCAACCAAATGACACAGGTTGGCTGAATGGATCAAGAAACCTGACCCATATATATGCTGTTTACAAGAGACCCACTTCAGACCTAGAGACACCCATAGACTGAAAGTGAGAGGCTGGAAAAAGATATTCCATGCAAATGGAAATCAAAAGAAAGCTGGGGTAGCAATCCTAATATCAGACAAAATAGATTTTAAAGTAAAGAAGATTCTAAGAGACACGGCAGGCCACTGCGTCATGATTAAGGGATATATCCAAGAAGAAGACATAACAGTCATGAATATCTACGCACTCAACACAGGGGCACCTCAATACATAAGACAGGTACTTTCAGACTTAAAAGAAGAAATCAATAATAACACAATAATAGTAGGAGACTTTAACACTCCTCTCACACCAATGGATAGATCATCTAAACAGAAAATTAATAAAGAAACACAAGCCTTAAATGCCACACTAGAAAAGATGGACTTCATTGATATCTTTAGGACTTTCCACCCAAAAGCAGAAGAATACACTTTCTTCTCAAGTGCTCATGGAACATTCTCCAGGATAGACCACATCTTGGGCCACAAATCTAACCTCAGTCAATTCAAGAAAACTGAAAGTATATCAACCGTCTTCTCGGACCACGGTGCAGTGAGACTAGAGATAAACTACAGGAAAAAAACCTATAAAAATACAAACACATGGTGATTAAACAACACATACCTAAAAAGCAACTGATTGCTGAGGAAATCAAAGGAGAAATTAAAAAATTCCTAGAAGAAAATGACAATGAACATACAACCGTGCAAAACGTATGGGATACCACAAAAGCAGTTCTAAGAGGGAAATTTATAGCAATACAATCCCACCTCAAGAAACTAGGAAAATATGAAGCAGATGACCCAACCCTCCGCTTAAAACAATTGGAAAAAGAAGAACAAAAACATCCCAAAGCCAGCAGAAGATGAGAAATTACAAAGACTAGAGCAGAAATAAATGAGAAAGAAATGAAAGAAACTATAGTATGGATAAATAAAACAAAAAGCTTGTTCTTTGAAAAGGTAAACAAAATTGACAAGCCTCTGGCCAGACTCATCAAGAGAAAGAGAGAGAAGAAACAGATCACCAAAATCAAAAATGAAAAAGGAGAAATTACAACAGATAATGAAGAAATTCAAAGGATTCTAAGAGACTATTATGAGCAACTCTATGACAACAAACTGGACAACCTGGAAGAAATGGACAGTTTCTTGGGGAAGATCAATCTCCCAAGACTGAGCTAGGAAGAAACAGAAACTTTGAACAACCCAATAACAAGCTCAGAAATCGAATTTGTGATTAAAAATCTACCCAAAAACAAAAGCCCGGGACCAGATGGCTTCACAGCCGAATTCTACCAGACATTTAAAGAAGAGCTAATGCCTGTCCTTCTACAACTCTTTCAAAAAATTGCACAGGAAGGAAAACTTCCAAACATATTCTATGAGGCCACCATCACCCTGATACACAAACCAGGCAAAGACAACACAGAAAAGCAAAGTTACAGACCAATTTCCCTGACGAACTTAGATGCCAAGATCCTAAACAAAATTCTAGCAAACAGAATTCACGACACATCAAAAAACTCATACATCATGATCAAGTCGAGTTCATCCCAGGCTTGCAAGGATTCTTCAACATTTGCAAATCAATCAATGTGATATACCATATCAGCAAACTGAGAGACAAAAATCACATGATCATCTCAACAGATGCAGAAAAGGTCTTCGACAAAGTGCAACACCCATTTCTGAGAAAAACTCTTCAGAAAATGGGCATAGAAGGAACCTATCTCAACATAGTGAAAGCCATATATGAGAAGCCCACAGCGAACATTATCCTCAATGGTGAAAAACTGAAAGCATTCTCTCTAAGGTCAGGGACAAGACAGGGGTGTCCACTTTCACCACGACTATTCAAGATAGTCTTGGAAGTTCTAGCAACGGCAATAAGAGAAGAGAAAGAAATCAAAGGAATCCAGATTGGAATGGAAGAAGTCAAGCTCTCTCTTTTTGCAGACAACAGGATATTATACATAGAAAATCCCAAGGACTCTATTACAAAACTGCTAGAGCTAATCAATGAATTCAGCAAAGTCGCAGGATACAAAGTCAACACACAGAAATCACTGGCATTCCTATACACAAACAATGAAAAATCAGAAAATGAAATCAAAGAGGCAGTCCCCTTCACCATTGGAACCAAATGAATCAAATATCTAGGAATAAACCTACCCAAAGACACAAAAGAACTGTACACAGAAAATTACAAGACACTCATGAGAGAAATTAAAGAAGATTTAAACAGGTGGAGAGATATTCCATGTTCCTGGGTCGGAAGAATCAATAGTGTGAAAATGACCATACTACCAAATATTATCTACAGATTCAATGCAATACCTATCCAACTACCATTTACATTTTTCACAGAACTAGACCTAAGAATCACACAGTTCATATGGAAACACAGAAGACCTCGAATAGTCAAAGCAATCCTGCGGAAGAAGAATGGAGTTGGAGGGATCAGCCTCCCTAACTTCAGACTCTACTACAAAGCAACAGTCATCAAGACAGTATGGTACTGGCACAAAAACAGAAATATAGATCAGTGGAACAAGATTGAGAACCCAGAGATCAACCCATGCACCTATGGGTACCTTATTTTTGACAAAGGAGGCGAAACTATAAAATGGGACAAAGACAGCCTCTTCAACAAATGGTGCTGGGAAAATTGGACAGCTACATGCAAACAAATGAAGTTGGAACATTCCCTGACACCATACACTAAGATCAACTCCAAATGGATTAAAGACCTAAATCGAAGACCAGAAACCATCAAACTCTTAGAGGAGAATATAGGCAAAACCCTCAAGGACATCAATCAAAGCAAGATCTTCTCTGACCCACCTACTAAAATAGCAGAACTGAAAAGAAAAATGAACACGTGGGGCCTCATGAAACTTAAAAGCTTTTGTACAGCAAAACAAATTACAAAAAAGCTGAACAGACAGCACAGAGAGTGGGAGAAAATCATAGCAAATGAAACAACAGACAAAGAATTAATCTCCAGAATCTACAAGCAACTCAGACAACTCAGCACAGGACCTAAACAGACGCTCCGGGCATACAAAACTGCTAGAGCTAATCAATGAATTCAGCAAAGTCGCAGGATACAAAGTCAACACACAGAAATCACTGGCATTCCTATACACAAACAATGAAAAATCAGAAAATGAAATCAAAGAGGCAGTCCCCTTCACCATTGGAACCAAATGAATCAAATATCTAGGAATAAACCTACCCAAAGACACAAAAGAACTGTACACAGAAAATTACAAGACACTCATGAGAGAAATTAAAGAAGATTTAAACAGGTGGAGAGATATTCCATGTTCCTGGGTCGGAAGAATCAATAGTGTGAAAATGACCATACTACCAAATATTATCTACAGATTCAATGCAATACCTATCCAACTACCATTTACATTTTTCACAGAACTAGACCTAAGAATCACACAGTTCATATGGAAACACAGAAGACCTCGAATAGTCAAAGCAATCCTGCGGAAGAAGAATGGAGTTGGAGGGATCAGCCTCCCTAACTTCAGACTCTACTACAAAGCAACAGTCATCAAGACAGTATGGTACTGGCACAAAAACAGAAATATAGATCAGTGGAACAAGATTGAGAACCCAGAGATCAACCCATGCACCTATGGGTACCTTATTTTTGACAAAGGAGGCGAAACTATAAAATGGGACAAAGACAGCCTCTTCAACAAATGGTGCTGGGAAAATTGGACAGCTACATGCAAACAAATGAAGTTGGAGCATTCCCTGACACCATACACTAAGATCAACTCCAAATGGATTAAAGACCTAAATCGAAGACCAGAAACCATCAAACTCTTAGAGGAGAATATAGGCAAAACCCTCAAGGACATCAATCAAAGCAAGATCTTCTCTGACCCACCTACTAAAATAGCAGAACTGAAAAGAAAAATGAACACGTGGGGCCTCATGAAACTTAAAAGCTTTTGTACAGCAAAACAAATTACAAAAAAGCTGAACAGACAGCACAGAGAGTGGGAGAAAATCATAGCAAATGAAACAACAGACAAAGAATTAATCTCCAGAATCTACAAGCAACTCAGACAACTCAGCACAGGGAAAACGAACAACCCAATCAAAAAATGGGAAAAGGACCTAAACAGACGCCTCTCCAAAGAGGACATACAAAATGGCCCAAAAGCACATGAAACGATACTCAACCTCACTTATTATTAGAGAAATGCAAATGAAAACCACAATGAGATACCACCTCACACCCGTCAGAATGGCCATCATCTGCAGACAATAAATCTGCAGACAATAAATGCTGGAGAGGGTGCGGAGAAAAGGGAACCCTCTTGCATTGCTGGTGGGAATGTCAATTATACAGCCTCTATGGAAGACAGTAGGGTGATTCCTTAAAAAACTAAAAATAGAAGCACCATACGGCCCAGCAATCCCACTCTTAGGCTTATATCCAGATGAAATCAAATCTGTAAAGAAGCACCTGTACCCCAATGTTCATTGCAGCTCTCTATACAATAGCCAGAACTTGGAAGCAACCCAGATGTTCATCGACGAATGAATGGATACAGAAGCCCTGGTACATATATACAATGGAATACTACTCAGCTGTTAAAAGAAATGCAGAAGACTCAGTCCTAATGAAGTGGCTGGCTCTGGAACCTATCATAAAAAGTGAAGTAAGTCAAAAAGAGAAAGACAAATATGGTATATTAACACACATATATGGAATCTAGTAGGACGGTCTTGATAACACACGCAGTTAACTCATGGAAAAACAGACAGAGCATAGACATAGGGACATTGTGGGGAAGAAATAGGGAGGGGGAGGCATGGAGGGAGTAACATGGAAACCTATACTGTTATGTGTGGAAAAGATAGCTATTGTCATTGTGCTAAGGGAATAGGAGTGCTTGCAGTGGCTTGGGGCGAAGGTCCGGAGGGGTGGGATGATGGGAACTGGGGGGTTGGGGACCATGGATATGCATATGACTGATCTGGGAACATACATGTCTGTGAACTGAAAAGAAAATGAACACGTGGGGCCTCATGAACTTAAACTTGTACAGCAAAACAAATTACAAAAAAGCTGAACAGACAGCACAGAGAGTGGGAGAAAATCATAGCAAATGAAACAACAGACAAAGAATTAATCTCCAGAATCTACAAGCAACTCAGACAACTCAGCACAGGGAAAACGAACAACCCAATCAAAAAATGGGAAAAGGACCTAAACAGACGCCTCTCCAAAGAGGACATACAAAATGGCCCAAAAGCACATGAAACGATACTCAACCTCACTTATTATTAGAGAAATGCAAATGAAAACCACAATGAGATACCACCTCACACCCGTCAGAATGGCCATCATCTGCAGACAATAAATCTGCAGACAATAAATGCTGGAGAGGGTGCGGAGAAAAGGGAACCCTCTTGCATTGCTGGTGGGAATGTCAATTATACAGCCTCTATGGAAGACAGTAGGGTGATTCCTTAAAAAACTAAAAATAGAAGCACCATACGGCCCAGCAATCCCACTCTTAGGCTTATATCCAGATGAAATCAAATCTGTAAAGAAGCACCTGTACCCCAATGTTCATTGCAGCTCTCTATACAATAGCCAGAACTTGGAAGCAACCCAGATGTTCATCGACGAATGAATGGATACAGAAGCCCTGGTACATATATACAATGGAATACTACTCAGCTGTTAAAAGAAATGCAGAAGACTCAGTCCTAATGAAGTGGCTGGCTCTGGAACCTATCATAAAAAGTGAAGTAAGTCAAAAAGAGAAAGACAAATATGGTATATTAACACACATATATGGAATCTAGTAGGACGGTCTTGATAACACACGCAGTTAACTCATGGAAAAACAGACAGAGCATAGACATAGGGACATTGTGGGGAAGAAATAGGGAGGGGGAGGCATGGAGGGAGTAACATGGAAACCTATACTGTTATGTGTGGAAAAGATAGCTATTGTCATTGTGCTAAGGGAATAGGAGTGCTTGCAGTGGCTTGGGGCGAAGGTCCGGAGGGGTGGGATGATGGGAACTGGGGGGTTGGGGACCATGGATATGCATATGACTGATCTGGGAACATACATGTCTGTGAACAACAAAACTCTGTAAAACCTTTAAAATAAAAAATAAAAAAAGGAGTTAAATCAGAGATATTAGTACATAATATAGTTTATTATATACCGTTATTTATAGCAGAAGAAACAATGTTAGCATGAAAGCATAATGTATCTCTGGTGGTGTTCTTGAAACCAAACCAGGGACCAGTAGGTCCTGTAGCTGCCTTATGCTCTGCACAGGAAAGCATGGCCACAATGGATAGTCCCTCCAACATGGCCATGGCCATTTTCCATCATGGTTTTGTCCCCATGTTCTCCCAATGGTTTTCTCTCCCATTTTCATTGTGATTTTCTCCATTTTCCATGTGAAAGCCCAGGCTGATTTTTCACAGGACATTTTCCCTTCTATCACCAGCTCTACATCCAGCAAAGTTCAACATTTTTCTAGAATTAAAAATTAGGTAAATTCCAGAAGAGGCTCTTAATATTTAAATTACATTGTTGTTGTTTTATGTTTAGCAAAAATAAGTTCTAACCACAAAGGTGCTTCCCTTTTAATGAATAAATCAAAACTCTAGATACAGGTTTGCAGATTGAAAGTTTGTGGCCTCGGTCTCACCAAGAAGCAGGTTTTTATTGGCCTTCATGGTGTTGTCTCAGGCAGGTTATTAAAATAGTGAAATAATTGCTCACTTATGAAATGAGAAGATTTACACAGAAAACTTAGATTTCCAGCTTCTTTAAATAAAGAGATGTTCTAACAATATGTAGAAACCACTCCCTCACAAAGCAACAATCAGCTGGAAGCAAAAGATGACACTTGTTAGAAAAAGCATGTTGTCTGCAATGGCAACCTTGACGGTCCAGTGATTAAGACTCCACATTTCCAATGCAGGGGGAGCAGGTTTGATCCCTATTTGGGTAACTAAGATTCCATGTGCCAAAAGATTAAGAAAGAAAAGCATTTCTCTGCAGGTTATCACAGCTACCAGGCTCCAAATTCCCGACATTACGCTCCAGTATCAGTTGCTGTTTATTATCATCACATCAACACTTAAAAAAATTATTTTGGAGTGACAAAGCACAGAATAAGTGATCATAGCTGATTCACAATGGCATATTAGTTTCAGGTGAACAACAAAGTGATTCAGTTATACATATATACGCATCTATCCTTTTTCAAATTCTTTTCCCATTTAGGATGTCACATAATAATGAATAGAGTTCTCTGTGCTATACAGTAGATCTTTGTTGGTTATCCGTTTTAGATGTAGCAGTGGGTACTTGTCCTTCTTTTTGGTCTGAGATCATTCTTCTGTCATCTGCTTGACTCTTATAGGTATCTGAGTTTATGACAGCTTAAAACTAATGTGATCAATTCAAAAGAAAAAGGATACATTTTGTAGGTGTGCAGTATATAAGAAATTAAAGGTAACAGACAACAAATGGCGAAGCTTGCACTGAAATGCAGTTATTCTTAGCTCTAATGCCCAAACTATACTTACCACCACGTTGCTTTTTAAAATTGTCATCGAGCCACTTTTATTCATTCACCATATTCCTACATCATATAGAACTTCAGAGTAAGCAATTGAGTCAGATTTAGAAATTGTGATTTAAAGATCTTGTTTCCATGTGCCATATGCACCTTTTGATGAAGTAGCTTACATGTTACAGAGATCATCCTCACCTCTGGCATTACCAAAATGTTCTATAAGGTAGGAAGGATTTATTCTCCAAAATGAGAATCTTAAGATAGTAAGCTTCATTTGGATACAAGCATTCTCTTGTTTGGCACTTCCTTCACCTGCCAATGAAGGACATACTGAAGGATCCATGGGTTGGGAAGATTCCCTGGAGGAGGGCATGACAACCCACTCCAGTATTTGTGGAGACTCTCATGGACAAAGGCGCCTGGAGGGCTACCATTCATAGGGTCACAAAGTGTCAGACACAACTGAAGCTACTTAGCACAGCATAGAACATTCTCTTGTTTAGCCATGCCCAGAGAGTTTTAGTCAGAGGCCATGGGGTGAAACATGTGGGAACTGCATTATTTCTCCTAACACTTTGAATATATCTTTAAGACAGTGTTTGTCTGAGTACACTTTTTAAATTTACTTTCTTCCTCTGCAGGTTATCACAGCTACCAGGCTCCAAATTCCCGACATTACGCTCCAGTATCAGTTGCTGTTTATTATCATCACATCAACACTTAAAAAAATTATTTTGGAGTGACAAAGCACAGAATAAGTGATCATAGCTGATTCACAATGGCATATTAGTTTCAGGTGAACAACAAAGTGATTCAGTTATACATATATACGCATCTATCCTTTTTCAAATTCTTTTCCCATTTAGGATGTCACATAATAATGAATAGAGTTCTCTGTGCTATACAGTAGATCTTTGTTGGTTATCCGTTTTAGATGTAGCAGTGGGTACTTGTCCTTCTTTTTGGTCTGAGATCATTCTTCTGTCATCTGCTTGACTCTTATAGGTATCTGAGTTTATGACAGCTTAAAACTAATGTGATCAATTCAAAAGAAAAAGGATACATTTTGTAGGTGTGCAGTATATAAGAAATTAAAGGTAACAGACAACAAATGGCGAAGCTTGCACTGAAATGCAGTTATTCTTAGCTCTAATGCCCAAACTATACTTACCACCACGTTGCTTTTTAAAATTGTCATCGAGCCACTTTTATTCATTCACCATATTCCTACATCATATAGAACTTCAGAGTAAGCAATTGAGTCAGATTTAGAAATTGTGATTTAAAGATCTTGTTTCCATGTGCCATATGCACCTTTTGATGAAGTAGCTTACATGTTACAGAGATCATCCTCACCTCTGGCATTACCAAAATGTTCTATAAGGTAGGAAGGATTTATTCTCCAAAATGAGAATCTTAAGATAGTAAGCTTCATTTGGATACAAGCATTCTCTTGTTTGGCACTTCCTTCACCTGCCAATGAAGGACATACTGAAGGATCCATGGGTTGGGAAGATTCCCTGGAGGAGGGCATGACAACCCACTCCAGTATTTGTGGAGACTCTCATGGACAAAGGCGCCTGGAGGGCTACCATTCATAGGGTCACAAAGTGTCAGACACAACTGAAGCTACTTAGCACAGCATAGAACATTCTCTTGTTTAGCCATGCCCAGAGAGTTTTAGTCAGAGGCCATGGGGTGAAACATGTGGGAACTGCATTATTTCTCCTAACACTTTGAATATATCTTTAAGACAGTGTCTGAGTACACTTTTTAAATTTACTTTCTTCCTCTAGACCAGGGCTGTCCAATAAAACTTTCTACAATGCTTAAAAAAAAAAAGCCCTGTAATCTGCAGGAGCATGGTAACAACTAGCCATTTGTGACAACTGAGCACTTGAAATGTGACTAAGAAACTGAATTATTAATGTTGTTTAATCTCAAATTATTTCAATTCAAAGAGCTCCATGAGGCCAGTGGCTACTATTGCACAAGCCCTAGGCTGAGAGGTCCTGGGCTGGACTATGGTTTCTAAGCTTTCCGATCTGTGACCCCTTGTGAGGTCAATAATAAACATATGTTGAATGAATGAAAAAAAACATGCAAAGAAGTTGGACACGTGGCATTATAAAACATTCAATTGGAAGAGGATCAATAGATCCCTCCACAAGAGAATATTGAAATATGGAACTTTCTAATGTTTCTAGTAGATGACTATGATTGGAAGACAGTTAATAATAGACAGTGGTAGCTGATTCTTTGTGTTTAACAGGATTATCAGAATTCACCTTTTTTAGCCAGGGGAAAACGCTGAGACTTGGTAAAATTGGCCAGAGAAGGGAAAGCTGCATCTGTTACTCCCTTGGTTTCTGATATATCAAATGTTAGAATCACGAAAATAAGAGTGATATTTGTCCCTATTATAAAATATTTCTAAACAGAGTTATTCTTATGAAACTTTTAGATTATAATAAATAATTACACATGAGATTATTTTGAGGAAAGCTACTAGTGAAAGTGACTAAAATATAAAATATTCCTTCTTTGTTGGTTTCTTTGTGTAGTTGAACTGCAAAGCAAGTCAGGATTCCAGGGTGCCAAAAATCCCTTTTGACCTTAGAATTTAATTATTTCAATCAGTGGAGTATGCTCAGCTATGTTTTTAGGATATAAAATGAGCCCTTACTAAACAGGACAACTGTTCAGGATATTTTAATACATAGAAAGTTTAATAATTTAACTCCATGTTAACTCGAGCACGTTGTCTATGAACCTGAGCTTCAAAATGAAAAGCGAATGGGGATATTTTGGTTACTAGAGGATAGAGCTGCACTGTGAATTTATTTGTCACAGAGCTTGGAAAAGGATAATTGTTCAATAGAGGTATTCTATAATTAGTCTCAGAAATTGTTGTTTATTTTCCATTTGTACTAAAGTTTGATCTTACTTTTCAGAGCCCTTTGAAGACAGTCTTTAGTTTTTATCTTCATTGAACATTTGAAAAATTTCATGGCCTTGTATAATATTGGATTTCTCCTATAGCAGACACATTGTGTTTGAATAAAACAGATAATTAGGATATTTCAAAGTAAGTATACCTTATTAGTAAATGGGAGAAAAGGCTCATTTTACAACTAGCCTCACCATTTTAATAAATAAAAAAATACGTTCATTCAGATAAAGAAGTATGAAGACTAAAGGCTTATTAGATTTTAATGTAATGCAGATATAGCCTGCAGGGGTTAGCTATTTTAGAGGACACATGAAATTTCAATACTTATCTTTGAGGTGCCATTTTGAATTCCTTTCCACTTACTTTAAAGCATTTCAAGTCTGTTTCTGCTTAAAAAACTTAGGTCAAAATAATTTCACATGAAATTAATTTTCTTTACCCACAGGAGACCCACAGTAGCTCAAACACAGTTAGAAATTAACAGGAACCTGTTTTTCTAGTGTTCTATTCATTGCTTATACAGATAGTTTTGATGAACTTGATATGAAAGGCTGAAGATTGAAGTTTTATGGTCTTTTCTTCAAGATTTTTTTGTTAGTGTTCAAATGCAACTTCAGTGAAAAGTTTTGGTAAACAGTGAGCATAGTTCGAGAAATCAAAGCCGTGTCTTGCTCAGTTAGAATGCTCAAGTTACTATCCTTCTCTCCAATGGACCATATCTGTTCTTTTGTAAGAACTCAGTGATGATATGAATGATCAGTGTGCTTCAAGTCTTTTAATCTGACAGTGCAAATTACCCAGGCTGTGATTCGAATTGTAGCAAACTCATTTAGTTCCAAACTGAATCTTGAATTATATTATCATTGTAGAATATTTCTTTATCTTTGTTTACAGGAGGTATGTGCTACCCATGCATCACTAATAGGAGACTTTCTGTATCTGAATACACTTGAAAGTTAATTTTAATTTACCTATACTGCAGAAATGAGTAAGAATACACTGTTGCATTGTACAAGGAATCAGAAGCTGATGCCTGATGATGTCTTTCTCCACTATAAACTTAACGTAATCTCTGTTTGCATCCTATATTGTGGTTGTTCTGTCGCTTAAGTCCTGTCCAACTCTTTGAGATCCCATGGATGACACCATTCCCATATATGATTCTTTAATTGGAAAGCCTTTATACCCTGTGCAGTTAAAATACTGCATATAAGTTATTGTTTGATCTAAACATTACTGACAAACACCCAGTAATGCTATGAGCTTCTTTCTTCTCTCCTCCATCTCAAAGTAAGTATACCTTATTAGTAAATGGGAGAAAAGGCTCATTTTACAACTAGCCTCACCATTTTAATAAATAAAAAAATACGTTCATTCAGATAAAGAAGTATGAAGACTAAAGGCTTATTAGATTTTAATGTAATGCAGATATAGCCTGCAGGGGTTAGCTATTTTAGAGGACACATGAAATTTCAATACTTATCTTTGAGGTGCCATTTTGAATTCCTTTCCACTTACTTTAAAGCATTTCAAGTCTGTTTCTGCTTAAAAAACTTAGGTCAAAATAATTTCACATGAAATTAATTTTCTTTACCCACAGGAGACCCACAGTAGCTCAAACACAGTTAGAAATTAACAGGAACCTGTTTTTCTAGTGTTCTATTCATTGCTTATACAGATAGTTTTGATGAACTTGATATGAAAGGCTGAAGATTGAAGTTTTATGGTCTTTTCTTCAAGATTTTTTTGTTAGTGTTCAAATGCAACTTCAGTGAAAAGTTTTGGTAAACAGTGAGCATAGTTCGAGAAATCAAAGCCGTGTCTTGCTCAGTTAGAATGCTCAAGTTACTATCCTTCTCTCCAATGGACCATATCTGTTCTTTTGTAAGAACTCAGTGATGATATGAATGATCAGTGTGCTTCAAGTCTTTTAATCTGACAGTGCAAATTACCCAGGCTGTGATTCGAATTGTAGCAAACTCATTTAGTTCCAAACTGAATCTTGAATTATATTATCATTGTAGAATATTTCTTTATCTTTGTTTACAGGAGGTATGTGCTACCCATGCATCACTAATAGGAGACTTTCTGTATCTGAATACACTTGAAAGTTAATTTTAATTTACCTATACTGCAGAAATGAGTAAGAATACACTGTTGCATTGTACAAGGAATCAGAAGCTGATGCCTGATGATGTCTTTCTCCACTATAAACTTAACGTAATCTCTGTTTGCATCCTATATTGTGGTTGTTCTGTCGCTTAAGTCCTGTCCAACTCTTTGAGATCCCATGGATGACACCATTCCCATATATGATTCTTTAATTGGAAAGCCTTTATACCCTGTGCAGTTAAAATACTGCATATAAGTTATTGTTTGATCTAAACATTACTGACAAACACCCAGTAATGCTATGAGCTTCTTTCTTCTCTCCTCCATCTTTCTCTAAGATCGCCCTGCCTGAAATTAGAAAGGGAGAAGGTGGAGGGCAGTACTGGCCAATGCTGTGTTATATTTAGTCATTAAAATTTTATTGTGGACATTATTTAAAGTTGAGTGTTTCTGTAAAGAGAATTTCAAACTCATTTTTTATATATTAAGCTATAATATCAATAAGGTTATATTAAAAAGGTTTAATATCAATGTACCGACAAAAGTGATCATGGTTTTATGATAATGATCACTCTGTTTCTTTGGAATTGTGTTGATTGGATGGAAAACTATGAGTATACAAGAAGTAACTTGTGTATGTAATACATATTTCATTGAAGATAATTTCTTTAACATTTTGAGAGTGCAAATTTTTCCAGTCTTCACAAATCTCAAAGTACTTACACTGTTATCTTCTTTTATTCTACATTTTGAGGACTATTAACAATAAAGTAGAAAATACAGATACATGTACAATTTTGCTCAGGAACAGTTAAATTCACATATAATACCTGAAGACTGACACTTTGCTTCTCTCTATAGCATGTTTCTTAAGTGGGCACAGAAAAAATAGTGCTCTTTGGAAATGTATTTCATTATTTCTTCTTCAGCTTTGTTTTCACAAATTCTCTCATAGCCAGTTTGATATATATGCATACATATATGTATACACATACACATACACACACACACACACACACACACACACTAATTTTGAAACTATTTGTTCTGCAGGTTTAATCACTTACCATAGTTACTTAGTTCTATTTTTCAAATGATAGGGCTTATTGCCTAAATAACTCTAGGATGTTAAGTGGCATTTTCAGTTTTTCCAATGCTCCAAATAATGCTTGATTTTAAAAAATTATTCCTTTAATTTAATATCCAGTCTTTTTTCAATATCCATTTGACAAATCTGATTGGGTACACAGTAGTGAACACACAGATAAGCTGTCTACTCTCCTAGATGGATGACATCACTGAGTCAATGAACATGAATTTGAGTGAGCTCTGGGAGATGGTGAGGGACAGGGCAGTCTGGTGTGCTGCAGTCCATGGAGTCGCAAAGAGTCAGACATGACTGGGCAACTGAACTGAGCTGAACTGCCCTAGAATTTATCTCTTCTCTCTTTCTCTCAGTTCCTTAGTTTCTAGCTTACAATATTTGAATTCTTAGTTTAGTTTTTCTTACTTGAAAATCTCTGTTAATTAAAAATTTTTACTTGACAAATGTCAAGCATGACACAGTGATAGTTGTGAAACAATCCCATGTGTGTTAACTTTTTTGTAAAAGGAACAGATGTTTTTTCTTTTTTCTTTGCTATTAAAAAAACAAAACAAAACAAACTTTCACTCTCTTGTGACAGGTTCTCCATAGTTTTCAATCTGAAATTCCCTCTAACAGATAACAACCAAAGGAATACTCAGTTTAAAAATAATCTCATCAAGTAGGTGAAAATTCTTGGCATATCACTGAATTAAAGTTATTATTATTTTTTTTTTTACTTTAATTTGCTTGGTGGATTTTACCTCTAGCAACCAGTCATTTGTCCTAATTCTGCTTTCTAGGGTTGTACAAAATTATATTATATTCATCTATAAGTTTTAAGAGTCTTCTAACTAAATTTCCTTTAATCTTAAACATTCCTTAGACACTGTAGTAAAGCATTTCCTCACTAGGGCAGATAACATGCATCTGCTGGGACTTTGGTTTGCTCATGTCAATGTGGTGTCAATCACTAGAAAAAAATATTCTAGAAGTGATCTGACTTGTACAAGGTGAAACAAAGTGATCATTTACACTCTGATCATTGGATGTCCATGAGCATCATCTTAAAATAGAGTCACTTTTAAAATAAGCTAAATAAGTCACTCTGCTGACATCTTTTGAACTTACGGTCAACTAATCACCCAAAATTCTTTTTTTTTTTTTTTAACCAAGACTTAATGTACATTTATTCTTAACATGTGGAACATATAGTATAAAAATTCATACTGAATAAATGATATTCATTAAGTCAAAAAAGGAAAAAAGAAGGAATTTACATCAAATTTTAGCTACATTGCTTGAAATACAAATATGCAGATTTTATCACTGAAAAAATCTCAATTGTGTTTCCTCATCAGGAACTTCCACTGAGTCTAGAACTTTTTCACACCTCTATTAGAAAGAAAACAAAACAAAACGAAAGCAAAAACCCAGAAAAAGATAAACTATAAGTTGATTGGCTGCTGAGACAGCAAAGACTTTTTACAGAGACGTCACCACCAGAGGGAAGATATCTGGCAAGAGATTAAATAGCTATGTCTTGCTTTGTGCAGGTCACCAACTTGTTAACTCTTCATACTATAAAGGGTAGCTGGGAGGGGGACCAAACTGTGGGGATCCAAGTGTATGTGCAATGTACAGCATCATATATATACACATGTGCCAGTGCAGCTGCTGCAGCTAAATGCTAAAACCAGTTCTAAGCGGTGATCTCAGGGTTATTCCTACAATCAAGGAGGAGGGAAAGAGGTAGATTCACACGTGGTACCCAAAGTTCTTTTTTATGTAAACTTTTCTGAAGATTATTTTTCGCCATCCTTCATATGAACAATGAGCTAGTAAAATAAAGACTGTGTTATACATGCTCTATTTTGGTTATTTATTAATAAATTATATATATATATATATTAATTGAACATCTACTATATGTCAGCTAATACAGTTCAGGTAATCCTCTATATAAAAAAGTTGCAGGACAATTAAGAGAGAGGTATGTCTGTGTGGAAGTCACATGCTTATTTATGTGAAGGGCTAATCAAATGTTCATTTTATATCTCAAAGGTTACAAAAAAAAGCCTGACCTCAGAGTTTAAGAAGGCTTAGATTGAGCTCAGAGTAAAATGTATAAGGTTGTTAGTCAAAAGAATGGTGAGTGAAGGAGCAGCTAGTCAGAGGATGGAATCTAAGCAAATCTAGGAAGGACATTTTATTTTATTTATTTATTTTTTTAATTCTTTATTTTAAAGGTTTTACAGAGTTTTGTTGTTCACAGACACGTATGTTCCCAGATCAGTTGTATGCATTTCTGTGGTCTCCAGCCCCCCAGTTCCCACCATCCCACCCCTCCGGACCATCGCCCCATGCCATTGCAAGTACTCCTATTCCCTTAGCACAATGACAATAGCTATCTTTTCCACACATAACAGTATAGGTTTCCATGTTACTCCCTCCATGCCTCCCCCTCCCTATTTCTTCCCCACAATGTCCCTATGTCTATGCTCTGTCTGTTTTTCCATGAGTTAACTGCGTGTGTTATCAAGACCGTCCTACTAGATTCCATATATGTGTGTTAGTATACCATATTTGTCTTTCTCTTTTTGACTTACTTCACTTTTTATGATAGGTTCCAGAGCCAGCCACTTCATTAGGACTGAGTCTTCTGCATTTCTTTTAACAGCTGAGTAGTATTCCATTGTATATATGTACCAGGGCTTCTGTATCCATTCATTCGTCGATGAACATCTGGGTTGCTTCCAAGTTCTGGCTATTGTATAGAGAGCTGCAATGAACATTGGGGTACAGGTGCTTCTTTACAGATTTGATTTCATCTGGATATAAGCCTAAGAGTGGGATTGCTGGGCCGTATGGTGCTTCTATTTTTAGTTTTTTAAGGAATCACCCTACTGTCTTCCATAGAGGCTGTATAATTGACATTCCCACCAGCAATGCAAGAGGGTTCCCTTTTCTCCGCACCCTCTCCAGCATTTATTGTCTGCAGATTTATTGTCTGCAGATGATGGCCATTCTGACGGGTGTGAGGTGGTATCTCATTGTGGTTTTCATTTGCATTTCTCTAATAATAAGTGAGGTTGAGTATCGTTTCATGTGCTTTTGGGCCATTTTGTATGTCCTCTTTGGAGAGGCGTCTGTTTAGGTCCTTTTCCCATTTTTTGATTGGGTTGTTCGTTTTCCCTGTGCTGAGTTGTCTGAGTTGCTTGTAGATTTTGGAGATTAATTCTTTGTCTGCTGTTTCATTGCTATGATTTTCTCCCACTCTCTGTGCTGTCTGTTCAGCTTTTTTGTAATTTGTTTTGCTGTACAAAAGCTTTTAAGTTTCATGAGGCCCCACGTGTTCATTTTTCTTTTCAGTTCTGCTATTTTAGTAGGTGGGTCAGAGAAGATCTTGCTTTGATTTATGTCCTTGAGGGTTTTGCCTATATTCTCCTCTAGGAGTTTGATGGTTTCTGGTCTTCCATTTAGGTCTTTAATCCATTTGGAGTTGATCTTAGTGTATGGTGTCAGGGAATGTTCCAACTTCATTTGTTTGCATGTAGCTGTCCAATTTTAGGAAGGAAATTTTAAAAGGAAGGGGGCTTATGTCCCATGGCTGTTGATCCAGAGGGAATGAGGTTGCAGGATAGGTGGATCCAGAGAAAGAAGGGGCTTCAGTGACTAAATCAATAAGTAAATAAATCATTTATATTTACCTGTAGAAGACAGCAAGCTAAAAAGAACATTAGGTTATGGAGACATTATTTAGGTTTTCAGGCTATTTCATATAGTTGTGGGAGGGGATGGAAATTGATAATTGAGTCTTCTGCATTTCTTTTAACAGCTGAGTAGTATTCCATTGTATATATGTACCAGGGCTTCTGTATCCATTCATTCGTCGATGAACATCTGGGTTGCTTCCAAGTTCTGGCTATTGTATAGAGAGCTGCAATGAACATTGGGGTACAGGTGCTTCTTTACAGATTTGATTTCATCTGGATATAAGCCTAAGAGTGGGATTGCTGGGCCGTATGGTGCTTCTATTTTTAGTTTTTTAAGGAATCACCCTACTGTCTTCCATAGAGGCTGTATAATTGACATTCCCACCAGCAATGCAAGAGGGTTCCCTTTTCTCCGCACCCTCTCCAGCATTTATTGTCTGCAGATTTATTGTCTGCAGATGATGGCCATTCTGACGGGTGTGAGGTGGTATCTCATTGTGGTTTTCATTTGCATTTCTCTAATAATAAGTGAGGTTGAGTATCGTTTCATGTGCTTTTGGGCCATTTTGTATGTCCTCTTTGGAGAGGCGTCTGTTTAGGTCCTTTTCCCATTTTTTGATTGGGTTGTTCGTTTTCCCTGTGCTGAGTTGTCTGAGTTGCTTGTAGATTTTGGAGATTAATTCTTTGTCTGCTGTTTCATTGCTATGATTTTCTCCCACTCTCTGTGCTGTCTGTTCAGCTTTTTTGTAATTTGTTTTGCTGTACAAAAGCTTTTAAGTTTCATGAGGCCCCACGTGTTCATTTTTCTTTTCAGTTCTGCTATTTTAGTAGGTGGGTCAGAGAAGATCTTGCTTTGATTTATGTCCTTGAGGGTTTTGCCTATATTCTCCTCTAGGAGTTTGATGGTTTCTGGTCTTCCATTTAGGTCTTTAATCCATTTGGAGTTGATCTTAGTGTATGGTGTCAGGGAATGTTCCAACTTCATTTGTTTGCATGTAGCTGTCCAATTTTAGGAAGGAAATTTTAAAAGGAAGGGGGCTTATGTCCCATGGCTGTTGATCCAGAGGGAATGAGGTTGCAGGATAGGTGGATCCAGAGAAAGAAGGGGCTTCAGTGACTAAATCAATAAGTAAATAAATCATTTATATTTACCTGTAGAAGACAGCAAGCTAAAAAGAACATTAGGTTATGGAGACATTATTTAGGTTTTCAGGCTATTTCATATAGTTGTGGGGAGGGGGATGGAAATTGATAATTGAGAAACCACTTAAAAGACTATCATAGGGACTTTCTCAGTGATCCAGTGGTTAAGAATTCACCTGCCAATGCAGAAGACATGGGTTCAGTTCTTGGTCTGGGAAGGTGCCACATGCCTATGGGCAACTGAGACCGTATACCGAAACTACTGAGCCTGCACTCTACAGCCTACGCTCTGCAACAAGAGAAGAAACTGCAATGAGAAGCCCATGCACTACACCAAGGGTAGCTCCCACTTACCACAACTAGAGTAAATCCACATGCAGCAAAAAATATAATGATAAAATGAAATTTAAAAGAGGCTGTCATAAAATATAGAGATAAACCTATGTAAATATGGACACTTTATCTTTGACAAAGGAAACAAGGATAAACAGTGGAGAAAAGACATCTTCTTCAAATAAGTGGTGCTGGGAAAAGTGGACAGCTGTATGCAAAAGAATGAAATCAGAACACTTCCTAAGACCATACACAAAGATAAACTCAAAATGGACTAAAGACCTATGCGGGGACCTTCCGCAGAAAGCGAAGGCAGCGGGATTGCCTCCGGCTGAACCGGGAGATCTCGGAGAAAGGCAAATCTTGAACGGCCCACCCCGCAGTCCCCTGGCTGAGGCAGGGGACAATCAGACGCGACAGGGGTTCCATCAAGGTGGGTCAGAGAAGATCTTGCTTTGATTTATGTCCTTGAGGGTTTTGCCTATATTCTCCTCTAGGAGTTTGATGGTTTCTGGTCTTCCATTTAGGTCTTTAATCCATTTGGAGTTGATCTTAGTGTATGGTGTCAGGGAATGTTCCAACTTCATTTGTTTGCATGTAGCTGTCCAATTTTAGGAAGGAAATTTTAAAAGGAAGGGGGCTTATGTCCCATGGCTGTTGATCCAGAGGGAATGAGGTTGCAGGATAGGTGGATCCAGAGAAAGAAGGGGCTTCAGTGACTAAATCAATAAGTAAATAAATCATTTATATTTACCTGTAGAAGACAGCAAGCTAAAAAGAACATTAGGTTATGGAGACATTATTTAGGTTTTCAGGCTATTTCATATAGTTGTGGGGAGGGGGATGGAAATTGATAATTGAGAAACCACTTAAAAGACTATCATAGGGACTTTCTCAGTGATCCAGTGGTTAAGAATTCACCTGCCAATGCAGAAGACATGGGTTCAGTTCTTGGTCTGGGAAGGTGCCACATGCCTATGGGCAACTGAGACCGTATACCGAAACTACTGAGCCTGCACTCTACAGCCTACGCTCTGCAACAAGAGAAGAAACTGCAATGAGAAGCCCATGCACTACACCAAGGGTAGCTCCCACTTACCACAACTAGAGTAAATCCACATGCAGCAAAAAATATAATGATAAAATGAAATTTAAAAGAGGCTGTCATAAAATATAGAGATAAACCTATGTAAATATGGACACTTTATCTTTGACAAAGGAAACAAGGATAAACAGTGGAGAAAAGACATCTTCTTCAAATAAGTGGTGCTGGGAAAAGTGGACAGCTGTATGCAAAAGAATGAAATCAGAACACTTCCTAAGACCATACACAAAGATAAACTCAAAATGGACTAAAGACCTATGCGGGGACCTTCCGCAGAAAGCGAAGGCAGCGGGATTGCCTCCGGCTGAACCGGGAGATCTCGGAGAAAGGCAAATCTTGAACGGCCCACCCCGCAGTCCCCTGGCTGAGGCAGGGGACAATCAGACGCGACAGGGGTTCCATCGAAGTAGTTCCGCTTTATTAATGAAGATCCACAGCTTCTATAGGCAAGGGAAGGGGGTTTTGCACGGGACTTCCTATAGATTACACCAATCACTAAAGGCCAAGCAATCATTCACGAGCGCGGCAGCCAGGGGAACCAATCAGAAATTTTGACCATCAATTAACAATTTAGATCACGCCCTGTCTCTTCCTGTAGGCTCCATCTTAGCTGCAAACATGTGCTTAAGCTTCTTTAAACAATGCGCTTAAGCTTCCCTTCATTTCCATGTCCCTTCCTGTAGGCGCCATCTTAGCTGCAAACTGAAACAATGTGCTTAAGCTTCTTTTCACTCCCACATTCCTTCCTGTAGGCGCCATCTTAGCTCCAAACTGCAAACATGTGCTTAATTAAGCTTCTTTATGCTTAAAACGGTCCTCATTCAATTCAGAGCCCCACAGACCTAAATTTAAGGCCAGAAACTATAAAACTCTTAAAGGAAAACATAGGCAGAACTCTCTATGACATAAATCAAAGCAACATCCTCTATGACCTACTTCTGGGAGTGATGGAAATAAAAAGCTCATATAAACAAATGAAACCTAATTAAACATAAAAGCTGTTGCACAGTAAGGGAAACTTTAAACATGGTGAAAAGACAACCCTCAGAATGGGAGAAAGTAACAGCAAATGAAACAATTGACAAAGAATTAATTTCCAAAATATATAAACAGCTCTTACAACACAATGAAAAAGTGAGCATAAGATCTAAACAGATGCTTCTCCAAAGAACACATACAGGTGGCTAATACACACAGGAAAAGATGCTCAGCATCACCCAATATTACAGAAATGCATATCAAAGCTGCAATGAGATATCCCTTCACACTGGTCAAAACAGTTATCATCAAAAAAAAAAAATGTACAAACAATAAGTGCTGGAGAGGATGTGGAGAAAAGGTAATCCTCTTGCACTGTTAGTGGGAATTTAAATTGATGCAGTCTCTATGGAAAAGAGTATGGAGATTCCTTTAAAAATCTAGGAATTAAACTGCATCATGACACAAAAATCCCTCTACTAGGCATACACTCTGAGGAAACCAAAATTGAAAAAGACACCAGTAGTTCAATGTTCATTGCAGCACTATTTAAAATAGCTAGGGCATGGAAGCAACCTGGATGCCAATATACAGATGAACGGATAAAGAAGTTGTGGTACTAATATACAATGGAATATTACTCAGGCATAAAAATGGGCACATTTGAGTCAGTTCTAATGGATGAACCTAGAGAATATTATACAGAATGAAGTAAGTCAGAAAGAGAAAGACAAATATCATCCATTAATGTATATATATATGGAATCATGGTAGAAATGATCCTATTTGCAGGGCAACAGTGGAGATGTAGATAAAGAGAACAGACTTATGGACATTGTGGGGGAGTGAGCGAGAGGGTGGCATGAATGGAGAGAATAGTATGGAAACACAAACACTACCATGTGCAAAATAGATAGCCAGTGGAGATTTGCTGTATGACTCATGGAGCTCAAGCAGGTGCTCTGTGACAATTTCGAGGGATGAGACATGGTGGGTGGTAGGAGGGAATTTTAAGAGGGAGAGGACATATATATACCCATGACTGATTCATGTTAATATACGGCAGAAGTCAACACAATATTGTAAAGCAATTATCCTTCATTTAAAAATAAATAAATTATAAAATGAATAAATACATAAAGCCTATCATAATATTTTGGGTAAAATATTATGAAGGCCTGAAGTAAGGCATTGATTGTATTTAATTACATTTTTTCTTCATACTGAATATAAGAAATTGATAAAGAGATTTCATTTATTTATTCCATCTAACACCTCCTCCTTGGAAAGAAGAACATCTTTCTAAGCTATTTATCAATACTTTTTGTTTGATATATCTAAAAATCCACCTAGTGATATACCTATAATCCACCTATCATTTTGCTCCTATTTCTCCGTTTTATCTATAAAGAGGTAATAGAATTGTAAAATTGTTCCTGGTTCCAGTATTTATTTCATTAGAATTTCATAAAAGGAAGCTTTAATTTCTATTGGAAAAAGTATGTTTGAATGATTATACAAACAAGTGACCTTTAAACACTTTTAAATGAAAAATTGTTTGCAATTTGTCTATATGTATATATATATATATATATACACATATATATATACACATGTACATATATGTTAAATTTACACTTGCATTATATATCTTCCATACATAATGAAATGATTCAACCTTTATTTCAATGTTAAGAAGAATATTATTTCATACAGCATTTTTTTAATTTGTCTGTCAAATATGAGACTATAGGCAATAGCTAGGGCATGGAAAAAGCAACCTGGATGCCAATATACAGATGAACGGATAAAGAAGTTGTGGTACTAATATACAATGGAATATTACTCAGGCATAAAAATGGGCACATTTGAGTCAGTTCTAATGGATGAACCTAGAGAATATTATACAGAATGAAGTAAGTCAGAAAGAGAAAGACAAATATCATCCATTAATGTATATATATATGGAATCATGGTAGAAATGATCCTATTTGCAGGGCAACAGTGGAGATGTAGATAAAGAGAACAGACTTATGGACATTGTGGGGGAGTGAGCGAGAGGGTGGCATGAATGGAGAGAATAGTATGGAAACACAAACACTACCATGTGCAAAATAGATAGCCAGTGGAGATTTGCTGTATGACTCATGGAGCTCAAGCAGGTGCTCTGTGACAATTTCGAGGGATGAGACATGGTGGGTGGTAGGAGGGAATTTTAAGAGGGAGAGGACATATATATACCCATGACTGATTCATGTTAATATACGGCAGAAGTCAACACAATATTGTAAAGCAATTATCCTTCATTTAAAAATAAATAAATTATAAAATGAATAAATACATAAAGCCTATCATAATATTTTGGGTAAAATATTATGAAGGCCTGAAGTAAGGCATTGATTGTATTTAATTACATTTTTTCTTCATACTGAATATAAGAAATTGATAAAGAGATTTCATTTATTTATTCCATCTAACACCTCCTCCTTGGAAAGAAGAACATCTTTCTAAGCTATTTATCAATACTTTTGTTTGATATATCTAAAAATCCACCTAGTGATATACCTATAATCCACCTATCATTTTGCTCCTATTTCTCCGTTTTATCTATAAAGAGGTAATAGAATTGTAAAATTGTTCCTGGTTCCAGTATTTATTTCATTAGAATTTCATAAAAGGAAGCTTTAATTTCTATTGGAAAAAGTATGTTTGAATGATTATACAAACAAGTGACCTTTAAACACTTTTAAATGAAAAATTGTTTGCAATTTGTCTATATGTATATATATATATATATATACACATATATATATACACATGTACATATATGTTAAATTTACACTTGCATTATATATCTTCCATACATAATGAAATGATTCAACCTTTATTTCAATGTTAAGAAGAATATTATTTCATACAGCATACTTTTGGTTTGTTTAATTCTTGGAGTCTGGTTAAAATCAAAATATGAGACAAGCTCACTTATTATTTCATTAAAATTCATAGTTCTGAATTAATCTTTCCATGTGCAAGGACCAATACCTTATAGACAAGAGTATCAAATAAGACCAAAACCAAAATATCACCTACATTCACATCCAAATTATGTCTCAAAAATCGTTTAATGGCATTTGGCAATTTTAAATGGTAATACAAAGCCTTTTGTTTCAAAAAGAATGAACCTTTTCAGTTGAGCTATATAAAACCGGTGTAGTAAAACCTTAGAAGGCTTATACTTTTATATTCCAAATCTGAACTCAGAACAGAGTTCCAAATAGTTTTACAGAATTCAGAGTTTTGCTGCCATGGCACACCACACACACACACACACACACACACGCACACACACGATGCTTCAAATGAGTTCTTTTCCATAATAAGACCATTGGAGGATTTTTTTCTTCTAAACCGTTGTCTCTTATTTATTCGTAACCACCTCTCTGTCTTTTGTTCTTTGTCTGTCTTTTCTTTGTGTTTCTCTTCATATTTTATCCCTATTATTATACTTTCTTGTTTTCTTTTTCTCAAGGCATCCTCCAGGCTCATGCCACCATGGACTTTTCCTTGTCTCTCTGGTCTCTTAGTAGTCCGTTAATACCCCTATTTTCTTTTGTGTTTTAATATTTGCTTCTCACTTCTTTCTTTACTTGGATCTTTCTTACTTGTTTTTTCTCATTCCTCTGTTGCTTTGTTTGATATATCTAAATCCACCTAGTGATATACCTATAATCCACCTATCATTTTGCTCCTATTTCTCCGTTTTATCTATAAAGAGGTAATAGAATTGTAAAATTGTTCCTGGTTCCAGTATTTATTTCATTAGAATTTCATAAAAGGAAGCTTTAATTTCTATTGGAAAAAGTATGTTTGAATGATTATACAAACAAGTGACCTTTAAACACTTTTAAATGAAAAATTGTTTGCAATTTGTCTATATGTATATATATATATATATATACACATATATATATACACATGTACATATATGTTAAATTTACACTTGCATTATATATCTTCCATACATAATGAAATGATTCAACCTTTATTTCAATGTTAAGAAGAATATTATTTCATACAGCATACTTTTGGTTTGTTTAATTCTTGGAGTCTGGTTAAAATCAAAATATGAGACAAGCTCACTTATTATTTCATTAAAATTCATAGTTCTGAATTAATCTTTCCATGTGCAAGGACCAATACCTTATAGACAAGAGTATCAAATAAGACCAAAACCAAAATATCACCTACATTCACATCCAAATTATGTCTCAAAAATCGTTTAATGGCATTTGGCAATTTTAAATGGTAATACAAAGCCTTTTGTTTCAAAAAGAATGAACCTTTTCAGTTGAGCTATATAAAACCGGTGTAGTAAAACCTTAGAAGGCTTATACTTTTATATTCCAAATCTGAACTCAGAACAGAGTTCCAAATAGTTTTACAGAATTCAGAGTTTTGCTGCCATGGCACACCACACACACACACACACACACACACGCACACACACGATGCTTCAAATGAGTTCTTTTCCATAATAAGACCATTGGAGGATTTTTTTCTTCTAAACCGTTGTCTCTTATTTATTCGTAACCACCTCTCTGTCTTTTGTTCTTTGTCTGTCTTTTCTTTGTGTTTCTCTTCATATTTTATCCCTATTATTATACTTTCTTGTTTTCTTTTTCTCAAGGCATCCTCCAGGCTCATGCCACCATGGACTTTTCCTTGTCTCTCTGGTCTCTTAGTAGTCCGTTAATACCCCTATTTTCTTTTGTGTTTTTAATATTTGCTTCTCACTTCTTTCTTTACTTGGATCTTTCTTACTTGAATTTCAATTTTTTATTTCTCTTCTTATTCCTCTGTTGCTTCTCTGTCTCCTTTGCTGTGAATTCTTCCTATGTGTATTTTCTCTTACAGATATGTATTTTTTTCCACTGGCTTCCTATATGGATCTTTCTCAGTTTTACTCCTATTTTAGCTTTTTAATTCCCTCTCTCATTTCACTGAGGTGTTCTACATTTGCCATTCTGATTCCTCCTTTTTTTTTTTTCTCTCATTTTTCTTCTTTGTATCTTATCATCCAGTTAGTAAGTCATAGCAAAAACACAATAATAAAGTAATTTCAAGTATCATTTCACTGAGAATAGCACAAGAGTATTCATTTATCATTGTATTGTTTTTGTCTGATGAACTTCAGTGGATGTATTAGAAGTATTCGTCTGAACTTTTTTTTTGAGAAATGCACAATTTATCCAATTATTTTAGAATTATCATATGTGCTGTATATTCTATGCCTTTTTTGCCTAAATACCTTAAGTAGCTTAACTCTTGAAGACAAAAATGGTATTAGTAACAAAATTTAGAAAATGAATTCATATTGTTATTTGATGGAATTGATTTACACTATTTTTCTTCTCCTTTCTTTCTTTCTTTCGTTTTTTGGTTTTGTCCATGTGATTTGGGGAAATTTTAACTGGAACCACATGTTTTGTGCATGCATACCAGAAGCCACTTACCCCTTATTGGTGGGTGCCCTGAATTTCTCAGACCCAGTGAGGGGAAGAGATGATGCTGATTCCTTTCATGAAAGAACATTTATAAGGCTTATTCCAGCATGTAATGCTACTCTGTTTGTCAGAGAAATATTACTGAGGAAACTGTTGCTTATGAAAAAGGGGCAATGCTATTGTCTATCTTTGTGCTACTGTAAATTAGAGTATCCAAACACATAGAAATATGTTTAATACATCTTTACTGATGAACTAGCATATATTCGTGGCACTCAAGATTGAAAACACTATATGACTGACATGCCATGCAATGGTGTAGGAAGTCTGGTCATTGCTTTTATAGTTCTGTGACAGAAATACCAAGTTCTGGTCTTTCAGATGGATGCCAGTGCTTGAGAGAGGAGGATTTTTCCATTTTTTAAAAAATGTTAGCTTACATTATAGAGTGCCATCCCTGAATACTGCCGTAATAATCACTGGTCTTGCTTTACTTTATTTGTATGTTAAAGTAAGTTATCAAAATAAATTGATAGATATGTAGGTAAAGGAATACATAAATACTGGCATACAAAAACAGAAAGGATCATCTTTCTGCCTCAAAAAGTGGAAAAATATGTAAGCTAAAAGGGGCAATAAAAAAAAAATGTCAGTTTCATTTTCTGTAGAACATTTCTTTGGTTTTTAATTGTGAAAATGTGGAATCAACTATTAGCACATTTTTAGTAGAATCGAAACCATATAGATATTTATAAAAAGTTTATATCTGTGTCAATAAGTGTATGTATCTGTATTCACCTCAGTGAATTTTATGAAACACAGAGCAGTATATTTTGATATTAGAAAATACACACATATATCCCTCCCACACACAAATGCAGACACACATTACGACTATGGATTAAGTACACTGAGTAGTGCCTAAAGGAAAGCATGCATCCTGAGCAACATGGAGTTCTAAAAATTAAAAAGTACTGCTTGTTCCACTGAAAACAATAAATAAGATGAATGAATATTACTTTTGCAGATTGTATATTGACATTAAAGCTTTATAACTTCTGAAAATAAAAAAAAATTGAGAACTTTTAGTTTTGGAAGTGCAATTCGCAGTTCTACACAAAGTGCTTGTCCATTCACCCAGAAAAAAAGATAATAACACCGCTCTTTTCATATATGGTACAAAAAAATGGAGGAAATCTCTTTGTTGTAAAAACATAGGACTGGAAAATTTTCATCTCTCCAAGTATGTAAAAATGTCTTAACATTATTTTTTAAAAACACTTTAAACATTTGGCTAAGTGAATAACATTTGACAGTTATTGAATAGGGTGATTGCTTATTGAAGAGCCATTATTTTATAACCATAGTTTTGGAAGAAAAAGCAGTGAAAAGTCATTAAAATGTAACATTGAAAGTAGGAATGTTTTATTTGGGATACTATGATAATTTACCCCTTTATGTGTGTACTGCAAAACCCCACAAAATTGCTACTAACTGTTCTGTTTTTCAGAGCCAAATGAAACTGCAAGTTAAGCTCAAACTGAATTAAGATGGAGATTCACAGTGTTACAGAGATGTATGGGCAACCATTCACTGCAGGATCAAATCCTGACTGTGTGCTAACACTAAAGATACAGTAAGGTATATTTATTTCATTTTGTTCTTTTAAATTTTGATTAGATATTCTATCCTGGCTTATTGGCATCATATTTAACTTTATTGCATTCAACTTAGTTTCACCTTTCAGTATCATTGTTCAATTTCTAAGGTTGTTGATTTTTAAGAAAACTAACTTTAACAATTACTCTTTCACTGGTCATGTTATTCTTGAAGCTAGAAAATCTTTCAGCTATAAGTACTATTAATCTTGTAATTAAAAAAGGTAGTATCACCTTTTTCTAAAACATCATACAACAAAAATTTTATTCCTAATACGACTTTAGGAATATGACTTCTGTATATGGAATCGCTATTAATGAGAGAAATACTAAGCATTAGTTTTGATGCTCAGTAAATCCTTTGTGCCTCCATTTTTTCTTTTCAGATTAATTCTTGACTATCTCTTACCTTGGATATTTACTTTCTTAAATAACAATCTTATGATTATATTTTCTTTTTTTAAGAAAGGTTCTTTTGTATTACATATTAATTCAATTACTGCTTCTCTGTATTCCAAGCAAAACTTAGAAAAATTTACAGAAACTAAAATATTGTGTTGTAAAGCATAGCCACATGATAATAATGGAAGTGCTTATGTGAATATATTCCTAAACACAAATCATGTATGATTTTTTTATTAAAATAGTTTATTTTAAGAAAAGTACCTATCTATAACAAACATATTGAAAAATGTGTGATAAATATGCAACAAACATTTATCACTTAGTTTTATTTTTATTTAAAATATATAGTCTTTTAAAGCTGTTTTATCTGGGATACTATGATAATTTACCCCTTTATGTGTGTACTGCAAAACCACAAAATTGCTACTAACTGTTATGTTTTTCAGAGCCAAATGAAACTGCAAGTTAAGCTCAAACTGAATTAAGATGGAGATTCACAGTGTTACAGAGATGTATGGGCAACCATTCACTGCAGGATCAAATCCTGACTGTGTGCTAACACTAAAGATACAGTAAGGTATATTTATTTCATTTTGTTCTTTTAAATTTTGATTAGATATTCTATCCTGGCTTATTGGCATCATATTTAACTTTATTGCATTCAACTTAGTTTCACCTTTCAGTATCATTGTTCAATTTCTAAGGTTGTTGATTTTTAAGAAAACTAACTTTAACAATTACTCTTTCACTGGTCATGTTATTCTTGAAGCTAGAAAATCTTTCAGCTATAAGTACTATTAATCTTGTAATTAAAAAAGGTAGTATCACCTTTTTCTAAAACATCATACAACAAAAATTTTATTCCTAATACGACTTTAGGAATATGACTTCTGTATATGGAATCGCTATTAATGAGAGAAATACTAAGCATTAGTTTTGATGCTCAGTAAATCCTTTGTGCCTCCATTTTTTCTTTTCAGATTAATTCTTGACTATCTCTTACCTTGGATATTTACTTTCTTAAATAACAATCTTATGATTATATTTTCTTTTTTTAAGAAAGGTTCTTTTGTATTACATATTAATTCAATTACTGCTTCTCTGTATTCCAAGCAAAACTTAGAAAAATTTACAGAAACTAAAATATTGTGTTGTAAAGCATAGCCACATGATAATAATGGAAGTGCTTATGTGAATATATTCCTAAACACAAATCATGTATGATTTTTTTATTAAAATAGTTTATTTTAAGAAAAGTACCTATCTATAACAAACATATTGAAAAATGTGTGATAAATATGCAACAAACATTTATCACTTAGTTTTATTTTTATTTAAAATATATAGTCTTTTAAAGCTGTTTTATCTGAAAAAAGACTGTATTTTAAAGCTTTGCTATTGTACCCTCTCCCCATCTCCAACCTACTAGAATTACAAAATGTTTTTCAGAAGAGAAGGAAGAAAGGCAATATAATTGAACATCTGGAATTTTCAATGATTTGAAATACTGTCTAATATGTGGAAAAGTATTAAGGAAACAGAAATGGATGGGTCAAAGAAGGTTAAAATAGGAGTCGCCTGTAGCTCTCAGGTTATACTTGACACAAAGTGTGCTGTATTCAGTAATACATTCTGCACTGGGCTGCCACTAAGTCCTATGCCACTCTGTAACTTTAACTAAGCATTGTTCCCTCCACAGATTGGTGAGGGCAAATGACACTGGCTCACTTTCCTAGCTTTGATGTCTCCAGCAGCAATTTATCTTGCTGTGTTAAACGTGAAGGTAAACTATTAAAAGAGGTGCCCACCAGAGGTTTAGTTTCATCAACTCATTATTTTTCCTTTTCTTTTCCTTCATTCCTTCATTCTTTTACTGGAAGAGGAAAACTAGGTTTTTAGTAACTTAGGCATGAAAGAAGCACAAAATGAGAATTTAAAATGATAAAGCCTGAATGGAATTGGTATCATTTCCTTTTCTAGCTGTAGCCTTTGTCACTGTAATACAAATGCCATGGAAGCAAGAATAAAACATCTCAGGCATTAGGATTGAATGATAGCTCATTCGTGTGACAATGACTGCATGAGGACAGAACGTGTCTCAGAATGTAGCGTTCCTTGTGGGAAAGATTATAATAACAAGGAGAAATGGTACAAAATTAACCAATTGGTGGGATCTTTATAAAGAAATCTTATGAGTCTCTCTAATGTGGGCCTTTGTATTATATCAGCTGAAAAGAAGAAGAAGAAGAAGAAAAAGACAGAAGAAGTGGGCAAGGGTCGAGATACGGTGGGGTCGGGTAGGGATAGTCCTTTAAATCCAAGGCAAATTTATTTCAGTTTGAGTCTTGCCAGAGACGCCTGCTTGGGAAGGTCTCTGTTGCTACCAGTAGATGTCAGCGGCAAGCAACAGAAATACCCCAGGGGCAAGGAGAGCTGATAGGGGAATGCTAGAGCCCTAAAGGACACAATGGAAGTAAAAATGAGGGCATATCAGTGGGAAATTCTTCTGAAACAACAAAGATAATTCAACCTCCTTCGTCCTGTTCCTTAAGACGAATGTGTCTAATGAAGTTCTGTAGAACATGGCTTTAGAGAATAAGCTGTTAGGGCCTGCACCCTCCCCCACCTCCTTTTTGTTCCCTCCTGGATTCCTTGGGTCTGGTGCTCCTTTGGCAATTAGCTGAGGATTGCTCTTTAACCCTTACCTGAGCTTTGACTTACTCTGTAACGTGGGTTTAAACTGAATATGAAAGGAATTTCATGGGTGGAGTTGTGTATGGTTCCCACTGCTACTATTTCAGAGCTGTGAGTGGCACTGGGTGGCGGCGGGGAGGTGGGGGCGGGTGAGGGGTGCCCATGGCAGGATAGACTCTCTTACTTGTCCCTCTTGTTCTCTTCTCTGTTTAAAATAGCTCTTTTCTGTAGGCCATCTGAAATGCACATGTATAAGCATTATTTTGAGTATGTGTGTGTGAGACTTCGCACACATGTCTGTATTTTGACATTTATTTGCTTCATTCAGCGATATTTGCAGACAGTGTATGCTAAATCAGTCTCTGATGATCAGCTTCCTCTTGAAATTTAAGTGCCAAAATAAAAGCACGTTTCTTCTCAGCACACGGGCTCACTTGTGCACACACGGTTCTACATGAGCTCTGCACATAGGTTAAACTGCATAGTCGCAGAGCAGGTCTCAGATTAGAAGAGGTTATTTTGCCATCCTCTGGAACACACCCTATCCTTCCCTTCCATTCCTGTTGCAGAAACTGTCTTCCCTTTGAGGAAATCAAGTGGATCAAGGCGGGAGTAACTTCAAACCACTAGTATGCTTGAAATTCCGTTGCCACATCTTTTCTGTAATTGCTCCGTAATGAATGTGCCTATCGCGATGTCTGTGGCCTAATTAATTAGAACCAGGTATATGCTGCTCTGATTGCTATGGCAATCTGGATCCTGCTTAGGAAGGCAGCACCGACGTCCCTTCTAACTTAAAGGACTGACTTTTCGCCTTGACTGAAATTCAGATAACCTGAGGTGATATGTTTAGCTTGTCCTGAAGCTTGTCCTAAGAGTGTTCCGGCTTTTGCTGTGTCCCTTGAAGTGCTGGTAGAGGTGACAGCCTTACAGATCTCTTTTGTTCCAGTCTAAAAAAAAAATCAGTCAGATTTCCATTAGTCCTCATGGCTCTTTTGAACACCAGGCTTTTATTTTACACTTAAAAGAAAATCTGTCAAGTATTTTGGTCCTTATCCTAGTCGATTGACTTAGAGAATAAGCTGTTAGGGCCTGCACCTCCCCACCTCCTTTGTTCCCTCCTGGGTTTTTTAATACTGAATCTCTTTAACCCTTACCTGAGCTTTGACTTACTCTGTAACGTGGGTTTAAACTGAATATGAAAGGAATTTCATGGGTGGAGTTGTGTATGGTTCCCACTGCTACTATTTCAGAGCTGTGAGTGGCACTGGGTGGCGGCGGGAGGTGGGGGCGGGTGAGGGGTGCCCATGGCAGGATAGACTCTCTTACTTGTCCCTCTTGTTCTCTTCTCTGTTTAAAATAGCTCTTTTCTGTAGGCCATCTGAAATGCACATGTATAAGCATTATTTTGAGTATGTGTGTGTGAGACTTCGCACACATGTCTGTATTTTGACATTTATTTGCTTCATTCAGCGATATTTGCAGACAGTGTATGCTAAATCAGTCTCTGATGATCAGCTTCCTCTTGAAATTTAAGTGCCAAAATAAAAGCACGTTTCTTCTCAGCACACGGGCTCACTTGTGCACACACGGTTCTACATGAGCTCTGCACATAGGTTAAACTGCATAGTCGCAGAGCAGGTCTCAGATTAGAAGAGGTTATTTTGCCATCCTCTGGAACACACCCTATCCTTCCCTTCCATTCCTGTTGCAGAAACTGTCTTCCCTTTGAGGAAATCAAGTGGATCAAGGCGGGAGTAACTTCAAACCACTAGTATGCTTGAAATTCCGTTGCCACATCTTTTCTGTAATTGCTCCGTAATGAATGTGCCTATCGCGATGTCTGTGGCCTAATTAATTAGAACCAGGTATATGCTGCTCTGATTGCTATGGCAATCTGGATCCTGCTTAGGAAGGCAGCACCGACGTCCCTTCTAACTTAAAGGACTGACTTTTCGCCTTGACTGAAATTCAGATAACCTGAGGTGATATGTTTAGCTTGTCCTGAAGCTTGTCCTAAGAGTGTTCCGGCTTTTGCTGTGTCCCTTGAAGTGCTGGTAGAGGTGACAGCCTTACAGATCTCTTTTGTTCCAGTCTAAAAAAAAAATCAGTCAGATTTCCATTAGTCCTCATGGCTCTTTTGAACACCAGGCTTTTATTTTACACTTAAAAGAAAATCTGTCAAGTATTTTGGTCACCAAATATATCCTACGTGCGATTGTCAGATGGTGATGATTAGGTCCTATAGACTAGACATCGGTCTTTTTTTTTTTTTTTTAATCCAGTTTTCTGTCACTAGTAATTCTGTGCCTTTAAAATAATGATTATTCTTTGCAATACTTAAGGTATTTTATAGGCAACTTGGACTGAACTATGAAAAAAGGTTGGATGGTAGGGATATGTAACGCCAGAAATCCTCTAGGGGAAGAATAAGAACAAATGAAAAATAAACAAAGTGAGCGTCTTTTCTCTTGAAAAGTGTATTTGAAAAATATAGAACAGTAGATTAAACTGTTTCCTTCCAGGTGCAAAAGAATAGAGTAGATTGAAAATCATTTTCACCTGAATATAAAATGGACTGTACATTAAAAGAACAAAAAAATATTATGAAGCTAAATGTGATGTTGTGCCTTTAAATCTTCTATCCTTTGCAGCTTTCCCTGTCTCCCTGGCTCTTAAGATCTCCTGATCCTCTTTTCTGGAATTCTTTCAATTAGTTTTGGATCTGCCACCCTAAAGTCTCTGAAATTGCTTATTCTAAGAGATTTCAATATTTACTCTGATGACATTTTTTGATTCTCAACACACAGGAATTCTTAGTAGTTTTGAATTTACTTTGTATCCTTTAGTCCATATAAATCTGGCAATCAAGATTTCTCTCAGTTTAATTTGCTTTCTATTGAGGATTTAAATGATATTATCCTAAAGCTTTAGCCAACCACTTCCAGTCCCTAATCCTTGGCCTTCCTCACTGGTGAAAGGCTGTTCTCATTTCTCTTGGGGCCTAGTTAAAACTGCATGAAGCGACCAATTAACTTAAAGGACTGACTTTTCGCCTTGACTGAAATTCAGATAACCTGAGGTGATATGTTTAGCTTGTCCTGAAGCTTGTCCTAAGAGTGTTCCGGCTTTTGCTGTGTCCCTTGAAGTGCTGGTAGAGGTGACAGCCTTACAGATCTCTTTTGTTCCAGTCTAAAAAAAAAATCAGTCAGATTTCCATTAGTCCTCATGGCTCTTTTGAACACCAGGCTTTTATTTTACACTTAAAAGAAAATCTGTCAAGTATTTTGGTCACCAAATATATCCTACGTGCGATTGTCAGATGGTGATGATTAGGTCCTATAGACTAGACATCGGTCTTTTTTTTTTTTTTTTAATCCAGTTTTCTGTCACTAGTAATTCTGTGCCTTTAAAATAATGATTATTCTTTGCAATACTTAAGGTATTTTATAGGCAACTTGGACTGAACTATAAAAAAAGGTTGGATGGTAGGGATATGTAACGCCAGAAATCCTCTAGGGGAAGAATAAGAACAAATGAAAAATAAACAAAGTGAGCGTCTTTTCTCTTGAAAAGTGTATTTGAAAATATAGAACAGTAGATTAAACTGTTTCCTTCCAGGTGCAAAAGAATAGAGTAGATTGAAAATCATTTTCACCTGAATATAAAATGGACTGTACATTAAAAGAACAAAAAAATATTATGAAGCTAAATGTGATGTTGTGCCTTTAAATCTTCTATCCTTTGCAGCTTTCCCTGTCTCCCTGGCTCTTAAGATCTCCTGATCCTCTTTTCTGGAATTCTTTCAATTAGTTTTGGATCTGCCACCCTAAAGTCTCTGAAATTGCTTATTCTAAGAGATTTCAATATTTACTCTGATGACATTTTTTGATTCTCAACACACAGGAATTCTTAGTAGTTTTGAATTTACTTTGTATCCTTTAGTCCATATAAATCTGGCAATCAAGATTTCTCTCAGTTTAATTTGCTTTCTATTGAGGATTTAAATGATATTATCCTAAAGCTTTAGCCAACCACTTCCAGTCCCTAATCCTTGGCCTTCCTCACTGGTGAAAGGCTGTTCTCAGTTTTCTTGGTTCAGTTTAACCCTCCTAGTTAATCTCTGACTTCTGGTAAATTGCCATCACGTTTAAAATCTGCAATTGTAACTCTTTTCCTTAAAAAAAAAAAAGCCTGCTTACAAAGGACAATATGACTAAGTTATATCGCCTTATTTTTTAAATTTGACTAAGAACAGTGGAGGAAAGTCGCTGTCGATCAGCTCTAGGAATATCTTAACTGTCATCAGATCTAGAATGAATTTCAGTCAGGATTTTTGTGCTTTCATAGCACATAAATTGCACTTCTTAACATCAGAAATGGTCTGTCTTGCTGACACTCTCAGGCTCTTTGTAGAGTTCCTACTCCTAGTCTGTTTGACTGGCTGGCTGCTGCCTTCTAAACGGAAATTTGCTAAAATGCATTTCAGTCCTATACATTGTTTGTTGCTTTTGTTTCTTATTTAATTACATTTTTTTTCAGCCAGGTATCATCATCAACAGATTATGGCCTTTGCATAGTAAGGGGCCTTAAGGTTTTTTTCCAAGTGCTGCAGGGATTCGTACATTAACACGCATACAACTATGAAAGACCTGCACCCCTCAGTTATATCCACATAGATGAGGTGTAGATCATTCTCTCCACTTCAAGAAATATTATACAAGTTCTTTTCAGTGGATCTGTTTATTTGGCTGGCTGACTTACTGTGGGGAAATCGCCAAAAGTTTTCTAAAATTGAATCCAGATAAGACAGAATTCCTTATGATTGGATCTTATCCCTAGGTCGATCAACACTCTTCCATCACTTTGAAAGTTGGCAATTCACTCATAGCACCGGTCCCAGAGGGGAAACCTTGGTTTTATGCTTGACTCTACTCTGTCATTTATGAATCGTTTAAACATAAATATTAAACTGTCGTATTTTCCTTTGAAAAATATAACCAGGATGAAGTAAATAATATATATTCAGTATTTGGAAGTGTTACTTTCTAATTACCTGTTTTCACTTGAACTCATAAAATTCCTTATTAATTGGATAGATTGAGCAATACCTTTCGACGTATCTACATTTCAATGTTAAATTCACGGATGCTAAGCAATATTTTTACTTCTTGAAAAATGGCATATTGAACTTGATTTGCTCTCTGAATGTCTGAAAGAGGAACGACAATGTTCCAAGTGACAAAGTTCTTACTCTGCCCTGGTCAGTCTAGTCACCTAAATAAATGCAAGGTAAAATGCAGGGGGCGCTGGAGAATTGACCACAGTGGAAACTCAAGTTTTGGTTATATGAGAAGAAGAATTCTGAGCATTTCAAGGAGAATATCCAACTGTAAGTGCATCAGAAGACAGTTTCTTATGTTGTAATCACAGTTCCTTATAGGTCTGTACAACTGGAATAAATCATGAGCACCAATGAACATGTTGACAGTCAAAAGGGATACATATGACCAGTAATTGGGTCTATTTCCAGGCAGAAGTTCACTTGTCTGTTAAGAAAAAACAAATAAAAAAAGACCCAAACAATGAAAAAGTTTGCTAAGGCTGTATTTACTGTTGGTATTTGGTCAGGGCACAGAGCCACACGGATTCCACCCTGAATCTGTATCTCCACCCTTAGGACTGAATACACAGGCAGTTTAACAAGGTAAAAGTGACACTTCATTACCACATGATTCACTGTGCATCAGATCCTAAAACTTTCTTTGGATAGATTGAATTAAACCTCACCGGAGATTATTTTTCGGTGAAGGTCAAAAGTCTAGAACAAAGGTAAACTGAGAAATTTCCTTCATAGATCATACTTGCTACTATATTCTTTTGATATATATTTATCTTAGTGATTTACACTTTAATGCATCAGTTTTTTGATTTATGATCCAATTTTTTTATATGCAAGATATACAAATAAGCATTATTTGTAACTGGAAAAAGATTTGGGTAAAAAAAGGTAGTCTTATAGTGGGGGTCATTGACCAGATTATAATTTTACTTATTCAGTGGACTGCTATGCTATAATAAAAATAAATTAAAGGATAGAAAAATTTCTTATATATTTATATGAAAAATTCTCCATAAAGTATTATGTAAAAAAGGGAAGTCATGAAAGAGTGAGATTTGGTGTTAAAAGTAGAGAATATTTGCATTTGCATTGGAAGGACACACTAAGTCTAATAAAAGAAAGCATTTTGGAGGAGATGGGAACAGAAAAGGAAGATGCAGTGAAAATAAATTTACATTGTGGACCCTTTCTACATTACACAGTTTTTCATAAATGCAATGCTACTCAAATTAAGTAAAGTGAGTTTTATTTGTACTTACTCTGCCCTGGTCAGTCTAGTCACCTAAATAAATGCAAGGTAAAATGCAGGGGGCGCTGGAGAATTGACCACAGTGGAAACTCAAGTTTTGGTTATATGAGAAGAAGAATTCTGAGCATTTCAAGGAGAATATCCAACTGTAAGTGCATCAGAAGACAGTTTCTTATGTTGTAATCACAGTTCCTTATAGGTCTGTACAACTGGAATAAATCATGAGCACCAATGAACATGTTGACAGTCAAAAGGGATACATATGACCAGTAATTGGGTCTATTTCCAGGCAGAAGTTCACTTGTCTGTTAAGAAAAAACAAATAAAAAAAGACCCAAACAATGAAAAAGTTTGCTAAGGCTGTATTTACTGTTGGTATTTGGTCAGGGCACAGAGCCACACGGATTCCACCCTGAATCTGTATCTCCACCCTTAGGACTGAATACACAGGCAGTTTAACAAGGTAAAAGTGACACTTCATTACCACATGATTCACTGTGCATCAGATCCTAAAACTTTCTTTGGATAGATTGAATTAAACCTCACCGGAGATTATTTTTCGGTGAAGGTCAAAAGTCTAGAACAAAGGTAAACTGAGAAATTTCCTTCATAGATCATACTTGCTACTATATTCTTTTGATATATATTTATCTTAGTGATTTACACTTTAATGCATCAGTTTTTTGATTTATGATCCAATTTTTTTATATGCAAGATATACAAATAAGCATTATTTGTAACTGGAAAAAGATTTGGGTAAAAAAAGGTAGTCTTATAGTGGGGGTCATTGACCAGATTATAATTTTACTTATTCAGTGGACTGCTATGCTATAATAAAAATAAATTAAAGGATAGAAAAATTTCTTATATATTTATATGAAAAATTCTCCATAAAGTATTATGTAAAAAAGGGAAGTCATGAAAGAGTGAGATTTGGTGTTAAAAGTAGAGAATATTTGCATTTGCATTGGAAGGACACACTAAGTCTAATAAAAGAAAGCATTTTGGAGGAGATGGGAACAGAAAAGGAAGATGCAGTGAAAATAAATTTACATTGTGGACCCTTTCTACATTACACAGTTTTTCATAAATGCAATGCTACTCAAAAATTAAGTAAAGTGAGTTTTATTTGTATCTTGTACTGACTGTACTCCCTAAATTTATTTTCTAAATTTCCTTCACAACTTCTGAAAAGTGTTTGTGACTCTCCATATAAACAAAGGAAGAAATTTGTATGGTTTCTCTGAAAGGCAAGATTTGGAATTTAACCCATGATCTATATTATCTAGTCGTATGACCTCATAAAAATAATATATTTTCCTAAAACTCTGTTTGAAATAATGAAGTTTGGAGTGCTTCACAGGATTGTTTTGAAGCTCAAATTACATAATATATGTTATGATGAATTCTATTTTCCTTTGTTATTTCTATAGTTTTTAGAAAATTCAACCTAAGAAATAATTTATCTGGAGATTTTCTATTAAAAAATTCAATAAAGAATTATTTTTATTATTTTGTACATTTATGTAATCAGAACTCATGGGCTTCTTCTTGTTACTTACCAGATGCTTATATGCTTATTCACTCCATCATAATGGCATAAGAGAAATGTGAAAACACTTTATGAATGATATCCTAGATAAATACAAAGGCTGATTGGAATGTGATTGTTATTTTCTTGTTTTTATTTGCTTCATCTTTTAAAAAAATATTCACTTATGTTTTATTTTTATTATTTATTTGACTGTACTGGGCCTTAGTTGCAACATATGGGATCTAGCTCCCTGGCCAAGAATTGAACCCAGCTCCCCTGGACTGAGACCACAGAGTCTTAGTCATGGACCACCAGGGAAGGCCCCATTTGCTTCATCTTTAAGCTAACATAGTACATTATAGGAAGAGGTCAGGTCCATAGTCTAGAACTCTTAGCAACTGCTGTGTCTGTGATCTAGAGTCAGGTTTTGCCTGACTTGAGACAGATATTAATAAATCCAGGGTCAGAATTGCAATTTGTAAAAGTGGACCTAATACATTAGACATAGGTGGATCCCTGTTGAACAAAATAAGAGAAACTGTCTTCACATCTCCTGAAATCAGAGCCAGATTAAAGATTTATTCCTTAGAATGTGGAAAAGAAGGGGGGAAAACAGATGGCAAGCTAGTGTTTTTATTATTACTGCTGCTGGTGAGAACAAGATAAAAAACAAGAGGGGGTCTTCCCCGGTGGTCCAGTGGGTAAGGACACCACCTTGCAGTGCAAGGCGCCGGTTCGATCCCTGGCCTGGGAAGACCCCACCTGCTGGAGTGGCTGGACCGATGTGTCCAATTACTGAGCCAGAGCTCTAGAGCGACCCGATGCCGAGTGGTTTTTCTCTGAAAGGCAAGATTTGGAATTTAACCCATGATCTATATTATCTAGTCGTATGACCTCATAAAAATAATATATTTTCCTAAAACTCTGTTTGAAATAATGAAGTTTGGAGTGCTTCACAGGATTGTTTTGAAGCTCAAATTACATAATATATGTTATGATGAATTCTATTTTCCTTTGTTATTTCTATAGTTTTTAGAAAATTCAACCTAAGAAATAATTTATCTGGAGATTTTCTATTAAAAAATTCAATAAAGAATTATTTTTATTATTTTGTACATTTATGTAATCAGAACTCATGGGCTTCTTCTTGTTACTTACCAGATGCTTATATGCTTATTCACTCCATCATAATGGCATAAGAGAAATGTGAAAACACTTTATGAATGATATCCTAGATAAATACAAAGGCTGATTGGAATGTGATTGTTATTTTCTTGTTTTTATTTGCTTCATCTTTTAAAAAAATATTCACTTATGTTTTATTTTTATTATTTATTTGACTGTACTGGGCCTTAGTTGCAACATATGGGATCTAGCTCCCTGGCCAAGAATTGAACCCAGCTCCCCTGGACTGAGACCACAGAGTCTTAGTCATGGACCACCAGGGAAGGCCCCATTTGCTTCATCTTTAAGCTAACATAGTACATTATAGGAAGAGGTCAGGTCCATAGTCTAGAACTCTTAGCAACTGCTGTGTCTGTGATCTAGAGTCAGGTTTTGCCTGACTTGAGACAGATATTAATAAATCCAGGGTCAGAATTGCAATTTGTAAAAGTGGACCTAATACATTAGACATAGGTGGATCCCTGTTGAACAAAATAAGAGAAACTGTCTTCACATCTCCTGAAATCAGAGCCAGATTAAAGATTTATTCCTTAGAATGTGGAAAAGAAGGGGGGAAAACAGATGGCAAGCTAGTGTTTTTATTATTACTGCTGCTGGTGAGAACAAGATAAAAAACAAGAGGGGGTCTTCCCTGGTGGTCCAGTGGGTAAGGACACCACCTTGCAGTGCAAGGGGCGCCGGTTCGATCCCTGGCCTGGGAAGACCCCACCTGCTGCGGAGTGGCTGGACCGATGTGTCCAATTACTGAGCCAGAGCTCTAGAGCGCATGCGCCCAGAGCCGGTGCTCTGCGACAACAGAGGCCACTGCGATGGGAGGCCCACATGGGCTGAAGAACAAAGATGGATGAAAATTGATAAATGAAAGACCAATATAAGTGGCCTGCCCACCCAACTCCATCCCCAACCCGCCCTCCCCCACCAAGAAAGCCCCAAAAAACAATAGAGGAACATTTCTGGTGGTTCGGTGGTGAAGAGCCCACCATCCAATGTGAGGACACAGGTTGGATCCCTGGTCTAGGACTAAGATCTCACAGGGACGCTAAGCTGGCACACAGCAATGAAGATCCAGTGACTACAACTAAGACCCAGTACAGCCACATAAATAAATAAATATTAAAAAAAAAAAAAAAAGAATGAAAGATGCAGTGGGTGATAGCTTTTCTGTAGTACTCGGCTTACAGAAAGCTCTGTCAGGAGCTGCAGAACTGAGGAACTGCGCCAATGAGGCAACGCCCTCTTTCACTTTAGCTTTCCTCCATTTTGATCTTTTTTTTTAACCCTTTAAAAAAATCTCCTTCACTAGAATTCAGCACAGCTCCTCAGAGGGAGTTCCCAGTAGGCCTTTGCCTAAGTACCATCTTCAAGGGTTCACAGCCTTCCACCAAATGCTGGGTAAGTTGATTGCTGATGTTAGGGCTGCATTCTTCACTGGGCTCTGCCCTTGGAAACAGAGGAATGTACTGCCCAAGGCTAGGCACCTTGTCTAGCTCATGATGGAATTCAGAGACCCATTATCTTCAGTTGGGATAATTCTGAAGAGCCATCCAGTTCTCCATACAATTAGCAGAGTACTCGGTTATGCCACACTGAGGGTCAACTTCTTCCTCACTCGCAGTTCCCACCTCAGTTCCTACAGAAGTAATGACCAATGCCTTTTCCCAATAAACCTTCCCAATACCTCTCTCTATCTGAGTCTGTTTCTGAGAACACAATCTATGAAAGGCATATTGGTATCTTCAGTGATGTCAGAGGCAGCTGTTTCATGCTGCGAAAGTAGGCGCGGACCTGGCGGAAGACCCCACCTGCTGGAGTGGCTGGACCGATGTGTCCAATTACCGAGCCAGAGCTCTAGAGCGCATGCGCCCAGAGCCGGTGCTCTGCGACAACAGAGGCCACTGCGATGGGAGGCCCACATGGGCTGAAGAACAAAGATGGATGAAAATTGATAAATGAAAGACCAATATAAGTGGCCTGCCCACCCAACTCCATCCCCAACCCGCCCTCCCCCACCAAGAAAGCCCCAAAAAACAATAGAGGAACATTTCTGGTGGTTCGGTGGTGAAGAGCCCACCATCCAATGTGAGGACACAGGTTGGATCCCTGGTCTAGGACTAAGATCTCACAGGGACGCTAAGCTGGCACACAGCAATGAAGATCCAGTGACTACAACTAAGACCCAGTACAGCCACATAAATAAATAAATATTAAAAAAAAAAAAAAGAAAAAGGAATGAAAGATGCAGTGGGTGATAGCTTTTCTGTAGTACTCGGCTTACAGAAAGCTCTGTCAGGAGCTGCAGAACTGAGGAACTGCGCCAATGAGGCAACGCCCTCTTTCACTTTAGCTTTCCTCCATTTTGATCTTTTTTTTTAACCCTTTAAAAAAATCTCCTTCACTAGAATTCAGCACAGCTCCTCAGAGGGAGTTCCCAGTAGGCCTTTGCCTAAGTACCATCTTCAAGGGTTCACAGCCTTCCACCAAATGCTGGGTAAGTTGATTGCTGATGTTAGGGCTGCATTCTTCACTGGGCTCTGCCCTTGGAAACAGAGGAATGTACTGCCCAAGGCTAGGCACCTTGTCTAGCTCATGATGGAATTCAGAGACCCATTATCTTCAGTTGGGATAATTCTGAAGAGCCATCCAGTTCTCCATACAATTAGCAGAGTACTCGGTTATGCCACACTGAGGGTCAACTTCTTCCTCACTCGCAGTTCCCACCTCAGTTCCTACAGAAGTAATGACCAATGCCTTTTCCCAATAAACCTTCCCAATACCTCTCTCTATCTGAGTCTGTTTCTGAGAACACAATCTATGAAAGGCATATTGGTATCTTCAGTGATGTCAGAGGCAGCTGTGTTTGACATTAACAGCTGCTCAAATCATGAAAGGATAAGTATATTCATCCAAACTCAAGGGTCCTGACATACAGAATTAGTTTGGTTTATTTTCTACCCATATCATTCATTCATTCATTCCAATAGGTCTCTTCTAGACTTGGACTACAATCTTCAAACTCAGAGGATTCTGCTGGAAACCCTCAGAGTTATCCTTACCAAAGAGCCTTGTTCTTCAGATAGTTAGTTTCTAAGCAAGATCTAATTAATAAAAAATTCTTCAAGTGTTGCCAGACATTTTGCTTTCTGTTTGTTCCAGAACATCACCAATCCCAAGGTTGGCCTTGGGGTTTGTAATATCATCCACAAATTTCAGGTCAGTATCTAATTAGATCACTTACAGAAAATCTGTCTGATTTACGTCATTAAAAAGATAGAAGTTATATTCTTATGGCTACTGCTACGGAACTGAAAATAATATTGATAGTGGCTTTTTTTTCTGAATCATGACAGATTCATAGCCATTATTAAATGAGAGTTTAAATTCCACAACATACCAGAGGCCTCTTCTCAGTAGACCATTTTCTTCATGATTGCCTTCTGTCTTGAAATTCTGGTAGTCAGTTAAGTCATCATGACTTAGTAACTGTTAATTTATGGACTTAATTTCCCTTAGTGATACCGTACTTCCCAATGCTGACTGAAACACATTTTTATGTTACTCTTGCACTCACTAGAGTGTTTAGCAAAGTGGTTAATTTCATGTAAACCAATGCATTCTTCACTGGGCTCTGCCCTTGGAAACAGAGGAATGTACTGCCCAAGGCTAGGCACCTTGTCTAGCTCATGATGGAATTCAGAGACCCATTATCTTCAGTTGGGATAATTCTGAAGAGCCATCCAGTTCTCCATACAATTAGCAGAGTACTCGGTTATGCCACACTGAGGGTCAACTTCTTCCTCACTCGCAGTTCCCACCTCAGTTCCTACAGAAGTAATGACCAATGCCTTTTCCCAATAAACCTTCCCAATACCTCTCTCTATCTGAGTCTGTTTCTGAGAACACAATCTATGAAAGGCATATTGGTATCTTCAGTGATGTCAGAGGCAGCTGTGTTTGACATTAACAGCTGCTCAAATCATGAAAGGATAAGTATATTCATCCAAACTCAAGGGTCCTGACATACAGAATTAGTTTGGTTTATTTTCTACCCATATCATTCATTCATTCATTCCAATAGGTCTCTTCTAGACTTGGACTACAATCTTCAAACTCAGAGGATTCTGCTGGAAACCCTCAGAGTTATCCTTACCAAAGAGCCTTGTTCTTCAGATAGTTAGTTTCTAAGCAAGATCTAATTAATAAAAAATTCTTCAAGTGTTGCCAGACATTTTGCTTTCTGTTTGTTCCAGAACATCACCAATCCCAAGGTTGGCCTTGGGGTTTGTAATATCATCCACAAATTTCAGGTCAGTATCTAATTAGATCACTTACAGAAAATCTGTCTGATTTACGTCATTAAAAAGATAGAAGTTATATTCTTATGGCTACTGCTACGGAACTGAAAATAATATTGATAGTGGCTTTTTTTTCTGAATCATGACAGATTCATAGCCATTATTAAATGAGAGTTTAAATTCCACAACATACCAGAGGCCTCTTCTCAGTAGACCATTTTCTTCATGATTGCCTTCTGTCTTGAAATTCTGGTAGTCAGTTAAGTCATCATGACTTAGTAACTGTTAATTTATGGACTTAATTTCCCTTAGTGATACCGTACTTCCCAATGCTGACTGAAACACATTTTTATGTTACTCTTGCACTCACTAGAGTGTTTAGCAAAGTGGTTATAATTTATGCCAGTTGTAACAATGACATGTAGTTCATCTGTAAAAAACTAAGGCTGAAATTTAAGTGGTACTAATTATAAGTTTCTATTCTATAGATAGGAACTATAGGGTTGTGGTTAGGGAGTGGCATTCTAACAGCAAATTTGAGTTCAAATCCTAAGACCACAAGATTTCAGCTGTTGACTTTGGCACATCATTTAATATCCTTGAACTTCTTCAATATTCTTTTCTTTAAATTTTGCATAGTAAGAGTCCTTAGCTCCCAGGATTACTACTAATGGCTTATTAAAAAATAAAAAAGTATTTATTGTAGTGATTAGTGAATAATTATTATTATATTAAAATATTATTATAACACAAATCTGGATTCACTGTTAAGGAAAGAGTATTGCATTGTATTCTGTTTTCCTTGTTCAGTCACTAAGTCGTGTCCATCTCTTTGTGTTCCCATGGACTGCAGCACACCAGGCTTCCCTGAACTTCACCATCTCCTGGAATTCATGTCCATTTACTCAGTGATGCCATCCAACCATATCTTCCTCTGTTGTCCTTTTCTCCTTCTGTCTCCTATTTTCCCCAACATTGGGTTCTTTTTCAATAAGTTGTCTCTTCGCATAAGCTGGCCAAAGTATTGGAACTTCGGCTTCAGTATCATTCCTTCCAGTGAATTTTCAGAGTCTATTAGGAGGTTGTTGTTAGATTGTCTGTCAAAGATGAGGTTTCATCTAAAGACTTTTCTGAGGAAGTCTACTCCCAAACTGTTTAGCATAGTTATCCAAATTCAGTTCCTCTGGAGCTATTACACTGAGAGTCTCAGAGTCTCTCTGAATATTGCCTGAAGTCTTCCCTCTTGTCTTGAGGGTGTCCCCATAGAGCTGTGAACAAGATGGCGGAAATGACATTTCACTTCTACTGCAGCCTTCTGTTCTCTGGAAGCAAGTAATGAAGTCCCGCTTTCCCTCAAGTGGCAGAGATTACAGAAAGGCATGAATACTAGAAAGCAAGGCTCAGAGGGGTCATCCAAGAGACTGTCCAATGAATTAGTCCTGATTGAGATGCCATTTATTCACCATGCTATATTTATAGAAGCGTGTTCAATACAACACTGCTTCTTTATAGATGATACAAATTTTGAAGAAATATTTTCTCTGATGTATTGTTGTAATAATTTCTGGAAACTCCCTCATTTGTATAGTCAAAATGGTAACATTTTAACAATTGTTGTAACTTAAAACTAAGGCTGAAATTTAAGTGGTACTAATTATAAGTTTCTATTCTATAGATAGGAACTATAGGGTTGTGGTTAGGGAGTGGCATTCTAACAGCAAATTTGAGTTCAAATCCTAAGACCACAAGATTTCAGCTGTTGACTTTGGCACATCATTTAATATCCTTGAACTTCTTCAATATTCTTTTCTTTAAATTTTGCATAGTAAGAGTCCTTAGCTCCCAGGATTACTACTAATGGCTTATTAAAAAATAAAAAAGTATTTATTGTAGTGATTAGTGAATAATTATTATTATATTAAAATATTATTATAACACAAATCTGGATTCACTGTTAAGGAAAGAGTATTGCATTGTATTCTGTTTTCCTTGTTCAGTCACTAAGTCGTGTCCATCTCTTTGTGTTCCCATGGACTGCAGCACACCAGGCTTCCCTGAACTTCACCATCTCCTGGAATTCATGTCCATTTACTCAGTGATGCCATCCAACCATATCTTCCTCTGTTGTCCTTTTCTCCTTCTGTCTCCTATTTTCCCCAACATTGGGTTATTTTTCAATAAGTTGTCTCTTCGCATAAGCTGGCCAAAGTATTGGAACTTCGGCTTCAGTATCATTCCTTCCAGTGAATTTTCAGAGTCTATTAGGAGGTTGTTGTTAGATTGTCTGTCAAAGATGAGGTTTCATCTAAAGACTTTTCTGAGGAAGTCTACTCCCAAACTGTTTAGCATAGTTATCCAAATTCAGTTCCTCTGGAGCTATTACACTGAGAGTCTCAGAGTCTCTCTGAATATTGCCTGAAGTCTTCCCTCTTGTCTTGAGGGTGTCCCCATAGAGCTGTGAACAAGATGGCGGAAATGACATTTCACTTCTACTGCAGCCTTCTGTTCTCTGGAAGCAAGTAATGAAGTCCCGCTTTCCCTCAAGTGGCAGAGATTACAGAAAGGCATGAATACTAGAAAGCAAGGCTCAGAGGGGTCATCCAAGAGACTGTCCAATGAATTAGTCCTGATTGAGATGCCATTTATTCACCATGCTATATTTATAGAAGCGTGTTCAATACAACACTGCTTCTTTATAGATGATACAAATTTTGAAGAAATATTTTCTCTGATGTATTGTTGTAATAATTTCTGGAACCTCCCTCATTTGTATAGTCAAAATGGTAACATTTTAACAATTGTCTGGAGCACTATGATTCATAACGTGGACTGGAAAATGAGACTTGTTTGTTTTTATTCCAGATTCTTATGTACTTACTGGTGAGTCTCACTTAGAAAGTTGCTAAATAGCTGTCTCTTTCTTATCTATAAAAAGGCATCAATGAAATTTTAGCTTGCAAATAGTTGAAACCATCTAAGTGGTCTTAATAGCAGTGGGTTTTCAAACAACAGCAAAAACAACAAAGGCCACTCTTGCACTTGAAGTCCCCAGATAGATGTTAAGTTGTGTAATAAAAATTTACCATCAGAAAAGTTCTTGATTCCTCTTGCGTGATTTTCCTATAATTTTAAGATAACTTAAGGGATTCCTAGTATTACCTGTATTTCATTCATAAAGGGGAAGAAAAATAACAGAACAAATGATCAACTCAATAGCATTAACTCAGAGAACTCACTTATAAGTCAGTTTCTTCATACCCTGCTCTTCCATTTTCTTGTTTTAAATATGAGTTTTGTGGATATTTAATGACAACTATCTCAACTTGGAAATACTAAGTCAATATATCTTGAAATAAAAACAGGCTCTTCAAGTCACATTTTGGCATTACAAAGTTAAAATTAGATCCCACTTCAAACAGGCTTCTTTAATTAGGAAATATCCCAAACAAAAGACCTTACTTCCCAAGGAACATTGAATGATTATGCTAATTGAAATGGCCACTGTATAAGTCTTGGGTGGATCTGAAGAAAGTTGTTATTCTGACCTGAGTTTCCAACCACACTCATTTTGCTAAATTGCATTTCTTTAGGGGGGCAGTCTGATAGACTACAAGTGTTACTAATTCTATTAAATATCCCCCCCCTTTCATTATTCTTTCATGCTTAATGATCAAAAACCTTAACCACTGTCTATTTTTAAATGATACAGTTCCATAAACAGACTGAAATACTTGAATAACCACTTCATGATAATTAGGTTTTCCTGATTGACCAACCTTGAAGCGTGTTCAATACAACACTGCTTCTTTATAGATGATACAAATTTTGAAGAAATATTTTCTCTGATGTATTGTTGTAATAATTTCTGGAAACTCCCTCATTTGTATAGTCAAAATGGTAACATTTTAACAATTGTCTGGAGCACTATGATTCATAACGTGGACTGGAAAATGAGACTTGTTTGTTTTTATTCCAGATTCTTATGTACTTACTGGTGAGTCTCACTTAGAAAGTTGCTAAATAGCTGTCTCTTTCTTATCTATAAAAAGGCATCAATGAAATTTTAGCTTGCAAATAGTTGAAACCATCTAAGTGGTCTTAATAGCAGTGGGTTTTCAAACAACAGCAAAAACAACAAAGGCCACTCTTGCACTTGAAGTCCCCAGATAGATGTTAAGTTGTGTAATAAAAATTTACCATCAGAAAAGTTCTTGATTCCCCTTGCGTGATTTTCCTATAATTTTAAGATAACTTAAGGGATTCCTAGTATTACCTGTATTTCATTCATAAAGGGGAAGAAAAATAACAGAACAAATGATCAACTCAATAGCATTAACTCAGAGAACTCACTTATAAGTCAGTTTCTTCATACCCTGCTCTTCCATTTTCTTGTTTTAAATATGAGTTTTGTGGATATTTAATGACAACTATCTCAACTTGGAAATACTAAGTCAATATATCTTGAAATAAAAACAGGCTCTTCAAGTCACATTTTGGCATTACAAAGTTAAAATTAGATCCCACTTCAAACAGGCTTCTTTAATTAGGAAATATCCCAAACAAAAGACCTTACTTCCCAAGGAACATTGAATGATTATGCTAATTGAAATGGCCACTGTATAAGTCTTGGGTGGATCTGAAGAAAGTTGTTATTCTGACCTGAGTTTCCAACCACACTCATTTTGCTAAATTGCATTTCTTTAGGGGAGCAGTCTGATAGACTACAAGTGTTACTAATTCTATTAAATATCCCCCCCCTTTCATTATTCTTTCATGCTTAATGATCAAAAACCTTAACCACTGTCTATTTTTAAATGATACAGTTCCATAAACAGACTGAAATACTTGAATAACCACTTCATGATAATTAGGTTTTCCTGATTGACCACCTTGTTCCTTTTAGTTTTCCCAAGCTGCAGTTCTAAGTTAGGCAAATCATAAAATGGTGTTTTGAAAAATATGTAATTTTATAGTTGGCTTGGATAATTTAATTTTAAAATTGACAGGGATGATGTATACACTTGTAGGAAAAGAGATTCAAATCTAAACAGCCTTATAACAACGGGTTAAGCCTTATACAAATCTCTTTACCCCCTCTTTCTTCCTCCTCTCCTGTTTCCCAAGTGTCTGTGATCCAGAAGCATTTGTCCCAACTGCATTGGGGGAACATTTCAAGGAGAGCAAAGCAGTGGCAGATAATCAGAGACATAAACTATTTTGAAAAACTTAGTGAATCTAATTTTTATCTACTGACTGAGCCATTTCCAATATGTACCTATGTGGGCTTATGTGTATGTGTGAAATATTTGTCAGTATGGTAAATGATCCAGAGGAAATTTTACGTGGATTCACTTTGCCCTAACAATTAGAAAATTTCAGTGTTTTCTCCCCTTCCATAATTAAACTTCTTTTGCATTGTTTCCACATCTATCCCCAAATATACATCATACCAAGTTTACATATGTCTTCATTTAACAATTTCTCAACTTACCTTTTTTCCCATTCTTCCATGTCTTCTTTGTGGGGCCCTAAATGAAAGAGGGCCTTTGAAAGTATAAGGAAGCTTAAGCACATATTTGCGGTTTGGGGCTAAGATGATGCCTACAGGAAGAGACGAGGGTTAGATCCCACTTCAAACAGGCTTCTTTAATTAGGAAATATCCCAAACAAAAGACCTTACTTCCCAAGGAACATTGAATGATTATGCTAATTGAAATGGCCACTGTATAAGTCTTGGGTGGATCTGAAGAAAGTTGTTATTCTGACCTGAGTTTCCAACCACACTCATTTTGCTAAATTGCATTTCTTTGGGGGAGCAGTCTGATAGACTACAAGTGTTACTAATTCTATTAAATATCCCCCCCCTTTCATTATTCTTTCATGCTTAATGATCAAAAACCTTAACCACTGTCTATTTTTAAATGATACAGTTCCATAAACAGACTGAAATACTTGAATAACCACTTCATGATAATTAGGTTTTCCTGATTGACCACCTTGTTCCTTTTAGTTTTCCCAAGCTGCAGTTCTAAGTTAGGCAAATCATAAAATGGTGTTTTGAAAAATATGTAATTTTATAGTTGGCTTGGATAATTTAATTTTAAAATTGACAGGGATGATGTATACACTTGTAGGAAAAGAGATTCAAATCTAAACAGCCTTATAACAACGGGTTAAGCCTTATACAAATCTCTTTACCCCCTCTTTCTTCCTCCTCTCCTGTTTCCCAAGTGTCTGTGATCCAGAAGCATTTGTCCCAACTGCATTGGGGGAACATTTCAAGGAGAGCAAAGCAGTGGCAGATAATCAGAGACATAAACTATTTTGAAAAACTTAGTGAATCTAATTTTTATCTACTGACTGAGCCATTTCCAATATGTACCTATGTGGGCTTATGTGTATGTGTGAAATATTTGTCAGTATTGTAAATGATCCAGAGGGAAATTTTACGTGGATTCACTTTGCCCTAACAATTAGAAAATTTCAGTGTTTTCTCCCCTTCCATAATTAAACTTCTTTTGCATTGTTTCCACATCTATCCCCAAATATACATCATACCAAGTTTACATATGTCTTCATTTAACAATTTCTCAACTTACCTTTTTTCCCATTCTTCCATGTCTTCTTTGTGGGGCCCTAAATGAAAGAGGGCCTTTGAAAGTATAAGGAAGCTTAAGCACATATTTGCGGTTTGGGGCTAAGATGATGCCTACAGGAAGAGACGAGGGCATAATCTAAAGTCAATTGTCAAAACTTCTGATTGATTCCCCTGGTTTCTGTGCTCGTGGACAATGCATGCTCACCATAAATTCCTATTGCAATGTAAATACATAATTGCTTGACCTTTAGCTTAATTGGTGTAACCTATAGGAAGTCCCATGCACAACTCCCTTCATTTGCCTATAAAAGCTGTAAGTCTGCACTAATAAAACGGAACTGCTTTGATGGAACCCCTGCCGTATCTGATTGTCTCCTGCATTCTCCGGGGGGTTTGGGTGGCAGGCAGAAGGCTCACTCTTCTCCAATCTTCCCATGGCTTGGTCACGGGCAATCCCGCCACCGTTTCTCCTCTGCAGGCAGCCCCGCATTCTTTTTTTCCAGTTAACGTTACTTTAAGTTCTTGTCATCTTTCACTTTATCATCTTATCTCATTTGAATCTTTCCTTATTTGGATCCATATCATATCTGGCCATAAGTAACTAGATGTCTGGAAAAGATTTCTTCTTTCAATGAATTTTTTTTTTTATGTTTTAATTTTGTCTTGAGTTACTTTATTCCTTCCTTATTTAAAGCAAAATTTGAATAAAAAGAGGACCTTGGATAAAATATACTTTTTATTTTTAAAAAAGCCCTTTTTTATATATTCTCCATCACATTAAAACATAAAACACTGCAAGGTTTTTAATTATATGTTTCTTTTTAAGCCCAGAATCAAAAAATAAATAATTACTTATGAATATATTGTGCATATATGTATATACGTATATGTGTGTATGTATATATGTATATATATATATATATATATATATATATGTGATACCACTAAGAACTTAGTTTGCATGGTTTAAATATTTAAAACATTGAAACATTTGTATTAAAATATTGCTCTGAATATATATGATTTTTTATATATATACTTTCACTGTCATAATAAAATTTTGGCTTGTTCTCTACAAAATATTTTGCGTAGTATTGCTACTTAGGTGAAAATAGACATGTTTTTATGCCTATGCTTATTATGAAATATATATAAATCCAATTTTTTTCTAATTCTGAGCTATATAGACGTGCCATTATTTATCTAATCAATCATCTGCCATTGGGCATTTAGATTATTCAGTGTGTTTCTATCACAAACAATGTTGTAGCAGCAACATAGGTCAGAAATCTTGCTCTTCCTCTCAGCGAGTATTCATGCATGATAAATTCCTAAAGTAAAATTGTTGCCTCAAATAGTCATTCTGATTTCCCTTCCAAAATACCATACCCATTTATATATCTATCAATATAAATGTGAGATCACCATCATTCTAATTTTTCTAATCTAAATCAAGTAATCTTTTGGCTGCAGTTTCTGATTTTCTTTTTCTTTTTTGATCCCAAGCAAACCTAAACCATTTTTGCACATTTATTATTATCATTTCTCTGCATTTTCTCTAAATTCCTATTTCGAGTCCAATTTACTGCATTTCTGGTTCTTATGCTTTCTATTACATGATTATTGAAAGTTTGTCTTTTTCGTTTGTGTTGCAAGTTATCTTTTAGGTTCTTGTTGTCTGTTTAGGATTCCTTTTGCAGAGTACTGTCATTTAAAACAAAGTTTTGACAATCCCTTCCAAACTGATATTTCTGAATCTAATAGTTGATTTGCTCTGGAAATTTGTCCCTCACACTTCCATGCTGGACTTAGAGCACAGCCTCACAGGAGAGAGAGAGAGAGAGAGAGAGAGATTGAGAGAGAGAGAGAGAGAGAGAGAGATAAAGACAGAAAGAAAAATACAGAGAATCAGAAATATCAAAATAGACAATATATGATAGACTTCAAAGCAAGAACATTCACATAACATTGACCAAAATTTGTTAAATTGATGCAACTATTTTAGAATGGTGTGCTGCACATTGTGGAGATTAAGAAGAGCTTTGAAGTCTCTGCAAGGAATAGCCCAAATGGGTAACATCAGCTGCTCACTTATAAACACACAACACACCAAAACTATTAAGAGTAAAGTAAATCGGTAATCACTAAGCATTATGCAAAAGAAAACACCATTTATCATAAAACTCTCAGGTCCGACAATGAATATTTTCTAATGACATTTTCAGATTGGGGATTTTCCATTTAATTCAAATTACTCCATCAAACCCAGCAGACTGCTTTCTGCAAGTAAGAATGTGCTCTATCTGAAAAGAGTGTTTGTGATTAGGGTGCTTTGTTCCTTAATCTGTTAAATGTACTTTGAAAATTATAGTGGCAAGGTGTATCCTCATGAGTTCTCCTAGTCCATGGAATTAGGAACAGCCTGACTTTCATCGTGGCTGTTGCACCTTCTTCTTTTCCATCTCCTCCTCATTCTCGAGCTATTTCAATACTGAAAGCTGTGCCAGGATAATAACCCAGGTTTTGAAGGTGTGGTTGTAGTAAAATGTTAGCATGTTTATTATTCCTTATCACACCTTGTTATTTTGTCCATTTGGAAACTCTCTGAGAAACTGGGGTGAAGTTTGGCATGTGTTCTTAGGTATAATAAAATACTCTGCTAATCCCAGCTCTTTTCTGGTCATTTTACCCTTTATCCAAACACAATAAGCATCTTACAAGAGGGCTATGGAATTTTGGCCCCTTTAACAAAATCTTCCTTTTCATTGTCGTTCTAAAATACTCAAGAAAATAGGAAAGTTGAGGCTTGATGCATGGCAACTGCCTTTTCTCAAATTCAGAGTATTCAGCAGTAAAGTGTGTGTGTGCACCTGCATGTGTGCTTGGGTGCAATTATGACAGTAAATACATCTCTCTTGGGTTGTGAGTTCTGCATTTACAAAACAGTCAGCTATTAGAAAATGTGATCATACTACGTGACTGAGATGTGGGTATATAAGAAGCTAGCCTGAAATTTTTCTGATTACCAATTTAGAGTTGAAAGCTACTTTTCTGTCTTTACTTACTTATCTCTACCTATCATATAAAACACTATTGTGCAAAAAATTTTTCCACTTGTCTCTAAATTGCCTAGTACTAAACACTATGTGGAATTCATAAAATTACTGCTAGGTAAAAATTAAACACTCCTTGGAAAGCTCATTACTTAATGTTTAGTGTATCTTGGCTAGTCCAAGTAAAGGTTATCTTTAAACAGGAATTTATCAGCCTTTCTGAAAATTCAACTAAATCTGATCATTTGGGAAAGACATCATTATCTTGATGCTTAGATTTTTTTATTAAGCAACTGTACATTGCCTAAAATATAAAAAATATATTAACAATAAATATTCACCATGTAGAATGTGTCGTGTCCTTTATACTGTTTGTTGTGGGCTTCACTGGTGTCTCAGATGGTAAAGAATCTTCCTGCAATGCAGAAGACCCATGCCCTTTAATGCTATGAAGATACTATAACAAATTTATTACCTCAGAAATGAAAATAATTCACCACAAACTATAGAAACTATAGTTGAGAACACTTTGAAGGGCACATCAGAGATAAAACAATGCATGGTAATCCTCATCATCTTGACACCTTAAGATCCGTGGGCTATAAGAAAGGTGTGCATGCCAGTGTACCTGCACATGCCCTTTCTCTTTAACTCTCTTCTACTTGGAATATAGCCCTTGATCAGTTAACTTCTGTTTCCAATATAAGCATAGACTATGTCCAGTATTCTTGCCTGGAGATTCCATGGACAGAAAAGCCTAGCAGGCTACAGTCCACGGGTTGCAGAGTCGGACCCAACTGAAGCAACTTGGCCCACATGTGCACATGCTTGGTTTTATCCATCACACTGTCATTATGGTGGTAGTACTTTTGATTCATATATTTCTTTGAACCTCTTACTTTGTTGTCCCTAAATTTTAGGTAACCCTTAGGTAAGTCTCTTAGTCTCTTTCTTGCTTTTTTTGTCTTTGAAAAGGAAAGAAAGACACTTACTTGGTTTGATTTGTCAAGCATTCTCAGGAAGCCAGGACGAGAGTGTGAAAAAGACTAGGTGAATGTTAGAGGAATTCTGAATTCCATGGAGACAGAATCTATGAGCACCAAAGAGAATTAGGCCATATCTCTCACATTAAAATAAGATTCCATTTAAAAATTAAACAGTCCTTGGAAAGCTCATTACTTAATGTTTAGTGTATCTTGGCTAGTCCAAGTAAAGGTTATCTTTAAACAGGAATTTATCAGCCTTTCTGAAAATTCAACTAAATCTGATCATTTGGGAAAGACATCATTATCTTGATGCTTAGATTTTTTTATTAAGCAACTGTACATTGCCTAAAATATAAAAAATATATTAACAATAAATATTCACCATGTAGAATGTGTCGTGTCCTTTATACTGTTTGTTGTGGGCTTCACTGGTGTCTCAGATGGTAAAGAATCTTCCTGCAATGCAGAAGACCCATGCCCTTTAATGCTATGAAGATACTATAACAAATTTATTACCTCAGAAATGAAAATAATTCACCACAAACTATAGAAACTATAGTTGAGAACACTTTGAAGGGCACATCAGAGATAAAACAATGCATGGTAATCCTCATCATCTTGACACCTTAAGATCCGTGGGCTATAAGAAAGGTGTGCATGCCAGTGTACCTGCACATGCCCTTTCTCTTTTAACTCTCTTCACTTGGAATATAGCCCTTGATCAGTTAACTTCTGTTTCCAATATAAGCATAGACTATGTCCAGTATTCTTGCCTGGAGATTCCCATGGACAGAAAAGCCTAGCAGGCTACAGTCCACGGGGTTGCAGAGTCGGACCCAACTGAAGCAACTTGGCCCACATGTGCACATGCTTGGTTTTATCCATCACACTGTCATTATGGTGGTAGTACTTTTGATTCATATATTTCTTTGAACCTCTTACTTTGTTGTCCCTAAATTTTAGGTAACCCTTAGGTAAGTCTCTTAGTCTCTTTCTTGCTTTTTTTGTCTTTGAAAAGGAAAGAAAGACACTTACTTGGTTTGGTTTGTCAAGCATTCTCAGGAAGCCAGGACGAGAGTGTGAAAAAGACTAGGTGAATGTTAGAGGAATTCTGAATTCCATGGAGACAGAATCTATGAGCACCAAAGAGAATTAGGCCATATCTCTCACATTAAAATAAGATTCCATTTATAATAAGGATTGAAAAACTGAGGGTCGAATTCAGATTTTAATCTTGTGTTATTTTTCACAATGTCAACACTATGTGAATATTATTTGGTATTATTTGCCAAATAATGCTAATTTGAGCATTCTCATGGGTTTCTGATATTTTGTCTTTAAAAGCAAATTTTTGTCTTTAAAAGAAAATTGCTTTAATTTCAAATATCAATTTTTTGTGGTTTATCCACATTTCTTCCAAGGTTTTTTCAGCATTCTTGTCTGAAATGTTTGCATGATTTCTTGAAAATTTGGATTGGATTCCCCTAACACTTTGTGCTATTGTAAAAGCTTAATAACATCATTGCTTAGAGTCTCTGGGGTTTAGTTTCACATCAGATTCCAGAGTAGATATTTTTTAATATATTTTAGATGCATAATTGTGGTCAATTTCTTAACAATATATTTTACATTTGTTAATAATATATCTTCTCTTATTTTAATAAAATTCACAATTTTTCAATATTATACTTAAAAGTTAAATAGGTTTAATGGCACAGTCCACTATAAGGGAATACATTATTGTACTAGTAAAATGTGAACTCAGATAGGTGTTCATGTATCTGAGAGTTCTAATTATATCAGAATATTCTGGTACAGTCACTACTTACCACCATGAAATGGTTTCTTCTCGTTCTATTATATGTGGCAATTTCACATGAGGCTTTTGCGGACTGTCTGTGGTTCCTTCATCTGTGGTTAAAACGTTTGTTGCTTTTGCAATTTGCACTGATTGCTTAAGAAAAGAATGGTTTGTTTTGCAAGGGCTGCTTTTAGTTTAGTGGGTTCTGTGCATAGTTAGCTACAATGCTTTTATTTTGCGGTGATGGTCCAGATTGTGTTTTTTGGAGGCATTTATTGCGTTCTTACAAATTACGCATGTTGCAGAAGGGCTGAAAGAAAGACACTTACTTGTTTGATTTGTCAAGCATGCTCAGGAAGCCAGGACGAGAGTGTGAAAAAGACTAGGTGAATGTTAGAGGAATTCTGAATTCCATGGAGACAGAATCTATGAGCACCAAAGAGAATTAGGCCATATCTCTCACATTAAAATAAGATTCCATTTATAATAAGGATTGAAAAACTGAGGGTCGAATTCAGATTTTAATCTTGTGTTATTTTTCACAATGTCAACACTATGTGAATATTATTTGGTATTATTTGCCAAATAATGCTAATTTGAGCATTCTCATGGGTTTCTGATATTTTGTCTTTAAAAGCAAATTTTTGTCTTTAAAAGAAAATTGCTTTAATTTCAAATATCAATTTTTTGTGGTTTATCCACATTTCTTCCAAGGTTTTTTCAGCATTCTTGTCTGAAATGTTTGCATGATTTCTTGAAAATTTGGATTGGATTCCCCTAACACTTTGTGCTATTGTAAAAGCTTAATAACATCATTGCTTAGAGTCTCTGGGGTTTAGTTTCACATCAGATTCCAGAGTAGATATTTTTTAATATATTTTAGATGCATAATTGTGGTCAATTTCTTAACAATATATTTTACATTTGTTAATAATATATCTTCTCTTATTTTAATAAAATTCACAATTTTTCAATATTATACTTAAAAGTTAAATAGGTTTAATGGCACAGTCCACTATAAGGGAATACATTATTGTACTAGTAAAATGTGAACTCAGATAGGTGTTCATGTATCTGAGAGTTCTAATTATATCAGAATATTCTGGTACAGTCACTACTTACCACCATGAAATGGTTTCTTCTCGTTCTATTATATGTGGCAATTTCACATGAGGCTTTTGCGGACTGTCTGTGGTTCCTTCATCTGTGGTTAAAACGTTTGTTGCTTTTGCAATTTGCACTGATTGCTTAAGAAAAGAATGGTTTGTTTTGCAAGGGCTGCTTTTAGTTTAGTGGGTTCTGTGCATAGTTAGCTACAATGCTTTTATTTTGCGGTGATGGTCCAGATTGTGTTTTTTGGAGGCATTTATTGCGTTCTTACAAATTACGCATGTTGCAGAAGGGCTGTTTTTATCCATACATGGAGAAGAGACACACACAGTACTTGATTGAGTGAAAAACTCAAGGAAATAAGATCATATTTCACTGTCAAATTAAAAAAAAAAAGATATAATTAAGAAGGAACAAAGAAATACTTCTCTAGTGTGCTTATTCCAAGTATTAGAATATTTCCATATTTTAAATGAGCTTAAGTACCTTTAATGGAATTATGATACCGCGAGTAGCTTCAGAGAGCATATTAGCCTGGAAAATTTGTCTGTGATAAATAAAAATAATGTTCATATTATATTGTTATTGCATGTTATATACTATCTATAGTGTATGTGTGATATTTACAAAAGTATCTTATTTAGGTCTCAATAGAGCATGCTGAAAAACTATTTTCTTCTCTTTTACTGAGAAAGAAACAGGACCTGGAAGTTTAGTAATGTGACAAAATTTGTGTGCCTAGTAGCAGAACTAGAATTTTAATTTAGTTCTGATTCTAAATGCTCTGATCACTTAATTCTATAATTTCTCTAATAACAATTGCTCCAATATATTTATGTTTTTCTCCTGGGACCTCCTTGTTATTCTTTATCTTTGCAAGTAGTTTAATGATTTTTTTTCACTTAGATAATTCCAAAAAATAATAAATTGAGCATGCAAAAAATCAAATAAAATTGGCCATGCCATCACTACTTAAAATGTCAGAGGTAAACACAGAATTGATCAGCTTGATGTTTAAGTTGATTATTGTTTCTTTCAAGGAGAGGAAGAAAGAATAAAAGAAAGGAAGGAAAGAAGGAAGAAAGGAAGGAAGAAAGAAAGAAAAATAAATGCCAATATGTGCACACTCAGACAACATTTGCCCATTAAATATATCATAAGCTACATTTTCCCTCTTATGAAAGATGCTATTCTACAGATAAATATTGATAAAGGCTAATGACTCAGAATAATTCATTCATCTTCTCTAATAGTAGTGACCATGAGCCTGTATGTTTTCCTGATAATTTTTTTTTTCATATTTGTGTGTTAATTACTTTTTGTATGTCTCCCAACATATAGACTATGGGTATCTGGAGGCTTTTTCAGATTCCTGTTTCTGTCCTCTCTGATAGGTATGTAGCACTGTTCCTAGTACAGAGATATTGTAACGCTTAGCATTTATACAAAACTGTTGGTTGAATGAATATCTTTAAATTCAACAATGTAATGATAAAATTTACAGCTGACTTATGTCCTCATTGTCTAACTACATTTAATATTTCTATTATTGAGAATATCAATACCTATTTTAACAGCAGTATTAGAACCTCAGAATTGCTGGTTATTTAAAATAGAGTTTTTTCATGACTTTTATCATAATGATGGTGATCATGATGCTGTTGATGAAATCGATGTTCACTATCAATGATTTCATCACCACCACCATCTAATAAAGTGCATGCTATTGATTGAAACTGAGGGATAAAAAATGTACAGCAACAGGAAAAAAGATTTCACTGTACTTATAAGGACAAATAGAAGAAAATCACACATTTATTACCTACTGAGGTGAAAGAACATGAGATTTACCTTCTGAAGATCAGGATGCTTATTTCTGCTACTTAATGGATGTGCATTCTCAGCTCTGTCATTTAGTCTCTTTTTTTTTTGAGTTTGCATTTTTTTTTTTCATCTACAGTATTTTCTTTTTTTTTAAACTTTTATTTTACTTTTAAATATTACAGAGTTTTGTTGTTTACAAATATGTATGTTCCCACCTTGAACACTATTCTAAAGATCAAACTGGACACTCTTTTTGAAATGGTTTTGTAATCTGTAAAATATTCAGTATACAAATGTCAGCTAATTATGTTCCTGAAATTTCTTGTCCAAATGCATCAGTTCATGTACTTTAGTTGCCAGTTCTTCAGAAGCCCCATTTCTTTCACTAATCCGAGGTCAATTTTCTTTTAATGTCTCATTAAACAGATTGAGAGTTAATTTCTAGTATGATGTACACCACGTAGCACCACATATTCTCCAAAAGAGTATATTTATTCTTGGCGTGTCTCACACTGATTTCCTGCTTTTGTCGAAATTACGATCTTTGATATTGGCTAGCTGCCTATGTCTCTTAGGCATCACTTAAACATCTTCACCTTCAGAAGGACCTCCCACTTTGCTTTGTCTCCTAAAGCAACAGAGTGCAAGTTGCTTCTGTTAAACAGATTTCTGATGATGATGTGGAGTAGAATTTTAAAATGCACATTAGGTAGAAACTTTTAAATTGCACATCGAGCATTAAATCCTTAAAAAAGAAGTTGTTGACCCATCTTTACCCTGATGAATTATTTTGCTCTTTGGTATCTTCTTTAAGCATTGGCTTCTGTCATCTTTCCTCCTCTTTCTCTCCTTAGAGCTTCTTTTCCTTTAGCCGACTCCTCTCTCAGTCCTCTTTTCCTGACTCTCCTGGGAAAAAAGGGATGGACTTGCCAAACTGCTCTGCAAAGTGAATGAACTCTTTTGTATAAACCTATTCGACAAGACACTATGCAGGAAACATTTGCTTTTCGAAACCATGTGAGCCAACTAATACGTTTGCTTTCAGCCTTTGCCTGTAAGGTAAAATGTTCTGTCTCAAAATGGATTGTGGCTTTTTTCTTATGTGAACTTGTATGAGCTGAAGACAGCTTTTAAACTAATATTCTCTTATTTCTTTGCCTGTTTATTGTTAAATAGTTAAGATAGAAAGTGCAAATGAGTCTTCCCTTCCTATTGCGTACAGTTTAATTTTGCCTTTCTTTTGGAAACATGATATAAATCAAAAATTATAACAGTATTTTAATTTATTTAATCTTAATAAGCACTTACTGTTTTCTCTGCTGGCACTGTCAAATATATTTCTGATGAAGAATAGCTATGTGATTTTTCAATTTGTACTATACATGTTAAAAAAGGAAAAGAACAAAATCAATTTTAATAACATATCTAATTCAATGAAATTTCTTTTCCAAATGCATCAGTTCATGTACTTTAGTTACCAGTTCTTCAGAAGCCCCATTTCTTTCACTAATCCGAGGTCAATTTTCTTTTAATGTCTCATTAAACAGATTGAGAGTTAATTTCTAGTATGATGTACACCACGTAGCACCACATATTCTCCAAAAGAGTATATTTATTCTTGGCGTGTCTCACACTGATTTCCTGCTTTTGTCGAAATTACGATCTTTGATATTGGCTAGCTGCCTATGTCTCTTAGGCATCACTTAAACATCTTCACCTTCAGAAGGACCTCCCACTTTGCTTTGTCTCCTAAAGCAACAGAGTGCAAGTTGCTTCTGTTAAACAGATTTCTGATGATGATGTGGAGTAGAATTTTAAAATGCACATTAGGTAGAAACTTTTAAATTGCACATCGAGCATTAAATCCTTAAAAAAGAAGTTGTTGACCCATCTTTACCCTGATGAATTATTTTGCTCTTTGGTATCTTCTTTAAGCATTGGCTTCTGTCATCTTTCCTCCTCTTTCTCTCCTTAGAGCTTCTTTTCCTTTAGCCGACTCCTCTCTCAGTCCTCTTTTCCTGACTCTCCTGGGAAAAAAGGGATGGACTTGCCAAACTGCTCTGCAAAGTGAATGAACTCTTTTGTATAAACCTATTCGACAAGACACTATGCAGGAAACATTTGCTTTTCGAAACCATGTGAGCCAACTAATACGTTTGCTTTCAGCCTTTGCCTGTAAGGTAAAATGTTCTGTCTCAAAATGGATTGTGGCTTTTTTCTTATGTGAACTTGTATGAGCTGAAGACAGCTTTTAAACTAATATTCTCTTATTTCTTTGCCTGTTTATTGTTAAATAGTTAAGATAGAAAGTGCAAATGAGTCTTCCCTTCCTATTGCGTACAGTTTAATTTTGCCTTTCTTTTGGAAACATGATATAAATCAAAAATTATAACAGTATTTTAATTTATTTAATCTTAATAAGCACTTACTGTTTTCTCTGCTGGCACTGTCAAATATATTTCTGATGAAGAATAGCTATGTGATTTTTCAATTTGTACTATACATGTTAAAAAAGGAAAAGAACAAAATCAATTTTAATAACATACTCTAATTCAATATGTTCGAAATTTTATGATTTCAATACATAATCACTATAAGATAGTGATGAGACTATTGGAATTCTACTGTGTATGTATTTCATTTCACTTTTATAGGTAGTAATAGCTGTGAGTGGCTTATGTCTATTCTATAGTCCAGCAGAGTTCCAAACACAAGTGAGTATCGCATGTCTTATCTCTTGCAACTCTCCCAATGGTCTGATTATTAATTCTGTTGACGGGTAAGGGAAAGGAAGCCCAGAGAAATTAACTAAAGAGTTTAAAGTCACACATCCATCTGAAGGCCAGAAAATGAATCTAGCCCATTGTAACTGCAGAGTTTTTGATCTTAATGTCAAAGTCCTACTTCTTACACTTTTCTTAAGTATTACTCATATTTGGCTAAGTTTTTGATAAATTCAGTTAGGTACCCTTCTTTCTAGTTTCACTGCTAGTGCAAATTCAGTAAAGACTGCTGAATTGACATATCTGAAGACAAAAATGTTTTTGTGGTCAGAATGTTATTATAAGAATGGATTTAGGTTGCATAAGTACATGCTGTTCTTTTGAAATGATGTACCTTAACACTGCCCCAGAGGGATTTGATCTATGCAATTCTTGGCCCTTCTACTGAGTCAATCAAAAAGGGAACTGATTTGTTGGTGGGAAGTGGGGTTGAACTCAGTAGAGAGCCTACCGCAGTTTAGTAATTACTGGTTTCATGTTAATTTTAGGAATCAACGTTGCATCTTGTATCTTTATTCCTTCCAAGTGACTTATGCTCCTTTCTTTACAAAGAAAATAAGAGGTAATATCTAGGAAGTAGTTAACTCTGCTGGCAACATTTGTCTTAACTTTGTTTATAGTGACTATTTTTCCAGGATTATTTATTCATTCTTTCAATCAGCATTCTGAGAAGGATTTAACCAGATCATGTAGTTTTATCTGCATTCACCTTTAACATATAAGGTGCCAAGAATATTTCAGACAGAAACCTAATACGTTTGTCCTCCTAGTACTTCTAATGAAGTGACTATGACAGAAAATCTTCTCCCTGGCCTACACATGAAAAGTGGGGGCTCTACAACCATTTCCAGTCTCCAAGGTTTTTGGTGATGAAACTGATGGAAAACTTCAAGTGGGTTCGATTAGTGGTCATTGTCAGTGCGGCCCTTTTCTAGTTCATTGCTCTCTGGCTTTCTTGGAGTTTGTTCAGTTGCATCATGTTCCTGGATATATTGTGGGTCTTTGTCAGTTTTTGGTGTAAGACTGGAAGAGATGCTGAAAAGCACGCTGACAGCCGCACATCTCTTGCGCTGACTGTCTGCACAAGAAATGCAGCAGAAAGGCCTGTGTAGTTTACAAAAGATGGAATAAGTTCCATATGTTGCCCACGCAGGCAGGCTGTCTCTGTGTACACAGTCAGGACTTTCCCAGTGCCTATATTTAATTTCCACACAAAATATGGGCTTTTCGAAAACCCTCACCACATTTTACTGTGTGCATAATTCAGAATATTTTCCTTTATGAATCACACATTGAGAAAAATAGTGTACTACCCACATGAACTATTAATTTATTTATTTACAGAGGACATCTTTTTTTTTTTTCTTTTTCCTTTCTTCTTCTTTTGCTTTGTTTCTTCCTTTGACAAATTCATATTCAAGTTTCAACTTAAACCAATAATTAAAAGACAGTAGATTGATTCGGCCCCTGTTTTCCCTGTCACTAGCTTTAACATTTTTATTTGGTCTGAGATTGCCACTCACCTGGTAGCTGGGGTGCTTATCTTATCTACATATAACCCATAATCTCTCAGGACTCAGAGGCCCAGTTCTAGAGATTCAAGAAAGTTAAGATTGCCCTGATCTTCTTCTTTGGCCAGGCTTATCAGTCTGCAAACTGTATACAAATCAAGTTCTGGGTACACACCCTGACCCTGGGGAACAATGGTTAAGGGGTTGTTTTGTGCAAGGAATGAGGGTGATGATGCAACTGGTTGTCTTCATTTGGGGCAGTTGGTGAACAGGTACAGTTCCTGGGCCCTCTCTTTCAAACCTGTAACTTGGTTTATCTTCTCTGTCTCTTACCACACAATGAACAAATTGTCCGCTTGGAACTGTTCATCAATAACATTGTTTAGACCTTTTCCACTGTTTGCTTTGTAAGCCCTCTAAATCCCTGTGTTAAACACAAACAATAGCAGTTATAAAAAAGTCTGAGCAGGCCCACTGTTCTAGTGGTCATCATATTCTGAAGGTGTGAGAAGTAAAGTAATTAAGTAAAGTAATGAATTAATTCCTTTATACAGAAAGGAACTACATTTATTGAGAATATTATATGTCTAAGATATTTGCATGTGGTCTCCCTTAATCCTCATCTGAAGCCACTGAGGAAGGTATTATTCATCTTGGTCTTACATCTGATCAAACAGGCTCAGAAACAACTTTCTGTGATTATAATCAAGCAGTTAGGAATGGACAGTAGTATAATTTGAGCTCATGTCTTACTGTTGCTGCAATTCTTGCCTTTTCTGCTACATTCTTCCTTGTTCTAAGAAGAAACTCAATCTGCTTAAGAAAGTAGGCAGACTGTTTTTGTGCTCAATTTAATTATGTTTGCAAGCATTATTCATAACAAGAGAGTCTCTAGAGAGGATATACTTCTCCTTATATCTCAATTCCCTAGGGGGAGAGAGAGAGAGAGAGAGAGAGAGAGAGAGAGAGAGAGAGAGAGAGAACAAGAAAACTGGATTAAAGGAAAGCAATGGTTCAACAAAATAATTGTACAATATTTCTCTGTTAATAATTTCTTAAAGACTTCATCAAGTTGCTGCTGACAAAAAAGAGTGGGCTTCTTTACAAATCATGTTCCATAATAATGATAATAATAACATTCTTCTTTTTATAAATTTTGGCCTCTTTTTATTGATTTTTTAGAATTTATTTTTCATCCATCTTTATTCTTTGGCCCGTGTGGGCCTCCCATTGCTGTGGCCTCCCTCGCTGCAGAGCACTGATTCTGGGCACATGTGCTCCAGAGTGCTGGCTCATAACTGGACACGCTCGTCCAGCCACTCTACAATACAAGGAATCTTCCCAGGCCAGGGATCGAACCAGTGCCCCTTGAACTGCAAGGTAGACTCTTTACCCACTGGACCACCAGGAAGCCCTAGGAAGTTTATTTTAACCAATATTTGTTTTTGCATTTAGCATTATATTAAGCAAAGTCTGTTCTGCTTTTACTTTCCACGTCTTCTCCTATAAATATTTCTTATATTTCTGTGACCACCTTCAGGAAATTTGACAAGAAAAGTATAAGACATATATGAACCACTGTTTGCTTTGTAAGCCCTCTAAATCCCTGTGTTAAACACAAACAATAGCAGTTATAAAAAAGTCTGAGCAGGCCCACTGTTCTAGTGGTCATCATATTCTGAAGGTGTGAGAAGTAAAGTAATTAAGTAAAGTAATGAATTAATTCCTTTATACAGAAAGGAACTACATTTATTGAGAATATTATATGTCTAAGATATTTGCATGTGGTCTCCTTAATCCTCATCTGAAGCCACTGAGGAAGGTATTATTCATCTTGGTCTTACATCTGATCAAACAGGCTCAGAAACAACTTTCTGTGATTATAATCAAGCAGTTAGGAATGGACAGTAGTATAATTTGAGCTCATGTCTTACTGTTGCTGCAATTCTTGCCTTTTCTGCTACATTCTTCCTTGTTCTAAGAAGAAACTCAATCTGCTTAAGAAAGTAGGCAGACTGTTTTTGTGCTCAATTTAATTATGTTTGCAAGCATTATTCATAACAAGAGAGTCTCTAGAGAGGATATACTTCTCCTTATATCTCAATTCCCTAGGGGGAGAGAGAGAGAGAGAGAGAGAGAGAGAGAGAGAGAGAGAGAGAGAGAACAAGAAAACTGGATTAAAGGAAAGCAATGGTTCAACAAAATAATTGTACAATATTTCTCTGTTAATAATTTCTTAAAGACTTCATCAAGTTGCTGCTGACAAAAAAGAGTGGGCTTCTTTACAAATCATGTTCCATAATAATGATAATAATAACATTCTTCTTTTTATAAATTTTGGCCTCTTTTTATTGATTTTTTAGAATTTATTTTTCATCCATCTTTATTCTTTGGCCCGTGTGGGCCTCCCATTGCTGTGGCCTCCCTCGCTGCAGAGCACTGATTCTGGGCACATGTGCTCCAGAGTGCTGGCTCATAACTGGACACGCTCGTCCAGCCACTCTACAATACAAGGAATCTTCCCAGGCCAGGGATCGAACCAGTGCCCCTTGAACTGCAAGGTAGACTCTTTACCCACTGGACCACCAGGGAAGCCCTAGGAAGTTTATTTTAACCAATATTTGTTTTTGCATTTAGCATTATATTAAGCAAAGTCTGTTCTGCTTTTACTTTCCACGTCTTCTCCTATAAATATTTCTTATATTTCTGTGACCACCTTCAGGAAATTTGACAAGAAAAAGTATAAGACATATATGAATCAATTCCTGCCCTACAATTAACACATGAAGAGAGAGCTTAGAGAAAACAGCAATTCCTCAGGCATATGTGGTTTTTGTCTTTAAGCCTACATCATTTCCCTCTGAATTCATTAGCTGCCATTTTGTAAATGAACCTTTCGCTTGTAAGAATCAACTCTAAACATTTTAGCAAATTAAAAGTCATACTGTTTGTATAATTCAATTTAAGGGTATACTCTGCACCCAATCTGCAGGATTTTTAAAGAAACACCCTCCCTGGCAAAAGTCCCAGGAAATCACTATGAAATCAGACTTTTGGGAAAAACAACCGTTTAATGTTTGCTCTTGAGATATATATATATATATATATATATATATATATATATACACATACATATTTATGTGTACTATATATGTAGTTATCATATCATATTGTTATGGTTAGTGTAAATAGATTTTATCCCTAATTCTGTGTTACTGAAAACTTTCCCATGTAATATTTTTAATATTCTCCAGGAAACATAAGTATAACAGTTTATAGAACATCAAAGATTACAAATAGATCAGAATTGGACTACAGTGACTCTGGCATGTATGGTCAGTATATATGAATGTAAGCATTCATGCATATGTGTGTATACATATATGCATTAATACATCAATATATACATGCACACACACACACATACTGTCAAAGAAAGACTGCACTGGATAGAGTTAAGTAGATGAAGAAGACTTTATTCAAAGCTATTACATAGTGGTCAAGACAATGGCAATAGAAGAGAAAGAGAGACCTCAACTTCTCTGAAGCCAAAGGTGGAAGATACATGATTCTGGGTGCATGTGCTCCAGAGTGCTGGCTTGCAGCTAGACACATTGGTCTAGCTACTCCATGGCACATGGGATCTTCCCAGGCCAGGGATCGAACCAGTGCCCCTTGTACTGCAAGGTAGACTCTTTACCCACTGGGCCACCAGGGAAGCCCTAGGAAGTTTATTTTAACCAATATTTGTTTTTGCATTTAGCATTATATTAAGCAAAGTCTGTTCTGCTTTTACTTTCCACGTCTTCTCCTATAAATATTTCTTATATTTCTGTGACCACCTTCAGGAAATTTGACAAGAAAAAGTATAAGACATATATGAATCAATTCCTGCCCTACAATTAACACATGAAGAGAGAGCTTAGAGAAAACAGCAATTCCTCAGGCATATGTGGTTTTTGTCTTTAAGCCTACATCATTTCCCTCTGAATTCATTAGCTGCCATTTTGTAAATGAACCTTTCGCTTGTAAGAATCAACTCTAAACATTTTAGCAAATTAAAAGTCATACTGTTTGTATAATTCAATTTAAGGGTATACTCTGCACCCAATCTGCAGGTTTTTTAAAGAAACACCCTCCCTGGCAAAAGTCCCAGGAAATCACTATAAAATCAGACTTTTGGGAAAAACAACCGTTTAATGTTTGCTCTTGAGATATATATATATATATATATATATATATATATATATACACATACATATTTATGTGTACTATATATGTAGTTATCATATCATATTGTTATGGTTAGTGTAAATAGATTTTATCCCTAATTCTGTGTTACTGAAAACTTTCCCATGTAATATTTTTAATATTCTCCAGGAAACATAAGTATAACAGTTTATAGAACATCAAAGATTACAAATAGATCAGAATTGGACTACAGTGACTCTGGCATGTATGGTCAGTATATATGAATGTAAGCATTCATGCATATGTGTGTATACATATATGCATTAATACATCAATATATACATGCACACACACACACATACTGTCAAAGAAAGACTGCACTGGATAGAGTTAAGTAGATGAAGAAGACTTTATTCAAAGCTATTACATAGTGGTCAAGACAATGGCAATAGAAGAGAAAGAGAGACCTCAACTTCTCTGAAGCCAAAGGTGGAAGAATATTTAATCACTGTGTTGAGCTAGTGGAAAAGCAGCAGAGAACCTTAGAGGAGATATTGATCAACATGATTAGGCATCTGGGTTTAGTAATGGTTATCATCAATGTTAGACTCCAACCCTCCCACCCAGAGTAGGAGGCAGGGGATCTATCTTTCCTGATGATTCCCTGATGCTTAGTTCCTTGGATGAATACATTCCAGGATTATAAAACTGGCCAGAGACTGGGAAAAATTTACATCCAAAAGGAACAAAGAAGTAACAATTTCAAGTTTTCTAAACTAATGTGCTAAAGAAAGGGAGAGTAGGAGCTCTACAGTTAGGAAGAAGCCTACCTAAATTTAGTCAAACTGAGAGGAATATTGACACCTTCTTGGTCAATACACACACACACACACACACACACACACACACACACATGCATATGCACAAACACACACAGAGAGGATACAGGATTAAATCTTTTAACAGCCAAGAATTTATTTAAATAATACTGAATTATCATTGTAGCCTATATCCATAGGATCACATAAAGTATATAGATGATAATGCAGTAATACACAATATCTATTGATCCATATAATAATGCAAGGATAGCATAAGGCACACATATATCTGTCATCTTAACGATGTAACTTAAGTATTTCTATATATCATTTCCACATTTGCGACCACAAATGTTGAAGTTACATCAGAACAAGAAGTAATTTATTAACAACATGCATTTTTAAGAATCTTTCAGGCAGCATTTGGAGGAAGAATGACCTTACACTGTTATAGGCTCCATAAATACTGTACACAATGGTTTAAATGTTAAAGCTCTTATGTAAGAAGAATGGTATTCATATTTCCATTTATAGCTTACAGGCAATCTAAAAGTTGGTTTTTCTAAAAAATAACTGTGTGGAACATCAAACTTCAATTTTACCAAAAGAACACAGAGATAACACTGGGGGAAATACAAGCACCTGGAAAGAATATTAATAAACAGGGTTTAGCAAGATTTCAATGAAAGATGGAAAAAGGCTAACTTAAAAAGCACCAGGCAGGGCTTCCCTGGTGGTCCAGTGGGTAGGACACCGCCTTGCAGTGCAAGGGGCGCCGGTTTGATCCCTGGCCTGGGAAGATACCGCGTGCTGTGGAGCGGCTGGACCGATGTGTCCAATCACAAAGCCGGAGCTCTGGAGCGCATGCGCCCAGCGCCGGTGCTCTGCGACAACAGATGTCACTGCGATGGGAGGCCCACAGGGGCCAAAGAACAAAGATGATGTCCAGGAGGCAGGGGATCTATCTTTCCTGATGATTCCCTGATGCTTAGTTCCTTGGATGAATACATTCCAGGATTATAAAACTGGCCAGAGACTGGGAAAAATTTACATCCAAAAGGAACAAAGAAGTAACAATTTCAAGTTTTCTAAACTAATGTGCTAAAGAAAGGGAGAGTAGGAGCTCTACAGTTAGGAAGAAGCCTACCTAAATTTAGTCAAACTGAGAGGAATATTGACACCTTCTTGGTCAATACACACACACACACACACACACACACACACACACACATGCATATGCACAAACACACACAGAGAGGATACAGGATTAAATCTTTTAACAGCCAAGAATTTATTTAAATAATACTGAATTATCATTGTAGCCTATATCCATAGGATCACATAAAGTATATAGATGATAATGCAGTAATACACAATATCTATTGATCCATATAATAATGCAAGGATAGCATAAGGCACACATATATCTGTCATCTTAACGATGTAACTTAAGTATTTCTATATATCATTTCCACATTTGCGACCACAAATGTTGAAGTTACATCAGAACAAGAAGTAATTTATTAACAACATGCATTTTTAAGAATCTTTCAGGCAGCATTTGGAGGAAGAATGACCTTACACTGTTATAGGCTCCATAAATACTGTACACAATGGTTTAAATGTTAAAGCTCTTATGTAAGAAGAATGGTATTCATATTTCCATTTATAGCTTACAGGCAATCTAAAAGTTGGTTTTTCTAAAAAATAACTGTGTGGAACATCAAACTTCAATTTTACCAAAAGAACACAGAGATAACACTGGGGGAAATACAAGCACCTGGAAAGAATATTAATAAACAGGGTTTAGCAAGATTTCAATGAAAGATGGAAAAAGGCTAACTTAAAAAGCACCAGGCAGGGCTTCCCTGGTGGTCCAGTGGGTAGGACACCGCCTTGCAGTGCAAGGGGCGCCGGTTTGATCCCTGGCCTGGGAAGATACCGCGTGCTGTGGAGCGGCTGGACCGATGTGTCCAATCACAAAGCCGGAGCTCTGGAGCGCATGCGCCCAGAGCCGGTGCTCTGCGACAACAGATGTCACTGCGATGGGAGGCCCACAGGGGCCAAAGAACAAAGATGGATGAAAAACGATAAATGAAGACCAATAGAAGTGGCCTGCCCTCTCCCCTCCCTCCGTAACCCACCCCGCCAATAAATAAATAAATAAATAAGAAAAAAAATATATAAAAGCACTAGGCAAATAGGGAAATATTAGTAGACATCATGAAATTATTCAAGCAAATAGCAATATTGTAGAGATCAGTTTATGGGAATTCTCACATATGATCTTAATTTTAACTATATATACAGCTCTCTTTTTCATTGAAAATAAACAGCAATAAACCTAAAAAAGAATCTGGACAAAGAATAAAGAATAGAAAATCCAAGAGCTGACTAGTAGAGATATGATGCATTTAGAAAGAATGCAGCTATGGTTCTTATGGATAAATTATTAGTAATTATAATTATATACCACATATTGTTTATAACACATCACATAGAAAAACTGTTATTATAATAGAGAAGATAATGTAATCTTTATGATATTCATTTATTCTCAATAGATATTTTAATATTTTCCATCGCATACTGTGATTAAAAATTCCTTTCAAATGTAGGTCTTTCCAGTGACAATGCCAGTCAACATTCTGATTTTTATAATAACTGTACTAAGAAGCATATACAAATTTTTTTTATTTATGTGCATGTAATATGCAACTATACAAAAATGTGTAAGCTGCTCTACTGTAAGAGCCATTTTAATTATTCTGATTCCTAAAAATTATTAATAAAATCTTTTACATTTCTTTTTCATACCAACTCTTGGTTGTGAAGTGAAAATGAAATCTAAACACAGTAAACTGAGATACACTTATTAAAAGGTAAAACAGGCAGGTATTAGGAGTCTCAGATAGAAAAGAGAAATGGAAAGTAGGCAAAGAAATTTCAAAATAAAATGGATGATAAAAAAGTCAAGCTTTAAAATTATAAACTTAATTTTTTAGAGAAGTTTTCCATTCATGGCAAAAACGATTGAAAAGATAGAAAGTTCCTGCATACTGCCTGGACCCACAACCTCCTCCACTATGAACATCTCACACTAGTTGGTATATTTGTTATAATTGATGAACCTAAACTGATTATATCATGATCACCCGAAGTTCACAGTTTGCATTCATGCTTGCTGGTGTACATTTCTCACAAATGTATAATGATATGTGCTCCCCATTGTAGTATCATGTAGAATAATTTCACTGACCTAAAATCATCTGACTGTGCTCTGCCTGTTCCTCCATTCCTTCCTGCCCCTGGCAACCATTAATGTTTTTACTGGTTATGTAATTCTGCCTTTTACAGAATGTTATTTAGTTGCTCTCATACAGTTTGTAGTCTTTTAGATTAATTCTTTTTTTTTTTTTTGCTTTTTTTTTTAAACCTTTATTTTGCTTTTAACTTTTACAGAGTTTTGTTGTTTACGGAAATGTATGTTCCCAGATTAGTAAATATGTATATCCCCTGCTTCCCATCCCTCCCAGCCATCACACAGTACCCCTGAAGGATCCTCTTTTCTCACAGAGCAATGACTAGAGCTATTTTCTTCACTTAAGATAGTACAGGCCTTCATGCTACTTCCTTTACGCCTCTCAACCTCTGTTCCTTCCCCACAATGTCCATATGTGCACTGTCCATGTCTGTCTTTCCGTCACTTCACTGCATGTGCCATCATCACCATTCTACAAGATTCCATATATATGTGTTAATATACTGTATTTGTCCTTCTCTTTCTGACTGACTTCACTTTTGATGATACGTTCTAGATCCAGCCACCTCATTAGGGCTGATTCTTCTGCATTTCTCTTTACAGCTGTGTAGTATTCCATTGTATATATGTACCAGAGCTTTTGGATCCATTCGTTCGTCGATGGGCACCTAGGTTCCTTCCATGTTCTAGCTATTATATAGAGAGCTGCAATGAACATTGGGGTACAGGTGCTTCTTTCAGTTTTGATTTCATGAGGGTATAAGCCTAAGAGTGGGATTGCTGGGTCGTATGGTGCTTCTATTTTTAGTTTTTTAAGAATTCTCCAGACTGTCTTCCATAGAGGCTGACATTCCCACCGAATGCAGGAGTGTTGCCTTTCGGCAAAACGATTGAAAAGATAGAAAGTTCCTGCATACTGCCTGGACCCACAACCTCCTCCACTATGAACATCTCACACTAGTTGGTATATTTGTTATAATTGATGAACCTAAACTGATTATATCATGATCACCCGAAGTTCACAGTTTGCATTCATGCTTGCTGGTGTACATTTCTCACAAATGTATAATGATATGTGCTCCCCATTGTAGTATCATGTAGAATAATTTCACTGACCTAAAATCATCTGACTGTGCTCTGCCTGTTCCTCCATTCCTTCCTGCCCCTGGCAACCATTAATGTTTTTACTGGTTATGTAATTCTGCCTTTTACAGAATGTTATTTAGTTGCTCTCATACAGTTTGTAGTCTTTTAGATTAATTCTTTTTTTTTTTTTGCTTTTTTTTTTAAACCTTTATTTTGCTTTTAACTTTTACAGAGTTTTGTTGTTTACGGAAATGTATGTTCCCAGATTAGTAAATATGTATATCCCCTGCTTCCCATCCCTCCCAGCCATCACACAGTACCCCTGAAGGATCCTCTTTTCTCACAGAGCAATGACTAGAGCTATTTTCTTCACTTAAGATAGTACAGGCCTTCATGCTACTTCCTTTACGCCTCTCAACCTCTGTTCCTTCCCCACAATGTCCATATGTGCACTGTCCATGTCTGTCTTTCCGTCACTTCACTGCATGTGCCATCATCACCATTCTACAAGATTCCATATATATGTGTTAATATACTGTATTTGTCCTTCTCTTTCTGACTGACTTCACTTTTGATGATACGTTCTAGATCCAGCCACCTCATTAGGGCTGATTCTTCTGCATTTCTCTTTACAGCTGTGTAGTATTCCATTGTATATATGTACCAGAGCTTTTGGATCCATTCGTTCGTCGATGGGCACCTAGGTTCCTTCCATGTTCTAGCTATTATATAGAGAGCTGCAATGAACATTGGGGTACAGGTGCTTCTTTCAGTTTTGATTTCATGAGGGTATAAGCCTAAGAGTGGGATTGCTGGGTCGTATGGTGCTTCTATTTTTAGTTTTTTAAGAATTCTCCAGACTGTCTTCCATAGAGGCTGTATCAATTGACATTCCCACCAGCAATGCAGGAGTGTTGCCTTTTCTCCGAAACCCTCTCCAACATTCATTGTCTGTTGATTTGTGGATGATGGCCATTCTGACGGGTGTGAGATGATATCTCATTGTGGTTTTGATTTGCATTTCTCTAATTATAAGTGAAGTTGAGCATCGTTTCATGTGTTTTTGGGCCATCTGTATGTCCTCTTTGGAGAGGCGTCTGTTTAGGTCCTTTTCCCATTTTTTGATTGGGTTGTTCGTTTTTCCTGTGCTGAGTTGTCGGAGTTGCTTGTAAATTTTGGAGATTAATTCTTTGTCTGCTGTTTCATTTGCTATGATTTTCTCCCATTCTGTGGGCTGTCCATTCACCTTTTTTGTGATTTCTTTAGCTGTACAAAAGCTTTCAAGTTTCATGAGGTCCCACATGTTCATTTTTCTTTTCAGTTCTGCTATTTTAGTAGGTGGGTCAGAGAAGATCTTGCTTTGATTGATGTCCTTGAGGGTTTGCCTGTATTCTCCTCTAGGAGTTTGATGGTTTCTGGTCTTCCATTTAGGTCTTTAATCCATTTGGAGTTGATCTTAGTGTATGGTGTCAGGGAATGTTCCAACTTCATTTTTTTGCATGTAGCTGTCTAATTTTCCCAGCCCCATTTGTTGAAGAGGCTGTCTTTGTCCCATTTTAGATTTTCACCTCCTTTGTCAAAAATAAGGTACCCATAGGTGCATGGGTTTATCTCTATCTTGTTCCATTGGTCGATATTTCTGTTTTTGTGCCAGTACCATACTGTCTTGATGACTGTTGCTGTGTAGTATTCCATTGTATATATGTACCAGAGCTTTTGGATCCATTCGTTCGTCGATGGGCACCTAGGTTCCTTCCATGTTCTAGCTATTATATAGAGAGCTGCAATGAACATTGGGGTACAGGTGCTTCTTTCAGTTTTGATTTCATGAGGGTATAAGCCTAAGAGTGGGATTGCTGGGTCGTATGGTGCTTCTATTTTTAGTTTTTTAAGAATTCTCCAGACTGTCTTCCATAGAGGCTGTATCAATTGACATTCCCACCAGCAATGCAGGAGTGTTGCCTTTTCTCCGAAACCCTCTCCAACATTCATTGTCTGTTGATTTGTGGATGATGGCCATTCTGACGGGTGTGAGATGATATCTCATTGTGGTTTTGATTTGCATTTCTCTAATTATAAGTGAAGTTGAGCATCGTTTCATGTGTTTTTGGGCCATCTGTATGTCCTCTTTGGAGAGGCGTCTGTTTAGGTCCTTTTCCCATTTTTTGATTGGGTTGTTCGTTTTTCCTGTGCTGAGTTGTCGGAGTTGCTTGTAAATTTTGGAGATTAATTCTTTGTCTGCTGTTTCATTTGCTATGATTTTCTCCCATTCTGTGGGCTGTCCATTCACCTTTTTTGTGATTTCTTTAGCTGTACAAAAGCTTTCAAGTTTCATGAGGTCCCACATGTTCATTTTTCTTTTCAGTTCTGCTATTTTAGTAGGTGGGTCAGAGAAGATCTTGCTTTGATTGATGTCCTTGAGGGTTTGCCTGTATTCTCCTCTAGGAGTTTGATGGTTTCTGGTCTTCCATTTAGGTCTTTAATCCATTTGGAGTTGATCTTAGTGTATGGTGTCAGGGAATGTTCCAACTTCATTTTTTTGCATGTAGCTGTCTAATTTTCCCAGCCCCATTTGTTGAAGAGGCTGTCTTTGTCCCATTTTAGATTTTCACCTCCTTTGTCAAAAATAAGGTACCCATAGGTGCATGGGTTTATCTCTATCTTGTTCCATTGGTCGATATTTCTGTTTTTGTGCCAGTACCATACTGTCTTGAAGACTGTTGCTTTGTAGTAGAGTCTGAGGTTGGGGAGCCTGATCCCTCCAGCTCCGTTTTTCTTTCTCAGGATTGCTTTGGCTATTCAAGGTCTTTTGTGTTTCCATATGAACTGTGTTCTTCTTTGGTCTAGTTCTGTGAAGAATGTCATTGGTAGTTTGATAGGGATCGCATTGAATCTATAGATGACATTTGGTAGTATGGTCATTTTCACACTATTGATTCTTCCGACCCAGGAACATGGAATATCTCTCCACCTGTCTAAGTCTTCTTTGATGTCTCTCATGAGTGTCTTGTAATTTTCTGTGTACAGTTCTTTTGTGTCTTTGGGTAGATTTATTCCTAGATATTTGATTCTTTTGGTTGTGATGGTGAAGGGGATTGTCTCTTTGATTTTCTTTTCTGATTTTTCATTGTTTGTGTATAGGAATGCCAGTGATTTTTGTGTGTTGACTTTATATCCTGCGACTTTGCTGAATTGGCTGATCAACTCTAGTAGTTTTGTAACCGTGTCTTTGGGATTTTCTATGTATAATATGTCATCTGCAAATAGAGAGAGTTTGATCTCTTCCTTTCGAATCTGAATTCCTTTGATTTCTTTCTCTTCTCTTATTGCTGTTGCTAACACTTCCAGGACTATGTTGAATAGTAGTGGTGAAAGTGGACACCCTTGTCTTGTTCCTGATCTTAGAGGAAATGCTTTGAGTTTTTCACCATTGAGGATAATGTTCGCTGCGGGCTTCTCATATATGGCTTTCACTATGTTGAGATAGGTTCCTTCTATGCCCATTTTTTGATGAGTTTTTTTTTTTTTAAACATTTATTTATTTATTATTTTTGCATAGGGTGGAATGGAGAAAGAGGAAGAGGGGCAGGCGGGCCACTTCTCTTGGTCTTTCATTTTTCTATTTTCATCCATCTTTGTTCTTTGGCCTGGGTGGGCCTCCCATCATGGTGGCCTCTGTTGTTGCAGAGCGCCGGCTCTGGGCACATGCGCTCCAGAGCTCTGGCTCGGTGATTGGACTCATCAGTCCAGCTGCTCGGTAGTCCATGTGGTTTATCTCTATCTTGTTCCATTGGTCGATATTTCTGTTTTTGTGCCAGTACCATACTGTCTTGATGACTGTTGCTTTGTAGTAGAGTCTGAAGTTGGGGGGGCTGATCCCTCCAGCTCCGTTTTTCTTTCTCAGGATTGCTTTGGCTATTCAAGGTCTTTTGTGTTTCCATATGAACTGTGTTCTTCTTTGGTCTAGTTCTGTGAAGAATGTCATTGGTAGTTTGATAGGGATCGCATTGAATCTATAGATGACATTTGGTAGTATGGTCATTTTCACACTATTGATTCTTCCGACCCAGGAACATGGAATATCTCTCCACCTGTCTAAGTCTTCTTTGATGTCTCTCATGAGTGTCTTGTAATTTTCTGTGTACAGTTCTTTTGTGTCTTTGGGTAGATTTATTCCTAGATATTTGATTCTTTTGGTTGTGATGGTGAAGGGGATTGTCTCTTTGATTTTCTTTTCTGATTTTTCATTGTTTGTGTATAGGAATGCCAGTGATTTTTGTGTGTTGACTTTATATCCTGCGACTTTGCTGAATTGGCTGATCAACTCTAGTAGTTTTGTAACCGTGTCTTTGGGATTTTCTATGTATAATATGTCATCTGCAAATAGAGAGTTTGATCTCTTCCTTTCGAATCTGAATTCCTTTGATTTCTTTCTCTTCTCTTATTGCTGTTGCTAACACTTCCAGGACTATGTTGAATAGTAGTGGTGAAAGTGGACACCCTTGTCTTGTTCCTGATCTTAGAGGAAATGCTTTGAGTTTTTCACCATTGAGGATAATGTTCGCTGCGGGCTTCTCATATATGGCTTTCACTATGTTGAGATAGGTTCCTTCTATGCCCATTTTTTGATGAGTTTTTTTTTTTTTAAACATTTATTTATTTATTATTTTTGCATAGGGTGGAATGGAGAAAGAGGAAGAGGGGCAGGCGGGCCACTTCTCTTGGTCTTTCATTTTTCTATTTTCATCCATCTTTGTTCTTTGGCCTGGGTGGGCCTCCCATCATGGTGGCCTCTGTTGTTGCAGAGCACCAGCTCTGGGCGCAAGCGCTCCAGAGCTCCGGCTCTGTAATTGGACACATCAGTCCAGTCGCTCGGTGGCACGTGGGATCTTCACCAGCCAGGGATTGAACTGACGCCCTTTGCACTGCAAGGCTGTTTCATTACCCACTGGACCACCAGGGAAGCCCTTTTGAAGAGTTTTATTTTATCATAAATGGGTGCTGTACTTTGTCAAAGGCTTTTTCTGCATCTATTGAGATACTCATGTGATTTTTGTCTCTCAGTTTGTTGATATGGTGTATCACATTGATTGATTTGGGGATATTGAGGAATCCTTGCATGCCTGGGATGAATCCATCTTGATCATGATGTATGAACTTTTTGATGAGTTGTTGAATTCTGTTTGCTAGGATTTGGTTGAGGATTTTGGTGTCTAGATTCATCAGTGAAATTGGCCTATAATTTTCTTTTTTTGTGTGTTGTCTTTGCCTGGCTTTGGTATCAGGGTCATGGCAGCCTCATAGAATGTGTATGGAAGTGTTCCTTCCTGTGCAATTTTTGGAAGAATTTTAGAAGGACAGGCATTAGCTCTTCTTTAAATATTTGGTAGAATTCACTTGTGAAACCATCTATCCCTGGGCTTTTATTTTGGGATAGATTTTTTATCACAAAGTCAATTTCTGAGCTTGTGATTGGCTTGTTCATAGTTTCTATTTCTTCCTGGTTGAGTCTTGGGAGATTAATCTTCTCTAAGAAACTGTCCATTTCTTCCAGGTTGTCCAGTTTGTTGCCGTAGATTTGTTCATAATAGTCTCTTAGAATCCTTTGAATTTCTGCATTATCTGTTGTAATCTCTCCTTTCTCATTTTTTTTGGGTTGATCTGACTCTTCTCTTCCTTTTTCTTGATGAGTTGATGAGTCTGGCCAGTGGTGCATTGATTTTATTTACCTTTTCGAATAACCAGGTTTTTGTTTTATTTATCTTTACTATTGTTTCTTTCATTTCTTTTTCATTTATTTCTGCTCTGATCTTTACAATTTCCCTTTTTCTGCTGGCTTTGGGGTGTTTTTGTTCTTCTTTCTCCAGTTGTTTCAAGTGTAAGGTTAGGTCATCTGTTTGAGATTTTCCTAGTTTCTTGAGGTGGGATTGAATTGCTATAAGCTTCCCTCTTAGAACTGCTTTTGCAGTATCCCATAGGTTTTGCACTGTCGTGTGTTCATTGTCATTTTCTTCTAGGAATTTTTTAATTTTTCCTTTGATTTGCTTGGTAATCAGTTGGTTTTTTAGGTATGTGTTGTTTAATATCCATGTGTTTGTGTTTTTAGTGGTTTTTTTCCTGTAGTTGATCTCTAGTCTCATTGCATTGTGGTCCGAGAAGATGGTTGAAATAATTTCAGTTTTCTTGAATTTTCTGAGGTTTGATTTGTGGTCCAAGATGTGGTCTATCCTGGATAATGTTCCATGAGCACTTGCGAAGAAAGTGTATTCTTCTGCTTTTGGATGTATTAATTTATTTCTCTTTGTAAGATGTAAGTTCCTTTATGTGTTTTTGTGACTTGATATTTCATCACTTTTTAGCATTGAATAATATTCCACAGCCTGGATATACCACAGTTTATTTATCCACTCATCTACCAAAGGGCCTCATGATTGTTTCCAACTTTTGTACTTATCAATAAAGCTGCCATAAACAACAGTGTGTATGTTTTTGTGTGGACATATGTTCTTAATTCATTTGGGTAAATACCAAAGACATAACTGCTGAATCATTTGGAAAGAGCATGTTTAATTTTGTAAGAAACTGCTGAACTGGCTTGCAAAGTGGCTGTACCATTTTGCATTGCCACCAGCAATGAATAAGAGATTCCTTACATAAGTCGGATCTAAAAAATATAGTGGAATACAGACATTGAAAAAGAAGCAGAGTCAGAGATAGAGAGAAGAAACTAGTGATTACCAGTGGGGAAAGGCAAGGCAGGGGCAGTAAAGGTGATTAAGGAGTGCAAACTACTATGGGTAAGGGAAGCTACAGGAATATGTTATACAGCATGGGGAATACATTATAGACAATATATTATAATAACTATAAATGGAGTGTGGAGTATAACCTTTAAAATTGTGAATTACTATACTGCACATTAACTTTGCTTCAATTAAAAAAGACAAAGAGTTCCTGTTACTTCGTATCCTTGTCAGTATTTGGTGTTGTCAAGGTTCTGAATTCTGATCATTCTAATAGATATGTAGTAGTAGCTCATTGTTACTTTAATTTTCAACTCCCTAATGGCATGTAATGTTGAACGTTTTTACATATGCTAGCATCTCATCTGTATCTCTTCTTGGGTGAGATTCTATCCTTTGTGTTCAATAGTATTCAACTCCTTGTTACCACCTGGAATGCACCTGCCCTCTCCACCCCAAGAACTGTGTTGTTTTAGTCCTGTAGTTGATCTCTAGTCTCATTGCATTGTGGTCCGAGAAGATGGTTGAAATAATTTCAGTTTTCTTGAATTTTCTGAGGTTTGATTTGTGGTCCAAGATGTGGTCTATCCTGGATAATGTTCCATGAGCACTTGCGAAGAAAGTGTATTCTTCTGCTTTTGGATGTATTAATTTATTTCTCTTTGTAAGATGTAAGTTCCTTTATGTGTTTTTGTGACTTGATATTTCATCACTTTTTAGCATTGAATAATATTCCACAGCCTGGATATACCACAGTTTATTTATCCACTCATCTACCAAAGGGCCTCATGATTGTTTCCAACTTTTGTACTTATCAATAAAGCTGCCATAAACAACAGTGTGTATGTTTTTGTGTGGACATATGTTCTTAATTCATTTGGGTAAATACCAAAGACATAACTGCTGAATCATTTGGAAAGAGCATGTTTAATTTTGTAAGAAACTGCTGAACTGGCTTGCAAAGTGGCTGTACCATTTTGCATTGCCACCAGCAATGAATAAGAGATTCCTTACATAAGTCGGATCTAAAAAATATAGTGGAATACAGACATTGAAAAAGAAGCAGAGTCAGAGATAGAGAGAAGAAACTAGTGATTACCAGTGGGGAAAGGCAAGGCAGGGGCAGTAAAGGTGATTAAGGAGTGCAAACTACTATGGGTAAGGGAAGCTACAGGAATATGTTATACAGCATGGGGAATACATTATAGACAATATATTATAATAACTATAAATGGAGTGTGGAGTATAACCTTTAAAATTGTGAATTACTATACTGCACATTAACTTTGCTTCAATTAAAAAAGACAAAGAGTTCCTGTTACTTCGTATCCTTGTCAGTATTTGGTGTTGTCAAGGTTCTGAATTCTGATCATTCTAATAGATATGTAGTAGTAGCTCATTGTTACTTTAATTTTCAACTCCCTAATGGCATGTAATGTTGAACGTTTTTACATATGCTAGCATCTCATCTGTATCTCTTCTTGGGTGAGATTCTATCCTTTGTGTTCAATAGTATTCAACTCCTTGTTACCACCTGGAATGCACCCCTGCCCTCTCCACCCCAAGAACCTTTGTCCATGGAATTCTTCAGGCAAGGGAATATTGGAGGAAGTTGCCACTTCTTTCTTCAGGGGATCTTCCCAACCCAGGGGTCAAACCTGTGTCTCTTGTGTCTCCCTCATTGGCAGGTGGATTCTTTACCACTTAGCTCCACCTGGAAATCTCTTCTTTGGTGAGGAAAAAAAAATGTCAAATTTGATGGAAACTATTAAACCAATCAGGGCTTTCAAGTTAGTTCAGTGGCAAAGAATCTGCCTACCAATGCAGGAGACACAAGAGACGTAGTTACAGTCCCTGGATCCGGAAGATCCCCTGGAGAATGAAATGACAATTCACTCCAGTATTCTTGCCTGATGAATCCCATGGACAGAGGAAACCAGCAGGCTTCAGTCCATAGGACTGCAATGAGTCAGACATGACTGAGTGACTGGCTCATGTATACATGTCATCTATAGACACTGAGGTTGTTTTACATCAAGTTTTATTCTTCATTTCACTATTTTTATATTAATTATGTATCAGAATAATACTATTATATATGTGAGATCACATAAATTATAAAATATTTGTATAAATTACATAAATGATAAAAGCATTTTAAAGTCGATTCTTACAGCTTCAATGCAGTTACTGTGAAATAAAAAATTCATATTATATTTCTATTGGATAGCATTGCTCTTGAGGAGCAACAGAAGATCTATATGGAAAAAAATACTCATGACATCTATATGAAATATTCATAAAAATCTCTCTAATTAAATTAAGAATCTAAGCAAAAATAGCCAAACTATAGCATACCTAGAATAAAATAAAGAGAAATATGTGGTCTTAAGAGAATTGTTTTTAGATAGTACAAGATATATGAGATATAAAGCAAAACATTGACAGTATAGAATCTATCAAAACTTAAAACTTCAGCTTCCCAGGTGGTGCTAGTGGTGAAGAACTCACTTGCCAATGCATGAGACATAAGAGACACAGATTCATTCTCTGGACTGGAAAGATACCCTGGAGGAGGGTATAGTAACTCACTCTAGTATTCATGCTGGAGAATTCAGGGTACTGAGGAACCTGTCTGGATACGGTTCTTAGGGTCATGAAGAGTTAGGTACATCTGAAGTGACTTAGCATGCAAGCACACATGCTACATGAAAAGCATAATTAAAAAAGTAAAAATAGCACAGATCACATTTGAAAAGAATGTTTGCAATATCAATATATGTCAAAGAATTTATATATAGAATAAATCATTTTTACACTTGAAAAATAAAAGGACAACTCAGTGGAAAAATTTGCAAAAAATATAATTAGACACTTAAAAAATAAAGGGGAAATGACATCACTGATGAAATGGACATGAACTTGGGCAAACTTTGAGATGGTGAGAACAGGGAGATGGTGAGAACAGGGAGGCCCGGTGTGTTGCAGTCATGGGATCGCAAAGAGTCAGACATGACTGCGTGACTGAACAAACAACACATGCAAATAGCCTAAGCACATATACTTTATATTTGTGTATAGCATGTATAAATATATATTTAGAGATGGTACCATCAGAGATGCAAAAATAACAATTACAATAATTATATATCATGACATATCACTACAACATCTAAAATTTAAAAGGCTGATAATACCAAGTTTTGGTATGGGCCTAGAGAAACATGAATTCATACTTTGTTTACCATCTGGTTTACATAATCCTGGGAAACCTCAAAGAAAAATGTGAGTGTTTCTGATTATTTACCATTTAAAGTTTTCTAGGCTTTGGCATTTTTTTTCTTTATAAATAGTTGACTATCAAGTAGACAAAGAGATGTTTTACCTGAATTTCTTTGAGACCCATCAGATGTGACCATTAAAATGAGCCAGTCTTCTCAATTATAATTACGTACAATCTGCATACTTCTACTTAAGCATTGGTGGACATAGGGCAGCTCAATTTAAGTTTCAAGTTCAAGGTGTGTGTGCTCAGGTGCTCAGTTGTATCCAGTTCTTTGGAATCCTATCTACTAGTTAGTCCACCAGGCTTCTCTATCCATTTGATTTGCCAGACAAGATTACTAGAGTGGGTTGCCAGTTCCTTTTCTAGGGAATCTTCCCCACTCACGGATCTAACCTTCACCTCTTGCATTGACAAGCAGATTGTTTACCACTGGGCTACCTGGATGCCCCTTTGAATTCAAGGTGACATAACTATACAGTATAGTCCTATCCTTTTCACTTTCATTTAGAGAGTTTTTGAGGTCAAGGATTTGTAAAATGAAAACATTAAGCCAAATTTAACAGTAAAATGTCATTGATCTCATCATAGAGAGCAAGTCCAGATTCCATTCATCCTAAAGTATAAATTGTCTCTCTGAGAAGCAGTTCAGATTTAAATCACATAAGGTCAATTGTCTTTCTTAGTTTCAGGTTGGAACTTTTATTTGAAGCCCTCATTTCATTCAAAGGCATTTCAGTATCAATAGCAGGGCACCTTCTTCAGCAGAAACCTTGATGTACAGCGGTGACCTTGGGTCCAGAGGAAAATTTCTTTGACTGAAAACTGTCTCATCACCAATGTTAACGTCACTGGCAACACAAAGCACATTTCTAAACCTAATTATATGTCCCAATTTTGGCAGAAATCTATTCCCCAACCTTTGTGCAATGTATTAGCAAACAAAATTTTAATTATCATTGGTGTGATTGTAATATTAATATCAACAAGAAGAATTCCATTTGAAACTAAACTAGAATGTACCAGAGATGCAAAATAACAATTACAATAATTATATATCATGACATATCACTACAACATCTAAAATTTAAAAGGCTGATAATACCAAGTTTTGGTATGGGCCTAGAGAAACATGAATTCATACTTTGTTTACCATCTGGTTTACATAATCCTGGGAAACCTCAAAGAAAAATGTGAGTGTTTCTGATTATTTACCATTTAAAGTTTTCTAGGCTTTGGCATTTTTCTTTATAAATAGTTGACTATCAAGTAGACAAAGAGATGTTTTACCTGAATTTCTTTGAGACCCATCAGATGTGACCATTAAAATGAGCCAGTCTTCTCAATTATAATTACGTACAATCTGCATACTTCTACTTAAGCATTGGTGGACATAGGGCAGCTCAATTTAAGTTTCAAGTTCAAGGTGTGTGTGCTCAGGTGCTCAGTTGTATCCAGTTCTTTGGAATCCTATCTACTAGTTAGTCCACCAGGCTTCTCTATCCATTTGATTTGCCAGACAAGATTACTAGAGTGGGTTGCCAGTTCCTTTTCTAGGGAATCTTCCCCACTCACGGATCTAACCTTCACCTCTTGCATTGACAAGCAGATTGTTTACCACTGGGCTACCTGGATGCCCCTTTGAATTCAAGGTGACATAACTATACAGTATAGTCCTATCCTTTTCACTTTCATTTAGAGAGTTTTTGAGGTCAAGGATTTGTAAAATGAAAACATTAAGCCAAATTTAACAGTAAAATGTCATTGATCTCATCATAGAGAGCAAGTCCAGATTCCATTCATCCTAAAGTATAAATTGTCTCTCTGAGAAGCAGTTCAGATTTAAATCACATAAGGTCAATTGTCTTTCTTAGTTTCAGGTTGGAACTTTTATTTGAAGCCCTCATTTCATTCAAAGGCATTTCAGTATCAATAGCAGGGCACCTTCTTCAGCAGAAACCTTGATGTACAGCGGTGACCTTGGGTCCAGAGGAAAATTTCTTTGACTGAAAACTGTCTCATCACCAATGTTAACGTCACTGGCAACACAAAGCACATTTCTAAACCTAATTATATGTCCCAATTTTGGCAGAAATCTATTCCCCAACCTTTGTGCAATGTATTAGCAAACAAAATTTTAATTATCATTGGTGTGATTGTAATATTAATATCAACAAGAAGAATTCCATTTTGAAACTCCAAACCTCAATATTTGCTTTTCTGTTTCAAGAAATAGTCTTTTATCCCCTCGTCCTTTTAGGCTACCTCCCCATCCATCTGTTAAGAAGACATTTGCAAGAGTTGCCTTTCCTCATCCTCATTCTCTAGGAGATGAGAAAGGCCCCTTGTTCCATGGTTCATAGTACCTTGTCTATATTTACTAAATTAGTAACTGTTCTAATTACTATTCTAATTAGTAAATATTTATACTGTAGGTTCTCAGAAATACATGGACAGTGCTTGCTTTTCCCCACCTTGTATAATCAGCACCTAATACAACACCTGGGGCATAGTAGACGTTCTATAAGTATTTAATGATGGATGAACAAATTAATGAATATGTGGTTAACTAGATACCTGTATAAATTGTGTTTGTAAAGCACAATAGTGATTTAATTAATATCCACCCATAAATCTATCATTTATGCCCTTCTTTTTGTTATATATCTTAGAATTACATTTAATTTTGTCAACAAGGGTACAGGATTTAAAGAGTAAATTTTGATGAAAAATATTAAAGGCATTTGTAAATGAGGAGGCACTATGCTACAGGGAGGGAGACAGAAATGAGAGCTATTGCTATATTCTTGACTCAAGTCACACTCAATATTATTTATTATGTATTACACACACATGCATTCACACTAGCATGGTATTATCTACATTTATTTTAATTTCCATTCCTTCTCCAATTCCTTTAAAGTCATATCTAACCTTTAGACTTATTAAATTGCATTGTTTTAAACCACATAAGGTCAATTGTCTTTCTTAGTTTCAGGTTGGAACTTTTATTTGAAGCCCTCATTTCATTCAAAGGCATTTCAGTATCAATAGCAGGGCACCTTCTTCAGCAGAAACCTTGATGTACAGCGGTGACCTTGGGTCCAGAGGAAAATTTCTTTGACTGAAAACTGTCTCATCACCAATGTTAACGTCACTGGCAACACAAAGCACATTTCTAAACCTAATTATATGTCCCAATTTTGGCAGAAATCTATTCCCCAACCTTTGTGCAATGTATTAGCAAACAAAATTTTAATTATCATTGGTGTGATTGTAATATTAATATCAACAAGAAGAATTCCATTTTGAAACTCCAAACCTCAATATTTGCTTTTCTGTTTCAAGAAATAGTCTTTTATCCCCTCGTCCTTTTAGGCTACCTCCCTCATCCATCTGTTAAGAAGACATTTGCAAGAGTTGCCTTTCCTCATCCTCATTCTCTAGGAGATGAGAAAGGCCCCTTGTTCCATGGTTCATAGTACCTTGTCTATATTTACTAAATTAGTAACTGTTCTAATTACTATTCTAATTAGTAAATATTTATACTGTAGGTTCTCAGAAATACATGGACAGTGCTTGCTTTTCCCCACCTTGTATAATCAGCACCTAATACAACACCTGGGGCATAGTAGACGTTCTATAAGTATTTAATGATGGATGAACAAATTAATGAATATGTGGTTAACTAGATACCTGTATAAATTGTGTTTGTAAAGCACAATAGTGATTTAATTAATATCCACCCATAAATCTATCATTTATGCCCTTCTTTTTGTTATATATCTTAGAATTACATTTAATTTTGTCAACAAGGGTACAGGATTTAAAGAGTAAATTTTGATGAAAAATATTAAAGGCATTTGTAAATGAGGAGGCACTATGCTACAGGGAGGGAGACAGAAATGAGAGCTATTGCTATATTCTTGACTCAAGTCACACTCAATATTATTTATTATGTATTACACACACATGCATTCACACTAGCATGGTATTATCTACATTTATTTTAATTTCCATTCCTTCTCCAATTCCTTTAAAGTCATATCTAACCTTTAGACTTATTAAATTGCATTGTTTTAAACCACTTCTCCAATCTGTCAAGGTCATATTATGGTCATGTTGAATTTTGATCTTGACATTCAAAGTGTTAATCAGTCTTGTTCAACTAAAGAGAAGTATAAATTACTAAGTTCACAGACTTCTGTCACTCTAGTCTTGATGAAAAATATTAAATAGTCTCTGGCCCAGGATTGACCTCTCCATATAAAACGTCTGTCCACTCTGGTTGACAAAGAACTGTTAATGAGTTTGATTGTTCTGCCTACTTTGTTTCCAATAAACAGGTATCTGGTGCTGATCTATTTTTATAAGCTTGTGAATGAATTCAAGTCTTAATATTTTTATAATATTATCATTTAACATCTGGCTTCAAGTGTTGGATGAAAAATAGTTGTTGACATCAATGAATACTACTATTTGCCCAAACAGGTTAATAATAGTAAGAACAATTAAAATAGACTTTGAATCTATCATCGTGAGTATTTTGTTTCCTGTGTTGTTCCCATTGTGCCACTTCCTCACTTTCTGAATGTGACAGGTTCATGCATGACGTCCTTCACTAGATGCTATGCCATTAAGAGGCCATTCTGATTACAACAGGTGATCATCTATGGTGGATAAAAAGATAAATATGCTGTGATGCGTTCTCAATCACAAATTTGTGTCTTGGACAATAAAATCCTTTTATTTGTTGCTTGATCATGGGGACTTCTTCCTCTGAACAAGCAAGAGTTGATTTGGCTGATTTGGCCTCTTTATGCAGTCATCTGTCCACAGGTGTAACTCTCTCCAATAGACCAATGAATTTTCATTCACCTTTGATCTTCCTGGCTTAGCACACATAGTAATTGCTCAACCAATATTTGTCTGATAAGTTAAACACTGATGCACCATGAAATAGGAAAATCTGCAGTTGTGAGGGATCAAGATGAAGGTAGGATTAAAGAACCCCTCAGAATACTAAAAACAACATATTAGAATGAAATGCATGTGTAATCAAAGTGGTTGACTAGTTAACAACTAGTATGTATTTAATTTTCACATTCTATATTATAAGCATCCTCGAGGGCACTTTGAAATGGACAGACACAAATTTTTAAAAAATTTTTTTTGCTAATAAGGTAACAATTGTTTAGTCATTAAGTCATGTAAGATGCTTGATCCCATGGGATTTCCCAGGCAATGCAAGAATACTAGAGTGGCTTGCCATTTCTTTCCCCAGGGGATCTTCCCCACTAAGGGATTGAACTCACTGTTTCCTACATCTCTTGAATTAGCAAGAAGATTGTTTACCACTGAGTCACCTGGAAAGTGATCTCTATTCTCATGGCCTCTATTGCTTCCTATGAATATTTCTCCAATATCTTAACACAGTCACATTCAAGAAGCCAAGACGTTCCAAAGGAAAATGACAAAAAGAAAATTTTCCCATTTTCTAGTGTTTGGAAAAACATGAATGAATACTACTATTTGCCCAAACAGGTTAATAATAGTAAGAACAATTAAAATAGACTTTGAATCTATCATCGTGAGTATTTTGTTTCCTGTGTTGTTCCCATTGTGCCACTTCCTCACTTTCTGAATGTGACAGGTTCATGCATGACGTCCTTCACTAGATGCTATGCCATTAAGAGGCCATTCTGATTACAACAGGTGATCATCTATGGTGGATAAAAAGATAAATATGCTGTGATGCGTTCTCAATCACAAATTTGTGTCTTGGACAATAAAATCCTTTTATTTGTTGCTTGATCATGGGGACTTCTTCCTCTGAACAAGCAAGAGTTGATTTGGCTGATTTGGCCTCTTTATGCAGTCATCTGTCCACAGGTGTAACTCTCTCCAATAGACCAATGAATTTTCATTCACCTTTGATCTTCCTGGCTTAGCACACATAGTAATTGCTCAACCAATATTTGTCTGATAAGTTAAACACTGATGCACCATGAAATAGGAAAATCTGCAGTTGTGAGGGATCAAGATGAAGGTAGGATTAAAGAACCCCTCAGAATACTAAAAACAACATATTAGAATGAAATGCATGTGTAATCAAAGTGGTTGACTAGTTAACAACTAGTATGTATTTAATTTTCACATTCTATATTATAAGCATCCTCGAGGGCACTTTGAAATGGACAGACACAAATTTTTAAAAAATTTTTTTTGCTAATAAGGTAACAATTGTTTAGTCATTAAGTCATGTAAGATGCTTGATCCCATGGGATTTCCCAGGCAATGCAAGAATACTAGAGTGGCTTGCCATTTCTTTCCCCAGGGGATCTTCCCCACTAAGGGATTGAACTCACTGTTTCCTACATCTCTTGAATTAGCAAGAAGATTGTTTACCACTGAGTCACCTGGAAAGTGATCTCTATTCTCATGGCCTCTATTGCTTCCTATGAATATTTCTCCAATATCTTAACACAGTCACATTCAAGAAGCCAAGACGTTCCAAAGGAAAATGACAAAAAGAAAATTTTCCCATTTTCTAGTGTTTGGAAAAACATGAAAATACTTAAAGCTTTTTAACCATATTTAGATTTCATTAGATTTTACCTAGCTTAGAATCAATATAGTATGATGCATACATATGTATATAAAACCATCATTCATTTTGAACTGGAAATAAGGTATATTCCCATGGCTGATTTGCAAATCCTCAATAATAAGAGCTAAATTTATGTTCTCCTAAGTCTTTTGTAGCTCTATTTTAACACATTCTCTGTAAATTATTTCACTTCTACCACTCTAGATGCTTTCTAAAAAAATAAGATGACGTTTAAATTTTCATTTCAAAATGAAAATATTACAATAAACATAGTGCAATAATGAATATTACAACTTGTCATGTAAGTTTGTTTGTAACTGAGCAAAATACGTCCATGTATTTTTGCATTTTATTTGCTCTTTGTAATGATTAACTCCTTCTCTTTCGCTATGGAATTTGATTTCTCATTTTCAAATTTGCCTTTAAATTCATTTCTACCTTTATTTTATTCCTGTTCTGGAAGCTAAATTTTCACAGGAAGATTTGTTTGCACATATACTGAATATCTTCATACTATGAATAATTCTAATGTGATTGCTTTTTATTCAGAAATTTTCCATTGTCTATAAGAAGGCTAAACACAAATGAAATTTTTAGTGAAAAGTTATAAAATATACTTTGGAGGAAGTTCAAAAAAGATTACTTCAATGACTCAATCAAATATATTTCAAGCACATTGATAAGAATTTTTAAACTAATTGTGCGTGTGATAATCATCAATTAAAGACATAATATGAAGGGCTGCTATTTTAAAGCATAATTAAGCCAAGGTAAAGATGGGCATAGCTAGCATGTTCTGTAAAGATAATTGGCTCATTAACTAAACTCTAACAGCCCATTCTCATTTCCAGATATTAATTGAAGACTGGATGGAAATCGTAAGGCAAGCTCATTGCCCAATGTATGTAAGCATGAGGCAATTATTTCCACACAGAATTTTCTTATACTTGTTTGTCTCCAATATCTTAACACAGTCACATTCAAGAAGCCAAGACGTTCCAAAGGAAAATGACAAAAGAAAATTTTCCCATTTTCTAGTGTTTGGAAAAACATGAAAATACTTAAAGCTTTTAACCATATTTAGATTTCATTAGATTTTACCTAGCTTAGAATCAATATAGTATGATGCATACATATGTATATAAAACCATCATTCATTTTGAACTGGAAATAAGGTATATTCCCATGGCTGATTTGCAAATCCTCAATAATAAGAGCTAAATTTATGTTCTCCTAAGTCTTTTGTAGCTCTATTTTAACACATTCTCTGTAAATTATTTCACTTCTACCACTCTAGATGCTTTCTAAAAAAATAAGATGACGTTTAAATTTTCATTTCAAAATGAAAATATTACAATAAACATAGTGCAATAATGAATATTACAACTTGTCATGTAAGTTTGTTTGTAACTGAGCAAAATACGTCCATGTATTTTTGCATTTTATTTGCTCTTTGTAATGATTAACTCCTTCTCTTTCGCTATGGAATTTGATTTCTCATTTTCAAATTTGCCTTTAAATTCATTTCTACCTTTATTTTATTCCTGTTCTGGAAGCTAAATTTTCACAGGAAGATTTGTTTGCACATATACTGAATATCTTCATACTATGAATAATTCTAATGTGATTGCTTTTTATTCAGAAATTTTCCATTGTCTATAAGAAGGCTAAACACAAATGAAATTTTTAGTGAAAAGTTATAAAATATACTTTGGAGGAAGTTCAAAAAAGATTACTTCAATGACTCAATCAAATATATTTCAAGCACATTGATAAGAATTTTTAAACTAATTGTGCGTGTGATAATCATCAATTAAAGACATAATATGAAGGGCTGCTATTTTAAAGCATAATTAAGCCAAGGTAAAGATGGGCATAGCTAGCATGTTCTGTAAAGATAATTGGCTCATTAACTAAACTCTAACAGCCCATTCTCATTTCCAGATATTAATTGAAGACTGGATGGAAATCGTAAGGCAAGCTCATTGCCCAATGTATGTAAGCATGAGGCAATTATTTCCACACAGATGCTTATATTGTTTGAAATCTTACTAATACTGTGGCGGAGCACACTGAATCATGTTGTGAAAGAAGCACCCATTTGACTGTTGTGCTTGTATTCACACAGACACACATGTACACACCTGTTTTGTCTCCTCTCCTTTCTCAGTCCTATTTTCCCTTTTCTTGGATAACTAGTAGCATAAATTCAACATGAAGACTTTAAATCCAAGTGTTAGTTTTTTGCTATATGAAAATGAATCCATGAAATGTACATGACTGCTTTGAGTCCAAAAAATTTGTATACATGCTGTCATGCCATGCATGGAATCCTGAAAAACATTTATGTATACATGTTATCATGGCATATATGTAATCCTGAAAACCATTTATCACATATAATATTAATCTTTTGAGGGACACATGGCACTGCATCTTAAAAAATACTTATATATATATATTTCTGTAAGCAATGCAAACCGGAATTTTGTAATCATATGTATTGTGATTATTGGCTTAGTGGTAAAGAATCTACCTGCCAATGCAGGAGATGCAGGTTTGATTTCTGAGTCGAGAAGATCCCCTAGAATAGGAAACGGCAACCCACTCCACTATTTTTGCTTGAAAAATCCCATGGACAGAAGAGTCTGGTGGGCTACAGTCCATGGGGTCACAAAAGAGTCCAATATGTACAGTGACTAAACAAGAGCAAGTTTTCCCCTTTATTTTTTCCATGTTTTATCCTTTCTTGCACTAACCTTGTTTAACCACACCTATCCTCTTTTGATGGACTACCTTTTTGTGACTAACATGTGAAATATCCATTTTTAGTGGTTTTCTAAAAATTTCCAAATACATTCCTGACTTTAAAAACTCTAAAACTAATTGCCTCATTTTCTTGCTAAGCAGTTGGTGGACTCACCAGATTTAAAATCTGGTCTCTAATATTTCAGTATTTCATCTAGTGTTTTAGGTTTACTTTGTACTTATGCTCTATTTAGTATTATTTTTACACTCAACCGTTATTCAATTAATTCCAACGGTATAAATTTCTTGATTCATCACTGTATGTAAGCATGAGGCAATTATTTCCACACAGATGCGAAATCTTACTAATACTGTGGCGGAGCACACTGAATCATGTTGTGAAAGAAGCACCCATTTGACTGTTGTGCTTGTATTCACACAGACACACATGTACACACCTGTTTTGTCTCCTCTCCTTTCTCAGTCCTATTTTCCCTTTTCTTGGATAACTAGTAGCATAAATTCAACATGAAGACTTTAAATCCAAGTGTTAGTTTTTTGCTATATGAAAATGAATCCATGAAATGTACATGACTGCTTTGAGTCCAAAAAATTTGTATACATGCTGTCATGCCATGCATGGAATCCTGAAAAACATTTATGTATACATGTTATCATGGCATATATGTAATCCTGAAAACCATTTATCACATATAATATTAATCTTTTGAGGGACACATGGCACTGCATCTTAAAAAATACTTATATATATATATTTCTGTAAGCAATGCAAACCGGAATTTTGTAATCATATGTATTGTGATTATTGGCTTAGTGGTAAAGAATCTACCTGCCAATGCAGGAGATGCAGGTTTGATTTCTGAGTCGAGAAGATCCCCTAGAATAGGAAACGGCAACCCACTCCACTATTTTTGCTTGAAAAATCCCATGGACAGAAGAGTCTGGTGGGCTACAGTCCATGGGGTCACAAAAGAGTCCAATATGTACAGTGACTAAACAAGAGCAAGTTTTCCCCTTTATTTTTTCCATGTTTTATCCTTTCTTGCACTAACCTTGTTTAACCACACCTATCCTCTTTTGATGGACTACCTTTTTGTGACTAACATGTGAAATATCCATTTTTAGTGGTTTTCTAAAAATTTCCAAATACATTCCTGACTTTAAAAACTCTAAAACTAATTGCCTCATTTTCTTGCTAAGCAGTTGGTGGACTCACCAGATTTAAAATCTGGTCTCTAATATTTCAGTATTTCATCTAGTGTTTTAGGTTTACTTTGTACTTATGCTCTATTTAGTATTATTTTTACACTCAACCGTTATTCAATTAATTCCAACGGTATAAATTTCTTGATTCATCACTGTTCAGTGTAGTCTACCTTTTCTTCTTCTTTTTCAAACTTTAAACTTTTTATTTTGTATCGGGGTATAGTCGATTAACAACTTGTGTTAGTTTCAGGACCCCCTCCCATCTAGACTGGCACATAACACCAAACAGAGTTTCATGAGCTACAGAGTAGACCCTTGTTGGTTATCCCTTTTGAATATAACAGGGTATACATGACCTTTCCAAACTCCCTAAATATCCCTTTCCCCTCACCACCGTAAGTTCATTTTCTCTCCTTTTTTTTTTTTTTTACGTTCTCCTGTATCGTATCTTTTTAGATTCCATATAGGAGGGAAGTCAGCACTGTTTACAATAGCCAAGACGCGAAAGCAGTCCTACCTCTTTTTAATGCCTTTTTTTGGGTATGTTTGCTTTTACTGAAGAACATTCTTTGTACAGTGGTCTTCAATTTTGGATAAAGCACGTGAGAATTCTGTGCAAAGTTGTTAAAGCTCCCATTATTCAAACACCATTTAGATTATTTAGGTAAATAAAATCCTGAGGTATTAGAATCAAGCATCAGAATATATATATTTTAAATACTGCTCAGACAATTCCAATAACTGGTTCTACTGTTTCAGTCTGTTTTGCTGTTACAGCGTTTGTGTGTGTGATAATTCCTTTTTGTTTCTTTAGGAATGAACATGTCTTTATTTCTTGTTCACAAGTAGCTGTTTTTTTAAACAAGGTGTAGAATTTTAACTTGGGTAGCTATATGTCCTCAGAACTTTGAAGATATTATCCTATTGTCTTCCATCATCTATTTGTTTTTCTGAAAAGACTGCAGATATATAAAGCCAGCCCTAAAAAATGCAAGGTATTTGTATCTTTTTCTTAAATCCTGGGATTGGGAATTTCCCCTGTTTTTGTAAACTTATTCACTTATTCTTTGTTCATTTGATTTTATGTGTTGCTCTATGTAAAACCAACATAAAAAGAAAACACATGTATGATGATGTTTTCAGACTGGAAAGAGGGATTTTCAGTGTCAGTTCAGTTTATTCTATTGATGGAAGGCATCATGCTTGCTTCTTTTACTTTTACAAATTACTTGAGTGTTATGAATCTTGCATTTAATATATGGTACTGTTCATTGTTCTTGAAATGTCTATGCTCAATAAGCACATTGTTTGATTGATTACTAATATTGTTTTTTCGACGTATGACTTCATGCAGAGTTCCATCCTGTCCCATACACATAGAATAATCTTATATTTTGTATCAAGCTAGCATTATTTTTCTTCTCTTATTTACTTCTATATTTTACTTTTGGAAAGACTGTACTGAAACACTCTTATACCTTAATGAATCCCACTGTCTGGACTTAAAATAATCGATGTCTGTATCACAGGGGCATTTGTCTTTACAGATACTGATTTCTATTCTCTGCACGTGTTTACATGTTGTATGCTTAATATAACATGCAGGGAATTAATTTATTGAGTGTTATATATAATAAAGAACCCAGGAAATTGATGTCATTTAGAGCTTTTTTCCATTATTTCTATGAGCAACAATAACAACAATAATAGTAATAGAAAAGACAATTTTTACCTATAGCAGTCTCAGTTTTTTTCTTAACTGCAGTAGAAGGGCCTTCACACTCTATTTGTCAGCTTGGCTTTCAGGTTTTCATTTTGTTGGCTAGAAGACAGATAAAGGGGATTACGGACAGAACTGAGTCTGGTTTCTGCTAATCTCCAACTTGAATTCTTTCAAGGGTTGCAAAATATGATTCAAGTCTTTCACAGGTCTTTATAACCTGAGCCAGACTTTGTCATCTGTCTGGTATATGTGCCATCGTGGGTGGATTTGGACCTGACATTTTATATCTCTCATCTCAACTGTATAAATATTTGTTTAGAGTGACTATCAACGTAGCACACAGGCATTCTCCTCTGATGTATAGATGATAGAGTAGTTCTTAACTGAGGCCCTATGGATTGGGCAAGCATGAACTAACAGAGGGCAATGAGACAAATATGATGTGAACTCAGAAGTATATTTTCCTTTAGGTAAAGCATAGAACAGTTGCTTATCTATCAAAAACAAATGATTTCTCATAATTTGGGTTGCATTAAAATATCTCACATATATAGCCATTTATTAGAATTTAAATAGTGAATTGGTTTTGTCAAATATATATATATATATATATATATATATATATATATGGAGAGAGAGTGTGTCCTCCTCTTTTAGACTGGAATTAAATTAATCAAGATTTTATTCTTTTCTATTTTCTTCCTAGCTATTGTTCCCTAAGAAAACTGTCTTAAAAGGTCAAGGGAAACATTTTAGGCAGTATTATGTAAATATCATCACCCTTATTAGATGAATTAATCTTCTTAAGGTTATAGATCATTTCATGAAATTAGATTAACTTGATGGCATGGGCACTGTCATTTCCAAGTTTTCTGTTATTAATAATATGCTCGGTATGTGACATAGAATCTGTAATTTTAATAAGAAAATGGATCTCCTCTTCTAGCAAATCTTGAAATGATAAAGATTAAAATCATGAATATGTAAAGGCCACAGAAGTTTGGAAAACTTTAAAACAGTCTATTTTTACCTTGTTTTCCTCACACAAGGAAGTTTTAAAGACTGACATTTTAGTGCAATTTGGAAGTTCTAAAAATTAACCAATTTTCTCTTATAATTAAAAAGTAATATAAAGTTTTAAGAACTGCAGTACTAATCACATGAATTTCATTTAGTTAAGAATTTTTTGAACACTGAACTTTTGACATTGTACATATATCAGACTGCAGAGATGAATAACGTCACACCCAGGGCACCAAATAAGGAAAGAAAAAAGCCACCAATATTAATCTGTACTGGGAAAATTAAGGATAATCCTATGAGAAATTCTTTTATAATGTGGTTTCTTAAGTTAAAATATTTTGCTTTTGAGATTGAAATGCCTTGGTTTAATTCTAATGATGCTGATGATAGATACTGGTTGCTTTTTGCACAGGTTTTATGGAAGCAAAATAAAAAGTTGGTAATGTGATATAAATTTGGCCCCTCAAAGTGATTTTTATTGTTATTGCTATGGTGTTCCTGATAGAAATTTCTGTTAGAAAAAAATATAGAGATCAATACCTAATCAAAAACAAGGATGGGTTAATGGATCATTAGAGAATATACATATAACCAGTAAATTAAAAATATGCCCACATGCTAAGGAAGCACAGTGGTGGATGGTTTGCTTTTTGTAAGACTTTAACAGTGTGGAGTTATCTCGGTGTCTCAGGTATAGGAAGATATGGTAACAACCAGTGATGGATCTGTTGTAAAATTTGGAAGTGTTTCTTGGGTGTTAAATTTCACTTACGACTTGTGTTTCCAAACATGATAGAGTAATAGGAACTGAGATTACTCTCCCTGCTTAAACAGCTAAAAATGAACAAAATATATTAAACAATAATTTTTAGACATTAACAATAAGCAGCATGTGATATTGGCTGTGTAAAGGTGTAATTATACTGAAAATTCATAAAAATCAGTGGCATAGTGTTTTGTGTAATACAGCTAAATGTTGGTGTTTAAACAAGAACTTGGTTATCTGTAAAAAATAAAGCTGGATTCTTTATTTCCTAATTATTAACAAAACAAATTTTATTGGGATGACATATTTAAATACATTAATGCTTTACAATTACTAAAAGAAAATATTTTGATTTCATTAATAGAAATTAATTTAAAATTTTTATTTTTATGTGTTACATATATTGCTTTAAGATTATACAAGTATTATTTGATATAATATAATACATGCAGAATCCACCTGAGTATTAAAAACACAAAGAATATTCAATTGATATAACCTTAGTAGTGGGATCAAATTAACCCTAGATTAAATTAGTTCAGTTGCACCCTAATAAAAATTACAAGGGAGTCTCAGAATGATCAAACTATTTGTTAGCTATCTTTTGGAGCAAATTTACAAACATTAAAAAAAAAAAACCAAAATGTTCAACAACTATTAAAGTGAAATTCACAAAATCTGCAAAATCTGCCATCAACCTATAATTACTATGGATGGAAAGAAGTGAAATATAACCCATAACAAAGAGAAACATTAATTAATGAAAATAGACTGAAAAATGGTCCAGATGGTATAATTGGTAAACAGTGACAGTTACTATAACTAATTTCCATGGGTCCAAATAGATAAAGGAAAGCATCAATATCTTAAAGAGAAACATAGAGGCTACAAAAATAACCTGAATTAAGTTCCTTAAGATGAAAAATATAGTTTCTGAGGTGAAAAATAAATTGAAAGGGATTAAAACAGATGAGGGCACAGAAGCAAAAATTAGCCTCTTGGAAAAGCAAACTTTGTTATTATATTCTTACCCATTGGGCAACAAAAGAACAAATGATAGGTTGCATCTTTTTTTTTTAAAAGGAAGAATATAAAATTATGGTAACAACCAGTGATGGATCTGTTGTAAAATTTGGAAGTGTTTCTTGGGTGTTAAATTTCACTTACGACTTGTGTTTCCAAACATGATAGAGTAATAGGAACTGAGATTACTCTCCCTGCTTAAACAGCTAAAAATGAACAAAATATATTAAACAATAATTTTTAGACATTAACAATAAGCAGCATGTGATATTGGCTGTGTAAAGGTGTAATTATACTGAAAATTCATAAAAATCAGTGGCATAGTGTTTTGTGTAATACAGCTAAATGTTGGTGTTTAAACAAGAACTTGGTTATCTGTAAAAAATAAAGCTGGATTCTTTATTTCCTAATTATTAACAAAACAAATTTTATTGGGATGACATATTTAAATACATTAATGCTTTACAATTACTAAAAGAAAATATTTTGATTTCATTAATAGAAATTAATTTAAAATTTTTATTTTTATGTGTTACATATATTGCTTTAAGATTATACAAGTATTATTTGATATAATATAATACATGCAGAATCCACCTGAGTATTAAAAACACAAAGAATATTCAATTGATATAACCTTAGTAGTGGGATCAAATTAACCCTAGATTAAATTAGTTCAGTTGCACCCTAATAAAAATTACAAGGGAGTCTCAGAATGATCAAACTATTTGTTAGCTATCTTTTGGAGCAAATTTACAAACATTAAAAAAAAAAAACCAAAATGTTCAACAACTATTAAAGTGAAATTCACAAAATCTGCAAAATCTGCCATCAACCTATAATTACTATGGATGGAAAGAAGTGAAATATAACCCATAACAAAGAGAAACATTAATTAATGAAAATAGACTGAAAAATGGTCCAGATGGTATAATTGGTAAACAGTGACAGTTACTATAACTAATTTCCATGGGTCCAAATAGATAAAGGAAAGCATCAATATCTTAAAGAGAAACATAGAGGCTACAAAAATAACCTGAATTAAGTTCCTTAAGATGAAAAATATAGTTTCTGAGGTGAAAAATAAATTGAAAGGGATTAAAACAGATGAGGGCACACAGAAGCAAAAATTAGCCTCTTGGAAAAGCAAACTTTTGTTATTATATTCTTACCCATTGGGCAACACAAATATGAAGTCTGAAATGAAAGATACCAGGTTAGTCATCTTTTGTCATTTCAAATTTACTTCACCCTTCTTAGTTTTTGTTTGCAAGAATAATGTATAAAATTATGAAAATTGTCTCCAGTGGTATTAAAATTTAGCATCTATCCATTTTATATATTGTTTTTGTGTGTATGTGTTAGTCACTCTGTCATGCCTAACTCTTTGTGACCCCATGGGCTGTAGCCCATCAGGCTCCTCTTTCCATGGAAGGTATAAGATAAATACCAAAAGTCTGAATATTCTGTGTATACATATGCATATATATATATATATATATATATATATGTATATATACACACATATATATATCAGTAGCAGAATGAAAAGAAAATATGGAAGCAAAATATGGAAAATATGGAGGAATACAGTAAAGTAAAATCATATTATTTTGGTTCTTTTTGATCTACACAATAGAAAATGTAATATTATAACAATTAGCATATTTTCTGAGAATGAATCAATTTAAATTACTTTAAAGAATGATGAATCCGAATACATTATTAGTCTTCATTTTTTTTTCTTACTGACAAAGTCCCCTGTAAAATTTTTAAATGCTGAATGGTGTCAAGATTTTTAGTTGCTATATAAGCAATTATTAACAAGTCTTTCTTTGGATCTACAGTAGTCATGTATGGCTGTGAGAGTTGAACAAAAGAAAGCTGAGTGCCAAAATTGATGCTTTTAAACTGTGGTGTTGGAGAAGACTCTTGAGAGTTCCTTAGACTGCTGTTGGTTTTTGGTTGGAAGAAGTAAATTGGCACCATGAAAAAAGTTTAAAACTAAAAGGTGAATAATTGGTAAACAGTGACAGTTACTATAACTAATTTCCATGGGTCCAAATAGATAAAGGAAAGCATCAATATCTTAAAGAGAAACATAGAGGCTACAAAAATAACCTGAATTAAGTTCCTTAAGATGAAAAATATAGTTTCTGAGGTGAAAAATAAATTGAAAGGGATTAAAACAGATGAGGGCACGCAGAAGCAAAAATTAGCCTCTTGGAAAAGCAAACTTTTGTTATTATATTCTTACCCATTGGGCAACACAAATATGAAGTCTGAAATGAAAGATACCAGGTTAGTCATCTTTTGTCATTTCAAATTTACTTCACCCTTCTTAGTTTTTGTTTGCAAGAATAATGTATAAAATTATGAAAATTGTCTCCAGTGGTATTAAAATTTAGCATCTATCCATTTTATATATTGTTTTTGTGTGTATGTGTTAGTCACTCTGTCATGCCTAACTCTTTGTGACCCCATGGGCTGTAGCCCATCAGGCTCCTCTTTCCATGGAAGGTATAAGATAAATACCAAAAGTCTGAATATTCTGTGTATACATATGCATATATATATATATATATATATATATATATGTATATATACACACACATATATATATCAGTAGCAGAATGAAAAGAAAATATGGAAGCAAAATATGGAAAATATGGAGGAATACAGTAAAGTAAAATCATATTATTTTGGTTCTTTTTGATCTACACAATAGAAAATGTAACATTATAACAATTAGCATATTTTCTGAGAATGAATCAATTTAAATTACTTTAAAGAATGATGAATCCGAATACATTATTAGTCTTCATTTTTTTTTCTTACTGACAAAGTCCCCTGTAAAATTTTTTAAATGCTGAATGGTGTCAAGATTTTTAGTTGCTATATAAGCAATTATTAACAAGTCTTTCTTTGGATCTACAGTAGTCATGTATGGCTGTGAGAGTTGAACAAAAAAGAAAGCTGAGTGCCAAAAATTGATGCTTTTAAACTGTGGTGTTGGAGAAGACTCTTGAGAGTTCCTTAGACTGCAAGGAGATCAAACCAGTCCATCTTAAAGGAAATTAACCTTTAATATTCATTGGAAGCATCAATGTTGAAGTGAAAGCTCCAATACGTTGGGCCACCTGATGCAAAGGGACAACTCATTGGAAAAAGACTCTGATGATGAGAAAATTAGAAGGCAGAAGGAGAAGGGGATGAAAGGGGATGAGATGGTTGGATGGCATCACTGAGTCAATGGACATGAATTTGAGCAAGCTCTGGGAGATGGTGATGGACAGGGAAGCTGGGCGTGCTGTAATCCATGTGGTCGCAAAGAGTTGGACACTACTGAGACTGAACTGAACTGAACGTCTTTGGATCTTAGTACAGAAAATAACATCATTTTTTGCCGAATGAACTTGCATTGCATAGCTGAATTTCAGAGTAGCTCAAAACATAGGGTGTAACACTCTGGGAGATGTTCCAGAGCCTGTATCTTATATATGGTATACATATATCATGTATCTTTATCTTCATCTAAATATACTACTATATTTCCTAAAATACCATATTATTTAAAAAATTATTATTTAGGGTTTTAGAAATAAATGCTGTAGAGATAATTTGCAATTAATTTCTTAATAATTTAAAAATATCATTGAAATATAAAATTTTGGTGTTATTGATATTCTTCCCCAGTGCAAGAAAATGGCATTTCCACTTTCATTTTCTATATTTTTGCAGATAAAATATGAAGGTGAACTCCAGCTGGTATAGTTGTCTAAATGGGCTGTTGAAATGAGACGTCTTTAGGTTTTTTAAAAGACGATTCAGGCAGAGAATTGTACTGGTTTTCATTAAACTCTTGAAAAGGGTGTAAATTGTGCATGTTCTATCTAACATTGTGATCACCTGACAACCAACATCAAATTAAGCTTGTAAAAATTAAGACTAGCCGAATGATGAATCCGAATACATTATTAGTCTTCATTTTTTCTGACTGACAAAGTCCCCTGTAAAATTTTTTAAATGCTGAATGGTGTCAAGATTTTTAGTTGCTATATAAGCAATTATTAACAAGTCTTTCTTTGGATCTACAGTAGTCATGTATGGCTGTGAGAGTTGAACAAAAAAGAAAGCTGAGTGCCAAAAATTGATGCTTTTAAACTGTGGTGTTGGAGAAGACTCTTGAGAGTTCCTTAGACTGCAAGGAGATCAAACCAGTCCATCTTAAAGGAAATTAACCTTTAATATTCATTGGAAGCATCAATGTTGAAGTGAAAGCTCCAATACGTTGGGCCACCTGATGCAAAGGGACAACTCATTGGAAAAAGACTCTGATGATGAGAAAATTAGAAGGCAGAAGGAGAAGGGGATGAAAGGGGATGAGATGGTTGGATGGCATCACTGAGTCAATGGACATGAATTTGAGCAAGCTCTGGGAGATGGTGATGGACAGGGAAGCTGGGCGTGCTGTAATCCATGTGGTCGCAAAGAGTTGGACACTACTGAGACTGAACTGAACTGAACGTCTTTGGATCTTAGTACAGAAAATAACATCATTTTTTGCCGAATGAACTTGCATTGCATAGCTGAATTTCAGAGTAGCTCAAAACATAGGGTGTAACACTCTGGGAGATGTTCCAGAGCCTGTATCTTATATATGGTATACATATATCATGTATCTTTATCTTCATCTAAATATACTACTATATTTCCTAAAATACCATATTATTTAAAAAATTATTATTTAGGGTTTTAGAAATAAATGCTGTAGAGATAATTTGCAATTAATTTCTTAATAATTTAAAAATATCATTGAAATATAAAATTTTGGTGTTATTGATATTCTTCCCTAGTGCAAGAAAATGGCATTTCCACTTTCATTTTCTATATTTTTGCAGATAAAATATGAAGGTGAACTCCAGCTGGTATAGTTGTCTAAATGGGCTGTTGAAATGAGACGTCTTTAGGTTTTTTAAAAGACGATTCAGGCAGAGAATTGTACTGGTTTTCATTAAACTCTTGAAAAGGGTGTAAATTGTGCATGTTCTATCTAACATTGTGATCACCTGACAACCAACATCAAATTAAGCTTGTAAAAATTAAGACAGCTAGACACACTGGACAGGTATGCAACAATCCAGATATTGTTCACCCTTTGATTTCATTGTCACCACTGCCTTACTACAAAGAAATTGTGTCTTAAAAACCGTGATGAGATCCAGATACGTCAACTGAGGTGAATGTTCTCAGCTGTAATGTTAACTGAGCACAAAATTTCCTCTTCCTATATAAGTCTTTTTTCCCCTCACTCATATAAGGCTGCCACTTGGTAAAGTTTTACGATAGGAAAGTAATCTATTATAATAGCCCACTTATTTGAACAACAGTTTCTAATACAGGCCAAAAAGAATATCAAAACCATCACTTTCCAGCTGCTCTGCTTTTTCATCTCTTCCAAAGTTTTTATCACACTGATGATCTCTTCAGGTCATTCAGGATTCTGCTAAAAACCCAGCTTCCAACAAAACACTCTATTCTCACTTACGCATGTGCTCAGTCATGTCCAACTCTTTGCGATCCCATGGACTATTGCCCACCAGGTTCCTCTGTCCATGGAATTTTCCAGGCAAGAATACTGGGTTGCCATTTCCTACTCCAAGGATCTTCCCAACCCAGGGACAGAACCTGCATCTCTTGCATCTCTTACATTGGCAAATGATTATTTACCACTGCCTCAACTGGGAGGCTCTCTGTTACCACTTACCACATCAAAATTTGAATATTCTCACTCCTTTGCTCTTTATCAAATCGCCAAGAGGTGTGTGCTTTTCCATTTTGATGATGCTTATTTTTTCTTGAAGTTATCTTGATTTTCTTTGTATATTTCTTGTCTTTCTTACCTCAAAACAAGAATATATACACTGTAAAAATAAGCATTTCATCTGTCTCTATGGTCTAGAACATTGCCACACAGAAAAATTACAGACTAAATTATTTGTTCTTGAATAAATTTATGTACTATTGAAACAGAAACAACAATAATAGGTTTGTAATAATCTCTTTCTCATATATATGTTATCCAACTGGAAATATGTAGAAAGTTAATGAAATAACTACTTAAATATAGAAAAACATTTTTCAATTGGCTTTCTAATTGAAAATACTTAGCAGTAGTTGAACATGACCAAGTGACTGAACTGAACTGAAGGGAGAAAAGTTCTATGAGTACATGAAAATTTTTGCTGTTGCATTTTCCTAGATTCATAAGTCTCAAATTCTGTTTTATCTTTCCTAGTAGGATGTTCAATTTTTCTCAAAATAATTCTCAAAAAATATGGAAATTAAAAATATATACTATTAGGGTGGTCTTTCTATTTAGGAAATAGAAAGTCAAAAATGCTTTCCCAGAAGAACAATGAGAAAAAGTCAAATAAAATACAAAACAGCAATGCTTCTTGAACCCTCCAGATAATTGAAACTTCAAAGCAAGGCATATATATCGGGGAGGGACAAGCACCTGCTAAAAGAGACACAGGGCTCCTTTACTTTTGAGACAGCCTTGGGTGCAGAGGATCATGGCAGTTGCAACTGAAGGGAGTTAGACAAAAGCAAAAACTGTTGAAGACTGAATGTGGATTAAGTTCAGTCTGAAATAACAGGAGAAATAGGAGAGAGAGAGAACATACATTTAAGTTACTGATATTGAGAATAAAAAGAAAACACATAGGTATTATGAACATCAGTACATAAGAGGCTATTATAAATAATATTTGAGGCATTAATTTGGATATTTTGAATGAAATGGAAAAAAAAATGTCAAAAAAGGGGCACATGAGAAGAAGACAGACTCAAGAAGAAATAGATCAAATAAGCAGATTCTTACTAAAGTCATTGAACTCATTAGTAAAACTTTTCCCACTGTGAACAGCTCAAGTCCAGGTGACTTTACTTGTGAAATATTCTAAATATTTGCAAATATCCTACAAACAGTATCAAAGAATAGAAAAGTTAAGAACATGTTCAAAACCTTTATATGAAGCCAGAAAATTATTGATTCTGAAGCTAGACAAAAAATAAATGAAAATTACAAATCCATCAATAATATAAAATCTCAAAAGAATTGCACCTAGGTAAGGTAGAAATAGCCTTTGAAAACAGAATTTGGAGAAGGTTTCTCAATATGGGAAAAAGAAAACTACTTAAATATAGAAACATTTTTCAATTGGCTTTCTAATTGAAAATACTTAGCAGTAGTTGAACATGACCAAGTGACTGAACTGAACTGAAGGGAGAAAAGTTCTATGAGTACATGAAAATTTTTGCTGTTGCATTTTCCTAGATTCATAAGTCTCAAATTCTGTTTTATCTTTCCTAGTAGGATGTTCAATTTTTCTCAAAATAATTCTCAAAAAATATAGAAATTAAAAATATATACTATTAGGGTGGTCTTTCTATTTAGGAAATAGAAAGTCAAAAATGCTTTCCCAGAAGAACAATGAGAAAAAGTCAAATAAAATACAAAACAGCAATGCTTCTTGAACCCTCCAGATAATTGAAACTTCAAAGCAAGGCATATATATCGGGGAGGGACAAGCACCTGCTAAAAGAGACACAGGGCTCCTTTACTTTTGAGACAGCCTTGGGTGCAGAGGATCATGGCAGTTGCAACTGAAGGGAGTTAGACAAAAGCAAAAACTGTTGAAGACTGAATGTGGATTAAGTTCAGTCTGAAATAACAGGAGAAATAGGAGAGAGAGAGAGAACATACATTTAAGTTACTGATATTGAGAATAAAAAGAAAACACATAGGTATTATGAACATCAGTACATAAGAGGCTATTATAAATAATATTTGAGGCATTAATTTGGATATTTTGAATGAAATGGAAAAAAAAATGTCAAAAAAGGGGCACATGAGAAGAAGACAGACTCAAGAAGAAATAGATCAAATAAGCAGATTCTTACTAAAGTCATTGAACTCATTAGTAAAACTTTTCCCACTGTGAACAGCTCAAGTCCAGGTGACTTTACTTGTGAAATATTCTAAATATTTGCAAATATCCTACAAACAGTATCAAAGAATAGAAAAGTTAAGAACATGTTCAAAACCTTTATATGAAGCCAGAAAATTATTGATTCTGAAGCTAGACAAAAAATAAATGAAAATTACAAATCCATCAATAATATAAAATCTCAAAAGAATTGCACCTAGGTAAGGTAGAAATAGCCTTTGAAAACAGATTTGGAGAAGGACCAGAAATCTATCTCCCCACAGGGACAACAAATACAGAGGTAGGGTTCATGAATGTGACTACTTTGAAACTATGGAAACTTTTCAGGGCTGGCAAATTCCAGGAGAAAGACTTAACCTTGGGTAATAAATTATAGTTAATGTTGGTCAATGTAAATTCTTTGCTCAGTAATGAGTACCTGTCCCCCATTTCTGAGACCCGTGGCAGGCATTTGTGCATGTCCTCCAAAAACATGCATACATTTTGTGGGAGCCAGCAACAAAGCAAAAGACCCAGTTCAAAAAGGGCAGATCGCTTGTCTTAGATGTTTTACCAAAGACAATATTTGAATTTTGAATGCTCAGTAAGAACATGAATAGATGCTGAACATCTCTAATGATTTGGGAATGCAAAACAAATGTACCCCACACCTTATTAGGATGACTACTATCGACAAAGGACTTCCCTGGAAGCTCAGCTGGTAAAGAATCTGCCTGCAATGAGCCTCTCTGGTGGTCCAGTGGGTAAGGACACTGCCTTGCAGTGCAAGGGGCACCGGTTCGATCCCTTGCCTGGGAAGATCCCACGTGCCGCGGAGCGGCTGGACTGATGTGTCCAATTACCGAGCTGGAACTCTGGAGCGCATGCTCCCAGAGCCGGTGCTCTGTGACAACAGACGCCACCGTGATGGGAGGCCCACATGGGCCAAAGAACAAAGATGGATGAAAACTAGACAAATGAAAGACCAATAGAATTGGCCCACCCGCTCCCCCTCTCTCCTCACCCCACCCCCTCCCAAATAAATCAATAAATAAATATTAAAAAAAAAAAAAGACTCTGCCTGCAATGCAGGAGACCCTGGCTCAATCCTTGGCTTGGGACGATCCCCTGGAGAAGGGATAGGCTATCCACTCCAGTATTCTTGGGCTTTCCTTGTGGCTCAGATGGTAAAGAATCCACCTGCAGTGCAGAAGACCTGCTTTTGATCCCTAGGTTAGAAAGATTCCCTCGAGAAGGAAATGGCAATCCACTCCAGTAATCTTGCCTGGAAAATTCCATGGACAGAGGAGCCTGGTGGGCTACAGTCTATGGGACTGCAAAAAAGTGGACATGACTGAGTGACTGAACACAGCACACATCGTGGAATACTATTCAGCCTTAAAAAAGAAGGGAAATTCTGACATGTGTTGCAATATGGGTGAGTCTTGAATCTTGAGAACTTCAGTGAGATAAGCCTATCACAAAAAGGCGTGTTCTGTAGGATTCCACTTACATGAATTACTTAGAGTAATTAAAATCATGACACAGAAAGTGGAATTGTGGTTGCCAAAGGTTAGGATAAGAAAAAATAAAGTCTTATTATTACTGGGTATAGAGTTTCAGTTTTGTTAAATAAAAGTTCCAGAGTTACTTTTCAGTTGTGATTGCATAGCATAAGTGTGCTTAACACCACTAAGCTATATATTTAAAAATAATCAGGATGATAAGTATATGTGTATTTTACCACAATATTTTTTTAATAAAGTTCAAAACAAATTATAAAAAATGCAAATGGGCAAGAATAGCTATGACATTCTGGAAACAAAGAAGAAAGTTGGAGGCTTCTCCCACCTGATAAAACTTACAAGTTTTATTATATAGCTACATTAATTAATGGAACATGATACCAATGCAAGGAGACATAGAGACCAATTAATGGAAGAGAATATTAGAGTCCAGCAAATGTACCTAAAACTTCCATGAAGATATTTTATTGGAAAAGTGACTTTATGATGGGAAAAGAATGGTTATTTCAATAAATGCTATTGTGTCAATAGCTTTCCATATGGAAAAATCATACTGTTGCAGGGAGGAAACTAATTCTGACTCCGTGTTGCAAACTGTTTCTTTGACTTGCTTTCTGTTGCTTTTGTTTTTAAATCATACTTAAAGGTTTGCTGGAGGACCCTGCCCCTCTGCTTGGTTATAAACTAAAGTGTCTTTGTTCAGAACCCAGTCCACCTTTGAATGACAGGAAGGGAGAAATTAACATATCCCCTGCCTGAGGTTTACCCTTCTACGAGATGTTTGCAAGATCAATGGCCATTTTACTTTGCTCCCTCACCTCTCCTCGTCTCTGATCTCTAAAGAACCTGACATCCAGAGCCCAATAAGGTGGTTATTTCAAGGCTCTAGCCTTCCATCTTCTCTTTAAGTTGCTTTCCGAATAAAGTTTTCCTTGTCTCAGCACCACAGCTCTTGTATTCATTGGCCTGTCCTGTCTGAGAAGAGCGAGCAAAAGAAGGAAATTCTGACATGTGTTGCAATATGGGTGAGTCTTGAATCTTGAGAACTTCAGTGAGATAAGCCTATCACAAAAAGGCGTGTTCTGTAGGATTCCACTTACATGAATTACTTAGAGTAATTAAAATCATGACACAGAAAGTGGAATTGTGGTTGCCAAAGGTTAGGATAAGAAAAAATAAAGTCTTATTATTACTGGGTATAGAGTTTCAGTTTTGTTAAATAAAAGTTCCAGAGTTACTTTTCAGTTGTGATTGCATAGCATAAGTGTGCTTAACACCACTAAGCTATATATTTAAAAATAATCAGGATGATAAGTATATGTGTATTTTACCACAATATTTTTTTAATAAAGTTCAAAACAAATTATAAAAAATGCAAATGGGCAAGAATAGCTATGACATTCTGGAAACAAAGAAGAAAGTTGGAGGCTTCTCCCACCTGATAAAACTTACAAGTTTTATTATATAGCTACATTAATTAATGGAACATGATACCAATGCAAGGAGACATAGAGACCAATTAATGGAAGAGAATATTAGAGTCCAGCAAATGTACCTAAAACTTCCATGAAGATATTTTATTGGAAAAGTGACTTTATGATGGGAAAAGAATGGTTATTTCAATAAATGCTATTGTGTCAATAGCTTTCCATATGGAAAAATCATACTGTTGCAGGGAGGAAACTAATTCTGACTCCGTGTTGCAAACTGTTTCTTTGACTTGCTTTCTGTTGCTTTTGTTTTTAAATCATACTTAAAGGTTTGCTGGAGGACCCTGCCCCTCTGCTTGGTTATAAACTAAAGTGTCTTTGTTCAGAACCCAGTCCACCTTTGAATGACAGGAAGGGAGAAATTAACATATCCCCTGCCTGAGGTTTACCCTTCTACGAGATGTTTGCAAGATCAATGGCCATTTTACTTTGCTCCCTCACCTCTCCTCGTCTCTGATCTCTAAAGAACCTGACATCCAGAGCCCAATAAGGTGGTTATTTCAAGGCTCTAGCCTTCCATCTTCTCTTTAAGTTGCTTTCCGAATAAAGTTTTCCTTGTCTCAGCACCACAGCTCTTGTATTCATTGGCCTGTCCTGTCTGAGAAGAGCGAGCTTGGACTTGGTAAAAATACCTTTTCTCACAGCACACACAAAAGTGAATTCCATGTGGACGCATAGTTAAATAAGAATTTGAGCAATGAAGTTTATAGCTGACCACCAGAAACATGGCTTCATGACTTCCAAGGAAGCAGAGATTTCTAAAAAAATAGACATATATGCTGAATGTTTTCAAAAAATAACAAATTATTCTATGTTAGAACTAACAGCTCTTATTCATCTAGTATCTATTAAAAGAGAATGAACAGAGTGGTAGGAGTTATTCCAAAAACATAATCTGATAAGAGAATATAAAGTACTCCTGCAAATTTGTATAAGGAAAAGATAGTCCATCCAACAGAAAAAATGGCAAAACCTTCCACACTTCCCAAAGTGGATACAGAAATACCTATTTAAACATACGAAATGTATGCTATGTTAACTAACCATTATAGAAATGTCAATTTAAATTATAATGAATTACCATTGAAAATCACCTAGAAACCTAAACTAAGAGATACGGAAATTATCTGTTGTCAAAAATGAAGAAATACAGGTATAATAGAATGTTCTGTGATATCAGAATGAATTGGATGCAGAAATACATATGAGCCAAACACTAAAGGTATTTATTAATATCTACTTGATATTTTTCTTCCTGAAAAAAAAAACTATTATTCTAAAAAATACATTTAAATTCATATAATGGACTTCTTGGGGTTTCCCTGGTGGCTCAGTGGTAAAGAATCCACCTGCAAGGCAAGAGACAGAGGAGACACAGGTTCTATCCCTTGGGTGGGGAAGATTCCCTGGAGAAGGGCACAGCAACCCACTCCAGTGTTCTTGCCTGGAGAATCCCATGGACAGAGAAGCCTGGCCAGCTACAGTCCATGGGATCACAAAGAGTCGGACACGACTGAAGCGACTTAGCACGTACACACAATGGACTTATTATTGTTATTTTAAAATCAATTACTTTTGAAACATTTCTTACTTTTAACTTTCAATATACAAAATATAGATTACAACCCACAAAACTAAAACTCCTTGGACTTTAATAAAATGTGAGGTGTCCTTACAGTAAAAAGTAAAAACAAATACCAATCTATATTTGATTAATGATACTCATGTCTGATTTGATTTGTTAATTCCATGAAAAGTGACATTTTTCTTTAAGTTTGTTCATTATGTTCCTTGGAAATGTTCCTTGGAAATAAAGGTAGACATTATGTTCCTTGGAAATAAAGGTAGACATTTTCCTTGAGTAATACTGACTTTGCCTGAATAATTAAAAATAATACTGAATAAAATAGTACTTTGAAACAAGTAAATATGGGAATATGTTTAGAATATTACCCAGAAAGTGCATTTATTTATGTACAGTGCAAAAAGTGATTTTCTCTTCTGTTTTTTTCTCTAACTTTGTTGAGATATTAAATAGTCATAAGAATGATGCTGGTCATACAAGCTTGCACATGAATTGACTGAAGATTCTAGTTATTTCACAGCCCTGTTGCTTGGTAATATAATTGCTATATGTAATATTTATGGAAATAGTCATTTTCTTGGCTTTCAACTTGACTTATTATATTTTTTTGCTTCTCCGACTTATGTGTGCAATATATTTTTTCTACTCTGGTATAACATGGAAAATGATCTCCCTCACAGTTCTCCCTGTACACAAAAATACAATTTGATTATTACTTCCTGATCACTATAAGAATCATCTAATTTAACATTAGCTCTTTTTGTTTTCTAATGACTACAACTTTGATTCTTTAATCATCAAATACAGTATAATTTAATATTGATTTGCCGACTAAAAAAGATGAACAACCTGAGAGTTGTGGGTTAAGTTTTATTTGGGGAATAATTAGGACTCCTGCCAGGGAGGCAGCACCCCAGATAGCTCTGAGAGACTGCTCCAAAGAGATAGAGGAGGCAAGCCAATATAAGGGTTTCAGTGTGGGGAAATTCAAATGCCATCAAAGAAAGGGCTTTTCAAAGGCTTTTGTTTTACAAATGGTTTGTGCCTTTAAATGCTTCAAAGGGCACTTTTCTAGTTGTGAGGAGATGCAAGGATTACTTTTGAAACATTTCTTACTTTTAACTTTCAATATACAAAATATAGATTACAACCCACAAAACTAAAACTCCTTGGACTTTAATAAAATGTGAGGTGTCCTTACAGTAAAAGTAAAACAAATACCAATCTATATTTGATTAATGATACTCATGTCTGATTTGATTTGTTAATTCCATGAAAAGTGACATTTTTCTTTAAGTTTGTTCATTATGTTCCTTGGAAATGTTCCTTGGAAATAAAGGTAGACATTATGTTCCTTGGAAATAAAGGTAGACATTTTCCTTGAGTAATACTGACTTTGCCTGAATAATTAAAAATAATACTGAATAAAATAGTACTTTGAAACAAGTAAATATGGGAATATGTTTAGAATATTACCCAGAAAGTGCATTTATTTATGTACAGTGCAAAAAGTGATTTTCTCTTCTGTTTTTTTCTCTAACTTTGTTGAGATATTAAATAGTCATAAGAATGATGCTGGTCATACAAGCTTGCACATGAATTGACTGAAGATTCTAGTTATTTCACAGCCCTGTTGCTTGGTAATATAATTGCTATATGTAATATTTATGGAAATAGTCATTTTCTTGGCTTTCAACTTGACTTATTATATTTTTTTGCTTCTCCGACTTATGTGTGCAATATATTTTTTCTACTCTGGTATAACATGGAAAATGATCTCCCTCACAGTTCTCCCTGTACACAAAAATACAATTTGATTATTACTTCCTGATCACTATAAGAATCATCTAATTTAACATTAGCTCTTTTTGTTTTCTAATGACTACAACTTTGATTCTTTAATCATCAAATACAGTATAATTTAATATTGATTTGCCGACTAAAAAAGATGAACAACCTGAGAGTTGTGGGTTAAGTTTTATTTGGGGAATAATTAGGACTCCTGCCAGGGAGGCAGCACCCCAGATAGCTCTGAGAGACTGCTCCAAAGAGATAGAGGAGGCAAGCCAATATAAGGGTTTCAGTGTGGGGGGAAATTCAAATGCCATCAAAGAAAGGGCTTTTTCAAAGGCTTTTGTTTTACAAATGGTTTGTGCCTGTCATGAGGATGTGATATCTTCATGAAGGTTTTTAGCACTTTTCTAGTTGTGAGGAGATGCAAGGATTGAGATAATAAAGGCTGTTCCTAAAAGTCATTTACCTATCTAAAGACCTGCTCCACAGGATTCTGGATTCCCCGGAGCACAGAGTGCCTTGCTCCATCCTGATTTCCTTCAGGGGATGTTGAAAAGTCAGGAGCTCCTAAGGCACAGTGTTCGATCTCTGCAGAGGCAGATGGCAAATGCCCTTGCTGTCCATTCATTGTAGTTGACAGATTCTTGTCAAGATTTATAATAAAAATACTCTGTTTTTATAGTTATGTTTTAAATGTGATTATATAATCATAAACCACAACTTGTGTTCATAATTTAATGCTGAACATTCTAGTAATTCCATGAGATAATTTTCTAGTTTATCATGAGTTTCAAGGAAAATTAGCCTTATTTATCAGAATTTTCTGCCTTCCAGTACACGCTCTAGTTTAAGTAGTACAGCAACATTGCTCTTAACATAAATGTAGCAGAACTAAATTTTGAAATTATATATTTTAGAGATGGAGCAAGAATAGATATATAGGAAATAATGCAAATTAGTCTGTTGAACTTTGAAATGTTTGCTATGTTTTTTGCATCTTTATATTTAATAATAAAGTATTCAAAGCAAACAAAAGTAAAGGTACAGTTAATTTTGTACACCCTTGTCAAATTTAACACAAGAATTCTCGCATGTGATCTTCATTTTTTTCCTTTGTTGAGGTTTTTCTAGGATCAAAGATTATGTAATTTTAATGTCTATAAAAATCCTTTGGGAATCTTCTTAGAATGTGAATTCTAATTTAATAGATATGTGTCGGTGACAGAGATTCTATGATTTTCATAAGTCCCAGGTGAGTCTAATACTGCTGGTTTAAGAACCATACTCTAAGCAACAAATTTGTTAACCATACTTTATACTACTATTTTTCAGCAATACCTACTTCAATATCTATCTCTAAAACTATGGACATTTTCTTACAAGGACACATGCTATTAGTCTACTTAAATTGAAAATAATTTCATAATGCTATTTGATCCCATACCTACCCTTTTTTTTTTAATATCTAGATAAAAAGTCATTATACCTATCTAAAGACCTGTCTCTTCAGCACTTTTCTAGTTGTGAGGTGATGCAAGGATTGAGATAATAAAGGCTGTTCCTAAAAGTCATTTACCTATCTAAAGACCTGCTCCACAGGATTCTGGATTCCCCGGAGCACAGAGTGCCTTGCTCCATCCTGATTTCCTTCAGGGGATGTTGAAAAGTCAGGAGCTCCTAAGGCACAGTGTTCGATCTCTGCAGAGGCAGATGGCAAATGCCCTTGCTGTCCATTCATTGTAGTTGACAGATTCTTGTCAAGATTTATAATAAAAATACTCTGTTTTTATAGTTATGTTTTAAATGTGATTATATAATCATAAACCACAACTTGTGTTCATAATTTAATGCTGAACATTCTAGTAATTCCATGAGATAATTTTCTAGTTTATCATGAGTTTCAAGGAAAATTAGCCTTATTTATCAGAATTTTCTGCCTTCCAGTACACGCTCTAGTTTAAGTAGTACAGCAACATTGCTCTTAACATAAATGTAGCAGAACTAAATTTTGAAATTATATATTTTAGAGATGGAGCAAGAATAGATATATAGGAAATAATGCAAATTAGTCTGTTGAACTTTGAAATGTTTGCTATGTTTTTTGCATCTTTATATTTAATAATAAAGTATTCAAAGCAAACAAAAGTAAAGGTACAGTTAATTTTGTACACCCTTGTCAAATTTAACACAAGAATTCTCGCATGTGATCTTCATTTTTTTCCTTTGTTGAGGTTTTTCTAGGATCAAAGATTATGTAATTTTAATGTCTATAAAAATCCTTTGGGAATCTTCTTAGAATGTGAATTCTAATTTAATAGATATGTGTTGGTGACAGAGATTCTATGATTTTCATAAGTCCCAGGTGAGTCTAATACTGCTGGTTTAAGAACCATACTCTAAGCAACAAATTTGTTAACCATACTTTATACTACTATTTTTCAGCAATACCTACTTCAATATCTATCTCTAAAACTATGGACATTTTCTTACAAGGACACATGCTATTAGTCTACTTAAAAATTGAAAATAATTTCATAATGCTATTTGATTCACAACATAACAATCATATTTCCCCAATTATTTTTTTTTCTTTTCTCCATCCTGCCTATTTTTTTTAATATATATTTGTTTTCATCCATATTTTTTATTCTTTGGCATGTGTGGTCCTCCCATTGCAGTGGCCTCTCTCTCTGCAGAGCACCAACTCTGGGTGCATGCATTCCAGAGTGCTGGCTGGTAATTGGACACACTGCTCCAGCCAGTCCATGGCATGTGTGTAGTTCCTGGCCCAGAGATCGAACTGGTGCCCTTGCACTACAAGGCAGACTCTTTACCCACTGGACCACAGGGAAGTGCCCCCCCCACCACCACATTGTATTTTTATGCTTAATTTGTACAAAGCAATGCCTCAATAATGATTCTTTTATTTTTATTGCTTTATTTACCTTAGTTTGGCTGCACTGGGTTTTAGTTGTGGCGTGTGGGATCTAGTTCCCTGACCAGGGATCAAACCCAGGCTCCCTGCACTAGAAGCACAGAGTCTTAACCACTGGTCACCAGGGAAGTCCCCTCAATAATGATTCTTTATTAGCCAAAAGTATCCATGCAGTATTCACACTGCACTAATTATGTCATAATTCTTAGGTAGGGTTTTATTCAGGACACAAATAACTTTATGTTTTGTTATTTGTTTATCTGTTGGTATCTTCCATTAAAATATTACTCATCTCTCTTAGCCCCTTGCTTATAAAAGTCATTATTATTATTTGCTAAAAAAATAAAAACCAGAATATTTTCCCTGTTTCCTTTACTGTAGATTTTGTCAATTGTCTTCACATAATGTCATTTAATAAGATTTTCTGCCTCTATATTTCTTGTGAATTGGTAGTTAAGTCTAGACGTCTCATGAGATTCCGTTTTAATATATTTGGTTGGTAGAAAAACTGATTCATTGGTAGTGTATGTGCTACTTTTATTAACAATTTTTAAGCTAATTTAAAGGACAATTCTTATACAAAAGTCTAGAAAATATTTGTGTGCTCTCTCCTTTTTCTCTTTCTCCTCATCTTTTACCACTTTTATACTAGTTTTCAAACTAATGAGTTGGTTATCTGTTTTCTTCCAAAGGTTGTCAGTAAGGCTTTCATTTCTGTTGTGTTTTAACATACGCAATAAACATATTTGATATGTTTTGATACATTGCATTTATTTTTAAAGATTTTTTAATATCTCAACTTCATCCATGAAAAAATAAATGTATAAAGTAATCTGGTTTTTACACAGAGAAAGCATTATGGTTGATAAAAAGACAAAACCAAAAAACTGTGTAGCATTTTTAGTTGATCACTTTACCTGGGAATCAGGCTTTTGCATTCCAGCCTATAATTTTTCTACCCAAGTATATTCTCATCTTTTACTGATGATGTGTGTACTAAATCTTTGTATTCCATAAAGGTCAAGTTTTATGATACTTATATGTCAGTTATTCTATCTGTAGTTTTTCCTCATTAAACTCATGCTAACAATCAATGCATTTAGTATGGTATAACCTGCTAATTTTATTTTTCTTTAAAATCTTTATTTGAAACAAGTTTTAGTTTTTCTTTACATATAATTTTTACTTCGAAATTTATTAAGATATAATTGAAATACCATTCTGTATAAGTTTAAGTTGTCCATCACAGTGATTTGATTTACACACAATATGAAATGATTCCTGTAAAAGTTTAATGAATATCTGTAATCAAAAAAGTTGATTTTTTTTAAATGGGAAAGAGACCTAAAGAGACATATATCCAAGGAAGACATACAGGTGGCCAAAAAACACATGAAAAGATGCTCAACATAGCTTATTATCATAGAAATGCAAATCAAAACTATGAGATATCAACTCATGCCAGTCAGAATGGCCATCATCAAAAAATCTGCAGATAATAAATGCTGGAGAGGGTGCAGAGAAAAGGGAACCCTCTTGCATTGCTGGTGGGAATGTCAGTTGATACAGCCTCTATGGAAGACAGTATGGAGATTCCTTAAAAAAACTAAAAATAGAAGCACTCTATGACCCAGCAATCCCACTATTAGGCTTATATTCTGATGAAATCAAAACTGAAAGAAGCACCTGTACCCCAATGTTCATTGCAGCACTCTACACAGTAGCTAGATCATGGAAGCAACCTAGATCAACAAATGAATGGATAAAGAAGCTCTGGTACATACATACAGTGAAATATTTCCCAGCTGCTAAAAGGAATGCAGAAGATTCAGTCCTAATGAGATAGATAAAATTAAAGCCTATCATATACAGTGAAGTAAGTAAAAAAGAGAAGGACAGATACAGTATACTAACACAGATATATGGAATCTAGTAAGTTTGTACTGATAAATGCACACTCATAGCATCGATGGAAAAACAGTCATAGAAAACAGACTTATGGACACTGAGGAGAGGGAAGAGTGGGTGAGAGATATGCAAAGAGCAACACGGAACCCTATACCATCTTAAGTAAAAGAGAGAACTGTTGTCAATGAGCTGTGGGACTAATGATGGACTAGAAGGGTGGAGGTGGGGAATGGGATATACATAGGACTAATCTGGAATTACACATATCTGTAAACAACAGAACTCTGTAAAATCAAAAAAGCAAAATCAAAACTTGTGAGAAAAATAAATTTAAAAAGAAGCTGATTTTTTAACTTATTAGACCAATTCTTGGGTGGTTCCTCAGGTGATGCTAGTGCAGGAGATGCAAATCAGTCCCTGGGTTTAAAAGATCCCCCGTAGTAGGAAACAGCACTTTGTCTAGTATTCTTGTTTGAAAATTGCATGGGCAAGGAGCCTGGCAAGCTACGATTCATGTAGCTGCAAAGAGTTGGACACTACTGAGCATTAACACAGCAACAAACCTAGTTTTTTTAGATACCATTAATTTTTCATGAGTCCCAATGCTATTTCATTAAAATATTCCACCCTTTGTGGTATACATAGGATGTCTATTTCCTTAAAACCAATATGTATCTAAACCACACTTGCCTCCAGGTAATCTAATCAGATATTCCAAACATACCAAAAGAAACGCAGTCTGAATGAAATTTGGTCCAATTTTAATGGTTCTACATATTTAGTACAATATGATATTTTGAAAATCAATTACTAAATAAATATTAAAATTTAAGGAGATTATTTCAACTAGGAAAATTGGTAAACCTACCAAGTGTGTATACAGTACATGTGTCAGTTATATTAAGAATTATCAAAATCTTGTATCTATTGCAAATTAATTAATTCCAGTTTTTTCCTTTGTATTTCTACTGCAATGACTTCAGAAATCTCTCACAGTTACAAAGTTCAAAGTCTGAACTTACGAGGTTATCATTTGTGTTACTCTTCAAGATGGTTGAAATATGATATAAGAAAAAGCAATATAACACAATAGTAAGTATCTAGTTAAATCATTTGGTACTCACTACACTTGTCTCTGCACTGCTTGAAGTTCATTTAATAAAATAGATCATGATTAGAACTGAGGTTTTCCCTTTTATACCTTAACCACATTAGCCTTTTGTTTTCATCCTCAGCATCTATTTTAAGTACAAACAAAATATAAATTTTTATTTATGATTAAGTGATACCTGGTGTTTCAAAGGAAAGAAAAACACTTCAGAGAACAAAGAAATCAGAAAATTGTCTGAAAGTTCCTACTTAGCTGATAAAGGTTTTTTTAAAAAGAGAAAATATGGTTGATTATTGGAGGTGAATTGCCATTGACGTGGCTAGTAATTAGTCTCAAATTATCTTCAGCATAGTTCACATCCACACATCACAGAAGAGAAAGTGGGAGTCAGACAAACAATCCAGGTAGAAGATCAGTAAGGTTCCCACTGTGACATGCCGTGTGAAACACGTTGACTCAAATTAGCCATCTGTATTGTTCTATATTTTATACTATGGAAGGTAGGAACTCATTTCACAAAACCACAGCTGTTACACATTTGTGACTAGAGTACTATGCTGCATATTTAAATTTATAAATTGCACTACAAATATTCTAATATGTTTCATTGATAAATGTTGCTTGCAATGCTGGCGAAATTGCTTCATTCTATTAAACACTTTTCTCCCAATTTAGTTTTGAACTTGTAGCTTCTTAATGTGGCTATTCCATGTTCTGTGAGTGTTAAAATTGAAGAAGGAAGCTTTTCAAATCAAATAATTTTGATTAACCTATTTTAATGGTTCTACATATTTAGTACAATAGTTTTGAAAATCAATTACTAAATAAATATTAAAATTTAAGGAGATTATTTCAACTAGGAAAATTGGTAAACCTACCAAGTGTGTATACAGTACATGTGTCAGTTATATTAAGAATTATCAAAATCTTGTATCTATTGCAAATTAATTAATTCCAGTTTTTTCCTTTGTATTTCTACTGCAATGACTTCAGAAATCTCTCACAGTTACAAAGTTCAAAGTCTGAACTTACGAGGTTATCATTTGTGTTACTCTTCAAGATGGTTGAAATATGATATAAGAAAAAGCAATATAACACAATAGTAAGTATCTAGTTAAATCATTTGGTACTCACTACACTTGTCTCTGCACTGCTTGAAGTTCATTTAATAAAATAGATCATGATTAGAACTGAGGTTTTCCCTTTTATACCTTAACCACATTAGCCTTTTGTTTTCATCCTCAGCATCTATTTTAAGTACAAACAAAATATAAATTTTTATTTATGATTAAGTGATACCTGGTGTTTCAAAGGAAAGAAAAACACTTCAGAGAACAAAGAAATCAGAAAATTGTCTGAAAGTTCCTACTTAGCTGATAAAGGTTTTTTTAAAAAGAGAAAATATGGTTGATTATTGGAGGTGAATTGCCATTGACGTGGCTAGTAATTAGTCTCAAATTATCTTCAGCATAGTTCACATCCACACATCACAGAAGAGAAAGTGGGAGTCAGACAAACAATCCAGGTAGAAGATCAGTAAGGTTCCCACTGTGACATGCCGTGTGAAACACGTTGACTCAAATTAGCCATCTGTATTGTTCTATATTTTATACTATGGAAGGTAGGAACTCATTTCACAAAACCACAGCTGTTACACATTTGTGACTAGAGTACTATGCTGCATATTTAAATTTATAAATTGCACTACAAATATTCTAATATGTTTCATTGATAAATGTTGCTTGCAATGCTGGCGAAATTGCTTCATTCTATTAAACACTTTTCTCCCAATTTAGTTTTGAACTTGTAGCTTCTTAATGTGGCTATTCCATGTTCTGTGAGTGTTAAAATTGAAGAAGGAAGCTTTTCAAATCAAATAATTTTGATTAACCTATTTTAAATGACAGATCAATTATTTTGGCCAATTAGGTATGATACAGAGATGTAAGGGTTTGTCTCAGCCAGTAAAATCTATTCTCCACAAAAATGTTTGATATATTACTTTTGTGTGTGTTATTCTTTCTTCATTAAAATGTGTTGTATTTGATGGTATCTTGGTCTAGAGATTTACAGAAGTTGTTACAGAATCATTTGAAGAGTGCTAATACTAGGAAATACAAACTGAACTGTTTAGGGGTAAGGTATCATTAAACATATGAGGAGTAGCTCCCTCCACAATAACATATGTATGTATATATCTATTTTGTATGTATTATATATTTATCATAATACTATAGCTTCCATAATATATTTCAGGTTGTCTAATAATTATGATATAATTGCTATATAATAACACATAATAATAAGTAGCATTATATAAGCAATTTATTCTTATAAGAATGAGATGGCAGAACAACATTGATGCAATGGACATGAACTTGGGCAAACTCTGGGAGATGGTGAGGGACAGGGAGGTGTGGCATGCTGCAGAACTGGATGATTGAACAACAGCAACAATACATACCTAATAGATATATACATACATATGCTACTGTGGGAGGGGCCATGCCTCATATATTTTAAAGATATAACTGTTATTCACAAGGGCAGGATACCTATAGAGTAGAGGGGAGGATGGAGAAAGGAAGGTAGAATTAGAATGTTATGATGAAAAATGGTACCTGAGCCTAGCAGTCAGGGGGAGGTGATACCAAAGGAAGCTCTACATACTCAGACTGTCTGGAGGAAAGCTGATGTGGTGCTTCTTTGTCATGCATATGGTTGTGACCAAATTAGGAGAATGGTGATGCAACTTCAGTATCTTGGTGGTGCAAGTCTGAGATTTAGTCCAGGAAACGCTGCTGAATTCTGTGCTACACAGAGATCAAGGAAGACCTTAATGGGGTCCAGTTCTTTCACAGTTGGCAGAGTGGGCCATGGATACATGAAACAGAGATTGAATTCAAGTAGAATTTTGCAGTACAAAGAAATAAAAGTATAGACTTGGAAGATGTAAGAAGAGAAAAACAGACAAAATATGCAATAGCTTTGGTCATCTAGCTGTGCAATATAATCAACTGTTTGTAGTCTACCATCCCACATAATCTCCCATTCCTGGCATTAAGTTTTAAAATCACTCCTGGGCCCCTTCCCTAGTGGCTCACTGGTGAAGAAATCCCCGCCTGCTGATGCAGGAGACATGGGTGTGCATTCCCACAAATTATGAGTGTTGTATTTGTTAGCTAGAGATTTACAGAAGTTGTTACAGAATCATTTGAAGAGTGCTAATACTAGGAAATACAAACTGAACTGTTTAGGGGTAAGGTATCATTAAACATATGAGGAGTAGCTCCCTCCACAATAACATATGTATGTATATATCTATTTTGTATGTATTATATATTTATCATAATACTATAGCTTCCATAATATATTTCAGGTTGTCTAATAATTATGATATAATTGCTATATAATAACACATAATAATAAGTAGCATTATATAAGCAATTTATTCTTATAAGAATGAGATGGCAGAACAACATTGATGCAATGGACATGAACTTGGGCAAACTCTGGGAGATGGTGAGGGACAGGGAGGTGTGGCATGCTGCAGAACTGGATGATTGAACAACAGCAACAATACATACCTAATAGATATATACATACATATGCTACTGTGGGAGGGGCCATGCCTCATATATTTTAAAGATATAACTGTTATTCACAAGGGCAGGATACCTATAGAGTAGAGGGGAGGATGGAGAAAGGAAGGTAGAATTAGAATGTTATGATGAAAAATGGTACCTGAGCCTAGCAGTCAGGGAGAGGTGATACCCAAGGAAGCTCTACATACTCAGACTGTCTGGAGGAAAGCTGATGTGGTGCTTCTTTGTCATGCATATGGTTGTGACCAAATTAGGAGAATGGTGATGCAACTTCAGTATCTTGGTGGTGCAAGTCTGAGATTTAGTCCAGGAAACGCTGCTGAATTCTGTGCTACACAGAGATCAAGGAAGACCTTAATGGGGTCCAGTTCTTTCACAGTTGGCAGAGTGGGCCATGGATACATGAAACAGAGATTGAATTCAAGTAGAATTTTGCAGTACAAAGAAATAAAAGTATAGACTTGGAAGATGTAAGAAGAGAAAAACAGACAAAATATGCAATAGCTTTGGTCATCTAGCTGTGCAATATAATCAACTGTTTGTAGTCTACCATCCCACATAATCTCCCATTCCTGGCATTAAGTTTTAAAATCACTCCTGGGCTTCCCTAGTGGCTCACTGGTGAAGAATCTGCCTGCTGATGCAGGAGACATGGGTGTGATCCATGATCTGGGAAAATCCCACATGCTACCATGACTGTGGAGCCTGTGCGCTAGAACCCCTGAGTCTCAACTATTGAGCCTATGTGCCACAGAAAAAGAACCCCTACAACCAGAGAGTAAGCCTTGCTCTCTGCAACCAGAGAAAAGCCTGCACAGTAACGATGAGCCGGCACAGTCAAAAATGCATAAATAAATAAGTAAAACAAATACATAAATAACTAAAGTTATTTTAAAATGAAGAAGAAAGCAAAACACTCTTCTTTATTCAATTTTTATCTTTCTTCTGCACTTGGTCTTATAAATCTGATCATGTTTACATGTTATTCCCTGGCATACCGTCTTTCTCCCTTCTACAATTTCAATACTTTTTAAATAGCCACAGCCATTTTATACCTTAAAATGACATGGAAATTTGCCAACACCCCTGTCAGAAATGTGGACATTTTCTTAGCTTCTCTTTCTATTTCATTCCACATATTGCTTTGATTACCTATTATTGCATCACACATCACCCCAAATGTTGGCAGTTTCAAAATAGTAAATATCCTATTGTATATCACAACTGAATGTGTGATAATTCCAGAACTTAATTTTTTTTCTTGCTGCTATAGGATAAATATTATGTCTCTGCAAAATTCGTGTTAAAACCTCATGCCCAGTGGGAAGGCATTAGGAGGTATGACCTTGGGAGTCCATTAAATCATGAAGTCAGAGCCCTCTTGAATGAGATTAAAGGCCCCAGAAAGCCCCTTCACTCTTTCCATCATGTGTAGGTAAAGATGACTGGCTAAGTGACCTATCAACAGACATCAATATATTGGTGCCTTGATCTTGGACTTCCAGCATCCAGAGCCATGAGAAATAAAATTTGTTGTTTATCACTCACCTACTTGATAATATTATTATAGCAGTCCAATAGACTAAGACATCCATTCATGTAGCATAGGTTAAGTTATCATTCAGCTGTGTAATGGACTGTCTAGGAGCAGTGGGATGGCTACATTCATCTGGTTGGTACCACAGAGTGAATAACTTTAAAGCTGGACTCAGGTGGAATTGTATATCAGAGATTTACATGTAATGATGGTTTGGTTTTTTCATAGAGGGTGTTCCAGGGATGGGACAGTGGAAACCACCCATCTTTTGAGAATTGTATATGAAAAAGATCCAGTGGCCCTTCTACTGCCCTCTTCTAATCACATGTGTAGCACAAACCAACCCAGATTCAAGAATGTCTCAATGAAAGTGAAGAGTTGTGGTCATTCTAATCAACTATACATATCTTCTCATTGAGTATTAGAAATACTACATCCTTGCTGCTGCTGCTGACTTAACTTCAGTCATGTCCAATTCTTTTGTGATCCTATGGACTGTAGCTTGCTAGGATCTTCTACCTATGGAATTCTCCAGGCAAGAATACTGGAACAGGTGGCCATGTCCTGCTACAGGGCATCTTCTGGACCCAGGGATCAAATCCACATCTCTTATGTATGCTGCATTGGCAGGCAAGTTCTTTACCATTAGGGCCACCAGAGAAGTCTGTATCCTTATGGTTCCTCATATTTATTTACTTCATTTATCCCCACTGCTACATTCTTACTCACGTTTTCAGAATATGCATTCAATGAAGTAACATTGTAATCAGAGAGGCCTTGTTGAAACCATTCAACATTTATTACTAATATAGAAATACCGAAACTCTTAGCAAATCATACCACTTCTATGATCTCACGTCTGCCTAGTTACCCAATGTTATTTCTTAATTTTTAAAATTTTGGCCACTTTTTATTGGTCTTTCATTTATTTATTTTCATGCATTTTTGTTCTTTTGGCTTGTGTGGGCCTCCAATTGCAGTGGCCTCTCTCATTGCAGTGCACCGGCTCTGGGCTTACGTGTTCCAAAGTGCTGATTCATAATTGGACACATCGGTCCAGCTGCTCTGCAGCATGTAGAATCTTCCCAGGCAAGGGTTCAAACAGGCACCTCTTGCACTGCAAGGCAGACTCTTTACCCACTGGACCACCAGGGAAGCCCTCAATGTTATTTATTAACTCACCAAATATTTTCTTAACTAACTTGCCAACTGAAAAACAAACTGTTTGCAATTCTAGGAAGATAACAATTTACTTCAACTGCTAACCTATGCTTACCTTTTAAGACTTTGTTGTATTTGACCCTTATTTGAAGCATTTACTGAAAAATCCCAATTCTAAAGAAAATTGACTACATTTTTGTTTGCAGTGCAGTCACTATGTGTACATAGTCACTTCAGTCATGTCTGACTCTTTGCGATTCTATGGACTATAGCCAGCTAGGCTCTCCTGTCCATAGGCTTCTCCAAAGGAGTGGTTCCTATGCCCTCCTCCAGGGGATCTTCCCTACCCAGAGATTGAACTCTTGTGTCTCCTGCATTAACAGATGGGTTCTTAGCCACTAACTCACCTGGGTTTATTTTAAGATTGATTAGATTCAACACAGGCCTTGAAATGTATAAATATCTCAAGAAGTATATTTTAAGTTTACATGAAAATTAGCCACAAATTCAACTTTAAATCCAAAATATTTATTATTTACTATTCTAAAATATGTTATAGTCTATCTAGTACTTTCTCTGGTTCTTAGGATAAGTGAGTAAAATCAGCATTCCCTACTATTGGCAAACAATTGGTGGTCCATGATCATGAACATGTGTAATGTAAGAAAGGCTAAATATCAAGAAAGCTATAGATAAACTTGATTAGTTTTTTCATTCAACGCTTTTAATGAAGATGGAGGCAAACCACCCTGAAATGTCTATATTTTTTCTTCCAGTAAAGGAAGGAAAAGCTACATGAAAAATGACTGTTTTTTGTGCCAACAATTATGTTTTTGTTTTGGCTGTTACTTTGGTGTTCATTTAGAGGCACAAAGAATTCTGTTTATAAACATTTCCAAATGTTTTGCAAGTACTGTGTCAAGGTGATGAAATTTGAAGATACCAATAAGAAAGAAATTTTGCACATGTCAAATTCTTTAAAAGTAATGGCTAAAAATAAGCATTTTGGATATAAAGGTGATCGATTTTTTTTGGTTTGTTATAATTTGGTCCTGGATTTTTGTTTGTTGGGAGGTTTTTGATAACTGATTCAATTTCCTTAATCTCTCTAGATCTTCCATAGCTTTTTGAAAAGATATACACTTGGGTGATTGTATGCATCTAGGAACTTACCCATTTCTTCCAGACTCTCCAATTTGGTGATGTATAATTGTTCATAGTAGTCTCATGATATTTTGTATTTCTGAAATATCAATTATAATATCTCCTCTTTTATTTCCGATTTTATTTGTTTGAGGCCTGTCTATACACATGTGCGTGCACACACACACAGACACACACAAATATGAAAGTGAAATTGTTAGTTGCTCAGTTGGGTCCAACTGTTTGTGACTTCATGGACTGTAGCCTGCCAATCTCCCCTGTCCATGGAATTCTTCAGGCTGGGGTGGACTACCATTCCCTTCTCCCCAGAGTCTTCCTGACCAAGGATTGAACCTAGGTCTCCTGCATTGCAGGCAGATTCTTTGTTGTCTGAACAACCAAGGAAGCCCCATATATGTTGATCTTCTTGAGCTCATCTATTATTTTTATTATCCATTTCATTTATTTGCCCTTCTACTAACTTTGGGGTTTATTTTTTATTTTTTCATAATTTCTCAATAAACCAGTTTTTAGAGTATTTACTTGCTGATAATGTCAGTGCCCTATAAAACTTTTTAACTAATGAGATTGGTTATTTCAAGAATATTTATTGCTGAAAAAAGTCCAGAGTCCACTGAATTGCCCCTAACTCACAGAAGACTCAGCAATCCTGCTGTTCATTCAAACTCACCACGATGGTTAATTTGTTAAATATGCAGAAGGAAGTAACATGGATGTCTCTAAGTCCAAGCAACAGTCACATATTTTGCAAACAATAACGGCTCAGAAAAGTACATTTTCTAACAGGAATGTTGCAATTTAGATCCAGCTAATGCATTCCCCTACAGGGAACAAGGAGAAAGAATTCCTGCAGATATATTCCTTCATGAGTAAATTGTTACCAAATACAGGAAAACATTTGGCATGCATGGTGACAAAAAAGGGGTGAAAAATCACTCCTTGCCAGATTCATATACCCGAAGAGTTTACATAGATTCTTTGCTTTTACTTATGAATTAAGAGAATTGACCTCAGATTAAACTCTAGCAGATAGAGCAAGGGAGACCTGTGTGAATCCTTATTTAAAATATTAATGTATTTCTGGGGATAGTGTGTGTGTGTGAAAACACTATATGATTCTCAGCTAGAATTATGGGTGCAATCGCAGTATATATTGGGTAAAATAAAGTAAGAATACTCTGCCTTTCTCACTCAGTGCAGCTATAAAGCCTGAACAGAATGCTTAGAGAAATCAGTTGAGGATACTGAAAAGGAAATAGTGGTCAGTAGACTGGAAATGAAGTAAAGAGTTGAAAATCATATTGGCAGTGGGTTTACTATTTTTTTCTTCCAATATTCCTGGAACTGGAATTAACATGACTGAAAAGCCAGAAACCAGCATTGACACTGTGAGAGAAAGCTCCAACAGGTCTCCTATGGTTCTTTGGGTTGTTAGAATGGATTCTCTTAACTTTTGGAGAGAGCATGGGAAGTACTTCATTGTTTTTTTCTTTTTCCTTTTTAAATTAATTTTTGTCTCAGCCACCAGGAATTCCCATGACACTTTTGTCTTTAAGAGCCTGTGTCTGTGGAAGAGAAAAATCTTCTTTACAACTGAAGGAACCATGACTCCAGGAGTATAGGCTGTATCCTGGTGTTTGTTTTTCTCTCCTGGTCTTCTTACTGCTTGTCCCACACTTGTGGGATGCACACAAGAGAATAATGTTAAAAAAATGAACTGCTTTCTGGCAAAAGGACCACAAAGAGGATCCCAGGGTTCCAGAACTCACATCCTGCTGTTCATTCAAACTCACCACGATGGTTAATTTGTTAAATATGCAGAAGGAAGTAACATGGATGTCTCTAAGTCCAAGCAACAGTCACATATTTTGCAAACAATAACGGCTCAGAAAAGTACATTTTCTAACAGGAATGTTGCAATTTAGATCCAGCTAATGCATTCCCCTACAGGGAACAAGGAGAAAGAATTCCTGCAGATATATTCCTTCATGAGTAAATTGTTACCAAATACAGGAAAACATTTGGCATGCATGGTGACAAAAAGGAGTGAAAAATCACTCCTTGCCAGATTCATATACCCGAAGAGTTTACATAGATTCTTTGCTTTTACTTATGAATTAAGAGAATTGACCTCAGATTAAACTCTAGCAGATAGAGCAAGGGAGACCTGTGTGAATCCTTATTTAAAATATTAATGTATTTCTGGGGATAGTGTGTGTGTGTGAAAACACTATATGATTCTCAGCTAGAATTATGGGTGCAATCGCAGTATATATTGGGTAAAATAAAGTAAGAATACTCTGCCTTTCTCACTCAGTGCAGCTATAAAGCCTGAACAGAATGCTTAGAGAAATCAGTTGAGGATACTGAAAAGGAAATAGTGGTCAGTAGACTGGAAATGAAGTAAAGAGTTGAAAATCATATTGGCAGTGGGTTTACTATTTTTTTCTTCCAATATTCCTGGAACTGGAATTAACATGACTGAAAAGCCAGAAACCAGCATTGACACTGTGAGAGAAAGCTCCAACAGGTCTCCTATGGTTCTTTGGGTTGTTAGAATGGATTCTCCTAACTTTTGGAGAGAGCATGGGAAGTACTTCATTGTTTTTTTTTTCTTTTTCCTTTTTAAATTAATTTTTGTCTCAGCCACCAGGAATTCCCATGACACTTTTGTCTTTAAGAGCCTGTGTCTGTGGAAGAGAAAAATCTTCTTTACAACTGAAGGAACCATGACTCCAGGAGTATAGGCTGTATCCTGGTGTTTGTTTTTCTCTCCTGGTCTTCTTACTGCTTGTCCCACACTTGTGGGATGCACACAAGAGAATAATGTTAAAAAAATGAACTGCTTTCTGGCAAAAGGACCACAAAGAGGATCCCAGGGTTCCAGAAAATACCAGAGAAATCAGGAAGAGAGAAAGTAGTTTGGGAAAGTGATCCTGTTGCTTTGTTTATGAACTTTTGTACTTTCTCCTATTTTGTCTTTTCATAGATTTGACCCTAAGCAGCATATCATAGATGTTGAGAACGAAATTTAAAGAAAGACTGCTGCCTAGGTCAGAGACTATACTCAGAGTAACACATATGTGTGACGGGTCTGAAAAGCATTGTGAACACTAATATTTCACCCCACAGAAAGAAATTCAAATAGTGATATGAACCCAGCTGCATTGATTGCCTCCTAAAACAAAATGATCAATATCCTCTATAGGATTTAAATTAGATTCAGTGTCTCATAATACAATGTTAAAAATATCTGGGGATAACATTGCACTTAATTTGTATATATATATACATTATCAACCCACCCAGGAAAAGACATTCAACATGTTTGTCAAAGTTGAGTTGATAGATGCTGGAGTTACCGGGCATAAACATTAAAAAATAGCTATTATAATAAATATCCGAATAAGTAAAGTAAATCTTTTGAAATAAATGGAAAGGTAGAAATATAATTTAAAAAATAAAAGCATAGGAAGCCAATAGAAATGTTTTATTTAGGTATAAAGTAACAGCTTCACTGGTTGGGCTCAGTAGCCAAATGGAAATGATTAAGGAGAGAGTAAATTTTATGTATTAATGGGAATCATCTAAACTGAACAAAATAGAAACAAAAGACAGAAACAATAATATGGCTTTCAGAGACCTCTGGGAGCATACTAAAAGTTCTCACATTTGTGTGATCACAGTCTCAGAAAGAAAGAAATGTTTAGTGATAAAAAGAAAAAAAAAGAAACAGAAATGCATAGGCTGAAAATTTTCAAAATTTGATGAAAAATTTAAATCTACATATTTGAGAAGCTCAATGAGTCTAAAAAAAAGAAAAAGAATCCATTCCCAGTTGCATCATAGTCAAATTGCTGAAAACTGAAGACAAGAAAAGTATCTTGAAAGCAGTTAGAGGAAAATGGCACATTATTTACAAGGGGAAATGACATGAATGACTGCAGATGTCTTGGTAGAAACCACAGAGGCCAGAGGTAAATATTTGTAAAGTGCTGAAAGAAACTGACAGCCCAGAATTCTATATCCAGTGAAAATATTTTTCTGGAGTGAAACAATATAAAGACATTCTTAAATCTAGAAAATCTTAGAGAATTTTTGGTCAGTAGACATGTTCTCAAATAATTTCTTAAATGAATCTTTCAGATAGAAAGAAAATGCTACCAAAATCTTCTTATAGTATTAAAAATGAAAGAATAGCAACCGAAATAATAAATGTACAGAAAATATAATGAGTCTTTCCCTTTATAGTTCTTTATATGTGCTATGACTGAGAACAAAACTCATAAAATTAGCTGATGAAGTCCAATGCGTGTAAGTATTTAAACAAGTACATATAATGGGCAAAGTAAAGAAAGCTATACTGTGGTCTTGTGTATTTCACTTGAGGTACTAAAAAATTGATTCCAAATAGACTGAAAAGTTTGATATTGCATTACAACCACAAGAATAACTGTTGAAACAAATATGCAAAGTTATTAAAAGAAAAAAACGTACTCTGAAGAGGTTCAAATAGCCCAAAAGAAGGTACAAAGGGGGTGAACTAATGGAAAATATGAAACAGAAAAGATAGAATTTTCAGGATGGATGAATAAGATTAATCATTTTTCTGAATTCTCCTCCCAAAATGAAATGATAAATCAAATGAATTATTACAAAATAGGCACTTAAAGAGGGAAATTAATAAAAGTCATATAGCAAAATGGAAAGTGTTGGTTCAAGAAAATCTACTGAATCTCAGCAGGAACAGTGGAACCTCTGGCTGTTTAGTCACCTCAGCTCCATAGCATAAAAGTGATAGAAAGATGATGGGAGGGAACAGGTTTCACCCAAAACGCAGATGTGGGTTCGATCCTTGGGTCAGGAAGACCCCCTAGAGAAGGAAATAGTTATCCACTCCAGTACTGTTGCCTGGCAAATAGACAGAGAAGCCTGGTGGGCCACAGTGCATGGTGTCACAAAAGAATCGAACACAACTGAGCAACTAAACAGCAATAGCCCCGATAGCTTGTGGTTTTGTTACTAGTTGGGATGAGTGGTGGACCAGCAGACTCACCATAAATTTAACAGAGATCTGGAGACCAAGATAGGTGAAACAAGCAGTGATTAAACCCTCAGCTTGAAGGTTGTAGCATACACAAGTCTGCCTGTACCCAAAGTGCTAATTGTCTTCAGTGAGCTAATTGTACCTGTTTGGATGTGAGACCTTGAAAATACTGTTAAAAAACAAACAACAAACAACAAAAAACAGCACATGCTTATAAATTGTTTGAACTTTGAATACAATTTTGAGATTATTCTTTTTGGTCTAATCAACTTGTCTTTATTAACTTCATGTACTATCGCCTTTTTGACTTAAATAGACTTAACACTGCACCATCTTAAAAATTAAGCCATTTAATGCTTTTATTTACAATAAAATTGTTTTTTTTGAAATTAAGGAGTACTTTCTATTGGCGAAGTTGTAAAAACTATCCAATAATGTACGTCATTAATTTTCCTCTCAGATTTCTAAGTGACTAAGTTCAACAAATAAGAACTTATTAAAAAAATAATTACAGAAATTGAGAATAAATTAAAAGTCACTTGAAAAAAGTAGAGGGAGAAACAGTTTCACAACTGACGGTATTAGAGTTTGTTAACTATTCTTATTTTGCTGAAAATAGAAAGAAGAAAAAATGTTTTGATAGCAATAATTGTTAAGAATGGTAAACTTTAGAATAAAATATTGCTACCAGAAAAAGGTAATTCAGAGGGTTTCACTCAGCACTACATTTGATACCACTATAAAGCATTAGCAAAATATTGCTTTGGCACTGTGATTGCAGACAACCCGTCAACTTACTAATCTACCTTGTCAACTTTCACTTATTTGTCTATCAATGGCAAATTATCAATGACAAATGTCCTGCTTCCATTTTTTCCTGTTATTTCTTAATAGTTTGCCCTATACACATTAGAAATTCTTCTTTTATAACTCTTGCTTTTGTGTTTATACACAATCAACTCTTTATTTAATAAGATGTATTTCAGAAAATGTAATGATTGGCAAACAACTGTACTAAATACTGTAGGCACCTACATAGATAAGTGACCTTTGAAGACAGATGGGGGGTCTTAATCTAGCTCCACCACTTATGAATTATTTGACCTTTGATTTCTCTGGGCTTTATATATCTTATCAGCAAAATGGGAATATCTACTTCACAAAAAAAGATTATACAACCATTTTCAGCTTAATTGCTTGAAGGTTGTAGCATACACAAGTCTGCCTGTACCCAAAGTGCTAATTGTCTTCAGTGAGCTAATTGTACCTGTTTGGATGTGAGACCTTGAAAATACTGTTAAAAAACAAACAACAAACAACAAAAAACAGCACATGCTTATAAATTGTTTGAACTTTGAATACAATTTTGAGATTATTCTTTTTGGTCTAATCAACTTGTCTTTATTAACTTCATGTACTATCGCCTTTTTGACTTAAATAGACTTAACACTGCACCATCTTAAAAATTAAGCCATTTAATGCTTTTATTTACAATAAAATTGTTTTTTTTGAAATTAAGGAGTACTTTCTATTGGCGAAGTTGTAAAAACTATCCAATAATGTACGTCATTAATTTTCCTCTCAGATTTCTAAGTGACTAAGTTCAACAAATAAGAACTTATTAAAAAAATAATTACAGAAATTGAGAATAAATTAAAAGTCACTTGAAAAAAGTAGAGGGAGAAACAGTTTCACAACTGACGGTATTAGAGTTTGTTAACTATTCTTATTTTGCTGAAAATAGAAAGAAGAAAAAATGTTTTGATAGCAATAATTGTTAAGAATGGTAAACTTTAGAATAAAATATTGCTACCAGAAAAAGGTAATTCAGAGGGTTTCACTCAGCACTACATTTGATACCACTATAAAGCATTAGCAAAATATTGCTTTGGCACTGTGATTGCAGACAACCCGTCAACTTACTAATCTACCTTGTCAACTTTCACTTATTTGTCTATCAATGGCAAATTATCAATGACAAATGTCCTGCTTCCATTTTTTCCTGTTATTTCTTAATAGTTTGCCCTATACACATTAGAAATTCTTCTTTTATAACTCTTGCTTTTGTGTTTATACACAATCAACTCTTTATTTAATAAGATGTATTTCAGAAAATGTAATGATTGGCAAACAACTGTACTAAATACTGTAGGCACCTACATAGATAAGTGACCTTTGAAGACAGATGGGGGGTCTTAATCTAGCTCCACCACTTATGAATTATTTGACCTTTGATTTCTCTGGGCTTTATATATCTTATCAGCAAAATGGGAATATCTACTTCACAGGATTATAAGATTAAAGAAGATAAAACAGGTATAGTTAGTTGCACTACTCTTGATAGATAAATAGTAATGGATACTATCATTAAGGATAAATGATGTGGGGAGTTCTTTGGTAGTCCAGTGATTATGGATCTGCCCTCCACTGTAGGGGACATGGGTTCAATATCATTGGTCAAGGAATCAAGTTCCTACATGCGTCAGGGCAACCAAATCTCAAATAAATAAATAAATAATAAGCAAGTAAATATTTCAAAATAAATAAATGATGGGACTCAAGTTTTTCAAGTAATGGATATATTGAAATGCTGTTTAGTTTATCACTTCTCTTGAATTTCTTGTATTTTTCTCCAATGGCAGGATTATAACCATCTCAATAGTAATAGTACCCAGTTTAAGTAATTTGCATCTTTTATATGCTACTTCCTCAAGCCATGTACAGTTTAGCAATAAATATGCAATATCTATGTATCAAAGGCAGATTTGCCTGGTGGCTCAATTGGTAAAGAATTCACATGCAGTGCGGGAAACCCGAGTTTGATCTCTAGGTCAGGAAGATTCTTTGAAGAAGGAACTGGCAGCCCACGTCAGTATTCTTTTTTTTGGTTGGGGGGGGTCGGGTTGGGGAAGGAGGGGGGCGGGTGGGCCAATTCTGTTGGTCTTTCATTTATTTATTTTCATCCATCTTTGTTCTTTGGCCCGTGTGGGCCTTCCATGACAGTGGCCTCTGTTGTCACAGAGCACCGGCTCTGGGCGCATGCTCCAGAGCTCCAGCTCGGTAGTTGGACACATCGGTCCAGCTGCTCCATGGCACATGGGATCTTCCCAAGCCAGGGATTGAACCCGCACCCCTTGCATTGCAAGGCAGTGTCCTTACCCACTGGACCACCAGGGAAGCCCCCCACGTCAGTATTCTTGCCTGGCAAAATCCATGGACAGAGGAAGTTGGCAGACTCCACTTCATAGTGTCACAACCACCACTACCAGGTACCAGAGGAATTCATAAAGGAAATTGTCACTTCCCATAATAATCAAAAGTTCTCAAATGCTAAATTGTCTGAAAGGTTGACTCTGATGATGTGTTTGCATGTGTACATGACTATATGAAAAATTTGAATATGTAGACATAACTAAATACAGTGCACTGGCAACATAGAGTCCAATTAATTCTCTAGTTTTAAAAACAAACTATGGTCATAAGCCTACACAGTGTAATTATGCATTCTCACATACTTAATGAGAATAGTGTTCTAATCAGAGAACAATTGTCTCTCAAACTGCTCTTCCCATGCTTGAGATTGCCTTTGTGATGGCTCCACAGCTGTATGTGTGGAGTTGAGCCAAGGCCTCTCAAGTGTGGAAAGTGGTCCAGATGTCACTGCTACTGCTGGAGAGAGAGATACTCCAGAGGTTGTCATCTGGGCATTGATACTGCCAAAATTGTTGCCTTGGCCACAGCTGTTGACTTTCCTGTTAGAAAATGATGGAGCAAGAAAACACTTGAAAGTCTTGCCAAAACAGTGGGAGACAACCACAAAACAAGTATACACTGGTGTAAAAGTTCCTGCTCAATTTGTATGTCACAAATCTGGTATAAAATGAATTTGTGGATTAATGGCAACACTATGTTTATATGTATAAACTTAATTGTTACATGCCTTATTGCAGTATTGAAGGCATGATTTCAAAGCTCCTAAAGCCTTGACCAGCTGTTGGTTGAATTTATTAATGATCTGTTGTAACATCATGTTAATCTAGGAGATTCAAATGTTTCAAAACTGAGATTTGAGGGGTGGGATAAGGGGGATGGGATATACATGTGACTAATCTGGAATTATACATATCTGTAAACACAAAACTCTGTAAAAGCAAAACAGAAAAATAAAAAAAAAATGGAAAAGAATAAAACAAAATAAAAATAAAAAGCCAAGTAGGCACAAATTAAGAAAATTATATAAAAATGTTGCTTATGAAAACAGGTAATAATGTCAAAAATAGAACAGTAGTAAATCAAAAAAGAATGAGATTTGAGATGTTGGTCCCAAAGTACACACTCTTTTCTTCATTGCTTTTGTATCTCAAATAGTGCCTAACAAACTTCATTTCTTGTAGCAGATGTTTAGTGTCTGCTGTTGAGGTGATGTGAACTGAGCAACGTTTAATGGAAGTGAATGAAATTGAATTGAATCATATTAATGGCACTATGAGTTGCCTTTTGCTCTTTCCTTTTGCTGTGAACTCACATTGGTAACTATATTGTCAGTCACATATACTACTTTTTATTCCTGTAACTACCAAACATAATAAAAGAATTGAGACAAAACTGATAAAAGGTGTAGATCAGATACCTGGGTTAATACACTGATGCAGATATACATGATAATTCATTTCTTCTTTACCGCTGACTCTGTACATAATCCAAAGATAAGTGACAACAAGTATTATGTAATAGATATCTATTATAAGTGAAAACAATAAGATTTTGTCTTAGATACAATAAGGAAAAAATAATACTCTCCCATAGACATGGATTATTCCACTTTATTTGGAGCTCCCCTGGTGCTTCAGTGGTAAAGAATCCACCAGCAATGCAAGAGACATGAGTTTGATCCCTGGAGGTTGGGAAGATCCACTGGAGAAGGAAATGGCAACTCATTCCATTATTTTTGCCTGGGAATTTCCCTAAATAGAGGAGCCTGGTAGGCTATAGTGAATGGTGTCACAAAAGAGTTGGACACGACTTAGTGAATAAACAACATATATTCAATAAGCTTGTATTGTGCAAAAATTAGTCTTCTAGAAAGTACTAAATAAATAGGAGATGGTCCTTCCATGCAAAGAACTCCCAGCTGCATGGAAAATTCCTATATAAATGTGGATAAATTATAATATGGTAAAAACTGTGATAGAAATACATACAGGAAAAGTGCATGAAAGGAAAGCCTGAGAAGGGTTAGTGGAAGATGACACTTGAGCACATTATTAGTATAAATACAGAAGGAATCCAGATAAGGAACAGGATGAGCTGTTCAGAAAAGGGACAAAATATATTAAGTCAGGAAACATAAAACTGCATATCTAGACCACTAAGGTGCAGGTGCTTTGGAACAGTATTAGTGAGCATTTTCTTTCTCTTCTTTTTATCCCTCTCTTTCTTCCTTATTGTGATGCAGAATTTTAGTTCAAACAGTGGTAAATCAAAAAAAAAAAAAAAAACCCCTTTGTTCTATCCAAACGTTGAAAAACACATAGACACTAGAATGGTTCAAATAAAGAACAGAAGTTTCTTCTTTCTTGTCTACTGTTTCTTGTATTTTAATTTCATTTTCTCAAAATGCAAAATGACTTTATCAGATAGTGAAGATCATAGCTATAGGCATTTGTTTTATTCCATTTCTGTAACCCAAGGGTAGGAGAAATTTCATCTAGGAAAAAAATTAGGGACTTTGATTGCACCTACTTGAGCCATATGCCAATACCTGGGTATATTTTTGAGGTCAAGCCAGGGCACAATATGACTTGTTCTGTTCTCTTATATAGTAAAACTCTCTGACCATAAAGTAATTGATCAAAATCATATGGAATTCATGAGGACAGGTTTATTCTAAAGGATGGAAAAGATGATATCCACAAATAGAGGAGAACTGGATGATGTTCTGATAAAGATATCAGATGTACATCTGATTCTACTGGGGAGTTTGCATTTTTTTCTTCTTAAGGCCATGTGAAGCGGTTGAAGAGTTTTTCCCAGAGGAGTGATTCATTTGTTTATTTGTTTTTAAAGGAACCACGTCAGTCATCCTGGTGGGTGATGAGGAGAGATTCTATACTGACAGTGCCTATATATATATATAGGGAATGCATTCAAGAAATGGAAAGAAAATGTATCATAACAGAATGGGAATTGGGTTCGGAAAAGCAGATGAAGAGAGGGGAAACCAAGAGCTTCCCTTATCAATTACCAATTTAATTTTATGATGAAATACAATCATCCTTTCTTTTAAACTCTGTAGTTAGTTTATTTAATTGAGTGCTCATCATCTCTTTTCCCTGAAATATTACAATAGTCTCTTCAGCAATCTGTTTCCAGTATCTTATCTTTCCAGTTTATTTTGATTCTATAATTCAAGATATCTTACTTAAATAATCTGATCTCTCTTTTTCTTATTTTTAAGAACATCAGATAGTACTTGGGAATGTTAAGACTGTGAGAAGATCCTGGTTTTTCAAGCTAGCATATAGAATCTGTCATAAGCAAGTCCTAATCTGCCCCATGAACAACTATTAATACAATCAAGTGGAAATGAAAAACTATACCTTCTCAGCCCTGCTTTCCATCTTTTGATAGTCTCACAGATGGAAGTCTATGAACTTTTTTCCCTGTAATTTCTTCAAGTATCTGAATCTCTGCAAAAGTTTAGAATCTAAAAATGAGACAGTAATGGCAGATAATGTTCAAACTATCATACAATTGCATTGATTTCACATGTTACCAAGGTTATGCTCAAAATCCTTCAAGCTAGACATCAACAGTACATCAACCAAGAATTTCTAGATGTACAAGCTGTGTATAAAAAAGGTCAGGGGATTAAAAAAATCTACTTCTGCTAAAGTCTTTGTGTGGATCACAACTAGCTATGGAGACAGCACTCTAAAGGCAAAAACTGAAGAAGAACTGAAGAGCCTCTTGATCAGAGTGAAAAGATGAGAGTGAAAAAACTGACTTGAAACTCAATTTGAAAGAAAGTAAGATCATGGCATATGGTTCCATTAGTTCGTGGCAAATAAAGGGGAAAAAGTGGAAGCAGTGACTGATTTTATTTTCTTGGACTCCAAAATCACTGTGGACAGTGACAGCAGCCATGAAACTAAAAAAACCTTGCTCCTTAGAAAGAAAACTATAATAAAACTAGATGAATGGTCAAAAGCAAAGATGTCACTTTGCCAAAAATTGTCCATATAGTCAAAGCTATGGTTTCTCCAGTGGTCATATATAGATGTAAGAGCTGGACCATAAAAAATTCTGGGCACCAAACAATTGATGGCTTGGAACTGTGGTGCTGGAAAAGACTCTTGAGAGTCCCTTGGGCTGCAAGGAGATCAAACCAGTCAATCCTAAAGGATATCAACCCTGAATATTCATTGGAAGAACTGTGCTGAGTCTGAAGCTCCAATACTTTGACCATTTGATGTGAACAGCTGACTCATTGGAAATGATACCGATACTGGGAAAGACTGAGGACAAAAGGAGAAGGGAGTAGAAAAGGATTAGATGGTTATATAATATCACCAATTCAATCAGCATGAATTAGAGCAAACTCCAGGAGATAGTGCAGGACAAAGGAGCCTGAAGTCTTATAATTCTTCTAGTAGAAGCAAGCAAAAATATGAGCTCTATCAAACATGAAATTGTTGCTGCAGTTTCCAAAAGTTTTTGTGAAAGCCTTCTGCCTCATATCTGAAACCAGATGTGTTTGTGGCCAAAAGTATCATGGTTTATGCATCATCATGACTCGCTAACTGTTAATGGCAAATCTGAGAACCACAGAAGTTTTCCTAAATCTTGAAATAACTAGGCTTTTCATCAGTTTTGTAAAAATATGTGTTTTACTGTGTTAAATATTTTTCTACTTGAAATATCTAGAATGGTTACCGTCATCCTCAGCAAACACAAACTGAGAATTTTACTATCTAAGTGGGCCCATGAAACCTATTATAAAGATAGGATTCTGGAATTTATTATTGTATGCTTTTATAGCTAAAAACAGGGGTGACATCACTGCCAGTGAAGAACAGGATACGGATACCATGTGTAGTGGCAATACAGTTAATTAAAGTATCTGCTACAGTTGCTATATAGTAAAGTGACTGCTATATACACTGGTTGATAGTCCAAGTGGCAGAAATAATAGAACACTGTCATACTGAGAACTATGGCTGCTTCTGGTTACAGTGAAGAGTTTACGGGAAGAAGATAGCAAGTCCAAACCTATAATTTCACAGTTTAAAGTGTGTGCAAATAAGTAGAGAATGTACACATTTGGTCTTGAAAATATATTTTTTTAACATTTCTACTCAAAGGACTAAAATGTTCAATAGACCCAAAGGATAGAGCCAAAGTCTGATCCTGTATGTTTCTGAATTACAGAGCAGTTTGGAGTATTGATTGAGAAAGATCAATATCTTCAGTGTTCTGATTAAAATTTCTTATTAGGTTTTTAAAATCTGATTATCTTGGTTCCCTCTCTCCCATATCCCGGTAAATATCTTCCATTAGGGAAATTATCTCCTTATGCTGTCTGAAGAAAACCTGTCCACCCTGTCTAAGTCCTTTAAGACTCACCTCTTCTACTCTGTCATAGACTTCAGATTGATAATTAGAAGCACATCTAGCATTCTCCACAATGCAATGTAGCTTATTCACTGAAAAAACTCATAACATTTGATTGCTGAGAGAAACCTGAGAAATAAATGTGGGAATCAATTCCTTAAGTTAGACCAGGAAGAAAATAACATAATTTGATCAGGTTGAATATACTGATAGGCATACAATTATAAGTGGTTCTGATTTGATTATTGTAGCTCTGTAGTAAGTTTTGAAATTATTAGGGTATCCTTTAAGGCTATTCTTCCTTTTTTGACATTGTCATCTTATTAGATGCCAAGTGAATTTCAGAATAGGTTTCCCTAATTCTAAAGAAAACATCTTCAGGTATTTGATGGAAATTGAATAGAATCTGTAGACTATTTTATGTAATATTCACATGTTAACAATATTAAGTCTTCTCATCCATGAAAAGAGATATATTCCCATTTACTTTTGTCTTATTAAATTTCAGCAATGTTTTGTCATTTTTATTGTCCATGCCTTTCACTTCTAAGTTAAGGGAATTTCTAAATATTTTATTCTTTGTGACGCTATTGCTAATGAAATTATGTTCAAAATTTCCTTCCAGATTATTCATTGTAGTATAAACGAATACCACTGCTTTTGTGTCCTGCTACCTTGCTGAATTCACTTATTAGTTCTAAAAGTTTGTCTGTATAATCTTTAGTGTTTTTTTTACATATATGATATATCATCAGGAAATAGCAATAATTTTAACTCTTCCTTTCCAATTTGGATGTCTTCTATTTCATTTTTGATTGCTCTGGCTAGAACTTCCAGAATTTGGTGAGTAGAATGTCAAGAGTGGGCACCCTTGCATTTTTCTTGATCTTAAAGGATTGAGACCCAAAGGATAGAGCCAAAGTCTGATCCTGTATGTTTCTGAATTACAGAGCAGTTTGGAGTATTGATTGAGAAAGATCAATATCTTCAGTGTTCTGATTAAAATTTCTTATTAGGTTTTTAAAATCTGATTATCTTGGTTCCCTCTCTCCCATATCCCGGTAAATATCTTCCATTAGGGAAATTATCTCCTTATGCTGTCTGAAGAAAACCTGTCCACCCTGTCTAAGTCCTTTAAGACTCACCTCTTCTACTCTGTCATAGACTTCAGATTGATAATTAGAAGCACATCTAGCATTCTCCACAATGCAATGTAGCTTATTCACTGAAAAAACTCATAACATTTGATTGCTGAGAGAAACCTGAGAAATAAATGTGGGAATCAATTCCTTAAGTTAGACCAGGAAGAAAATAACATAATTTGATCAGGTTGAATATACTGATAGGCATACAATTATAAGTGGTTCTGATTTGATTATTGTAGCTCTGTAGTAAGTTTTGAAATTATTAGGGTATCCTTTAAGGCTATTCTTCCTTTTTTGACATTGTCATCTTATTAGATGCCAAGTGAATTTCAGAATAGGTTTCCCTAATTCTAAAGAAAACATCTTCAGGTATTTGATGGAAATTGAATAGAATCTGTAGACTATTTTATGTAATATTCACATGTTAACAATATTAAGTCTTCTCATCCATGAAAAAGAGATATATTCCCATTTACTTTTGTCTTATTAAATTTCAGCAATGTTTTGTCATTTTTATTGTCCATGCCTTTCACTTCTAAGTTAAGGGAATTTCTAAATATTTTATTCTTTGTGACGCTATTGCTAATGAAATTATGTTCAAAATTTCCTTCCAGATTATTCATTGTAGTATAAACGAATACCACTGCTTTTGTGTCCTGCTACCTTGCTGAATTCACTTATTAGTTCTAAAAGTTTGTCTGTATAATCTTTAGTGTTTTTTTTACATATATGATATATCATCAGGAAATAGCAATAATTTTAACTCTTCCTTTCCAATTTGGATGTCTTCTATTTCATTTTTGATTGCTCTGGCTAGAACTTCCAGAATTTGGTGAGTAGAATGTCAAGAGTGGGCACCCTTGCATTTTTCTTGATCTTAAAATAAGTACTATTCATCTTACACTGTTAAGTATAATGTTTGCCGTGCATTATCATTTGTGGCTTTTATTATGTTGAAGTAACTTCCTTTTTATTTCTAGTTGATTGAGGTTTTGAATTTTGTCAAATGGAGAAAAGATAATCATGTGAGTTTTTTTTTTCCTTTATTCTCTTAATTTACTATGTTACACTGGTAAATTTGTGTATGTTGCCACTTTCTTGGATTCCAGGAATAAGTCCCACTAAGTCATGGTGTATGATCATTTTAAAATGAAAGATGTTGAATTCAATTTGGTGGCATTTTGTTGAGGATTTTCACATCAATGGTCATAAGAATTTTTGCATCAGTGTTCATAAGGGATATTGGTATGCAGTTTTCTTTTATCTTGTAACCCACCAGGTCCCTCTGTCCATGAATTTCTCTAGAGTCAGCAGCCATTTCCTTCTCTAGGGGATTTTCTGACCTAGGGATGGAACCTGAGTCTCCCACTTTGCAGGCAGATTTGTTGCCATCTGAGCTACCAGGGGAAGACTTTTCAGTTTCACTTTTTATTTTTTAACTAAGCATTTTTTCATAAATGTTCATAAGAAATATTGGTAGACAAATTCTGTTTTGGTATTGAATTTGTCTTTGGTGTCAGGTTAATTGTGGTTTCACAGGATGAATTAGGGAGTGATCTCTTCTCTGTAATATTTTGGAAATAAATGAGAAGGATTGCTATCAGTCCCACTTTAACTGTTTGACCAGGGAACCTATCAGATCCAGAGATTTTCTTTGCTGAGTGATGTGCAGATACTGATTCAGTCACCTTACTAGCTATAGGTCTATTCAGATTTCCTGTTTCATCATGATTTGGTTTTGGTAGGTTTTGTTTCTAGAAATTTATCCACTCCATATAATTTATCCATTTTTGTTAGCATGGAATGGTTCATATGACTCTCTTACAATTGTTTCTATTTCTGTAGAATTGGTAGTAATGTGTCCACTTTAATTTCTGATTTTAATGATTTTAGTTCTCTTTTTTCTTATTTTAAAGGAGCTAAAGATTTGTCAATTTTGTTCATTTTTTTGAAGACCTAGTTTGCTCTTTTTCCTAGCTCCTTAAGTGTTAAAATTACCTTTTTGATTTGAGAATTTTCTGGCTTCTCCTAATGTTAGCTGTATAGCTATACATTTTCCTTTAGTACTATTTCACTTCATCCTATAAGTTCCACTATGTTATAGTTTAATTTCATTCATCTGTATTTTCTAATTTTCCTTATTAAGTTTTCTTTGATCCATGTTAAGAAGATATTGTTTAATTTGCATATTTTGTTAATTTTCCAGTTTTCCTTTTTCTACTTATTTCTAAATCAATCCCATTGGATTGGAGAGTATATGTTGTATGATAACTAACTTCTAAAATCTCTTAAGGTGCACTTTATGATCTAATATATGTTCTGTCCTGGAAAACATCCTATGTCCACCTGAGAAGAAGGTGTATGCTATTGTGATAGGTAGAGTACTTTATATGTGTCTGTTATATATAGTTGAGTCTTACATTTATGTTAAGTCTTTAAGTTATTATATTAAGTTTTATATCTTTTACTTATTTGGATCTGGTTTTTCTATCTGTTGTTGATGATGAGTTGCTAATATCTTCAACTTTTACTGTACAGCTATTTCTTCAGTAGCTACTGCAAAAAATGCATTTACATTCCAATTAGTTTTGTTCACATTGAGAGAAATTGCTGATAATTAGGGAATTCTATTTTGCTATTTCTTTTCTACACACATATGTGTGTGCCAATCATTCAGTTGTGTCTGACTCTTTGCAATGCAGCTCTCCAGGCTCCTCTGTCCATGGAATTCTCCAGGCAAGAATTCTGGAGGGGGTAGCCATTCCCTTCTCCAGGGATCTTCCCAACCTGGAGGTCAAACACAAGTCTCCTACTTGGCAGGCAGATTCTTTATCATCTGAGCCTCCAGGGAAGTCCTTATTTTCTATATGCTTTACAGAATTTATTTACAGGTTTATTTATTATTATTTTTTGTTCACTTTACAGAGTTTTGTTGTTTACAGATATGTATAATCCCAGATTAGTCATATGTATATCCCCATATGCAGTCCTTGTTTTCTATATGCTTTGCATCATTTTTTTTAATCCATCATTCTCTGTTGCTCTTTTCTTTTGAGTTTTTTCCTTATTTGTAGTAGAATGTTTTCATTCTCTTTTTGTGTGTGTGTATATTATATATCTCATAATTGCCATGAGGATTATGTTTATCATCATAAAATTATAACACTAATTTGGATTTTTGAGTTTTCCACAGATATTTGTTCATTATGTATACAGATTTTTCATAATTTTAAAATTTAAAATACTCTTACATGCTTAAAATACATTATAAGGCATTATAATTTTTATTTAGCTGAAATTTTACTAGCAAATTCATAAGCATCTATCACTAAAATTCTTTCCTCATACTTTCTAAAAAAAATAACATTAATGAAAGAGTGGAAGCAATTTCCCTTCTTTGTGAAGCCTACGAATATCAGCTACACTTCCAATAAAAGTTCCATTGAGAAATATTCTTACCACACTTGTTTCACTGGTTGTTTTGTAAAGAACATCATGAAACTTGCTTCTATATTCAAGCATGTTCAATTCCACCACGTTGTAGTTAACATTCATGTTATGGAAAATTATGTCTAGCATTGTACTGTGAGAATAAGACGGCTTTGAGAAAATCATCATACAAATATCAGAAATTGTTTCTTGGATCTGAGTCACAGGAGCAACTGCTGAGTTTCCCAGAGATAATGCTGCATTATTCCCCATCACAGAGGCAGAAATTCCTCTGCCAATCAAGCCAGTCAACTGAGCCACACGAACTTTGGATGAGCAATTCCTGACCAGAGCTAGGTCTTGTTGTGAGTACAAGGTCTTGATTTGAATTTTTGCCAGGTTAATTTCAGTAACATACAAAAATTCTGTTCGTTTACAGTTCTATCCTCATGACTTCTTGCTGTTGATGTCACAGAATTATGTCTTTATACATTCTGCATCTTCTGTACATGTTCAGTGAAATCTGACTCTTTTGTAATCATATGAACTGTAGCCTGCCGAGCTCCTCTGTCCATGGAATTTTCCAGACAAGAATACTAGAGTGGGTTGTCATATTTTACTCCAAAGTGAGTATCAGTTTCATTTGGTCCAGGCTGGCTACATGTGTGTGTGCACGTGCGTGCGTGCGTGTGTGTGTGTGTGTGTGTGTGTGTGTGTGTTAGGTGCTCGGTCATGTCCAACTCTTTGCAAAAACATAGACTATAGTCCACCAGGCTCCTCTGTTCATGGAATTTTCCAGGCAAGAATATTGGAGTGGATAACAATTTCCTTCTCCAGGGGATCTTCCCAAGTCAGGGATCAAACCCACATCTCCTGCATTGAAGACATTATTTTACCATCTGAGCCACCAGGCAAGCCCTCTTTAAAAGAAACTAAAATTCTTTTAAAAGCATTAGTCTCTTAAATTGTGTCTTACACAAAGCATTGAGTTATAAACAACAGTTGTAATAGTATTAACTATTGGACTAAAAAGTTTAAACAAGGTTTTGTTTCTTGGATCCTGTAGAAGACAATAAATGGACTTACAAACTATTGTTATAAAAATGCTGGCTTTATAATTGTCCACATGTTTATGTCTGATGAGTTGTTTTTCTTTATTCATATGATTTTGCGTTACTGCCTTTTGTCCCTTCCTTCCCTACTGCACACTCTCTTGAGAATTTCCAGCTCAAGGGCTGTTCTAGGGGTAATAACTCCTTCAGTTTTTTTGTTTTTTTTTTTTATTCTTTATTCTAAAGGTTTTACAGAGTTTTGTTGTTCACAGACATGTATGTTCCCAGATCAGTCATATGCATATCCATGGTCCCCACCCGCCCAGATCCCTCCATCCCACCCCTCCAGACCTTTGCCCCAAGCCATTGTAAGCACTCCTATTCCCTTAGCACTGTGACACTAGCTATCTTTTCCACACGTAACACTATAGGTTTCCTTGTTACTTCCTCCATGCTTCCTCCCTATTTCTTCGCCACGATGTCCCTATGTCTATGCTCTTTTTTTTTTTTCATGAGTTCCCTGTGTGTGATATCAAGACCGTCCTACTAGATTCCATATATGTGTGTTAGTATACTGTATTTGTCTTTCTCTTTTGTAATCATATGAACTGTAGCCTGCCGAGCTCCTCTGTCCATGGAATTTTCCAGACAAGAATACTAGAGTGGGTTGTCATATTTTACTCCAAAGTGAGTATCAGTTTCATTTGGTCCAGGCTGGCTACATGTGTGTGTGCACGTGCGTGCGTGCGTGTGTGTGTGTGTGTGTGTGTGTGTGTGTGTTAGGTGCTCGGTCATGTCCAACTCTTTGCAAAAACATAGACTATAGTCCACCAGGCTCCTCTGTTCATGGAATTTTCCAGGCAAGAATATTGGAGTGGATAACAATTCCCTTCTCCAGGGGATCTTCCCAAGTCAGGGATCAAACCCACATCTCCTGCATTGAAGACATTATTTTACCATCTGAGCCACCAGGCAAGCCCTCTTTAAAAGAAACTAAAATTCTTTTAAAAGCATTAGTCTCTTAAATTGTGTCTTACACAAAGCATTGAGTTATAAACAACAGTTGTAATAGTATTAACTATTGGACTAAAAAGTTTAAACAAGGTTTTGTTTCTTGGATCCTGTAGAAGACAATAAATGGACTTACAAACTATTGTTATAAAAATGCTGGCTTTATAATTGTCCACATGTTTATGTCTGATGAGTTGTTTTTTTCTTTATTCATATGATTTTGCGTTACTGCCTTTTGTCCCTTCCTTCCCTACTGCACACTCTCTTGAGAATTTCCAGCTCAAGGGCTGTTCTAGGGGTAATAACTCCTTCAGTTTTTTTGTTTTTTTTTTTTATTCTTTATTCTAAAGGTTTTACAGAGTTTTGTTGTTCACAGACATGTATGTTCCCAGATCAGTCATATGCATATCCATGGTCCCCACCCACCCAGATCCCCCCATCCCACCCCTCCAGACCTTTGCCCCAAGCCATTGTAAGCACTCCTATTCCCTTAGCACTGTGACACTAGCTATCTTTTCCACACGTAACACTATAGGTTTCCTTGTTACTTCCTCCATGCTTCCCCCTCCCTATTTCTTCGCCACGATGTCCCTATGTCTATGCTCTTTTTTTTTTTTTTTTCATGAGTTCCCTGTGTGTGATATCAAGACCGTCCTACTAGATTCCATATATGTGTGTTAGTATACTGTATTTGTCTTTCTCTTTTTGACTTACTTCACTTTTTATGATAGGTTCTAAAGCCAGCCACTTCATTAGGATTGAGTCTTCTGCATTTCTTTTAACAGCTGAGTAGTATTCCATTGTATATATGTACCAGAGCTTCTGGATCCATTCATTCGTCGATGGACATCTAGGTTGCTTCCATGTTCTGGCTATTGTATAGAGAGCTGCAATGAACATTGGGGTACAGGTGCTTCTTTCAGTTTTGATTTCATCAGGATATAAGCCTAATAGTGGGATTGCTGGGTCATAGGGTGCTTCTATTTTTAGTTTTTTAAGAAATCTCCAGACTGTCTTCCATAGAGGCTGTATCAATTGACATTCCCACCAGCAATGCAAGAGGGTTCCCTTTTCTCCGCACCCTCTCCAGCATTTATTGTCTGCAGATTTCTTGAAGATGGCCATTCTGACGGGTGTGAGGTGATATCTCATTGTAGTTTTAATTTGCATTTCTCTAATAATAAGCGAGGTTGAGCATCGTTTCATGTGCTTTTGGGCCATCTGTATGTCCTCTTTGGAGAGGCGTCTCTTTAGGTCTTTTTCCCATTTTTTGATTGGGTTGTTCGTTTTCCCTGTGCTGAGTTGTCTGAGTTGCTTGTAGATTTTGGAGATTAATTCTTTATCTGTTGTTTCATTTGCTATGATTTTCTCCCACTCTGTGGGGTGTCTGTTGAGCTTTTTTGTAACTCCTTCAGTTTTTGTTGTCTGAGAATGTCTCAATTTCTCCCTCACTTTGAAGGACAGTTTTTTTTTTAAAGATTTATTTATTTACTTATTATGGTGGGGGTGGGGTGGGGAGGGAGGGGAGCAGGCGGGCCTCTTCTATTGGTCTTTCATTTGTCCATTTTCATCCATCTTTGTTCTTTGGCCCGTGTGGGCCTCCCATCGTGGTGGCCTATGTTGTCACAGAGCACCGGCTCTGGGCGCATGCGCTCGAGTTCAGTCTCAGTCATTGGACACATCGGTCCAGCCGCTCCACGGCACGTGGGATCTTCCCAGGCCAGGGATCGAATCAGCGTCCCTTGCACTGCAAGGCAGTGTCCTTACCCACTGGACCATCAGGGAAGCCCTGAAGGACAGTTTTATTGGATATAGAATTCATGGTGAAGATTTTTCCTCTTTTATCAGTTTAAATATATAGGCCTGTTGACTTCTGGCTTCTAAAGGTCATGATAGGAAATCTATTAATAATTTTATTGAGAACACTTTGTATGTGATGACTCACTTCTGTTTTACTGTTCCCAGGATTCTCCTTTTGCATTTTGAATGTAGATTATATTGTGTCTTAGTGTGGATCTCTGAGTTCACCATATTTGGAATACATATAGTATCTTAGATGATTGCAGTTATATATTTCATAAAATTTGGGAAATTTCAGTCCCCTTTTTTCAAATATTGTCTTCTTTCTTTTCTCATCATGTTTTATGATTTCCATGCTGTGTATTTTGGTTCACTGATGGTGTTCTTTATTTCCTTTAGACTCTGCTCACTTGTCTTCAAAATTTTCTCTTTCTGTTCCTCAGACTCAATAATCTTATTCCAGAGAGCTGGTGTTTTCAATGTTTCATTCACAACTGTGGGGCTCTGAATTGAAAGAGGACCGTTGCAAGCATAAAGAAGCTTAAGCACATGTTTGCAGTTTGGAGCTAAGATGGCGCCTACAGGAAGGGACATGGGAGTGAAAAGAAGCTTAAGCACATTGTTTCAGCTTGGAGCTAAGATGGCGCCTACAGGAAGGGATGTGAGAATGAAGGGAAGCTTAAGCACATTGTTTAAAGAAGCTTAAACACATGTTTGCAGCTAAGATGGCGCCTACAGGAAGAGACAGGGCATGATCTAAATTGTTAATTGATGGTCAAAATTTCTGATTGGTTCCCTTGGTTTCTGCGCTCATGAATGATTGCTTGGCCTTTAGCTTGATTGGTGTAATCTATAGGAAGTCCCATGCAAAACCTCCTTCACTTGCCTATAAAAGCTGTGGATCTTCATTAATAAACCGGAACTACATCGATGGAACCCCTGTCGCGTCTGATTGTCCCCTGCCTGATCCAGGGGGCTGGGGGGCGGGCAGTCAAGATTTGCCTTTCTCTGAGATCTCCCGGTTCAGCCGGGGGCAATCCCACTGCCTTCCTTTTCTGCGGAAGGTCCCCGCACACAACACTGGGTAGATGTACATGTATGGTTGCTGAGAGCTGTACTGTATAGTTTTATTGGCAATTCAGAACATTTTCTTCTTTTAAAATTCCCTACTCAAAGAAGAGATGTATTAGACCAACACTACTTGTTATATGAATCCCTTCCACCAACACACTAAAACTTGAGAGATAAGGAGGGAAAATTATATATACATATGTAAATCTTTCTGACTAATTTCTTCCCAAACAACTATCAGCAAGCAAACTTACATAAAAATAAGTATACAGATATTGATTGAATATTATTGTACTGAGGGTTTCCCTTGTAGCTCAGCTGGTAAAGAACCCACCTTCAATGCAGGAGACCCCGGTTCAATTCCTGAGTCAGGAGTATCCCCTGGAGAAAGAATAGGCTGCCTACTCCAGTATTCTTGAATCTCCCTGGTGGCTCAGACAAAGAATCTGCCTGCAGTAAGGATTATTGTACAAGTAAAGTACTGTACAAGTGAAATAGGAAATAAGGAACATTTAAAGTGAAGCAAAATGGAAGTCTCTCAGTTAGGTCCTACTCTTTGTGATTCCATAGACCATAGCCCTCCAGGTTCCTCTGTCCATGGGATTCTCCAGGCAAGAATACTGGAGTGGGTTGCCATGCTCTTCTCTAGAGGATCTTCCTAACCCAGGGATCAAACCTGAGTTTCCTGCATTGCAGGCAGATACTTTACTTTCTGCGAGAAGCAGGAAAGCTACCAGGGAAGTAAGGAATATTATGCAAAAAACATTTTTACCAAAGTATTTTTCATTAATCTTGAATGCCTGTTCACACATTAATTAATATAACATACACACACACTCACACACACCCCATATATTCTTTATCCACATATCTGCTGATGGACACTTGGTTGATTTCCATATGTTAGCTATTACAAATAATGCTGCTGTGAATTTCAGGGTGCAGATATCTTTTTGAATAGTGCTTTTGTTTGTTTCAGGTATATATCCAGTAGTGGAATTGCTGGATCATGTGTTAGTTCTATTTTTAGTTTTCTCAGACCTTCATACCATTTTCTGTATTGGCTGCACCAATTTGCATTTCCACCAACAGTGTATGAGGTTTCCTTTTTATCCACATCCTCACCAATGTTTTTTTTATTTGTATACTTTTAATGATTAGCCATCGTGATAGGAATGAGACAGTGTCTTCCTGTGGGGATATTCAATATTTTAAGGAAAACAAATCCTTTGGGTAATTTGGGTTTTGTCCTATTCAGTTGTTGCCATAATAAAATATTATACCTGAAGCGGCTTAAAAACATACATTTATTTTCTCGTGATTCTAGAGGCTAAAATCTAATTGGGATCTGGTGATGACTATCTCCCTAGCTTTCAGATAACCAACTTCTCACAGTATGTGCTCACATAATGGAGAGAGGAAGCTCTAGTATCTTTTCCTCTTTGTGTGTGTATTAGTCGCTCGGTCATGTCTGGCTGTTTGCAATCCCATGGACTGTAGCCCACAAGACTCCTTTTTCCACGGAATTCTCCAAGCAAGAATACTGGAGTGAGCAGTCATTTCCTTCAATCACATCATGGGAGCGCTATCTGTATGACCTCCTAAACCTAATTACGTTCCAAAGACTCACTTCAGTCGTGTCCTACTCTTTAGTATTCTCTGGACTGTAAATCACGCTCATTTTGATCCCATGGATTGCAGCCCACCTGACTCTTCTGTCCATGGAATTCTCCAGGCAAGAATACTGGAGTGGCTTGCTGCTTCCTTCCCCAAAGCCACTATAGTTTAGTTGTATTATTACATTCTAACTTTCATGGGAGGACTACAAGGTGAGTAATAATAGTATTCTCAACTTTAATATGTGGAAACAGATTTATATGAATTGTCACCTAGCTAATAAATAGATGATCAAACATATGAAATTACGAAGCTCTAGATCTGATTTCATTTTCTATGTTCTAAACCAGATAAACAAAGAAGTGACAGAAGTTATTTTTTGGATTTAAAAAAAAAGAAGTTTTGCCGACTTATTTAATTAATTTATTCATCTTACTTTTTCATCTACATTTCTGTTTTCTTGTAAAGTATTGCCATCGCCAAAGGCACCACTTCAAATTTGTAAACTTCAAATATGATCTTTTGGTGCCTGGTTGTTAGTATTTTGAAATATTTAGCATCTTGAGAATCTCCAGGATAGCAATAAGTTTAATTTTCATAGACTCAACAAATTTTCTTGGTCAACCAACAGAAAGACTGAAATTTGCAAATTAATCATAGGTTTGATCTAGTACATATTTTCTTCTCATTATAAAAATGCAAAGAGGAAGTGACTGAAATTTTTGCTTTTATGGATCCAGCCTATGGTATGCAGAAATTCTGTGTGACAATAGTACAATTTCAGCTGTGAACTCCCATGCTTTGATATTTTAGACTAGAGTGTATCTTTTGGAACCTCGGTTAGAAATCTGAAACCCTCATTATTTCTGCATTTGTTAAACTATGCCTTTTGTTCCACTTGCAGACCAAGTAGTTGGCTTTGATAAAGCTTGATCTACATTCAGAGATCTGCTCTGATCTTGGCTTTTTAAATGGTTCATTCTGGGCACCCTAGAATATTTAAGAAGATACTTTTTTTTTTTTTTTTTAAAGAAGATACTTTTAACTGGTTTTTTTTTTTTTTTGTTCTTTCTAGCTTGTCTGTTTTCATTTACATACTTGAAACTTCAATTTTGCACTTGATGTAAGACTGAAACTGTTCTGTTTTGAAAAGCTTTGAATTCATATATTTAGCAAGATTGTCCTGAATTAGTGCTCTTATTTCAAATGTAAAATCTTATTTAATAACTTTGTACATATATATCTATAGATCTTGATAAATGTATGTCTGCATATATGTGTGTACATGTGTTGCAAAGGGTATTTGCTATCTTAAAACATAAATACTATATATTTTCTATCCATGTTTACGCAACGTGTTCTTGTCAAGACCAGAATTTTGAAATTTAAATTTCTATATCTATTCTCTCTGAAACTTTACTCATTGAAGAATGTAACTGAGGCTATCTTGATAACACAGTTTATCTTCGGATATCACATATAAACAATTCATGAACTTAAAAATAAAATCTTAAACTGTAGGCTCATTTTTAAAATTTTCAAGCTACTTTCTGCATCTCAACTTGTAATTTGTCGGTACTCAGGAGATTAAATTGGTGATGTTAGACTGTTTCCTCCACAAACACAGCCACAACACACACACATTTCATATATATATGCATGAAACTTCTGGGTCCTTATATCTATTATGCACTCTACTAAAGCACTTATATTAGAGGATAAAAATTACAATTACTTTCCCTAAATTGTCTATCCAGCTTGCATTCAACTTTTCCATCTCTTTGGACATCTTCCACATTATTTATATTCTTATCAATGGCCGGTGGCTCAGAGGGTAAAGAATCTGTCTGTACTGGGTTCGATCCCTGAGAGGAGAAAGGAATGGCTACCTACTCCAATATTCTTGCCTAGACAATTGCATGGACCAAGGAGCCTGGAGGCTATAGTCCATGGAATTGCAAAGAATTGCACATGGTCGATCAATGTTCACTTTCACCAATGCCTTGAGCCCAATATGTGTTGAGTGAAATTCTTCTCTTTCTTTGCAGTGTAATCCTAAAAGTCTCACCAGGAGTATGATGGTGTTGTAGATTCTTCTCAGTGTAAGAAATAAGTTGAAAAGATAAATATCATGTACTAATGCATATATAGGGAATCTAGAAAGATGTTACTCATGAAATTATTTGCAGGTAAGCAATGGAGACACAGACATAGAGGACAGACTTATGGACATGGCAGTAGGTGGGGAAGGAGAGATCATTAGATGCTTCTTATTTCAAATGTAAAATCTTATTTAATAACTTTGTACATATATATCTATAGATCTTGATAAATGTATGTCTGCATATATGTGTGTACATGTGTTGCAAAGGGTATTTGCTATCTTAAAACATAAATACTATATATTTTCTATCCATGTTTACATACGTGTTCTTGTCAAGACCAGAATTTTGAAATTTAAATTTCTATATCTATTCTCTCTGAAACTTTACTCATTGAAGAATGTAACTGAGGCTATCTTGATAACACAGTTTATCTTCGGATATCACATATAAACAATTCATGAACTTAAAAATAAAATCTTAAACTGTAGGCTCATTTTTAAAATTTTCAAGCTACTTTCTGCATCTCAACTTGTAATTTGTCGGTACTCAGGAGATTAAATTGGTGATGTTAGACTGTTTCCTCCACAAACACAGCCACAACACACAAACACATTTCATATATATATGCATGAAACTTCTGGGTCCTTATATCTATTATGCACTCTACTAAAGCACTTATATTAGAGGATAAAAATTACAATTACTTTCCCTAAATTGTCTATCCAGCTTGCATTCAACTTTTCCATCTCTTTGGACATCTTCCACATTATTTATATTCTTATCAATGGCCGGTGGCTCAGAGGGTAAAGAATCTGTCTGTACTGGGTTCGATCCCTGAGAGGAGAAAGGAATGGCTACCTACTCCAATATTCTTGCCTAGACAATTGCATGGACCAAGGAGCCTGGAGGCTATAGTCCATGGAATTGCAAAGAATTGCACATGGTCGATCAATGTTCACTTTCACCAATGCCTTGAGCCCAATATGTGTTGAGTGAAATTCTTCTCTTTCTTTGCAGTGTAATCCTAAAAGTCTCACCAGGAGTATGATGGTGTTGTAGATTCTTCTCAGTGTAAGAAATAAGTTGAAAAGATAAATATCATGTACTAATGCATATATAGGGAATCTAGAAAGATGTTACTCATGAAATTATTTGCAGGTAAGCAATGGAGACACAGACATAGAGGACAGACTTATGGACATGGCAGTAGGTGGGGAAGGAGAGAATGAGATGTATGGGGAGAGAAACATGTGTGGGGAAATCTATATTACCATATGTAAAATAGGTAGCCAATAGAAAATTTCTGTATGGCTCAGGGAACTCAAACAGTGGCTCTGTAACAACCTGGAGGGGTGAGAAGGGGAGGGAGATGGGAGAGAAGTTCAACAGGGAGGAGACATATGTCCTTTGGATGATTCATGCTGATGTTTGGCGGAAACCAACAAAATTCTGTAAAACAATTATCCTACAATTAAAAACAATAAATTAATTTTAAAAAAGAAGTAAGTTGATTTTCCATGGAGCTTTTCTGTATAAATCCATATCATGGTCTATTTACTTGGCATCTTTTGAGTTTCTTTCCTTGATTTTCATAACAGGGACCTATCTGAATACAATTTACTTAGACTTACATCTAGATATCAGGTCAAAGTGGTTACAAAAATAGAGCAGTCAAGTCTTGTGCTTTGAGGTACATAAGTGTCCAGTGATGCCAGTTGCTGCCCTATGGATTCATCATTGCACTAGCACTAAGGTCATATCTTCTAAGTCCAGTTCCTAGCCAATGAATAAACACAAAGGAAGTTCTAACATGGACCCATTTCAGTGAGAGGCAGAGCTTTTTCAAGGCACAACTTTTCTTGAGAGCACTCAGCTACCCAACTGTAATGTTCTTCAGATTGTGCTGCAATATGCAGGATGTCCTACCATAGCCCTCATTTCAATCACTCTTTTTTGCACAAGATTCATATTCATATCATAAGCTGAAGATTCTTTATGCTTTCTGCTGCCCCTCTATCCCACTTTCATTACTTTTTATTTATTTATTTATTTGTTTTGGGTGGGGGTCGGGTTGGGGAGGGAGGGGAATGGGCGGGCCACTTCTATTGGTCTTTCATTTGTCTATTTTCATCCGTCTTCGTTCTTTGGCTCCTGTGGTCCTCCCATCCCAGAGGCATCTGTCGTTGCAGAGCGCCGGCTCTGGGCGCATGCGCCCCAGAGCTCCGGCTAGGTAATTGGACACATCGGTCCAGCCGCTCCGGGGCACGTGGGTCTTCCCAGGCCAGGGATCGAACCGGTGCCCCTTGCACTGCAAGGCAGTGTCCTTACCCACTGGACCACTAGGGGAAGCCCCCCACCTTCATTTCTAATCCCATTTGGTCCTCTGCATCTCAAAGGAAACAAATTCATGTAAAAGGTATCTAGAATAATTCAAGAAACCTGGAGGTAAGTCGAGGATTTGGGATTGATTCATCCCATACTGTGTTGGTGAAAAATACATCATTCTGAGTAGTATCAAAGCATAGCTAGCACTGAACACATGATGGTCACCCAGTAACTAAATATTTCCCTGTTTGAGACCTGGGGAAATAAACTTGTGGAGGAAAATAGCCTTGAAGTTGTTGGTAATTCAGACATTTGTAAGATATGATGGAAAATGTCTATAAATAGAGCAAAGATGGAGCTTTTCTGTATAAATCCATATCATGGTCTATTTACTTGGCATCTTTTGAGTTTCTTTCCTTGATTTTCATAACAGGGACCTATCTGAATACAATTTACTTAGACTTACATCTAGATATCAGGTCAAAGTGGTTACAAAAATAGAGCAGTCAAGTCTTGTGCTTTGAGGTACATAAGTGTCCAGTGATGCCAGTTGCTGCCCTATGGATTCATCATTGCACTAGCACTAAGGTCATATCTTCTAAGTCCAGTTCCTAGCCAATGAATAAACACAAAGGAAGTTCTAACATGGACCCATTTCAGTGAGAGGCAGAGCTTTTTCAAGGCACAACTTTTCTTGAGAGCACTCAGCTACCCAACTGTAATGTTCTTCAGATTGTGCTGCAATATGCAGGATGTCCTACCATAGCCCTCATTTCAATCACTCTTTTTTGCACAAGATTCATATTCATATCATAAGCTGAAGATTCTTTATGCTTTCTGCTGCCCCTCTATCCCACTTTCATTACTTTTTATTTATTTATTTATTTGTTTTGGGTGGGGGTCGGGTTGGGGAGGGAGGGGAATGGGCGGGCCACTTCTATTGGTCTTTCATTTGTCTATTTTCATCCGTCTTCGTTCTTTGGCTCCTGTGGTCCTCCCATCCCAGAGGCATCTGTCGTTGCAGAGCGCCGGCTCTGGGCGCATGCGCCCCAGAGCTCTGCCAGGTAATTGGACACATCGGTCCAGCCGCTCCGGGGCACGTGGGTCTTCCCAGGCCAGGGATCGAACCGGTGCCCCTTGCACTGCAAGGCAGTGTCCTTACCCACTGGACCACTAGGGGAAGCCCCCCACCTTCATTTCTAATCCCATTTGGTCCTCTGCATCTCAAAGGAAACAAATTCATGTAAAAGGTATCTAGAATAATTCAAGAAACCTGGAGGTAAGTCGAGGATTTGGGATTGATTCATCCCATACTGTGTTGGTGAAAAATACATCATTCTGAGTAGTATCAAAGCATAGCTAGCACTGAACACATGATGGTCACCCAGTAACTAAATATTTCCCTGTTTGAGACCTGGGGAAATAAACTTGTGGAGGAAAATAGCCTTGAAGTTGTTGGTAATTCAGACATTTGTAAGATATGATGGAAACTATGTCTATAAATAGAGCAAAGATGTTAGTTACTGCTAATCTATACTGACTCTTTGTGGAGGGATAATGAGAAGCGAAAGGAACTAGAAAGTAGTTAGTGATTTCTTTTGTAACTTACAAAATGGTCCTTAGCTCCCACAGTAAAGACTGAGCACTATACTGAAGATATACTAGAGATCAAGAGGTATTTAAATATTTTGCCCACTATTAGGCATATACCCTGAAGAAATCAAAATTGAAAGAGACACCTGTACCGCAATGCTCGTTGCAGCACTTTTTGCAATAGCTAGAACATGGAAACAACCTGGATGTCCATCAAATGAATGAACACAATGCAATATTTCTCAGCCATAAAAAGAAATGCATTTGAATAAGTCCTAATGAGATGGATGAATCTAGAATCTAATATACAAAGTGAAGTAAGTCAAAAAGGACAAATATAGCATACTAGCACATATATATGGAATCTGGAAAGATGGTACTGATAAATGCTTATTCAGAGAAGCAATGCTGAAACACATGTATAGAATAGATTTATGGTCATTGCGGGGAGGGAGGAGTAGATGAGAAGTATGGAAAAAGTAACATGGAAACTTACACTACCATATGTAAAAGAAACAACCACTGCGAATATGCTGTAAGACTAAGGGAACTCATATAGAGGCTATGCAACAACCTGGAGGGGACCTGGGACCTGGTTCCTGTTCCCTTGTGTGGGCTCAGCTGGTAAAGAATCTGCCTGCAATCCAGGAGACCCAGACTTGATCCTTGGGTTGGCATTCAGGTGGGAAGCCTCAAGGGTATACCTATGATTGATTTGGATTTATGTATAGCTCTAAACAACAAAACTCTATAAAAGTAAAATAAATAGTAAAAAACTACTTTGCCAGGGAAGATCTGAACACTTTTTTTTTTTTTTTTTTTTGTGTGTGCACATATCTTGTTTATTATCAGCATGTGACGCTTTTGGTTTCAGAAACATAGGCCTATTACAAGATTAGTTCTCTGGGCCTGAACACTTTTAAACCTGAAAGTGTGGCTGGAGCTTCTGGAAGAATGTCTGAAAATATGATTCTGCAAACTCCTGAACCATATGAGTTAAAGAGATATCCTAACTCTTTTTTTTTTTTTTTTATTGTCCAAAGGCTAGCACTTCTCCTTTTGCAAAATGTTGCAAAAGCTTGTTCACCATAAAGGACTTGTAATCTTTCAGTAGCTTTCAATACTACTTTTGCTAATGCACAAGCTGATAACTAGTTGAAACCTCAGCATGATTTGTGTAAAGGATGTACAATGTATGAGAAAAGAGAAAAGAGATAGATTACATATTGGGGAGATTGCAATAATTTTCTAGTTGGTATAAGCAGGAGTCAAGACAGCAACCCAGAGTTTGGATTTTTAAATTAATTTATTTTTAAATAGTGGAAGACTGCTTTATATTGTTGTGTTAATTTCCACAATACATTCATCATGAATCAGACATAGCTATACACATGAATCTTCCTCCCACCTCACACTCCATTACACCCTGCTAGGTTGTCACAGAGTCCTGGATTTGAGCTCCCTGCATCATACAGTAAATTCTCACTGGCTATCTATTTTACATACAACAATGTATGTGCTTCAAAGGTATTCTCTTCATCCATCTCACCCTCTCCTTCCTCTATTGTGTCCGCAAGTCAGTTCTCTACATCTGTGTCTCCATTGATGAGTCAGGAGGGTTGAAGTTTGAGACTGAGTAAATCATGAAGACTAAGGGAACTCATATAGAGGCTATGCAACAACCTGGAGGGGACCTGGGACCTGGTTCCTGTTCCCTTGTGTGGCTCAGCTGGTAAAGAATCTGCCTGCAATCCAGGAGACCCAGACTTGATCCTTGGGTTGGCATTCAGGTGGGAAGCCTCAAGGGTATACCTATGATTGATTTGGATTTATGTATAGCTCTAAACAACAAAACTCTATAAAAGTAAAATAAATAGTAAAAAACTACTTTGCCAGGGAAGATCTGAACACTTTTTTTTTTTTTTTTTTTTGTGTGTGCACATATCTTGTTTATTATCAGCATGTGACGCTTTTGGTTTCAGAAACATAGGCCTATTACAAGATTAGTTCTCTGGGCCTGAACACTTTTAAACCTGAAAGTGTGGCTGGAGCTTCTGGAAGAATGTCTGAAAATATGATTCTGCAAACTCCTGAACCATATGAGTTAAAGAGATATCCTAACTCTTTTTTTTTTTTTTTTATTGTCCAAAGGCTAGCACTTCTCCTTTTGCAAAATGTTGCAAAAGCTTGTTCACCATAAAGGACTTGTAATCTTTCAGTAGCTTTCAATACTACTTTTGCTAATGCACAAGCTGATAACTAGTTGAAACCTCAGCATGATTTGTGTAAAGGATGTACAATGTATGAGAAAAGAGAAAAGAGATAGATTACATATTGGGGAGATTGCAATAATTTTCTAGTTGGTATAAGCAGGAGTCAAGACAGCAACCCAGAGTTTGGATTTTTAAATTAATTTATTTTTAAATAGTGGAAGACTGCTTTATATTGTTGTGTTAATTTCCACAATACATTCATCATGAATCAGACATAGCTATACACATGAATCTTCCTCCCACCTCACACTCCATTACACCCTGCTAGGTTGTCACAGAGTCCTGGATTTGAGCTCCCTGCATCATACAGTAAATTCTCACTGGCTATCTATTTTACATACAACAATGTATGTGCTTCAAAGGTATTCTCTTCATCCATCTCACCCTCTCCTTCCTCTATTGTGTCCGCAAGTCAGTTCTCTACATCTGTGTCTCCATTGATGAGTCAGGAGGGTTGAAGTTTGAGACTGAGTAAATCATGACCCATTGACTTAGAAACATATTTTCTGGGCATGAGGTATAATAATCTTGCAAGAGTCTCAGAGAATAGAGCAGATTAGTTTTACAAACATGGAAAAAGTAATGACCAATGCTGAACCTTTGATATGCCTCTATTTCTATTTTAAAATGTGTACACTTGTCTCTTATATCCTTGGAAGGCCATTTGTCATCCCCATAAAGATACTTATTATGAACATGAGTTTGCCTTTCTTGACTTCAGACTCCCAGCACAACTATCCAGGGGATTATGTAATGCCTGATCCATAAGCATAGAACTGTATACAGCATAGTTTTATGAGCAGATACTTTGTACATGCCTGGCCAAGTTACCTCTCTCCGTTTCCTCTGTCTGTGCATGGGTAGCAGATCTACATCATATTTTGAAGAGTTGCCTTACTTTCTCATGCTCCTTCTGCTAATAAATCTCTTGGAAGTCTAATTCCACCTTACCATCTGCTTTTTCACAAATGCAAAATTACTCAAAGCATAAATTTATGGAGTAGCCCAAGAGAATCCAATGTAATCTTCTCTTATGCATCTAATGGGACTCAGAAAATAGTTCTTAAAACATTTTTTAAGTGAACATTTGTGGAAGTGTGCATGAGGACAAAGATTAGCTGCCATCATTTATTCCTCTTGCTGTGTCACTGTATTTTCCTCTTTGGAACTGAGTGAATGTAACCAGCTATTAGCCTGTGTGAACAGTGGGAAGAAAAAATGCAACTCTTCACTTTAACAATGAGTGAAGATAGTGATCGACAGTATACATGGGTGTTGAGATGCGTATTCTATGAAGGCAAAAAGGTTGTCCCATGCTTACATTCATTTGTCACTTACTACCATAATGCAGCAGCATTTCCCTTTAAATAAATGTACATGTAAGTGTAGTATTGTCAGTTAAGCTGGGTGTTTCTTTTTTAGAGAATATAAGGGATTCTCCTCCCAATTTTGTTGAGAAAGGAAAGGAAAATGAAGGAAAGAAGGCAAAACAAAATGCAAAACAGTTAAACACAACAATATGACTAAGGAGTTGGCCATGGCTGTTTAATATTACTATGGAACAAATTGTTTTTGTAATATACTCTGGGAATTGTTCATAGATACATAAAACATTCATGTATCTCATGCTGCTGTTTACACTGAGCATGCTATTGATTAGCACCTCCAAAATGCTCTCAAGTTTGGACACTTGTGTGTGTCACTTGGGGAGCTTTGAAAAATTCCCATGGCTCAGTCACACCTCTGGAGATTCTAACTCAACTGTACTGGGTGAGTCTTGGCATTAGTATTTTAAAAATGTTTCTTTTTGTTCAGTTTCTGAGTTCTTTCTGATTCTGCAGCCCTATGGACTGCAGCACAACAGGCTCCCTGTCCTTCACTGTCTCACAGTGTTTGCTAAAATTCATGTCCGTTGTGTCAGTGATGCTATCTAACCATCTCATTCTCCATCTTTCCTCCTTTTTCTTTTGCCTTCAACGTTTCCTAGTATCAGGATCTTTTCAAATGAGTCGGCTCTTCACTTCAGGTGGCCAAAGTATTGGAGCTTCAGCTGCAGTCAGCATCAGTCCTTCCAATGAATATTCAGGGTTGATTTCCTTTAGGACTGACTGGTTTGATCTCCTTGCTTTCCAAGGGACTCAAGGGTCTTTTCTAGCACCACAGTTTGAAAGCATCAATTATTTGGCGCTATCCCTTTTTATTGTCTAACTCTCACATCCATACATGACTGGAAAAACCATAGCTTTCACTATCTGGACCTTTGTCAACAAAGTAACGTGTCTGCCTTTTAATACACTGTCTAAGTTTGTAATAGCTTTCCTTCCAAAGAGCAAATGTCTTTTAGTGTCATGGCTGCAGTCACTGTCTGCAGTGATTTTGGAGTACAGGAAAATAAAATCTGTCACTACTTCCACTTCTTCCTCCTCTGTTTTTCTTGAAATGATGGGACCAGATTCCATGATCTTAGTTTTTTGAATGTTGAGTTTTAAGTCAGTTTTTTCATTCTTCTCTGTCACCCTCATCAAGAGGCTCTTTAGTTACCTTTCACTTTCCTCCATTAGAAACGTATCTAGGATGTTTCTAAAATGCAATCAGGATTTTAAAAAATTGGTGATATGCAAAAGTGAAAGAGTGACAGAGAGAGAGACAGAGGATATTGCACCCATTTTCTAAGTGAGTGGAAAGTTGTATGCCCACCTGAAGTGTTTGCAGAGAGACGGTGGCAATTATATGGTACTAGGAAGGGACAGAGGTATTTTATTACCATGTTATTTCTTCATGGACTAATTCACATGACATTGTCTGAATATACATGGCCATCCTCTTTAGCTGACTACCTCCAAAACCTTAATGCTGGTCTCACACTAATTCTGCCAGGGTGTTTTCAGCCTAGCTTCATGGAAGTTCCATGCTTTACAAATCAGGTTTTGGTTTATTTATCTGTCTATTTTTCATCCATCTTTATTCTTTTGGCATGTGTGGGCCTCCCATTGCAGAGGCCTCTACCGTCACAGAGCACTGGCTCTGGGCGCATGCGCTCCAAAATGCTGGCTTGTAATTGGACACACCCGCCCAGCCGCTCCGCGGAACGTGGGATCTTCCCTTGCCATGGATCCATTGCTCCTTGCCATGCAAGGCAGACTTCTTATCCATTGGACCACCAGGGAAGACCCCACAAATTAGGTTTTTGAATCATATCATTTACCACCATATTCTTAAATAATTAGTAATTTTTTATACGTTTTTTTTTTAACTTCTCTTTTTAAATGAAAGAAGATACTGCAATGTCAAAAAACATTGACAAAAATAAACTTGACCAAACAGTAAGTGGATGCTCTGGATTAGACTTCAGGGCATTTTGCTCCCCATTCTTCTGCTTAACTCACTGAGGCATGAGGGTAAGACATGGCTTTGATGCCAGCCACAGCCTTTTTGGATTAATCCTTGGCCTTAATGGCTTAAGACTTAGTGAGCTGCAACATACCAATTCCCTTAGTGATGGGTCTCTCACTTCATCATTTCTGCAAGCATCCTAAGTGTCATGATGGAGTTTTTGTCATGTTGAGTTTTAAGTCAGTTTTTTCATTCTTCTCTGTCACCCTCATCAAGAGGCTCTTTAGTTACCTTTCACTTTCCTCCATTAGAAACGTATCTAGGATGTTTCTAAAATGCAATCAGGATTTTAAAAAATTGGTGATATGCAAAAGTGAAAGAGTGACAGAGAGAGAGACAGAGGATATTGCACCCATTTTCTAAGTGAGTGGAAAGTTGTATGCCCACCTGAAGTGTTTGCAGAGAGACGGTGGCAATTATATGGTACTAGGAAGGGACAGAGGTATTTTATTACCATGTTATTTCTTCATGGACTAATTCACATGACATTGTCTGAATATACATGGCCATCCTCTTTAGCTGACTACCTCCAAAACCTTAATGCTGGTCTCACACTAATTCTGCCAGGGTGTTTTCAGCCTAGCTTCATGGAAGTTCCATGCTTTACAAATCAGGTTTTGGTTTATTTATCTGTCTATTTTTCATCCATCTTTATTCTTTTGGCATGTGTGGGCCTCCCATTGCAGAGGCCTCTACCGTCACAGAGCACCGGCTCTGGGCGCATGCGCTCCAAAATGCTGGCTTGTAATTGGACACACCCGCCCAGCCGCTCCGCGGAACGTGGGATCTTCCCTTGCCATGCATCCATTGCTCCTTGCCATGCAAGGCAGACTTCTTATCCATTGGACCACCAGGGAAGACCCCACAAATTAGGTTTTTGAATCATATCATTTACCACCATATTCTTAAATAATTAGTAATTTTTTATACGTTTTTTTTTTAACTTCTCTTTTTAAATGAAAGAAGATACTGCAATGTCAAAAAACATTGACAAAAATAAACTTGACCAAACAGTAAGTGGATGCTCTGGATTAGACTTCAGGGCATTTTGCTCCCCATTCTTCTGCTTAACTCACTGAGGCATGAGGGTAAGACATGGCTTTGATGCCAGCCACAGCCTTTTTGGATTAATCCTTGGCCTTAATGGCTTAAGACTTAGTGAGCTGCAACATACCAATTCCCTTAGTGATGGGTTACTTCTCACTTCATCATTTCTGCAAGCATCCTAAGTGTCAAAGGGGTCGATAAAAGCATCAGTGTTAGGATAGTTCATATCTCGGTGGTCAGTGAGTGCCCCCATGCAGAGAATCAAGTGGCGTATCACTCTACAAATGTCCCCAAGACGTGAGAATTAGGCTGTACTGACACGCTCTTCAGATGGAGCAAAACAATAATTTCTAATCTGCTACATTCCAATGTTGGGTTGCTCAGTCATTTCATAGAGACTTCTGGTAACAATTAATATAGTCATAAAAAAAGAGAAAATAACAGGGGAAAACATGCACACAAATTGAAAGCAGATATATGAATGCTGCTGTCCCCCAAATTTAGATCAACCACACGTCTGCCTGGAAACTTGTAAATAGCATACATAAGTGATGTTATCATATAAAGTGTGGTGGAGAAATCACAATGAAGCCCATTTGTACATTCTGGAATTAATATCTAAGTGCAGATAATTAAGAGAATAATAAAAATACATGAAGCAAATGTACACAGGGGAAGGTAAGAACTGAACAGGATCCAAATATGTCATATTGTGGAAACCTTGGGGAAATAAAGCTTTATGGGATACTGGCAGACAGCATTGCTGCTGGAACCAGGATTTTCAAGTCTTTCAGCTTGGAAATAATGCTTTCAGTTAGTAAGGGGGTGGAGTGGAATTAGACTCCCCACTCCCACTATTGTAGTCAGAATTATGTGCCTCATTTCCATACCCAGTTCCGAAAATTATTTTTGCAAGTACTTTTATAAGAATGCTTTTGAACAAGACATGGTAGCATCGAATGAGATGAAGCTAAACCTTCCTCGTGTTGCTGATGTGCACATCCTCTTTGCCAAGGCTTAGGTGTGCACATGGCCATCAGGAACGTTCCAGTGTGTTCCAAGAGAACAGACCTTAACCAAGTATGCCAATTTTAATTTTTGATCCAATTCTTTGAAGACTGCTGAGGTTATTAAAAGGCAAAACTACTACATCTAACAGTGTTTTCACAAGCTAGTGCTTCTTAGTTTTAGGAATGGCTGCTGAAAGAATATTTGCAACAAAACAGACACAAGGCCAGATATGGTCGAAGTGATTTAAATCTTTTGTTTTGATGCCTCACAGTGTAGTGTAGCAGGCTTCAGGAAAAAAAAAAAAAAAGATCAAGTCTTGTACTTCAGGCACAATTAAGTGCACATGTAGTTTTCTGAGCACAATTCACTGTGCACTTTGATTTATAACAGACTAGATTTCAAAATCGATAAGTTTATATTATCAACTGTGTGTGCTCCTCTCTGTGTGTGTGTCGGAAAAAAGGGTGTTTAAATTTGCTTTAAAAAGACTTTGATGTTTCTTTATAAATAAATGCCAATGAAATTAAATCACATACTTTTTATAGATATTTTTAAAAGAAAATTTAAACACAAGGAGATTTCTAGACATGTTTTCCAAGTACCCAAAGTCATGCATTTTCTTTTGAAAGGAATGAGCAAAAGGATTAACCTCACTGAATAGTGTAAGCACAAAGGTTTCTGTCACAAATTGCTTTCAAGCAATACTTTCCATGTTCACTTAACTTTGTAAAACTGTCAGTAAGGAAATAAGAACAGTACTCCTCTCAGTAGTGGAAAAATATCTTAGATGCCCCTTAGCAAGCTGCTCTATCAAAAAGTCAACAAGAACAAAAAAATAAAACCAAATATATCACTCCTATAATAATTTTTTTCCATGATCTTGGTCCTATAGCTTCTGATAAATAATAAATTGTTCTGTATGTTACCATGAGAAATATAATTTTCTCACATGTTGACAAGTCTTATTTGACTTAAAATGAAAATGTTTTTCTATTGGCATGTGGTATGAGCTTCAACAGACAAATATTATTAGGAGGTTTACATGTAACTAAAATATCTGTTTGTTAGTATTAGGAGGACCATAAACAATGTTTATTTTTAGTCAATGGAAGAGATAACTAATCACCATAGGAGAAAAGATGACACACTGAAACAAACTTTTATCCTATCCACCTGTAGGTAGTGCTGGTAGAGGTGTACATGCTAAGTCATGTCCTACTCTTGCTATTGTATAGACTGTAATTCTCCAGGGTCCTCTTTCCACAGAATTTACCAGGCAAGAATGCTGGAGTGGGTTGTTATTTCTTTCTCCAGAGGGTCTTCCCAGGGATCAAACCCACATTTGCTGCATTGCAGGCAGATTCTTTAGCTCTAAGCCACCAGGGAAGCTGTGCCACCTGTAGGACTTATATGAAATTATTATTCTCCAGCCTCTTGCTGGGAAGGTTTGGAGGAAAATGTTTTTGACCGTGTTACTGTTCCATCCACCTACTAGTCTCAGGTTTGATCATTCTAAATACAAATGATTGCTCCTTCTACCAAAGACAAAACAGTGACAAAGATGACGTGTCACCTGGTCTACATAGAGCCACACAGAGTTGCTTCTTACCTGCCCTTCCTCCATCCCTATTTGCCCTTTCTCAGTCCTTCTCCTTAAGGAAAACTCTTTGTGAAATGTAAGTTTATTCATACTTCCAGGGACTATGGGGCCCTTCTCCTCTGGGCCTTTAGGATTTTAAGAAATGCACTCAGCTACTTGGCTTAAACTAAAATCTCACAGCGACCTTCAGAAATGAAGGATTGTTATAGGCAGAGGTAGAGATAGGGCAGGCCAGGCACTTCATATGTGTGTGTGTGTGTGTGTGTATGTGCACACGTTATTTTGGGCACAGTGGAAAGTTCTCTTGAGGTAGAACCCACTGTATGTGGAATGTACCCTATTTTGTCTGTTTATAAGGGTAGTCCTGTGTTTGGGGGATCCTCAGAGGTCAAAACTGCTTCACATTTATGCTGCTCTTCACATCCACATGATTAGAAAACAATAACACAAATAAAGCTTTAACATTTCATAAGTGTTTTTCAGAGTCTTGTTTCATTAATTAAGAGGTCAGTTATTCTGAGAGTTACTCTTTTCCAGGGCACCTTGTTTATTAAACACACTCTGTTTTTTTTTTTCATTGTAAGTATTATGTGATGCACCTTATGCTAATGTTTGGCTGATACCATCCAGACATGGATTCATGAGAGCTACCTCCTGATTGCATAAGGCAGCCAAATTTCAGTAACAAATCAGTTTTGACACACTGCAAATTTTACCTACCACCTGTAGGTAGTGCTGGTAGAGGTGTACATGCTAAGTCATGTCCTACTCTTGCTATTGTATAGACTGTAATTCTCCAGGGTCCTCTTTCCACAGAATTTACCAGGCAAGAATGCTGGAGTGGGTTGTTATTTCTTTCTCCAGAGGGTCTTCCCAGGGATCAAACCCACATTTGCTGCATTGCAGGCAGATTCTTTAGCTCTAAGCCACCAGGGAAGCTGTGCCACCTGTAGGACTTATATGAAATTATTATTCTCCAGCCTCTTGCTGGGAAGGTTTGGAGGAAAATGTTTTTGACCGTGTTACTGTTCCATCCACCTACTAGTCTCAGGTTTGATCATTCTAAATACAAATGATTGCTCCTTCTACCAAAGACAAAACAGTGACAAAGATGACGTGTCACCTGGTCTACATAGAGCCACACAGAGTTGCTTCTTACCTGCCCTTCCTCCATCCCTATTTGCCCTTTCTCAGTCCTTCTCCTTAAGGAAAACTCTTTGTGAAATGTAAGTTTATTCATACTTCCAGGGACTATGGGGCCCTTCTCCTCTGGGCCTTTAGGATTTTAAGAAATGCACTCAGCTACTTGGCTTAAACTAAAATCTCACAGCGACCTTCAGAAATGAAGGATTGTTATAGGCAGAGGTAGAGATAGGGCAGGCCAGGCACTTCATATGTGTGTGTGTGTGTGTGTGTATGTGCACACGTTATTTTGGGCACAGTGGAAAGTTCTCTTGAGGTAGAACCCACTGTATGTGGAATGTACCCTATTTTGTCTGTTTATAAGGGTAGTCCTGTGTTTGGGGGATCCTCAGAGGTCAAAACTGCTTCACATTTATGCTGCTCTTCACATCCACATGATTAGAAAACAATAACACAAATAAAGCTTTAACATTTCATAAGTGTTTTTCAGAGTCTTGTTTCATTAATTAAGAGGTCAGTTATTCTGAGAGTTACTCTTTTCCAGGGCACCTTGTTTATTAAACACACTCTGTTTTTTTTTTTTTTTTCATTGTAAGTATTATGTGATGCACCTTATGCTAATGTTTGGCTGATACCATCCAGACATGGATTCATGAGAGCTACCTCCTGATTGCATAAGGCAGCCAAATTTCAGTAACAAATCAGTTTTGATAATAATAAAATCAAAGGAAAAATGATAAATACAAGAATTACTGGACTTCCCTGGTGATCCAGTGGGTAAGGACACCACCTTATAGTGCAAGGGGCACCAGTTTGATCCCTGGCCTGGGAAGATCCATGTGCTGTGGAGTGGCTGGACCGATGTGTCCAACTACCAAGCCAGTGCTCCAAAGCAAATGAGCCCAGAGCCACTGCTCTGCGTCAAAGCGAGGCCACTGCGATGGGAGGCCCACACAGACCAAAGAACAAAGATGGAAATGAAAGACTAATAGAATTGGCCAAAAAAAAGAAAAGGAAAAGAATTACTGGCTTGGGTACTTGATCTAATATTGGGAGCTGACATATTGTAATAGAGACAGAAATTAAGAACCATTAACAGTTGAAATAACTGGGAGACCTAAGATTCCTCTCCCCTCAAATAAATGCAATGCTCTTTAAGATGGAAACAGACTTATTCAGAATCCACAGTACATACCTTATCTTCAGGTGCATCCTTATCTAAAAATACATCTCTGAAGATTAAGGACTAAGAACTCTAAATTCAAGTTCCAAGCCTATTTTGAGATATGTGTGTGTGTGCATTAACTCTTCCTTTTCACATAAGATCAGCTATTTCCATCCCTCCCCTTAATTGCTTCCTTTAATCTTGTAAGCTCTTACTGTCTGCTATTTTAATCACTGGATGAATACAGAGGTATAGGAAACACACAATGAGTGTACCTTCATAAATTTTCCAATTTTGCACAAACTAGGATGCATAAACAAATAATTGTATTACAAGGTGACAATTTCTTCCAGTGAAACAGTACAAGGTCATCTGAAAGCATGAACAGAAAGAGATTTTATGACATTTCAGTTTCTTTTTGAAGGGTCAGTAAGGATTTTTATAGGCAGAGGTAGAAATAGGGCAAGCCAGGCACTTCAAGTCGATAGACATTTGAAAAGCCACAAGAACTTCATGTGGATGGAAAATACCAATGAATAAGAGGGGCCAAAAAAGGGATCATGATCAGGCAGGTGAGGGTCTAGACTGAACAAACCAAGTCTGTGTACAAAAGTAGTTTGGATCTCACCTTACACACAACAGGAGCATTTAAAACATTTGTCATAGTGATGCTGTTCCATCCACCTACTAGTCTCAGGCTTGATCATTCTAAATACAAAAGACTGCTCCTTCTACCAAGGACAAAACAGTGACAAAGGTGACGTGTCACCTGGTCTACATAGAGCCACACAGAGTTGCTTCTTACCTGCCCTTCCTCCATCCCTATTTGCCCTTTCTCAGTCCTTCTCCTTAAGGAAAACTTTTTGTGAAATGTAAGTTTATTCATACTTCCAGGGACTATGGGGCCTTTCTCCTCTGGGCCTTTAGGATTTTAAGAAATGCACTCAGCTACTTGGCTTAAACTAAAATCTCAGAGTGACCTTCAGAAATAAAGAGACTCTCCAAGAATTAAACAGAATGTCTATTTGTATCATATAGAAGTGCATAGTTGGTGATGGGGGGAGGATCAGATGGGAAAAGAGAAATGGAAGAGATCTCATTGAGTTGAAAACCGTATTCCTGTTTTTAAGTGGGAGAATCAGCCTTGGAAGACACCAAGTCGCAGATTGTCAGATTTGCGCTGATCAGATGGGAAAGCATACAAGATCACAGACCCTTTGGAGAGCTGGCTGACACTGGGTCTGCCTTGCACATGGTAGAGAGTTTGCAGCCAAGACAGTGAATGATTCTCATTCCTTATGGCACATTAGGATGAACCGAAAAGGGGTGAGACTCTCTTCAACCTCACACCTCTAATAGAGAAATGTCCGTGGGTGGTGGCAAATTGGAATGACAAAGATCGCCCTTTTTTCGTATTTCCAGTGGGGATGCAAGATATGATAAAAGTGTCTTAAAATCTAGAAAAAAAATCCAAACCACTGTAGTGATATTGTCTACAATTCTCTGTGCTAGTCTGATATGAAGAGTCTTTTCAGTGTCATGGGAAATAGCTCTTGAAAAGTTATAATATAAATAATGTGTAATCATCTAAAAGAAGAGGCAGACTACATCACTAGCTGATTATTTCTCAAAGTTTGCTTCATAAATAGACAATAGGAAATAAACACAGAGTCCAGTGGCTATTTGAATTATTTTCTTTTAGGGTGGAAGTAGTTTAGCATGACATCTCACCTTGGTCAGTAAGCTTCTAAGTCCACTATCCCCCGTATCACTCATTCATTCATATATTCTTTCCTACTTGGCTTGATCATTCTAAATACAAAAGACTGCTCCTTCTACCAAGGACAAAACAGTGACAAAGGTGACGTGTCACCTGGTCTACATAGAGCCACACAGAGTTGCTTCTTACCTGCCCTTCCTCCATCCCTATTTGCCCTTTCTCAGTCCTTCTCCTTAAGGAAAACTTTTTGTGAAATGTAAGTTTATTCATACTTCCAGGGACTATGGGGCCTTTCTCCTCTGGGCCTTTAGGATTTTAAGAAATGCACTCAGCTACTTGGCTTAAACTAAAATCTCAGAGTGACCTTCAGAAATAAAGAGACTCTCCAAGAATTAAACAGAATGTCTATTTGTATCATATAGAAGTGCATAGTTGGTGATGGGGGGAGGATCAGATGGGAAAAGAGAAATGGAAGAGATCTCATTGAGTTGAAAACCGTATTCCTGTTTTTAAGTGGGAGAATCAGCCTTGGAAGACACCAAGTCGCAGATTGTCAGATTTGCGCTGATCAGATGGGAAAGCATACAAGATCACAGACCCTTTGGAGAGCTGGCTGACACTGGGTCTGCCTTGCACATGGTAGAGAGTTTGCAGCCAAGACAGTGAATGATTCTCATTCCTTATGGCACATTAGGATGAACCGAAAAGGGTGAGACTCTCTTCAACCTCACACCTCTAATAGAGAAATGTCCGTGGGTGGTGGCAAATTGGAATGACAAAGATCGCCCTTTTTTCGTATTTCCAGTGGGGATGCAAGATATGATAAAAGTGTCTTAAAATCTAGAAAAAAAATCCAAACCACTGTAGTGATATTGTCTACAATTCTCTGTGCTAGTCTGATATGAAGAGTCTTTTCAGTGTCATGGGAAATAGCTCTTGAAAAGTTATAATATAAATAATGTGTAATCATCTAAAAGAAGAGGCAGACTACATCACTAGCTGATTATTTCTCAAAGTTTGCTTCATAAATAGACAATAGGAAATAAACACAGAGTCCAGTGGCTATTTGAATTATTTTCTTTTAGGGTGGAAGTAGTTTAGCATGACATCTCACCTTGGTCAGTAAGCTTCTAAGTCCACTAATTCCAAAACAGAAAAGCAACGTATCACTCATTCATTCATATATTCATTTCCTACTTGCTCAAAATCACCATTTTAAATAGCTTTACCGAGTATTATGGACACAAAGCTAAGAAAAACAATGACTTCACCTTTAAAGAATGTTCAGACCGGTAGAGATAAAAAGTAAACATGCAAGAGATTGATTGTATTCAATAACATGATGCAGCAAGTACAATGGAAAGATGGAAACAATTCTGTCTAGGATCCTTTAGGAAAGGTTCACAGAAGTGATATCAGAATTTTGTCTTGAAATGAGAATGGCAGTGAATCAGGTTTAAAGGAAAAAGTCATACCAACAAAGAAATTGTAGCTAAAAAATGTATCTAAGAAAAATATTTTAAAAATCTTAAGGATTAATAGAATGACATTTTCAGGAACAATGGTAAACAATAGTTAATGGATATATTTGAAGTCAGGAAGCAGTCTGAAGTCTTTGTCTTTTCAGGACGTGCTGGGTAGCCTACTTCATTTTGCCAAAAATAGTAACAAAGGAAAATCTTTAACTGCATTCAGTAGTAAAATTTCTTCTCCTAATGCCATGGTTTCCTTCCACCATACCCTCATTTTTAATAGTCACATCACTGAAAACATTATTTTGGATAGAATTATAGAAATGGACCACACTCTTCTCACTGTTGCAATTATATATTGAAATATTTTAATGTAGTAAAAGATGATTACTGGACTTTGAATTTCATCTGTTGAATTAGATTCTTAGTTTTGTTTCTTAGTAAGTATACAAATTCAGGCAACCTATTCACTGTATTCCCAGGATCTTCATTTACTAATTTTTAGAAAGGATGTAATTTCCCTGAAGTGGTAGACAAATGCTCACTGGATCATGCTTTACATTGAAAATGTAAAATGCTGTAAATGTAAATGCTTCATTGTTATGATTATTTGTGATATCAATGCATACCTATTTAGGCAAAGGCAGAGTGAATGTCCTGTTAATGAGAAATGTACCTCTCTCAACTTTTCCTTTTGGAAGAGAAAAGGAGATTCCTAAACAATAGTAATTTCTCATCTTAGCCCTATTAATCGTTAGTCATGTGACAATCCACTTAGCTTTCTGAATCACAGTGTTTCTCATGTGTAAATTGTGAGTGAAAATAGCTAACACCTATGCATATAATATCTTTGCATTTGCAATATGATTCTGCACTTACTAGTTTGTATAATTTACAACTAACATATTAAGTGAACAGTTGTATAACCTCCATGCTTCTTTATGCAAAACCTGAACCTCAGAAAAGTGTATCACTTGTTGAAAAACACAGTTTAATGATTCAAGAATCCCAAATCTTATCTCTATAATTTGTTCTTATATTTTAGATTCTTTTAAAATGCAGTGTAGTTGCCTTACTGAATTCTATTCACATTACAGAAATCTAAATTAAACATTATATTCAGATTCTAATTAAACTAATGCTTATCTATAAGTCCCTTTAACTGTTTTCCTGCTCTAGAAAATGATGTAATATATTTGTGCTTATTTCCATATATATCTGAGACTTCTCACATTCACTTTACATTATACAGTTAATATTTTATTCCCCCAAATTATAATATAAAATAAATATTTTCCTTGAGGTTTTATGCTGATGATTTTTTGTAAATATAGAAGTTCTTAATTTTATTCCAGATACATAAAGTAGGCAGCAATGTTTTGCCATTTTTAGTGTTTTAGGAAAGAAGCCCCTTCAAACCACAGTTGCTCCTAATTCACACAGTTAAACTCTGTTTGCTTAGGTTTCATTATAAGCTATGGCATCCTCAAAGAATTAGCTGTAGGCAAGGAAGAAATCTTTATTCCCTGAGAATAATCAAATGAATCACCCTGGGATAGGAAAACAGGAGTGAAACAAGGATTTGAGTACTTTCAAGCCCAGTATTAGATTTAAGGACCCTTGTCTCCCCACACTACGGGATTTTCAACAAAAAGGTATCAATTTACCTTAAGAAGTACAAAGTTTATTTAAGAGTCCCTGATTTCTTTAGAATATGATACAAGTCTTGGCATTGAACAGAAACACGTGATTTCACATGTGTCCGCGTGTGGTTCATGTACTCCACATGTGTTCTGTCAATGGGTCCTGTGACCTTGCTGTGGATCACATGTGTTTTACATATGCTTTGTATGGTTCACATCTGTTTTAAACATTTTTTTCCCTGACAGTAGACACCCTTGTTATATTACCATTTGCTATAATAATTAAATTCAAGGAACTGAACTTGAGAGGATTTGTGGGGGAGGGCATTTGTTAGTTTTGATTTATATTTGGTGCCGTGTTGAGTGATACCCATTATAACTGCTTATCGTATCTCTTTGTAGGTATACTGTGACTGCGTTTAACCTCACTGAAGCCAAACTAATCCAGAGATGTTCTTAAATTCCTATGACTCATATGAAGGTTATCATTTTAGAAAAGACCTTGAAAACATATTCTGGATTTAGGGGAAAAAAAAAAAACCTGACATTTCCAAGAGGAAAGATTTCTTTTTAATTTTATATTGTAGATGCAGACCTTAAAGCACTTAAACACATAGAGTAAGTAATATAACATGAGTCATCTAACAAAAATTAAATTTAAATGAAAACCTTTTGTGGTATATTGCAGTCACAAAAGAAGATACAAAATTAATGTGGGCACCTGTCAGTTTTACTTATATCAGGAAAAAATAAAATTCACCATAATTTAATAAATTACTCTCTGTTTTAGTACACTTAATTATCTCCTCCTTTTATCCCCAGGAAGTATCTTTTTAAATTCACAGCTGTATCTGAATACAGGCTACCAATTACACAGGGAAGCAATACTTTTTATTAATTACAGTGTATTTGTTTTCATCTGTCTTCACAGGGCATTCTAAAATTAGAGATTTGTCTCTTGAATAAAGCAATATCAAGCTTAAAGAAGTCTAAGAAGCATTGGCTCTATTTTGTATCTTTTCTTGATGTGTGGATGTAATGCTCATTAGTGCTAATAATTCTTGGAAATAAATGAAGCATATTGGATTGTGGCTACCTTATCTAAACACTAGTAGGAATGTGGTGCCCCCCAGCCAACAAGGTACCTAATGCTCAGTTGGCCAAATGTTAAAAGAGATGTTGGTGCTGTAGGCGATTAAATCCATAGCGTGCCCCTGCAGACCAGGCAGCAGTAAATAAGCATTTTAAAGGAATCTCAGCCTTTAATGAAGAACAGGGGAATTTCGCTCAGTAATCAGAAACAGATTTGGAAGTACAGGGACAGTGGTATGCATATTTTGATTTGGTGCATAGAACATGCATTGTTTTAGAGACGTTCCAAAAAATGGATCCCACTATACTAGCAAATGTGCTGCCGGTTTTGAACATTTGAAGAATTCAGAGGAATTCATCAAGAGTAAAAAGAGGCATCCTGGTGAGAAATAGTTATACTTAATTTAAAATAAATGACATAGAATGAAATGAGACAAAGAACAGGTAGACTACAAAAAAGAAAATATATGACATACAAAGTGTAACAATTCTAATGCTTGCAGGTGTTGCATTTGAACGTGTGTGCATATTTAGAAAGAAATTTTCACTAAGAAAACATACTTTTGTCTTATAGTGTGTAATAACAAGCACATTAATGCAATGTATGAAATCACCCAGCTAATCAAGCCATCAGAATTCTCAGAAGGAAACACAGCTCCATGCCCATGTCATTAAACATACTTAAAACAGACTAGAAAAACATTAAAAGGTAAGTCAGTGGAAAAAAGTAAGAATTGGTAATGGGAGAAACACATTTAGATGAATGAAATGAAAATAGATTAAAATACTTCATCTTGAGATCAGTATTCTAAGCAAACTGAACAGTCAGAGCTTGTTGATTGTTTTGTCCCATTTTTAAAATTCTCCTTGGAGTCTGTAATCACCCCATATATCTTGTGTTTGGAGTGAAATTGAATGATCTGTGGATTCAGAGATATACTGTAAGGAAAATCATGTCTATATATGGAGAGATGGTGAAAATGGTACCAAGAACTGGTAAGGTTGTCCCTTTACCTCAGATCATCAGTTATCCATCATGCTTCAGAGCTGATCTCTTACAGCTCCACCAATGCCTTGCTGGGTTGGGTGTATCTAAAAGGTATTTCATGTATCATGGTATACCATGACTTAGGGCCAACAAGGTACCTAATGCTCAGTTGGCCAAATGTTAAAAGAGATGTTGGTGCTGTAGGCGATTAAATCCATAGCGTGCCCCTGCAGACCAGGCAGCAGTAAATAAGCATTTTAAAGGAATCTCAGCCTTTAATGAAGAACAGGGGAATTTCGCTCAGTAATCAGAAACAGATTTGGAAGTACAGGGACAGTGGTATGCATATTTTGATTTGGTGCATAGAACATGCATTGTTTTAGAGACGTTCCAAAAAATGGATCCCACTATAGTAGCAAATGTGCTGCCGGTTTTGAACATTTGAAGAATTCAGAGGAATTCATCAAGAGTAAAAAGAGGCATCCTGGTGAGAAATAGTTATACTTAATTTAAAATAAATGACATAGAATGAAATGAGACAAAGAACAGGTAGACTACAAAAAAGAAAATATATGACATACAAAGTGTAACAATTCTAATGCTTGCAGGTGTTGCATTTGAACGTGTGTGCATATTTAGAAAGAAATTTTCACTAAGAAAACATACTTTTGTCTTATAGTGTGTAATAACAAGCACATTAATGCAATGTATGAAATCACCCAGCTAATCAAGCCATCAGAATTCTCAGAAGGAAACACAGCTCCATGCCCATGTCATTAAACATACTTAAAACAGACTAGAAAAACATTAAAAGGTAAGTCAGGGGAAAAAAAGTAAGAATTGGTAATGGGAGAAACACATTTAGATGAATGAAATGAAAATAGATTAAAATACTTCATCTTGAGATCAGTATTCTAAGCAAACTGAACAGTCAGAGCTTGTTGATTGTTTTGTCCCATTTTTAAAATTCTCCTTGGAGTCTGTAATCACCCCATATATCTTGTGTTTGGAGTGAAATTGAATGATCTGTGGATTCAGAGATATACTGTAAGGAAAATCATGTCTATATATGGAGAGATGGTGAAAATGGTACCAAGAACTGGTAAGGTTGTCCCTTTACCTCAGATCATCAGTTATCCATCATGCTTCAGAGCTGATCTCTTACAGCTCCACCAATGCCTTGCTGGGTTGGGTGTATCTAAAAGGTATTTCATGTATACCATGGTATACCATGACTTATTGTCATGGTAACTTGCCTGAAAGGAATAACCAACCATATGGGGTCAATGCACAAAAATCACAGGCATATCCAAAATATTGTGACAATGTTGACACCACCGCTTTGATCTTATTTCCAAATCAACCAAATCTTGACTATACTGTGCTGACTCCTTGATCTTTTCACAAAGTATGTAAGAGTCATCTCACATTTAAACACACTCACAGCTAAGTTTCTGATTCTCCCTGATTGCTCGTATCTTACCCATCTCACAATTTTGCCAGCTCATTAAAATCAACTCAGTTCTCCCTGATACTCATATCAAAACATTGGAGCTATCCATAATTTCTCTGTTTCTCTCACATGCATATCCACCCAATATCATTGGTTCTCTTCCCACAGGCTGTATGTTCAGGTGCTAATTTGTGTCTGATTCTGCAACTTCACAGACTGCAACACACAGGCTTCCCTGTCCTCCACTATCTTCTTCTTCTTCTTTTTTTTTAAGATTTATTTATTTATTTATTTTGGGCGGGGGTCGGGTTGGGGAGGGAGGGAAGCGGGCAGGCCACTTCCACTGGTCTTTCATTTCTCTGTTTTCATCCGTCTTTGTTCTTTGGCCCATGTGGGCGTCCCACCGCGATGGCGTCTGTCGTTGCAGAGCGCCGGCTCTGGGCGCGTGCGCTCCGGCTCGGCAATTGGACACATCGGTCCAGCCGCTCCGCGGCACATGGGATCTTCCCAGGCCAGGGATCGAATTGGCGCCCCTTGCAGTGCAAGGCGGTGTCCTTACCCACTGGACCACCAGGGGAAGCCCCCTCCACTATCTTCTGAAGGCTGTATACTCTGAATATAAATTACTGTTCCATCTTCAGCACTGTTACCCTCATCCAATATTCTATCATTTCTATCAGGATTATTGCAATAGCCTTCTAATTGCATTAGATCTTGCACTCTTTCAATCTATTTGAAACACATCAGTTATTCCATCATGCTTCAGAGCTGATCTCTTACAGCTCCACCAATGCCTTGCTGGGTTGGGTGTATCTAAAAGGTATTTCATGTATACCATGGTATACCATGACTTATTGTCATGGTAACTTGCCTGAAAGGAATAACCAACCATATGGGGTCAATGCACAAAAATCACAGGCATATCCAAAATATTGTGACAATGTTGACACCACCGCTTTGATCTTATTTCCAAATCAACCAAATCTTGACTATACTGTGCTGACTCCTTGATCTTTTCACAAAGTATGTAAGAGTCATCTCACATTTAAACACACTCACAGCTAAGTTTCTGATTCTCCCTGATTGCTCGTATCTTACCCATCTCACAATTTTGCCAGCTCATTAAAATCAACTCAGTTCTCCCTGATACTCATATCAAAACATTGGAGCTATCCATAATTTCTCTGTTTCTCTCACATGCATATCCACCCAATATCATTGGTTCTCTTCCCACAGGCTGTATGTTCAGGTGCTAATTTGTGTCTGATTCTGCAACTTCACAGACTGCAACACACAGGCTTCCCTGTCCTCCACTATCTTCTTCTTCTTCTTCTTTTTTTTTAAGATTTATTTATTTATTTATTTTGGGCGGGGGTCGGGTTGGGGAGGGAGGGAAGCGGGCAGGCCACTTCCACTGGTCTTTCATTTCTCTGTTTTCATCCGTCTTTGTTCTTTGGCCCATGTGGGCGTCCCACCGCGATGGCGTCTGTCGTTGCAGAGCGCCGGCTCTGGGCGCGTGCGCTCCGGCTCGGCAATTGGACACATCGGTCCAGCCGCTCCGCGGCACATGGGATCTTCCCAGGCCAGGGATCGAATTGGCGCCCCTTGCAGTGCAAGGCGGTGTCCTTACCCACTGGACCACCAGGGGAAGCCCCCTCCACTATCTTCTGAAGGCTGTATACTCTGAATATAAATTACTGTTCCATCTTCAGCACTGTTACCCTCATCCAATATTCTATCATTTCTATCAGGATTATTGCAATAGCCTTCTAATTGCATTAGATCTTGCACTCTTTCAATCTATTTGAAACACATCAAAGACTTTTTGCAAATCATGGTTGATGATAGTTCTCTACTCCTATTTTTCAATACTTTAACATTGCTCTGAGAGTAAAAACCACATTTGTTCCAAAAACCTGCATGATCCCATCTCCTAGAGGGTCACGATCATTTTTCTCCCCTCATTTTTCTCCAGACACACTGACTTCTGCAATGTTCAACACAGCACTCTTGATTCTGCTACAGGGAACCTGCACTTATTGTTATTTTTCCTTCAACTGGTCAGAGCTCAAAATATGCCCCTGGATTATTCGCTCCATTCTTGTAGGTTTCTTTTCAAATGTTAACTCATTGGAAAATGAACCCTCTCTAGCTCTTTCAATTTTTCTTCAATGTGTGTATCTCCAACAAGCATGGCATTCATGCATCCATCATACCTATCATAGTATCAGGTGTATAATGTTTAGTCAATAAGCTTCTGTAACTCTGAAAAACTCACAATAGATGATGGGTAGACACCTCTATGTCTTGCTTTTTTTAACTGAAGTATAGTTGATTTAAAATGTTGTGTTAGTTTCAGGTATACAGCATAGTGATTTAGCTATATATCTATGCATGCCTACTAAATCACTTCAGTTTAAAATCCTATGGACTGTAGCCCATCAGGCTCCTCTATCCATGGGATTCTCCAGGCAAGAATACCAGACTGGGTTGCTGTGTCTTACATCAGGGGATCTTCCTGACCCAGGGATCAAACTCGTGTCTTCTTAATTATAGCTGAATTCTTTACCACTAAACTACCAGGGAAGCCCAACTTCTCTATCTATCTGTTTCATATTCTTTTACCTTATGTGGTATTACAAAATATTGACTATAGTTCCCTGTGCTATACATAGGTCCTTATTTGTTACCCATTTTACACACAGTAGTGTGTATATGTTAATCCCAAATCTTAATTTCTTCCTCCCTGCAATGCAATGTAGATTAAGTCATGGACAGTCAATTTTAAGAAGATATTATTCTCAATGAGGATGATTATAGTTATTATACTATAAGCCTAAATGTCTTTACTTAATCCACTCATTGTAGGATAAGAGATAGCCAATTTTTAGAGGCATGACTTTAACAACCTTCAAATTATTAATAGCAGTATTACATTTTGACAACTTCCATGAATTACATTTTATGAACCCGATAGTCTATCCCATAGTATTAAGCTACGTAATATTTATATGGAAAAACACATATTTTTAATACCTGTAGTGCTCAATGGGCTTCCCTGGTGGCTCAGACAGTAAAGAATCTGCCTGCAAAGCAGGAGATGCCTGACTGGGGTGATCCCCAGGAGAAGGGAATGACAACTCACTCCAGTATTCTTTCCTAGAAAATTCTGTGGGGACAGGAGCTTTGAGGGCTAGAGTCCATGGACTTGCAGAGTCAGACATGTCTGAGGGACTAGCACACTTTAATTTCATAGTGTTCAATATGCTGTGCTATTAGTTTGTACTCGGCTGTATGTTGGTGTGGGCAAATGCCAGATGCACACACACACACACACACAAGAGACACACATGCTTATGCTTCTCCTTGGAAATATTTCGCAGCTCAACAAGGTTAGATAATGCATTTGTTATTGGAACTTGGCCTTTGTTCTTGAAAATATATTTATTAGCTATGAGAAAAATTCCTGAATTCAATTAAGAAAGAAACATCTCTTTAATTTGAGTTTATTCTCCCTTAAAGATAGAAGGCACCTAAAAGTTTAGAGTATGATGTTCCCTGGGACTAAAGTGAGGCACTGACAATTTCAATGGGTGTACAAAAGGTAAACTGTCATTAAACAGCAAAGGGAGAACTTGGTAGTTGGTGTGTGGCTTCCCAGTCTATTGCTTTGTGAATGCACAGATCAAGAGAGAAGAGACAAGTATTTATCTTAAATAACCAAGCTGCAGGCTTCTTAGAGACAGATAAAGGTTTTCTACAGCTCCCAGGGGTTCTCTGTGCCACTATTATTGTGTCACACTATTTCTGACCCTTCTTTTAATTTATTCCCTTAATTTTTTGTGTACTTTTTATGTAAAATGAAACACTGATATTTCAAACAAATGAATATATAAAATGATAGCATGTTTTGAATTTAAATGTGTATCTGTGTAGACAGATAAATAGATAGACAAATAGATCTCCCTATTTCTACTACATCAATAGACATTTAATATTCAGACTCAGAACTGGCATATCTGGAGAGAGGTGAGTCCAAGAGAAAGATAAGCAGCCCTTTTCTTTTCACATCAAAAGCAGAAAAATCTGGTATTTCCTCCAATTTTTTTCTTGATGTTTAACAGTAATTCACCACCTATTTTTCAGGACTGCTTGTTAGATTAGTTTATTTTTTGAATATATTCACAAACTCAGCTTTCACACTTTTCCCTATAGAAAACACTTCACTTGGATGAAAACACTTCTGTGGATTAGTGTTTAAGACAAGAGATGAACAAAATAGGAAGTAGACCTGTTGATGTGCCATCTGTTCCAGTGTATTGGTGAGTAGTCTAAGCTCTGAAGAGCTTTTAAGAAATATAAACTCTGAATGCTAAGATCATTTTTGTTTTAACAAATACTTTTCTATAAACTCAATCTCCCGCCCCAGCTATATGAAACATCATTTTATTTATTTGAGGGTTTAAAAAATTTTTTATTGCAGCCAAGACATCTATCTTTTATGACGATGCGTTGTGAATACACAGTTGCGTTAAGCTTCACTACTTTGGTCTAATAAACAGAGAGATGAAAATTGAGCAGCTGGAGGAAGCCTTAAAACTGACTTTTGCGTCACTTGCCTCAGCCACCTGGTTGCCTACAAAGAGATCCTGACCTATGTCACAAAAGCATTGATGTGGAGATTAAATAACGAATAGCTGCAAGTGATTTTGAAGGGCAACTCAGGATGACTTTTGGGTGTTAGTTTACCCTGAGTGCCCCGTGAGAAGTCAAAGAACAATCCATTGCACTTGCACTGCAGCATCAGACTTGACTCCTGGCTGGTAACCAATACGCTTTATTTTGATTATAGTAGGAGGCCAGGATTAAAAACAACATACTCACTTAAGGATGAAATTATATTCGGTCCAAATAATGGATGATCTTACAGTTCTGGACTTTCTTATCATTCTTTTTTGAAATGAAAATGAGGTAAAAAATGTTCATTTTTTAAAAACTTTTTAATTCATAAATGCTAAAGTAAAAGGTTGTCATTTTTGGGTAGAGTTTTTTTCAAATCTTTTCTTTAAAACAGCAAGAGTAAGTACTTTATTAAATTAATTGAAAAAGCTGATGCCCTTTTTCTGTATGGTGTGGTCAGAAGATTAAATGTGAGTTATTATTTGAAAAAGAATATGGACAGCTAATTGGTTGAATGGTAAATATCACTCAAATAATGAAGCTGTTTTAAAACATATATGTTAAACTTTAAATAAATTTTCACCAATTTATTTTTAATCTCCAATTGTAAGGACATTTGTTAACAGTGATTTTTACATTTTTTTTGGAATGCATTTGTCATACTTGAAATGGTGCTTATGTGCTCAGTCATGTCCACAGGCTAGAAATAAACACAAGCTTCTGATCTTCTCTTTGCAGCCCTATGGACTACAGCCTGCCAGGCTGCTCTGTCCATGGAACATTTCAGGCAAGAAAACTAGAGAGAGTTACCATTTCCTACTAAAGGAGATCTTCCTGACTAAGAGATCAAACCATGTCTCCTGTATCTCTGAGGTTGGCAGGCAGATTCTTTACCACTGGGCCACCTGGTAAGCCTGATACTTGATACAGTTTTCCATTATATCATAAAGAAGGGTAATCCTTCCATTCCCTACTTCTTCCCTCTGCCAGCCAAAGTTCTCATTATTTCATAGCTGGGCTATTGGCTCCTTCTCATCAATCTCTCCCCTTCCATTGCCTTCCAGACAACATATCCACTCCATCTGTTATCATCCATTTTATGTGACCTCAGACTTCTCCAGTGGTTCAGTGGTAAAGAATTTGCCTTCAATGAAGGGGACATGGGTTAAATCCATGGACAGGAAAGATCGCTTGATGGAGGACGTGGCAACCCACTCCTCTATTCTTGCCTAGAGAATCCCATAGAGGAGCCCGGAAGGCTATAGTCTATGGGGTCACAAAGAATCAGACATGACTGAAGTGACTGAGCGTGCATGCATATGTGACCTCTCTATCTCTAGAGGGTAGAGTTCAAAACCTATAATCATGCTGTGAAACCACTTTACATGCTTCTTTCTTTTTATCTGCCTTTTAAATCTTCTTTTTATCAATTTTATCTTTGTTTTCATTTTTCTACAGAAAACTTTCCAGTCAAATGATTTTATTAATTAGTCCCCTTGTCTTCAGTAATAATCTACTTATCATTCACCCTGTGTAAGATCATGGCTGTTGTGTCTGCAATGGTTTCTGAGACTGATAGGAAGTAGCTCCCTGACCTGCTCAGATGTAAACATGCTCTCCCTCCAGTCAGGTGTTCTTCATCTAGTATTTTCCTAGTTTTACATGAAGACTTTTCTAGAACCTTCTAGTCTTAATGATCAAGACTCTTCTACATATATAAAGGCTGTATAACTTTATCAACACATTTGCTAAATCAGTTAATCTACAGAAGATCAGGAGCTTGTGTTTATTTCTAGTCTGCATAGGCCTTTTTCAGTATCCTTTGTGTGTGTGTGTGTTAGTCACTCACACACACACGTATTCAGCTCTGAGACCTCATGGATTCTCTTAATCCATCAGGTTCCTCTGTCCATGGGGTTCTCCAGGAAAGAATACTGGAGTGGTTTGCCATTCCCTTCTCCAAGGGATCTTCTCCACGAAGGGATTGAACCTGGGTCTCCTGCATGGCAAACAGATTTTTTACTGTCTGAGTCACCAGGGAAAGCCCATCCTTCATATAATACAATCTTAATGATCATTTATTGAAAGAAAACTTAAGAAAATAAAAAAGACTATGTTTTAAATCAGATAAAAGCTTTAATCCTGTTTGTGCCCCTGTCTAGCTGCCTTATGCAATTTTATTTGATCCTTCTGTGTGTGCTTTTTCCTCATTCTGAAACAGGCATGATAATAACTACTCCATAGGGAGCTCCGAGTGTTAAATATTTAAATTTTTTTTAAAAAACCCTTTCTCTTGATGATGAAGAGGAACTAAAATTTAGAGCCGGGGCCCGGAAGGCTATAGTCTATGGGGTCACAAAGAATCAGACATGACTGAAGTGACTGAGCGTGCATGCATATGTGACCTCTCTATCTCTAGAGGGTAGAGTTCAAAACCTATAATCATGCTGTGAAACCACTTTACATGCTTCTTTCTTTTTATCTGCCTTTTAAATCTTCTTTTTATCAATTTTATCTTTGTTTTCATTTTTCTACAGAAAACTTTCCAGTCAAATGATTTTATTAATTAGTCCCCTTGTCTTCAGTAATAATCTACTTATCATTCACCCTGTGTAAGATCATGGCTGTTGTGTCTGCAATGGTTTCTGAGACTGATAGGAAGTAGCTCCCTGACCTGCTCAGATGTAAACATGCTCTCCCTCCAGTCAGGTGTTCTTCATCTAGTATTTTCCTAGTTTTACATGAAGACTTTTCTAGAACCTTCTAGTCTTAATGATCAAGACTCTTCTACATATATAAAGGCTGTATAACTTTATCAACACATTTGCTAAATCAGTTAATCTACAGAAGATCAGGAGCTTGTGTTTATTTCTAGTCTGCATAGGCCTTTTTCAGTATCCTTTGTGTGTGTGTGTGTTAGTCACTCACACACACACGTATTCAGCTCTGAGACCTCATGGATTCTCTTAATCCATCAGGTTCCTCTGTCCATGGGGTTCTCCAGGAAAGAATACTGGAGTGGTTTGCCATTCCCTTCTCCAAGGGATCTTCTCCACGAAGGGATTGAACCTGGGTCTCCTGCATGGCAAACAGATTTTTTACTGTCTGAGTCACCAGGGAAAGCCCATCCTTCATATAATACAATCTTAATGATCATTTATTGAAAGAAAACTTAAGAAAATAAAAAAGACTATGTTTTAAATCAGATAAAAGCTTTAATCCTGTTTGTGCCCCTGTCTAGCTGCCTTATGCAATTTTATTTGATCCTTCTGTGTGTGCTTTTTCCTCATTCTGAAACAGGCATGATAATAACTACTCCATAGGGAGCTCCGAGTGTTAAATATTTAATCACCTTTTCTCTTGATGATGAAGAGGAACTAAAATTAGAACTTGTGAACTTATACTTTAGATCATCTCTTTGTTTTCCAAGGAAAAAATTACAAAAGAGCTTGTAATCCAGTCTTGCCACAATCAAACATGAATTGTCTTTCTGGTTTTTGTACATGTTTAATATTTACATATGTGTGATTGCATTATAGCTGATTTTCTTTGAACTGAGGTTATTGTCTCTTTTAAGAAGATCTGGTCTTAATATTTGACCATAAATAGAAGCAAATTTTCACTTGCAAGTGTCATTAAACAGAGATTGAAGATTTGTCCATTTTAATCATAATTGCCTAGTAACTAACTTCACAGCAGAATATTAATGAGCTCAGACAGAATCTAACTTTCTCAAAGGTTCTATCTGTGGTAGACAGCTAATGTCATTCAGGAAGAAGTGGGTCTACATTTTTGGATTGTGGAACAGCATTTCCGCCTTATGTATCACAGCCCAATCACCCAGCTTTTCGAAACTGTAGGTCCTGACACCTTGCAACTCTCAGCAAAGGAAACTATAACCATATGGAATTAAAGCACCAACCCCTCAGCCAGACAAAGCCATCATGTTGGTTGTTTCTGAAAGCCACCTAGCTACTTCCTGAACTTTAATGAGAAATGGAACCTTGAGACCACAAATGAGAGAGATACTGAACATCATTCTCGTCGCAATACTTTAGTGTTGTGTAGGTTACTTAAGGACTTGAAAGAGCAGAAAATATAGATTCCTATGAGAGAAAGCATTAGAAATTCATTAGTGTTCTCACCTCAGAAGGGGAAATAACATGAATGATTACAAAAAGTGAAATGATAATTTTATTTTTTTTTTGGCCACTATTTATCTATTTTAATCAATCTTTGTTCATTGGTCTGTGTGGGCCTCCCATCGCAGTGGCCTCTATCATTACAGAGCAGCAGCTCTGGGTGCATGCACTCCAGAGCTCCAGCTCGTAGTTGGACACATCGATCCAGCCGCTCCACCACACGTGGGATCTTCCCAGGCCAGGAATCGAACCAGCGCCTTGCAAGGCGGTGTCCTTACCCACTGGACCACCACGGTAGCCCAAGGACACATTTTTGATTTGGATGAAATACAATACAAATTTGGGATTCCCAGGTGTCGCCTGTGGTAAAGAATACACCTGGCAATGCAGAAGGTCTGAGGGATCTGGGTCTGATTCCTGGGTCAGGAAGATCCCATGTAGCAAAAAATGGCAATCCATTCCAGTATTCTTGCCTGGAGATTTCCTTGGACAGAGTAGCCTAGTGGGCTACAGCCCTTGGGGTCGCAAAACTGATGGAACACATGCCTCAAATGAATGTGATCATTATGGCTACTTTTTATTTGTTTTCTTCTTTTTTTAACAAGGACTTTTTGGGAAAAAAAAAAAAAAACTGTAGCAAGATAGGACGGATGCATGTGTGCTCAGTTGCCACCCCATGACCTGTAACCCACCTGGCCCTTTGTCAGTGGGATTTTCCAGGCAGGAATACTGGAGTGGGTTGCCATTTCCTACTCCAGGGGATCTTCCTGACCCAGGCATTGAACCCATCCTCTCTGTCTCCTGCATTGGCAGATGGATTCTTTACCACTGCACCACCTGGGAAGTCTCTTGGCAAGATATACATAGCATACATTTGGCTGTTGTAACCATTTTTAAGTATATAGGGCAGGGTTTTAAGTACTTTCACATGGTTGTCACCAATACCAATATCCAGAATTCTTTTCAGTATCCTGTCCTGTACACAGTCAACCATATTTCCCCCTTCTTCTCTTCTGATTCCAACCTCTGCAAACCACTTTTCTTTCTATCACTATGAATTTGACCACTGAGGGTAGGTCATGCATTGGTTTTCTTTTCTTCACCTTTCACTCCTAAGCATATACCTTTTACAGTGTGTTGTCTTTGGGAATGTGGACTTCATTACAAACCACTTGCAAAGAAGTGCTGCATCTGGGTGAGAATTCCTGTACTGGTGGTTTGATCTGACTCTCCTCTGAGCAGCAGCCCTGCTCCTGCCTCGGCAGGGGGGGGGGGGGGGGGGGGCCCCGCCTCCTGAGCGGCTCCTCAGGTTTACTTTGAGAGACTGTTATGTGACCCTGCAGAGGCAACCTTCCGATCACTGGGATCTTCCAGGCCAGGAATGAACAGCCGGGGTGGACCACCACGGTAGCCCAAGGACACATTTTTGATTTGGATGAAATACAATACAAATTTGGGATTCCCAGGTGTCGCCTGTGGTAAAGAATACACCTGGCAATGCAGAAGGTCTGAGGGATCTGGGTCTGATTCCTGGGTCAGGAAGATCCCATGTAGCAAAAAATGGCAATCCATTCCAGTATTCTTGCCTGGAGATTTCCTTGGACAGAGTAGCCTAGTGGGCTACAGCCCTTGGGGTCGCAAAACTGATGGAACACATGCCTCAAATGAATGTGATCATTATGGCTACTTTTTATTTGTTTTCTTCTTTTTTTAACAAGGACTTTTTGGGAAAAAAAAAAAAAACTGTAGCAAGATAGGACGGATGCATGTGTGCTCAGTTGCCACCCCATGACCTGTAACCCACCTGGCCCTTTGTCAGTGGGATTTTCCAGGCAGGAATACTGGAGTGGCTGCCATTTCTACCCAGGGATCTTCCTGACCCAGGCATTGAACCCATCCTCTCTGTCTCCTGCATTGGCAGATGGATTCTTTACCACTGCACCACCTGGGAAGTCTCTTGGCAAGATATACATAGCATACATTTGGCTGTTGTAACCATTTTTAAGTATATAGGGCAGGGTTTTAAGTACTTTCACATGGTTGTCACCAATACCAATATCCAGAATTCTTTTCAGTATCCTGTCCTGTACACAGTCAACCATATTTCCCCCTTCTTCTCTTCTGATTCCAACCTCTGCAAACCACTTTTCTTTCTATCACTATGAATTTGACCACTGAGGGTAGGTCATGCATTGGTTTTCTTTTCTTCACCTTTCACTCCTAAGCATATACCTTTTACAGTGTGTTGTCTTTGGGAATGTGGACTTCATTACAAACCACTTGCAAAGAAGTGCTGCATCTGGGTGAGAATTCCTGTACTGGTGGTTTGATCTGACTCTACTCTGAGCAGCAAGCCTGCTACTGCCTCTGCAGAGGGGGGTGGGGGTGGGGGCCCCGCCTCCTGAGCGGCTCCTCAGGTTTACTTTGAGAGACTGTTATGTGACCCTGCAGAGGCAACCTTCCGATCACAGATGCCCATGCAAAAACCTTTACCATTAGAGTGTAATGGAAAGCAGATTTTAGCATTCAGGGAAAATGTGATTTCAGATATATTAAAGATCTTTATGTGGAAAAGGCTTCTTTTTAACTGAGTCCCCACAGGAAACACATTTCCCCTTGGGTGTTATGTAACATAAGTATGGTTTGGTCTTTAAGATAGAGTTCAGGCAATTTAATGGGGGACAAGCAACAAACTTAAACTATCCAGACTTGAACTTGAAAGAAGTACAGATGGAAAAAATATAAAATGATCAAAATTTACACAAGATTGCTCTGATCAGGAAATCAGTTCATCAAAAAAATGGTTTGCAGGGTATTTATAACTCCATAATTTAAAATATTCTTTCTCCATAAGCTGCCTTTTAATGCCTCATTCCATGATAGATGCAAGGTAGAATACTATACGTAATAAATTCCTACAATTGACTAATCTTTTCATAGTTATTTGTGTGTATAGAGAATAATGTACTGGCCTGCAGAGAATACCAGGTTTTAATTCACTTAAGTGACTTTATCAACATAAAAATTGGAAAAATATGTATCACTTGTTCTTTGGATCATCTGTTGGTGTTACTATCACTGGCAATAATAATCATAACACTGTATGTACTACTCATAATTAAATTATTTTTTTTAATTTATAAAATGCTGAAGGCTTTCCACACTCATTTCTAAATGTACATATGTCAATGCTAATGTACTACAAAGGCATTAAAATTGAATTTTTATGCACTGGGTCTGACAGGATTAGCTGTTTCCAAAACTGCATTTATATGTTCTAAACAGACAAACAGCATCTTTTATATATGAAACTTTACAGTCAAATGGCATGTGTTGTCTTTGGGAATGTGGACTTCATTACAAACCACTTGAAAAGAAGTGTTGCATCTGGGTGAGAATTCCTGTACTGGTGGTTTGATCTGACTCTACTCTGAGCAGCAAGCCTGCTACTGCCTCTGCAGAGGGGGGTGGGGGTGGGGGCCCCGCCTCCTGAGCGGCTCCTCAGGTTTACTTTGAGAGACTGTTATGTGACCCTGCAGAGGCAACCTTCCGATCACAGATGCCCATGCAAAAACCTTTACCATTAGAGTGTAATGGAAAGCAGATTTTAGCATTCAGGGAAAATGTGATTTCAGATATATTAAAGATCTTTATGTGGAAAAGGCTTCTTTTTAACTGAGTCCCCACAGGAAACACATTTCCCCTTGGGTGTTATGTAACATAAGTATGGTTTGGTCTTTAAGATAGAGTTCAGGCAATTTAATGGGGGACAAGCAACAAACTTAAACTATCCAGACTTGAACTTGAAAGAAGTACAGATGGAAAAAATATAAAATGATCAAAATTTACACAAGATTGCTCTGATCAGGAAATCAGTTCATCAAAAAAATGGTTTGCAGGGTATTTATAACTCCATAATTTAAAATATTCTTTCTCCATAAGCTGCCTTTTAATGCCTCATTCCATGATAGATGCAAGGTAGAATACTATACGTAATAAATTCCTACAATTGACTAATCTTTTCATAGTTATTTGTGTGTATAGAGAATAATGTACTGGCCTGCAGAGAATACCAGGTTTTAATTCACTTAAGTGACTTTATCAACATAAAAATTGGAAAAATATGTATCACTTGTTCTTTGGATCATCTGTTGGTGTTACTATCACTGGCAATAATAATCATAACACTGTATGTACTACTCATAATTAAATTATTTTTTTTAATTTATAAAATGCTGAAGGCTTTCCACACTCATTTCTAAATGTACATATGTCAATGCTAATGTACTACAAAGGCATTAAAATTGAATTTTTATGCACTGGTCTGACAGGAAGCTGTTTCCCCTGATATCAGTGAAAGAAAATTACTGGTTTATTCTCTGCGCCCCTTTCCAGAGAAATAAACTTGCATTTATATGTTCTAAACAGACAAACAGCATCTTTTATATATGAAACTTTACAGTCAAATGGCAGTCCTTAGATCTGATAGGAATTCTCTGATGAGCATTATGGTATAATGTGTAAAATGCCAGGAAAACAAAGACTTATAGGAAAAGAATTCCTCAAGGGATACCAGGCTCCAAGCCTGTCATTCAAAACCTCAGGCACATTTCTATCCCTTCATCCAGCCACCAAGTGAATTAGAATATAAAATTTGAATAACTGCAGGGCACAAAGTAGACCTTGGTTATGACCTCTGGCTTTACATGTAAACAGTGTCTTCACAGGGGAGAAATCATCAGTTTGGAGACCGAGGATTTGAAGAAACTTCTTTGCCCAACATTTGCCTATACATATTTTCCCTCATTCCCCACACAGCCTGAATGGTCTCAGAGTTTAGAAGCATCAGTTAACTCCTGCAGTACTGGTTTTGTGTGTCACATCCACTCTAAAATAAAAATGATTCATTGCTACTGAATCTTTACTCTTATCTTTCACTCTTTATCTGAAGTTTCATTTTGACTGTAATGATCATTGCTAAGATTATTCATCATGTATTAATGAGCTATTGAAGAAATCTGTGTCTTTCTTATAGACAGGATAACATCTCAGTTCCTGTCGGTGAGAAGTTTGGGACCTGTTATAACAATCTAGCAGGGTTTAAAACTGTCTGTTGCTTTCATCTTTCCAGCTACACTTACTTTTCTCATTGTTCGAAATACAACAATCTATTTTCTATTTTCCACTCCATGCTTTTTGTATTCCATTCCACTAACTGAAATATTTTTTCTTTTCTTCAGTGACAATCTTAGCAATCTTTTATAGCTGAACTCCTCTCTTTCTATAATCATTTCAGACAAATTTATTATCATTTAATAGATATAGTACTATTTTTGCTCTTGTAGCTAGGCCATGCGTTTTCCTGCTTAAATATATCAAATTACATTTTAAATTAAATATAAACTACTTAAAACCCAAGGAGGTGTCTTTCATTCTCTGTAGTCTCTTTAATACTAATGTTCATAATGGAAAAGAGGAGCCTTATCTCACTAAAATCCATCCTCTCTATAAATTATAAGGAGATAAAGTACACTCTGAAATGGAATATTACTTAGTCATAAAAAGAATGAAATAGTGCCATTTGTAATAGAAGGGATGGATCTCGAGATTATTATATTAAGAGAGGTAAATCAGGTATTAGATGATATCACTTTTACATGAACTCTAAAAAAACATGAAACAAATGAACTTATTATCAAAACAGAAACAGACTCACAGACCTAAAAAGCAAACATGGTTATCAAAGAGAAAAGAGAACAATTAGGAGTTGGGAATTAACAGATATACACTGCTATATTACATAAAACATATATTGTTTGGCCAGAAAGTTCACTTGGGATTTTTCCATAACATCTTATAGAAAGTCCCAAATGACCTCTTTGGCCAACTCAATATACAGTAGAATGGTCTCAGAGTTTAGAAGCATCCGTTAACTCCTGCAGTACTGGTTTTGTGTGTCACATCCACTCTAAAATAAAAATGATTCATTGCTACTGAATCTTTACTCTTATCTTTCACTCTTTATCTGAAGTTTCATTTTGACTGTAATGATCATTGCTAAGATTATTCATCATGTATTAATGAGCTATTGAAGAAATCTGTGTCTTTCTTATAGACAGGATAACATCTCAGTTCCTGTCGGTGAGAAGTTTGGGACCTGTTATAACAATCTAGCAGGGTTTAAAACTGTCTGTTGCTTTCATCTTTCCAGCTACACTTACTTTTCTCATTGTTCGAAATACAACAATCTATTTTCTATTTTCCACTCCATGCTTTTTGTATTCCATTCCACTAACTGAAATATTTTTTCTTTTCTTCAGTGACAATCTTAGCAATCTTTTATAGCTGAACTCCTCTCTTTCTATAATCATTTCAGACAAATTTATTATCATTTAATAGATATAGTACTATTTTTGCTCTTGTAGCTAGGCCATGCGTTTTCCTGCTTAAATATATCAAATTACATTTTAAATTAAATATAAACTACTTAAAACCCAAGGAGGTGTCTTTCATTCTCTGTAGTCTCTTTAATACTAATGTTCATAATGGAAAAGAGGAGCCTTATCTCACTAAAATCCATCCTCTCTATAAATTATAAGGAGATAAAGTACACTCTGAAATGGAATATTACTTAGTCATAAAAAGAATGAAATAGTGCCATTTGTAATAGAAGGGATGGATCTCGAGATTATTATATTAAGAGAGGTAAATCAGGTATTAGATGATATCACTTTTACATGAACTCTAAAAAAACATGAAACAAATGAACTTATTATCAAAACAGAAACAGACTCACAGACCTAAAAAGCAAACATGGTTATCAAAGAGAAAAGAGAACAATTAGGAGTTGGGAATTAACAGATATACACTGCTATATTACATAAAACATATATTGTTTGGCCAGAAAGTTCACTTGGGATTTTTCCATAACATCTTATAGAAAGTCCCAAATGACCTCTTTGGCCAACTCAATATAAAGTAGATAAACAACAAGGAACTACTATATAGCACAGGGAACAATTCTCAATAATCTATAATAGGAAAGGATTTGAAAAAGAGCATGTGTGTGTGCGTGTGTGTGTGTGTGTGTGTGTATACATTCTGAGCCACCAGGGAAGCAGAGGCTCCCCTGGACAGAGGAGCCTGGTGTGCTACAGTCCGTAGGTAGCAAAATGTTGGTCATGATTCAAGCAACTTAACATATATATATATATATATATATATATTCCTCTGTCCATGGAATTCTCCAGGCAAGAATACTGGAGTGGGTAGACATTCCCTTCTCCAGGAGATCTTCTCAACCCAGGGATCGAACCTGCATATCCTGAGGTTCCATTAGATTCTTGACCTCTGAGCCATCCAGAGAAACCATGCACATATATATCACTGAATGATTTTGCTGTATACTCAAAACTATTTTTTTTTTTAATGAATGCTTTTTTTTGTTTGTTTTAATTTTTGGCTTCTTTTATTGATTTTTTTATCCACTTATTTCCATCCATCTTTATTCTTTGGCATGTGTGGGCCTCCCATTGCTGTGGCCTCTCTCATTGCTGAGCAACAGTTCTGGGCGCATGGCTCCAGAGCGCTGGCTTGTAACTGGACACACCAGTCCAGCCACTCCGCGGCACTTGGGATATTCCCAGGCCAGGGATTGAACTGGTTCCACTTGCACTGCAAGGCAGACTCTTTCCCCCCTGGACCACAAATGGAATATTACTTAGTAAAAAGAATGAAATAGTGCCATTTGTAATAGAAGGGATGGATCTCGAGATTATTATATTAAGAGAGGTAAATCAGGTATTAGATGATATCACTTTTACATGAACTCTAAAAAAACATGAAACAAATGAACTTATTATCAAAACAGAAACAGACTCACAGACCTAAAAAGCAAACATGGTTATCAAAGAGAAAAGAGAACAATTAGGAGTTGGGAATTAACAGATATACACTGCTATATTACATAAAACATATATTGTTTGGCCAGAAAGTTCACTTGGGATTTTTCCATAACATCTTATAGAAAGTCCCAAATGACCTCTTTGGCCAACTCAATATAAAGTAGATAAACAACAAGGAACTACTATATAGCACAGGGAACAATTCTCAATAATTTATAATAGGAAAGGATTTGAAAAAGAGCATGTGTGTGTGCGTGTGTGTGTGTGTGTGTGTGTATACATTCTGAGCCACCAGGGAAGCAGAGGCTCCCCTGGACAGAGGAGCCTGGTGTGCTACAGTCCGTAGGTAGCAAAATGTTGGTCATGATTCAAGCAACTTAACATATATATATATATATATATATATTCCTCTGTCCATGGAATTCTCCAGGCAAGAATACTGGAGTGGGTAGACATTCCCTTCTCCAGGAGATCTTCTCAACCCAGGGATCGAACCTGCATATCCTGAGGTTCCATTAGATTCTTGACCTCTGAGCCATCCAGAGAAACCATGCACATATATATCACTGAATGATTTTGCTGTATACTCAAAACTATTTTTTTTTTTAATGAATGCTTTTTTTTGTTTGTTTTAATTTTTGGCTTCTTTTATTGATTTTTTTATCCACTTATTTCCATCCATCTTTATTCTTTGGCATGTGTGGGCCTCCCATTGCTGTGGCCTCTCTCATTGCTGAGCAACAGTTCTGGGCGCATGGCTCCAGAGCGCTGGCTTGTAACTGGACACACCAGTCCAGCCACTCCGCGGCACTTGGGATATTCCCAGGCCAGGGATTGAACTGGTTCCACTTGCACTGCAAGGCAGACTCTTTACCCACTGGACCACCAGGGAAGCCCTACTCAAAACTTTTTGTAAATCAACTATACTTCAATTAAAATTTTAAAAAATAAAGTATTGAGCACTATGAAATGATAAATAAATTTTAAGACATGTTTCAAAAATGGTAAGTTATCCATTCACATTGATTCAAACTTGAAATACTTTCTGGCTGTGACAGCAATCTCTGTGACTTTACCTCTTCTATCTCACCAGCTTCATCCTGAAGTTTCATCCAGTGCTTTTGTGCTCTGTGGTCAGGAATTGCATGTCTTACAGCATCCAGCAGTGCATTTTTTTTTTAATTTTTTTTTTCTTTTCCCCATCATGCCTCTTATTTATATTTATTTTCATCCATCTTTTATTCTTTGGCCTGTGTTGGCCTCCCATTGCAGTGGCCTCTCTGTTGCAGAGCATTGGCTCTGGGTGCATGCGCTCCAGAGCAATGGCTTATAATTGGACACACCGATTCAGCCACTCTGCAGCCTGTGGGATCCTCTCTGGCCAAGGACCGAACTGGTACCCTCCCTGTGGCAGCACTGCATATTTTTTATACCTTCACCATCTCCCTTCCTTGCAATTATTCTCATTCACGTTTTAATTCTTTTTTTTTCATTTTTTGGTCACTTTTATTGGTCTTTCATTTATTTATTTTCATCCATCTTTGTTCTTTGGCCTGTGTGGGCTTCCTACCACAGTGACCTCTCTTGTCCCAGAGCACAGGCTCTGGACGCATGCGCTCCTGAGTGCTGACTCCTAATTGGACACACTGGAGCAGCCGCTTCGCAGCACGTGGAATCTTCCCAGGTCAGGGATTGAACTGGCACACCTTGCACTGTAAGGCAGACTGTTTGCCCACTGGACCATCAGGGAAGCCCCACCTTTTAATTCTTAATCATCTTTCAAGATTCAGGTCAAGTATCACTTCTGCATGGGTGCCTTGCCTCTGGAGACACAGGCCCTCCACTATAAGTAATATCCCTTGGGTCCAGGTCAGCTTCTTATTACATAGTATTCTAAAGTACTGTCATAGTCTCTCCTTTTTCCTGGGGGACTGTAAACTCTTCAAGGAAAAGGGCTGTTTTTTATCTGACCTGAATTCCTTGCATGTGGCACAGGACTACCACATGATGATGGGTAACACATCTCACCAGAAGTGAGGGTACAACAATGCTGCCTACCTGCTTTTCCAGAAGCTTGTCATTTACCACCTGGGACTGAATTTCTGGTATACCTTTAAGTAGGTTCATAATGATGATCCATAAAATAAGTGAATGTGTTTATATAACTATCCTGCAGTGGTTAATTTTTATTATGCATGAAGCTTTAGCAAGGAGCATTGAATTTTCAGTTGCTTTTATTACAAATATGCATCTTATTAAGACAATTACTGATGAACCTGACTGTTTTTGTCTTTATCAGACTGTTTCCTTGCTACAGGTGGTCACAGGCTTAGGCAAACCCAGACCGTATTTAACTACTGGCTTTTTGTTTCCCCAAGTAAGGAGGTGAATGCTGTTGCCTTCAGCTGGCTGCAAAGTATGGAACAGCTTTGGCCTCGGTTCATTCTCAGCTGCCAGCTCCGGGCTGTCAGGGTGCTCTTAGGAGAATCACAGGAGAGTGAATAAGTCCCTGAAAGAGACATGATGGTGGGTAGAGGGCATCTGACAGAGGACCATGAAACAGAGAGCAAAGAAGTGAGATTTATTAAAGGTGGAGCTATATGTGGAGATCTATTTTCATCTCAAACTGTGCTGTTGTATTCTACATTCTCTTTGAAACATTTCAAGTGCTCCATTTCCGTATATTGTATGTTTAGTTCTTATTACCTCACTTTCTCCATTCCTACTGTTAATCTATGAACTGTTTCTCTTTGGTACTTCTGTCACTTTGCGATGGTGGTGGTGGTGGTGGTGGTGGTTTTTGTCCTGTCCTACTCTGGCAACCCCATGGACTGTAGCCTGCCTGGCTCTTCTGTCCATGGGATTCTACAGGTGAGAATACTGGAGTGGATTGCCATGTCCTCCTCCAGGGGATCTTCCCAACCCAGAGATCGAACCTGGGTCTCCTGCATTGCAGGCAGAGTCTTCAACTACTGTGCTAGGTGGGGAGTACTTGGTATAGTACCATAAAGATTAGAAGTAGAGATTTTTTCCCTAGTGTGTTTTCCTCTTGGTTTAACTTTTTTTGAATATATTGTGTGTATGCAGAAAGATCTTAAGTATGTGGACCAGTCAGAATGAGACCAAATCCACAATGGTGAAAGTCTACACTCTGGAAGGACTTCAAAGACAGATAGATTCACAAACCTGGGCACTGAATTCTTTGCTGGGGGTAAAAAACCATTTGAAGTAGGTTCTTTAATGATGATCCATAAAATAAAAAGTGAATGTGTTTATATAACTATCCTGCAGTGGTTAATTTTTATTATGCATGAAGCTTTAGCAAGGAGCATTGAATTTTCAGTTGCTTTTATTACAAATATGCATCTTATTAAGACAATTACTGATGAACCTGACTGTTTTTGTCTTTATCAGACTGTTTCCTTGCTACAGGTGGTCACAGGCTTAGGCAAACCCAGACCGTATTTAACTACTGGCTTTTTGTTTCCCCAAGTAAGGAGGTGAATGCTGTTACCTTCAGCTGGCTGCAAAGTATGGAACAGCTTTGGCCTCGGTTCATTCTCAGCTGCCAGCTCCGGGCTGTCAGGGTGCTCTTAGGAGAATCACAGGAGAGTGAATAAGTCCCTGAAAGAGACATGATGGTGGGTAGAGGGCATCTGACAGAGGACCATGAAACAGAGAGCAAAGAAGTGAGATTTATTAAAGGTGGAGCTATATGTGGAGATCTATTTTCATCTCAAACTGTGCTGTTGTATTCTACATTCTCTTTGAAACATTTCAAGTGCTCCATTTCCGTATATTGTATGTTTAGTTCTTATTACCTCACTTTCTCCATTCCTACTGTTAATCTATGAACTGTTTCTCTTTGGTACTTCTGTCACTTTGCGATGGTGGTGGTGGTGGTGGTGGTGGTTTTTGTCCTGTCCTACTCTGGCAACCCCATGGACTGTAGCCTGCCTGGCTCTTCTGTCCATGGGATTCTACAGGTGAGAATACTGGAGTGGATTGCCATGTCCTCCTCCAGGGGATCTTCCCAACCCAGAGATCGAACCTGGGTCTCCTGCATTGCAGGCAGAGTCTTCAACTACTGTGCTAGGTGGGGAGTACTTGGTATAGTACCATAAAGATTAGAAGTAGAGATTTTTCCATAGTGTGTTTTCCTCTTGGTTTAACTTTTTTTGAATATATTGTGTGTATGCAGAAAGATCTTAAGTATGTGGACCAGTCAGAATGAGACCAAATCCACAATGGTGAAAGTCTACACTCTGGAAGGACTTCAAAGACAGATAGATTCACTGTTGTAGTGATTATGGTCTCAGACCTACCTACAATAGTTGCAAAGAAACTTCTTTAGCACTATTTTCAAATTAATCCATTAAATTCATAGTATTTGAATTTACTTGCATTTCTCTAGTTGACATAGGTAAATCATTTGCTTAAAATATGTTGTTTTGTTTCAACTCTTAGTTTGCATTCTATGACATCCCTGTAGAATCTAAAAAGAAATAATACAAATGAACTTACTTACCAAAGAGACTCAGTCTTCAAGTCTACATGGATCCTATGACATCCATGTAGAATCTAAAAAGAAATAATACAAATGAACTCACTTACCAAACAGAAAGACTCAGTCTTCAAGAAAGTGCTTATGGTTGAAGGAGGAGAGAAGGATCGGGGGATGAATAGCTAGGAAGCTTGGGTTAGACAGGTACACACTGCTATATTTAAAATGGATAGCCAAATGGATAGGGCACAGTGTAAAGCACAGGAAACTGTCCTCAATGTTATATGACAGCTTGAGTGGGAGGCAAGTTTAGGGAAGAATGAATTCATGTATATGTGTGACTCAGTCCCTTTACTCTTCACCAGAAACTATCACATCGTTTTTATGCAGTTCTACCCCCATACAAAATGAAAGGTTAAAAAATACTTATATTCTGAAATGAGTTTAATAAACTTGAATTTTATTTGTCCCAACAATTAAAATATGTGAATTAGCCTCCTGCTTGTACAAGTGCAAAATCATTGCTATGCCTAACAAAGTAAAACTTTAATAAATTAGATATCACTATTTCTCAGGGTAAATTGATTATTATATATATATATATATATATTTTTTTTTTTTTTTTTGGACTAAGTATCTGTGTTTGTCTCAAGCACATTTAGCATCCATTCATGGGAGAAGGGTCTTTTTTTTTTCTGTTTCATACATAATTCTGTTAAGTGGATATTTTATGTTTGCTTAAATTTTCTGCATGTAATTTAAAGGGAAAAAAAAGACACACAAAAAGAATAGAGGGATTGAACACTTGAACTGTTCTTTAATTGTATCATTGCTTTTGTGGGGGCATGGTATGATAGCTTTTATATTTTCTCTACTATTTCTTTCAGTTTTATTGATGTATGAACAACATATGACATTATATGTTTCCAAGTGTATATCACAATGATTATATGTATATACATATATATATATATATATATATAATGTGAAATAATTGCTACAATGAGTTTAGTTAACATCTGTCAACTCACATAGTTACAAAATTGTTTTTCTTTGTGATGAGAAATTAGAAGATTTACCCTCTTAGGGACTTTCCTTGTGGTCCAGAGGCTAAGACTCCAAGCTACCAGTGTAAGGGACCTGAGTTTGATCCCTGGTTGGGGAGGTAGATCCTACATGCTGTAGCTAAATGTTCCCATGCCAAAACAAATGATTCACTGCAATAAAAGATCCAGCATGCTGCAATTAAGACCTGTCACAGACAAATAAATTAAAAAAAAATATTCTCTCAATAGTTTTCAAGTTGACAAAACAGTATTGTTAACTCTAATCATTATGCTGTAGATGAGATACCTAGGATTTATAATTCAAAGCATATGCCCTGTGACCACCTTCACATATTTTACTTATGCCACAGCCCCTACCTCTGGCAACTACCAATTTGATGTCTTTTAATTATTATTTTTTTTTAGATCCCACATTTAAGTGAGATCATACACTGTCTTTCTCTGATGTATTTCACTTAGCATAATTCCTTCTTTACTTCCTTGATAACTTGGTTGTTTTCCTTAATTTAGTAACAATAAAAAAACTTTATTGAAGACCCCTTGGGCTTCCCTGGTGGCTCAGACTGTAAAGAATCTACCTACAATGCAGGAAACATGAGTTCAATTCCTGAGTTGGAAAGGTCCCCTGGACAAGGTAATGGCAACCCATTCTAATATTCTTGCCTGGAGAATTCCATGGACAGAGGCTCCTGGAGGGCTGTAATCCATGAGGTTGCAAAGAGTCAGACATGACCGAGTAACTAACAGTCACACTTTCATGAATATTAAGACTAAATTTATAAACTGTGTCACAGACTTACAAGAAGTCTTACAGTCATTTAGCTAATTTCTCTATTGTTTACACATTTCCTAACAACAATCAGTCCATATTTGATTCCCATTGATTTTCAGTTTAATTTTGTGAGTTTCCTACTAACTTTGTTCTCATAGTTTTGGAAAATAGTCTGTAAAAATTGAGAAAAATGATTTATCACCTCATTATTTGACCAATATATTCAGTCCAACATGTCTTAGACACTAGTATTTATTAATATTTTTGCTTTGATTGTTAATGTATTTGTATAGCTTCTGTTAATGGTGAGATTACCACCTTGCTACAGGATTAATCTTGCCTTCAGTTAAGCTGTGCTTAAATGTGGTGCAGCAGAAATGGCTGATCCTTTACTCTGTTCACTAATGAATTGCTGTTGTTTAGTCACTTAGTTGTGTCCAACTCTTTGCAACCCCATGGAGTGCATCACACTAGTCCTTCTTGTCCCTCACTATCTCCCTGAGTTTATGTGAACAAAAAATGGAAAGAAAGAAAGTAAATTGTTGTTTTGACTAAAATAATTTGATATATAGATCTCTGTAGATGTTAATTTTTTTTTTCTTACTTCTTGGATCCTAGTTGCTTTTCTCTTCATTTAAACAGGATACAGAAGCATTTAGAGCCAATTCTGTTCTTCAGCAATGTGAGAGAAATATCAGTTTAAACTTATGTAAGTGATTGCAACAGAGGATTGGGACAATAAAAAAATGATTATGAATTGGGGAATACGCCTTGCATAAAGTGAGTCAGAAAATATCTGGAATTTTCCCAAAGACTTATAGAATCTGAAATAAAGCTTGATCATAAGGGAAAAGAACTGTACTAAAATGTCTCCTTCTCCACCACATTTACCCTGACCACTTTATTTAAAATCTTAGTTCCTCTTCTTATTCTTTCTCAAACCTCTAGACCTTGCCTTACTTTAATTTAAGTGAAAGGACATATTCAGGTTTAACATGCAAGAATAAACAAATAATAAGCTTTCTAGAACAAATCAAGCTTCAAATTGTGTCTCACTTTGTGATTCTTCTAGCCATGTCTAGCACATATCTATGTTAAAGAATTGGATGTATTTAGGATTGCATACTATATTTTAAGATGTACATAAAAATTTATATATATAATTTGTAAGATTTTTGAAAAATGTAGTCAAAACATCATACTTAAAATATAAATAGCAATCAAAATAAACTATAGAATCATACCCAATACAAAAAAATTAAAGTTTTAGGGAAATATAAATACATTTTAAAACCCTTTAATAAAAAGTGCTATTAACATTTTGGATAAGAAGATAAAATTTCATAACAATTTCACTTCTCCCTCAATTATTCTAGAAACATTAAATAAAATTACAATTAAAATCACAGTGTGACATGCTATGAGAATTAGCAAGATAATTGTAAAATTCATCTGGAAGAGTAGATAATAGACTTAAGACTGAAGTTAAGAAATTTATTAAAAGACAAAGAGAGTAAGACTGAATGAAACCATCTAATATTTGAAAAATTTCCACCTACAAAGTGATGCAGATCATTTAAAAGGAAAGGACATAGATTTAACAGGAAAGTAGAAAAAAATAATAAGGCTCCTAGGACAAACCAAGTTTCAAAATGTGTCTCACTTTGTGATTCTTCTAGCCATGTCTAGCACATATCTATGTTAAAGAATTGGATGTATTTAGGATTGCATACTATATTTTAAGATGTACATAAAAATTTATATATATAATTTGTAAGATTTTTGAAAAATGTAGTCAAAACATCATACTTAAAATATAAATAGCAATCAAAATAAACTATAGAATCATACCCAATACAAAAAAATTAAAGTTTTAGGGAAATATAAATACATTTTAAAACCCTTTAATAAAAAGTGCTATTAACATTTTGGATAAGAAGATAAAATTTCATAACAATTTCACTTCTCCCTCAATTATTCTAGAAACATTAAATAAAATTACAATTAAAATCACAGTGTGACATGCTATGAGAATTAGCAAGATAATTGTAAAATTCATCTGGAAGAGTAGATAATAGACTTAAGACTGAAGTTAAGAAATTTATTAAAAGACAAAGAGAGTAAGACTGAATGAAACCATCTAATATTTGAAAAATTTCCACCTACAAAGTGATGCAGATCATTTAAAAGGAAAGGACATAGATTTAACAGGAAAGTAGAAAAAAATAATAAGGCTCCTAGGACAAACCAAGTTTCAAAATGTGTCTCACGTTGAGGTTTCTTCTAGCGATGCTTAGCACATGTTTTTGTTAAAGAGATGGATATATTTAGGACTATAGGTTATATTTTCATTAATACATTACACATTTGATTTGATATAAAAATTTCAATTGAATGCAAAATTATCTGGAGAATATAAAAGCAAATAAAGCTAATATAATTATGTGAAATCACTTTGGAAATGAAAATTGTGAAGCACTAGAGAATTTCTCATTCAATGAAAAATTTAAAAAATTCAAAAATAAACATTGCTTTAAGACTATATTTAAACAATCTAAGCAGACAATGTATGAAACAAAGATTTGTGTTCCATGTGTTTATGAAGTTTTGTTTAATTATGGACTTTTATAAATAATGCAATGATACATAAACAGTTAAGAATATAGAAAAACAGAGAAAATCCTTTTGTTTGATAAACCACAGAAAACTGTCATGTAGATTTCTGATTTCTTAGTGTATTTCCTTTTCCTCTTTGATTTTAGCATACTCAGATTTTATACATTTCCTTTAAGTAGATTTTGAAATTCATATTTTTCATCAATAATTTTCAGTAATAATTTTTTTCCAAAAATTGGTAAACAATTGTAAACAATTCTAACAATTGTAAGGAATCTAAACAATTTGATAAAGTTCTGTGTGGTATCCCCCATTAATTTTTAAATTGTTTTCCACAAAAGTATATATTTAAAAAATTTTTTTCTATTTATATATTTTTTTCTTGTTCAAACATTTCAAATATCTTCCAATTTTATTTGTATTATTTATTAAGAAAATAAATGTCAGGATGTCAAAACTGTTGAAATACTATTGATACGTAGCATTAAAAGCCATGATAGATGTGGCAATAGAAGGGTATGAGATTAAGAGGTACAACCCATTATGTACAAAATAGGCTACAAGAATATATTGTATCGCATGGGGATATGGTCGGTATTTTGTAATAACTGTAAGTGGAATATGAGGTTTCCCTGGTGGCTCAGTGATAAAAATTCCATCTCCAATGCAGGAAATGCAGGAAATTTAAGTTAAATCCTTGGGTTCCATCCCTGGGTCCAAAAGATCCTCTGGAGGAGGGAATGGCAAGCCACGGCAATATTTTTGCTTGGAGAACCCCATGGACAGAGAAGCCTGGCAGGCTCCACGGAGTCACAACTGAACAACAGCAATACTTTTTAAGTGCTTCTTCTTGAGCAGTTTCTCACACCCTCTCATGGGTCACATCTGGTAGATCATCTATAGATAGTAGTTTTCTCTTAATAGCCTTCAATCTCACTTTAAAAAATTTAAACTAATTCTCATTCAATGAAAAATTTAAAAATTCAAAAATAAACATTGCTTTAAGACTATATTTAAACAATCTAAGCAGACAATGTATGAACAAAGATTTGTGTTCCATGTGTTTATGAAGTTTTGTTTAATTATGGACTTTTATAAATAATGCAATGATACATAAACAGTTAAGAATATAGAAAAACAGAGAAAATCCTTTTGTTTGATAAACCACAGAAAACTGTCATGTAGATTTCTGATTTCTTAGTGTATTTCCTTTTCCTCTTTGATTTTAGTATACTCAGATTTTATACATTTCCTTTAAGTAGATTTTGAAATTCATATTTTTCATCAATAATTTTCAGTAATAATTTTTTTCCAAAAATTGGTAAACAATTGTAAACAATTCTAACAATTGTAAGGAATCTAAACAATTTGATAAAGTTCTGTGTGGTATCCCCCATTAATTTTTAAATTGTTTTCCACAAAAGTATATATTTAAACAATTTTTTTCTATTTATATATTTTTTTCTTGTTCAAACATTTCAAATATCTTCCAATTTTATTTGTATTATTTATTAAGAAAATAAATGTCAGGATGTCAAAACTGTTGAAATACTATTGATACGTAGCATTAAAAGCCATGATAGATGTGGCAATAGAAGGGTATGAGATTAAGAGGTACAACCCATTATGTACAAAATAGGCTACAAGAATATATTGTATCGCATGGGGATATGGTCGGTATTTTGTAATAACTGTAAGTGGAATATGAGGTTTCCCTGGTGGCTCAGTGATAAAAATTCCATCTCCAATGCAGGAAATGCAGGAAATTTAAGTTAAATCCTTGGGTTCCATCCCTGGGTCCAAAAGATCCTCTGGAGGAGGGAATGGCAAGCCACGGCAATATTTTTGCTTGGAGAACCCCATGGACAGAGAAGCCTGGCAGGCTCCACGGAGTCACAACTGAACAACAGCAATACTTTTTAAGTGCTTCTTCTTGAGCAGTTTCTCACACCCTCTCATGGGTCACATCTGGTAGATCATCTATAGATAGTAGTTTTCTCTTAATAGCCTTCAATCTCTTTTATTTGCCAACTCAGTTAATCAGTGGCCATGAAAATTCTACTGTAGAAGGCAATCACCTGCCTGCATATCCCAGCTTCTAGAGCACACCAATGCAACTTTTCTGAGTGCTTTGGACATAGCCTTTGGTGTGCACTGCACTCTTGCTTCCAAAGCCCCTGCTTCCCTCACAGGACCCTGACCAGTATCTCCATGGGTTTCCCCTCCACGGACCTCTTGCTCATCAATTCTCACTGTAGATTAGTGACAAGCCACAGAGCAAAGCACACTTTATAATTTCTTAGCATGTTCTTCATGCAAGGTTGCAAACATTTTTGAGAGTCATTTTGTGTGTGTGTGTGCGTGTGTCTCTTTTTGAAATAGAGGGTGGTTTTCAACTTTTATTACATTTGACAAAATTTTCACTCTGATCTTGCTTTCTTTGGATCTAGTAGGAATATTTATATACATTCTGTTCAGTTAAGAGGTATTTTTTTTCTACCCATTTACGGACTTTCCCAATAGCTCAGCTGGTAAAGAATCCACTTGCAATGCAGGAGACTTAGGAGATGAGAGTTCAGTTCCCTGGGTTGGGAAGATCCCCTGGAGGAGGACATGGCAACTCACTCCAGTATTTTTGTCTGGAGAATCCCATGGACAAAAAAGCCTGTCAGGTTATAGTCAATAAGTTCACAAATGGTTGGATATGACTGAAGTGACTAAGTACAAGCACACTGTCATGGTTCATATCAATCATTTCTAAAGATCTGGAGTACAAGTGAAAGACTAGGAACATGGGTTCAGTACATAATCTGAAAATGGAAGTTTGTGAGTAATTTTATTGCTTATAGAATATGTTACTTTTCCTGCCATATATCTACATTTTTTCACCTTGACTGACCACACCTCAAAATGTTCAACTGTAGAGACAAATCCCCATTCATTTGATTACAATATTCCTTATAGAGTTTCTTTTATGCGCTAGTCACTCTTCCAATGTTCCAACTATCAAGAAAAAAATGACAGAATGTCATACATAGAAAGTCTCATGTGCAGAGGAGTCTGGCAGGGCACAGTTCATGGGGCTACAAAGAGTGGGACTGAGTGACTGAGCATACACAGAACACACACCAGAATAATATGGAATCTGAGCATAAGGAAACCAAAAGGTGTATATGTGTGTTTGTGTGTGAATAGTGTGAAGGGGAATATTGAGCAGACATTACTCTTGACTTCTTGAAACTTGGTCTTGGGTCAAGTGTTCCTCCAGGTCACTTTATTTCTGCTTGAATCAGAATTCTGTAAGCACTGCCAAGTTTGGAAAGGTGCTATAACTTGAAGCCATCGGAGTTAGTGCAATAGATTCTCCTTTAGCCAGGGCTATGAAATCTGCTGCTGTGTGGATGGTCATTCAAGATATAAAGCAAAGACCTTGATGTTTAATCTATTTTCTAAAGTACTAGATATCTTACAATTTTAAGTCACATATACTTTAATTGCCCCACAATACCCTGCGAAGTTTCTGCATCATTGTGGGGCTCTGAATTGAAAGAGGACCATTGCAAGCGTAAAGAAGCTTAAGCACATTGTTACAGCTTGGAGCTAAGATGGCGCCTATAGGAAGGGACGTGGGAATGAAGGGAAGCTTAAGCACATTGTTTAAAGAAGCTTAAGCACATGTTTGCAGCTAAGATGGCGCCTACAGGAAGAGACAGGGCGTGATCTAAATTGTTAATTGATGATCAAAATTTCTGATTGGTTCTCCTGGCTTCTGCGCTCGTGAATGATTGCTTGGCTTTTAGCTTGATTGGTGTAATCTATAGGAAGTCCTGTGCAAAATCCCCTTCACTTGCCTATAAAAGTTGTGGATCTTCTTCAATAAAGCAGAACTACTTCGATGGAACCCCTGTTGCGTCTGACTGTCCCCTGCCTGAGCCAGGGGGATGGGGGGTGGGCAGTCAAGATTTGCCTTTCTCCGAGATCTCCCGGTTCAGCCGGGGGCAATCCCTGCTGCCTTCCCTTTCTGTGGAAGATCCCCGCACATCATTTTTCTTTTTCCATTGATGGTTTGTTCCGCTGGTTTTGTTTCAATATTTTATCACAAGATATATGATAGGCTGCAGTGCTTCTTATTGTATTATTATGTTATTCACAGAGGGCCTACCCAATTAAAGCATCGTGATTCATTTAAGAAATATAGTCTACTTGTTCATTCATTTGAAATCATTTCTTGGAAATAATGTGAAGGTGAGAATGAAGGCAGAAATTCGTTCTGCAGAAGCTCTCTAGTTTTGGTTCCCAAATTTCTTTTCTAAATGGAAAGCAAACTTATAGTGACTCAGGTTCATCTTTATACTTAGAATTGGGGAATAAGCCTCACCCTTCCGGTCTGACAACTGATTACAGTTGCCAGGTATCCATGCCACAGCAGGTTGGTATGTGAAGCCCGACATGTCAGTGAGGGCCCAAAGAAACCATTTACTCATTCCTGGAGTAAGGGCACACTAAGAAAGCTGGTGAGTGGCTATTTCCAATTCTAAGTCTCTTTTCATATAAAAACAATAATGATAGTACTAAATTAAGCATCCCGTGTTCCCTTGCTAAAGTACTGAATTGCAATGAACCTGGCCTTGGTGCCTGTTGAGTGATGGCATTCCCAAATCTCATTACTGGAAAGTCTGCCTTGTCATTTAACATTTAGTGGAGCTTGCAATGTTGCAGGTAGAATTTTCTTTCGGTTTTAATATAACCGCTACAGTAAGTTGGAGTTCTCTTCATCTACAGGAGAGAAGACAGGGATAGTCATTCAGTTTTGCATACATTGGGCACATTTTCTTAGGTATTTCTTGTATGGCAACATGACACCCTTAACTGAGGGTGACAAGGAAAGCATCACTCATGATCCCAAAAGTCATAATACTTTTATTGAAGCCTCTAATTTTAGTTGAAGATTCCTCTAACTCCATTTCTTTTTAGGCAACAATGATAGCAGGCACCATTTCTTGCATTTCTTGATCACTTATCATGCTCCAGGCATTGTGCTAAGATCTTTCTAAAATTAGCTTATTGAATGTTTTATTATTTTTACAGAAAAACACCATTGTACAAATTCAGAAACTGAGTTCGAGAGTGGTTCATATCTTGTTCAAAGTAACATAGCCAACAAGTAAAATAATCTCACAGTTAGTAGGTACAATAGTAGAACTAAGATCTCAAATCAGATTTGTTTTACTCCAGTGTCATTTATTTGATTGTCTAGTCTACACTGCCTTCAAAGTACCATATCAAACTGAAGTTCTTGCATTTCAGTAATATAGTCTACTTGTTCATTCATTTGAAATCATTTCTTGGAAATAATGTGAAGGTGAGAATGAAGGCAGAAATTCGTTCTGCAGAAGCTCTCTAGTTTTGGTTCCCAAATTTCTTTTCTAAATGGAAAGCAAACTTATAGTGACTCAGGTTCATCTTTATACTTAGAATTGGGGAATAAGCCTCACCCTTCCGGTCTGACAACTGATTACAGTTGCCAGGTATCCATGCCACAGCAGGTTGGTATGTGAAGCCCGACATGTCAGTGAGGGCCCAAAGAAACCATTTACTCATTCCTGGAGTAAGGGCACACTAAGAAAGCTGGTGAGTGGCTATTTCCAATTCTAAGTCTCTTTTCATATAAAAACAATAATGATAGTACTAAATTAAGCATCCCGTGTTCCCTTGCTAAAGTACTGAATTGCAATGAACCTGGCCTTGGTGCCTGTTGAGTGATGGCATTCCCAAATCTCATTACTGGAAAGTCTGCCTTGTCATTTAACATTTAGTGGAGCTTGCAATGTTGCAGGTAGAATTTTCTTTCGGTTTTAATATAACCGCTACAGTAAGTTGGAGTTCTCTTCATCTACAGGAGAGAAGACAGGGATAGTCATTCATTTTTGCATACATTGGGCACATTTTCTTAGGTATTTCTTGTATGGCAACATGACACCCTTAACTGAGGGTGACAAGGAAAGCATCACTCATGATCCCAAAAGTCATAATACTTTTATTGAAGCCTCTAATTTTAGTTGAAGATTCCTCTAACTCCATTTCTTTTTAGGCAACAATGATAGCAGGCACCATTTCTTGCATTTCTTGATCACTTATCATGCTCCAGGCATTGTGCTAAGATCTTTCTAAAATTAGCTTATTGAATGTTTTATTATTTTTACAGAAAAACACCATTGTACAAATTCAGAAACTGAGTTCGAGAGTGGTTCATATCTTGTTCAAAGTAACATAGCCAACAAGTAAAATAATCTCACAGTTAGTAGGTACAATAGTAGAACTAAGATCTCAAATCAGATTTGTTTTACTCCAGTGTCATTTATTTGATTGTCTAGTCTACACTGCCTTCAAAGTACCATATCAAAACTGAAGTTCTTGCATCTTCAGAGTAATGAGGAGTCAAAACAAATAAGGGAAAGGATCAGTTAGTAATACCACAAAGCCAACTTCTACATCAGAAGTCTAAGAAATATCATATTCTTTCCTCATTCCTTACTAGTAAATCTTTTACAAGTGTTTGAGTTCTTAGATCAGTTTCCTGACTTGTTTCTGTCTCAAGTTTTGTCTCATTAATCTATTATTCCCTGAGTTATCACAGAATGATCAATCTAATACACAAACTTGACCATGTCACCCTCATGTAGAGAACTTGACAAAAGTCTTCCGTCATCTGATCCAGTGCCCCACGTAAGTGTTAGTCGCTCAGTTGTGTCTGACTCTTTGCAAGTCTATGGTCTGTAGCCTGCCAGGCTCCTCTGTCAATGGGATTTTCTAAACAAGAATATTGGAATGAGTTGTCATATTCTTCACCATATAAGGCATGGGATTTGTTCCTTTATGTGTCATCTCCTGCAACACTCTTGTTTCCTGCTAGAGTCCTTAGTTGGAAACATATTTTTCTACACACATCATTTTGTTTTATACATTATTATTTTTTTTTAAATTTGGGGTATAATTGCTTTACAATGTTGCATTAGTTTCCTGTATATAATAAAGTGAATCAGCTACATGTATACACATAACTTTTCCCTCTTGGATCTCTCTCCTAAGCCCTATCCCTTTTATTCATCTAGCTGACCAAGTTGAGCTCCCTGTGTTGTACCACAGGATCCTACTAGCTATCTGCTCTACACAAGCCAGTGCACACACATCAGTTCCCATCTCCCAATCCATTCTACTCCCATACTCTGTGCCTACACATCTGTTCTCTACATCTGTATCTCTTTATCTGCCTTGCAAATAGGTTCATCTATACTATTTTTTATAGATTCTTCATACATGTGTTAATGTATAATATTGCAGTTTCTTTTAAACATTTCAATCATGTGCTTCACTTCTTCTTAGGCGCTTAAGCAGTTCTCTATATTTCTAATAGCCCAGCACACATTTATATCTTGGCATTTCTCATATGAGACTGATATGACTTTTTGTGTTCTTTACCTCCCAGCATCCTGGACTACTTCACAGCACAAATCATGTCGTTTTCATATTTGAACTTTCAGTGCTTAGCCAGAGGACTAACAGTAGATGTTTATGAAACTGAATTAAGTCAAATGGGCAGAAAAAAAAAAAAAAACCCTAACTAACAAAACACCAAATCAGAGATATTCCTCATTTTTCTAGTAGAACATACGAACAGGTTTGACAAACAAATTTGCTGAAAACATCAGTGGGCTCCCTGGTGGCTCAGTTGGGAAAGAATCTGCCTTCAATGCAAGGGACCTGGATTGGCTCCCTTAGTTGAGAAGATCCTTTGGAGAAGGGAATGGAAATCCACTCCAGTATTCTTGCCTAGAGAATCCCAAGGACAGAGGAACCTGGCAGGCTACAGTCCATGGGTCACGAAGAATCAGATACAACTGAGTGACTAACACTCTCTCACATATATTTCTCCCAAGTTTCCCATTTCTTCACATTTAATCATTATGAAATCTTGGATCAACCACTTCATGTCTTGACGTGAATCTCAATTTCTTGTTAGTTAAATAGTTGCATTAGCTCAGCCTTGGAGATCTTTCCAGGTGTAAATTCTATGGTTACCCTTATAACTACTTTGCATACTACGAATGACATTTCAGGAGGTATAATTCCTCTACAGGTCACAGCTATGAATCAAAACAAGATATATACCTAAAAAACAAGCAAAACATAATACAAATTCCATTTTGTAGGCAGAAACCACTCCCCTAACCCAACTATCCACCCTAAAATGACATGCCAAGAATTTGAGGAAACTAAGTAAGAAAATGTGAAAAGAAAAATCACAACACAGTACTCCATGTAGAAATCAAACCCTAATCTACTCCCATCTGTGCCTACATCTGTATTTTTGCCTTGCAAATAGGTTCATCTATACTATTTTTTATAGATTCTTCATACATGTGTTAATGTATAATATTGCAGTTTCTTTTAAACATTTCAATCATGTGCTTCACTTCTTCTTAGGCGCTTAAGCAGTTCTCTATATTTCTAATAGCCCAGCACACATTTATATCTTGGCATTTCTCATATGAGACTGATATGACTTTTTGTGTTCTTTACCTCCCAGCATCCTGGACTACTTCACAGCACAAATCATGTCGTTTTCATATTTGAACTTTCAGTGCTTAGCCAGAGGACTAACAGTAGATGTTTATGAAACTGAATTAAGTCAAATGGGCAGAAAAAAAAAAAAAAACCCTAACTAACAAAACACCAAATCAGAGATATTCCTCATTTTTCTAGTAGAACATACGAACAGGTTTGACAAACAAATTTGCTGAAAACATCAGTGGGCTCCCTGGTGGCTCAGTTGGGAAAGAATCTGCCTTCAATGCAAGGGACCTGGATTGGCTCCCTTAGTTGAGAAGATCCTTTGGAGAAGGGAATGGAAATCCACTCCAGTATTCTTGCCTAGAGAATCCCAAGGACAGAGGAACCTGGCAGGCTACAGTCCATGGGTCACGAAGAATCAGATACAACTGAGTGACTAACACTCTCTCACATATATTTCTCCCAAGTTTCCCATTTCTTCACATTTAATCATTATGAAATCTTGGATCAACCACTTCATGTCTTGACGTGAATCTCAATTTCTTGTTAGTTAAATAGTTGCATTAGCTCAGCCTTGGAGATCTTTCCAGGTGTAAATTCTATGGTTACCCTTATAACTACTTTGCATACTACGAATGACATTTCAGGAGGTATAATTCCTCTACAGGTCACAGCTATGAATCAAAACAAGATATATACCTAAAAAACAAGCAAAACATAATACAAATTCCATTTTGTAGGCAGAAACCACTCCCCTAACCCAACTATCCACCCTAAAATGACATGCCAAGAATTTGAGGAAACTAAGTAAGAAAATGTGAAAAGAAAAATCACAACACAGTACTCCATGTAGAAATCAAACCCTAATCACTGGAATGGTATCATGGCTCTAATGCATTTTTAATGTCTTATCTACCTGAAAACCTGCCAGCTTGTGCCTGCTGCCTACCTTTACACCTAATGAGCCTATTGGAATCTAATAGGGCTAAAGATAAAGGGGAAGCCATCTATGGCTCCAAGAAGACTTGATTCTTCAGTGAAACAAAGCTTTAGCTTGGGAAATAGCATCAGCTTTAGAACAGAACTCCACATGAAAAGATCCCTCATCAGTGTAGCTGGATGCTAGGTTTTCTGGGGCTGACATAGCATTCATCTCTTTAACTATAAAAGACTCAAGATACTAGTATTGAAAATCTGTCCAAGCAGTTTACCAAAATAGGAATGCAGAGTCTGCAAGAGTCATACACACTGTATCTCGGTCAATTCCACCTACTTAGAAAGCTTCAAATTGTAGTTATAGAATTTGGAGACTTTATGGATCAGCTGAACAAAGGGAAATAAAAGTTCATCATCAATTTATACATCGTTGAAGGTTTAAGATTTTTCTAAAGTGGGATCTGGTCACAGTTGGCTGGCTGCTGAAGAGAAAAGCTTATTGAGGTTATTAAGAATCAATTAACATCTCTCCTAAGTATTGCCATGGCCCCATGGCAATACATCCAGGGTTTGTCCAACCATAGCTTTTCTGTAGGTGCACAATAAATGGGTCTGATTAACATAAAGGATAGTTTTAAAACTACTGAGTGGATCTCAGTGACAGACTAATGAAAAACTTTACAAGGAATTTTCCCAACTATCTTCTGTGCATGTGTCTAGCATTAAAGTACTGAGCCATATTCATTGACCTTCTCTAGAACAAAGCAGCAAAATTAGAGACCATATTTATTAAGTACCTAATGAAAATTAGACTGAATTATAGAAATAGAAGGGAAAGTACACAGTTTATAACATCATGAAGATGGTGCAAATTTGTCTTCAGAAAAGGAGACAGTTTTACTCGAAGAAATTGCAAAACTCATAATTAAAAACATCATGTTTGAGACATGCGTTAAAAGCAGATCATGGGTCTCAGGTTTTAGTGAATTTATTTTGAACCTCCTCAAGCAGACACTGCAAAATTTTACATTCTAATGAGTGAACTAAAAACATATATTTCAAAGCAAATAGCACTCATAAATTACATTTATGACACATGAGGTTGCTGACTGCTGTGCAGGGAGTGCAGAGTAATGGTTCTAATATGCACTCTGGCTTGATTTTCTCAGTTCCCAACATGCTCTAATTCCACACTACAAATCTTTAAATGGCAGTTATATTTTAATTAATGTGATTATGTGCTGCCATTAGCAAACCCTCCCCCAGCACATTTCTCCTGCCAGGCCCATGACATAGCATTCATCTCTTTAACTATAAAAGACTCAAGATACTAGTATTGAAAATCTGTCCAAGCAGTTTACCAAAATAGGAATGCAGAGTCTGCAAGAGTCATACACACTGTATCTCGGTCAATTCCACCTACTTAGAAAGCTTCAAATTGTAGTTATAGAATTTGGAGACTTTATGGATCAGCTGAACAAAGGGAAATAAAAGTTCATCATCAATTTATACATCGTTGAAGGTTTAAGATTTTTCTAAAGTGGGATCTGGTCACAGTTGGCTGGTTGCTGAAAAGAAAATCTTTTTGAGGTTATTAAGAATCAATTAAGCATCTCTCCCCTAAGTATTGCCATGGCCCCATGGCAATACATCCAGGGTTTGTCCAACCATAGCTTTTCTGTAGGTGCACAATAAATGGGTCTGATTAACATAAAGGATAGTTTTAAAACTACTGAGTGGATCTCAGTGACAGACTAATGAAAAACTTTACAAGGAATTTTCCCAACTATCTTCTGTGCATGTGTCTAGCATTAAAGTACTGAGCCATATTCATTGACCTTCTCTAGAACAAAGCAGCAAAATTAGAGACCATATTTATTAAGTACCTAATGAAAATTAGACTGAATTATAGAAATAGAAGGGAAAGTACACAGTTTATAACATCATGAAGATGGTGCAAATTTGTCTTCAGAAAAGGAGACAGTTTTACTCGAAGAAATTGCAAAACTCATAATTAAAAACATCATGTTTGAGACATGCGTTAAAAGCAGATCATGGGTCTCAGGTTTTAGTGAATTTATTTTGAACCTCCTCAAGCAGACACTGCAAAATTTTACATTCTAATGAGTGAACTAAAAACATATATTTCAAAGCAAATAGCACTCATAAATTACATTTATGACACATGAGGTTGCTGACTGCTGTGCAGGGAGTGCAGAGTAATGGTTCTAATATGCACTCTGGCTTGATTTTCTCAGTTCCCAACATGCTCTAATTCCACACTACAAATCTTTAAATGGCAGTTATATTTTAATTAATGTGATTATGTGCTGCCATTAGCAAACCCTCCCCCAGCACATTTCTCCTGCCAGGCCCATGAATGCCAGTAAACCATTAACATAAAAGGGCTGTTTGCTTATTAAATTCATCTACACAAATAGGCAAGGGTTGCAATTGTTGATTTGCCACTGAAAGAACAGAATGAGAAGGAGTTGCTCTGTGCCTGGCAGTTGCAATTATCTGGTGTAATTAAGTCTAATTTATAAAACCCCTCAAATGAGAAAGTAACAATTTTTGTTAATTAACAAGAGCATTTGTAAAGCTCGTTAACTCCATCATTCAGAGTCCTCCTGGAAAAACGGAAGCATATGGCTATTACGATGGGACATGTTGCATATGTGTATTTGTGCGTTAATCTGTTTGGAAGGTCTAATGATTGAAATGGGAGCTAGAAATGAATATTATATTACTGAGGAAAGAAGATCTACTGTTTTCATTTATCTTTACAGCAATGTGAGTGCTTTGTCATTATCTTCTGCATATGGTTTCATTATTCTGATACAGAGCTCTGCATTGCCTCATACCATCAGGCCCACAAGCCTGCAGGGTACAAGAGCACTTATCTTTCCTGATGACTGTTGAATCATTTAAAACAAGTTATTAGTGAAACAATTAAAATGATATTGGTTCACAATTGTATTTATAGCTGGCAGGCATAATGGAACATTCTGAATAGCAGCCGGGGGTTCTCAGAATGGATGGAAAATGCTGTTAATCAGAGACAAGAGAAACCTCTAAAGAAAACCTAAATTGCAAAAGCACATTAATTGTATTGAAGCATTTCATTTAATTGAGAACAAAGGGAAGGTAAAAATCATATTATCAATGTTTTATGAACATGAAGAAATAGGAAAATTACTATGTCATTTGTCACATATCTTCTACTGGAAGTAAAAATTAAAAGGGCAGTATTTAACTTTAACCAGAGCAGGCCAAATGCATCATGTTGTTATATATTTTCATTTTCAATAGGAGCACCAGAATAAAATACAACAAATAAATTAATTGATGTGCAGAGTAATGGTTCTAATATGCACTCTGGCTTGATTTTCTCAGTTAAATGCCAACACTACAAATCTTTAAATGGCAGTTATATTTTAATTAATGTGATTATGTGCTGCCATTAGCAAACCCTCCCCCAGCACATTTCTCCTGCCAGGCCCATGAATGCCAGTAAACCATTAACATAAAAGGGCTGTTTGCTTATTAAATTCATCTACACAAATAGGCAAGGGTTGCAATTGTTGATTTGCCACTGAAAGAACAGAATGAGAAGGAGTTGCTCTGTGCCTGGCAGTTGCAATTATCTGGTGTAATTAAGTCTAATTTATAAAACCCCCCTCAAATGAGAAAGTAACAATTTTTGTTAATTAACAAGAGCATTTGTAAAGCTCGTTAACTCCATCATTCAGAGTCCTCCTGGAAAAACGGAAGCATATGGCTATTACGATGGGACATGTTGCATATGTGTATTTGTGCGTTAATCTGTTTGGAAGGTCTAATGATTGAAATGGGAGCTAGAAATGAATATTATATTACTGAGGAAAGAAGATCTACTGTTTTCATTTATCTTTACAGCAATGTGAGTGCTTTGTCATTATCTTCTGCATATGGTTTCATTATTCTGATACAGAGCTCTGCATTGCCTCATACCATCAGGCCCACAAGCCTGCAGGGTACAAGAGCACTTATCTTTCCTGATGACTGTTGAATCATTTAAAACAAGTTATTAGTGAAACAATTAAAATGATATTGGTTCACAATTGTATTTATAGCTGGCAGGCATAATGGAACATTCTGAATAGCAGCCGGGGGTTCTCAGAATGGATGGAAAATGCTGTTAATCAGAGACAAGAGAAACCTCTAAAGAAAACCTAAATTGCAAAAGCACATTAATTGTATTGAAGCATTTCATTTAATTGAGAACAAAGGGAAGGTAAAAATCATATTATCAATGTTTTATGAACATGAAGAAATAGGAAAATTACTATGTCATTTGTCACATATCTTCTACTGGAAGTAAAAATTAAAAGGGCAGTATTTAACTTTAACCAGAGCAGGCCAAATGCATCATGTTGTTATATATTTTCATTTTCAATAGGAGCACCAGAATAAAATACAACAAATAAATTAATTAACTCATAAATACAGAGGAAGACCATTGGACAAAACACCCACGCACACAAAAGGAGTCCAGTGAAGCTTAGAGGTTGTTAAATGTGTATTAAAGAGAATGAAAGTTTTCCTTTCTCCATTCCATTTATGACTTTTAGGAAATTACTGTGATCAGATTTTCTGTCAGGAGTATACAAATATTATTTCTTTATTGCCATTGGTGATAGAAGTCCCTGGATTTGTCAGTTATGGTTGAAAACATGTAGATGAGTGAATAGCCAACTTCTTCTCTCACATAAATCAACCTGAAATATACTCTGACTGGTACTGGGCACAGGAGCCATTGACCACACCATACTGTATACGTGGAGAATGTTGGTATATTCTTGAAGGCGGTAGAAGTGAAAGACTAAGAGTTGGGGTAAGTGATAGTGGCATTGAGGTTGATTGGAATAAACTTAGATTTTATAAGCAGCTCTCTGCAGGCAGCAACCCTTTGCAGGAGGCCCAATGTCTTGTCACTTTAGCAAAGCTAAATTTTAACTTAACCCTTACACCAAATGCCCCCATGCTTCACCAGTTTTCAGCGTAAGCATACTTCTCAGATCTTTTGATCACAGAATACCTTGTCTAACCAGTCGATTTTTTTCTCTTTTTTTTTTGGCCACTTTTACTGATCTTTCATTTATTTCCATCTTTGTTCTTTTGGCCCGTATGCCTCCCATCGCAGTGACCTCTATCATTGCAGAGCATTGGCTCTGGGCACATATTTTCCAGAGCTCTGGCTTGGCAGTTGGACGCATCGGTCCAGCCATGGCATGTGGGATTTTCCCAGGCCAGGGATTGAACCAGCGCCCCCTTGCACTGCAAGGCAGTGTCCTTACCCACTGGACCACCAGGGAAGCCCTGATTTTTTTCTCAGATTGAATAAGTAAAGTGAAAGTCTCTCAGTTGTGTTTGTGATCCCATGGATTGTAGCCCACAAGACTCCTCTGTCCATGGAATTCCCCAGGCAAGCATAATGGAGTAGGTTGACATTTCCTTCTAATGGAAGTAAAAATTAAAAGGGCAGTATTTAACTTTAACCAGAGCAGGCCAAATGCATCATGTTGTTATATATTTTCATTTTCAATAGGAGCACCAGAATAAAATACAACAAATAAATTAATTAACTCATAAATACAGAGGAAGACCATTGGACAAAACACCCACGCACACAAAAGGAGTCCAGTGAAGCTTAGAGGTTGTTAAATGTGTATTAAAGAGAATGAAAGTTTTCCTTTCTCCATTCCATTTATGACTTTTAGGAAATTACTGTGATCAGATTTTCTGTCAGGAGTATACAAATATTATTTCTTTATTGCCATTGGTGATAGAAGTCCCTGGATTTGTCAGTTATGGTTGAAAACATGTAGATGAGTGAATAGCCAACTTCTTCTCTCACATAAATCAACCTGAAATATACTCTGACTGGTACTGGGCACAGGAGCCATTGACCACACCATACTGTATACGTGGAGAATGTTGGTATATTCTTGAAGGCGGTAGAAGTGAAAGACTAAGAGTTGGGGTAAGTGATAGTGGCATTGAGGTTGATTGGAATAAACTTAGATTTTATAAGCAGCTCTCTGCAGGCAGCAACCCTTTGCAGGAGGCCCAATGTCTTGTCACTTTAGCAAAGCTAAATTTTAACTTAACCCTTACACCAAATGCCCCCATGCTTCACCAGTTTTCAGCGTAAGCATACTTCTCAGATCTTTTGATCACAGAATACCTTGTCTAACCAGTCGATTTTTTTCTCTTTTTTTTTTGGCCACTTTTACTGATCTTTCATTTATTTCCATCTTTGTTCTTTTGGCCCGTATGCCTCCCATCGCAGTGACCTCTATCATTGCAGAGCATTGGCTCTGGGCACATATTTTCCAGAGCTCTGGCTTGGCAGTTGGACGCATCGGTCCAGCCATGGCATGTGGGATTTTCCCAGGCCAGGGATTGAACCAGCGCCCCCTTGCACTGCAAGGCAGTGTCCTTACCCACTGGACCACCAGGGAAGCCCTGATTTTTTTCTCAGATTGAATAAGTAAAGTGAAAGTCTCTCAGTTGTGTTTGTGATCCCATGGATTGTAGCCCACAAGACTCCTCTGTCCATGGAATTCCCCAGGCAAGCATAATGGAGTAGGTTGACATTTCCTTCTCCAGGGGATTCTCCCAACTCAAGGATTAAACCTTGTCTTCCACATTGCAGGCAGATTCTTAACCATCTGTGCAACCAGGAAAGCCTAGTTTGAAGAAGTAGGAATGAAGAATAAGTAGTTACTGGGTGATGAGATCTCTTCCCCAGCTGCTCCTTCAGTAATCTTGGGAACAGACTGAGTGACAAGATAGCATCTAAAGACAGATCACGGGGCTTCCCCTGGTGGTCCAGTGGGTAAGGACACCGCCTTGCAGTGCAAGGGGCGCCGGTTCGATCCTTGGCCTGGGAAGATCGCACGTGCCACGGAGCGGCTGGACTGATGTGTCTAATTACCAAGCCGGAGCTTTGGAGCGCATGAGCCCAGAGCCAGTGCTCTGCAACGACAGACGCCACCGCAATGGGAGGCCCACAGGAGCCAAAGAACAAAGATGGATGAAAATAGAGGAATGAAAGACCAATAGAAGTGGCCCACCCGCTCCCCTCCCTCCCCAACCTGACCCCCGCCCAAAAATAAATAAATAAATAAATCTTTAAAAAAAAAAAGTATCTACTGATGTAAAACTCCTTATTAAAAAAAAATAAAGACAGATCACAAGAAGTAAACCAATCTATGCACAATGAAAGATGGCAAATAATCTGATCCCGTTTTAATGATTAATATTATTTTCCCCTTTTCTCTTAAAAAATCTTCCATGACTAAGCAGAATCCTTTAAGTTGCTTCTTGGAACAACTAGTCTGCCTTCACCTCAGAGTTACTGGCTTCCTGAATCAGCAAACTTTTCCAATCAACAGTTTTCTCTCAAATATTGACTGTTGGGCCATGAGCAGCCAAACCTGAGTTCTGTAACAATTTATTCAATGAAGATCTAGTTAATCAAAAAAATGAGCTTGTCTCTAGTTCAAATCAGTTTATCTTGGTGCTTGCGAACTCAGTCTGACTCTTTACAACTCCATGGACTGTAGTCCACTAAATTCCCCTGTCCCTGAAGTTTTCCAGGCAAGGATACTGGAGTGGGTTGCCATTTCATCCTCCAAGACATCTTTGCAAACCATGGATTGGACCTGCATCTCTTGCATCTCCTTCATTGGCAGGCTAATTCTTTACCACTGTACTATCTGGGAATCCCTTTTTATATTGGGGTGGTATTCAAAAATATGGACCCCGACATAGGTAGCTTTTTCGATATCAGCAACTTAAAATCTTTACATTGAACAGAAATATACAGAGTCCAAATAGCACAAACATAACACTAACTATCAACCTGACCATTGTGAATTCAAGATGGCAGTTGTGTGGATAAGCTTACCACAAATCGGGAACAGAAAACAAGTTTTTACATATAAAAATAACTTAAAATGCCTATTAAAATAATGAGATGAGTTTTCAAAATGGATATTTTATTGATAAGCCTGAACTTGTTGAAATTATTGCATCATGACATCATAGACAATTTAAGGAGACTTGAAGAGTTCTGAATCTCAAAGGAGTGGATTATAATAGTAACAGTTAATGTGTACTGAATTCTTACTGCAGAATAAGTATTGTTCTGAATTTGTGAATTGACTTTATAAAAACTATATAACATTTCTCAAAAATCTCTATGGAATGTTAATATCTTCATTTCATAGATGAAGACATTTAGATACAAAAATGTTAATGTGACTGAGGACACACGGTCAATCACTGGGAGAAATCCTCTTCAATTGATTGGACAGGTTATAAGCCATTTAACATAGCATTTGAATGTATAAATTTCTTCTACTCACATATACTCTTCTAGTGAGAAAAATATTTTAAAATAATTTTGCTATGATAATTTCATTATATCTAGTTCCAAAATTATAAATTATAAGCTATATATATATAAATGTATGTGTATATATATATATATATGTGCATATATACACATTAATTTATATAAAGATAAAATAATTTTTGGTATGATAGATTAGATAAATAATTTAAATAACACTTTTTGGCTGTATTTTATTGCCTGCTGACTTTTAGAGAGGTGATGGCATCCAGGAAGAGAAAACAATGATGGAATATAGACATTAATTGTCTTTTACTTTTTTCTTCTTTTGATATTCTTCTACTCCCCACTCCTCCCCAAACCCAGGTACATGGAATTCTCTGGTCCCTGTATTATTCCAGTTTGTGGCAAAAATGGCAAAAATATGGCTGACTGCAGTGACCACCTAGTTATTCTGCCAGTAGATCTGAATTGGTTTAAGCTCATTATTATTGTGAATTTGTCTACAACACATGTATACACTTGACTCTTAACAATAAGTAGAGTTTATGAATGGCTGTTTTTTGCCTTAGGGCTTCTGCAACTGTTACCAAGTAACAGACTGCTGGCTTAAAAAAATATTTAATAATCTGACATACAGTATTTTAAAATTTTTTCCTGGAAACATATTAAAAAGAAAATCTAACATATCTGGGGGGGGGGATTGACATTTCTCATTTATTTTTCAAATTTTAGCCTCTTTTGTTGGTTTTTTTATTTATTTATTTTAATCCATCTTTATTCTTTGGTTCATGTGGGCCTCCCATTGCAGTGGCCTCTCTCACTGCAGAGAACCAACTCTGAGCATGTGCACTCCAGAGCACTGGCTTGTAATTGAACAAACCGGTCCAGCCTTTCCATGGTACATGGGATCTTCCTAGGCCAGGGATCAAACCGGTGCCCTTTGTACTGCAAGGCAAACTCTCTAACCACTGGATCACCAGGGAAACCTGAAAATCTAACTCTTAACTGGTTTTCAGTTAAAATTCCAATGTATTTATTATTTTACACATGAGAAACTAAGAAAGATATTTCATATAGGATATGTAAATTTTGAGATGACAGAATAAGGCATTAGATGAGATTCATTGGGCCCATATAAAAAAACCAAACTGGATGTTAGCATTCTGGCAAGTTTCTTCATCTTCCAAGTCTATCTTACTTAGAAGTTCTAGAATCCACTGCTTGAAATGAAGGATTAGTTATATCTAAGTTTCTTATCTATGTGTACCATTGTGTCCCACTTGTTTCACTTAATTTTTTCTTATATATATATTGGAGCCTCTTCAGAGAAAGCAGTCTGACATGACAAAGGATCATTACAAGCAATTTAATGTGACAAAGCAAGTGTGAAGTTCATAGTATGAAGGAAAAGATGGAGTTGTTTTTATTTGTCTCTCTTGTTATTCACCATGCTCACAGTGAAATAAGCAAGAAGATATGGATTGAATTAAACATAAAGTACAGAAACTCAATACACATGGTATTAAACACTGAAATGGGCTATCCTGGGAGTTTATTGAATTTCCCATTCTGAGAATGTAGTGGAGAAGTAGTCTCATGAATTTCAGAAGAAGAAAATAGATGAAGGAGATCTCTACTAGTCTGAAGAGTTTAAGAAACATTTATTAAACTATGTGTGCAAAAAGGTCATTAGATAAGAAGATGTGTTCCAAATATACATCTCAGCACCCCTCTCACACATTAAAAGCTCTGTAATTATTATGCTGCATTAGAACTTAAAGTACATTTTAACTCTTAAAATTTTCTTAATATAGACGCTCCATCAATGGCCACAAGCTTCTAGCATTGACAGCCAAAATGTTGTGCCAGTTAGTCTCACTGTATAAAGATCAATTTACACAAGGTGATTAATGTAAAAACTAATGGCTGCTGATCAACATTGCTCTTATGTATCATCAGACTCAGTGTTTTCACTTAATGGTAGAGCATAGCCAACATTAGACGGGGAGAAGATACTCTTGCTTTGTAACAATGTCATAAAAATTTAACCTGCAAGATATGTGGTAAAACTAGATTAACTCCCTCATACTCACATAATGCTCATACACTTGTGTAGTTGTTATGAAATCCAATTTCAAAATACTGTAAGTTTTAGTGAAAATTATGATTCTCAAGATAATCACAATAAATGGAATTTGTCATTGCCCTTCTGCATCCTTCCAGCTAATGATACTGTGTGTGTCATTGTTTCAGTTGCAAAGTCATTTACCTTACTTAGAAGTTCTAGAATCCACTGCTTGAAATGAAGGATTAGTTATATCTAAGTTTCTTATCTATGTGTACCATTGTGTCCCACTTGTTTCACTTAATTTTTTCTTATATATATATTGGAGCCTCTTCAGAGAAAGCAGTCTGACATGACAAAGGATCATTACAAGCAATTTAATGTGACAAAGCAAGTGTGAAGTTCATAGTATGAAGGAAAAGATGGAGTTGTTTTTATTTGTCTCTCTTGTTATTCACCATGCTCACAGTGAAATAAGCAAGAAGATATGGATTGAATTAAACATAAAGTACAGAAACTCAATACACATGGTATTAAACACTGAAATGGGCTATCCTGGGAGTTTATTGAATTTCCCATTCTGAGAATGTAGTGGAGAAGTAGTCTCATGAATTTCAGAAGAAGAAAATAGATGAAGGAGATCTCTACTAGTCTGAAGAGTTTAAGAAACATTTATTAAACTATGTGTGCAAAAAGGTCATTAGATAAGAAGATGTGTTCCAAATATACATCTCAGCACCCCTCTCACACATTAAAAGCTCTGTAATTATTATGCTGCATTAGAACTTAAAGTACATTTTAACTCTTAAAATTTTCTTAATATAGACGCTCCATCAATGGCCACAAGCTTCTAGCATTGACAGCCAAAATGTTGTGCCAGTTAGTCTCACTGTATAAAGATCAATTTACACAAGGTGATTAATGTAAAAACTAATGGCTGCTGATCAACATTGCTCTTATGTATCATCAGACTCAGTGTTTTCACTTAATGGTAGAGCATAGCCAACATTAGACGGGGAGAAGATACTCTTGCTTTGTAACAATGTCATAAAAATTTAACCTGCAAGATATGTGGTAAAACTAGATTAACTCCCTCATACTCACATAATGCTCATACACTTGTGTAGTTGTTATGAAATCCAATTTCAAAATACTGTAAGTTTTAGTGAAAATTATGATTCTCAAGATAATCACAATAAATGGAATTTGTCATTGCCCTTCTGCATCCTTCCAGCTAATGATACTGTGTGTGTCATTGTTTCAGTTGCAAAGTCATGTTCAACTCTGTGACCCTCATGACTATAACATGTCAGGTTCCTCTGTCTATGGGATTTCCACTGGAGTAGGGTGCCATTTCCTTCTCTAGGGTATCTTTCTAAACAAGGGACTGAACTGCATCTTTTATGTCTCTTGCATTAGCAGGTGGATTCTTTGCCACTAAGCCTCCAGGGAAGTGGTACAGTATACTCAGAACTAAATTCTCCTTACCACACTGCTTTCATGAAGTTGATCCTGGCTACAGTCTGCTTCCCAGTTTCATCACCCTGAAGACAACTGAAAGCCAGAGATGTCTACTAGGTAATAAAAAACAGTAAGAATATTAGCTCATGTTTAAATATTTATTAGCAAAAAATTATCAAAATTCACTCAAATAAGTTGTTTTTTTAAATTTTTTTTCGTCAAGATCTATTTATATATTACTGATATACAGCACTATATGTGCCTTCCCAGGTGGCACTAGTGGTAAAAACCTGTCTGCTAATGCAGGAGACTTCAGAAATGTAGGTTCGATCCCTGTGTTGGGAAGATACCCTAGGTAAGGAAATGCAATTCATTCCAGTATTCTTTCCTGGAGAATCTCATGGACAGAGGAGCCTGGTGGGCTATAGTCCATGGGGTCGCAAAGAGTTTGATACAACTGAAGTGACTCAGCACAGCACTATATAAGTTTAAGACATAAAGAGTAATTGATTTACACACATCAGGGAGTGATTATTACAATAAGTTTACTGAATGGACATCATCCCATAGATATAAAATTAAATAGAAACAAATGTTTTTCTGTGACAAGACCTCCTAGGATTTACTCTTAACCACTGTCATATATAACCTACAGAATCATTAACTATATTGATCATGTTGTACAATACATCCTTAATGCTTATAAACGTCTCTACCTTTTGACTGACTGTTTTTCACAATTCTAGAGGTCTCTAAGAACAAGTCATGTGCTGATTTTTCGTTCCTTCTGCTTCAGAATTACTGAATGAGGAGACAAAGAACAGGAAAGAAGATAGACATTTTCTAATAATGCTTTACTCTGCCTTCTCTTTGCACTCCTTCCTTAGGAAGAGAGAGAGAAAAATGCAAAGAATGGGAAGCTGAAGAGGAGTCTGAGACCATGTGTAGTATTCCCTCACTTTGACCAAATCTCAACCTTCTTAAACATTTCTCTGGGTTTTCCCTGACCAAAAATACGCAGGAAAAAATAATCAAGTCAGGAAAATTATTATTTGGTTACCCCAGTAAGAGGTCTTTCCTGATAATGGAATTAAGTGTGGTTTCATAACAGGTCCAGTTAAATTTGATTTATCTTTTCTAAGTCATGTGAAAGGAAAGTCACACTCTGTGTTTTGAGAATATCTTTCAAGTTTCTTCAGTGTATTGACATTTACTAAGGCAGCAAGCTACCAACTGGAGCATTCTCCTTGGCAAAATTCCCTGAATTCCTCTGATTGTTCAATCATTATTTCCTAATTGCATTTAATCTAATTACATCACATCTCTTGTTCCTATCATCCCTGGTCAATACTAAAACTTCCAGTGGTATGCTGTGGTATAATAAGTCGCTTCAATCGTGTATGACTCTTCCCAACTCAGGGATGGAACTTGCATGTTTTACATCTCCTGCATTGGCAGGCAGGTTCTTTACTACTAGTGCTACCTGGAAAGTCCCTAAACTCCTCGACTCTCCTGTTGTTACCTATCTTGTTTATTCACCCATGTATCTTTGCATCATCTCTTCCTACTTCTGTTTACCTCCCTTTCAATCCTTCACAAGGAATATTCTGAAACTCGATGCTATACTAAACCCTCTTACTCTCATTCTTAACTCATTGTTTATCAAGCCATCTGAAGTTAGGAAAGGTTTTCTCCTAGATCCTAATCTCTGGATTCAGACTACATATGTTGTTCCACTGCGCCTACTTTCCCCACAACACAATACCTGCCCTCATGGTTATTGCTATCTATTTTCCTGGGAACTGCTTTTTAAGTAAGGATGTCTGTTGCCTTTCCTGTTACCCAGACACCATGCTCTGTGACACCATTCATTACCTTTTGACTGACTGTTTTCACAATTCTAGAGGTCTCTAAGAACAAGTCATGTGCTGATTTCGTTCCTTCTGCTTCAGAATTACTGAATGAGGAGACAAAGAACAGGAAAGAAGATAGACATTTTCTAATAATGCTTTACTCTGCCTTCTCTTTGCACTCCTTCCTTAGGAAGAGAGAGAGAAAAATGCAAAGAATGGGAAGCTGAAGAGGAGTCTGAGACCATGTGTAGTATTCCCTCACTTTGACCAAATCTCAACCTTCTTAAACATTTCTCTGGGTTTTCCCTGACCAAAAATACGCAGGAAAAAATAATCAAGTCAGGAAAATTATTATTTGGTTACCCCAGTAAGAGGTCTTTCCTGATAATGGAATTAAGTGTGGTTTCATAACAGGTCCAGTTAAATTTGATTTATCTTTTCTAAGTCATGTGAAAGGAAAGTCACACTCTGTGTTTTGAGAATATCTTTCAAGTTTCTTCAGTGTATTGACATTTACTAAGGCAGCAAGCTACCAACTGGAGCATTCTCCTTGGCAAAATTCCCTGAATTCCTCTGATTGTTCAATCATTATTTCCTAATTGCATTTAATCTAATTACATCACATCTCTTGTTCCTATCATCCCTGGTCAATACTAAAACTTCCAGTGGTATGCTGTGGTATAATAAGTCGCTTCAATCGTGTATGACTCTTCCCAACTCAGGGATGGAACTTGCATGTTTTACATCTCCTGCATTGGCAGGCAGGTTCTTTACTACTAGTGCTACCTGGAAAGTCCCTAAACTCCTCGACTCTCCTGTTGTTACCTATCTTGTTTATTCACCCATGTATCTTTGCATCATCTCTTCCTACTTCTGTTTACCTCCCTTTCAATCCTTCACAAGGAATATTCTGAAACTCGATGCTATACTAAACCCTCTTACTCTCATTCTTAACTCATTGTTTATCAAGCCATCTGAAGTTGGGAAAGGTTTTCTCCTAGATCCTAATCTCTGGATTCAGACTACATATGTTGTTCCACTGCGCCTACTTTCCCCACACAACACAATACCTGCCCTCATGGTTATTGCTATCTATTTTCCTGGGAACTGCTTTTTAAGTAAGGATGTCTGTTGCCTTTCCTGTTACCCAGACACCATGCTCTGTGACACCATTCATTACACAGGCGGTCCATGCAACCATCCACATTTATAATTCTTAACTTTTGATCTTCCCCGAGAAGCTCATCACCCACCCACCCACTCATGCACAAATTGAACATTCAGTTTGTGTCCTTATTACCAAGAGGATATCATGTATTTGCTACCTAGAAATGTTATCAGATCAAAAAATTGAACTCTAATTTCTTTTTTTTAATTTTTAATTCTTTATTTTAAAGATTTTACAGAGTTTCATTGTTCACCGACATGTATGTTCCCAGATCATTCATATGCACATCCCTGGTCTCCTCCACCCAGGCAGTTCCCCCCCGCCCCCAGGACCATCACCCCAAGTGATTGTAGGCACTCCTATTCCCTTAACACAATGACAATAGCTATCTTTTCCACACACGACAGTATAGGTTTCCATGTTACTGTCTTCATGCCTCCCTCCCACTGTTCGTCCTCCGCAATGTCCTTATGTCTATGCTCTGTCTGTTTTTCCATGAGTTCACTGCGTGTGTTATCATGACCATCTTACTAGATTCCATATATATGAGTTAGTATACTGTATCTGTCTTTCGCTTTTTGACTTACTTCACTTTTTAGGATAGGTTCTAGAGCTAGCCACCTCATTAGTACTGAGTCTTCTGCATTTCTTTAAACAATTGAGTAGTATTCCATTGTATATATGTCACAGGGCTTCTGTATCCATTCATTCATAGATGGACATCTAGGTTGCTTCCAAGTTCTGGCTATTGTATAGAGTGCTGCAATGAACATTGGGGTACAGGTGCTTCTTTCAGTTTTGATTTCATCAGGATATAGGCTTAGTAGTGGGATTGTTGGGTCATAGGGTGCTTCTATTTTTAGTTTTTTAAGGAATCTCCATATTGTCTTCCATAGAGGTTGTATCAATTTACATTCCCACCAGCAATGCAAGAGGGTTCCCTTTTCTCCGCACCCTCTCCAGCATTTATTGTCTGTCAATTTATTGATGATAGCCATTCTGACGGGTGTGAGGTGGTATCTCATTGTGGTTTTAATTTGCATTTCTCTAATAATAAGTGAGGCTGAGCATCGTTTCATGTGCTTTTGGGCCATCTGTATGTCCTCTTTGGAGAAGCGTCTCTTTAGATCTTTTTCCCATTTTTTGATTGGGTTGTTTGTTTTTCTGGTGCTGAGTTGTCTGAGTTGCTTCTAGATTTTGGAGATTAATTCTTTGTCTGTTGTTTCATTTGCTATGATTTTTTCCCACTCTGTGGGCTGTCTGTTGAGCTTTTTTGTAATTTCTTTTGCTGTACAAAAGCTTTTAAGTTTCATTAGGTTCCAGGTGTTCACTTTTCTTTTCAGTTCCACTATTCTAGTAGGTGGGTCAGAGAAGATCTTGCTTAGATTTATGTCCTTGAGGGTTTTGCCTATATTTTCCTCTAAGAGTCTGATGGTTTCTGGTCTTCCATTTAGGTCTTTAATCCATTTTGAGTTGATCTTAGTGTATGGTGTCAGGGAATGTTCTAACTTCATTTGTTTGCATGTAGCTGTCCAATTTTCTCAGCACCACTTGTTGAAGAGGCTGTCTTTATTCCATTTTATAGTTTCTCCTCCTTTGTCAAAAATAAGGTACACATAGGTGCGTGGGTTTATCTCTGGGTTCTCTATCTCGTTCCATTGGTCGATATTTCTGTTTTTGTGCCAGTACCATACTGTCTTGATGACTGTTGCTTTGTAGTAGAGTCTGAAGTTGGGGAGGCTGATCCTTCCAGCTCCGTTTTTCTTTCTCAGGATTGCTTCGGCTATTTGGGGGCTTTTGTGCTTCCATATGAACTGTGTTATTCTTTGGTCTAGTTCTGTGAAAAATGTCAATGGAAGTTGAATAGGTATTGCATTGAATCTGTAGATGATATTTGGTAGTATGGTCATTTTCACACTATTGATTCTTCCGACCCAGGAACATGGAATATCTTTCCATCTCCATTTAAGTCTTCTTTAATTTGTTTCATGAGTGTCTTGTAATTTTCTGTGTACAATTCTTTTTTTTCTTTGGGTAGGTTTATTGCTAGATATTTGATTCTTTTGGTCGCAATTCTTTTGATTCTTTTGGACTGCCTTTTTGATTTCGTTTTCTGATTTTTCACTGTTTGTGTATAGGAATGCCAGTGATTTCTGTGTGTTAGCTTTGTATCCTGCGACTTTGCTGAATTCATTGATTAGCTCTAGTAGCTTTCTAATAGTGTCTTTGGGATCTTCTATGTATAATATCCTGTCGTCTGCAAAAAGAGAGAGCTTGACTTCTTCCTTTCCAATCTGGATTTCTTTGATTTCTTTCTCTTCTCTTATTGCTGCTGCTAGAACTTCCAGGACGATGTTGAATAGTAGTGGTGAAAGTGGACACCCTTGTGTTGTTCCTGATCTTAGAGGGAATGCTTTCAGTTTTTCACCATTAACAATAATGTTTGCTGTAGCCTTCTCATATATGGCTTTTACTAGGTTGAGGTAGGTTCCTTCTGTGCCCAATTTCTGAAGAGTTTTTATCATAAATGGGTGTTGTACTTTGTTGAAGGCTTTTTCTGCATCTATTGAGATGATCATGTGATTTTTGTCTCTCAGTTTGTTGATATGGTGTATCACATTGATAGATTTGCAGACGTTGAAGAATCCTTGCATGCCTGGGATGAACCTGACTTTATCATGGTGTATGAATTTTTTGATGTGTCGTTGAATTCTGTTTGCTAGGATTTTGTTCAGGATCTTGTCATCTAAGTTCATCAGAGAAATTGGCCTATAGTTTTCTTTTTTTGTGTTGTCTTTGCCTGGTTTTGGCATCAGGGTGATGGTGGCCTCATAGAATGTGTTTGGAAGTGTTCCTTCCTGTGCAATTTTTTGGAAGAGTTTTAGAAGGACAGGCATTAGCTCTTCTTCAAATGTTTGGTAGAATTCGGCTGTGAAGCCGTCTGACCCTGGGCTTTTATTTTTGGGTAGATTTTAAATCACAGGTTCGATTTCTGAGCTTGTGATTGGGTTGTTCAAAGTTTCTGTTTCTTCCTGGCTCAGTCTTGGGAGATTGATCTTCCCCAAGAAACTGTCCATTTCTTCCAGGTTTTCCAGTTTGTTGCCGTAGAGTTGTTCATAATAGTCTCTTAGAATCCTTTGGATTTCTGCATTATCTGTTGTAATCTCTCCTTTTTCGTTTTTGATTTTGGTTATCTGGTTCTTCTCTCTCTTTCTCTTAATGAGTTTGGTCAGTGGCTTGTCAATTTTGTTTACCTTTTCAAAGAACCAGCTTTTTGTTTTATTTATCCGTACTAAAGTTACTTTCATTTCCTTCTCATTTATTTCTACTCTGATCCTTATGATTTCTCTTCTTTGCTGGCTTTGTGGTGTTTTTGTTCTTCTTTCTCCAATTGTTTTAAGTGGAGGGTTAGGTCATCTGCTTCATATTTTCCTAGTTTCTTGAGGTGGGATTGTATTGCTATAAATTTCCCTCTTAGAACTGCTTTTGCAGTATCCCATAGATTTTGCACTGTCGTGTGTTCATTGTCATTTTCTTCTAGGAATTGTTTAATTTCTCCTTTGATTTCCTCAGTGATCAGTTCGTTTTTTAGGTATGTGTTGTTTAATCTCCATGCGTTTGTGTTTTTAGTGTTTTTTTTCCTGTAGTTGATCTCTAGTCTCATTACATTGTGGTCCGAGATAATGGTTGATATGATTTCAGTTTTCTTGAATTTTCTGAGGTTTGATTTGTAGCCCAGGATGTGGTCTATCCTGGAAAATGTTCCGTAAGCACTTGAGAAGAAAGTGTATTCTTCTGCTTTTGGATGGAACGTCCTAAAGATATCAGTGAGGTCCATCTTTTCCAGTGTGGCGTTTAAGACTTGTGTTTCTTTATTAATTTTCTGTTTGGATGATATGTCCATTGGTGTGAGAGGAGTGTTAAAGTCTCCTACTGTTATTGTGTTATTATTGATTTCTTCTTTTAAGTCTGAAAGTACCTGTCTTATGTATTGAGGTGCCCCTGTGTTGAGTGCGTAGATATTCATGACTGTTATGTCTTCCTCTTGGATAGATCCCTTAATCATGATGCAGTGACCTGCCTTGTCTCTTAGAATCTTCTTTACTTTAGAATCTATTTTGTCTGATATGAGGATTGCTACTCCAGCTTTCTTTTGATTTCCATTTGCATGGAATGTCTTTTTCCAGCCTCTCACTTTCAGTCTATGGGTGTCTCTAGGTCTGAAGTGGGTGTCTTGTGAACAGCATATATATTGTCATGCTCCTGGATCCATTCAGCCAACCTGTGTTGTTTGGTTGGAACATTTAGTCCATTTACATTCAAAGTAATTATTGATACAAATGTTCCTATTGTCATCTTAGAAATTTGGGGTTTGATTTGTAAGGCTTCTCCTACTCTTGTATTTATTGGCTATATCAGGCCCTTTAACACTTGTTGTAGGACTGGTTTTGTGGTGCAGAATTCTTTTAGTTTTTGCTTGTCTGTGAAGATTTTGACTTCTCCATCAATTCTGAATGAGATTCTTGCTGGGTAGAGAATTCTTGGTTGGAGATTATTTTCTTTTAGCTGTTTAAATGTGTCTTGCCATTCTCTTCTTGCCTTCAGGGTTTCTGTTGAAAGATCCGCAGTTAGACATATGGATTTCCTTTCTATGTTATTTGTTGTTTGCTCCTAGCTGCTTTTAGTAATCTGTCTTTATATTTAGTCTGTGTTAGTTTGATTAGAATGTGTCTTTGTGTATTTCTTCTGGGGTTTATTCTGTATGGAACTCTTTGTGCATCTTGGACTTGGTTGACTATTTCCTTTCCCATTTTGGGGAAGTTTTCCATTATAACCTCTTCAAGAATTTTTTCATAGCCTTTCGTCTCCTCTTCTTCCTGTGGAACTCCTATAATTCTAATGTTGGTGTGTTTGATATTGTCCCATAGGTCTCTGTGGCTATTCTCAGTTCTTTTAATTCTTTCAGGTTTGTTCTGTTCTTCAGCATTTGTTTCCACCATTCTGTCTTCCAGCTCACTTATCCGTTCTTCAGCCTCTCATACTCTACTGTGGAGACCTTCTATAGTGTTTTTGAGTTTAGCAATGGAGTTGGTAGTCTCTATTTGCTTATTTTTCATTTCCTGCATGTCTTTTCTCAATGCACTAATTTCCTCTAATATTCTGTTTTTGGTGTTTTGCATCCTCATTAGTATAGGTTTTCTGAATTCTCTTTCAGATAATTTGTCTATCTCCTCCTCTGTCATTTGAAGCTGTGATTCTCTAGCTTGGTCCTTCATTTGTGCAGTGTTTCTTGTCATTTCATTATTAGGTTAATTTTTGTTTCTTTCTGTGTGTCTGTGTGTGTGGAGTTCTTTTTCCCCCACCAGGCTTCTTCGTTGAATGCTCCCTTCCTTTGGGATTCTGTCTTTGTAGAAGGGTTCAGTGATTTGTGACTTGGATGGTGTTAGGTCTTGTTTACAGTTGAATAATCTCTAGTGTTGTATGTTCTTTGATAATGTGGGGTCTTGGAATCAGGGCTTCTGCTCCGAGGATCCTTGGTTTGATGATTGGTCAGGGGGTGTAGGCTCTATGTCTGGTTTGCTATGGTGTTCCGTGATATTAGTTCAAATACTAGCATCTGAGGAGCAAGAGGTGTATCCCTGATAGGTGACAGTCATAAAAGCAAGCAGATGTTTTCTGACATAATCGTAAGATATACATACATACACAGCAATCCCCGCAACTGACCAGTCTTACAGTGACAAAACATAGGAAATTTTTCTAGCAAACGACACAATCATTGATGATACTTGCCCGTTAAGCTCTGAATTAATTGAAATAGTGCCTGAATAAATAGATCCAGTGCAAGGACCTGGCTTGGATAATTACAATGAGAGCAATTTTTATCTAGGACGTATGTTGGGGGTGACGAGCAGGAGAGTGCATGGGTAATGAGAAGGAAAAGATTCGTCTTGGAAGGATTTTATAGGGTTAGGTAGCAAAGATTAGAGTGTTGTATTGTTTAGTGCAGCTGGGAGAGAATAGTGGAGACAGGAAAATAGGAAATAATTTATCTAGAGGATATTGGTAGATAGGAAAAGTTTTTACATTTAGAACATAGAGGGAGAAAGCAGTGGCAAAGAGGAAAGAGAATTAGAGGTTTCCAAGAATTAAAATTAAAAAAAATACAGTACAATAAAATAAAAGTCAAAAAAAAGAAATTAAAAACTAAAAACAGCAGAAAAAATGAATGAGACCAAAAAACAATCACAAAAAACAAAACAAACATTTAAAAAAAAACAGAACAAACAAACAAACAAACAAATAAACCCCAAACCAGACCAATCAATCGAATAAACAAATAGTCGACAACAAATAAGCAAAAAAAGTTAAATACTGGTTTTTATCTTCTCATCTTCCTGATGGAAACCAATCTGCTCTTGATGGTGGTGTCTTGATGGCATAGTCTTTCCCTTATAGCGCCAGTTCCTATGGTTTCTGTTTTTGTTTACAGCAAAACGAAGGCTTTGCTGTGAGCTTGGGTGCTGGCCGGGGCGATGGGCTGATCCCAGTCCCTCGCGCGGGGGTTGTGGCGGGCGCAGTCCCTTGTTGGAGGGGGCGCCCCAGCTCTACCGTGCACCGGCCAGCAGCCTCCAATCCCTGCGCTTTCCCCGGCTTTCTCCGCTGCTACTGCAGTTCTGGGGGTGTGCGGGCTCCACCGCTGGCACAAGCACACTGCTGGTCACGCATCCAAGTCCCAATGGCGGGCGCGAGCCCTCCTGACCGGCTCGTGCCCGTTCCCTGGTCAGCAACCCGTGGGCGACTTCCCCGCTCTGTTCAGCAAGCCCTCCAGTTGCAGTGGCCGAATTTACCCGGCGTGGCGGCATGGCTTCTGGGTCCGAGGCGGCTTCTGGGTCCAACGCTGCTTCTCGGTCAGATGCGGCTTCTCGGTCTGACGCGACTTCTGGGTTCCTCTAATTTCTTTTTTTTTCTTATTTAGTCTTTTTTTTTTTTTTTAATTGGGGTATATTTGTTTTACAATGTTGCATTAGCTTCAGGTGTATAGCGAAGTTATTGTTATATGTTTTTACAGAGTTTTCTTGATTAGAGGCATACATAGTCCCAAACAGTCATAGGTATATCCCTGACCCCCACCCCTGAGTTCTCCCTCCTTTTTCCCCCTCCCCCCTCCCAGGTTGATGCTTAGTCCCCATGTAGGTTCCCTTAGTCTTACAGCTTAATCACAGTGGTTATCTCTATTACATATGATAGTGTAGATTTCCTCATTGCTCTTTCCATACCTCTCCTTTGATCTTCCCTTCCCCCAACGACCAATAGGTCTGTTCTCTTAGCCTATTTCTTAATTGCCATTCTGCGTGTGCATTCATCTGTGCCATCTTAGTAGACTTCATGTATATGTGTGAGTATACTGTATTTGTCCTTTTCTTTTTGACTTACTTCACTTTATATAATAGGTTTTAGATTCATCCACCTCATTAGGACTGATTCTTCTGCATTTCTTTTTACAGCTGAGAAGTACTCCATTGTGTATATGTACCATAGCTTCTTTATCCATTAATTTGTCAATGGACATCTAGGTCGCTTCCATGTTCTGGCTATCGTATCAAACTCTAATTTTTTTATCTTTATTCAAAGCTATATAATCAATCTGACTCTCACATTCTCTCACTTAGTGGTACCTCCTAGTGACCTCTGTTTTTCATTTATTTCACCTACACCTTTCCCCACATTCCTTATCACACTCATTAGCAATCATTTGCTCTCACATCTCTACCAACCTCAGATTGTACTGATCAGGATTTAAGGGACTATAAGCTATCCATTATGAGTTCCCTAGTGGCTCAGATGATAAAGAATCTGCCTTCAATGCAGGATATCTGGTTTGATCTGCGGGTTGGGAGGACCCCTTGGAGAAAGGAATGCAACCCACTCCAGTGTTCATGTCTGGAGAGTTCCATGGACAGAGGAGGTTGGCAGGCTACAGACCATCGCATCACAAAAGAATCAGGCACTGCTTTTACTTTCAAGCTAACCATTTCTCAATGTATGCAAAGGGTGCCTGGTGGTAGTCTAACTAGGCAGAACCATGCTTCATGCTCTTCAGTCGCTTTTACCCCCAATTCTGACATGAATTAAAGTTTGTCCCTGGCAGTTTGGACAAGAGAATCAGACAAGTATCAGTTTCTTTTGTATTCCAGCTGTAGAACACAATTCTCAATCAAGTACAGAGGAACCCTTTGCATCGTATATACCTCTGGAACTAAGTGAACTGTTGGGGAAAAAATACCGTAGATTTGATCACTGCTATTCCATGAGACTGTGAGGAGTCGGACACGACTTAGCCACTGAACAACAGCTGCTATAAAGGGCTTTTCAGATGTTACAGTGATAAAGAATCCATCTAACACTGAATGCAGGAGATGTAGGTTTGATCCCCTGGAGGAGGAAATGGCAACCCATGCCATTATTCTTTATTATTCTTGCCTGGGAAATCCCATGGAGAGAGGAGCCTAGTGGGCTATATAGTCCATGGAGTTGCAAAGAGTTGAACTCAACTGAGTTCACACATACAATTGCCAATTAACATTCTATTTATTTATTAATTTTATTTTGATCATGCCTCAGGACTTGTAGGATCTTATTTCCCTGACCGGGGATTGAACTCAAGCCACCTGCAGTGGAATCACAGAGTCCTAATCACTGACTGTGAGGGAATTCCTATAAACCCACATTTTCTAAGTTCCTATCTAATTTTTTTTTTTTTTTTTGCTTTTACAGAATTTTGTTTTTTACAGCTCTATATAACCCCAAATCCATCATAGGTATAGCTTTGACCCCTCCCACCTGAGCCCCCCAGCTACTCACCCCCTGCCCCTCAGGTTGCTGCCTAGCCCCCATGTAAAATCCCTTAGTTCCACAGTGCATTTGCTAGCTCTTTTGCATATGATAATGTACGTTTCGATGTTACTCTTTCCAAACATCTCACTCACTCTTCCCTCCTCACAATGTCCATAGGCCTGTATTCTATGTCTGTTTCTCCATTGCTGTTCTGCATGTGTATTTATCAGTACTATCTTAGTAGATTTCATATATATGTGTTAGTGCACTGTATTTGTCCTTTTCTTTTTGACTTACTTCACTTTGTATAATAAGTTTTAGATTCATTCACCTCATTAGGACTGATTCTTCTGCATTTCTTTTTACAGCTGAGAAGAACTCCATTGTATGTATGTACCAGAGTTTTTTCATCCATTCATTTGTCATTGGATGTCTAGGTTGCTTCCATGTTCCAGCTATTGTGTAGTGTTGCAGTGAACATTGGGATACAGGTGTCTCTTTCAATTTTGGTTTCATCAAGGTATAAGCCTAACAGTGGGATTGCTGGGTCATATGATGCTTCTATTCTTAGTTTTTTTGAGGAATCTCCATACTGTCTTCTATAGTGGTTGTATCAATTTACATTCCTACCAACAATGTGAGAGTGTTCCCTTTTCTCCTCACCCTCTCCAGCATTTATTATCTGTAGATTTTTTGATGATGACCATTCTGACTAGTGTGAGGTGACATCTCATTGTAGTTTTGATTTGCATTTCTCTAATAATAAGTGACATTGAGCATCATTTCATGTGCTTTTTTGGTCATCCGTATGTCTTCTTTGAGGAGATGTCTCTTTAGGTCTTATTCCCATTTTTTGGTTGGGTTCTTTTTTTCAGTGTTGAGTTGTCTGAGCTGCTTGTATATTTTGGAAATTAATGCTTTGTCGGTTGCTTCATTTGCTATTATTTTTTCCCATTCTGTGGGTTACCTGTTCACCTTGTTTGTAGTTTCTTTTTCTGTGCAAAACTTTTAAGTTTCATTAGGTCCTGCATGCTTATTTTTGTTTTCATTTCCATTATTCTAGAGGGTAGGTCATAGAATTGCATTGATTTATGTCATTGAGTGTTTTGCCAATTTCTACCTTATCTTTTAACACTTAACCTTTTTAATGTTTTATAATACCTCTTTGTTGAGAAGATAAAGACCCTCAGACTCTTGGTATATTTGGTACATTCTTATTTCTGTCCACTTTGGCCAGAGGATAGGATGTTCTCCTTCATGTGTAAAGCTGATCTTCCTTGCCTGGTTTTCCATCTTCAACAAGACCAGGATTATTTTCCTTCCTTGTTTCTTGTCTTGCATTTTCGAAAACCATATATATGTGTTAGTGCACTGTATTTGTCCTTTTCTTTTTGACTTACTTCACTTTGTATAATAAGTTTTAGATTCATTCACCTCATTAGGACTGATTCTTCTGCATTTCTTTTTACAGCTGAGAAGAACTCCATTGTATGTATGTACCAGAGTTTTTTCATCCATTCATTTGTCATTGGATGTCTAGGTTGCTTCCATGTTCCAGCTATTGTGTAGTGTTGCAGTGAACATTGGGATACAGGTGTCTCTTTCAATTTTGGTTTCATCAAGGTATAAGCCTAACAGTGGGATTGCTGGGTCATATGATGCTTCTATTCTTAGTTTTTTTGAGGAATCTCCATACTGTCTTCTATAGTGGTTGTATCAATTTACATTCCTACCAACAATGTGAGAGTGTTCCCTTTTCTCCTCACCCTCTCCAGCATTTATTATCTGTAGATTTTTTGATGATGACCATTCTGACTAGTGTGAGGTGACATCTCATTGTAGTTTTGATTTGCATTTCTCTAATAATAAGTGACATTGAGCATCATTTCATGTGCTTTTTTGGTCATCCGTATGTCTTCTTTGAGGAGATGTCTCTTTAGGTCTTATTCCCATTTTTTGGTTGGGTTCTTTTTTTCAGTGTTGAGTTGTCTGAGCTGCTTGTATATTTTGGAAATTAATGCTTTGTCGGTTGCTTCATTTGCTATTATTTTTTCCCATTCTGTGGGTTACCTGTTCACCTTGTTTGTAGTTTCTTTTTCTGTGCAAAACTTTTAAGTTTCATTAGGTCCTGCATGCTTATTTTTGTTTTCATTTCCATTATTCTAGAGGGTAGGTCATAGAATTGCATTGATTTATGTCATTGAGTGTTTTGCCAATTTCTACCTTATCTTTTAACACTTAACCTTTTTAATGTTTTATAATACCTCTTTGTTGAGAAGATAAAGACCCTCAGACTCTTGGTATATTTGGTACATTCTTATTTCTGTCCACTTTGGCCAGAGGATAGGATGTTCTCCTTCATGTGTAAAGCTGATCTTCCTTGCCTGGTTTTCCATCTTCAACAAGACCAGGATTATTTTGCCTTCCTTGTTTCTGTCTTGTCTTTCTCCTGTTTATTAGACATACATCCCTGTCAAACTGATTTTCCTAAACACAAATCTCATCATGTCACCACTCTCCTAAAATCCTTCTCTGTATTTTGTCCACTGCTGTTAATTGAAATCTAAATATTTCAACTTTGCTTTCAAAACCTTGAATTACTTGCTTCCAGATGTCTCATCTCTTATGCTTAGTTCCTGTTACATTAGGGTTTTCTGCTGAATCTTTTGGCTAGAAAGAAAAAAATGTATAGTCCCTCAGTCATGTCCAACTCTTTGGGACCCCTTAGAGTGTAGTCTACTAGTCTTTCATGGAATTCTCCAGGCAAGAATACTAGAGTGGGTTGCCATTCCCTTCTCCAGAGGATCTCCCTAGTCTAGAGATCAAACGTGGGTCTCCTGCATTACAGACAGATTCTTTACCATGTGAGCTACCAGAGAAGATCCCCTTTGCCTAAAACATCACCCTCTCATACTCATCCCTTCACTTTAAAACCAGGCTGCTCCACCCTCCAATGAGTCGCTCTCCTTTCACTCTTGCCTCAGGGTTCATCTAACCCTTCAGATTTCAAATTAGACATCTACTTTCTCAAAGAAGATATTGTTGAGTGATAGATTTGTACTGAATGACGTGTTTCCATGAAATCATCTGCTATTCCAAACATAGCCTTTATCAAAATGTGTTTTAATTTTTTTTGTATACTTGTCTGTTTCTCACTAGATGCTAAGCATTAAAAAGTCAAGTACAACATTCATATTATTTACTGATTTTTTTTAAGATCCAAGTGTTAGGTTCTGACACATAGATATTTTGTGAACTGAACAAAATAGAATTGGCCCGAGATTCTAGATCCAAGAACAGTGTATATCAGTAATTCAAATCCAAAAGGATTCACAGAGCATATGACCCATTTTACAAATACATCCAGGCATGATGGGTCTGTGATCTAAAACAAAAGTTAAAATCATTTATCAAAGAGCAATGGACCTTAAAGAATCAAGATAAATGTTAAATGTTATCAAAATTCCTAACTCCTTAGGAATTACCTAATGGTTTACTCCAAAGAAAATAATGAATGGTTAGATTAAAAAAACCCAAAAAACAAAAAACTAGCATTTGACTCCACAACCTTACCACAGCCTGACATCAAATTTCAGACTAGTTGAGGGTTTTCTAAAGAGAAACCACTAGTCTCTTAGATTACCAGATGCATTAGAATGTCTGTAGTACCTATGGACTTTGTGAGAATTCAGATGCACAGAATGGAACTATTTTGAAAAAATTGTTGACCGCCAGAAATGTAAAGGAGATGGAAATTATGAATTATTATTTTTGACTGCTGGATTGTTTTTATCAAATGCACCAGAGTGCTCACACTGGTTGAAAAAGATTTCTTCTGCTTTTGTTCAATACATTTGCATTGTTTATATGAAGCAATCTCCTTGTATTCTTTTCATTTATAGATTTTATTTATTAAAAGCCAATCATACCAGGCCCAAGCTTGGTGGCAGAGAGGACAAAGCTAGAACCTTGCAATTTGAGTGATTCTTTCAGAGGGAGAGTGGGCGAGCAGGCTGGTCATGGTGTCCGGGTGCTTAAACAGTTACAAGCTAATTAATGGTCACTTTTTCAAAAAAGATTTTAATTTCTCCCTCACTAAAAGCTCTACCCTCCAATGAGTCGCTCTCCTTTCACTCTTGCCTCAGGGTTCATCTAACCCTTCAGATTTCAAATTAGACATCTACTTTCTCAAAGAAGATATTGTTGAGTGATAGATTTGTACTGAATGACGTGTTTCCATGAAATCATCTGCTATTCCAAACATAGCCTTTATCAAAATGTGTTTTAATTTTTTTTGTATACTTGTCTGTTTCTCACTAGATGCTAAGCATTAAAAAGTCAAGTACAACATTCATATTATTTACTGATTTTTTTTAAGATCCAAGTGTTAGGTTCTGACACATAGATATTTTGTGAACTGAACAAAATAGAATTGGCCCGAGATTCTAGATCCAAGAACAGTGTATATCAGTAATTCAAATCCAAAAGGATTCACAGAGCATATGACCCATTTTACAAATACATCCAGGCATGATGGGTCTGTGATCTAAAACAAAAGTTAAAATCATTTATCAAAGAGCAATGGACCTTAAAGAATCAAGATAAATGTTAAATGTTATCAAAATTCCTAACTCCTTAGGAATTACCTAATGGTTTACTCCAAAGAAAATAATGAATGGTTAGATTAAAAAAACCCAAAAAACAAAAAACTAGCATTTGACTCCACAACCTTACCACAGCCTGACATCAAATTTCAGACTAGTTGAGGGTTTTCTAAAGAGAAACCACTAGTCTCTTAGATTACCAGATGCATTAGAATGTCTGTAGTACCTATGGACTTTGTGAGAATTCAGATGCACAGAATGAAACTATTTTGAAAAAATTGTTGACCGCCAGAAATGTAAAGGAGATGGAAATTATGAATTATTATTTTTGACTGCTGGATTGTTTTTATCAAATGCACCAGAGTGCTCACACTGGTTGAAAAAGATTTCTTCTGCTTTTGTTCAATACATTTGCATTGTTTATATGAAGCAATCTCCTTGTATTCTTTTCATTTATAGATTTTATTTATTAAAAGCCAATCATACCAGGCCCAAGCTTGGTGGCAGAGAGGACAAAGCTAGAACCTTGCAATTTGAGTGATTCTTTCAGAGGGAGAGTGGGCGAGCAGCTGGTCATGGTGTCCGTGATTATTTTGGCCAAAATTTATCACAGATAACGCTGATGCTGTCTTGAGGTTATTTGAGAAATGCTTAAACAGTTGTTACAAGCTAATTAATGGTCACTTAAAGTTTTAATTTCATTTAAAAATATGCAGGTTACTTGATTTTCTCAAACTCTGTCAAGAGGCAAGCTATGAACCTGTTTCCCAGGGTATAAAGTAAGTGAAATATTTTGGTTATGATTTATAGCCTATAAAATAAATACAGCATCTTGGCCCTATGTGCATCATCCACCAGAAAACATACTAAAAGAAGAGCATTTACAAGGAGCAAATTTATTTAAAGTCTGCAGGAAAAAATTCTCAAAAATTCCGGTCTGATAAATAAAATTTAATTATAAATATTTCAAAATGCATAACTTCTCATAGCTATTTTGTTAATTTCCTCTTTCCTATTTTATTTTAGCAAAGATTAAGGTATTTGTATGTAACTTTTAATATAGGTCCACTCCTGATCTCAAACTTTCAAGTTCTATTTTTTATAGTGTCACAAATCTCTTGAGATTTTAATATTATTATCATATGTCTTTTAGTATCATCATCCTGAATGTTGGAGAGGTAAAATTTCCTTTGTTAGGTAACTTTCCTTTTTTTTTGGTATTTATGGAGTTTTTTAACTTCAAGTTGGGCCTCAAATTTTTTAAAATTATGATCTCTTTTAATCTATTTAAATGACTACTATGGTTAAAATTGCCTCTCCCCGTAAAAGTCATCTCAGTTGGTGTGGGAACAGAAATCTTCAGCATTTAATTCAGTAGTAAAGCCTTAGCACATCAGTTGGTGTGGCCAGAAATGTAAAGGAGATGGAAATTATGAATTATTATTTTTGACTGCTGGATTGTTTTTATCAAATGCACCAGAGTGCTCACACTGGTTGAAAAAGATTTCTTCTGCTTTTGTTCAATACATTTGCATTGTTTATATGAAGCAATCTCCTTGTATTCTTTTCATTTATAGATTTTATTTATTAAAAGCCAATCATACCAGGCCCAAGCTTGGTGGCAGAGAGGACAAAGCTAGAACCTTGCAATTTGAGTGATTCTTTCAGAGGGAGAGTGGGCGAGCAGCTGGTCATGGTGTCCGTGATTATTTTGGCCAAAATTTATCACAGATAACGCTGATGCTGTCTTGAGGTTATTTGAGAAATGCTTAAACAGTTGTTACAAGCTAATTAATGGTCACTTAAAGTTTTAATTTCATTTAAAAATATGCAGGTTACTTGATTTTCTCAAACTCTGTCAAGAGGCAAGCTATGAACCTGTTTCCCAGGGTATAAAGTAAGTGAAATATTTTGGTTATGATTTATAGCCTATAAAATAAATACAGCATCTTGGCCCTATGTGCATCATCCACCAGAAAACATACTAAAAGAAGAGCATTTACAAGGAGCAAATTTATTTAAAGTCTGCAGGAAAAAAATTCTCAAAAATTCCCGGTCTGATAAATAAAATTTAATTATAAATATTTCAAAATGCATAACTTCTCATAGCTATTTTGTTAATTTCCTCTTTCCTATTTTATTTTAGCAAAGATTAAGGTATTTGTATGTAACTTTTAATATAGGTCCACTCCTGATCTCAAACTTTCAAGTTCTATTTTTTATAGTGTCACAAATCTCTTGAGATTTTAATATTATTATCATATGTCTTTTAGTATCATCATCCTGAATGTTGGAGAGGTAAAATTTCCTTTGTTAGGTAACTTTCCTTTTTTTTTGGTATTTATGGAGTTTTTTAACTTCAAGTTGGGCCTCAAATTTTTTAAAATTATGATCTCTTTTAATCTATTTAAATGACTACTATGGTTAAAATTGCCCTCTCTCCCCCGTAAAAGTCATCTCAGTTGGTGTGGGAACAGAAATCTTCAGCATTTAATTCAGTAGTAAAGCCTTAGACAAAAGTCATAATTATATCTATGAAATGATGCCAAGTGGTTGGCAGCCACAAGAAAACAATCATACACCCTTATCCTTAGATAGCCCAGAATTGCTTGTCTCTGGAGCCTGTATTTTAAGTGAAATTTATGGGCAAATTCAGAGAAGGAAATGGCAACACACTCCAGTATTCTTTCCTGAAAAATTCCATGGTCTGAAAAACCTGGTGTGCTATGATTTCTCCGTGGTAAGGAATCTGCCTGTAATGAAGGAGACCAGGTTCCATTCTTGGGTTGGTAAGATCCCCTGCTGGAGAGCATGGCAACCCATTCCAGCATTCTTGCCTGGAGAATTCCATGGATAGAGGAGCCTGGCAGACTGCAGTCCATGGGGTCACACAGAGTTGGACATGACTAAAGTAACTAAGCAGTAACATAGGTAAATTCAGAGGAATGAACACTGTACTGAAAGCTTCTACCAAGTTGTATGTCTCTCCAAATGATTCACATAAAGCAAGAAAGTCAGCTGTCAGCCCATTGAAGACACAATTAGTGGGAATGAACTTACCCATTTTCTTTCTGAAATGGCTGCTCCTTCCAACGTGACCCTTAAATCCAGACGTCTCCAAAATCTTGCTTACATGAGGCACAAGGAGTTTGAAATTACTGGCTAAGTCATCAGATCACAGAGACCTCAGATAGAAATTTCTATTGTTTATTTAAGGAATGAAAGAGATTTGTAAAATATGAAAATTACAGCCTGTCATTTGCAGGGAAGTCTCTTTGTTTAAGGCATTCTGAAAAAATAGGTCAGTGCTATAAACAACCTCACACTAAAATTTTTCAATGCCACAACTTAGGGAAATAATAAAATGCAATTCATAGGCTTAGTGATCATAAAGGAGCTGTTGTTTGTTGAGGAGATTTTGTACCACTGTGTTCCATTACTGAAATAATTAACTTTTATATCCAGGACTGATAATGAAATCAGTAGCACATTTTTGATACATTTAAATTATGATCTCTTTTAATCTATTTAAATGACTACTATGGTTAAAATTGCCTCTCTCCCCGTAAAAGTCATCTCAGTTGGTGTGGGAACAGAAATCTTCAGCATTTAATTCAGTAGTAAAGCCTTAGACAAAAGTCATAATTATATCTATGAAATGATGCCAAGTGGTTGGCAGCCACAAGAAAACAATCATACACCCTTATCCTTAGATAGCCCAGAATTGCTTGTCTCTGGAGCCTGTATTTTAAGTGAAATTTATGGGCAAATTCAGAGAAGGAAATGGCAACACACTCCAGTATTCTTTCCTGAAAAATTCCATGGTCTGAAAAACCTGGTGTGCTATGATTTCTCCGTGGTAAGGAATCTGCCTGTAATGAAGGAGACCAGGTTCCATTCTTGGGTTGGTAAGATCCCCTGCTGGAGAGCATGGCAACCCATTCCAGCATTCTTGCCTGGAGAATTCCATGGATAGAGGAGCCTGGCAGACTGCAGTCCATGGGGTCACACAGAGTTGGACATGACTAAAGTAACTAAGCAGTAACATAGGTAAATTCAGAGGAATGAACACTGTACTGAAAGCTTCTACCAAGTTGTATGTCTCTCAAATGATTCACATAAAGCAAGAAAGTCAGCTGTCAGCCCATTGAAGACACAATTAGTGGGAATGAACTTACCCATTTTCTTTCTGAAATGGCTGCTCCTTCCAACGTGACCCTTAAATCCAGACGTCTCCAAAATCTTGCTTACATGAGGCACAAGGAGTTTGAAATTACTGGCTAAGTCATCAGATCACAGAGACCTCAGATAGAAATTTCTATTGTTTATTTAAGGAATGAAAGAGATTTGTAAAAATATGAAAATTACAGCCTGTCATTTGCAGGGAAGTCTCTTTGTTTAAGGCATTCTGAAAAAATAGGTCAGTGCTATAAACAACCTCACACTAAAATTTTTCAATGCCACAACTTAGGGAAATAATAAAATGCAATTCATAGGCTTAGTGATCATAAAGGAGCTGTTGTTTGTTGAGGAGATTTTGTACCACTGTGTTCCATTACTGAAATAATTAACTTTTATATCCAGGACTGATAATGAAATCAGTAGCACATTTTTGATACAAAATAACTTTTGGCATTTTAAATATTTCTTATGTTCAAGTGAAAACCAGAGAAGGAAGCTTTGGTGTTCCTAAACCACTCTGGATGTCTTATATTTCCTTCTGTTGGACGAGTGTACCACAGTCATTCAGTGCACTGGGAGGGAACCCTTGTGCTCAAAGACTATTGGGCGGCGGTGAGAACACACAGCCAAGCTGAATGCCTTGCCAGATCCATGTGGTATGTTTCACTTTCTGGGCTGATGGATGCCGACACACACTGCTCCCTAAATGAGCCGACTTTAATAATATCCTGGCCCTGCTGAAGGGACTGGGTAGGTGTGAGCCTCAGTTCAAGCTTGCCCCTGATGGATTTCATTCAGCTGGAAAAACGAACATCTAACACCCACCGGGAATGGGCTTTGCTTATATGGGAAGTCCTCCCAGCCACTGCTTTAACTCCGTTGACCTTTTCTACAACTTAAAACTGCAAGGAACTTGGCAATGTGGGAGATGAGGAAAAAACACAGCTTTCAGAATTTTGGTTGGCAAGGATGCAAGCTACTGAGACTAGAAGAATTTGTGCATTAAGTGGCCAACTGTGATTGCTGAGGTTCACTCATTTTTGCCTAGATAGCCTGCTTAGTGGTACACGTACCCTATTTATAGTGAGTATTTCTGATCCTGGTGGTATACCTCTGCTCACGAGATCTTTAAGCACTTCAGCTTCTGTAATAATGTGATTCATCTCGCCTTTAAAATTCACTCAGCTGTGTTGGACTTTTTGTGACACAACAGACTCTAACCTTCCAGGCTCCTCTGTCCATTGAATTCTCCAGGCAAGAATACTGGAGTGGATATTTCCTTCTCAAGATCTTACCAAACCAGGTCTTGTGCATTGCAGGAAGATTCTTCACCATCTGAACCACCAGAGAAGCCCAAGAATACTGGAATGGGTAGCCTATTCCTTCTCCTAGGGATCTTCCTGAGCCAGGAATTGAACCAAAGTCTCCTGCATCACCGGTGGATTCTTTACCAACTGATTTATGTCTTCATATTGCTGAAATAATTAACTTTTATATCCAGGACTGATAATGAAATCAGTAGCACATTTTTGATACAAAATAACTTTTGGCATTTTAAATATTTCTTATGTTCAAGTGAAAACCAGAGAAGGAAGCTTTGGTGTTCCTAAACCACTCTGGATGTCTTATATTTCCTTCTGTTGGACGAGTGTACCACAGTCATTCAGTGCACTGGGAGGGAACCCTTGTGCTCAAAGACTATTGGGCGGCGGTGAGAACACACAGCCAAGCTGAATGCCTTGCCAGATCCATGTGGTATGTTTCACTTTCTGGGCTGATGGATGCCGACACACACTGCTCCCTAAATGAGCCGACTTTAATAATATCCTGGCCCTGCTGAAGGGACTGGGTAGGTGTGAGCCTCAGTTCAAGCTTGCCCCTGATGGATTTCATTCAGCTGGAAAAACGAACATCTAACACCCACCGGGAATGGGCTTTGCTTATATGGGAAGTCCTCCCAGCCACTGCTTTAACTCCGTTGACCTTTTCTACAACTTAAAACTGCAAGGAACTTGGCAATGTGGGAGATGAGGAAAAAACACAGCTTTCAGAATTTTGGTTGGCAAGGATGCAAGCTACTGAGACTAGAAGAATTTGTGCATTAAGTGGCCAACTGTGATTGCTGAGGTTCACTCATTTTTGCCTAGATAGCCTGCTTAGTGGTACACGTACCCTATTTATAATGAGTATTTCTGATCCTGGTGGTATACCTCTGCTCACGAGATCTTTAAGCACTTCAGCTTCTGTAATAATGTGATTCATCTCGCCTTTAAAATTCACTCAGCTGTGTTGGACTTTTTGTGACACAACAGACTCTAACCTTCCAGGCTCCTCTGTCCATTGAATTCTCCAGGCAAGAATACTGGAGTGGATATTTCCTTCTCAAGATCTTACCAAACCAGGTCTTGTGCATTGCAGGAAGATTCTTCACCATCTGAACCACCAGAGAAGCCCAAGAATACTGGAATGGGTAGCCTATTCCTTCTCCTAGGGATCTTCCTGAGCCAGGAATTGAACCAAAGTCTCCTGCATCACAGGTGGATTCTTTACCAACTGAGTTATGTCTTCATATTGCTGAAGACTGGATGCTTACCTTTGGTTAGCTAATTGTTGATCTGTAAACTTCCAACATGTCTCATTTTCCCCATAATGTCTGAGAAGTTGACACATGTTTGTAAGAATGATTGTCTTGCTTTTCAGCACTTAGGAGGTAGGTGTAAGCAAAGGCTCACTTTTCAATGAACTTGTGTTTTTATCTGACTCCTGTCCCAATTCATACCAGCTTTCCTGGTGGCTTGGTGGTAAAGAATCTGTCTGTGATGCAGGAGACCTAGGTTCGATCCCTGAGTTTGAAAGATCCCCTGGAAGAGGAAATGGCAATCCTATTCTTGCCCAGGAAATCCCATGGACAGAGGAAACCAATGGTCTACAGACCATGGGTCATGAAGTGTTGGACATGACTGAGCAACTGAACAATAACAACAACCCAATTCATAGACGATCAAACAGAGTCAAATCTGGGCCATGTCCAAGAGCAAATGAGGAATGTAAGTCTGTGACCTGGAAGAACATACATTATTTCCTATCACTAGTCTGGACTGCTTATTATTTTCAGCTTTAATGCTGACTGTATATATATAAACATCAGTTAAAGAGTACCTACTATACCCAGCTACCTTGAAAAGTCACTAGATCTAATTAAACATTACTTTTAGGAAGTGCTTTTATTATTGTGTATATCACACAATGGAATTTGCAACACTTTAAAAAACATAAAAGCAGTAGTTGCTGCTCCCTTGGAAAGAAATCCTTGGTTTCTCAAGCCTCATTTATTACAAAATGAGTTTGAATCATTAGAGAGAATAAGGAATTATTTTCAATCCCAAGAGGGAAGGTTTCTTCAAAGAAGTTTGTTGTTTTGTTGGTTTGCTCCTCTAATGGCTTCTAACCCTGCTTTGTAAGATTTAAAACATCTTTTTGTATGCTGTGAGAGGGAACAGAGACTTGTTTTTTTGTTGGTTTTGCTCTACTTGCATCTTGCTAGTAAAAAATACTGGAATGGGTAGCCTATTCCTTCTCCTGGAGCCAGGAATTGAACCAAAGTCTCCTGCATCACAGGTGGATTCTTTACCAACTGAGTTATGTCTTCATATTGCTGAAGACTGGATGCTTACCTTTGGTTAGCTAATTGTTGATCTGTAAACTTCCAACATGTCTCATTTTCCCCATAATGTCTGAGAAGTTGACACATGTTTGTAAGAATGATTGTCTTGCTTTTCAGCACTTAGGAGGTAGGTGTAAGCAAAGGCTCACTTTTCAATGAACTTGTGTTTTTATCTGACTCCTGTCCCAATTCATACCAGCTTTCCTGGTGGCTTGGTGGTAAAGAATCTGTCTGTGATGCAGGAGACCTAGGTTCGATCCCTGAGTTTGAAAGATCCCCTGGAGGAGGAAATGGCAATCCTATTCTTGCCCAGGAAATCCCATGGACAGAGGAAACCAATGGTCTACAGACCATGGGTCATGAAGTGTTGGACATGACTGAGCAACTGAACAATAACAACAACCCAATTCATAGACGATCAAACAGAGTCAAATCTGGGCCATGTCCAAGAGCAAATGAGGAATGTAAGTCTGTGACCTGGAAGAACATACATTATTTCCTATCACTAGTCTGGACTGCTTATTATTTTCAGCTTTAATGCTGACTGTATATATATAAACATCAGTTAAAGAGTACCTACTATACCCAGCTACCTTGAAAAGTCACTAGATCTAATTAAACATTACTTTTAGGAAGTGCTTTTATTATTGTGTATATCACACAATGGAATTTGCAACACTTTAAAAAACATAAAAGCAGTAGTTGCTGCTCCCTTGGAAAGAAATCCTTGGTTTCTCAAGCCTCATTTATTACAAAATGAGTTTGAATCATTAGAGAGAATAAGGAATTATTTTCAATCCCAAGAGGGAAGGTTTCTTCAAAGAAGTTTGTTGTTTTGTTGGTTTGCTCCTCTAATGGCTTCTAACCCTGCTTTGTAAGATTTAAAACATCTTTTTGTATGCTGTGAGAGGGAACAGAGACTTGCTTCCCTATTATCTTAGCTTATGGCTCTACTCCTGTGTGTCTCACTTGCATTTGGTAGATACAAATGAAATGCATTGGTTCTTATTTATTTCAGGTACAGATTAGTTGATAAGTTTATTATAGCCATCTTGATATTTCTGTAGATGAAACAGTCTCCAAGTAGGTTAATACACACTATTTGGTAAGACCGTTTCATACAAGCGAAACACCTGCCACTTGGTACCACACTTGGTAGTTGATCAGTTACAAAGTAAATTGAATCCTCAAATATTGCAGACAGATTGGATTGGCTAAAACATTTATTTGGCTTTCTCTTGATACTAATTCAATAATTTGCTGCTGAAAGTGTTCTAATCTCCAGACACTGTTAGTCCTCAATATTTCTGAAACATTGCCAAGTTATTAGCTTCCAATAGGCATGGAGATATTTATTCACATAGAAGGAAAAATAGAATTCTCTCCACCCAATGTAGCAATAAATAGTGGTAAACAAACAAATGAGAAATGAATAGACTGACTCAGAATATCATAGCCTCTCACTCTAGTGTACAATCCTATACAGATGTTGGTGACTTGATTTACTTTCCATATCAAAAGCAATATCTTTCCTAAGGCAATATTGAACTAGGTTTTAATGATGGTGGGCGGAGCTACTTTAATGACTTTTAAAAAAGAAATTTAATAATTTTTACTTTAGGTCCCATTATGTGAAAATTTATAGGAAGCCAGATGAATGCTAGTTAAATTGCCTTTACTAGAGGTGAGTTGGACTTATAAGTGATAATGTCTTAATTGCCAAGATGGCTGTATTAACATAGCAGTGACATGTTTAAGAGAGAATAACATTTCAGGATTAATGCTTTAAATTAACAACTCCATAGGCTCCATTGCAATCTGTCATGTTGAAGATGGGTGAAGTTTATATTCAGGGATGCCTCTTACATTTTCTAGGATTTCTTGGTCTTATTAATTCAAATCTTACTCTCAATGCATGCATGTAGCCAAGATAATTACTAGAAGGCAAGATCAAAGCCAGCATATTATAGTCCTATTCCATTTTCTGCTGATGTGAGTGATCTGCCATTCCTTTGATGTTGCATGCTTCTACAGCGAAAGTACAGAGGATAAAAATAGTACACCATGTAATCTGGCATTTATCCCATGAGAGCAGAATTCCAAATGGTGACACATGTCAAGAAGTCAAAAAAAATGACTTAAAAGAGTCCTATGCTTTATAAAGTGACATACTCTGCATTTAAACACCATCAAACATCATTTTCCATTACAAATTTAGTCCCTGATATAAAATTCAAAGAATTTTTGTAACTTTAGTAAAAGAAAATAGTTACCATATTTACAAGCAATTACTTTAAACCTGTGCCTAAGCCTTTATCCCACCTAATGAGGGGAGTTGAGAGGAAGCAGACACACAGCATACACACATTTACATTTGTGTTTGTCCACCCATTCAAGGATTCAGTCAGTAAGTTGGTACTCGACACATACATCCAGCTGGTTTTAGTTTGCTACGTGTCTTCTGTCAACTTAGGTCATGATGCTGAGTAACTGTCAGATCTCTGGGCTATTTGTTGTTGATTAGAGAAAAAGAATTATATTTAACTTAAATATTTCTTTATGTTTTATCTCTTGCAATATTCTACTGGATAACGCTAAATGTTATAATTTAGTGCTAAATGTTTATAACACTAAATATTGTTAGTATGAACTTGCTATGTTTGAGCGTATCCATTTTTTCCCTGGTTTACATTTTAGAAATACATTAAATATGTGTGAGTGTGTGTGTTTTTGTGTGCTTTGTTGCTTACATGTACACAAACATAGACGGTGCAGTATTATTTCTAAATTACCTTTCCTGGTAAATTAAATTGAATTCTTGACCTTCTGAAAGGAAATAACATTTTCCAATCATTCCTAAGTCACTAGTTGATTCTGGTGCATTCTATTTTGGATTCAGAACCCTCCAAGGTACCATGCTTGACATAGATGTTTTGTAAGGAAAATGAAAATTGTTAAGACTTCATGACTGTCACCTCTAAAGTAGAGCAACCAATATTGAAAAAATTGGTTTGATAAAATACAACATAAAACACACACTTCACTTCAAATCAAAATCAAAACTATTTTTTATTTTGAGAAAATAATTGCTTTCCTCTTTGCCATAAACTAAATTTTTAAGGATCTCCAAATGCTGAAGTGATTGTAAAGTGTGGCAACTTGATAAGACATATATAGATACATTTAATAATACATTTTTATATACTTTCATATTCATAGTTTATACATATTGTTTATGTGCATATATTGATATTTTATATATAATTTACATTATAGGTATCATAATACATAACTTTTTGCTGCCACCTTCTCCAATGATTGAAATGATTCTCTAACAGTAAGGTAAAAAAAAAGCAACTAAAAATCATCAAATTTTGCTGAATGCAAAGTATAGACAGAGAAACATCTTTGGTGATCTTTGGTATATTGTAAAATGTAGTAGTGAAAGAACACAGACTATGAGCATATGTTGCATGTTATGATGACCTTTGGAAACTAAACATGCATCCTTGATACCGATCTCTAATAAAATTTTAAGGTACATTTTAATTCCATTTTAAGATGGAATTTAAAAAAATGCAGGAAGGCTTCCCTGGTGGTCCAGTGGGTAAAGAGTCCACCTTGCCGTGCAAGGGGCACTGGTTCAATCCCTGACCTTGGAAGATCCTGCATACCACAGAGCAGTTGGGCCGGTGTGGTCAGTTGCAAGCCAGCACTCTGGGGCGTGTGCACCTGGAGCTGGTGCTCTGTGGCGAGAGAGCCTCTGTGATGGGAAGCCTACACATACCAAAGAATAAAAAAGATGAATGAAAATAAACAATGACTTAGAGGCACATAAAAAAAATTAAAAAGAAAAAAAAGCAGGAGTCATATTTTGCCAGTAGGGATTTGGCTAGAAGAAATTATGTCTGTGAAATCTCAGTCCCTTTCATTTGAGTGCTTCAGTAAGAAAATACCATTCAGGAGAGGAGGTAATAAAGATGGCAGAGTAGGAGGACATGGAAGCCACCTCTCCCATGAATACATCAAAAATACATCTACATATAGAACCATTCTCACTGAAAACTAACTGGAGACTAGCAGAAACACTCTACAACAAAGGATATTCATTTAAATTTAAAAAGGCAACAAAAACCCCTTCACTTCAAATCAAAATCAAAACTATTTTTATTTTGAGAAAATAATTGCTTTCCTCTTTGCCATAAACTAAATTTTTAAGGATCTCCAAATGCTGAAGTGATTGTAAAGTGTGGCAACTTGATAAGACATATATAGATACATTTAATAATACATTTTTATATACTTTCATATTCATAGTTTATACATATTGTTTATGTGCATATATTGATATTTTATATATAATTTACATTATAGGTATCATAATACATAACTTTTTGCTGCCACCTTCTCCAATGATTGAAATGATTCTCTAACAGTAAGGTAAAAAAAAAGCAACTAAAAATCATCAAATTTTGCTGAATGCAAAGTATAGACAGAGAAACATCTTTGGTGATCTTTGGTATATTGTAAAATGTAGTAGTGAAAGAACACAGACTATGAGCATATGTTGCATGTTATGATGACCTTTGGAAACTAAACATGCATCCTTGATACCGATCTCTAATAAAATTTTAAGGTACATTTTAATTCCATTTTAAGATGGAATTTAAAAAAATGCAGGAAGGCTTCCCTGGTGGTCCAGTGGGTAAAGAGTCCACCTTGCCGTGCAAGGGGCACTGGTTCAATCCCTGACCTTGGAAGATCCTGCATACCACAGAGCAGTTGGGCCGGTGTGGTCAGTTGCAAGCCAGCACTCTGGGGCGTGTGCACCTGGAGCTGGTGCTCTGTGGCGAGAGAGCCTCTGTGATGGGAAGCCTACACATACCAAAGAATAAAAAAGATGAATGAAAAATAAACAATGACTTAGAGGCACATAAAAAAAAATTAAAAAAAGAAAAAAAAGCAGGAGTCATATTTTGCCAGTAGGGATTTGGCTAGAAGAAATTATGTCTGTGAAATCTCAGTCCCTTTCATTTGAGTGCTTCAGTAAGAAAATACCATTCAGGAGAGGAGGTAATAAAGATGGCAGAGTAGGAGGACATGGAAGCCACCTCTCCCATGAATACATCAAAAATACATCTACATATAGAACCATTCTCACTGAAAACTAACTGGAGACTAGCAGAAACACTCTACAACAAAGGTTATAAGGAAGGTCAACACGGACTTGGTAGGAAAGAAAGAGAAATGATCAGGTCAAAACTGTGCCTCTGGGAATAGACATAAAGACATTGTGGAGACCGAACAGTGGGAGGGAGGCATGGAGGGAGTAACATGGAAGCCTATACTGTCATGTGTGGAAAAGATAGCTATTGTCATTGTGCTAGGGGAATAGGAGTACCTACAACCACTTGGAGCGATGGTCTGGAGGGATGGGAGGGGGGAACTGGGTGGGGGGAGGGTCCAGGGATATGCATATGAATATCTGGGAACATACATGTAAAAAAATAAATTAAAAAAACCAAAAAAAACAAAAAAACTGTGCCTCTGGGAGGAGATTCAGAGGAAAAGGAAGATCGCATAGGTGGAGATCTTCCCTGGAAAGTGAGTTGTTCAAGCCCCATTTTAGACACTCCAATCCTGGGACTGACAAAGGGAAGTTAAGTGCCTTTGGTTGATTGAAGCGTCAAGTGAGATTAACAGGAGGACTGTGGGAAGCCTGAATTCTGTTCATAAGGAGTACACCAATGCTTGCTTGCTGCTGAAGCAGGGAGGAGGGGTTGGACTGAAATCACAAAACTGGCTGAATGTTTTCCTGTGACTACCTTGGAGTGTGGCTCAGCTTGACCCAAGCAGCTGCCCCAGCACAGTTTGCTTTGTGTTGCATCTCCATACTGGAGAGAGGGCTGTCGCGACTGAGGAAAAAGCTCAGCTCTGAGATACTGTTGGGATTCAAACCCTGAATCTGAGTAGGAAAGGGGCAGAAATTACTGGTGATTGCTTAGGCAGCACATTTGAGGCATATTATGCCTCTGAGGACAATCAGACCCTCTACAATCATACCCTAAGCCCTGACGTGCACCCACACTAGCCTCTCTTGTTCATCACTTGCTTCCCTCTGAGGCCAAGGACGCTAGTGCTATGATGGCCACTGAGCAGAGAAGAACCCCTCATACCTGGCTCCAGCCTTAGCGCCTCCAGCTCCAGCCCTACTTCGTACCAAGGTGAGAACTGTCAACACAACCTGAGGAAAGACCAGACTTATTTTCACATCAAATTCAGTTCTGCCACTAAAGCTATTGGGTACATGCAGACTATGTAAGGACATTCCCATGTAAAGGCGTAACTTAAAGATTGCCACAGGCAACTGTGTCAACTAATTTCATAGAGACAGAGAAAGATAAACGAAATGAGAAAATGGAGGGATCTGTCTCAGTTAAAAGAGCAGGATAGAAACCCTGAAAAAAATGAATAATGCAACATAAATAAACAATTTATACTGTCATGTGTGGAAAAGATAGCTATTGTCATTGTGCTAGGGGAATAGGAGTACCTACAACCACTTGGAGCGATGGTCTGGAGGGATGGGAGGGGGGGAACTGGGTGGGGGGAGGGTCCAGGGATATGCATATGAATATCTGGGAACATACATGTAAAAAAATAAATTAAAAAAAACCAAAAAAAACAAAAAAACTGTGCCTCTGGGAGGAGATTCAGAGGAAAAGGAAGATCGCATAGGTGGAGATCTTCCCTGGAAAGTGAGTTGTTCAAGCCCCATTTTAGACACTCCAATCCTGGGACTGACAAAGGGAAGTTAAGTGCCTTTGGTTGATTGAAGCGTCAAGTGAGATTAACAGGAGGACTGTGGGAAGCCTGAATTCTGTTCATAAGGAGTACACCAATGCTTGCTTGCTGCTGAAGCAGGGAGGAGGGGTTGGACTGAAATCACAAAACTGGCTGAATGTTTTCCTGTGACTACCTTGGAGTGTGGCTCAGCTTGACCCAAGCAGCTGCCCCAGCACAGTTTGCTTTGTGTTGCATCTCCATACTGGAGAGAGGGCTGTCGCGACTGAGGAAAAAGCTCAGCTCTGAGATACTGTTGGGATTCAAACCCTGAATCTGAGTAGGAAAGGGGCAGAAATTACTGGTGATTGCTTAGGCAGCACATTTGAGGCATATTATGCCTCTGAGGACAATCAGACCCTCTACAATCATACCCTAAGCCCTGACGTGCACCCACACTAGCCTCTCTTGTTCATCACTTGCTTCCCTCTGAGGCCAAGGACGCTAGTGCTATGATGGCCACTGAGCAGAGAAGAACCCCTCATACCTGGCTCCAGCCTTAGCGCCTCCAGCTCCAGCCCTACTTCGTACCAAGGTGAGAACTGTCAACACAACCTGAGGAAAGACCAGACTTATTTTCACATCAAATTCAGTTCTGCCACTAAAGCTATTGGGTACATGCAGACTATGTAAGGACATTCCCATGTAAAGGCGTAACTTAAAGATTGCCACAGGCAACTGTGTCAACTAATTTCATAGAGACAGAGAAAGATAAACGAAATGAGAAAATGGAGGGATCTGTCTCAGTTAAAAGAGCAGGATAGAAACCCTGAAAAAAATGAATAATGCAACATAAATAAACAATTTATTAGATAAAGAGTTCAAAGAATTAGTAATAAGAATGTCAACTGAATTAAAGAAAAAAACAGCTGAACAAAGAAAGTATAAGCAAAAGACTATAAAATATATACAAAAAGCTAGTCAGAACTTAAGAGTAGTATAAATGAAATGAAAGGTACTTTGAAAGGAAGGAATAGCAAACTAGGTGATATAGACGAACTTAAAAGAAATATGGGGGATGGAATAATGGAAAACACACAACAGAGCAACAAAAAGAACAATAAATTTTTTAAAATGTGAGCAGTTTAAAGAATATATGAGATAACAATAAATGTACCATCATGCATGTTATGGTGGTCACAGAAGAATAGAGAAAAGGGATGTTGTAGATACATTTAATGAAATTATGGCTGAAAAATTCCCAAGCCTGAAGATAGAAAACATATAACCATATACATGTATATATATATACATATACATATATATATATATATATATATATGTATATATGGTATATATACATATAACCATGTATAGAAAGCAATGAGTCCCAAACAAGATGAGATCAAAGAGACCCACACAAAGATAATTAGATAATAGAAATAATAATAAAATTATTAAGGCAAGATAATAATTTTTTTCATAACTAGAATGTCAAAAGTTAAAGAGAGAATTCTAAAGTCATCAAGAGATAAATTAAAGCTCATTCATAAAGGAATCTTCAGAAGGCTATCAGCTAATTTTTCAGGGAATCTTCATAAGGCTATCAGTTAATTTTTCATCTTATAGGCCAGAAGGGAGTAGAAAAAAAAGTTCTAAAGGTTCCACCAAGATTATCATTTAGAATTGAGAGTGATAAAGAACTTCTCAGCTCGTCAAAACTACAACCTGAGGAAAGACCAGACTTATTTTCACATCAAATTCAGTTCTGCCACTAAAGCTATTGGGTACATGCAGACTATGTAAGGACATTCCCATGTAAAGGCGTAACTTAAAGATTGCCACAGGCAACTGTGTCAACTAATTTCATAGAGACAGAGAAAGATAAACGAAATGAGAAAATGGAGGGATCTGTCTCAGTTAAAAGAGCAGGATAGAAACCCTGAAAAAAATGAATAATGCAACATAAATAAACAATTTATTAGATAAAGAGTTCAAAGAATTAGTAATAAGAATGTCAACTGAATTAAAGAAAAAAACAGCTGAACAAAGAAAGTATAAGCAAAAGACTATAAAATATATACAAAAAGCTAGTCAGAACTTAAGAGTAGTATAAATGAAATGAAAGGTACTTTGAAAGGAAGGAATAGCAAACTAGGTGATATAGACGAACTTAAAAGAAATATGGGGGATGGAATAATGGAAAACACACAACAGAGCAACAAAAAGAACAATAAATTTTTTAAAATGTGAGCAGTTTAAAGAATATATGAGATAACAATAAATGTACCATCATGCATGTTATGGTGGTCACAGAAGAATAGAGAAAAGGGATGTTGTAGATACATTTAATGAAATTATGGCTGAAAAATTCCCAAGCCTGAAGATAGAAAACATATAACCATATACATGTATATATATATACATATACATATATATATACATATATATATATATGTATATATGGTATATATACATATAACCATGTATAGAAAGCAATGAGTCCCAAACAAGATGAGATCAAAGAGACCCACACAAAGATAATTAGATAATAGAAATAATAATAAAATTATTAAGGCAAGATAATAATTTTTTTCATAACTAGAATGTCAAAAGTTAAAGAGAGAATTCTAAAGTCATCAAGAGATAAATTAAAGCTCATTCATAAAGGAATCTTCAGAAGGCTATCAGCTAATTTTTCAGGGAATCTTCATAAGGCTATCAGTTAATTTTTCATCTTATAGGCCAGAAGGGAGTAGAAAGATATATTTAAAGAGCTGAAAGGTAAAAACCTGCAATCTAGGATACTCTGCCCACCAAGATTATCATTTAGAATTGAGAGTGATAAAGAACTTCTCAGACAATAAAAAATTAAGAGTTTTTATCAACACTAGACTGATCTTGATATAAATGTTAAAGGATCTTCTCTAGTGGAAAAGAAAAGTACACAGTTTTATATAGGAATGGAAAAATGTAAAAGAGAATATATAGTAAGGGCTAAGAATCAACCACTTAAATAAGCTGGTGCAAAGATTAAAAGACAAAAAATTGTAAAATCAAGTATAACTATAGTAATTAGTAAAGGGATAAATATAAAAATGTAAAACACAATATCAAAAACACAAAATGAGAAGGGAGTAAAAAATATAATCTGTCAGAATATACTTGAAGTTAAAGGACTACATATTTAAAACAATATATTAGGTTGACATATAAGAATCACATGATAACTACAAGTCAAAAAGCTGCAACACACACACACACACAACAAAAACAACATCAAATACATGAACGTAAGAATAGTACTGAATAAAATCATCAAGATTCAAGGGAAGAAACTAAAGGAAGAAAAGAAGAGGTAAGAACTAAAAAAAATGAAACTAATAAAATTTCAAGAAGTACAAATCTATCTAATTACTTTAAATATTAATGATATACATGGTTCAGTCAAAAGTCTCATCTGTATGTCACTTACAAGAGACTCACTTCAGAACTAAAGATAGACTAAAAGTGGGAGTATGTAAAAAAAAATATTTCATGCATATGGAACAACTAGAAAGTGGGGGTAGTGATAGTCACATCAGACAAAAAGCCATTGAAACAAATTCTACAACAAAAGTCAAAGAAAAGTATTACATAATGATAGAAAGGGCAATAAAAGAAGATGATAGTACACTCATTGACATATATGCACCTAGTACAGGAGGACCTAAATATGTAAATCAAATATTAACAGATATAAAGGAAGAAATTGACAATAATTAAACAGTAATAGGGAATTTAACAGCTAAATTACTTCAATGGAATGGTCATCCAGGCAGAAAATGAATAAGGCAACTGTGGTATTAGTGACACAGTAGGACAATTGGAGTGAAAAGATGTCTATGGAACATTCCATCCAAAAAGCAGTAACATATGCATTCTTTTCAAGTACATATGGAATATTCTTCAGGATACATCACAGGCTAGGTCACAAAACAGGTGAATTAGGTTTTCAACAAACTTAAAGACATAGAAATTACAACAAACTCTTTTTCCCACAACAATTATATAAAACTGGAAATCAATTACAAGAAGAAAAAATGGGAAAAGCACAGACACTTGGAGACTATAAACATGTTACTAAAAGCCAGTGGGTCAATGATCAGATCAAAGATGAAATCAAAAAATATTTTGAGACAAATAAAAATATATAAAGAGCTCAGAAAAGTCAATATTAAAAACAAAGAACCCAATTTAATATGGGCATAAGACCTTGAATAGACATTTTTTCAATAAAGAGATATAGATGACCAACAAGTACATGATATAATTCTTGACATTACTGGTCATCAGAGAAATGCAAATCAATACGACAGTGAGATATCACATAATACCTGACTATAACCAAAATGTCTACCAATAATGTATTTGCAAGGAAGTGGAGAAAAGAAAACTCTAGTACATTATTGGCGTAATTCTTCTTCCTATGAAAGAAATGTCCATGTTGTAAGTTCAATTATTTCAGTATGAATGAGAAGAAAAGATGTGTGAAATCAGTCTCCTTCATTGCCCACCAAAGCTAAAAGCAGCCAGTTTGACCAACGTCAACGTGTCTAAAGAAAACAAAATTCTTTGTTTTTTAATCACATCAGTAACTTAGCATTTTTTCTTAATGCACAGTTTCTTATCCTGAATGCCTTTCTTTCGGTTAGGATGTAAATTTGGAATATTGGAGTTTGAACAGTCATTTTAGATGATGACTAAAACCTACGTATTGATGATGTATAAGACTCAGATTACTTTTAATCTTGGATCACATGAGAATCCTGAGCTGCTTATTCACAGAGTTTCTGTGAAAGAATGAAAAAGGTGACTTTATTTTAGCTTCTTTTTCAGGTTTCTGATCTAACATTTTTTAACTTCAATGGAATGGTCATCCAGGCAGAAAATGAATAAGGCAACTGTGGTATTAGTGACACAGTAGGACAATTGGAGTGAAAAGATGTCTATGGAACATTCCATCCAAAAAGCAGTAACATATGCATTCTTTTCAAGTACATATGGAATATTCTTCAGGATACATCACAGGCTAGGTCACAAAACAGGTGAATTAGGTTTTCAACAAACTTAAAGACATAGAAATTACAACAAACTCTTTTTCCCACAACAATTATATAAAACTGGAAATCAATTACAAGAAGAAAAAATGGGAAAAGCACAGACACTTGGAGACTATAAACATGTTACTAAAAGCCAGTGGGTCAATGATCAGATCAAAGATGAAATCAAAAAATATTTTGAGACAAATAAAAATATATAAAGAGCTCAGAAAAGTCAATATTAAAAACAAAGAACCCAATTTAATATGGGCATAAGACCTTGAATAGACATTTTTTCAATAAAGAGATATAGATGACCAACAAGTACATGATATAATTCTTGACATTACTGGTCATCAGAGAAATGCAAATCAATACGACAGTGAGATATCACATAATACCTGACTATAACCAAAATGTCTACCAATAATGTATTTGCAAGGAAGTGGAGAAAAGAAAACTCTAGTACATTATTGGCGTAATTCTTCTTCCTATGAAAGAAATGTCCATGTTGTAAGTTCAATTATTTCAGTATGAATGAGAAGAAAAGATGTGTGAAATCAGTCTCCTTCATTGCCCACCAAAGCTAAAAGCAGCCAGTTTGACCAACGTCAACGTGTCTAAAGAAAACAAAATTCTTTGTTTTTTAATCACATCAGTAACTTAGCATTTTTTCTTAATGCACAGTTTCTTATCCTGAATGCCTTTCTTTCGGTTAGGATGTAAATTTGGAATATTGGAGTTTGAACAGTCATTTTAGATGATGACTAAAACCTACGTATTGATGATGTATAAGACTCAGATTACTTTTAATCTTGGATCACATGAGAATCCTGAGCTGCTTATTCACAGAGTTTCTGTGAAAGAATGAAAAAGGTGACTTTATTTTAGCTTCTTTTTCAGGTTTCTATCACTGGAGATGAATCTAATTCCAACCAATAAACCTTATTCTATTTTCTATTAATTGAATTAGTCGTATTCTGTCAATTATTAGAGTGCTAGTTCTGAAGCAATTCTGCTATGGTCAGCAGGGTTGACACCAGTCTGCATATCAGTCCACTCTTTATTTATTATCTAAGAGAAAAGGTTCTTCTACAGGCAGCCATTCTTCGTGAACTATCAAGTCACATGCACACTTGAGTAGGTATTTTTGTAAACCTGAGACACCAGAGTTTTTATTACAAAGTTTCCATTTATCTTGTTTGAAGAGTTGAAGAAATTCTCTATTTGTTTCCTTTGATATTCCTAGAATATAAGTTTATTGCAATAAAATAAAGGAAATCCTTCATGGAAAATTATCACAAACAGCTCAGGTAAGTTTTAAAGTGTATTTTCCACAGCTTACCTGGTGACTCAGATGATAAAGAATCTGTCTGAAATGTGGAAGATTTGGATTTGATCCCTGGGTGGGGAAGACCCACCAGAGAAGGGTATGGTAACCCACTCTAGTCTGGAGATTTCCATGGACAAAAGGCCTTGGCGGGCTATAGTGCATGAGATTGCAAAGAGTCGGAGACAACTGAGCAAATAATACTTTCATTTTTCTCCACACTCCATAATATTAAGGTAGGTCCAATTAAATTTTGGTACCCAAATATATAATTCTTGCTGTTATTTTTGAATAGAATTTGGTGTAATTTCTCTGAAACAGTTTTAGGTTACAAAATCACTGCCTTTCTCCTCTACTCTGCCTTTACTGCCTTCATGTGAAATTCCTCTGAAGACATGAAACTCAGCTTCTTGCCAAACTCATATTCTATAGTTCCAGGCCAAAATTTAGATTTTTTTTTTTTAATTTGGAAGAGAATTTTACAGTCCATCTCTTTTCAGAACAAATTCCTATAATCATAGTCAAGAAGGCAAGAAAAAAGTCTGTAAATTGATTACTTGATATTTACTTGGAAAAGCTTTCCTCTTGCTTTACATAACTATCGAAGAAATATTTTAGTCTGTTTCAAGAGTCTTAGGCAGGGCTTCCCCTGGTGGTCCAGTGGTTAAGGACACCGCCTTGCAGTGCAAGGGGCGCCGGTTCGTGCCCTGGCCTGGGAAGATCCCACGTGCCGCGGAGCGGCTGGACTGATGTGTCCAATCACCGAGCCGGAGCTCTGGAGCGCATGCGCCCAGAGCCAGTGCTCTGCGACAACAGACGCCACCGCGATGGGAGGCCCACAGGAGCCAAGGAACGAAGACAAATGAAAAATAGAGAAATGAAAGACCAACAAAAGTGGCCCGCCCACTCCCCTCCCTCCCCAACCCGACCCCCGCCCTAAGTAAATAAATAAATCTTTAAAAAAAAAAAAAAAAAAAGAGTCTTAGGCAATTGCTAATTCAGTGTATTTTGAAAATAATAAGTAATAGTGATAGACTAAAATCTTTTAAGCCTAATGTGAATCTGCATGCTAAATCACTTCAGTCATGTGTGAATCTTTGTGACCACATGGACTGCAGTCCTCCAGGCTCCTCTATCCATGGGCAAGAATATTTGAGAGCATTGCCATTTCCTTCTCCAGGTGACTTCCCAGACCCAAGGATTGAACCCACATCTATTATGCTTCCTGCATTAGCAGGCAGGTTCATCATCACTAGTGCTACCTGGGGAGATCTAATCTAGACATTTATAACATATTTTGTGGTACACTGTAGTTTGCAAAACATTTTAATTGCAATGATTCCATTTGGTTTTCATAGTATCTCTATGAAGTAGTCTTTTCCATTCTGTTGTTTTTCTCTATTTCTTTGCTTTGTTCACTTAAGAGGGCTTTCTTATCTTTCCTTGCTATTCTTGGAACTCTGCATTCAGATGTGTATATTTTTTTCCTTTCTCCTTTGCCTTTCACATCTCTTCTTTTCTCAGCTATTTGTAATACCTCCTCAGACAACCATTTTGCTTTTTTTCATTTCTTCTTCTTGCAGATGGTTCATCACTGCCTCCTGTACAATGTTGCGGTCTTTCATCCATTGTTCTTCAGGTACTCTGTCTATCAGATCTAATCCCTTGAATCTATTTGTGACTTACATTGTATAATCACAAGGGATTTGATTTAGGTCATACCTAAATGGCCTAGTGGTTTTCCCTACTTTCTTCAATATAAGTTTGAATTTTTCAACAAGGAGTTTATAATTTGAGCCACAATCAGCTCCAGGTCTTATTTTTGCTGGCTGCATATAGCTTCTCCATCTTTGGCTGCAAAGAATATAATTAAACTTATTTCAGTATTGACCATCTGATGATGTCCATGTATCAATGGACATAATTTCTTGTGTTTTGAAAGAGGGCATTTACTACGAGCAATGTATTCTCTTGGCAAAACTGTTAACCTTTGCCCTACTTTGTTTCATACCCCAAGGCCAAGCTTGCCTGTTATTTCAGGTATTTCATGTCTTCCTACTTTTGCATTCCAGTTTCTAGTGATGAGAAGGACATCTTTTTTTGGTGTTAGTTCTAGAAGACAATTGTAGGTCTTCACAGAACCTTTAAGCTTCTTCAGCATTAGTGGCTGGGGCATAGACTTGTAGTTACTGTGACATTGAATGGTTTTCCTTGGAAATGAACCAATATCATTCTGTTGTTTTTGAGTTTGCACCCAAATACTGCATTCCAAACTCTTTTGCTGACTACGAGGGCTACTTCATTTCTTCTGAGGGATTCTTGCACACAATAGTAAATATAATGGTCATTTGAATTAAATTCACCCATTCCTGTCCATTTTAATTCACTTAAGAGGTTCAAGTTATTGTGTATAAAGTAAGCTACACACACACACACACACACACACACACACACACACATTATGCAACATAGGGAGTTCAGCCAATATTTTACAGTAACTATAAGTGGAGTATAACCTTTAAAAATTGTGAATCACAGTTTTGTATACATATAATTTGTATTATATTATACAGCAACTATAGTTAAACCAAAATTAAATATTTGTGCATCAAAAATAACAAAAAAGTGAAAATATATAACATAAGGCTCCTATAAATTTCTTTCTGTCTGTCTATCTATCACATGCAAAGGTCTGTTTCTAGATTCCAGAGTCCATCATTTCTTACTCATCACATAAAGTGTTACTTAAAAGCTTAAAATCTCTCTTTGGAAGATTCTACTGCTGTCTAATGTTACACATATCAATAAATCATAACAATTTATGCAATTATAGAATAAATGAAAAACAAAACCTAATAAAACTTCTTCCTTCTTTACTGGAATACTGACTAGTGAGACATGCTTCAAACTGAAGGGATGAGAGGTATTAAATTTATTCAGTATTTAATGAAGTTAGGCTTCCCTGGTGTCTCAGATATTAAAGAATCTGCCTGCAATGTGGCAGACCTGGATTTGATCTATGGGTCAAGAAGATGCCCCATCTTCTTGAAGTGAACGACTTCTTGAAGTGAAGTGAATGACTACCCACTCAAGTATTCTTGCCTAGAGAATTCCATAGGCAGAATAGCCTGGCAAGCTATAGCCAAAGGGGTCACAAATATGACTGAGTGACTGCTTTTTAAAACGAAGTTGATTTTTCCTGATACAACTTCTTTTAATGGAAAATTTGATTTTATATTTAAAGGAAGTGTCTTGTGCCTGATGACAAAACTCTACTGAGAAATATTACTTATAATTATCATCACTATAACCATTGCCGTCATTATGAAAAGTGCATCACCTATTATATTTTAAGTGAAATGGCCATGTATTTTTATAATGTTCTTTACAAAAATGAAATTTGAATATAGAAAACACGTTTTGTTTCTCAGTAGTAAAACAACAGCTAACTTTCTGACCTGTGTGCATATGATCTAATAATGTATTTTGAGAGTTATATCATTCTTTTGAAAAGTCTGAAGCAGTGACCCTAGTGGCTCAAGATCAATGTGTATCTGGTCACCTGAGTCTTTTGAGCAAAGTATCTACTCAACATTACCAAATAAATTGTGATTTTTTTCATTGATGTTGCACAAAACTGCTTGATTGACTGGGAACTTCAGCATCTTATATAGACAGTTTCTTTAATGACTCTTCCCATGCCTACTGAATAATGATTTCTTAAAATAACTCATCTGCAGCAAATGTTTTAAATATAATTTATTTTTTCAAGGCAAACACAAGGAAGGCTAAAAAGAGGGGTTGATCATTGAAGCAGCTCAAGAGCCACTGTACATGTATGAAGAAATTGTATTTTCACTTTTCCTGGATAAATAGCACAGTAAGCTGCAGAAATGGTGCATACAGTTCTCATGACTTGGTCTCTAGGCCATATATTTAAGTGGTCCACATTGTATTCACATGTAAACAGCAGCATCGCATATTAAGAATCACAATAATAGTAAAACTACTGTAACATTATTAACATGATTCTATTTTTATTTTTATGGCTGCTTGACTAGTTTAACAACCACCTACTGACTTTTAGGAAGTGCCTAAATTGCCAGTTATACATACTTTATGTCAGAAGTGATAGTCAGCTTTAGCTTTACTTGTGGGATCATCCACAGAAAAGCCTCTCAGACAGAAGTCTGGGGGTCTTGAGTTACAACGAACCTTCCATACACAGGCCTCCTTGTTATCAATTAATTCAACTTACTTCTTCATCAATTTTTCCCCCTTCAGTCTTGATGGTTTTATGACCTGGACCCAGGCAATACCCCGAGGCAGTCCATGTGATAATTGACACATTTTCTAACACAGTATAGTGATGCCCAAGTCCCTGCTTTCAGGCCATGACTTGAGCTGATTGGAGTCTGCAGCAGGGCCTCCTTTTATCCTCATACATCAGAATACACTGACAGCTCTCCCATGCAGGAACCACGCGGCTCTCTCCCCCAGGAAAATATATGCAAAGACCTCCAGAACATTGTAATGGTTGCTAGGCATCACAATAGTGACATCTTTATGATAAACACAGTATACAGAAGAAGGTCTAATAAAAGAATAACAAATTATTACATCCAGAGGGCAATTTTACAAGATTAACGGGTAAAATAAATTACTGCTTGAGTTAGAATACGGTGTTGCCTTTTAAGGTATTTCGCAGTAGAGACAAAATGAACTGGCCTATAAAAACCCGGAGAATGTAGGAGAGAATAATAAACTGCCTTTTCACATTTCTGAAAGATAGTCACAAGCTTTGCCATATAGTGTGGCAAGTTCAGCAAGCGATTATGGTAAGTACGGTCACACAAACAATTCATGCAAAGATGTTTATTAATATTTGCATACTGCTGTTGTATGTTCAGTTAACACTGAAATCTATTTAATATATATTTTTAACTTAACCAAACTTGTAGCATTCATTTCTAAAATGAATTCAACACATATAATATTTGATAGGAAATGCCAGGGCTCAAATATAATTAATAATAATTAGTAAACATATGTTTTGATAGAATATTTGGAGTGTTCATGTTTTCATAATAGACAATTGCTTCTCTTGATTATTTTGATCTGGTGTTCAACCATTAAAAAGAAAATGTTTCTAGATTTCTATATTTAATTTATGTTTTCTATTTATTTTAAAAACAACCAGTACTTCACTATTTTTTATGCCTGTACATTACTCCATTTGTGCCTGTACTTAAGGGGTACTACAAAACTGTGGCAAAAAAGAGACTTCCATTGCTTGAACACTGGAGACATGATGTTTGTGATATATAGAGAGAATTGTCATTACACTTTATTAATATTCAAACAACAGCAGCTATTCAGTTATTTCCAGTGGTGAGTTAACTTTTCCTAGAAATATATAAAATTCAAAAAAAGAATGGATGAAATGGAGGAAAGGAAAGAGAGGAAAAGAAGAGAAAAAGAAACTGAGAGAAGGAAGTAATATCAGTAGGTTATCCAAGTATATCCTTCCCAAATGCTCTAATACTCGGAGTTGAAAATTAAGTTTCTATTATTTATATTTCAACAGCTGCTTTTAGATATGATTCATTGGTTATAAATAATGCAGTTGGCCTGATTGGTGATTGTTTTGAGCCATTAGTTGCTGCTATGGGTGGGACATTGGACTGCCCCAAGGAAATGATACAGAAGGAAATGGCTTTTACAAGATTAACGGGTAAAATAAATTACTGCTTGAGTTAGAATACGGTGTTGCCTTTTAAGGTATTTCGCAGTAGAGACAAAATGAACTGGCCTATAAAAACCCGGAGAATGTAGGAGAGAATAATAAACTGCCTTTTCACATTTCTGAAAGATAGTCACAAGCTTTGCCATATAGTGTGGCAAGTTCAGCAAGCGATTATGGTAAGTACGGTCACACAAACAATTCATGCAAAGATGTTTATTAATATTTGCATACTGCTGTTGTATGTTCAGTTAACACTGAAATCTATTTAATATATATTTTTAACTTAACCAAACTTGTAGCATTCATTTCTAAAATGAATTCAACACATATAATATTTGATAGGAAATGCCAGGGCTCAAATATAATTAATAATAATTAGTAAACATATGTTTTGATAGAATATTTGGAGTGTTCATGTTTTCATAATAGACAATTGCTTCTCTTGATTATTTTGATCTGGTGTTCAACCATTAAAAAGAAAATGTTTCTAGATTTCTATATTTAATTTATGTTTTCTATTTATTTTAAAAACAACCAGTACTTCACTATTTTTTATGCCTGTACATTACTCCATTTGTGCCTGTACTTAAGGGGTACTACAAAACTGTGGCAAAAAAGAGACTTCCATTGCTTGAACACTGGAGACATGATGTTTGTGATATATAGAGAGAATTGTCATTACACTTTATTAATATTCAAACAACAGCAGCTATTCAGTTATTTCCAGTGGTGAGTTAACTTTTCCTAGAAATATATAAAATTCAAAAAAAGAATGGATGAAATGGAGGAAAGGAAAGAGAGGAAAAGAAGAGAAAAAGAAACTGAGAGAAGGAAGTAATATCAGTAGGTTATCCAAGTATATCCTTCCCAAATGCTCTAATACTCGGAGTTGAAAATTAAGTTTCTATTATTTATATTTCAACAGCTGCTTTTAGATATGATTCATTGGTTATAAATAATGCAGTTGGCCTGATTGGTGATTGTTTTGAGCCATTAGTTGCTGCTATGGGTGGGACATTGGACTGCCCCAAGGAAATGATACAGAAGGAAATGGCAGCCCACTGCAGTATCCTTGCCCAGAGAATCCACCAAGAGAGTCTACCAGGCTCCAGTCCATGGAGTTGCAAAGAGTCGGGCATGACTGAGCAGCTAACACAAGGAAGTGTTACAGTGGAGAAATAATGCATTCACATTCCTTTCATTTATTTTTATTATAGCTCATGAATATTAGGACTTTCCTTGTGGTGATAGTCAGTCCCTGGATGGGAAGATCCCTTGGCAAAGGAAATAACTACTCCTTCCAGAATTCTTGCCTGGAAAATTCCATGGACAGAGGAGCCTGGAGATCTACAGTCCATGGGGCTGCAAAGTATAGGACATGACCGAGTGCACACAGACACACACACGAATACTTAAAATCAAGAGTGTGTTCTATTTATCTCTTTCCCAGCACCCTCACCCTCGTAGGACTTTGAACTTTGGCTGCCACATAGTGCTAATTTACAAGTGGATGGGTGGATCAAGAGTACAGTGTTCTAAGAGCATCTCACTTAAGTTTCTAAAAGAATGGTCCTTACTTGATCAGAATTATAAATACTTTTGACTGATCTTGAAATCTCCTCTAGATGAGTTTGCTAATACTAACAATATTAGGTTAGTGCTGATACTGGATATGGATTGGAGAAAGAGCTGGGAGTGAGGGATAGAGAAGTTACTGAGCTTTCTGAAGATGAATTTATGCATTATCTGCCTCATCGGGTGACACATAGAAAGAAAATGGAAGCTCAGTCAACTTGAGTGTCTAACTCGGTATCTGTGGATATCCTCACTCATTTTTTAAATTATTATGCTAAGAATGTTTTATTTATTCCTTCTTTGATCACTCCCTTTCTTTATGTAAATCCAAGTTTTTGACCTATTTCAGAATATTTCTTACATATATGGAGTTGAAATTTATTAAAATTCTACTTAGTTACATTTTATTTATTTTGCATATCTCTCTGAGAAGGCTGCAGTGAGTTTCATCTGCTGGTATTCACTTTGAATATGAATAATTTGGGCTTTTTTTGCACTAGTTTTGTAACTTGTATGAATTCACGCTTAGATGCCCCAGTTTCCTCAACTGTGCAAATGGAAATAATAACAGTTTATCTCATAGAGCTCTTGTGAAAATTAGGATATTGATACAATTTAAAAAGTACTGGCTACCTCTTAAGCACTGTATAATCTAAACCACCTCTCTAGGAAAAAGTTCTTTATGGGTGTCATCTTCCTGACATCCAGACTAGCCTCAATTTCAAAAGCTGGGCCATCTAGTTTAGGAGTATTTTAGCTAATATAGGTATTTACCTTTCTCTATGAGGACATGAAAAAAGCATATTTCACTCACAATGAGATGTGCCATTAAGTTCAATTTTCTTATACTGATTCTCCTGTAGTACCTGTTGTTGTAATAGAACAATTCCACTTAAAAGTGTGTTGATTAGTTCTGACTCAGGAACCAATTAGTAAATATATATATTAATAAAAATGCAAAATATTATTGTGTAATAAAGGTTCATGTAGCAGATGAAGTATTTCAAAGTATATATGCTATAGACATAATGGGCAAAAGATAGGAGTTCATGATAGAAAAAAGTCAGGGGGAACCATTAGGCTATATTTTATAAATAGATAGCATAAATTTTTAGAGAGAAGAGGTTTAACTTTCTACCACTGTATCCTCCTGGAACATGCTTAACATGTGGTCAGTGACTCCTGAGTATTTTTAGTGTTCTTTTGTACTTGGCTTGGGGTAAAATAATTCCTCTAGTACCTAATCCAAAAATTGTCTTTTTTTAGCTCTTATTTTAATATTATATTCTATGCACTTTATAGTAATTAAACATAGTCATAATCCATTTGTTGGCAAAAAATATCACCAGTTTTTCAGAGGCTTTCCATGTGGTACTGGTGGTAGGGAACTCTCCTGCTAATGCAGAAGATGTAGGAGATGTGGGTTTAATCCTTGGACTGAGAAGACCCCCTGGAGAAGGTCACAGAAACCCACTACAGTATTCTTGCCTGTAGAATCCCCATCGACAGAGGAGCCTGGTGGGCTGCAATCCATAGGATTGCAAAGAGTCGGGCATGACTGAAGGGACTTATCATTCACGTATAGGAAATATTCCTTTACTTACTATGATGGTAATACTGATTTGTCATACTTGCAGAGTCCTCTTTGTGACTCATGGACTGTAGCTCACCAGGCTTCTCTGTCCATGGGATTCTCCAGGCAAGAATACTGGAGGGTGTTGCCATGACTTTCTCTAGAGGATCTTCCCAATCTCGGGACTGAACACACATATCCTGTGTCTCCTGCATTAGCAGGCAGATTCTTTACCACTGAACCACCTGGTAGCTAAGTTAATCTTAACTTGAAAAACTGAAACAAAATCTATGTATTAACTAGGTATTCCTTATTACTAGTCTGAATTAGTAACAGACTAGAGAAACCAATGGATGTTTCAGTGATTTTGCTTTATTAAATAAGGACATTTTTCTTTATCTTGCTGCACCAACTTCAAGGAATGGGCACACATATATTCCTTTGCTATTTGGTTGGGAATTGAGTGAACTCGTGAAATTGAGTGAATTGTTACTTCTTCTAGAATCTGTATTAAGCATTTCACCTGTTCTCTGGTCTCCAGTTTAGTTTAGCTCCTTTAATTTTTTGGTTTTGTAAATTTTAGCCTTGTATTGAATTTTTGATTTGTGTTCTTTTTCTTGACCTTTTCTCTTATATATGCTAGCTAGATCTTCATAGATGAAGCTAAGAGGATGAGACTCTTCCTTCAAGAAGTTATTGAATGAATGAGGACTTCCCCCGGTGGTCCAGTGGGTAAGGACACCGCCTTGCAGTGCAAGGGGCGCTGGTTCGATCCCTGGCCTGGGAAGATCCCACGTGCCGCGGAGCGGCTGGACCGATGCGTCCAATGACCGAGCCGGAGCTCCAGAGCACATGCGCCCAGAGCCGGTGCTCTGTGACAACAGACGCCACCGCGATGGGAGTCCCACAGGAGCCAAAGAACAAAGACGGATGAAAATAGAGAAATTAAAGACTAATAGAAGTGGCCCACCCTCCCCTCTCTCACCAACCCGACCCCCGCCCAAAATAAATAAATAAATCTTAAAAAAAAAAAAGAAGTTATTGAATGAATGAAATGCTTGTTGCAGAGGAAAAACAGTGTCAAGGACAAGCTTCTAAGACTTTACAGACAGCTGGAATGGAGAAACACTTTTAACTCTGTCAAAAAGGTTAAAAGCTTGAAAGCAGTCCTTTTTTGTAGAAGTGAAGTTCTAATGAAAACTCTGCTTATTATCAGTATCTGGTACTAATGGCTATGAAAAAAATGACAAACCTATGGTAACATCATTCTAGGCAAGCTTTTTATTTAAAATTGTTAAGTCTAAGTGCTTTAGTACTATTCTCATTTGAGAATGGCCTTGTATATTTTAGTTCTTCTTTGGTTAAGGTCCCTCAATAATTTCTTTTTTTTTTAAGAATTTAACTAACACCTTTAAAGGAAAAAAATGCTATTTCTTTTATTTTGACAATTCTACTGAACTTTACCATAAAATAAAAATAGTTTATAGATCTTCAATATTACTTAAAAATATCATATATTTTTATGTATTATTTTCCAAAACTTTCTTTAAGAGTTTCGGTCTGAACTTATTCTTTAGTTCTGCATCTAGGTCTACCTGAGCCATTTATTTCTTATGGTGTGTCCTTAGCACTGTATCTATTGGACTGGCCAAAACGGCTGTTCACGTTTTCCACATGATGTTTTAGAAGAAACTGAACAACCTTTTGGGCCAGCCCAATAGTTATAACCTATGATTATGATTTAGTATTTTACTCATATGCTGCCAGACACAGGGCTTTCATTCTTTTCCTACCTTTAACTGCATGTGTTCATTTTTGTATTGTTGAAATTCATAGGTGTTGGTGTTAATATAAGAGGTGAGTGTTAATATAAGAGGTGACCTCCTTATGTCCAGGATCCCATTAAAGGTTCTTAGATGCAAAGAACATTTCTTGTCCAAGCTATTACCTGAATTCAGAAACCTCAAGGTTGGCAGAGTTCAAATCTTAAAAACAATATGTAAGACAGAAGCAAAAGTGTGGCCAGAGATAGGTCATCTGTAACTCAGGCTGAGAAATCAGAACTGAAGTCAGGTGAAAGTGTTTCCTGAAAGAGAGAAATTACTAGCTCTTCAATTCAGAGCCCTGTCCCCACATTGGACTAAAATTTTTCTGTATTTAGCCCAGATTTCATGTGGGAACAACATGTTCACCAGTTGAGAATGTGGGTAGGAATGAAGGTACCAAATTGAGTGAGATGACAATATTTTTTTATTACCAAATTATATCATTACTTTCTGGTTAGAAATACTTCAAGCTCTACAAGTTTATCATTGCTTCAAAATAAACAACAGATGCCACACCTTTTTGTATATCTATTTGGTTTGTATTGATAAAGGTAAACTACATTCTCATAGAACATCTGAATAGCTGTCTTAAGCATTTCTGATATGTGTTACCCTTTGGCCAAAGTGTTCATGAAATTCCACATTATTTACTTCCTACATGTTGAGCCTTAATTTCACAATCATGCTCAAAGTTACTAATTATATACATATTTTCTAAAAATAACAAATTACAGAGAATCTGAAAATAAAATAATTAGTTCTTTATAATTTTTAAAAGTTGCATTAGACAAAATGCTAACATAATATTAGTAACAAATATATTTATTGACATACTTTTATTTCCTAGCCCCAGTGTTGCTAACTTATTGGAGGGGAAACACAGATTTAAGGAAAAGTCTTTTTCTTTTTTTTCAAAGAATAATGAAGAATTATTGTATTTGTATCCTGAAAATACAGAAATTTTATATCAGAATTTCACTTTGTGGATACTGCATTTTTTTTGAGTAAGTTATATAGATAGGATGATCAGTTTGTACATATTTATTCACTAATTTTTTAAACTTTTAAGCCATTCCTTGGATATATAATACTTTTTATCTCTCATTTATATTACATTGCATTTGTAAGAGGCATTGGCAATATTTATTACAAATCTTAATTTACTTAGTTGTTTAAGAAACACATTTTTTCCCACTTGTGCTATGAGGAAAACACAAAAAACAAACAAGCAAAGCAAAACACATTTAAACCTAAGCTGTGCATTACAAATCCAACTACTGGGCATAAGCAAAAAAACAATGGGGCATTTTGTATGTGAACTGCCATGGGTAAAGTTCAATGTATTTTCAGCTAATCAGACGAGCAGGAATTTTAAAAATACTAGCTCTTCAATTCAGAGCCCTGTCCCCACATTGGACTAAAATTTTTCTGTATTTAGCCCAGATTTCATGTGGGAACAACATGTTCACCAGTTGAGAATGTGGGTAGGAATGAAGGTACCAAATTGAGTGAGATGACAATATTTTTTTATTACCAAATTATATCATTACTTTCTGGTTAGAAATACTTCAAGCTCTACAAGTTTATCATTGCTTCAAAATAAACAACAGATGCCACACCTTTTTGTATATCTATTTGGTTTGTATTGATAAAGGTAAACTACATTCTCATAGAACATCTGAATAGCTGTCTTAAGCATTTCTGATATGTGTTACCCTTTGGCCAAAGTGTTCATGAAATTCCACATTATTTACTTCCTACATGTTGAGCCTTAATTTCACAATCATGCTCAAAGTTACTAATTATATACATATTTTCTAAAAATAACAAATTACAGAGAATCTGAAAATAAAATAATTAGTTCTTTATAATTTTTAAAAGTTGCATTAGACAAAATGCTAACATAATATTAGTAACAAATATATTTATTGACATACTTTTATTTCCTAGCCCCAGTGTTGCTAACTTATTGGAGGGGAAACACAGATTTAAGGAAAAGTCTTTTTCTTTTTTTTCAAAGAATAATGAAGAATTATTGTATTTGTATCCTGAAAATACAGAAATTTTATATCAGAATTTCACTTTGTGGATACTGCATTTTTTTTGAGTAAGTTATATAGATAGGATGATCAGTTTGTACATATTTATTCACTAATTTTTTAAACTTTTAAGCCATTCCTTGGATATATAATACTTTTTATCTCTCATTTATATTACATTGCATTTGTAAGAGGCATTGGCAATATTTATTACAAATCTTAATTTACTTAGTTGTTTAAGAAACACATTTTTTCCCACTTGTGCTATGAGGAAAACACAAAAAACAAACAAGCAAAGCAAAACACATTTAAACCTAAGCTGTGCATTACAAATCCAACTACTGGGCATATACTCTGAGAAAACTATAATTTAAAAAGTCACATGAATGGGGAGACATGGATTTGTGTATGTGAACTGCCATGGGTGACATAGACAATTATTGGAACATGCTGCATAGCACAGGGAGCTCAACTTGAGCCTCTGTGGTGACATAGATGGGTGGGATGAGGGTGGGATGGGAGACAGGTTCAAGAGGGAGGAGACACATGTATACATTTAGCTGGCTTATTTTGCTGCAGAGAAAAAACTAGCAAAATTGATGAAGCAACTATACCCTCAATAAAGTATTGCTTGGAAAAAGAGGGAAAAAAAAAAAAAAAAACATAAAGTAGCTATGTCTTCTAGACTTAACGCCGTCTCTCTGAGGTATCATTATCTGAGTCAATTATGAATTTCTGCTCAAGTATTTGTTGACATTTATCTTCAATATTCTTCCCATTTGCCTGCAGTTATTGACATTTTTAAAGATTATAAATATCACCTTGGCAAGAGGAAGACATGTCTTATTCTTGTACTGATTTATTCTGAGGTTAATCTTAACTAGTCTGATTCCTAAAATTTCTTCCCTGGTATCCATTAAGGTATAAGTGGAACCACCTGGTGTTTTGGACACTAGGCTGGCACACACTGCTGAAGTCTACTGTCCCAGGTCATGTGATACCATTTTCTCCACCTTCAACTTCTAAAATCTAGGGTTATTTTCACTGTTTCTGTAACTATTCTGAGGCACCTTCTACTCCTTGGATCGTCTAGACCAGTGATCGTAATGGTGTAAAAACAATTGGGAGTAAAATTCCTCTGTAAAAATCAAAGCAGGGGATATCATCTGTAGCAGATTTTAGTCTTCACCACAACAAACCAATAGCTTGCAACTGACAGTTACAAAGTGAATGGGTAAAATCACAAATTTAATCATAAGGTTGACCAGTGGATTTTGATGTAATTAAAGAAATTACCACTTGTTGAGTTTTGCGATAATGCCATAGAAAAATATTCACAATTATATAAAAATAGTCATTTCAATAATCCCCTGTCATTCATATCCAAATGTCCAGGTGCGTCTGGATATTCTTCAATGACAGCAACATATCACAAAAGATATGTTGTTAACTGAAGAAGCAGATATTGAACAACAACTCTCTTCCATTAGGCCAGGAAGTATAGAAAATCGTAAATCAAAGTGTCTCCCTCTTATCACTATATATATGAGTTTTTTAATAGCTTTTTTGGGGGTGCCACATTGATCTTTCACTTGTTTATCTTTGTTCTTTGGCCTGTGTGGGCCTCCCATTGCAGTGGCCTCTCTCACTGTAGAGCACTGGCTCTGGGAGCTTATGTTCCAGAGCGCCGGCTTGATAGTTGCACACATCAGTCCAGCTGCTCCATGGCACATGGGATCTTCCCAGGTCAAGTATCAAACCGGTGCCCCTTGCACTGCAAGGTGGTGTCTTCACCCATTGGACCACCAGGGAAGCCCTAGATTTTGGATTTTAATACAGTAAATACTATGATTATGAGGGTTCCTGATAATTTTTTAAAATACAATAGAGTCATCAGACCAAAGAGTCAACCTTGCTCTCAACACTGCCTATCTGTAGAGGGCTTGGTATGTGCTTGATCTCTCAATTGTGTCTGACTCTTTTGATCCCATAGACTGCAGCCCACTAGGCTCTTCTGTCCAATCCAGGCAAGAATATTGTTTTGAGTTGCCATTCTCTACTCCAGGGGATCTTGGATGTACTTCTCAAACTCATCTTCACTAAATTAAACCTTCCCTTAGCTAGTTCCATTCTGCCATCTCAAGAGCACCATGTTGTCCTGAGAAGCAAGCAGTGCTCACACAATGAGACTTTTCTATCATTCTTCCTCCATCCTTGGTACATACATCTCATTTCATAATCCCCCCTACTCTCTCTTAAGAATGCACCCTTTACTCCTATTTCTTCCTCCATCTCATGGATCACAAACACTCTCATTCTTGTCTGGAAAGACAAACTGTTGAAACAATTGATATGCAGTATGGTTTTTAAATTTTGTTTCGAAACTCAGAGCTTAGAAATGAAACAATGAACTTCAATGTTCTGTCATGCCTGCATTACTTTCCTGGAAAACTGAGTTTTAACCATGGGTTTTACTCATATGGGTTAAAAGATTAAATGTACATTTATGTACATTTTTACATACACACATGCATAAAAGTTAAAGAAGTTGGGTGATAATACCAAACAATCCCAACAAAACTGTCTTTTCACTGGATGGTGTACCCTCTTTAAATTCAGTCTTCCTTTGGGTAATTTTTCCTGTAATAGAATTACTAATTAATCCTTCTTTCGTAAATGTTTGCATTTATGAATTTTTAGATCGAGCACTACAAAGTCATTGCCTTCACTTAACGTTGGCCTGGGGCCTCCCATTGCAGTGGCCTCTTATGTGAGCTTATTGTTCCAGAGCGCCGGCTTGATAGTTGCACACATCAGTCCAGCTGCTCCATGGCACATGGGATCTTCCCAGGTCAAGTATCAAACCGGTGCCCCTTGCACTGCAAGGTGGTGTCTTCACCCATTGGACCACCAGGGAAGCCCTAGATTTTGGATTTTAATACAGTAAATACTATGATTATGAGGGTTCCTGATAATTTTTTAAAATACAATAGAGTCATCAGACCAAAGAGTCAACCTTGCTCTCAACACTGCCTATCTGTAGAGGGCTTGGTATGTGCTTGATCTCTCAATTGTGTCTGACTCTTTTGATCCCATAGACTGCAGCCCACTAGGCTCTTCTGTCCAATCCAGGCAAGAATATTGTTTTGAGTTGCCATTCTCTACTCCAGGGGATCTTGGATGTACTTCTCAAACTCATCTTCACTAAATTAAACCTTCCCTTAGCTAGTTCCATTCTGCCATCTCAAGAGCACCATGTTGTCCTGAGAAGCAAGCAGTGCTCACACAATGAGACTTTTCTATCATTCTTCCTCCATCCTTGGTACATACATCTCATTTCATAATCCCCCCTACTCTCTCTTAAGAATGCACCCTTTACTCCTATTTCTTCCTCCATCTCATGGATCACAAACACTCTCATTCTTGTCTGGAAAGACAAACTGTTGAAACAATTGATATGCAGTATGGTTTTTAAATTTTGTTTCGAAACTCAGAGCTTAGAAATGAAACAATGAACTTCAATGTTCTGTCATGCCTGCATTACTTTCCCTGGAAAACTGAGTTTTAACCATGGGTTTTACTCATATGGGTTAAAAGATTAAATGTACATTTATGTACATTTTTACATACACACATGCATAAAAGTTAAAGAAGTTGGGTGATAATACCAAACAATCCCAACAAAACTGTCTTTTCACTGGATGGTGTACCCTCTTTAAATTCAGTCTTCCTTTGGGTAATTTTTCCTGTAATAGAATTACTAATTAATCCTTCTTTCGTAAATGTTTGCATTTATGAATTTTTAGATCGAGCACTACAAAGTCTGAATTGTGCCTTCCTTATTCGTATGTTGAATTTCTAAGGCTCAACATCTCAGACTTTGACTGTTATGGGAAATAAAGCCTTTAAAGAGGTAATTAGGGTAAAATAAGTTCCTTAGAATAGGCTCTAATCTAATGTGACTGGAGTACTCATAAGAAGAGGAGATTAGGACAGGAAATACTTACAGAAGAAAGATCATGTGAAAACCAGGGAAGAAGACAGCTGTTTGCAAGACAAGGAGGGAGATATCCAAAGAAATCAACTAGACTGACATCTTCATCTCAAATTTCCAAAACCACAAGCATGATTAGGCCAATTATTCTCTGTGTTCATAAAGGTTGAACATAATTACTATTTCTTCCAAGAGCTTTTTTTTAACATTCTGCCCTATTTATATGTTTTTCTTCTTTACCATGGTATTGGTTCATACTGGACTTTATGCATATATTATTTATTGATTTTTATATGTATCAAAGTACAATTATACACATTATATCATATTATTTATCTCACTGTAATGATTTGTTTGATTCTACTTATTTTTTTTTTAAAGATTTATTTATTTATTTTATTTTTGGGCGGGGGTCGGATTGGGGAGGGAGGGGAGCAGGCGGGCCACTTCTATTGGTCTTTCATTTCTCTATTTTCATCCGTCTTTGTTCTGTGGCTCCTGTGGGTCTCCCATCACGGTGGCGTCTGTCGTTGCAGAGCACCGGCTCTGGGCGCATGTGCTCCAGAGCTCCGGCTTGGTGATTGGACACATCGGTCCAGCCGCTCCGCGGCACGTGGGATCTTCCCAGGCCAGGGATCGAACCGGCGCCCCTTGCACTGCAAGGCGATGTCCTTATCCACTGGACCACCAGAGGAAGCCCGATTCTACTTATTTTTAACTAAAATATCTTACTGGGTGACATTTATTTATTCACCATTTTCAACTGTGCACGCTCAGTAACTTTTACCAGCACGAATAGAATATAAATTATCATTTTTTTCCTTTATGAAAGACTATATTTCTGGATGTTAAAGTGACATAATATTTTGAAAAAATGTGAAATCTTTGAAGTAGGTAGAAAGATTACAATCTACCTTATTATGAAAGACTTGATGTTTTCCAACAAACCCTTGAGGCTATCTGATTCTAAAGGAATCCATTAATTGGTTTATTTTGCAAATTTAGAGAAAGACGTCAACGTTTGTAGGCCTGATACAAATGATTCCTATTCATTAAGATGCCAGAGAATTTTGCGGGTAGAAATTAAAATGCCTTGATTTCCTCTTCCCAATCCCAGGAGGTGATTTCAACATTTCATTCAATTGCTATTTTTGATATTAAGCAATTATGCATCTATTTATAAATTAATTTCAGCTTTCCAGATTATGTGTATGTGTGGTTTCAGCTTTCATTTTCACTTGCTTTAAAATCTTACTGATTACTTAACTTATTGATAAGTTAAAAATTTGACATGCTTATTTTATAGTTGTATGCTATATATTTAACTGTTAGGTAATTACTTAATAATGGTATATCAAGAGAAATCAGCTCTATGAAATATTATATCAGTTTGTTGAATTGAATCATAAACAGGAATTTACCATTTTCCAATTTTCTAGTTTAAAAAATCTATTGCAAAAATGAACTTTGTACTTTCTCAGTAAGAATAAATGATGAGAGATTATTTTCTATTATATAAAAATCTCCATTCTTTTCTGCTTTTCTTCCTTTATTTTCTTTCTTTGTTTTCTTTTTGTAAACCATATTAACCTTAGTTGGAAAAGATATTGCACTGCTTTGTATTACCTGGTCATCACAGTACTATTAACATTTTCTTTATTTTTATTCTTTATAGTTGCCTTTGTGTATAAATTAAGTCACCTGAGTGAGATAATTTATTAATTCACTATTTCTATCATGTTGGTAGTATACTGTTAACCTGAAATCTGCCTGTTTTAGGATATTTAATATTATTTTATAGTATTTTGATTAGAATACTGTGTCCTAATTAGAAACGTGAAATCTGAATGGAAGATGGCAATGCTCAACCTTCACTTCAAAGGATCCTACAGTCATTTCAAGAAGAGGTCACAGAAATAAACTGTAATTCATTAGCCTGGGGCTATGAGTGATCTTTCACCATACTGGAAATTGTCAGCCCTTCTGTCTTCTGTCCTTAAGGACTTGGAGTATTAAACTAATTGTTAAATATACCAAGTGGGCTGACAGCAAAATAACAGGCTCTGTTGACATGCATAGAATAGAAAAGGCTATTAATTTCACAAAAGATCTCTTTTTGGTTCATATTTGCAAGCAGTCTTGGTTTCAGTAACTTATGACATACCACTGAGAAATCTCTAAAGTACAGATAGTCTATACCTTTTTATTTCTTTTATGCAGAAGTGATTTTAATGATATCTCAAGTGATTATCTAAAATGATCTTTTTTGAAAGAGAATAAAACTACTCTACATGTTTTATTTATGGTGAGTGATATGTCTTTTATTTGAGGCATTTAATTGGCTGCATTAATAAATAGCATATCTACATATTAATATTTGAACCATCCTTATTTTAACAAAGTGATGTTTTGTTAAAGTGTTTTATTTCTTAGATACATTATTCTTTTCATGTTTAAGTGTTAAAGTGTTTAAATGAAATACATTATTATTCTCATGCTTATTTCTTAAAAGTATTATTCTTCTCAAGCTAAATGTAATGGTTTGCAATCTTGATTTCATGAAGTAAATACATCTGGTTTAATTCAAAATTGTAACCACAGAAATGTATTGAGCACATTTCTGAATTCATTTCAGTATTTGGGGCAGGCCCTCCATAAACCAAATAATACATAAACACACCATTGGATTGCTAATATTTTAATGGATTATTCTGGTATAGATTAATGATTAAAGATGAAAGTTAGTAAGTTATATTGGGTTGGCCAAAATTTTGTATGGGTTTTCCCATAATAACTTACACAAACTAGAACAAACTTTGTGGTCAACCCAATTAATAAATTTACTTAGTCTGGAAAACTCTAGGGGACTTAGTGATCATAAAATGTATAATTAAAGACACAGAAGTAAAGGAAATGAAGGTCTTTAGAAATATATGTCAAATAACAGAAAAAGAAGCACTTCAATAATATAAATAAATAATTAGAAACGTGAAATCTGAATGGAAGATGGCAATGCTCAACCTTCACTTCAAAGGATCCTACAGTCATTTCAAGAAGAGGTCACAGAAATAAACTGTAATTCATTAGCCTGGGGCTATGAGTGATCTTTCACCATACTGGAAATTGTCAGCCCTTCTGTCTTCTGTCCTTAAGGACTTGGAGTATTAAACTAATTGTTAAATATACCAAGTGGGCTGACAGCAAAATAACAGGCTCTGTTGACATGCATAGAATAGAAAAGGCTATTAATTTCACAAAAGATCTCTTTTTGGTTCATATTTGCAAGCAGTCTTGGTTTCAGTAACTTATGACATACCACTGAGAAATCTCTAAAGTACAGATAGTCTATACCTTTTTATTTCTTTTATGCAGAAGTGGTTTTAATGATATCTCAAGTGATTATCTAAAATGATCTTTTTTGAAAGAGAATAAAACTACTCTACATGTTTTATTTATGGTGAGTGATATGTCTTTTATTTGAGGCATTTAATTGGCTGCATTAATAAATAGCATATCTACATATTAATATTTGAACCATCCTTATTTTAACAAAGTGATGTTTTGTTAAAGTGTTTTATTTCTTAGATACATTATTCTTTTCATGTTTAAGTGTTAAAGTGTTTAAATGAAATACATTATTATTCTCATGCTTATTTCTTAAAAGTATTATTCTTCTCAAGCTAAATGTAATGGTTTGCAATCTTGATTTCATGAAGTAAATACATCTGGTTTAATTCAAAATTGTAACCACAGAAATGTATTGAGCACATTTCTGAATTCATTTCAGTATTTGGGGCAGGCCCTCCATAAACCAAATAATACATAAACACACCATTGGATTGCTAATATTTTAATGGATTATTCTGGTATAGATTAATGATTAAAGATGAAAGTTAGTAAGTTATATTGGGTTGGCCAAAATTTTGTATGGGTTTTCCCATAATAACTTACACAAACTAGAACAAACTTTGTGGTCAACCCAATTAATAAATTTACTTAGTCTGGAAAACTCTAGGGGACTTAGTGATCATAAAATGTATAATTAAAGACACAGAAGTAAAGGAAATGAAGGTCTTTAGAAATATATGTCAAATAACAGAAAAAGAAGCACTTCAATAATATAAATAAATAATTTCAGAACTAACTTTTCATACATTTCCATTCATTAAATAATGTCCTTGGAACTACTTCCAGTTTTGAAGTGTTTCACATTTCACAATGATCACTCAATGTAGGAATTTATGTTTTTACATTTGTGTCTGCTTTGAGGTCCTCATGGTAGTGACTGTCACCCATATCTTCTTATCTTTGTCTAGTACAATGCCTAGCAGAGAGTGAGAGCTCTCTAGTGGTTTTGCTATGAAATAACGAATGCTTTTGTTCTTGTTGGGTCTTAGATCAGGTACCTAGTGGGCTTACCGATACTGGGATTAGAGCTTGAATGAAATATAAAATTCACAGAATTAGAGTATTAATTTTTTTGTTGTTTTAAAAGCTGGATTTAGAAAAGGCAGAGGAACCAGAGATCAAATTGCCAACATCTGTTGGATCATAGGAAGACCAAGGGGATTCCAGAAAAACATCTATTTTGTCTTCATTGACTACACTAAAACCTTTGACTATGTGGATCACAACAAATGGTGGAAAATTCTGAAAGAAATGGGAATACCAGACCACTTTATTTGCTTCCTCTGAAACTGGTATGCAGGATAAAAAGCAACAGTTAAAACTGGACGTGGGACAACAGACATGTTCCAGATTGGAAAAGGGTGTATACTGTCAGTCTGCTTATTTAACTTATATACAGAGTACAGCATGTGAAATGTCAGCCTGGATGAAGCACAATCTGGAATCAAGATTTCTGCGAGAAATATCAACAATCTCAGATATTCAGATGACACCACCCTTATGGCAGAAAATGAAGAGGAACTAAAGAGCTCCTTGGTGAAGGTGAAAGAGGAGAGTGAAAGCTGGCCTAAAACTCAGCATTCAAAACTCTAAGATCATGGCATCTGGCCCCATCATTTTATGGCAAATAGGTGGACAAACAGTGGAAACAGTGACAGACATTATAGGGCTCCAAAATCACTACAGATGGTGATGGCAACCATGAAATTTAAAGACATTTGCTCCTTGGAAGAAAAGTTATGTCAAACCTAGACGGCATATTAAAAAGTAGAGAAGTCACTTTGCTGACAAAAGTCTTTATGGTCAAAACTATGTAGTCATATATGGATATGAAAGCTGAACTATGAAGAAAGCTGAGAGCTGAAGAATTTATACCTTTGAACTGTGCTGTTGGAGAAGATTCTTGGAAGTTCCTTGGACTACGAGGAGATGAATCGAGTCAGTCCTAAATGAAATCAGCCCTGAATGTTCATTGGAAGAACTGATGCTGAGACTGAAACTCTAATACTTTGGCCACCTGATTCAAAGAGATGACTCATTGGAAAAGACCTTGATTTTAGGAAAAATACAAGGCAGAAGGAGAAGGGAATGATAGAAGATGAGATGGTTGTATGGCATACTGAGTCAATGGACATGAGTTTGAGCAAGCTCCAGGAGATGGTGAAAGACAGGCAACCTGGCTAGCCTCAGTCCATGGGGTTGCAAAGAGCTGGACACGACTGAGTGACTGAATTCAAAATGAATTACCAAAAATTTATCAGTTTCAATTAATACCCATTTATTAGCGCACAGTTATGTGGGTAAGACGACCTAAGGAGCTCAATAGAATTCTGCTTAGAGTCTTAGAATTCTCCAAACAAGGTGTCAGCTTGAAGTACTCAGGAAGAATTGACTTCCACATTCAGAGTAGAATCCAGTTTTTTGTGGTCATAAATCCTAGTTTCTGATCCTTGTTACATGTTGGACAGGAGTTCATTCTGTACATGTCAGATGGGAGTACATAAACACCACTTATATTCTTTCTCATGTGGCTCCTCCATTTTCAAAACAAGATGTATTGAGTTCTTCTAGCAATCTGAATTCCACTGACTTCCTTTTCTACTATGATCTAGAAGACAGTCAAAGACCTTAAAGGGATTTGATGTTTGAATTTAAGCCCAGCTGAATAATATCCCTTTTATCACATTACCATTGGAATAATACCATGGGGTAAAGGTCACAAGGGCCATTTTAAATTTCTGCTTACCACAGCAATATGCATGAATTGATCGACAAGAAAAAATTTAGGAAAAAACTAATCATTAGAAATATTATTTTTTAATCAGGGGAAACTAAAGGATAATTTCAGATTTTTTTGTTAATTTTATAGAGTTCTCTCCAAAAACCAGTAACATTTTACATTCCAAAATGACTTATATATGTTAAGGCAAAAATAAATTTGTGAATAGGCTGTGCTATGGACTAAATACTTTCCTATTCCCAAATCCATATGCTAATCCCTCATCCTCAATGTAATGTTATTTGGAGGTTGGATTTTGGGGAGATATTTAAATCCCTCATCAGTAAGATTAGTGCCCTCTTTAAAAAACACATGAGAGAGATAGTCTTTCTCTCCTTATGTGAGACTACAGTAAGAAGACAGTCATGTACAAACTGGAGAGATCTCACCAAACACCAGACTTGTTACTTCCTTGATCTTGAACTTCCTAGCCTTCAGAACCATGAACCAGCTTATTGTTTAAGCTGCCCGATCCATTGTGTTTTGTTATAGAAACCTGAGCTACAGTGGAAAGATAAAATGTGAAGTCTCCTCATAGTATCTGAAGATAGTCTCTCTATACTTTTGTCCAATTATTCTAATTGAATTAATTAGAATTGAATTAATTCTAATTGAATTAATTTTAATTGCATATTTAGTCAATAATGGGTTAAGAATGTCCAATCAATACTCTGAACTTATGAAACCTTAGGACATAGACTTTGTCCTTCAATAAGAGAACAAATTTTATGGAATTACAGGCTTTTTTATTTTATAGTAATATAAATATTTCATTTTTATGGCAGACACTCACTTGCCTATATTGAAGCAAAATTCTTGAAAGCTGTGTATAATAGTGAAAGTGAAAGTCAAGTCATTCAGTTGTGTCTGACTCTGCAACACCATGGGCAAGTCGTGGAATTCTCAAGGCAAGAATACTGGAGTGGGTAGCCTGTCTCTTCCCCAGGAGATCTTCCCAATCTAGGGATCGAAACCAGGTCTCCGCATTTGTAGGAGACCTTTATCATCTAGAAGACAGTCAAAGACCTTAAAGGGATTTGATGTTTGAATTTAAGCCCAGCTGAATAATATCCCTTTTATCACATTACCATTGAAATCGGGGTAAAGGTCACAAGGGCCATTTTAAATTTCTGCTTACCACAGCAATATGCATGAATTGATCGACAAGAAAAATTTAGGAAAAACTAATCATCAGAAATATTATTTTTTAATCAGGGGAAACTAAAGGATAATTTCAGATTTTTTTGTTAATTTTATAGAGTTCTCTCCAAAAACCAGTAACATTTTACATTCCAAAATGACTTATATATGTTAAGGCAAAAATAAATTTGTGAATAGGCTGTGCTATGGACTAAATACTTTCCTATTCCCAAATCCATATGCTAATCCCTCATCCTCAATGTAATGTTATTTGGAGGTTGGATTTTGGGGAGATATTTAAATCCCTCATCAGTAAGATTAGTGCCCTCTTTAAAAAACACATGAGAGAGATAGTCTTTCTCTCCTTATGTGAGACTACAGTAAGAAGACAGTCATGTACAAACTGGAGAGATCTCACCAAACACCAGACTTGTTACTTCCTTGATCTTGAACTTCCTAGCCTTCAGAACCATGAACCAGCTTATTGTTTAAGCTGCCCGATCCATTGTGTTTTGTTATAGAAACCTGAGCTACAGTGGAAAGATAAAATGTGAAGTCTCCTCATAGTATCTGAAGATAGTCTCTCTATACTTTTGTCCAATTATTCTAATTGAATTAATTAGAATTGAATTAATTCTAATTGAATTAATTTTAATTGCATATTTAGTCAATAATGGGTTAAGAATGTCCAATCAATACTCTGAACTTATGAAACCTTAGGACATAGACTTTGTCCTTCAATAAGAGAACAAATTTTATGGAATTACAGGCTTTTTTATTTTATAGTAATATAAATATTTCATTTTTATGGCAGACACTCACTTGCCTATATTGAAGCAAAATTCTTGAAAGCTGTGTATAATAGTGAAAGTGAAAGTCAAGTCATTCAGTTGTGTCTGACTCTGCAACACCATGGGCAAGTCGTGGAATTCTCAAGGCAAGAATACTGGAGTGGGTAGCCTGTCTCTTCCCCAGGAGATCTTCCCAATCTAGGGATCGAAACCAGGTCTCCCGCATTTGTAGGAGACCTTTATCATCTGAGCCACCTTGAATTTGAAGCCCATTTGAAATTCCAAATTATTTTGTGTGAGGGACAAGTAAAAAGATCATTGAAAGAATCTTGAAAACTAAAGTTATATGCAGATATTACTGACTATTAGCAATAATTTGGTTATGTGTCTTCTGTCTACTGACTGTCATTGTTGTTGTGGAAACTGGCATCTAAGCAAGAACCAGTCAATTTTCTTACCAAAGATTCATAATCAGGTGCATTTTTTATCATCTTAGATCCATATGCAGCCAAAGATGTACCAAAAGTCAAAACACATGATGTGAACCTCAACATACAATTGTATCAGATTCCTTTTTTTATTATAACAGTTGAAATTTCATTCTCTTTTCTAGGTTTCTTAGTTGATTTATTTAAAAAAAAAACTCATATAATCATCAAACTACTCATCCCAAATTATATGCAATTAAAATGTTTATGTTTTATTAAAAACAAAAATATCTATGCTATATTGCTATAAATTCATGAAGAATTTGGGGTCATGGTTGTTGTAATAGTGATTAGTCAGTATTCACTATATGTCAGTGAGTGTTTTGTGACTCAGTATATTTAACTAGGTAGAAATAAATCTTCAATATCTCCAAAGTTGCTGTGAAGGAGATAATATCTGTAAAGTCAATTGAAATAAAGTCATAATAAAAGTATTTTCTAAATATTCAAAGAATAATGAAGGTACATAACACTATACATAATTTTAGAATAAGGGAAACTACTTTAGTTAAGCCATTGTCTAGGATTTTTTGGTAAATCAAAAGGTATATGAGAAAATGCAATATTTTAAATCAAAATGTTGCCAAACATATATTATGTTTGAATTCTCATTATTGTCAATGAATTCAATGATCACAAGCACCAAGTTAAGATAACATGAATAATAAAGAACTTGTTTTGTGATTTTTGTTATGAGTTTACATATATATATATATATATATAAGCATTTATATATATAAACATTTAAAAGTGATAAATCAGAACATTGCTTATACAACTGTTAAATTATCTGAATTAAAAGAGAAAGACATCATATAGAATTAAGATTATCATTAGGACTCTTTTTAATGGATTTTTCCTTAACATTCTTGTAATCGTCACACATCTTTAATCATACACCTTGTTCATAAAATTTTTATGTTTGTAAAAATGAGCTTATTTATACTCATCTAGAGACTTACATATGTGTAGTATTTATCCATATCTACATCCTTTAATGTGAAATCTTTATATAACATTCAATATTTTATTTGAGCAGATTCCAGTTTTGTTTCTTGGTAATGCAATAGAAAATAAGAATTTAGTCTTTTACCAAAGATTCATAATCAGGTGCATTTTTTATCATCTTAGATCCATATGCAGCCAAAGATGTACCAAAAGTCAAAACACATGATGTGAACCTCAACATACAATTGTATCAGATTCCTTTTTTTATTATAACAGTTGAAATTTCATTCTCTTTTCTAGGTTTCTTAGTTGATTTATTTAAAAAAAAAACTCATATAATCATCAAACTACTCATCCCAAATTATATGCAATTAAAATGTTTATGTTTTATTAAAAACAAAAATATCTATGCTATATTGCTATAAATTCATGAAGAATTTGGGGTCATGGTTGTTGTAATAGTGATTAGTCAGTATTCACTATATGTCAGTGAGTGTTTTGTGACTCAGTATATTTAACTAGGTAGAAATAAATCTTCAATATCTCCAAAGTTGCTGTGAAGGAGATAATATCTGTAAAGTCAATTGAAATAAAGTCATAATAAAAGTATTTTCTAAATATTCAAAGAATAATGAAGGTACATAACACTATACATAATTTTAGAATAAGGGAAACTACTTTAGTTAAGCCATTGTCTAGGATTTTTTGGTAAATCAAAAGGTATATGAGAAAATGCAATATTTTAAATCAAAATGTTGCCAAACATATATTATGTTTGAATTCTCATTATTGTCAATGAATTCAATGATCACAAGCACCAAGTTAAGATAACATGAATAATAAAGAACTTGTTTTGTGATTTTTGTTATGAGTTTACATATATATATATATATATATATAAGCATTTATATATATAAACATTTAAAAGTGATAAATCAGAACATTGCTTATACAACTGTTAAATTATCTGAATTAAAAGAGAAAGACATCATATAGAATTAAGATTATCATTAGGACTCTTTTTAATGGATTTTTCCTTAACATTCTTGTAATCGTCACACATCTTTAATCATACACCTTGTTCATAAAATTTTTATGTTTGTAAAAATGAGCTTATTTATACTCATCTAGAGACTTACATATGTGTAGTATTTATCCATATCTACATCCTTTAATGTGAAATCTTTATATAACATTCAATATTTTATTTGAGCAGATTCCAGTTTTGTTTCTTGGTAATGCAATAGAAAATAAGATCATGGATTTGTATTAATTATTTCAGTGTAGAATAACCATAGCTATGCTTATAGTAAAGCAGTTGTCCTTATTTTTATATTAGTCCTTATAGATCATAAGAGTTAAATGGCTTGATTTTGCCACACCAATGTCAAGATTAGGCAATTTGACCAGATTTGCCCTCTTTTGTCTAATAAATTCTCAGTGTATCCACATTGTTATTGGAACAAGGATCATGAGATAAACAGAAAGGATTAGTCAGTTTTCTAATAATATGTTTGTCTATGAGAGAAAACTCTTTCTACAGGTGATATATCTTGACCCTCTAGCCTGAGATTTGATTTCCTTGCCTAAAGAAACAAATGATTACATAGAGAATGCTTCTTCATAAGCATCTTTATAACAAAATGACAGGTAGGAAATGGCAGGAAAGAATGTTGTCTGGAAATCCCAAGTGAGCCATTTTATTATTTTCCTGAAATTTAACCAGCATTGCTGTGATAAGTTCAATTCTTTCTGCTTACATAATACGTTCTATTGGTGATATTCACCGTGAAGTTTTCTACATCAAGGGCTTTTTGCTAAATCCAACATAATAAAAACTTCTTTACTTTCCCTAATATTATTATGTCACTGAAGGCAATTCTTTTTATAACTGTTTTATATATTTTCTTTACTTGAAGTCTTTGTAAATTTCCTCAGCTACCGTTATTGATATTATATAATTTATCCCTGAAAAAAAAAAGTCATTTGTCTCTCTCTCCATGGCATATAGCCACTCTCGTCCAGAGACCTGTGGATGTTCAAAATGAGAAAAAACTGTGACTTAGAACCTGGGTAGCAAAAAAGTCTGAAATTTATGAAAATCCAAAGAAACAGACAGTAACGTTCCTACTCTAAAGCACTCTCTCTTATAGTGGCATTGGAAGAAGCTGCAAAAAGTCAAAACATTACCATCTCTATATTCATATACCGTGCAACAATTCTCAGTGTTCATAATGCTTTTGTATTTGGAAAAATATAATAGTTCTGTGGAATCACATTTATGGTTATAGCTATGAATAATGCAGCTTGAGCCAGAAAATGTTTTTAATGATTGTTTTCATGATGTTTTGTGAATGAGTTACTACAGAGGTCAAAATTTCTGGTAAATATGATTTGAATGCCATAGAAAAATAATTATAGTTACACTTTAATCAGATCTAAATACTAGGGTTTGAGAAAGCTAAATTAAAATTTAAATAATTGTGTTATGAGTTTTTCATTTAAAATATATCCTTTAATAAATGTATTTTTCATTTACCTTAAATCTTATATATTAAATTTCTAAGAGCTTAAAAAACTGCCTATTCAAGAACTGTTGAGTCCTTTTGGAAAAATTGCAACTTCTGATAAATCAGAATTTGGACCAAAATATTTTGACCAGAAATGCTATTTTTCTTTCACTAAAAACATTTTTATTGAGGTATAGCCAATTAACAATTTTGTAATAGTTTCTGGTGATCAGTGAAGGGGCACAGCCATGCATATACATTGCACCCATTCTCCCCCAAAGCCCCCTTACAGCAATGCTATTTTTAAGAAACCTTTTGAACTGACTACCTTTTTCTCTGACTTTTCCACCAGTTATTCTTTCTAAATTTCTTCCTCTGATACATAGATTGCTTAAGCATCTAAGAAAACTGGCAAAGTTTTGACCAGAGTTCCAGTAGAGATAGGTGATGTTCAAATGTTGCAAACTCTGGTGAAGAGTGGAGACTCTTATTTCTTTTACTTTCAGAAATAAAGTAAAATTACTATTTTTATTATCTAATTTATCCCTGAAAAAAAAAAGTCATTTGTCTCTCTCTCCATGGCATATAGCCACTCTCGTCCAGAGACCTGTGGATGTTCAAAATGAGAAAAAACTGTGACTTAGAACCTGGGTAGCAAAAAAGTCTGAAATTTATGAAAATCCAAAGAAACAGACAGTAACGTTCCTACTCTAAAGCACTCTCTCTTATAGTGGCATTGGAAGAAGCTGCAAAAAGTCAAAACATTACCATCTCTATATTCATATACCGTGCAACAATTCTCAGTGTTCATAATGCTTTTGTATTTGGAAAAATATAATAGTTCTGTGGAATCACATTTATGGTTATAGCTATGAATAATGCAGCTTGAGCCAGAAAATGTTTTTAATGATTGTTTTCATGATGTTTTGTGAATGAGTTACTACAGAGGTCAAAATTTCTGGTAAATATGATTTGAATGCCATAGAAAAATAATTATAGTTACACTTTAATCAGATCTAAATACTAGGGTTTGAGAAAGCTAAATTAAAATTTAAATAATTGTGTTATGAGTTTTTCATTTAAAATATATCCTTTAATAAATGTATTTTTCATTTACCTTAAATCTTATATATTAAATTTCTAAGAGCTTAAAAAACTGCCTATTCAAGAACTGTTGAGTCCTTTTGGAAAAATTGCAACTTCTGATAAATCAGAATTTGGACCAAAATATTTTGACCAGAAATGCTATTTTTCTTTCACTAAAAACATTTTTATTGAGGTATAGCCAATTAACAATTTTGTAATAGTTTCTGGTGATCAGTGAAGGGGCACAGCCATGCATATACATTGCACCCATTCTCCCCCAAAGCCCCCTTACAGCAATGCTATTTTTAAGAAACCTTTTGAACTGACTACCTTTTTCTCTGACTTTTCCACCAGTTATTCTTTCTAAATTTCTTCCTCTGATACATAGATTGCTTAAGCATCTAAGAAAACTGGCAAAGTTTTGACCAGAGTTCCAGTAGAGATAGGTGATGTTCAAATGTTGCAAACTCTGGTGAAGAGTGGAGACTCTTATTTCTTTTACTTTCAGAAATAAAGTAAAATTACTATTTTTATTATCTAATCCTTCACATCAACACTTTAAGTAAGTGTCGATATGAGTGATTAGATAATAAAAGGATAATTATAACAAACTGATAATCGCCATCCTAAGACACAATATGCAATTGTATGTTGACTTTGCTAAATTTAAATAAAGGGTTCTAATTAACACTGACGTTTTTGAATGTCAGTGGTGCTGGAGAAGACTTTGAGAGTCCCTTGGACAGCAAGGAGATCAAACCTATCAATTCTAAAAGAAGTCAACCCTGAATATTCATTGGAAGGACTGATATGAAAGCTGAAGCTCCATGCTTTAGTCATCTGATGCAGAGTTGACTCATTGTTTTGAAAAGACCCTGATGCTGGGAAAGATTGAGGGTAAGAGAAGGGGGCAACAGAAGACAAGATGGTTGGATGGCTTCACTTAATCAATGGACATGTGTTTGAGCAAACTCAGGGAGATGGTGACAGACAGAGGTTTGGTGTGCTGCAGCTTATGGGGTCGCAAAGAGTCGAGGCATGACTTAGCAACTGAACAACAACAAATTAACAGTGGTTTATATTTATTTACTTGCATCTAAAGGAATTGGCTGGAACTCTTTTTTCTGTAATTATAGCTTATGGTGGAGAATTGAACCATGGTGGAAGCAGTGAAGGTTGTGAGAAACAGTCAGATTCTGGATACGTTTAAAAATAGGATTTGCCTGGAATTATTTCTACCTTCCAGCACAATATAATGGGACATGGACAAACTTTGTTTCCAAAAAACTTGGGCTCAAATACCACCCCTACTTCTCATTAAGTCTATAGTACCTTGGCTAGCAGATCTGCTAGTCTCATGGTGGAGGTCTATAAAATAAAAATAGTATCATATAATCAAAGTGTTTGAAATGATTAAATAATATGCATAGCACACATAGTAGGACTTCAATAAATGTGAGCTCGTTTTCTTCCTATTATTTTTACTTGTTATGGTCATATTCAAAATACAAGCAGGAAGCAGGAAGTCACATCTGGTGGGCATTCTTTGAAAGATTTTTTGATAAAAATGTTTCCAAAATAAAGAGGATATCCATAAAAAAGAAAAACTTATACAATAAAAATTCAACATAATTTTTTATTTACTTAAAAAATTTAAATGATATATAAGTGTATTAGATCCATAAATTCTATAAATATGTAGTAGAATAGAAAATGTATTGGAGTAAAGCAAGACTGAAGACAGAGTATGAGAAATGACAGTAATACATGTGACAGGTGGTAAGTCTAAGCCAGGGTTATAGATGAAGGGCTAGAATAGAGAAGGTAGACTGAAAAATTCCAAGAAAAAGCTGATATAACTTGGTGTTTAATTGAATGTAGAGAGTGTGAAATTAGACAAACAAACATAACTTCTTACAAGAAGGATCTGGGCAGGGCAGTGGCATTGTAATTAATGAGACAGAAAATACAGAATGTATTAAGGACAAGGGTGGTGGTGTCAGTTGGTGATTTTACCTGGAGTGTACTGACTTTTGGGGTCTGGACTTTCTGGATGACAAAGAGGTGAGAAGACATACATTCTGCACGCTGCTAATCCATTGACCTATCTTGCTTAAAGAAGTTTTAACAATCTTCAAAGACTATAGAAATTTTCTATAGGGGACAAAGTTCCATTGTAGGAGTCATGCTGGATTAAAGAGCGTGATTTAAGGTCATACTACCAGGTAAATTGTTTTCCACCATTTCCCTACAATGTGACTGTCGCAAATTGAATCTCTCTGAAACTTGATTTCCTCACAAGATTATTGTGAAGACTAAATGAATGAACATGTCAAAATAGTTTCTGACATGTAACAAATGCTAAATAACTCATGTTAGTCTCCCATTTCTTGTTGAAAGTGATCTCTGCTGTCCTTCCAACCATCTTTGCCATGTCTCTGTTTATCACCAGCATTTAAGCCATTCTGAAGAGTATCTTGGCTTCTTTCACCCACACAAGCAATTTTATCACTTAACATGTCAGGCAAGGTGTGCAGTGAAGCAAATGCTTCTTTAGACATTGCATATACAGCAATGATTTTTCCACTCTTTCATAATAGTTGTTCTAAAATAATTTTTATTAAATAGCAGATTAAATCAATCCTGTATCACCATAACTTTTCCAAGTTAAGATCTAAATTCCTTAACCAGGCATAGGGACATTTTCATAATCCATCTTCAGTATTCTGACTAACCTGTATTATAGCTCATGCTCATATCTCCAGTTATCTTTTCCAAATCCCTGACTGTTCTATCCCTTAGTATCAGACTTAATCTCACATAACTTATCTTCTGAGAACATGGTTGCTTTTAGTTAGTTGAGCATTCTTATAATTTAATGATGTTTCTTACATTTTGCATATATTATTCACATATATTTTATAATATGTAATTTTATAGAAAATATAAACATAATTAAATATGTTATATAAATAATAAATGTACACCTATTTTATATAAATAAATATAGTTCATATTAAGTACATATAAAATATTGGCAACCCGCTCTAGTATTCTTGCCTGGGAAACCTTATGGACAGAGGAGCCTGACGGGCTACAGTTCATGGGGTTGCAAAGAGTCAAATGTGACTGAGTAAATAAGCATGCATATTGTATAAATAAATGTATTTCATATTAAGCATATATAAAAAATGTAAGATTCCATCCTTGTACTTGGAAAATATCTTTAATATATCATTCTCTTTCCAATCATCCATCTCAACTTTTAGAATACATTTTGATAAATTTAAACTGTGGATTTGTTTACCGTGAACACAAAGATACATATCACAAATTCCTATGGCAGAAATTTTTGTATATAAATGTGTGCACATGTGTGCTTCTGTATGCAAAACCCTATTTTACATATGTGTGTGTGTGTGTGTGTGTGTGTGTGTGTGTGTGTGCAGAAATGAATGAAGGTATCTTGGATATAAGAAAATGTTCATGGTATTACCTCAAGGCAGTGATTCTTAAAGAAGAGGAGTCAGTATTTTATATTTCTTTTTTTTGGAAGGGGGCACATATATAGGTCTTTCATTTATTTCTCCATCTTTTTGTCCTTTTGGTCTGTGTGGAGCTCCCATCTCAGTGGCTGCTCTCCCCGCAGAGCATTGGTTCAGGGCGCATACACTCCAGAGCTCAGGCTCTGTAGTTGGACACATCTGTCCAGCTGCTCCGCGGCACGTGGGATCTTCCCAGGCCAAGGATTGAACCGGTTCCCCTTGCACTGCAAGGTGGACTCTTTACCCACTGGACCACCAGGGAAGCCCTTATATTTCTTATTATATACCCATTGCATGGTGTGATTTTAAAATTAATTTTGTATATGTTAATCATCCATATTAAATACAACTGCTTATAAAAAGTATAATGCTCTAATCCATTAAGTACACAGATGATAATTTCAGGAGCAAACTATTCCACTTTGAAATTATTGTATCCATTCTTTTTAGATGCTTCAAGGATGATGCTTCTCCTAAAGAATCCACATGCCAATGAAGGAGACACAATTGACTGAAGTTTGATCCCTGAGCCAGGAAGATCCTTTGGAGGAGGAGAGCATGACAACCCACTCCAGTATTCTTGCCTTGGAAATACTATAGATACAGGAGCATAGGAAAAGCTGGACATGACTAATGCAACTTGGCATGCAAAGTCTTTTTAGCGTTGCCTGAATACTCCCCTTTTTACTAGGTGTAAATAATTTTACTATTTAAAATTGCTTATTTTAGATAGATGCTCCCAGAGCACTTTGTGCCAGCTTTCATTAACATTGTCTGCACTTGTGAATCATAAGAGTAATGAGTAGTAGATTTGAACAAATGCTGTCTGCTGGCAGCCAACTCCCAAAGAATCAAAAGGTGAGGCCCACAATTTATATGAAAATCACCAATTAGGATAGTTATCATCTCCAGAGAATGTGTTTATCGAATTGATGCTTCTGTACTTGAAAACAGGAACAGTGAGCAAGTATTTACTGATTTATTTAGGTATGTTTTCATCTCAAAGCTTGTTCAGTTGGGTATCTATTGAAAAAGTGGAGATGCACTTATAGAAAAAGTGGAGTAAGCACTTAGAAATGCTCACCTGTGAAGTGAGGACCTCAAAAGTGAAGAGTTTGAAATGATTTATTAGGGATTAATTTGTAAGTCTACCATAAATTAGTAATTAAGTAATGGCCATATTGTAGATAATCTAAAGTTGGCATATAAAGGTCAACTACACAAAGTCACTAATAGAAAAATTACAATCAAGAAACCTTCAGAGAGAAAGGAGCTAGTAAAAGGAAGAGGAAAAGAACATTTAAGAAAACCAAATGATTATAGCATCTTAGAAGCTGAGGGAGATTTTGAAAGGACACTGAGTCAGAAGTTCTAAATGCTTGGTACATGACAAAGCATTTGAAGGGGTGAGAAGACCCTGAAATAACAGCATGAACTACTGGAGAAAAAACAAGTTGCATTGGAAAAGAAAGAAAAAAAATACATGAATTGAAAGTTGAGGAATAAAAAGTGGGGGAGTGGATCTGGAGGTGGGAAGAGAGATCAGATATATTAATACAGTATTAATTTTGGAATTATTAGTTTCTGTGCTGTGCTGTGCTTAGGCATTCAGTTGTATCTGACTCGTTGCGACCCATGGACTGTCCCCAACCAAGATCCTCTGTCCATGGAATTCTCCAGGCAAGAATACTGAAGTGGGTTGCCATGCCTTTTTCCAGGGGATCTTTCTGACTCAGGGATCAAACCCAGGTCTCCCGCATTAGCAGGAGAATTCTTAATCATCTGAGTCACCAGGGAAGGTCATTTAAAGGAGGAGCCAGTTTATCAAAGAGTCATACTCACCAATTACTGTGTAAGTACTGACTGTTTATTGTGTATGTGTGTGTGTGTTTGTTGCTGTTTTGACCACTTTTTAAATTGGTCTTTCATTTATTTATTTTCATCCATCTTTGTTCTTTGGCCTGTGTGGGCCTCCCATTGCAGTGGCCTCTCCTGTAGCAGAACACTGACTCTGGGTACATGTGCTCCGGAACTCTAGCTCCTAATTGGACACATCGGTCCCAGCTGCTCTGCAGCTTGTGGGATCTTCCTGGGCCAGGGATCGAACTGGCGCACCTTGCACTACAATGCAAACTCTTTACCCACTGGACCACCAGAGAAGTCCTGTTCATTGCATTTTTGCTTAAAAAAAAAAAAGCAAACCGTTTTTTATCTTTTAATAAAAAAAACAAAATGAAAGCCTTTATTTCTGAGTTGCTACAGCCTTTGCCCCTGAAAATCTCTATGCTTTCCAGAATTATGTAAGATTGTACGCAAACATCTGCTTTTTATTTATCTTTGTTTATTTAAGTCTACATTTTATTATTTTATAAACAGTAGCACAGATAACGAAATTAGGGATGGTTGTTTTTGTTGGAGAAGTGTTTTAAACAGTGCTCAGCAAGAGTAAAAAGGTTTAGCTGTCAGAAAAAGTTTCAAACTCACCTCTTTGGAGAAAAGACTAGTTAATTTTTATTTATTTTAGCAGAAAACCCAATTTCGATTCCAGAGGCAGGAAGATCTCCCGGAGGAGGGAATGGCAACCCGCTCCAGTATTCTTGCCTGGAGAATCTCATGGACAGAAGAACCTGCCAAGCTACAGTCTATGGGGCTGCAGCGAGTGGACACCTCTGAGCAACCAACACTTTCACTTTATTTTTGAAGTAGAGATCACGTTTTCTTCAATTTTTATTTATAAATGGTGGTAGCAGAAGGTTTTCCAGGGTTTTGAAGCATTGGGTAATGCAGATTTGTGGGTAGCACATTGCAGCAAACATATATGGGCTAAAATACAGAAGGACACTTAAAGTATAATGGAGCTGTGCTTCTGTCTGGATAATGTTGAAAGGCCAATAGAGATGTACTGGGATTTTCAGATAAAGATAATTATATAACATTTTAGGACCGGGGTTAAAAATTTCAAAGAGTCATACTCACCAATTACTGTGTAAGTACTGACTGTTTATTGTGTATGTGTGTGTGTGTTTGTTGCTGTTTTGACCACTTTTTAAATTGGTCTTTCATTTATTTATTTTCATCCATCTTTGTTCTTTGGCCTGTGTGGGCCTCCCATTGCAGTGGCCTCTCCTGTAGCAGAACACTGACTCTGGGTACATGTGCTCCGGAACTCTAGCTCCTAATTGGACACATCGGTCCCAGCTGCTCTGCAGCTTGTGGGATCTTCCTGGGCCAGGGATCGAACTGGCGCACCTTGCACTACAATGCAAACTCTTTACCCACTGGACCACCAGAGAAGTCCTGTTCATTGCATTTTTGCTTAAAAAAAAAAAGCAAACCGTTTTTTATCTTTTAATAAAAAAAACAAAATGAAAGCCTTTATTTCTGAGTTGCTACAGCCTTTGCCCCTGAAAATCTCTATGCTTTCCAGAATTATGTAAGATTGTACGCAAACATCTGCTTTTTATTTATCTTTGTTTATTTAAGTCTACATTTTATTATTTTATAAACAGTAGCACAGATAACGAAATTAGGGATGGTTGTTTTTGTTGGAGAAGTGTTTTAAACAGTGCTCAGCAAGAGTAAAAAGGTTTAGCTGTCAGAAAAAGTTTCAAACTCACCTCTTTGGAGAAAAGACTAGTTAATTTTTATTTATTTTAGCAGAAAACCCAATTTCGATTCCAGAGGCAGGAAGATCTCCCGGAGGAGGGAATGGCAACCCGCTCCAGTATTCTTGCCTGGAGAATCTCATGGACAGAAGAACCTGCCAAGCTACAGTCTATGGGGCTGCAGCGAGTGGACACCTCTGAGCAACCAACACTTTCACTTTATTTTTGAAGTAGAGATCACGTTTTCTTCAATTTTTATTTATAAATAGTGGTAGCAGAAGGTTTTCCAGGGTTTTGAAGCATTGGGTAATGCAGATTTGTGGGTAGCACATTGCAGCAAACATATATGGGCTAAAATACAGAAGGACACTTAAAGTATAATGGAGCTGTGCTTCTGTCTGGATAATGTTGAAAGGCCAATAGAGATGTACTGGGATTTTCAGATAAAGATAATTATATAACATTTTAGGATTTTCCACACATTCATTTGAGGTTGTTGAAAAACAAAATTCAGTTGAGTAAATTTTAAAGACTGCATTGGTTTCATTCAAGGACTTCCTAGGAGAGCTAGTATTAAAGAATTTGCCTGCCAATTCAGGAGATACAAGAGACTCAGATTTAATCGCTCGATCAGGAAGATCCCCTGGAATAGGAAATGGCAATCCATGCCAGTATTCTTGCCTGGAAAATTCCATGAACAGAGGAGCCTGGGCACGGCTATGGTTCATGGGGCTGCAAAAGAGTTGGATACAATTGAATGCCAATCACACTGGTTTTATTCAACAATGCATGAATTGTCTAGTGTCCAGTACAGAAGAGAGAAAGGAACTCCAAAGAGTCTAAGAAATGGAAGAGTTTTAAAGGTAAATGTGGGCAGGTACAAGGAAGTTATCCTTGACGAAAAAGCAGATCAAATATGGAAAAGTCATTGCCTTTAGGGGATATCAGAGGTTCATCAAGCAGATGAGCTAACTAGTGCTGATTAGGTGATTCCAGATTTACTGGTTTAAGACTGTTGGTATTCTGTATCTCTATTACTACCCTGCCTATAGGGTCATCCATACTATTTTTGTATATGATACTTGTTTTTCTCTTTCTGATTTACTTCACTCACTATAATAGATTCTAGGTTTATTCACACAGTTAGGGAAGGTGATATTGTATGAAATGCGAAAGTAACATTGATGCATATCCAGTACCATGTGTATAACACAACACTGTAAAACTATTATCCCTTCAACGAAAAATAAATTTTAAAAGAAATAAATAAATAAGCTAAGGTTCCAAAAAAAAAAAAAAAAAAAAAAAGGCTTCATTTCTAGGACAGCTGCAATGTAATAAAATTAAGTCTAGGTTTGGTAACATGTGACTTAGCATAAGTGACTCCATTGGGGCCTGCTTTGTTTTTAAAGAGTTCCATTGTCTTGCCCACAAGGAAGGCTATTCTTTAACATTTCTTTTCTTGATTATTGATTGCATTTCTGTTCCTTCCCAGGAGGTAGAATGAATGATGTAACTTAGGAGTTGTCGGGAGGAACTAGCTTGTGTAGCTCAATTCTTTGCTTCCCTTTTTCTTGGTCTAATTTTAAGCTTTCAAGATTCAAAAAACCACAATTGTTGCTATACATTTAAGCTATGTCCTCAAATTTAGCATTTTTCAGTAATTAAGATAGAATTTTGCATTTATAGTAGTATCATCTGATAATATGTTTGTTTTTCATAAAGAACTCAGAATATAGGCAGAGACAGATTTGTTAGCTGAGGATGGAAAAGATCAATTAATCTCCTTCAACCAGAAAACATCCTGGGGGTAAAACAGACATCTGACATTTGTATAGTACTTATGATGTACTATAATAATAATATAATATAATAGATATAATAATATAAAATATAATAATGAACTGTGACTTTATAGAACTTTTCCCATACCTCCACTATATCATTTATTTCACTGCTAAAATGGTTCATTTATTTATTTATTATTCATTTCTCTGTCCAGCTCATAGTTGAGTCAGTGGTACATGACATATACTTAAAAATTATTTGTGAAATGAATAAATGAATGGAATTCAAATGATGTTTAATGCATATCAATCCCATTCTGTTTTCTATAGCTTTAATTTTTAAATAAAAATTATAGAACTTGATATTTAAAAATTATAAAACTAAGCACTTGGGAATTCTTTCTATAACATTTTGCATATTAGGAAGAACAAAACATCCCATATTTTTTGACTCTTTTGTCATTTTACAAGTGTTAGGTGTAAATCTGAATTTTAAAAGGGTCATTTTTAATTAGATATAGTCATTATGAACTATTAACAGCAAAGATGGAAAATCATGCTAGTAATCCCAAAATGGAGAAAATGAATCACATGGAAATAAAAGGCTGCATAATGTAGACCACAGAAAAATTATTATTACTATGATATTATTGTTATTATTGCAAATAAATGCTATCGATACAATGAAGATACCACGCAATTTCTCATAGTTTAGGGGTTTATTCAGACTTAGAGATAAAAATTAGCTATGGAAAATTATAGATAAAAATGAAATTGAAAATAAAGCCACAGAAAGATACAATGATTTAAAAGAAAATAGATACAAAACATTACACTTCTGAATTTGAAACCATGTAATTTAAAACCTTCAAAGACTTAGCTAGCTTTCTAATGAAGCTTGCATACATATATGCACACAATGTTTTGAGTAATTAGAACTTGCATTTTCCACAAAGGGGACTGGGTTCTTTGTCATTAGGACAAAAAAATTCAATTTGAAAATTATTACAGAGATAGGACAGAAAAGAAATTTTCATCTTATTCAAATATGAAGTTGTAACCTCACACATGTTACTTTTGATACTGATGTGTATGTAAGTTTTTTGATCAGTTAATCTAAACAGGGTACACAGTTCTGGTGTATACTAAAACACTCCCTTTCCTAAAACCAGTGTGAGTAAAGGGGGAGTGTCAATATGGCTGAGTTGTTGAAGCTATAGACTCTCATTGTAGATATATATTTTCAGTGAAAAACAGTATCATTTAACGTGGCCATTCACAATTCACATGTGTAGTACTTGTTCTTGATGACTAGATGCAATATTTTAATAGTGCTCATGTTGAATAAACAAATGGAAAAAATATGTACGTGGCAAATCTTTACAGAAAAGGCTCTTATTTTAAGTTTCGACATTGCTCGTGTGGACTTAACTTAGCCTATTTCATCACAGAGGTTTCCCAGGTGGTGCTAGTGGTAAATAATCTGCCTCCAGCGCAGGAGATTTAAGAGACATGGGCTCACTCTCTGAGTCAGGAAGATCCCTTGAAGGAAGGCATGGCAACCCTCTCCAATATTCTTGTGTGGAGAAGCCCTTGAACAGATGATCCTGGTGGGCTACAATTCATAGGATTACAAAGGGTCTGACACGACTGCATGCACAATGTACAACCTCTTCATATAAGGAATACAATATTTTCATAGAAAAACAAAGCACAGAATGGTTAAACTGTGCTGATAAGTTTTTCCAAATAGAGGTATTTATCTTGGAAAAAAATGTGCATATGGTCAAGGATCTTTATAAACCATAATGTCAAATACTATTCTGATAGACCATGTTTGTGTGACTACTAAGTCACTCTGGTCATATTTGACTTTGCAACCCCATGGATTGTAGCCCACCAGGCTCCTCTGTCTGTGGAATTTCCCAGGCAAGAATACTGGAGTAGCTTGTCATTTCCTCCTCCAGAGGATCTTCCCAACCCAGGAACTGAACCCTCATCTCTTGTGTCTCCTGCCTTGGCAGGTGGGTTCTTTGCCATTAGTGCTTCCTGGGGAAGTCCCATGTTTATTTATCTCCAAATACTTCAAGCACTTATTATTAGTCACATTGTCAGAATCAAGTAAAAGACTGGATGTTTTAAAACCAAGTTTCAAGATTAATAACTGAGTGAATTACATGATGAAATAGAAAATTACCTGGTAAAACAAAAGAGTAAAATGACAATATTAAGAGCTATTGTAGAAGGTGCATATTTCCTTCCTATAGTCATGTATTCTTTTTTCCCTGTAACATTGAATGGTAGAATCTTTCTATTAATGGTGCTTTCATGGCAAGAAAAACAAATTAATAAAATAAAGTTTTGCAAGCCTGCTTGGGAAGCTGGATTTGGAAGAGTTTTAAGGTTTCAAAATGCAATCATCCATTTGTAAAGAGTGATGCATTAGATCATGTATTTGTGACAAGTGAGACTATTTCAAAGTGCATTTTTTCCCCATAATGAAAGCTTTAAATATTCCCTCTTTTCCTTAGAAATTTAATTTTTGTTGGAAATGGACTAGATTGCTCAAGATTTTTTAAAAGTATGTCAAGATTTTAGAAACTCCAAATCATTATGTTTCCAAGTTGTACTTATATAAAACATGAGAGGATTCTGGCACATTGTATCTTTTAACAACATAGTTTTACAAGAAACTTTTTTTTTCTTTACAGAATTGTTTATGGGGTCCATGTTAAATTACAAGAGAATAATTTTCAATACGTAACTTTGGTGGAAAGCACAACATATTTTCTGCACTGACAAAAGTTAACAGATATAGTTAACTTGTTTCAAAGTGCTTTCCTTCTTAGAATCTACTCTTTCCAGTTACAGAAGTTTGCAAAAGTTCAGAATATAATTTGTTAAGGTCTGGTTTCTTGTAGGCATTTTCTGCTGTTGGTGGAAATGTAAATCTACAATGCAGGATTGTCTTTCTTGATGACCAGGGAACCATCGGTTAAATAGAATCATCAAGAAAGAGGGTCCTGTCTCCTAGTCACTGTGATCTGGTAGAAATGACAACAGTTAGCCATGGGCAACAATTAGCAAACATCAACAGACCTGCCCATTACATTCCTTCAGCACATTTCCATTAGTGATTCCAGTGTTCCACCTTCTGTTTCAGCAGTGAAAGTCTCTCAGTAGTATCTGACTCTTTGCAACCTATGGACAAGCCATGGAATTCTCCAGGCAAGAGTACTGGAGTGGATAGCTTTCCCTTCTCCAGGGGACCTTCCAAACCCAGGGATTGAACCCAGTTCTCCAGAATTGGAGGCAGATTCTTTACTGCTGAGCTACAAGAGAAGCCCTAGTTTCTGAGCTCAATCCCCCTCTCCAATTACAGTAAACTTTCTCTTCTAATACAACAATTTTATATCCATAAAAGCTTGTATTTATTTCTACTGTTACTGTACTGTTAAATTGGTCCAGTGCAAATTTTTTATACTCATAGCAAACTCTGTAGGCTGGTGTGATTGATGCAAGTCTTAATATATGCTAGGAATAGTTAGCCTGTTCTCATTTTCACTTCCTGGAAAATCACAAAGGGGAAGGTTGCAATTTATTTGCAAAATTACTCTGTGGATGTTGTAAAAGTTACAAAACACTTTGCAACTATATAGTTTCAGTTTTCAATTGGTTGTAAACCCAGGGAATAGGAATACAAAGAATTCAGGTTTGAAAAAATATTATTGCTTGATACCCAAGAAAGTAAAAAATCTGAATTTAAAAATAAGAATAAAGTTTGATATCTGAGAAACAATGATTACAGTATAATGAATTTAGGAATGATGCTTTATTTTAACCTTGTAGCTTACAGGAAAAATTGTGTTAATTCATGGTGAACTGGGAATTGAAAAAATAAAAAGTACTCCTATATCTTTTTACCCAAGTTAGTATTCTTTCTTTTGTTTTTTTATTTAAATTGACTCAGTGAATTCCAAACTTAGATGGACAAAGTTTATGAATTTCAAATATAAAGGAAAGAATCTGTAGGAAATTAAAGCCATCTATATATCATTCTGGGTTTCCCTGGTGGCTCAGTGGTAATGAATCTGTCTGCCTATCAGGAGACACAGAGCACGGGTTCGATCCCTGGGTAGGAAAGGTCCTCTGGAGTAGAAAACGGCAACCCACTCCAGTATTCTTACCTGGAGAATGTAGCTGGTGGGCTACAGATTATAGGGTCTCAAAAAGTTGAACACAGCTGAATGACTGAACACACACATACACACACACACACACACACACACACACACACACAGACACATCATTCTACTCCCAATCTACCATTTCAATTTTTAAAATAAATTTTTAGAAATCTATGCTATGGATATACTTGCCTATGAGCACAAAATATACAAGGCGTATATTTTCAGGCCAGAGATTTTGTATATGAAAGTCAGAATGTGTACATGTGTGCTAAATCCTGCTCTCACATATGTGTGTGTAGGATGTGCACAAATACAAGGAGACAACTGGGAGATAGACAAGGAAATATTTACAGTGTTACTTCCAGGCAGCAGTTCTCAGAGTCAAAGAAGAGGAGTTAGAAATTTGTATTTCTTACTGTATATCCTCCTGCATGTTTTGATTTTTAGCTCAAATCATACATATTAAATGCAACTGTTTATAGACAGTAAATGCTCTTGTCCATAAACAATTACATACAGAGATGATGATTTCAGGAGCAAGACATGTCACTTTGTAACATCTACTGACATAGGGTGAATACATACTTCTTCCATAATTTTGATCAATAAAAAGCATCCTCTTTATTTGTTAGAGATTTAAAAAGACAGGGAGCCTTTTGTATGCATGGTAAATGCATCCCTAGCAGGAAGAATATCTTGGATAATTTAAACTGGGGTGCTGGACTTTCATCTTGTATCACTAGTTTATATCTGAACCATCAATACATGTTAAGTAATACACTGACAACTGTATCTTGATTTTCAGAATTAAATGGCAAATGTAAATATTCTATTCCCTGCAACTGCTGGCATATAGTATAATTTATATATAGAGAGGACATTAATCATTTAGGTAAAATCAGCTAAATATTCACTAGTTTGATTACTGAATTCAAACATTCAATATAGTTTAAGGCAATTAGCTTCAGGGAAAATTAAAGCCATCTATATATCATTCTGGGTTTCCCTGGTGGCTCAGTGGTAATGAATCTGTCTGCCTATCAGGAGACACAGAGCACGGTTCGATCCCTGGGTAGGAAAGGTCCTCTGGAGTAGAAAACGGCAACCCACTCCAGTATTCTTACCTGGAGAATGTAGCTGGTGGGCTACAGATTATAGGGTCTCAAAAAGTTGAACACAGCTGAATGACTGAACACACACATACACACACACACACACACACACACACACACACACAGACACATCATTCTACTCCCAATCTACCATTTCAATTTTTAAAAAAAATTTTTTAGAAATCTATGCTATGGATATACTTGCCTATGAGCACAAAATATACAAGGCGTATATTTTCAGGCCAGAGATTTTGTATATGAAAGTCAGAATGTGTACATGTGTGCTAAATCCTGCTCTCACATATGTGTGTGTAGGATGTGCACAAATACAAGGAGACAACTGGGAGATAGACAAGGAAATATTTACAGTGTTACTTCCAGGCAGCAGTTCTCAGAGTCAAAGAAGAGGAGTTAGAAATTTGTATTTCTTACTGTATATCCTCCTGCATGTTTTGATTTTTAGCTCAAATCATACATATTAAATGCAACTGTTTATAGACAGTAAATGCTCTTGTCCATAAACAATTACATACAGAGATGATGATTTCAGGAGCAAGACATGTCACTTTGTAACATCTACTGACATAGGGTGAATACATACTTCTTCCATAATTTTGATCAATAAAAAGCATCCTCTTTATTTGTTAGAGATTTAAAAAGACAGGGAGCCTTTTGTATGCATGGTAAATGCATCCCTAGCAGGAAGAATATCTTGGATAATTTAAACTGGGGTGCTGGACTTTCATCTTGTATCACTAGTTTATATCTGAACCATCAATACATGTTAAGTAATACACTGACAACTGTATCTTGATTTTCAGAATTAAATGGCAAATGTAAATATTCTATTGCCTGAAACTGCTGGAATATAGTATAATTTATATATAGAGAGAGGACATTAATCATTTAGGTAAAATCAGCTAAATATTCACTAGTTTGATTACTGAATTCAAACATTCAATATAGTTTAAGGCAATTAGCTTTGCGCATTTGGGGGAAATTAAAAGTGTTGTGTCTTGAGAAGGGCAGTGTGGGCTTGTTAAAGAATCCATGACATATGAAGAGAGTTAACCTAAGTCGTATGCACTGAGCGTGAAATAGGAAATGCAGAGCTCAGAGCCACGAGTTAAGATCCTCTTATCTCCCTGTAAAAGGAAACTGAACTTTACGTGTTGCTGGTGCTAGTGAGGCAGCCTACTATGTATTATCACAAATGGGGGCTGGGAATCTAGTTAAAAGGATTTTATACTCTTGGCTTCAGTGCAAAACCAGCTGTAGAAATAACCACCCTCACCAAGACCATCACCAAACAAAATCTATTAAGCATCCACATTCGCATGGATTCTATCAGAGCCACACTAATGGAAATCAACCCCAAATCCAGCCACATTAGAGTAAATGAAATTTTTTCCATCCTGTATTTCTATTTTTCTTAGAATACCCTAATTTTTCAGGGTTGTAGGACATTGTTTTATATTTTCTTTCAGAAGTGGTAGTAGTGGCTCTTAGCCTGAGGAACTGGACTGATGCTAAACCGTAGACAAGACCCCATTATGGGTAAAGAGTTATTGGCATTTCAAAGTCATGAGAGAAATCATCCTTCTAAGTCCATAAACCAGGTTGATTCATTTGAAATTATATTTCTCCAAAGTCAGAGGAAGATCAGACCTTTCATCTCCTTTGCCCTATCCTTCCTAAAGTCTTAACAGAAACATTTTATTCCTGATATCAGACTCTTGTTCCTCTTTGGATGATACACAAGGCTCTAGCGCATATACTATCTATTCTTTAAGTGCGTCATCTTCCTTTCCCAGTGCATCTGGGCCAGAAGCACACCCGTTAGAAAGGTAAAATCAAAGTGTAAATGTCTGCTGCCCTTCAGCAATATGTTACAATTGAGTTGACACTGCCGTTAAAATGAAGACACCTGGTAAATGTCTGCAGCTAAAAGGTCTGTTTATACTAAGTTCTCTTGACAGCTGATGATGTCATAAGAGCATTTCTATTGATTTGAATAATGAAAGGTAGTCCTACCCCTGAATCATAGCCTCCAAGCATCAGTCTAGACGAAAGTCTGACTTATTGAGGAAGTCCTGGCACATAAGGTGCAAACTAATATTCCTTATTCCAAAAAAAAAGGAAAAATGACACAGAAGATAACCTTCTTTTAATATACTCCAATATACCTAAGAATTATAACCCATGAAACTATGAATTTAATGCTAAAGCAGTGGTTTTGACCTTATGTTTTAAGCAATAGAAGCCTCAGAGCCACGAGTTAAGATCCTCTTATCTCCCTGTAAAAGGAAACTGAACTTTACGTGTTGCTGGTGCTAGTGAGGCAGCCTACTATGTATTATCACAAATGGGGGCTGGGAATCTAGTTAAAAGGATTTTATACTCTTGGCTTCAGTGCAAAACCAGCTGTAGAAATAACCACCCTCACCAAGACCATCACCAAACAAAATCTATTAAGCATCCACATTCGCATGGATTCTATCAGAGCCACACTAATGGAAATCAACCCCAAATCCAGCCACATTAGAGTAAATGAAATTTTTTCCATCCTGTATTTCTATTTTTCTTAGAATACCCTAATTTTTCAGGGTTGTAGGACATTGTTTTATATTTTCTTTCAGAAGTGGTAGTAGTGGCTCTTAGCCTGAGGAACTGGACTGATGCTAAACCGTAGACAAGACCCCATTATGGGTAAAGAGTTATTGGCATTTCAAAGTCATGAGAGAAATCATCCTTCTAAGTCCATAAACCAGGTTGATTCATTTGAAATTATATTTCTCCAAAGTCAGAGGAAGATCAGACCTTTCATCTCCTTTGCCCTATCCTTCCTAAAGTCTTAACAGAAACATTTTATTCCTGATATCAGACTCTTGTTCCTCTTTGGATGATACACAAGGCTCTAGCGCATATACTATCTATTCTTTAAGTGCGTCATCTTCCTTTCCCAGTGCATCTGGGCCAGAAGCACACCCGTTAGAAAGGTAAAATCAAAGTGTAAATGTCTGCTGCCCTTCAGCAATATGTTACAATTGAGTTGACACTGCCGTTAAAATGAAGACACCTGGTAAATGTCTGCAGCTAAAAGGTCTGTTTATACTAAGTTCTCTTGACAGCTGATGATGTCATAAGAGCATTTCTATTGATTTGAATAATGAAAGGTAGTCCTACCCCTGAATCATAGCCTCCAAGCATCAGTCTAGACGAAAGTCTGACTTATTGAGGAAGTCCTGGCACATAAGGTGCAAACTAATATTCCTTATTCCAAAAAAAAAAAAAAGGAAAAAATGACACAGAAGATAACCTTCTTTTAATATACTCCAATATACCTAAGAATTATAACCTGCCTATGAAACTTCTCATCGAAATTGTTGAATATGCTAAAGCAGTGGTTTTGACCTTAAGTGATGGTTTCTACAATTGAATTTTTGAAGTCTAGGACTGTTATTCCATTTAACAAAGAAGAAAAGGTAAATGATTTGAAGTTACTTTAATAAGGATGCTTATTAGACATGTATCCCTTGTATAGTGGGTGCTCAGTCATGTCCAACTCTTTGTACCTCCATAGACTATAGTCTACCAGGCTCCTCTGTCCATGGAATTTTCCAGGCAAGAATACTGCAATGTGTAGTCATTTCCTACTTCAGGAGATCTCCCCAACTTAGGGCTAGAACCTGTGTCTCTCATGTTCCAGGATTGGTAGGTGAATTCTTTACCATTGTGCCACCTGGGAAGCTAGATTATTTAAAGTTACTTTAACAGAGATGCTGGGGGTGGAGCTAAGATGGCGGCGTAGAAGGACGTGCACTCATCTCTCCTGCAAAATCGCCTGAATTGCGACGAGTTCCTGGGAAACCATCGACGAAAGGAGGTTGGATCTGATCACAGAGAGGACACCCCACATCGAAGAACAAAGGAGAAGCCGCATCAAGACGGTAGGAGGGGTGCAATCGCACTTTTAAAAGTCAAACCTCATACCCGCCGGAGAGGCTGGGCGGGCCAAAGCCGCAAAGCCTGTTGCAGATCAAAACCCGGTGAGGAGCACTAACACCCACAAGGGACTGAGCCAGACCTGCTTTGGAGGGTCCAGGTGCCCCTTGAGCAGGCCTCGGAAGGGCGGCACTCAGTTCCCTTTGGAGGAGGTTACCATTAACCCGATCACAGAGTCGCCAAAGAGGACTGGAAAGTCTCTGCGCACTGTGATCCGGGAGAGAGGAATAGCGATCCCGCATGAGACTGAGCCAGACTCACCTCTGAGTAACCTGACGTCTCCCGTGGTGGCGGGGGTCGACGGTGGCCTGCAGCAGGGTCGGGGGCACTGTGGAAGTGCTTCCCATAGAGCGTGTGGGAATAAATCCTCTGTGAGACAGACGCCATTTTCCCTACTGTAGTTTGGCTGCTGGTCAAACTGCAGGGCTGCTGGTCAAGCTACAGGAGGGACTTAGCTCCACCCAGCAAGAAAAGGGATTTGGATTAAGAAACTCCCAGGGCCAGCCTGGGCGGGCCTTTTAATTCTGGAATAGGCCAAAACAAGCAGTCAAAGAGGTCTTCAGATCCAACCACTGCCAGAGGCAAGAAAAAGACTGATAATTCCTGAACAGTCAGCAAGAGACAGAAGAACATAAACACTATTTTCACGTTTTGTCTGAAGCTGGAGTTACTGCTGGACTTTAAAATTTCATTTTTTGTATTGTATTACTTTGTTTCAATTTTTTTTTCTTCCCTTTTTTCCAAACCCCCCCAGTGCACCCACCGCTTTTTATTTTTTTTCTCTTTTCTTGGTGTGTGTGTGAGAGAGAGAGGGTGTGTTCATTTCCTTCACTGAATTCTATTGAAGCTACTAATCTTATCAGTAAGACTGAATATATTCAAGTTTACATAATTTTTTTTTCTTTTTCCTTTTAAACCACACATTTTATTTTGGTATAAACTTCTGGTTCCCCATTGGCCTTTTAAGGTTCTGGGGGGTTTTGTTTGTTTTATTATTTTTGCTTTGTTTTTCTATATTTTCTATAAAATTTAGATCTTTTAATTTTAATAATTTTTCATTTGTACTACTACCTCCTCTATAATTCTTTGCTTTCTCTGAAGCTCCTTTCCTATAGCACTAAATTCTAATACATACAAATCTTTATCTCCTATATTTAACTTTGCAATATTATTCTATATTTCTCTTCTATCCTCCCTTTCTCTTTTTCCCTTTCCCCACTATATTTCTTAGTCTGTTCTGTCCTCATTGCCTTATCCCCAACGGGGATCCTGCTCTAGCATTATTCTCCAATTGGTACTCTACTTAGTTTGCTTATTAACTGGTGGATATCATTCTTGGATTTCTCTATTCGCCGTGCTAACGTATTGTACTGTATTTTTGATTGGAATGCTTGGGTTATGTTATAGCTGTATATGTTCATGTGTATAATTCAATACGCTAGATAATACTTGCATAATTTTTAAATTGCCATTTGTCAAAGGTATACCTTCTGTTTCTCATTTGCATATATACGTTTTAATATCATTTAATGCCATAACAAACCAGCCGTGAAATCTTCATTCCCTGGTCAGGCAACAAGCCACGGGGTTTTGAGGGTGCACTGACTCCAAAACTACAATACTAGAGAACGCATAACACTAAAGAGCAGTATACAAGTGAGAACGCCAGCAAAGGTAATCACTTGTATACAAGTCCTGACATCACCCAATCACCAGCATCACCCAGAATAAGAAGCCCCATCCAAACAACAAACACCAACAGACGTAACTCAAAGTCTGGGAAAAGGAAATCCCAAACAGAATCAGTTTTAAAAAATTAATAATAACAATGAAACGGCAGAGAAATACCACACAAGCGAAGGAACAATCAACAAACACACAAGATCAAATTAATGAAGAGAATTTGGACAAACTTTCTGAAAGTGATTTCAGAAGAATGATAGTAAAGATGATCAAAGACACTGAAAACAGAATTTCAGAGAAATTGCAAGATACAACTAACACACTGAATAAAGAAATACAAGAACTTACCAAAAAAGTAACAGAGACAAACAACTCAGTTGCTGAACTGAAAACCACTGTAGAAGGAATCAAGAGCAGAGTATCTGAGACAGAAGACCGGATAAGTGAGCTGGAAGATAAAATGGTGGAAGTAACTGCTGAAAAACAGACTCTAGCTCAAAGAATGAAAAGAGCAGAGGACAGCCTCAGAGACCTCTGGGATAATATCAAACGCACCAATATTCGAATTATAGGGGTTCCAGAAGAAGAAAAAAAGAAAGGCTATGAGAAAATTTTTGAAGAAATTATAGTTGAAAATTTCCCCAACATGGGAAAAGAAATAGTCAATCAAGTCCAAGAAGCACAAAGAGTACCTAACAGAATCAATCCGAGAAGAAACACACCAAGACACATATTAATGAAGTTAACACAAATTAAACACAAAGATAGAATTCTCAAAGCAGCAAGGGAAAAGCAACTAGTGACATACAAGGAAAGCCCATCCGTTTAACAGCTGATCTTTCAACAGAAACTCTGCAGGCCAGAAGGAAGGACACATCGGCAAGGAAACACCATTTAGATTCTTGATTTCTCATTTGCATATTTTTAAGCTGTATATGTTCATGTGTATAATTCAATACGCTAGATAATACTTGCATAATTTTTAAATTGCCATTTGTCAAAGGTATACCTTCTGTTTCTCATTTGCATATATACGTTTTAATATCATTTAATGCCATAACAAACCAGCCGTGAAATCTTCATTCCCTGGTCAGGCAACAAGCCACGGGGTTTTGAGGGTGCACTGACTCCAAAACTACAATACTAGAGAACGCATAACACTAAAGAGCAGTATACAAGTGAGAACGCCAGCAAAGGTAATCACTTGTATACAAGTCCTGACATCACCCAATCACCAGCATCACCCAGAATAAGAAGCCCCATCCAAACAACAAACACCAACAGACGTAACTCAAAGTCTGGGAAAAGGAAATCCCAAACAGAATCAGTTTTAAAAAATTAATAATAACAATGAAACGGCAGAGAAATACCACACAAGCGAAGGAACAATCAACAAACACACAAGATCAAATTAATGAAGAGAATTTGGACAAACTTTCTGAAAGTGATTTCAGAAGAATGATAGTAAAGATGATCAAAGACACTGAAAACAGAATTTCAGAGAAATTGCAAGATACAACTAACACACTGAATAAAGAAATACAAGAACTTACCAAAAAAGTAACAGAGACAAACAACTCAATTGCTGAACTGAAAACACTGTAGAAGGAATCAAGAGCAGAGTATCTGAGACAGAAGACCGGATAAGTGAGCTGGAAGATAAAATGGTGGAAGTAACTGCTGAAAAACAGACTCTAGCTCAAAGAATGAAAAGAGCAGAGGACAGCCTCAGAGACCTCTGGGATAATATCAAACGCACCAATATTCGAATTATAGGGGTTCCAGAAGAAGAAGAAAAAAAGAAAGGCTATGAGAAAATTTTTGAAGAAATTATAGTTGAAAATTTCCCCAACATGGGAAAAGAAATAGTCAATCAAGTCCAAGAAGCACAAAGAGTACCTAACAGAATCAATCCGAGAAGAAACACACCAAGACACATATTAATGAAGTTAACACAAATTAAACACAAAGATAGAATTCTCAAAGCAGCAAGGGAAAAGCAACTAGTGACATACAAGGGAAAGCCCATCCGTTTAACAGCTGATCTTTCAACAGAAACTCTGCAGGCCAGAAGGGAATGGCAGGACACATTTAAACGGCTGAAAGAGAATAATCTGCAACCAAGAATCCTCTACCCTGCCAAGATCTCCTTCAAAATTGATGGAGAAATCAAAAGCTTTACAGACAAGCAAAAATTAAAAGAATTTAGTCACACCAAACCAGCCTTACAACAAATGTTAAAGGGACTTATATAGACAACAAGTATAAAAGGAGAAGATCCACGAAACAAACCCATCATAACATCTAAGAAGATGACAATAGGATCATTTGTATCAATAATTACTTTGAATGTCAATGGACTAAACGCCCCAACCAAAAGACACAGAGTGGCTGAATGGATCCAAAACACGACCCATACATATGCTGCCTCCAGGAAACTCATTTCAGACCTAGAGACACTCATAGACTGAAAGTGAGAGGCTGGAAAAAGATATTCCATGCAAATGGAAATCAAAAGAAAGCTGGAGTAGCAATCCTCATATCAGATAAAATAGATTTTAAAGTAAAGAAGATTCTAAGAGACAAGGCAGGTCACTACATCATGATTAAGGGATCCATCCAAGAAGAAGACATAACAATCATAAATATCTATGCTCCCAACACAGGAGCACCCCAATACATAAGACAAACACTTTCAGACATAAAAGAAGACATTGACAGCAACACAATCATAGTAGGAGACTTTAACACTCCTCTCACACCAATGGACAGATCATCCAAACAGAAAATTAATAAAGAAACACAAGCCTTAAATGCCACACTAGAAGAAATGGACCTCATTGATATCTTTAGGACTTTCCATCCAAAAGCAGAAGAATACACTTTCTTCTCAAATGCTCACGGAACATTCTCCAGGATAGACCACATCTTGGGCCACAAATCAATCCTCAGTCAATTCAAGAAAACTGAAATTCTATCAACCATCTTCTCGGACCACAATGCAGTGAGACTAGAGATCAACTACAGGAAAAAACCGCTAAACACAAACACATGGAGATTAAACAACTCATCCCTAAAAACCATGGAGAAAAAAATAAAAAAACTACACATGTGACATACAAAGGAAAGCCCATCCGTTTAACAGCTGATCTTTCAACAGAAACTCTGCAGGCCAGAAGGGAATGGCAGGACACATTTAAACGGCTGAAAGAGAATAATCTGCAACCAAGAATCCTCTACCCTGCCAAGATCTCCTTCAAAATTGATGGAGAAATCAAAAGCTTTACAGACAAGCAAAAATTAAAAGAATTTAGTCACACCAAACCAGCCTTACAACAAATGTTAAAGGGACTTATATAGACAACAAGTATAAAAGGAGAAGATCCACGAAACAAACCCATCATAACATCTAAGAAGATGACAATAGGATCATTTGTATCAATAATTACTTTGAATGTCAATGGACTAAACGCCCCAACCAAAAGACACAGAGTGGCTGAATGGATACAAAAACACGACCCATACATATGCTGCCTCCAGGAAACTCATTTCAGACCTAGAGACACTCATAGACTGAAAGTGAGAGGCTGGAAAAAGATATTCCATGCAAATGGAAATCAAAAGAAAGCTGGAGTAGCAATCCTCATATCAGATAAAATAGATTTTAAAGTAAAGAAGATTCTAAGAGACAAGGCAGGTCACTACATCATGATTAAGGGATCCATCCAAGAAGAAGACATAACAATCATAAATATCTATGCTCCCAACACAGGAGCACCCCAATACATAAGACAAACACTTTCAGACATAAAAGAAGACATTGACAGCAACACAATCATAGTAGGAGACTTTAACACTCCTCTCACACCAATGGACAGATCATCCAAACAGAAAATTAATAAAGAAACACAAGCCTTAAATGCCACACTAGAAGAAATGGACCTCATTGATATCTTTAGGACTTTCCATCCAAAAGCAGAAGAATACACTTTCTTCTCAAATGCTCACGGAACATTCTCCAGGATAGACCACATCTTGGGCCACAAATCAATCCTCAGTCAATTCAAGAAAACTGAAATTCTATCAACCATCTTCTCGGACCACAATGCAGTGAGACTAGAGATCAACTACAGGAAAAAAACCGCTAAAACACAAACACATGGAGATTAAACAACACATACCTAAAAAACCAACTGATCATTGAGGAAATCAAAGGAGAAATAAAAAAATTCCTAGAAGAAAATGACAATGAACACACGACAGTGCAAAACCTATGGGATACTGCAAAAGCAGTTCTAAGAGGGAAGTTTATAGCATTACAATCCCACCTCAAGAAACTAGGAAAATCTCAAACAGACGACCTTACCTTATGCTTAAAACAACTGGAGAAAGAAGAACAAAAACACCCCAAAGCCAGCAGAAGAAGGGAAATCATAAAGATCAGAGCAGAAATAAATGAAAAAGAAACAAAAGAAACAATAGTAAAGATAAATAAAACAAAAAGCTGGTTCTTCGAAAAAGTCAATAAAATCGACACACCACTGGCCAGAATCATTAAGAAAAAGAGAGAGAAGAACCAGATCACCAAAATCAAAAATGAAAAAGGAGAGATTACAACGGACAATGCAGAAATCCAAAGGATTATAAGAGACTATTATGAACAACTCTATGGCAACAAACTGGACAACCTGGAAGAAATGGACAGTTTCTTAGAGAAGATTAATCTCCCAAGACTCAACCAGGAAGAAATAGAAACTATGAGCAAGCCAATCACAAGCTCAGAAATCGACCTTGTGATCAAAAATCTACCCAAAAATAAAAGCCCAGGGCCAGATGGTTTCACAAGTGAATTCTACCAAACATTTAAAGAAGAGCTAATGCCTGTCCTTCTAAAACTCTTCCAAAAAATTGCCCAGGAAGGAACACTTCCAAACACATTCTACGAGGCCACCATCACCCTGATACCAAAGCCAGGCAAAGACATCACAAAAAAAGAAAATTATAGGCCAATTTCACTGATGAATCTAGATGCCAAAATCCTCAACAAAATCCTAGCAAACAGAATTCAGCAACACATCAAAAAGCTCATTCATCACGATCAAGTTGGGTTCATCCCAGGCATGCAAGGATTCTTCAACATTCGCAAATCAATCAATGTGATACACCATATCAACAAATTGAAAGACAAAATCACATGATCATCTCAATAGATGCAGAAAAATCGTTTGACAAAGTACAGCATCCATTTATGATAAAAAATCTTCAAAAAATGGGCATAGAAGGAACTTATCTTAACATAGTGAAAGCCATATATGAGAAGCCCACAGCGAACATTATCCTCAATGGTGAAAAACTCAAAGCATTCCCTCTAAGATCAGGAACAAGACAAGGGTGTCCACTTTCACCACTACTATTCAACATAGTCCTGGAAGTTCTAGCAATAGCAATAAGAGAAGAGAAAGAAATCAAAGGAATCCAGATTGGAAAAGAAGAAGTCAAACTCTCTCTATTTGCAGATGACATGATATTATACATAGAAAATCCCAAAGACACTATTACAAAACTACTAGAGTGAATCAGCGAATTCAGCAAAGTTGCAGGATACAAAATCAATATACAGAAATCACTGGCATTCCTATACACAAACAATGAAAAATCAGAAAATGAAATCAAAGAGGCAATCCCCTTCACCATCGCAACCAAAAGAATCAAATATCTAGGAATAAACCTACCCAAAGAAACAAAAGAACTGTACACAGAAAATTACAAGACACTCATGAGACACATTAAAGAAGACTTAAACAGATGGAGAAATATTCCGTGTTCCTGGGTCGGGAGAATCAATATTGTGAAAATGACCATACTACCAAATGTCATCTATAGATTCAATGCGATCCCTATCAAGCTTCCAATAACATTCTTCACAGAACTAGACCAACGAATAACACAGTTCATATGGAAACACAAAAGACCTCGAATAGCCAAAGCAATCCTCAGGAAGAAGAATGGAGCTGGGGGGATCAGCCTCCCAACTTCAGACTCTACTACAAAGCAACAGTCATCACAAGTGAATTCTACCAAACATTTAAAGAAGAGCTAATGCCTGTCCTTCTAAAACTCTTCCAAAAAATTGCCCAGGAAGGAACACTTCCAAACACATTCTACGAGGCCACCATCACCCTGATACCAAAGCCAGGCAAAGACATCACAAAAAAAGAAAATTATAGGCCAATTTCACTGATGAATCTAGATGCCAAAATCCTCAACAAAATCCTAGCAAACAGAATTCAGCAACACATCAAAAAGCTCATTCATCACGATCAAGTTGGGTTCATCCCAGGCATGCAAGGATTCTTCAACATTCGCAAATCAATCAATGTGATACACCATATCAACAAATTGAAAGACAAAATCACATGATCATCTCAATAGATGCAAAAAAAGCCTTTGACAAAGTACAGCATCCATTTATGATAAAACTCTTCAAAAAATGGGCATAGAAGGAACTTATCTTAACATAGTGAAAGCCATATATGAGAAGCCCACAGCGAACATTATCCTCAATGGTGAAAAACTCAAAGCATTCCCTCTAAGATCAGGAACAAGACAAGGGTGTCCACTTTCACCACTACTATTCAACATAGTCCTGGAAGTTCTAGCAATAGCAATAAGAGAAGAGAAAGAAATCAAAGGAATCCAGATTGGAAAAGAAGAAGTCAAACTCTCTCTATTTGCAGATGACATGATATTATACATAGAAAATCCCAAAGACACTATTACAAAACTACTAGAGTGAATCAGCGAATTCAGCAAAGTTGCAGGATACAAAATCAATATACAGAAATCACTGGCATTCCTATACACAAACAATGAAAAATCAGAAAATGAAATCAAAGAGGCAATCCCCTTCACCATCGCAACCAAAAGAATCAAATATCTAGGAATAAACCTACCCAAAGAAACAAAAGAACTGTACACAGAAAATTACAAGACACTCATGAGACACATTAAAGAAGACTTAAACAGATGGAGAAATATTCCGTGTTCCTGGGTCGGGAGAATCAATATTGTGAAAATGACCATACTACCAAATGTCATCTATAGATTCAATGCGATCCCTATCAAGCTTCCAATAACATTCTTCACAGAACTAGACCAACGAATAACACAGTTCATATGGAAACACAAAAGACCTCGAATAGCCAAAGCAATCCTCAGGAAGAAGAATGGAGCTGGGGGGATCAGCCTCCCCAACTTCAGACTCTACTACAAAGCAACAGTCATCAAGACAGTATGGTACTGGCACAAAAACAGAAATATCGACCAATGGAACAAGATCGAGAACCCAGAGATAAACCCACGCACCTATGGGTACCTTATTTTTGATAAAGGAGGAGAATCTATAAAATGGGACAAAGACAGCCTCTTCAACAAATGGTGCTGGGAAAATTGGACAGCTACATGCAAGAAAATGAAATTGGAACATACCCTGACACCATACACAAAGATCAACTCAAAATGGATTAAAGACTTAAATGTAAGGCCAGAAACCATCAAACTCTTAGAGGAGAATATAGGCAAAACCCTCAAGGACATCAATCAAAGCAAGATCTTCTCTGACCCACCTACTAGAATAGTGGAACTAAAAAGACAAATGAACATGTGGGACCTAATGAAACTTAAAAGCTTTTGTACAGCAAAAGAAATTACAAAAAAGTTCAACAGACACCCCACAGAGTGGGAGAAAATCATAGCAAATGAAACAACAGACAAAGAATTAATCTCCAAAATCTACAAGCAACTCAGACAACTCAGCACTGGAAAAACGAACAACCCAATCAAAAAATGGGAAAAGGACCTAAACAGACACCTCTCCAACGATGACATACAGATGGCCCAAAAACACATGAAACGATGCTCAACTTCACTAATAATTAGAGAAATGCAAATCAAAACTACAATGAGATGTCACCTCACACCCGTCAGAATGGCCATCATCCACAAATCGACAGACAATAAATGCTGGAGAGGCTGCGGAGAAAAGGGAACCCTCCTGCATTGCTGGTGGGAGTGTAAATTGATACAGCCTCTATGGAAGACAGTCTGGAGATTTCTTAAAAAACTAAAAGTAGAAGCACCATATGACCCAGCAATCGTGTTCCTGGGTCGGGAGAATCAATATTGTGAAAATGACCATACTACCAAATGTCATCTATAGATTCAATGCGATCCCTATCAAGCTTCCAATAACATTCTTCACAGAACTAGACCAACGAATAACACAGTTCATATGGAAACACAAAAGACCTCGAATAGCCAAAGCAATCCTCAGGAAGAAGAATGGAGCTTCAGGGATCAGCCTCCCCAACTTCAGACTCTACTACAAAGCAACAGTCATCAAGACAGTATGGTACTGGCACAAAAACAGAAATATCGACCAATGGAACAAGATCGAGAACCCAGAGATAAACCCACGCACCTATGGGTACCTTATTTTTGATAAAGGAGGAGAATCTATAAAATGGGACAAAGACAGCCTCTTCAACAAATGGTGCTGGGAAAATTGGACAGCTACATGCAAGAAAATGAAATTGGAACATACCCTGACACCATACACAAAGATCAACTCAAAATGGATTAAAGACTTAAATGTAAGGCCAGAAACCATCAAACTCTTAGAGGAGAATATAGGCAAAACCCTCAAGGACATCAATCAAAGCAAGATCTTCTCTGACCCACCTACTAGAATAGTGGAACTAAAAAGACAAATGAACATGTGGGACCTAATGAAACTTAAAAGCTTTTGTACAGCAAAAGAAATTACAAAAAAGTTCAACAGACACCCCACAGAGTGGGAGAAAATCATAGCAAATGAAACAACAGACAAAGAATTAATCTCCAAAATCTACAAGCAACTCAGACAACTCAGCACGGGAAAAACGAACAACCCAATCAAAAAATGGGAAAAGGACCTAAACAGACACCTCTCCAACGATGACATACAGATGGCCCAAAAACACATGAAACGATGCTCAACTTCACTAATAATTAGAGAAATGCAAATCAAAACTACAATGAGATGTCACCTCACACCCGTCAGAATGGCCATCATCCACAAATCGACAGACAATAAATGCTGGAGAGGCTGCGGAGAAAAGGGAACCCTCCTGCATTGCTGGTGGGAGTGTAAATTGATACAGCCTCTATGGAAGACAGTCTGGAGATTTCTTAAAAAACTAAAAGTAGAAGCACCATATGACCCAGCAATCCCACTCTTAGGTTTATACCCTGATGAAATCAAAACTGAAAGAAGCACCTGTACCCCAATGTTCATTGCAGCTCTCTATACAATAGCTAGAACATGGAAGGAACCTAGATGCCCATCGACGAACGAATGGATCCAAAAGCTCTGGTACATATATACAATGGAATACTACACAGCTGTAAAGAGAAATGCAGAAGAATCAGCCCTCATGAGGTGGCTGGATCTAGAACGTATCCTAAAAAGTGAAGTCAGTCAGAAAGAGAAGGACAAATACAGTATATTAACACATATATATGGAATCTAGTAGGATGGTGATGATGGCACATGCAGTGAAGCGACAGAAAGACAGACATGGACAGTGGACATATGGACATTGTGGGGAAGGAACAGTGGTTGAGAGGCGTAAGGGAAGTAGCATGAAGGCCTGTACTATCATAAGTGAAGAAAATAGCTACAGTCATTGCTCTGTGAGAAAAGGGGATCCTTCAGGGGTGCTGTGTGATGGTCGGGAGGGGAGGGAAGGGGGGGATATACATGTGACTAATCTGAGAACATGCATGTCTGTGAACAACAAAACTCTGTAAAAGTTAAAAGTAAAATAAAGGTTTTTAAAAAAAAAAAAAAACAGAGATGCTTATTCAATGAGAAAATATATTTCAGTTCAATAAATCCCATTTCTTTAATGCATGCAATTTTCATAGATTAAAAATTAATGAAAACTTTTGATAAATCAGTTCGATGAACTTGAGACCTTAAGATATGTTTCTGTTTTTTTAAAAATTATTGCGCCATTTGTTAAAAAAGAACTGGGAAAATTATTATTACAGATTCTGAAGATTTCAGAATCATACTCTGGACTCCTGTAAGCATAAAGAATTTTAACAGCTACACTGGAAAACGAACAACCCAATCAAAAAATGGGAAAAGGACCTAAACAGACACCTCTCCAACGATGACATACAGATGGCCCAAAAGCACATGAAACGATGCTCAACTTCACTAATAATTAGAGAAATGCAAATCAAAACTACAATGAGATGTCACCTCACACCCGTCAGAATGGCCATCATCCACAAATCGACAGACAATAAATGCTGGAGAGGCTGCGGAGAAAAGGGAACCCTCCTGCATTGCTGGTGGGAGTGTAAATTGATACAGCCTCTATGGAAGACAGTCTGGAGATTTCTTAAAAAACTAAAAGTAGAAGCACCATATGACCCAGCAATCCCACTCTTAGGTTTATACCCTGATGAAATCAAAACTGAAAGAAGCACCTGTACCCCAATGTTCATTGCAGCTCTCTATACAATAGCTAGAACATGGAAGGAACCTAGATGCCCATCGACGAACGAATGGATCCAAAAGCTCTGGTACATATATACAATGGAATACTACACAGCTGTAAAGAGAAATGCAGAAGAATCAGCCCTCATGAGGTGGCTGGATCTAGAACGTATCCTAAAAAGTGAAGTCAGTCAGAAAGAGAAGGACAAATACAGTATATTAACACATATATATGGAATCTAGTAGGATGGTGATGATGGCACATGCAGTGAAGCGACAGAAAGACAGACATGGACAGTGGACATATGGACATTGTGGGGAAGGAACAGTGGTTGAGAGGCGTAAAGGAAGTAGCATGAAGGCCTGTACTATCATAAGTGAAGAAAATAGCTACAGTCATTGCTCTGTGAGAAAAGGGGATCCTTCAGGGGTGCTGTGTGATGGTCGGGAGGGGAGGGAAGGGGGGGATATACATGTGACTAATCTGAGAACATGCATGTCTGTGAACAACAAAACTCTGTAAAAGTTAAAAGTAAAATAAAGGTTTTTAAAAAAAAAAAAAAAAAACAGAGATGCTTATTCAATGAGAAAATATATTTCAGTTCAATAAATCCCATTTCTTTAATGCATGCAATTTTCATAGATTAAAAATTAATGAAAACTTTTGATAAATCAGTTCGATGAACTTGAGACCTTAAGATATGTTTCTGTTTTTTTAAAAATTATTGCGCCATTTGTTAAAAAAGAACTGGGAAAATTATTATTACAGATTCTGAAGATTTCAGAATCATACTTTGGCCTCCTGTAAGCATAAAGAATTTTAATAAACTCCAGACTGTATTCTGAATTAATATAATTCATATCTAGGGCAGTGCATAATCATGGTAAAAAGATTCATTATAGCACATAAGGTAGTTAGAGAGAATTGAGATCAAGAATGAAAAAGAAATAGCAAAGGAAAAATTCAATCAGATTTTTAATTTTTGGCCTCTTTTTATTTACTTATTTTTCATCCATTTTTATTCTTTGGCCCATGTGGCCCTCCCATTGCAGTGTCCTCTCTCATGGCAGAGCACTAGCTCTGGGTTCCTGTGCTCCAGAGCGCTGGCTCATAATTGGACACACCGGTCTAGCCACTCTGTAGCATGTGGGATCTTCCTGGGCCAGGGATCAAACTGGTGCCCCTTGCACTGCAAGTCAGACTCTTTACCCACTGGGTCACCAGGGAAGCCCAATCAGATTTTTATTATACTTTGATTAGTGAAAGACCAGGAGATATCACTGAAATTCCATTCATTTTTGTAAAGAATGAAGAATTGTGATCTTCACTGGTAAGTTTTTTTCTAAAATGATCTGAATGCTTAAAAATCTTCTGTTTCACACAAAAAGAAGCTTGGTGGAAAACTTTGACAGTCTCTACAGATATACTTGGCTCTTGTATCAGCACTGATTTTAATATAACCTAAACCTAATTTCACTACTGGAACAATTGTATAGGCATTAAGAATGTGCCTGTACCGATTAGATATTCATGGAAGACAAAGACAAGAGAGACAGCATTGTGAAATGACTCTTTCTTTCCTGATAGCATTCAAGTAACAGCCAAGAGCTTATCTATCATGGTCTTGAGACAGAAAGCATGTAGACAAAATACCAACTTTTCAAACTTGTTAAATGGAAGATTTGACAGACCTAGATTGTTAATGATGTCTTTGAATCATTGAACTAAACTTAGAACAACTGACCTCCAGGCTTCTCACTGATACCTCAAGAAACTAGGAAAATATGAAGCAGATGACCAAAACCTCTGCTTAAAACAATTGGAGAAAGAAGAACAAAAACACCCCAAAGCCAGCAGAAGACGAGAAATTATAAAGACTAGAGCAGAAATAAATGAGAAAGAAATGAAAGAAACTATAGTGTGGATAAATAAAACAAAAAGCTGGTTCTTTGAAAATGTAAACAAAATTGACAAGTCCCTGGCCAGACTCATCAAGAGAAAGAGAGAGAAGAACCAGATCAACAAAATCAAAAACAAAAAAAGGAGAGATTGCAACAGATAATGGCCTCTTTTATTTACTTATTTTTCATCCATTTTTATTCTTTGGCCCATGTGGCCCTCCCATTGCAGTGTCCTCTCATGGCAGAGCACTAGCTCTGGGTTCCTGTGCTCCAGAGCGCTGGCTCATAATTGGACACACCGGTCTAGCCACTCTGTAGCATGTGGGATCTTCCTGGGCCAGGGATCAAACTGGTGCCCCTTGCACTGCAAGTCAGACTCTTTACCCACTGGGTCACCAGGGAAGCCCAATCAGATTTTTATTATACTTTGATTAGTGAAAGACCAGGAGATATCACTGAAATTCCATTCATTTTTGTAAAGAATGAAGAATTGTGATCTTCACTGGTAAGTTTTTTTCTAAAATGATCTGAATGCTTAAAAATCTTCTGTTTCACACAAAAAGAAGCTTGGTGGAAAACTTTGACAGTCTCTACAGATATACTTGGCTCTTGTATCAGCACTGATTTTAATATAACCTAAACCTAATTTCACTACTGGAACAATTGTATAGGCATTAAGAATGTGCCTGTACCGATTAGATATTCATGGAAGACAAAGACAAGAGAGACAGCATTGTGAAATGACTCTTTCTTTCCTGATAGCATTCAAGTAACAGCCAAGAGCTTATCTATCATGGTCTTGAGACAGAAAGCATGTAGACAAAATACCAACTTTTCAAACTTGTTAAATGGAAGATTTGACAGACCTAGATTGTTAATGATGTCTTTGAATCATTGAACTAAACTTAGAACAACTGACCTCCAGGCTTCTCACTGATACCTCAAGAAACTAGGAAAATATGAAGCAGATGACCAAAACCTCTGCTTAAAACAATTGGAGAAAGAAGAACAAAAACACCCCAAAGCCAGCAGAAGACGAGAAATTATAAAGACTAGAGCAGAAATAAATGAGAAAGAAATGAAAGAAACTATAGTGTGGATAAATAAAACAAAAAGCTGGTTCTTTGAAAATGTAAACAAAATTGACAAGTCCCTGGCCAGACTCATCAAGAGAAAGAGAGAGAAGAACCAGATCAACAAAATCAAAAACAAAAAAAGGAGAGATTGCAACAGATAATGCAGAAATCCAAAGGATTTTAAGGGACTATTGTGAGAAACTCTATGGCAACAAACTGGACAACCTGGAAGAAATGGAGTTTCTTGGGGAAGATCAATTTCCCAAGACTGAGCCAGGAAGAAACAGAAACTTTGAACAACCCAATCACAAGCTCAGAAATCGAATCTGTGATTAAAAATCTACCCAAAAATAAAAGCCCAGGGCCAGACGGCTTCACAACCGAATTCTACCAAACATTTAAAGAAGAGCTAATGCCTGCCCTTCTAAAATGCTTCCAAAATATTGCACAGGAAGGAAAACTTCCAAACACATTCTATGAGGCCACCATCACCCTGATACCCAAACCAGGCAAAGACAACACAAAAAAGGAAAATTACAGACCAATTTCTCTGATTAACTTAGATGCCAAGATGAACAAAATCCTAGCAAACAGAATTCAACGACACATCAAAAAACTCATACATCATGATCAAGTCGGGTTCATCCCAGGCATGCAAGGGTTCTTCAACATCCGCAAATCAATCAATGTGATACACCGTATCAGCAAACTGAGAGACAAAAATCACATGATCATCTCAATAGATGCAGAAAAAGCCTTCGACAAAGTACAATATCCATTTATGATAAAAACTCTTCAGAAAATGGGCATAGAAGGAACCTATCTCAACATAGTGAAAGCCATATATGAGAAGCCCACAGCGAACATTATTGTTGATGGTAAAAAACTGAAAGCATTCCCTCTAAGATCAGGAACAAGACAGGGGTGTCCACTTTCACCACTATTACTCAAGATAGTCCTGGAGGTTCTAGCAACGGCAATAAGAGAAGAGAAAGAAATCAAAGGAATCCAGATTGGAAAGGAAGAAGTCAAGCTCTCTCTATTTGCAGATGACATGATATTATACATAGAAAATCCCAAAGACACGGTTACAAAGCTACTAGAGCTAATCAACGAATTCAGCAAAGTCGCAGGATACAAAGTCAACACACAGAAATCACTGGCAATCCTATACACAAACAATGAAAAATCAGAAAACGAAATCAAAGAGGCAGTCCCCTTCACCATCGCAACCAAAAGAATCAAATATCTAGGAATAAACCTACCCAAAGAAACAAAAGAATTGTACACAGAAAATTACAAGACACTCATGAAAGAAATTAAAGAAGACTTAAACAGATGGAGAGATACTCCATGTTCCTGAGTCGGAAGAATCAATATTGTGAAAATGACCATACTACCAAATATCATCTACAGATTCAATGCAATACCTATTCAACTTCCATTGACATTTTTCACAGAACTAGACCAAATAATCACACAGTTCATATGGAAACACAAAAGACCTCGAATAGCCAAAGCAATTCTGAGAAAGAAAAACAGCGCTGGAAGAATCAGCTCCCCTAACTTCAGACTCTACTACAAAGCAACAGTCATCAACACAGTGTGGTACTGGCACAAAAACAGAACTATAGACCAATGGAACGAGATACAGAACCCAGAGATAAACCCACGCACCTATGGGTACCTTATTTTTGACAAAGGAGACGAACATATAAAATGGGACAAAGACAGCCTCTTCAACAAATGGGGCTGGGAAAATTGGACAGCTACATGCAAACAAATGAAGTTGGAACATTCCCTGACACCACACACTAAGATCAACTCAAAATGGATTAAAAACCTAAATGGAAGACCAGAAACCATCAGACTCTTAGAGGAAAATATAGGCAAAACCCTCAAGGACATAAATCTAAGCAAGATCTTCTCTGACCCACCAACTAAAATAGCAGAACTGAAAAGAAAAATGAACATATGGGACCTTATGAAACTTAAAAGCTTTTGTACAGCAAAAGAAATTACAAAAAAGCTGAACAGACAGCCCACAGAATGGGAGAAAATCATAGCAAATGAAACAACAGACAAAGAATTAATCTCCAAAATCTACAAGCAGCTCCGACAACTCAGCACCGGAAAAACGAACAACCCAATCAAAAAATGGGAAAAAGATCTAAAGAGACGCCTCTCCAAAGAGGACATACAGATGGCCCCAAAGCACATGAAACGATGCTGAACCTCGCTTACTATTAGAGAAATGCAAATGAAAACCACAATGAGATACCACCTCACACCCGTCAGAATGGCCATCATCAGTAAATCGACAGACAATAAATGCTGGAGAGGGTGTGGAGAAAAGGGAACCCTCTTGCATTGCTGGTGGGAATGTCAATTGATAAAGCCTCTATGGAAGACAGTCTGGAGATTTCTTAGAAAACTAAAAATAGAAGCACCATACAAGCCAGCAATCCCACTCTAGGCTTATATCCAGATGAAATCAAACTAAACTGCCATTGACATTTTCACAGAACTAGACCAAATAATCACACAGTTCAATTCTGAAGAAAGAAAAACAGCGCTGGAAGAATCAGCTCCCCTAACTTCAGACTCTACTACAAAGCAACAGTCATCAACACAGTGTGGTACTGGCACAAAAACAGAACTATAGACCAATGGAACGAGATACAGAACCCAGAGATAAACCCACGCACCTATGGGTACCTTATTTTTGACAAAGGAGACGAACATATAAAATGGGACAAAGACAGCCTCTTCAACAAATGGGGCTGGGAAAATTGGACAGCTACATGCAAACAAATGAAGTTGGAACATTCCCTGACACCACACACTAAGATCAACTCAAAATGGATTAAAAACCTAAATGGAAGACCAGAAACCATCAGACTCTTAGAGGAAAATATAGGCAAAACCCTCAAGGACATAAATCTAAGCAAGATCTTCTCTGACCCACCAACTAAAATAGCAGAACTGAAAAGAAAAATGAACATATGGGACCTTATGAAACTTAAAAGCTTTTGTACAGCAAAAGAAATTACAAAAAAGCTGAACAGACAGCCCACAGAATGGGAGAAAATCATAGCAAATGAAACAACAGACAAAGAATTAATCTCCAAAATCTACAAGCAGCTCCGACAACTCAGCACCGGAAAAACGAACAACCCAATCAAAAAATGGGAAAAAGATCTAAAGAGACGCCTCTCCAAAGAGGACATACAGATGGCCCCAAAGCACATGAAACGATGCTGAACCTCGCTTACTATTAGAGAAATGCAAATGAAAACCACAATGAGATACCACCTCACACCCGTCAGAATGGCCATCATCAGTAAATCGACAGACAATAAATGCTGGAGAGGGTGTGGAGAAAAGGGAACCCTCTTGCATTGCTGGTGGGAATGTCAATTGATAAAGCCTCTATGGAAGACAGTCTGGAGATTTCTTAGAAAACTAAAAATAGAAGCACCATACAAGCCAGCAATCCCACTCTTAGGCTTATATCCAGATGAAATCAAAACTGAAAGAAGCACCTGTACCCCAATGTTCATTGCAGCTCTCTATACAATAGCCAGAACTTGGAAGCAACCTAGATGTCCATCGACGAATGAATGGATACAGAAGCCCTGGTACATATATACAATGGAATACTACTCAGCTGTTAAAAGAAATGCAGAAGACTCAGTCCTAATGAAGTGGCTGGCTCTGGAACCTATCATACAAAGTGAAGTAAGTCAAAAAGAGAAAGACAAATACAGTATACTAACACACATATATGGAATCTAGTAGGACGGTCTTGATAACACATGGAGTGAACTCATGGAAAAACAGACAAAGTATAGATATAGGGACATTGTGGGGAAGAAATAGGGAGGGGGAGGCATGGAGGGAGTAACATGGAAACCTATACTGTTATGTGTGGAAAAGATAGCTAGTGTCATTGTGCTAAGGGAATAGGAGTGCTTACAATGATTTGGGGCGATGGTCTGGAGGGGTGGGATGGGGTGAACTGGGGGTGGTGGGGACCATGAATATGCATATGACTGATCTGGGAACATACATGTCTGTGAACAACAAAACTCTGTAAAACCTTTAAAATAAAGAATAAAAAAAAAAAGAAAAAACATGCATATGTACTTATTTGTTTTTTCAAAAATAAAGTAACATAAAAAAACACTTAAATATAGAAAACAAACTTCCTGAAATAAAGAAAAAATGAAACTGCAAATTAAAATGTTTACCTGTAGCAGGCAGAATCAATGAAAGATGCACCAAAGCACATGAAACGATACTCAACCTCGCTTATTATTAGAGAAATGCAAATTAAAACTACAATGAGATACCACCTCACACCCGTCAGAATGGCCATCATCAGTAAATCGACAGACAATGAATGCTGGAGAGGGTGCGAAAAGGGAACACTCTTGCATTGCTGGTGGGAATGTAAATTGATGCAGCCCCTATGGAAGACAGTATGGAGATTCCTTAAAAAACTAAAAATAGAAGCACCATACAAGCCAGCAATCCCACTCTTAGGCTTATATCCAGATGAAATCAAAACTGAAAGAAGCACCTGTACCCCAATGTTCATTGCAGCTCTCTATACAATAGCCAGAACTTGGAAGCAACCTAGATGTCCATCGACGAATGAATGGATACAGAAGCCCTGGTACATATATACAATGGAATACTACTCAGCTGTTAAAAGAAATGCAGAAGACTCAGTCCTAATGAAGTGGCTGGCTCTGGAACCTATCATACAAAGTGAAGTAAGTCAAAAAGAGAAAGACAAATACAGTATACTAACACACATATATGGAATCTAGTAGGACGGTCTTGATAACACATGGAGTGAACTCATGGAAAACAGACAAAGTATAGATATAGGGACATTGTGGGGAAGAAATAGGGAGGGGGAGGCATGGAGGGAGTAACATGGAAACCTATACTGTTATGTGTGGAAAAGATAGCTAGTGTCATTGTGCTAAGGGAATAGGAGTGCTTACAATGATTTGGGGCGATGGTCTGGAGGGGTGGGATGGGGTGAACTGGGGGTGGTGGGGACCATGAATATGCATATGACTGATCTGGGAACATACATGTCTGTGAACAACAAAACTCTGTAAAACCTTTAAAATAAAGAATAAAAAAAAAAAGAAAAAACATGCATATGTACTTATTTGTTTTTTCAAAAATAAAGTAACATAAAAAAACACTTAAATATAGAAAACAAACTTCCTGAAATAAAGAAAAAATGAAACTGCAAATTAAAATGTTTACCTGTAGCAGGCAGAATCAATGAAAGATGCACCAAAGTATATCAATGAATACATGTGGCATCTAAAAAAAGCCAGCTTATGCAAACAGACAGTAGATGGTGATTTTCGGGGGTCAGTGGATGGGGTAAAAGAAATGAAAGCATGCTGGTTGAAAATTATTAACCTCCATTTATAAGATTATTAAAGTTTGATAACCCAATAAAGAGCATGGTGACAATAATAAAGAGGGAAAATTAAAATACGGGGAGATAAAAAAACCCTGACTATTGTTACAAAGCTAGTACAAAGCTGTGCTTGGGCTTCCCTGGGGGCTTAGTGGTAAATGATCTGCCTGCTAACAGAAGAGGTGCAGGTTTGATCCTTAGGTCCAGAATATCTCCTGGAAAAGGAAATGACAACCTACTCCAGAATTCTTGCCTAGGAAATCACATGCACGGAAGAGCTGGGCATGCTACAGTTCATGGGGTCGCATATGAGTCAGGCATGACTTAGCACCTAAATAACAACAATGAAGATGTGCCAGGATTTTGATACAAGAATGCTTTTCTCCATTTCTCTTGCTTTACCAAATACAGAATTCCACTTGTAATTCTTACATAATATTTGTTAAGTGTTCAGATGCATAACAATTTGATAAAAAATAAACTTGCATGCATATGTATATGCTGTCATATGTCACTTCAGTCATGTCTGACTCTGAGATGCATGGTGTGTATCCTACTTGGCTTCTCTGTCCATGAGGACTCTCCAGGCAAGAAAAGTGGGTTGCAATTTCCTCCTCCAATGTATGTATATACACACAAACATATTTGTAGTGAATCATTCAACAAGTTGACAGTTTCACTTCAAAAGTTTTATGGGCTTACTCTGAGATCATGTTATTATTGTTAGCATGCAAATAACTTACAATGTTTGGGAGGTCTGAGGGGTGGGATGGGGTGAACTGGGGGTGGTGGGGACCATGAATATGCATATGACTGATCTGGGAACATACATGTCTGTGAACAACAAAACTCTGTAAAACCTTTAAAATAAAGAATAAAAAAAAAAAGAAAAAACATGCATATGTACTTATTTGTTTTTTCAAAAATAAAGTAACATAAAAAAACACTTAAATATAGAAAACAAACTTCCTGAAATAAAGAAAAAATGAAACTGCAAATTAAAATGTTTACCTGTAGCAGGCAGAATCAATGAAAGATGCACCAAAGTATATCAATGAATACATGTGGCATCTAAAAAAAGCCAGCTTATGCAAACAGACAGTAGATGGTGATTTTCGGGGGTCAGTGGATGGGGTAAAAGAAATGAAAGCATGCTGGTTGAAAATTATTAACCTCCATTTATAAGATTATTAAAGTTTGATAACCCAATAAAGAGCATGGTGACAATAATAAAGAGGGAAAATTAAAATACGGGGAGATAAAAGAACCCTGACTATTGTTACAAAGCTAGTACAAAGCTGTGCTTGGGCTTCCCTGGGGGCTTAGTGGTAAATGATCTGCCTGCTAACAGAAGAGGTGCAGGTTTGATCCTTAGGTCCAGAATATCTCCTGGAAAAGGAAATGACAACCTACTCCAGAATTCTTGCCTAGGAAATCACATGCACGGAAGAGCTGGGCATGCTACAGTTCATGGGGTCGCATATGAGTCAGGCATGACTTAGCACCTAAATAACAACAATGAAGATGTGCCAGGATTTTGATACAAGAATGCTTTTCTCCATTTCTCTTGCTTTACCAAATACAGAATTCCACTTGTAATTCTTACATAATATTTGTTAAGTGTTCAGATGCATAACAATTTGATAAAAAATAAACTTGCATGCATATGTATATGCTGTCATATGTCACTTCAGTCATGTCTGACTCTGAGATGCATGGTGTGTATCCTACTTGGCTTCTCTGTCCATGAGGACTCTCCAGGCAAGAAAAGTGGGTTGCAATTTCCTCCTCCAATGTATGTATATACACACAAACATATTTGTAGTGAATCATTCAACAAGTTGACAGTTCTTAAACTAACAATGTCGAAAATGGAATTTGATCATATATAATCATGGACCTATATCAATCAAACTTAGTAAGAGATAATTGTTTTATTATTGTATACAAACATTCAACTGCATTGCATTTACTAAGGATATGCACTGTTTTCCACCTTAGCATTTATGTAATTTACCTCATAATTAAGCACATGCATGTGGAAGTTGAGAGTTTCCCTGCTGGCTCCGTGGTAAAGAATCTTCCTACAATGAAGGAGACCTGGGTTTGATCTTTGTGTCAGGAAGGTCCCTTGGAGAAGGGAATGGCAGCTCGCATCAGTATTTTTGCCTGGAGGATTCCAGCTTGGAAGGGTGCTGTCCTTGGGGTCATAAAGAGTTGGACACGACAGAGTGACTAGGAACTGAACAAACATATATAAGTTCAGACCTGAACTAAAATTTGAGTGAGACAAATATTGTACATGAGGAAACCACAGTCTCAGCACCAGATTCCTTTTTCTTTGCAGCGAGCCCACTTCCAAACATGTGTTGGCATTTAAACAAGACTGAATACATAGCTTCTCAGGAAAAACTACAACAAAACAGAGCCAAATAAGCAAAATATAATGCTATATGAGTTTCTGGAGGATTATCTGGTGATAGGAATAGATAGTGACTGTTCATTATTCTGCAATCAGTGTTTAATAGGTGTTGAGATCATGCTATGGATTGAAGAAATTCATAACATAGCAAGGATTGAAGAAAGGCGTACAGTTTTGGGGAAACATCTTTAAATCTCTTTCCTTAAAATGGCATTCATCTTCCTTTATAATTGTGGATTTGAGTTTAATTTCAGAGTTTAATTGCCTCTTTAAGAATGCCAAATCTGGGGCCAGAATGTGTGAGTGTGGTTTGTGGTTCAGTCTTGAGCAGCTGTGTGACTTACCCTCTCTGGACCATGATTTCATTTACAAAGTGCTTCTCTGGTGCTTTAGGAAGTTCAGCCACATAAAGAAGTCAGAACAGTGACTGGTACAGAGCATGCTCTCAATAATGTTCATATTATTGCTACGATGATCCCAAAGCCAGATTGTTTTAAAGCCAATTGCCAACTAATCTCCAACAAGGTATTAGCTGTTTTGGTTAAGGTGTTTATATGGAAGGGCATTAAAATTTAATTAGGTGACTCCTAAAAGTTAGAAAATCTTCCAAGTCAAAAGGATAGGACATCTAGTTGTGGTATTTTGGCCACTTTGTACTAGACCCCAGCAGAAAAAGAGTCGCCGTTGTAGCAGTTTGCAGGGACTGGCACACCTCAAGTTACTATGCATGGGCAAATGTTCTCTCCATCTGCCTCTAATGGAGGCCCAGAACTAGGAATTAAGACAGAAAACAAAACAACTAAACTCCTGGGAGGAAATGGGTTTAGTCTGAAGAGCAGAGAGAACAAAATGGTTCACATAGGAGAGTTATAGGACAGCCTGGCTGCCTTTGGATTTGCTTAATGGAATGAGTAGTGGTATTCTTCAAAGACTGTTCAAATGACCTTATTTCATGTGGCTTCTATATGATTTTCATAAAAATATATATAGAAGAGTGAGAGACTCAAGTTTGCTAAATCTGTTTACAGAGTGGATATTTAATGAGATTATTTGAATGAGAGAAGTGTGCATATAGATCATGAATGTCAGTGATCTGTGACTATCGTCAAGTAATTATAGTCTTGTAAACAAGCTACATTAACTACCGTGAATAAACTATTAAGAAAGCAATTAGGAAAATGAAAACAACTTAAGGTTATTGTAGAATATATGGGAAGAATAAAAGTTCTACATAACCTTAACTTTCTTGGTGCTTTCCTTGGTGGATCAAACAGTAGAGAATCTACCTGCAATGCAGGAGACTGTTGTTCAATCCCTGGGTTGGAAAGATCCCCTGGAGAAGGAAATGGCAACCCATTTCAGTATTTTTGCCTGAGAAATGCCACAGACAGAGGAAGCTGAGAGACTACCCATGGGATCACAAAGAGCTGGACATGACTGAGTGACTAAGTTTCATTTTGACTCTTAGTTACACATTTGTTATCTGAGCAGAATGATGATAAGTAGGACAAATTAAAAAGAAACTGAAAGAGAAAGAAAGAGAGAGGAGAAAGAAAAGGAATGGAGGGGAAAAAAAGGAAGAAAAAAGGAGCAGAGTAAAGTAAAGTAAAGAGTAAAGAAAAAAGGAGCAGAGTAAGCAGAGAAAAGAAAAATGGCAGAAACACAAAACTTCTTGAAAGAAAATAATAAAATAAAAACATTAAGAGAGTGGGGGTGTTACTTTGCTCTCAGACTCTGTGTAGAGAGCATTCACTTAACCTGATAAAATGACTAAGGTTGGGTGGATCAAAGAGGTGATACCTTGACTGCTGTTCTTTGGCCCTTGGATGGCAAAGATTATGCTCTCCTCCTTTGAGTTATTTCCTGTCATTTTTCTTGGGATATATGAGCCATTTTGTTCAAGATAGTATTGGTAGCCTCTCTCTAAAAGGATTCCTAGTAACCTCCACTAGATTGCTGTTTCTTTCTTGCTTGCCCCTGCTGAAACCTCTCCCTACCCCACTGAAATCCTAAAAGGTGTATGCTGGGGTTCATACCTCCAACAGTGGCAATGGCTAGGCCATTCTTAAGTGTGTTCCAGAGGCTGGATCAGTTCTTGTAAAGATTACCTATTAAAGAGGGCTTCTAATTAGCCTACTGACTATTGGAAGAAAGCTCTCCTAGCCTCTCTGTGCCTGGCTGTTATTGAATGAGCTACTGCTGAATGAAATAAATGTGTTCTAAATAATAATGAGGTCACTTTTACACTTATTAGTCTTTAAAGCAAGATGTTTCTTTAGAGAACAAAGTTGAATTTGAGAGAGAGAAGGAGAGAATATGATGACTTATTGAAAGGAAAAGAATGCCTTTGTGGTATGTGGCCGTGTATTTTGTTAAAAGTTTTAGTGACTGTTCCAAGAACAAGGTGTATATGCCTTTAATCGTTTTCATTTTAAAAACAGGGCCTTATATTTCCACATATTCAGCCATCCCAGAGGGCAGCCAGGCCAACTTTAACAACATTAATTTCTCTTTATGACAGGCCTAGTGCTGCCCCAGGTCTTCAGAACTGCCTAAAATGTCTAGAAATGAAGAGGATATTAGAATTGTAAACAAGAACAATTTTGTAATAAAAACCATATATTTTCTCCATTGGACTCTGGGCTTAATACTGCGACAGCAAAAGTGTCATGAGTCGTAATTTGTTGATGGCTACTGAGCATTAGTTACAGTCAGAGCATGTGCACTAAAGGCCACGTCCCCCTGGCTTCTCATTAAAGGGATTGCGGATGGGTAATTGCAATTTTGTTGTTCTAATGTGTCTCTTTCATTTGATTGTTCATTGTGCTACCTAATAAAAAGAACTTGTGTCTTAACAGCTTCCCAGGCTGCTCACAGACTAAGGTTGGGTGGATCAAAGAGGTGATACCTTGACTGCTGTTCTTTGGCCCTTGGATGGCAAAGATTATGCTCTCCTCCTTTGAGTTATTTCCTGTCATTTTCTTGGGATATATGAGCCATTTTGTTCAAGATAGTATTGGTAGCCTCTCTCTAAAAGGATTCCTAGTAACCTCCACTAGATTCCTGTTTCTTTCTTGCTTGCCCTGCTGAAACCTCTCCCTACCCCACTGAAATCCTAAAAGGTGTATGCTGGGGTTCATACCTCCAACAGTGGCAATGGCTAGGCCATTCTTAAGTGTTTTCCCAGAGGCTGGATCAGTTCTTGTAAAGATTACCTATTAAAGAGGGCTTCTAATTAGCCTACTGACTATTGGAAGAAAGCTCTCCTAGCCTCTCTGTGCCTGGCTGTTATTGAATGAGCTACTGCTGAATGAAATAAATGTGTTCTAAATAATAATGAGGTCACTTTTACACTTATTAGTCTTTAAAGCAAGATGTTTCTTTAGAGAACAAAGTTGAATTTGAGAGAGAGAAGGAGAGAATATGATGACTTATTGAAAGGAAAAGAATGCCTTTGTGGTATGTGGCCGTGTATTTTGTTAAAAGTTTTAGTGACTGTTCCAAGAACAAGGTGTATATGCCTTTAATCGTTTTCATTTTAAAAACAGGGCCTTATATTTCCACATATTCAGCCATCCCAGAGGGCAGCCAGGCCAACTTTAACAACATTAATTTCTCTTTATGACAGGCCTAGTGCTGCCCCAGGTCTTCAGAACTGCCTAAAATGTCTAGAAATGAAGAGGATATTAGAATTGTAAACAAGAACAATTTTGTAATAAAAACCATATATTTTCTCCATTGGACTCTGGGCTTAATACTGCGACAGCAAAAGTGTCATGAGTCGTAATTTGTTGATGGCTACTGAGCATTAGTTACAGTCAGAGCATGTGCACTAAAGGCCACGTCCCCCTGGCTTCTCATTAAAGGGGATTGCGGATGGGTAATTGCAATTTTGTTGTTCTAATGTGTCTCTTTCATTTGATTGTTCATTGTGCTACCTAATAAAAAGAACTTGTGTCTTAACAGCTTCCCAGGCTGCTCACAGAGACTTTTGTTCTTATGCAGAGACCTTCTGCAGAAGTTTAAGATTTATTAATGATGAACGTGGAAGGATCACCCTACTGAAAGTCAAAGGAGACCCACCTCCAACCCTGAATTAGCTTCAAATATTCAGAAACATTCAGGAAGAATCCTGATTGGAAGATTGAAAAAAAAAAAAAAAAGGTACTTCCTCCCATTTCTGTGTTTCTGCAGCAGCACAACCCAGCTTCTATGTATTCATCTTTCTTGCTGATGAGAATTCTTGGTTTATGAGTCTGGTACAATATACTCAAAAACAGTAGATTTCCCCCAAGAAACAGAATACTCTTCTTTGTTCATCTGCAAGGAATGTGAGAGCTAAATGCAAAATGTTAATATTGTACTGTCTATTAATATCATAAAGGGAACTAGCCTCTCTTCCTAAGATGGAAAACCATTGAGAAAGTTCATACTGTGCTTAACCTTAACCTTTTTTTTTTTTAATTTAGTTTACTTTACATTAAGAGTCATAATTGAAAGTTATGATTTTTTTTCTTTTTTCTTTTGCCTCTAGGTCATCATTTGTTTTCATCCATCTTTAGTCTGGTGTGTGTGTGGGCCTCCCATTGCAGTGGCCTCTCCCATTGCAGAGCACTGGCTCTGGGCACATGCGCTCCAGAGAGCTGTCTCGTAATTGAACACACCTGCCCAGCCACTCTGCGGTACATTGGATCTTCTCTGACCAGGGATCAAACCCATGCCCCTTGCACTGCAAGGTAGACTCCTTACCCACTTGGCCACCAGGGAAGCCCTATTTTTTTTAATATGTAATTTTATTTAGTTAGTTTATATTCTTTTATCTTTCTCTCATACTTTGTTATCCCAATTCACACAGACAAAATCAAACACATCATCCTGAAAACACAACAACTTCCAATAATATGGTTTAATATCATTGGACTTGGCTTAACTCCCTGTCATGAGTCGTAATTTGTTGATGGCTACTGGCATGCTCACAGAAGGACTTCTTCATTAAAGGGATTGCGGATGGGTAATTGCAATTTTGTTGTTCTAATGTGTCTCTTTCATTTGATTGTTCATTGTGCTACCTAATAAAAAGAACTTGTGTCTTAACAGCTTCCCAGGCTGCTCACAGAGACTTTTGTTCTTATGCAGAGACCTTCTGCAGAAGTTTAAGATTTATTAATGATGAACGTGGAAGGATCACCCTACTGAAAGTCAAAGGAGACCCACCTCCAACCCTGAATTAGCTTCAAATATTCAGAAACATTCAGGAAGAATCCTGATTGGAAGATTGAAAAAAAAAAAGGTACTTCCTCCCATTTCTGTGTTTCTGCAGCAGCACAACCCAGCTTCTATGTATTCATCTTTCTTGCTGATGAGAATTCTTGGTTTATGAGTCTGGTACAATATACTCAAAAACAGTAGATTTCCCCCAAGAAACAGAATACTCTTCTTTGTTCATCTGCAAGGAATGTGAGAGCTAAATGCAAAATGTTAATATTGTACTGTCTATTAATATCATAAAGGGAACTAGCCTCTCTTCCTAAGATGGAAAACCATTGAGAAAGTTCATACTGTGCTTAACCTTAACCTTTTTTTTTTTTAATTTAGTTTACTTTACATTAAGAGTCATAATTGAAAGTTATGATTTTTTTTCTTTTTTTTTCTTTTGCCTCTAGGTCATCATTTGTTTTCATCCATCTTTAGTCTGGTGTGTGTGTGGGCCTCCCATTGCAGTGGCCTCTCCCATTGCAGAGCACTGGCTCTGGGCACATGCGCTCCAGAGAGCTGTCTCGTAATTGAACACACCTGCCCAGCCACTCCGCGGTACATTGGATCTTCTCTGACCAGGGATCAAACCCATGCCCCTTGCACTGCAAGGTAGACTCCTTACCCACTTGGCCACCAGGGAAGCCCTATTTTTTTTAATATGTAATTTTATTTAGTTAGTTTATATTCTTTTATCTTTCTCTCATACTTTGTTATCCCAATTCACACAGACAAAATCAAACACATCATCCTGAAAACACAACAACTTCCAATAATATGGTTTTTATTTGCATTTCATACCTGCTTTTATTATACTCAGTGGCCTATATGGCACAATCTCTTCCTTGAATTTAGTTTTGCTGGAGAAACAATGGTGTACAAAGCTCCTCAATTTCTTTTGAGGTCTTTTCCTATCGGAGGTAATCATGAAAGATATTTATGTTTTCAATTAGCCAGAACTTACTTGCACCATTGTATGATTTGCTTTTCAAGATCCACAGTAGTATAATAGCTCATGTTTCAACAAAGAGAATAGTTACTGTCATGAAGGCTAGAGTAAGATCCCAAAGACTACTATTGAAGTGAAAAGAGAAGACCCATGGTGCTTTAGGAAATCCTTTGAAATATTGAGATTTAAAACACAAGGGCAGAAGCCTTTCATCTGCATTTATTAGCATCTAATTCATTTCTTGCAGCTAGGAGGTGCAGGTAATCAGTTTCGTCCTTGTAGTAGGATCAGGTTAGGTGTAGGTGTCTTTCAGATGAGCTGGGCTCGTGGCATGCAATTCTGAGATGGAGTTCACTTGGACTCTGTACAAAGTGAAAGACAAAAATGACACTCTTCTATTATTTAGGCACCTGTCCAGAAGTTGTGGGGAAAAATCTTCCGTGTGTAGATTTAGCCTAAGAGAGCACAGATAACCACCTTGCTTTCTGTGCCTAATAAGATGTGAAAGGGTTCAGAAATGATGAGCATTACATTGTATTTTTCATGTAAAAGCCCAAGAAACAAAACGTCCTGAACACTGGCAGTGGTTCCAGTCATTTTCAAATGAAAAAGGCTATTTGTTCCCAAATTACAGCAGCCACTGGAATGCATACATTTATGGCTCAGAAATCCTCATTTTCTGAAGTAAAATTACCTTTCAGTAATTTAGTCACTGCAGGCTTTCTCCTGCTGACTGGTCAGAAGCTATCAGATAGCTTGCAGCTGCGGGTTGAAGCCTGACCATTTTTTTTTCCTAGGACAGGCAGTTAGTTAGTAGAGCCATCAGTATGGCATCTGTCATCCTGCTAGGCCCAAATTGTTTTCTATGATGGATGTCACAGTCTGTATGATCAAAATAGAAGCCCTGCTGCTTTTAATTGCAAAATCGGAGTACTTGCACATTTGTTATTATGCCGAGGTTATTACCTCACACAAAATGAATTAACAGGTGAAAATAATTGATGAGAGGCGTCTCGGGATTTTTAGCCTCTTCAAAGAGACTTTGTAATTATGGCATAATGAATGTTCTGAGACATATCTGTGGGGGGCAGCATGAGACCACCAAAGATCTCTTCAGATTGATGATAAATTCTCCTGAATTTTACTGTAATACAGCTTAAATTTACTTAGCAATTAGTTTAATAGGCCTGCATGATTCATGATACCATACTGAGAATTTTTAAATAAGTTTGTCCTGTCCATCTATAAATTAAGCTACTTACCTCAGCTTTCTTCCCAAGGTGATGGAAAACGTGAACACATCAGGCTTTCTGAGACAAAGATGACAGGATAGGGGTTTGGGTTTCAGAAATCCCTGACCAAATGCTGCCGGCATCTCAAATCACTTTTCTTGCCCTCTTCCAATAGCTTGTGAAACCAGCCTGACTGAGTTTTGTCCAAATATAGTTTTAAGACTTTCCCAGCACATGAAGACTCTGCCTTTGTCCTGTGAAGTAAATCGTTTAAACATTTTGCAAGCTGAAGTAATTGCTTTTGGCTTTGTGACCACTCTTCCATTCAGACTTGGTCATATTTCAAATTCATTCAGCCCCTGAGTGCATCCAGAGTGATGGAGTCCAGCCATCTCTCCCCTTCCTTGTGACATCCTGAAACTTCACAGCAGGGTTGGGGGGTTGTGCGGATCTCTGTCACCATGAACTCACTTCCAACCTTGCTTCAGAGCACATAAGGTACTTTCCCTGTATTAATCTAGGGCAGTCAGCAGGCTGGGGTATGGCTTTCTATATGTACCTAACTTTATACAGAGTGGTAGTGCAAGACAGACAGCCTAAGAGTCCAACATGAAGTAGGAACCCATTTCAAGAAGACGAAAGCAGTCTGAACACATCATGAGCATGCTTCTTTTCCATAGCTGCATATTATTCATGTACAATATGTGTCTAAATCTCAAGGTAATTCTTTAATTAGCAAGAGCTGAAAACTCCATTAATTGAGTACCATTACATGAAGTGTATATAAAGAAATCTTGAGACTAAGGTAACCTTTAGTTAAAAGGAAAGGAGAGAAAAAGAAACGGAAAATGGAACTCTTATGTGCCAAGGAATTATAAACTCAGTAATAGGGTCACATGTTGAAAATATGTATATTCACTTTTTAAGTGACCAGAGAGTTTATCACAGATTCAAACTAGAATGATTAATCCTTCTCTACAAGGCATGCATTATTTACTGTGGTCCCTTCACACACACACACACACTTTCGTACCCTCAAAGTAGAATCCTTACAAAGCATCTCTTCTATTTAAAAGTTATTAATGACTATTCTTGTCCTGAGTTTATATGGAACACATCTTTGAGGTGTGCAATTGATAGTGATGGATACAATTGATACTGAGGTGATTCTTTTCACATTATATGAATATCATCATGTATAGAATATAAAAATGTAATGATAGATATAATGTTTCATTCCTTTCAGATTTACTGTCAGCATTTTGTCGTTAAGATTATATAATATCAAAGGGTCTCAAAAACAGGGAGAACAAAATATGTGGCCAGGAAATATAATGAATGCAAGGCAAATAGTAAATTCATGGATTGCCCCACATGTGAAACAGACTGTGGTAACTCATACCAGGCTGCATGTCACTTGGAGAGGCATTTTTCACAAACCTTCACATGCCTGCATTTATCTTCAGTTTAAACCCCCAGATGAATTCTCCAAAGACATTAACAATAGATAAATGCTTTTTAAACAAAATTGTCTATTTGAAAAAAATCTGTGACAAATTTAGGAGGGTGTTAAACAATTGAAATTCAATTGTTTCATAAACCAATGCCCCACTCTGGCAGATTACACTATTGTGGTCTTAACTTTAATTGGAAGCAAAATAACCTCAAATTCAGAGGTTAATGCTATAAAATATTGATACCTGTTTCATTTAAATTATATTGGATTATTGTTATGAAACACCATGAAAAACACTCAAGGGATTCCAACTTGAACAACAAAAAATGCAGGTGAAAGAGGCCATTTCTAAAAAAAATATCACGGTAATAATGATCAGATACAATTTTAAAAATTTGAGTATTAAAGGCAATCCTGAATCTTATTTGTAGCACCAACCAAAGAGCAGTAGATTACACAATTTAAATTTCACAGTAAGCTATATAAACATGAATAGATGTATCTTAGGCAGAAGTAAAGAACAGAGGGAGTGGTGTGCTTTATGATAGCTTTGTGACAAATGACAGAGCCACAGAGTGCACTATAACTGACTCTAGAGAAAATTCAGCTGCTTTTTTCCTGGTGTCTTTTTTTCTGTGTATCATACATGGAGAAGTACAAATGTTTGGGTGGCATCTGGTGACTACACACAAAGAACATTCAATGCTGTGTGTATGTTAACTGAACAAATTGTATTTGAGATGATAAAAATCTGATGTCTTTTTTAATGAGTATAGAATGTGAAGCAGAGAGGACAGGGAAAAGAGTATTCTTTTATTCATGGGCCTAATTCTCATGTGTCATAGAGGATGGTGAGCTCATGGAGTCTGAATCACTGACTTACCAGACAGATCCATTTCCAGGAAAGGGAAAGATTTTTGTTGATAATTTAATGAAAATGCAAATAATTTCTTTGATGATGCTAGAATTTCAGTAGTGTTTGTCTGCCGTGAGAGTGCTATGAATTCTGTGTAATTAAATGGAATTGGATTTTGGACCTGACTTTATGTAGATGGCACTGGTTTCTGAGTAATATCCCATTCAAACACCTCACTCTGATGTATTGCATTAATAGATCATCAGAAGCAGCTGTCATTCCAGTGATGTATTAGTGTAATACATGAGAATGAGACTCACTGATGATGTATTTAGTACTCATAAGATGGCAGTGTCCGAAGAAGAAATGGGCCCAGGAAGGAAGCCATCATGACTTCAGGATGAAGTTAGTCAGCTTGCAGCACTTTACAAGCTTTCAGATGGTTTAGTTGGTCTATGCGTGCTGAAGCTTCTCATAGACCAGCTTTTCCTGGTACAGTTGAGAAGACAGTTACTTTCCCTGTCCAAAATGTTTTCCACTGGTGAGCTGCAAAACAATACACAGACATGTCTGGTTCCCATTCAGTATTTTAGAGCATATCCATGTCTGTATTGGCAGACAGCCTTGTGTACTCTTAGTGCTGGCTTGTGTGCTGAAAAATAATATCTCTTAAGCAGGATTTTCTGAGTTGATACACAAATATATTATTGTAACAGCAGTTTTCCAACTGATTTTACAGCCTTGTGTATCACTGAAAGATAGTGATCTTGGGAAGTAAAGAACAGAGAGTGGTGTGCTTTATGATAGCTTTGTGACAAATGACAGAGCCACAGAGTGCACTATAACTGACTCTAGAGAAAATTCAGCTGCTTTTTCCTGGTGTCTTTTTCTGTGTATCATACATGGAGAAGTACAAATGTTTGGGTGGCATCTGGTGACTACACACAAAGAACATTCAATGCTGTGTGTATGTTAACTGAACAAATTGTATTTGAGATGATAAAAATCTGATGTCTTTTTTAATGAGTATAGAATGTGAAGCAGAGAGGACAGGGAAAAGAGTATTCTTTTATTCATGGGCCTAATTCTCATGTGTCATAGAGGATGGTGAGCTCATGGAGTCTGAATCACTGACTTACCAGACAGATCCATTTCCAGGAAAGGGAAAGATTTTTGTTGATAATTTAATGAAAATGCAAATAATTTCTTTGATGATGCTAGAATTTCAGTAGTGTTTGTCTGCCGTGAGAGTGCTATGAATTCTGTGTAATTAAATGGAATTGGATTTTGGACCTGACTTTATGTAGATGGCACTGGTTTCTGAGTAATATCCCATTCAAACACCTCACTCTGATGTATTGCATTAATAGATCATCAGAAGCAGCTGTCATTCCAGTGATGTATTAGTGTAATACATGAGAATGAGACTCACTGATGATGTATTTAGTACTCATAAGATGGCAGTGTCCGAAGAAGAAATGGGCCCAGGAAGGAAGCCATCATGACTTCAGGATGAAGTTAGTCAGCTTGCAGCACTTTACAAGCTTTCAGATGGTTTAGTTGGTCTATGCGTGCTGAAGCTTCTCATAGACCAGCTTTTCCTGGTACAGTTGAGAAGACAGTTACTTTCCCTGTCCAAAATGTTTTCCACTGGTGAGCTGCAAAACAATACACAGACATGTCTGGTTCCCATTCAGTATTTTAGAGCATATCCATGTCTGTATTGGCAGACAGCCTTGTGTACTCTTAGTGCTGGCTTGTGTGCTGAAAAATAATATCTCTTAAGCAGGATTTTCTGAGTTGATACACAAATATATTATTGTAACAGCAGTTTTCCAACTGATATTTTCTGCCACAGGGGAAGCTTTCCCTAGTAAGTGTCTACATGCCACCAATCATGGGCACACCTTCTGGCATTAGCTAGAGAGGAGGATATTTTAAGTAAAACATTAAACTTAGATCTGACTATCATACATTTTCTGCTAATAGAGTTGGCAACACCTACTATAAATGTAGATGAATTAGAGACTGGCAGTGACCTCTATCTACCTCCTGCTGTGCTTGTGCTGAGAGGGTAAAAGAGGGACTTTAAAATGTTTATAACATAGGGCTAAAAAGCCTTTTTTATGCAATGGAATAGCAGTTACTGTTCACCTTCTTACAGCAGCTGATTGCATCATAAATAAAACAGTAGGGCTAGTCATCCCAGCTGTGGAATGGATACAGCCAGATAGCAGCCAAAAGGCATGGATGATGGTAGTGAATTTTCTTCCCAGGATCTGGGCTGGTAAAGACTGGGGATGCCCTAAGGGGTATTTCTGTGTGTGTGTGTGTGTGTGTGTGTGTGTGTGTGTGTGTGTATGTGTGCGTGCACCTGAAGTTTGGAAAGAAGGAAGTGAGTGTTGAAACAGAGAAGGACATCAAGGAAATAGTTTGTACATGTCATTTCCTTCCCTGGAATGTAATATAAGTGAAGAATTGTTATAAAGACATTTCCAGAGCCCCTCCCTATTCAGGAAATGGAAATGGAGTGAGGGAAAAGATTTTCCACAGGGACAGTGGGATGCTGAAACACGCCTGTTTGCATTTCTCTAGCTATGCCAGCAGTGGCTACTTAGGCTCCCTTAAACAGCAATGCTTAGAGCAGAAGACTAAATTTGGAGGAAAAACAGGGGGCATCATTTTTCTTTTTCTTAAATCTTCCCTGGGATATAGCTGATTGACAATGTTGTGTTAGTTTCTGATGTACAAAATGGTGGATCAGTGAATACATATACATATATGTGTATTCACTGATTCATTGGCAACATTTCGCCTCCAGAGATAGTTCGTAATTCTTAAATTTGAGACAGAGGAATCATTTTAAAGTTTATGAATGATCAATAGGCATTGTTTCTGTGGAATTATTTAACGACCTCTGTTTTGTCTGAAGGCTTAGAAATGGTATAGGAAAATTGTTTTGCTTACTTTAAATTGATAAGAAAGATGATTTTGAAATGTTTACTATGTCTAATCCATTTTAAGAATGATGATTTTATGTAATGCCCATTAAGGTGTACATTTTCCTAAATGTCTATGGGCCTTCCAAATTGCTAACCTCTAATGCTGAGTTATATTCTAGACTCATTAGAAACTGAATGGTATGTCATGCTACCTAAGTTTTCTTAACCTGTAAGAACTAAATTTTGGATTATAGGTTTGAACTAGAGGATGAATAGATGTTAGGTACCATTATCAGATGGAAAATGTAGGAAGGAGGGATAGAAGGGGACTTGAGGCTGACATGTAAACACTGCTATATTTATAATAGGATGCCTTTCCCTGAAAATAATTTTAATAAAATAAAATAAAAATTATTTTGAGGGATCAAAGGCCCTTAAAGAAATGAGCCATAGACATAAACTTGAGATTATTATATTAGAGGAAGCCACCATCTATTTCTAGGTGACATTAAAAAATGATTTTTCACATTAAGTTAGTGCTGTTTTATTATACATTTAAATGTATAACATATGTATTCTCACTTTTGCCTCAAACATGTTTACATGAAACAGGTTTAGTTACTTATCTAGTGAATTTAAGAAGTCTTTACAAAAAATTTTGCCTCAAAATGTTACATGTTAGGAAAAGATTTTTTCCAGAGCCCTCTATTCAGGAAATGGAAATGGAGTGAGGGAAAAGATTTTCCACAGGGACAGTGGGATGCTGAAACACGCCTGTTTGCATTTCTCTAGCTATGCCAGCAGTGGCTACTTAGGCTCCCTTAAACAGCAATGCTTAGAGCAGAAGACTAAATTTGGAGGAAAAACAGGGGGCATCATTTTCTTTTCTTAAATCTTCACTGGGATATAGCTGATTGACAATGTTGTGTTAGTTTCTGATGTACAAAATGGTGGATCAGTGAATACATATACATATATGTGTATTCACTGATTCATTGGCAACATTTCGCCTCCAGAGATAGTTCGTAATTCTTAAATTTGAGACAGAGGAATCATTTTAAAGTTTATGAATGATCAATAGGCATTGTTTCTGTGGAATTATTTAACGACCTCTGTTTTGTCTGAAGGCTTAGAAATGGTATAGGAAAATTGTTTTGCTTACTTTAAATTGATAAGAAAGATGATTTTGAAATGTTTACTATGTCTAATCCATTTTAAGAATGATGATTTTATGTAATGCCCATTAAGGTGTACATTTTCCTAAATGTCTATGGGCCTTCCAAATTGCTAACCTCTAATGCTGAGTTATATTCTAGACTCATTAGAAACTGAATGGTATGTCATGCTACCTAAGTTTTCTTAACCTGTAAGAACTAAATTTTGGATTATAGGTTTGAACTAGAGGATGAATAGATGTTAGGTACCATTATCAGATGGAAAATGTAGGAAGGAGGGATAGAAGGGGACTTGAGGCTGACATGTAAACACTGCTATATTTATAATAGGATGCCTTTCCCTGAAAATAATTTTAATAAAATAAAATAAAAATTATTTTGAGGGATCAAAGGCCCTTAAAGAAATGAGCCATAGACATAAACTTGAGATTATTATATTAGAGGAAGCCACCATCTATTTCTAGGTGACATTAAAAAATGATTTTTCACATTAAGTTAGTGCTGTTTTATTATACATTTAAATGTATAACATATGTATTCTCACTTTTGCCTCAAACATGTTTACATGAAACAGGTTTAGTTACTTATCTAGTGAATTTAAGAAGTCTTTACATTGAAAATGTACATGATTGATTCAGTAAATATTTCCTATAGACTTCCATATTATTAAGGAATGTATATTATCAGGTTTGTAGAAAGTTAAACAGTATCTAAAAGACACAGCCAGGGGTGTTTTATGCTTAATGTAGTAGAAACAACTGAGACACAAGCTCAGGATTCCTTTTCCCTCCTACCTATTTCCTTCTCTCCCTTCTTGCCTGCCTTCCTTCAGCTAAAGTAGACAGTAGTAGAGGAGAAAGATTAGAAAGAGGAATTGTCACCTTCAAATTGTGAAAACCACAAAATAATTACTTATGAAAAACTGTACAATATTTCTAAAATGTTACAGAGTTGCAAGGGTATAAAATGATATTTTTGTGTGATAAGTTGTGCTTTTCCAAATACAGGCAATAATCATAGTGAATGAGTAACAAGGATGTAAATTAACTGTAAAACTTGTGACCGGAAAATTTACCACTGGAAAACCCTAGTGCTCTGAGGGGTTTTTTCAATAGTAGACTACCTGCCCCCAAAAGTGAGACTAAGAAATCATGAAAGTGTTAGTAGGTCAGTTGTGTACGACTCTTTGAGACCCCATTGACTGTAGCCAACCAGGCTCCTCTGTCTTTGGAATTCTCCAAGCAAGAATGCAGGAGTGGGTAGCCATTTCCTTCTCCAGGAGATCTTCCCTACCCAAGCATTTAACCCAAGTCTCCTCCATTGCAGGCGGATTCTTTACCAACCAAGCTATTAGGGAAGCCTGCAAAAAAAAAAAAAAAAGCTAAGGTAAGCTAGTTCTGTGGAAAACTTTTGGAGTTTGAATCTTTTATACTAATAGTTTAAACACATTCATTTTAAGTGCATTTTCAGTATTTTAAGTAATATGAAAGAGCTATAACAATTTTACATGCCTTGGATTGCAGCAAATAAAAACAAAAAGAGAATTCTAAGAGGAAAATTAATTCTGACCTTTCAAACATTGTGCTCTATTCAACATCTAAGGTAGCATTAAATCTAAGCTTGTACCTGATATACATCACATCGTCTAAGAAGTAACAGCAACCAGAAAAGCCAGAGTTCCCCCAACCATTGCAGGAGGTCAGCACTGATCAAAACCATTCCAAATTGTTTGTAGTTAAAAAAGATATAAAATGCAAACAAGTTATTTTGTATCCCATACAAACCTATGTAATCCCTTGGCTGATTCATGTTGATATTTAACAGAAAACAACAAAATTCTGTAAAGCAATTATCTCTCAAAAAAAAAAAAAAGAGAAAAAATGTAAACAAATTAGATATACAATACCAAAAATCTCTACATATTTTTCCAAAAAAAAAAAGCTAATTACTCCATTACTATCTATCTGCCTTTTTGAAGTAAATGATTAAATTGCTAGCTAAGGATGAAATGTAAGATGTAAGTTCCCCTGCACATTTGTGAAACAAAAATGAAAACCTAGTTTAGCAAAATTCAAATCTGCCACTTTCACCTGATCATAATGCAAAGAATTTTTCATCATTTAAGTAACCATTCAAAGTTTTCCCTAAAATTCCAGCTAGTTCTCAGACTGACTGTTTGATTGTTGCATTTCTTTGCTTAGTATTGTCACCTAGTTGTCTCTATGAATTTTTACCTATGAATTTATCCCACCATTATGATAAGAGTTTATCACCTATAACTCGACTCTTTGAGACCCCATTGACTGTAGCCAACCAGGCTCCTCTGTCTTTGGAATTCTCCAAGCAAGAATGCAGGAGTGGGTAGCCATTTCCTTCTCCAGGAGATCTTCCCTACCCAAGCATTTAACCCAAGTCTCCTCCATTGCAGGCGGATTCTTTACCAACCAAGCTATTAGGGAAGCCTGCAAAAAAAAAAAAAAAAGCTAAGGTAAGCTAGTTCTGTGGAAAACTTTTGGAGTTTGAATCTTTTATACTAATAGTTTAAACACATTCATTTTAAGTGCATTTTCAGTATTTTAAGTAATATGAAAGAGCTATAACAATTTTACATGCCTTGGATTGCAGCAAATAAAAACAAAAAGAGAATTCTAAGAGGAAAATTAATTCTGACCTTTCAAACATTGTGCTCTATTCAACATCTAAGGTAGCATTAAATCTAAGCTTGTACCTGATATACATCACATCGTCTAAGAAGTAACAGCAACCAGAAAAGCCAGAGTTCCCCCAACCATTGCAGGAGGTCAGCACTGATCAAAACCATTCCAAATTGTTTGTAGTTAAAAAAGATATAAAATGCAAACAAGTTATTTTGTATCCCATACAAACCTATGTAATCCCTTGGCTGATTCATGTTGATATTTAACAGAAAACAACAAAATTCTGTAAAGCAATTATCTCTCAAAAAAAAAAAAAAAAGAAAAAATGTAAACAAATTAGATATACAATACCAAAAATCTCTACATATTTTTCCAAAAAAAAAAAGCTAATTACTCCATTACTATCTATCTGCCTTTTTGAAGTAAATGATTAAATTGCTAGCTAAGGATGAAATGTAAGATGTAAGTTCCCCTGCACATTTGTGAAACAAAAATGAAAACCTAGTTTAGCAAAATTCAAATCTGCCACTTTCACCTGATCATAATGCAAAGAATTTTTCATCATTTAAGTAACCATTCAAAGTTTTCCCTAAAATTCCAGCTAGTTCTCAGACTGACTGTTTGATTGTTGCATTTCTTTGCTTAGTATTGTCACCTAGTTGTCTCTATGAATTTTTACCTATGAATTTATCCCACCATTATGATAAGAGTTTATCACCTATAACTATGATTTACCTTATAATAGGGACTAGTTCTTTGATGATGCCCCCGTCTTCCTTCTAGATTCTTTCCCATACTCTTTCACTGTTTCCATGACCTTTTTTATTTTCTTCCCCAACTCCCCCTTCAATCTCTATAGAAAATACTCTTCTTTCAGCTGTTGCCTTATCCCTTGATGGAAATCCCCCTCATCACTTTTCTCCATTTTTTCAGGCTGTCTGATAGTTTCATTCTGAAAATGACTTTTTTGTTTTACTGTTTTCATGAGGAGTTATTTTTCCCAATACTAGCCTTCACCACTATAGATATAAAAACCTAATTTGCATTGTGGTACAAATGAAATCAGAAATTATCAAGTGCAAAATTGGAATTAAAAAATCATAAGACAACTAACAATAGGGCCTTTATGTGATTTTTGTAATTGCCTGAAACTAGTTACTCTGGCAATAATTGTTTGTGCTTCATTAACATGCAAAATAGGTTTATTGACTAACCTACACACAAAAGGAACCATTTTTTATGAGAACTATGCTTTGTTTAATGTTAGACACCATTGTATTTGCTTTCCTAATATAACAGTTCTAATTAGTACCTAGCACTCATCCTGAGTTTTTCAGCTTGAACACTCTAAAGGTGACAATTGAGTCATAATTCCATGACACTCTGTCAGTACCTGTCAAAATATAGCTAAGCCTTTAGGAATTGTGATCTAAATACTGAAAAAAAAGTTAATAGTCCAGAAACAATGCATCTCTAGGTAATTTTAAAACATTCAATTGCATACAAGCCCTTGCTTAAAATCATGATACCAAGAAAGCTACTGCATTAAATGAAGCCCTGACAAAACTACACTTGTTCCAATACTTTGTTAAAATTGTTTTTATCATCTGACCTTTATGCATTTGCCTGATTCATCTGATTTTACCTCCTTGGTGAGGTAACACAGGTGGATGAATACCAACATTTTAAATCAATTAATCTGCATATGCACTTCCTTACTGAGATGATTCGCTGTTCAATTTAGAAGTGTGGAAAATATTTTTTTCTGACAGCATTTAAGAAGTGACTCCTTTTAGCAAAGACTTTGTGAATCTAACCATTCCAACTTAATTATATTATGGGAAGGATGTGGGTCCTTGTTTGAAGTCCCTGTCTCTAGTTAGGAGATAATAAAGGTTCAAAGACACAGAAGATGATACACTAACTTTTGTTGAATTCCATGCCCTTCTCTACATGAGACTGACTGTAGAAGGTCATATGACATTGGAGGACTAAGTTTATTAGGGACACAGCTATTCATCAAACCTGAACATCAAAATAAAATTTGTAATAACATAAAATCTGTAATTTGGGGGAAAATGACAGAAAATTAAGACTGACTTAAACTTCTACCTATGATTATGCTCATAAGAATTACAGATAAGCATTTTATGTGGAGGAATATAAGACTGATGTCATTTTTACTTCCAAATATTTGAAGTAGCTTATAGAGACATTCCACATAACTTCAGTTTGTCTAAAATGTTGAAGAACACTTTCTAATTTGCAAAACTGATTCATTAGTTACCTTCCTGAATAATATGAGGTTGACTAGTTGAACAGAGGTTACTGTGACTTTAGGAGAAGTGTTTTCTAGAGCAATGTTGTTTCTGTTTGCTTCTCATTAAAACTGAACACAAATGGTTTTTATTAATCTCATGTAATTTTAGTGATAGAAAATAAAATGACAATAATTTTATCTACACAATTCTAAGTCATTTAGATTCATGAAATTTAAAATATCATATGATATTTGTATTTTATAATTGTTACTAGCCCAAAATATAGCAACCTTGGCTTAAAAAAAAGTTAATAGTCCAGAAACAATGCATCTCTAGGTAATTTTAAAACATTCAATTGCATACAAGCCCTTGCTTAAAATCATGATACCAAGAAAGCTACTGCATTAAATGAAGCCCTGACAAAACTACACTTGTTCCAATACTTTGTTAAAATTGTTTTTATCATCTGACCTTTATGCATTTGCCTGATTCATCTGATTTTACCTCCTTGGTGAGGTAACACAGGTGGATGAATACCAACATTTTAAATCAATTAATCTGCATATGCACTTCCTTACTGAGATGATTCGCTGTTCAATTTAGAAGTGTGGAAAATATTTTTTTCTGACAGCATTTAAGAAGTGACTCCTTTTAGCAAAGACTTTGTGAATCTAACCATTCCAACTTAATTATATTATGGGAAGGATGTGGGTCCTTGTTTGAAGTCCCTGTCTCTAGTTAGGAGATAATAAAGGTTCAAAGACACAGAAGATGATACACTAACTTTTGTTGAATTCCATGCCCTTCTCTACATGAGACTGACTGTAGAAGGTCATATGACATTGGAGGACTAAGTTTATTAGGGACACAGCTATTCATCAAACCTGAACATCAAAATAAAATTTGTAATAACATAAAATCTGTAATTTGGGGGAAAATGACAGAAAATTAAGACTGACTTAAACTTCTACCTATGATTATGCTCATAAGAATTACAGATAAGCATTTTATGTGGAGGAATATAAGACTGATGTCATTTTTACTTCCAAATATTTGAAGTAGCTTATAGAGACATTCCACATAACTTCAGTTTGTCTAAAATGTTGAAGAACACTTTCTAATTTGCAAAACTGATTCATTAGTTACCTTCCTGAATAATATGAGGTTGACTAGTTGAACAGAGGTTACTGTGACTTTAGGAGAAGTGTTTTCTAGAGCAATGTTGTTTCTGTTTGCTTCTCATTAAAACTGAACACAAATGGTTTTTATTAATCTCATGTAATTTTAGTGATAGAAAATAAAATGACAATAATTTTATCTACACAATTCTAAGTCATTTAGATTCATGAAATTTAAAATATCATATGATATTTGTATTTTAAAGACACATCCACTTATTTGTGTTTTAGAAAAATTTGAATCTATGTGTCTATTCACCATCTGTCTACCTAGTTTTAACATGAATACTGTGTTCAACGTGCACAATGCTGAATTCAGAATGATCTGTTAAATCATTATCTTCACCCTAAAGTACCTTACTGTTATTCATGGAAATAATGAATAAAGATGTTGTTCAGTTATACTGGTGAGCAAGGGCTTCCCCAGTGGTGCTAGTGGTAAAGAAACTTCCTGCCAGTGGAGGAGACATAGGAGACATAAGTTCAATCCCTGGGTCTGGAAAATCCCCTGGAGGAGAGCCTGGCAACCCATTCCAATATTCCTTCCGGGAAAATCCCATTGACAGTGGAGCCTGGAGAGCTACAGTTGATGGAGTCACAAAGAAGTCTTTTGAATGATTAAAATAAAAAAAAAAAAAAGAGAGAGAGAGAGAGACTTGATTTAATGCATTTGAAAACAAAGTCACACGAACTTTTCTTTACGGAGAAAAAAAGATTTCTTTTTTCATTTTTCCCTCTGAGGACTGAATAAATAAAGACTAAATAAAAACTTTTAGTATACAGAAGACTATTCATTCAGGTTTTGAGAAAGAATTGCTGTCTTTGGCTTATAAGCTATTGTATATACTGCATGCCTGCATAGTTGCTCATTTTACCTGACTCTTTATGACTCCTGTAGTCCACCAGGTTCCTCTGTCCAAGGCAAGAATATTACAAGAGTGATTTTCCATTTCCTCCTCCAGAGGATCTTCTCAAAGTCAGGAATCGAACCAAGTCTCCTGTGTCTCCTGCATTGGCAGGCAGATTCTTTACCACCGAGCCTCCTGCGAAGACCACTGAGTCACCTGAGAAGATTGCATGTATCAGGTAATCATTAACAAGAAATCACTTATGTTGCCTATACTCACATTTCTGTAGTGAGTAAAATTTGTGTCATGGTGAAACAGACCTAGATTCAACTCACAAAATTCCCAGGGGATTCATTTTTAATTTGAACAAGAATCTTACGTGTTTCTAAAAGCTCATTAAATGTAATCTAGAATCCTGCGTTGACAACGAGAGATTCATCTCAAACCAGACAGGATAATTCTACTTGGGATTTTGACAGTCTTTGTTCCCTTAGCTCTCTCCTTAGTCTAACTTGTCTCACATTGGATCCTCTAGATTTTACAGAATCTTTGCAAAGAATTAGCTGCAGAGTTATCAGGACATATTTTAAAACAGATAAAAATGTGTAGCTGCTTCTTTTGGAGTAGATCATTCTTCAGTCACTAATAACACTTTCTACGCTAATTTTGTATCCCAATTCCACCACATGGTGACATATTCAGAGCAGTTTTTTGATGATGATGAGGAATCATAGCTAACTTAGTTCTCTTGAATAGCTCACTGACAAATATAATGACATTCAAACAGTCTTCTATTCTTCATTCCACTGATACTCAGACCTCATCATCAGCTAAATCCAAGCAACGTGTGTGTTTGGGGAGGAGAGGTGATTTGCAACTGGATAAGTAATCAAAGCACAGGAATGAATACAACCATCTGTATGGAAATTGGTAAACTGCAAATTGGTCCCCTAACTGGGATTGGGGAGAATACATGTTTTCCCCAGCCCTGCTTTTTTCCCAGAATTTCACGTACATCAATAACAATGGCTTTAACTTCCCAGCTGAAGATGGAGAGAGAGATGCTTTAAAGTTGTCAGTGTCAGGGAGGGTTTGTCCTGCATAGCTATAAGCCCGTTATTTAAAAGAGCAAAATGAAGGCTCATTTCCTACAGTGAACTTAATATTTTTCCTGCTCTATATTACGGTGACAGTGCTGAAAAGGAGAAACAGGAAAAAAAATAGGAATGAATTTTTTAAACTCAAAAACAAACTGTAACCCTTTCCAGTATGATGGCTGTACTGGGATGTTCACCTACCCATATAACCTTTAAAAGCACAGAAGCAAAGAATATTTGATAATATCTCTTTTTACTTTCTTGTTAATTGTTTTTTGTTTTATAGGAGTCCCCTTTGGGGGTCTCCTAGGAGACTAGTGTAGAATTCTAGTGTATGATATGAGCACTGACATTTTGTTTTTGTTTAGTTCTAAGTCGTGTCTGACTCTTTGTAACCCCATGTACCCCCAGTACACCACTGTTAAAAATGTATAGACTTTGAAAAATAAACCAGAGATAAGCACATAAAAGTAGATGAGCTAGCCTAAGTGATTAGTCCTAAAGTTTATTATTTATATAAACCTAAAATGTGGAGTTTTACAGTTCTGGAAAGCTCTAAAATCTTTGCAAAGAATTAGCTGCAGAGTTATCAGGACATATTTTAAAACAGATAAAAATGTGTAGCTGCTTCTTTTGGAGTAGATCATTCTTCAGTCACTAATAACACTTTCTACGCTAATTTTGTATCCCAATTCCACCACATGGTGACATATTCAGAGCAGTTTTTTGATGATGATGAGGAATCATAGCTAACTTAGTTCTCTTGAATAGCTCACTGACAAATATAATGACATTCAAACAGTCTTCTATTCTTCATTCCACTGATACTCAGACCTCATCATCAGCTAAATCCAAGCAACGTGTGTGTTTGGGGAGGAGAGGTGATTTGCAACTGGATAAGTAATCAAAGCACAGGAATGAATACAACCATCTGTATGGAAATTGGTAAACTGCAAATTGGTCCCCTAACTGGGATTGGGGAGAATACATGTTTTCCCCAGCCCTGCTTTTTTCCCAGAATTTCACGTACATCAATAACAATGGCTTTAACTTCCCAGCTGAAGATGGAGAGAGAGATGCTTTAAAGTTGTCAGTGTCAGGGAGGGTTTGTCCTGCATAGCTATAAGCCCGTTATTTAAAAGAGCAAAATGAAGGCTCATTTCCTACAGTGAACTTAATATTTTTCCTGCTCTATATTACGGTGACAGTGCTGAAAAGGAGAAACAGGAAAAAAAATAGGAATGAATTTTTTAAACTCAAAAACAAACTGTAACCCTTTCCAGTATGATGGCTGTACTGGGATGTTCACCTACCCATATAACCTTTAAAAGCACAGAAGCAAAGAATATTTGATAATATCTCTTTTTACTTTCTTGTTAATTGTTTTTTGTTTTATAGGAGTCCCCTTTGGGGGTCTCCTAGGAGACTAGTGTAGAATTCTAGTGTATGATATGAGCACTGACATTTTGTTTTTGTTTAGTTCTAAGTCGTGTCTGACTCTTTGTAACCCCATGTACCCCCAGTACACCACTGTTAAAAATGTATAGACTTTGAAAAATAAACCAGAGATAAGCACATAAAAGTAGATGAGCTAGCCTAAGTGATTAGTCCTAAAGTTTATTATTTATATAAACCTAAAATGTGGAGTTTTACAGTTCTGGAAAGCTCTAAAATCTTTGCTAAATTATAAAATTGAGGAAGAGCACATAATAAAATATGTAAGATTCTATGTGACTGATTAGGATATTTTGTCTATTTTGTAAAATATCATGTACATTGATGCATTTTTAGTTATTTCTAGTTTTAAAGTATGCTCCTTGTATTTAAATACAGGCAGAAAAATTCTTGGAAGTATTTTTAAATTTGACTGTTCTTTTTCTGCTCCCATGAGAATGGGTGTAGGAGCCAGCTGATAAGAAACATGAATATATTGCCATCCCACTGTGGGACAATCCTAATTCTAGTAATTGTAGTGGGTTGAATAAGTAATCTCTTAAAAACATGTGCTCAAATTCTAACACCTCATACCTATACATGTAGTCTTATTCAGGGATAAAAAGAGAACCTTCACAGATATTATCAAATGAAGTATCTCAAAATCAGATCAGCCTGGACTGAGTGCCTAGACAGATGAGAGGCTTAAAGACATAAAAGAGAAACCTATAAAGAGCTGAAGGTGGAGCTGAGAGCACTGCATCCACATTCCAACCAACAGCAAGGATCACTGACAGCCTCCAGAATAGGGGAGAGAAGTAAATGACAAATCTTCTTTCAGTACCTCCAGAAGAAACCAACTCTGCCAACACTTTGTTGTCAGATTTTCCACTTTCAGAACTGTGAGAAAATAGGTATCAAGTTGGTAGTAATTTTTTGTGGCAGCTCTAGAAAATAAATATACTAATTTTTATAATACTAGCATTCAGGTATTGCACACAGCTTTCCGTGTGCAAATTAAAAACAGTCATTTTTCATCATTGTAAGTGTCACAGAAAGCAATAGACCAAATCCATAAATGAAAACAAAATTAACAAAAAAAATAATAATTCCAACCTTAGAATAAACTGGTTAGCTTGGAAGAATGGAAAACAAGCTAAACTTTAGGAAAACTTCTCAGGGACACCTAACTTCCGATTACTCTGTTTTTTTTAATTTTATTTTTATAGCACCTATTGTATGTTTATGGTTTTGTTCTTTTTTTCTCTTTTTTTAGAGTGAATTCTTTAAAAAATTTTTTTATTATTATTTATTTATTTGGCTGTTTTTGGTGTTAGTTGCAGCAAATGGGATCTAGTTCCCTGACCAGGGATCGAACTCAGGACCTCAGCATTAGGAGTCCAAAGTCTTAACCATTAGACCACCAGGGAAGCCCCTGTTTTAAAAGATAGACATTTTAAGAACAGCTTTAGGTTCACAAGGAAATTGAGCAGAAGGTATAGAGAGTTTCCATGCGTGCCATGATCCACATGTACACAGCCTCCCATCTATTGACATCTAGATAAGAAAGGTAGACTTCTTATAATACATTAATCTATATTGATATAATATCATCCAAAATCCATAGTTTATATTAGGCTTTATTCTTGGTGTTGTGCATTCTATAGGTTTAAACAAATGTATGATGACATGTTGTCGTTGCTGGTGAAGCCACTAAGTCATGTCTGAATCTCCTCTATTCCATATATAATAGCCCACTAGGCTTCTCTCTCCATTGGATTTCCTAGGCAAGAATATCGGAATGGGTTACCATTTCCTTCTCCAGGAGATCTTCCTAACTCAAGCTTTGAACCCCTGTTTCCTGCAATGGCAGGCAGATTCTTTACCCCTAAGCCACAAGGGAAATCCAGATGACAAATATTCACCATTAAAGTATTAGACAGAATAGTTTCATCCCCTAAAAATTCTGTGCTCCATTATTCATCCCTCCCCCTTCTCCCAAGTCCTGACAACCTTTGATTATTTTACTGTCTCTGTAGTTTTACCTTTTCTAGAATGTCCTCATTGGAATCCTACAGTATGTGGCCTATCTGATTGGCTTCTTTCATTTAGAAATACACGTGAAAGATTTCTGTGTCTCTTCATGGCTTGATAGCTTTCTTTTTTTTTTTTTTTTCAGCCCTCTTTCCTCACACACCCTCTCTCCCTCCCTCCAGCCTGCACTGTGCATTCCATGCTCCTTGATAGCTTATTTTGTTTGAAAGTAGAATTGAAGTCGCTCAGTTGTGTGAGACTCTTTGCCACTCATGGATGAGCCATAGAATTCTCTAAACAAGATTACGGAAGGGCTAACCTTTTCCTCCTCCAGGGGATCTTCCCAACTCAGGGATTAAACCCAGGTCTCCCACATTGTAAGTGAATTCTTCACCATCTGCGCTGCTAGGGAAACCCAAGAATACTGGCTGGAGTGAGTAGCCTAGTCCTTCTACATGGGCGTATTCCCAACCCAGAAATCCAACCAGTGTTTCCTACATCGCAGGTAGATTCTTAACCAGCTGAACTATAAGGGAATCCGTTGTGTAGATGTATCACAATTTATTCATTCATCTTGACTGCTTCTGGTTTTGATAATTATTAATAAATAGCTGCTATTAATCCATGTGAATGTTTTGTGCAGACGTAAGTTTTAACCACTTTCATGTAAATACCAAGGAGACAAAATTACTGGATAACATGGAAAAAGCTCATTTAGTATTGTAAAAACCTGCAAAACTACTTTTCAAGTAAACTGTGTCATTCTGCGTTCCTACCAGCAATGAGTGAGAGTTCTTATTGTTTTGCATCCTGGCCAGCATTTTGTGTCATCACTGTTTCATATTTTGGCCATATTAATAGATATATAGTAAAATTTTATTTTGTTTTAATTTGCAGATCCTTAAAGACAGGTGATGCTGAGCATATTTTCATATGTTTATTTGCCATCTTTATATTTTTTAGTGAGGTTTCTTTTTAGATATTTTTCCTGTTTTAAAATAATGTTATCTGTTTTCTATTGTTGAGTCATGAGTACTTTATATATTATAGTTGTTTATCACTTGTGTATGTCCCCAAGTATTCACTCTCTTTCTATGACTTGTCTTATTCTCTTAACACTGTTACTCCAGAGAAGTTTCTCATTTTAATAAAGCTTAGCTTATCATGATTGCTTTCATGAGGCATAACTATGGTGATGTATATAAAAGTCATCTCCAGACCTAAGATCATATTGGTTTTCTCCGTAGTTTCATCTGTAATTTTTAGGTCTATGGCTCATTTTGAATTACTTTTTGTGAAGGTTTATTGTGTATGTGTCTAGATTATTTATTTTATTTTTCCTCTCTCTTTCTTTGCCACATATGTGCCCAGCTGTTCTCTCACTATTTTTTTGAAAATGATTATCTTTGCTCCATTGTAAATTTCAGGTAATGTCAGTTTTCCAAACTTGTTTTTCTCATCCAATATTGTTCTGGTTATTCTGGATCTTTTAACTCTCTAAATAAATTTTATTATTAGTCACTATCCAAAATCTAATTTGCTGGTTTTTTTAATTTTCTATAGTGCATGGTGCATGTTAAACATGACAAGTACTATTGTTATTCACTTGACTGAGTTGTTTCTTTTTTATTTTACTTTTATAGTGTTTTATCATTTATAGATATGTATAATCCCAGATTAGTCATATGTATATCCCTGGCCCCCATCCCTCCTCCAACCCCCTTCTAGTGCCCCCATCCCATTTCTCCAGGCCAACTCACAGTACCCCTGCAGGATCCCATATCTTGCTGAGGTTTTAATTGAGATTGTATTAATCTATTGATGAAATTGCAAAGAATGGGAAGAATTGGTATTTTGACAATACTGATTCTCCCTATCCATGAACATGTAACAGCTCTTCCTTTATTTAGTGCTCTTGTGATTTCATTTACCAAAGTTTTGTAGTTTTCCTCATGTATATCTTGTACATATTTTGTTAAATTTATGCCAACTCTTTCTCCAGGAGGGTTGTGCTAATGTCAACGTGTTTGGTTTTTTCTTTTTTTTTTTTGCCACTTCTGTTGGTCTTTCATTTATCATCCATCTTTGTTCTTTGGTCTTTGTGGGCCTACCATAACAGTGGCCCCTCTGGTTCGGAGCATCGGCTCTGGGCACATGTGCTCCAGAGGTCAAGCTTGGTAGTTAGACGCATTGCTGTCCAACTGTTCTGCAACATGTGGGATCTCCCCAGGTCAGGGATCTAACTGGCTCCCCTTGCACTGTAAGATGGTGTCCTTATCCTCTGGACCACCAGGGAAACCACCGTTAACATATTTTTAATTTCAAATTCTACCTATCCATTTGTTCATTGCTGATTCATTGCGCATTGACTGAGTTTTGTATATGTGCTTTGTTGACTTTCAGCCTTGTTATAGTTATTAGCTCCAGAGCTTATTTTTATGAAATCTTGAATTTTCTACATAGATCATCATATGTGGATAAAAAGCTTCCATTTCTTCTTCTCAATCTATATACCTTTTCTTTTCTTTTCTTTATTTAATGCATTAGCTTGGACTTTCAATTTGAATTGAAAAGAACTGGTGAAAAGAGACATTTTTGTCTTATTCCTGATCCCAATGGGAGAGTTTTTAGGTTCTGACCATTAATATGGTGGTCTCTGAAGGCTTTTGGTGGATGTTATATCTCAAGTTCCATTCTATTTTTAGTTTTGAGATTTTGTTTAATAAATTTTGTCAAACCTTCTCATCTATTGATAGGATCATATAAATCATCTTAAGACTGTTGGTAGGATGGCTTGCAATATTTGAGTTTTAGATATTAAACCAGCTTTGCACACTGGGGATAAATCCCTCTTGGTTGTGTTGCATAATTCTTTTCATACATTGTTAGATTTGTTAGATTCAATGCGCTAAGATTTTGTTGAGGATTTGACCATCTACCTTCATTAGAGACATAGGTCTATAGTTTTATTTGCTTTCTTTGCTTCTTTGTCACTTCTGGTTTTGGTGCTAGGTAATGCTGGCATCATCCAAAGAGTTGGAACTATTTTATCCATTTTGATTTTTGAAAGAGATAATAGATATTAGTATAATTTGAACTTAAATGTTAGTAGTCTAATCAGTAAAATGGAATTTAAACAAAGATTGTACATATCAAATTAGTATAGACATTTAAATACTCTTTTCAGTAACAGTATTTTTTATAGCAACAACCATGCATTACTTTCAGAAGCTTCACAATGTGGTCTGTGGAAAACTGTGTTCTATTTCTGAATAACAAACATCAGTTATAATACATATGTATAAAAAAAACGGGCTTCCCCTGGTGGTCCAGTGGGTAAGGACACTCCAGGTCAGGGATCTAACTGGCTCCCCTTGCACTGTAAGATGGTGTCCTTATCCTCTGGACCACCAGGGAAACCACCGTTAACATATTTTTAATTTCAAATTCTACCTATCCATTTGTTCATTGCTGATTCATTGCGCATTGACTGAGTTTTGTATATGTGCTTTGTTGACTTTCAGCCTTGTTATAGTTATTAGCTCCAGAGCTTATTTTTATGAAATCTTGAATTTTCTACATAGATCATCATATGTGGATAAAAAGCTTCCATTTCTTCTTCTCAATCTATATACCTTTTCTTTTCTTTTCTTTATTTAATGCATTAGCTTGGACTTTCAATTTGAATTGAAAAGAACTGGTGAAAAGAGACATTTTTGTCTTATTCCTGATCCCAATGGGAGAGTTTTTAGGTTCTGACCATTAATATGGTGGTCTCTGAAGGCTTTTGGTGGATGTTATATCTCAAGTTCCATTCTATTTTTAGTTTTGAGATTTTGTTTAATAAATTTTGTCAAACCTTCTCATCTATTGATAGGATCATATAAATCATCTTAAGACTGTTGGTAGGATGGCTTGCAATATTTGAGTTTTAGATATTAAACCAGCTTTGCACACTGGGGATAAATCCCTCTTGGTTGTGTTGCATAATTCTTTTCATACATTGTTAGATTTGTTAGATTCAATGCGCTAAGATTTTGTTGAGGATTTGACCATCTACCTTCATTAGAGACATAGGTCTATAGTTTTATTTGCTTTCTTTGCTTCTTTGTCACTTCTGGTTTTGGTGCTAGGTAATGCTGGCATCATCCAAAGAGTTGGAACTATTTTATCCATTTTGATTTTTGAAAGAGATAATAGATATTAGTATAATTTGAACTTAAATGTTAGTAGTCTAATCAGTAAAATGGAATTTAAACAAAGATTGTACATATCAAATTAGTATAGACATTTAAATACTCTTTTCAGTAACAGTATTTTTTTTATAGCAAAAACCATGATTTATTTTCAGAAGCTTCACAATGTGGTCTGTGGAAAACTGTGTTCTATTTCTGAATAACAAACATCAGTTATAAAACATATGTATAAAAAAAACGGGCTTCCCCTGGTGGTCCAGTGGGTAAGGACACCGCCTTGCAGTGCAAGGGGCGCCAGTTCGATCCCTGGCCTGGGAAGATCCCACGTGCCGCGGAGCGGCTGGACTGATGTGTCCAATCACCGAGCCGGAGCTCTGGGGTGCACGCGCCCAGAGCCGGTGCTCTGCGACAACAGAGGCCACCGCAATGGGAGGCCCACACGGGCCAAAGAACAAAGATGGATGAAAATGGAGTAATGAAAGACCAATGGAGGTGGCCCGCCCACTCCCCTCCCTCCCCAACCCAACCCCCGCCCAAAATAAATAAATAAATAAATCTTAAAAAAAAAAAAAACCATATGTATAATAAAAAATGTATAAGGCATTATGTCTCTAGCTCCCAGCCCTAGCCTGGGCGCAGGCCATGAGTGCCACCAGTGAACTGCTGGAGTGAAGGAACATGCTCTTGGCTCAATTTTGCCTATTGTTCTTCTACTGGTTGGGCCCCTAATCAGTAAAATGAGTTTCCTGGCGTCTTTTGAAATCTCTTGGGTTTCCCTGCACATATGGCCTATTTTAGGTGTGATGGCATTAAAAAAAAAAAATCGGAGGCTGATTCTTTCCGACAACTCCAGGCTGTTATCTCCTTCCCTCTTTTGAGATTTGCACATCAGGAAAGTGATTACAGAAGAAACTGAAGCTCTAGCAGATTGAATGCCCTGAGTCACGTACATGGTGGATTCTTTACCAATGAGCCATTGGGGAAGACCAAATAAGACCCATGGTCTAATAATATTGTATGCAAATATCAAGGTTTTAATGGAAAATGACTCATCATGCTAAGAACCATGAAGTTTCTAACTGAATTGAGAAAAATGATCAGTGGTTGCCTATACAAAGATGGCAGATATGTTAGAATTGTCTGACAAAGATTTCAAAGTCATGAGAAAAATCACTTGAATGAACAATTACAGAAGATGCTTTATAATAAATACAAGGACAGAAAGCCTCATCAGAGAAACAGAAGATACAAATAGGAACCAAGTGGGAATTTCAGAACTGAAAAGATACAATAACTCAAATAGAAAAGCTCAGTGGATAGGCTGAGCAAAAAGATGAAAAAGGCAGAGGAGACTATCAGTGAATTGGAAAATAGAGCAATAGACATTACCTAGTCTGGATAAGAGGCAATAGACTGAAGACATGACAGAGCCTTAAGGATATCTGGGAAAATGATGAAAGATCTAACAATTGTGTCATCAGCGACTCTGATGCAGAGGGTAAAAAGGAAAGAGCTGAACTACTTGAGGAAACAATGGCTAAAATTTTCCCAAAGTCTTGAAAGGAGATTTTTATACAGATGGAAAACAGATTCATGGCTAGATGAATTAAGATGGTTCTGAAGGGAAGTGGCTGTAAAAGGGCAATATTATGGATTGTCATGGTGCTGGAAATGCTCTGTATTTTGAATATAGCCATGCCAGTATCTTGGTTCTGATATTGTACTACAGTTTGACAAAAAAAATATATATATAATTGGAGGAAGCTAAATTGGGGTAAATGGGGTCCCTTTGTATTATTAATTACAAGTGCAAATAAAACTAGTTATCTCAAAATCAAAAGTTTTTTTTTTTTAGATTTATTTATTTATTTACTTTGGGTGGGGGTCGGGTAGGAGGGAGGGGAGTGGGCGGGCCACTTCCACTGGTCCTTCATTTCTCTATTTTCATTAGTCTTCATTCTTTGGCTCCTGTGGGCCTCCCATCGCGGTGGCGTCTGTCGTCGCAGATCACCGGCTCTGGGCGCATGCGCTCCAAAGCTCCGACTCAGTAATTGGACACTTCGGTCCAGCCGCTCTGCGGCACGTTGGATCCTCCCAGGCCAGGGCTCGAACCGGCGCCCCTTGTACTGCAAGGCGGTGTCCCTACCCACTGGACCACTAGGGGAAGCCCAAAATCAAAAGTTTAAGTTAAAGAAAGCTCTTTTCTCACAAGAACTGTTTCTGTGTTCTTTCTGTACTATCATTTATAACACCTCCCATGCCTTCTTCATCTACATACTGTTGTTCAGTTGCTCAGTCATGTCCCACTCTTTGTGACCCCACTGACAGCAGCATGCCAGACCTTCCTGTACTTCACCTTCTCCCTGTGTTTGCTCAGACTCATGTCCATTGTGTTGGTGACTGACCATTTTATCCTCTGTTGTCTCCTTCTCCTGTCTTTGATCTTTTCCAATGAGTGATCTTTTTTGGGGTGGGGGGGTGTGGCCCAAGTGTTGGAGCTTTGGCTTCAGCGTTAGTCTTTCTGATGAATATTTGGGGCTAATTTCCTTTGGGATTGTCTGGTTTAGTCTTCTTCCTGTCCAGAGGACTCTCAGGAGTCTTCTCTAGCAGCACGGTTTGAGGATATTGATTCTTCTGTTCTCAACCTGTTTTTATTGTCCAGCTCTCACATCCATGCACAACTGCTGGAGAAACCACAGTTTTGACTATATGGACCTTTGTAGGTGGAGTAATGTCTCTGATTTTAGTGCATTGTCTAGGTTTGTAGTGGCTTTTCTTCCAGAGAGCTGGTGTATTTTAATTTCATGGCTGCCGTCACCATCCACAGTGATTTTGGAGCCCAGGAAAAGTAATATCCATTGCTGTTTCCATTGTTTCCTTGTCATCCACATATGAGACAGCCAAAACCTTTATGATCGTTGATTTCTTAGTGTTAATTAGATTTACACCTGTGTCTACTCAGCTGTGAATGATTTAGGCAAATAAGCTTAAAATGGTTCATACAGAAAATCTTGGACTGTGGAATATCAGACTTAAAAGATTCCATTGATAAAGGAACTGGCTAATTGCTAAAAGAGTAAATTGTTCAATAACATTTTCCTGTGTAAACCTGATGCAAAAGTAGAAAAATCTAAATTTGAGTTTGCCACTGGTTGGCAAAAATTTATCATTGGTGGAAGCAAAAATTCACATTTGTCTATTTTTCAGTAGCTAGCTTAGTGGCCTTTAAACTACTTTAATAAATATTGATAATTCCATAAAAATGCATGATGTATTATATATGTTATGACAAAGTTAAGACAAATTGTTTATAATTTGGAGCAATATTGAAAAGAAATTACTAATTTAATGCCATTTTGAAAATTCCTCTTGGCTACCATTAAAAAAAAAAGTGTCTAGAGATATATATACCTTTAAAGTAGGCTAAATTTTTTTCTTCCTTTTTTTTTGGCCACTTCTTCTATTGGTCTTTCATTTTATTTATTAGCATCCGTCTTTGTTCTTTGGCTTGTGTGGGCCTCCAATCGCAGTGGCTAAGTAGACTAAATTTTTATAACTTGAACTTTTTATAACTTGAAGCACTTTCCTTGAGTGGTAAGTCACTTTAGTTATGTCCGACTCTTTTTGACCCTATGGACTGTATAGCCACCAGGCTCCTCTGTCCATGGGATTTCCCAGGCAAGAATATTAGAGTGGGTTGCCATTCCCTTCTCCAGGGGTTCTTATGACATATTTAACAATACTTCTATTAGTCCTTGTTTTTTTGAGACCTAGATCAGGTGTAATTTCTCAGTACTATTCTGAATAATTTCAAATTAGTTATCAGCAATAGATTTATTATCGATTTATTTATATAACAAAGGCAGTGGTTATTAACAACACACATTTTTTTCCTTGAATAACTATATCAAGTTTCTCAGTGAGGGAAATGCCTGTTTATGAAACTTAAACCAACTGAAATATGAGTAGCAGATGTCAGTGAGAAAGGTGACCATTTTATAGCACAGAATTCTAATAATTTTGCATATTTTAAGGTTAGTAACCTGGAAATAGCTTTCTAATATCTCTTTCAAAGCTAAAGACTTATCAGATCTCTGTTCATATATTCTCCATTTGCATTTTTTAAAAAATATTTATTTATTTTTGGCTATCTCAGTTCTTAGTTGTGGTAGGTGGGCTGAGTTGCCCTGCAGCATGTGCAATCTTAGTTTCCTAACTAGGGATTGAACTCCCAACTCACCAGGAAAGGCCACTACATTTGCAATTTTAAGGACTTGCATAAATGAGAGTAGTTGGTCTTGAAATAGTTGCATTAAATTGTCATTTTCCATATACTATTAATTAATTGTACATATATACATGCATATTGCAAGCTTCCCAGGTGACACTAGTGGAAAGGAACCTGCCTAGCAATGCAGGAGACATAGAAGATGTGGGTTTGATCTCTGGGTTGGTAAGATCCTCCAGGGAAGTGTATGGAAACCCACTCCAGTATTCTTGCCTGGAGAACCCCATGGACAGAGGAACCTGGTGGGTTACAGTTGATTTGGTCACAAAGAGTCACACATGACTGAGGAGACCTAGTATGCATGCACATGGATATTATCCTCTAGATACTGTGAAATGGCACTGTAATTCAGCACTTGGGCATATAGAACTTACATTTGATGATGGGCTACAAAAAATAAATGAAAAAGATATACATGTAATTTCAAGTAAGGATTATTTTTATGGGAAAAGGATAAAAATGGGCTTCCCAGGTGGAAATAGTGTTAAGGAACCTACCTGACAATACAGGTTAATGTTAAGAAACACGACTTTGATTCTGGTTCAGGAAGGTCCCCTAGAGGAGGCACAGCAACCCACTCCAGTATTCTTGCTTGGAGAATTCTCATGGACAGAGGAGTCTGGCAGGTGACAGTCAAGAGGGCTGCAAAGAGTTAGATATGACTAAAACAACTTAGCAAGCAAGGATGGGAATTCTATAGTCATGTTTGTGGTGGGAGCATTTTTGTCCAATTTATTTTATATAAAAATAATGACAAAAGGAGAAAGCCTCCAATAATGTGAATTTTGACCAGAAACAGAGTAAAGTTCAGTTTTGAGTCATGAGTTTTCATGGGGAGAGGGGTGTCTAAGCAAATGAGTAATATGAGACTGGGGTCACAGTTATGGAAATTTTTAAGGAACAGGTCAGAAAGTAAAGAGTGAACCTGATAAATAATAAAATCACACAGGCTGGGGAGAGAGTTTAGTTGGGTTTCTAAAATTTTTTTTGCGTCATTTTTGGGGTGGGCTGAGTTGCCCTGCAGCATGTGCAATCTTAGTTTCCTAACTAGGGATTGAACTCCCAACTCACCAGGAAAGGCCACTACATTTGCAATTTTAAGGACTTGCATAAATGAGAGTAGTTGGTCTTGAAATAGTTGCATTAAATTGTCATTTTCCATATACTATTAATTAATTGTACATATATACATGCATATTGCAAGCTTCCCAGGTGACACTAGTGGAAAGGAACCTGCCTAGCAATGCAGGAGACATAGAAGATGTGGGTTTGATCTCTGGGTTGGTAAGATCCTCCAGGGAAGTGTATGGAAACCCACTCCAGTATTCTTGCCTGGAGAACCCCATGGACAGAGGAACCTGGTGGGTTACAGTTGATTTGGTCACAAAGAGTCACACATGACTGAGGAGACCTAGTATGCATGCACATGGATATTATCCTCTAGATACTGTGAAATGGCACTGTAATTCAGCACTTGGGCATATAGAACTTACATTTGATGATGGGCTACAAAAAATAAATGAAAAAGATATACATGTAATTTCAAGTAAGGATTATTTTTATGGGAAAAGGATAAAAATGGGCTTCCCAGGTGGAAATAGTGTTAAGGAACCTACCTGACAATACAGGTTAATGTTAAGAAACACGACTTTGATTCTGGTTCAGGAAGGTCCCCTAGAGGAGGCACAGCAACCCACTCCAGTATTCTTGCTTGGAGAATTCTCATGGACAGAGGAGTCTGGCAGGTGACAGTCAAGAGGGCTGCAAAGAGTTAGATATGACTAAAACAACTTAGCAAGCAAGGATGGGAATTCTATAGTCATGTTTGTGGTGGGAGCATTTTTGTCCAATTTATTTTATATAAAAATAATGACAAAAGGAGAAAGCCTCCAATAATGTGAATTTTGACCAGAAACAGAGTAAAGTTCAGTTTTGAGTCATGAGTTTTCATGGGGAGAGGGGTGTCTAAGCAAATGAGTAATATGAGACTGGGGTCACAGTTATGGAAATTTTTAAGGAACAGGTCAGAAAGTAAAGAGTGAACCTGATAAATAATAAAATCACACAGGCTGAAGAGCAAAAACAGCACATGCAAAGCCATATAGATTCTTGTAAAGAGTTTAGTTTGTCCTCTAAGGAACTGGAAACCTATTAACAGGTGAAGAGAAAGGTGCTAAATAATTTACTTTATGATTTGAGAGGATAGTTCAGTTGATTTTAAAATACCTTCTGGAGAGAGAGGAGAAGGAAATAGATTAGTTAGGAAGTAATTTCACTAATCTAAGTGTTAACCAAATGCAGTCTGACTAAAATTGCAGAGCAGAGGTGGTAAGAATTGGCAGATTCAAGACATAATTTGAAATTAGAATTGACAAACTCTTTAATGTCTATGTATGAATTAGAAGCAGAGTGTGAAAGAAAGAGATCAATACTGATTATTACAAAGTTTTCCATCCAAGATATTTTAAATGGAAGTTTTTAACTTACTTGCTGTGATGGAGAAAAGTATCAGAGGATTAGAGGTGGGTGTAATATCCAAGTTTAGCTTTGGAGGTGTTAAATTCAAAATGTTGGATAGGAACATTGGTATTTGTGTGTGAAGGCTAGTAGAAAGCTCCAGACTGTACATATACATTTGAATCATTCATGTACAGATGACATTTAAAACAGTGTTTGACTAAAATTCCCTAGTGAGTGAGATTAAAAATAACATTGGAAGACTCAGCAATGGAGATCGTAAATGTTCATAGTTTTTCACGCAGATGGAGCCCACGTTCATGAATAAACTAATTATGCCTATTGTAATATTATTTTTTAAACAATCCTTTCTCTTTTAGTCAAGGAAGCCATAACTCACACAGAAATGATACACTTGTGTGTGCTAAGTTACTTCAGTCTTGTCTAACTCTTTGTGACCCTGTAAATTGTAGCCTGCCAGGCTCCTCTGTCCATAACTAGCAATATTATTGACAGCTGCTTATGAGCTAAATATTTAGTTCATTGTTGCCTTCAGAATTTCACTAAATTATGCTTATTAAAAGAAGAAAATAACATATAAGTATGTCTCTCAAACAATAATTTATCACAAAGTGTTTACTCAAAAATCACAGTGTTCCAGTGTATTTCTTTTGACCTAGAATTAGTTGAAGAATTGATATAAGAATCATCATAAATAGAAGAAAGTGACAGGAACTGATCTCTGTGAGGTCAGCAGAGTTTGAATGAGAAAACCTGTGATTCTGTTCAAAGGGCAGAATCCAGACTAAAGGTCTCCCAGCTTGGTCCTCTGTTTGATCTTTTGATCTCTATTTCATGTTTCAATGTCATAATCTGAAAGTAAAAGAGAAAGGTCATTTTTTTCATTAAAATGTAAGTGCTTAAACTTTAGTCTGTCTTCATTTCTCTCTTTCTTCTGGTATCCATTTATCTCACCTCGTCTATGGAGGCCCAAATTTTCAAACCAGTAATAATGTAGACAGAGAATTCTCTCCAGAAAAAAACAAATAAGACAGGGTCCCAGAGTCATTAAAACATTATGAACTCTGGAGCCAGGTAGAACTTGCTTCTACTTATAATTCTGTTTCCATTTAGCTAGGTTTTAGGTGACTGCATCAATTGCTTAGCTTTTTTTAGTTTTAATAAATACAACATGAAACAGCAATACTCAGTCTATATTTTACATTCTTTTTCTGTAGTATTAATCCTCATCTATAATAGATGGGTGCTTCGAAATAACTGAGACATTTATTGTTTGGGTAACAAAAAGAGGAAAACATTTATATTTTTCTACATGTTCGTCTATTCATAGGCAATTTTTATAGCATTCACAGAACTCTAGTTTACAGTTCAGCTTGCAAATGAATGTTGCTGTCCAAACATCGTGTATAAATTGAGAGCTTACTAGTTACTCTTTCCCAGGTAGCACTTGGTAAAGTAAAGAATCTGCCTGTCAATGTAGTAGATATAAGAAACAGAGATTTGATCCCTGAGTCAGGAAGATCCACTGGAGGAGGGTATGGTAACTCACTCCAATATTCTTGCCTGGAGAGCCCCATAGACAGAGGAGTCTGGCAGGCAAGAGTCCATAGGGTCCCAAAGAGTTTGACAAGACTGAAGCAACTTAGCACTTAGCTAGCCCGACTACTCTAAGGGTCTAGTATGTCTCTCAAACAATAATTTATCACAAAGTGTTTACTCAAAAATCACAGTGTTCCAGTGTATTTCTTTTGACCTAGAATTAGTTGAAGAATTGATATAAGAATCATCATAAATAGAAGAAAGTGACAGGAACTGATCTCTGTGAGGTCAGCAGAGTTTGAATGAGAAAACCTGTGATTCTGTTCAAAGGGCAGAATCCAGACTAAAGGTCTCCCAGCTTGGTCCTCTGTTTGATCTTTTGATCTCTATTTCATGTTTCAATGTCATAATCTGAAAGTAAAAGAGAAAGGTCATTTTTTTCATTAAAATGTAAGTGCTTAAACTTTAGTCTGTCTTCATTTCTCTCTTTCTTCTGGTATCCATTTATCTCACCTCGTCTATGGAGGCCCAAATTTTCAAACCAGTAATAATGTAGACAGAGAATTCTCTCCAGAAAAAAACAAATAAGACAGGGTCCCAGAGTCATTAAAACATTATGAACTCTGGAGCCAGGTAGAACTTGCTTCTACTTATAATTCTGTTTCCATTTAGCTAGGTTTTAGGTGACTGCATCAATTGCTTAGCTTTTTTTAGTTTTAATAAATACAACATGAAACAGCAATACTCAGTCTATATTTTACATTCTTTTTCTGTAGTATTAATCCTCATCTATAATAGATGGGTGCTTCGAAATAACTGAGACATTTATTGTTTGGGTAACAAAAAGAGGAAAACATTTATATTTTTCTACATGTTCGTCTATTCATAGGCAATTTTTATAGCATTCACAGAACTCTAGTTTACAGTTCAGCTTGCAAATGAATGTTGCTGTCCAAACATCGTGTATAAATTGAGAGCTTACTAGTTACTCTTTCCCAGGTAGCACTTGGTAAAGTAAAGAATCTGCCTGTCAATGTAGTAGATATAAGAAACAGAGATTTGATCCCTGAGTCAGGAAGATCCACTGGAGGAGGGTATGGTAACTCACTCCAATATTCTTGCCTGGAGAGCCCCATAGACAGAGGAGTCTGGCAGGCAAGAGTCCATAGGGTCCCAAAGAGTTTGAGAAGACTGAAGCAACTTAGCACTTAGCTAGCCCGACTACTCTAAGGGTCTAGCCATAATGGGTGAGTTACTCCTTTTGTGTATTCAGAAAGGAAGGGCCTTATCTGTTTTCAAATCTAGGATACCATATTAGAGTAGTGGGGGTGGAAAGCAGAAATAAGGAAACACTAATATCAGATGTAAGGATTATATGGATAGGAAACGATAAGTAACACTACTGAAAGCGGAGGGCTTGGAGATAGCTCTGAATTGCACCTGGTGGTTCAGACGGTGAAGAATATGCTTGCAATGTGGGAGACCTTGGTTCGATTTCTGGATTGGGAAGATCTCCTGGAGAAGGAAATGACAACCTACTCCAGTATTCTTGCCTGGAGAACTCCATGACTCATCCATGGATCACAAAGAGTAAGACACAACTGAGCAACTTTCACTCCCTTTATCCAAAGAAAAGTCATATGCAGTTTATGTTACACAGGGAAGCAGGAGGCACTGTAGAGAGGCTGGAGATAGAAAATGCAAACTGAGGGACACTAAGTACAAATTTTCAACCAGTAAAAAGAGAAAGTAGCATCAGTGGGAGTATGCAACAATTGCTAGGAATGGAGTAAGAGAACTATCAATAACATCACAGGCCCATGGTGGTGGCCACTCGAAGACTCGGGAAAGACATGATTGGGAGCTTAGGTAAAGATTTGATGCAAGCTCTTTTTAAATTTTTTTTCTAAAGACTTTGTTGATGTTTACCATTTTCAATGTCATTATTAAATATCTTACAATATGACGTCTACTTTGGTTTTTTTTATCTGTTAAGCATATGGGAACTTAGCTCCCTGATCAAGGATTGAATGCAGATCCCTCACATTGGAAAGAGAAATCTTAACCACTGAACCACCAAATCCCTTTCCAGAGGTTTTTTTTTTTTTTTTGCCAAAGGACTTCTGTATTTCTTAGTGGTGAAATAAAAATGCCATTAGCTTGACAAATAATTTTTAAGAACCTCTTATATTTCAGGACAATCTCTTATCCTCCTGGTCCCTATTAATTCCACACCATGAACAACCCTGTGAATCTACAATTTTATTACAGCACACATGTTGCATCTTTTTGCATATTTCTTTTCGTCAAACTTCAGCATGCACAACCAAGTCCATGTTCTTCAGTGCCCCTTTTTCTTTCTTTAATCTCAGACCTAGCTCTGTGCCTGATACAGTTATTTTTGTCAAATGATGCAGAAACCAAAGATGGCTGCCAGTGAAGGACTGGGGAGCAAGTTTTTTTGAACATAAAAAATAATCAGTTTTATATGTGATATCACAGGGCACATAGTAATTGTCAGAGGTGCCTCTTGTCTCGCCTCATAACCTAAATATAAAACTGTCTGAAATCTTCTGGTAGCCATGAATATCTACCTAAATATAACTCAATATGATAATCAAAAGACAGCATAATGCTTGCTCTAAAGCATTCAATAAATATCTTTTGACTGATCTATGGCATGTATACATAGCAAGAATGAATGAGGAAATGAATGCATTCATTGTTCCATGGCAAAAACAAACACATGGTTTTCATATTCCTCCTCCATTCTGAATTTAAATTGTGATATGCATTAACACAGAAGCAGGAGGCACTGTAGAGAGGCTGGAGATAGAAAATGCAAACTGAGGGACACTAAGTACAAATTTTCAACCAGTAAAAAGAGAAAGTAGCATCAGTGGGAGTATGCAACAATTGCTAGGAATGGAGTAAGAGAACTATCAATAACATCACAGGCCCATGGTGGTGGCCACTCGAAGACTCGGGAAAGACATGATTGGGAGCTTAGGTAAAGATTTGATGCAAGCTCTTTTTAAATTTTTTTTCTAAAGACTTTGTTGATGTTTACCATTTTCAATGTCATTATTAAATATCTTACAATATGACGTCTACTTTGGTTTTTTTTATCTGTTAAGCATATGGGAACTTAGCTCCCTGATCAAGGATTGAATGCAGATCCCTCACATTGGAAAGAGAAATCTTAACCACTGAACCACCAAATCCCTTTCCAGAGGTTTTTTTTTTTTTTTTTGCCAAAGGACTTCTGTATTTCTTAGTGGTGAAATAAAAATGCCATTAGCTTGACAAATAATTTTTAAGAACCTCTTATATTTCAGGACAATCTCTTATCCTCCTGGTCCCTATTAATTCCACACCATGAACAACCCTGTGAATCTACAATTTTATTACAGCACACATGTTGCATCTTTTTGCATATTTCTTTTTAGTAAAATTTAAGCATGCACAACCAAGTCCATGTTCTTCAGTGCCCCTTTTTCTTTCTTTAATCTCAGACCTAGCTCTGTGCCTGATACAGTTATTTTTGTCAAATGATGCAGAAACCAAAGATGGCTGCCAGTGAAGGACTGGGGAGCAAGTTTTTTTGAACATAAAAAATAATCAGTTTTATATGTGATATCACAGGGCACATAGTAATTGTCAGAGGTGCCTCTTGTCTCGCCTCATAACCTAAATATAAAACTGTCTGAAATCTTCTGGTAGCCATGAATATCTACCTAAATATAACTCAATATGATAATCAAAAGACAGCATAATGCTTGCTCTAAAGCATTCAATAAATATCTTTTGACTGATCTATGGCATGTATACATAGCAAGAATGAATGAGGAAATGAATGCATTCATTGTTCCATGGCAAAAACAAACACATGGTTTTCATATTCCTCCTCCATTCTGAATTTAAATTGTGACTCCTGTAGTCACATAACTGTGAAAATGTAATTTGAAATATGCAATCCTGTTAATTTAGAATTTTGGTTTTTTACAGATGACCAAAAAAAAAAAAAAAACCCTTATTTGTTGATTAGGAAAAATAACATTTTCTGTGAAATGGTCTATTCAAGACTTTCTATAGAAGCTCCTACCTGAACTCTTTATCATAATCTCCTTTTCTTTTTCTCTCTAGGGAGCCATTCTTTTAAAAGACCTACTTCTTCAAGAGAAACAATTACATTTAACAAAGGACAAGAACTAATGCTATTACTATGTATATCCTGGTGCATTGACTACTGGAAAATCATAGTAGATAGATTTATAAACATTATTCCTGTTTAGCACTGTAAGAAACTTGCAATTTGGTCAGGATTCACATTTAATTCTTGTCCTTATATTCACATCTCAGTTGTATTTTTTTAGTCTTTAAAAGCTATTTTATACAAAAGAATTCGATTAATAATGAATCAGTCTGCCTTTATATCTCACTATGAGCCCCAAATTGCTTAAGATAAGTAGAGATAGGTAGCACTACAGATAAAAATTTAAAAAAAAGCACTGTGTCATATGATTTGTTACTACATTGAAGATTATATCTGTAACTTATGAGAAGGAAGCTTGAAAATGAGTTTCCAAGGTCATAACCTTATGGTGATGTAAAATATATACATAATATACAGTCTTCTTAGCTTATTCTTATAATAACATATTCCTCCTTTAACAATAAAATACGTACTTATATATCCTATATTTTTAAAAGTCTTGTGATCATCGTATATATAGGCTGAAAAGCATGCTTGCATCCATGGTGTTTATTAATTTTTTCACAACTGGACTTTTGTTCAGTCATCTTGGTAAATGATTAAACTTTTAACCATATATACCTTAAGTCTGAAAGAACACTAATAGAATGAAATTTTATGAAAATACTATTATTTACTTATATAGAAATTTCTTTCTAATATTGTTGCTTTGGGGAAAGTGCAAAAATACTAGCTATAATAACAAGTCGAAATTTAATTTGTTCATTTCAGATAATAAACAATATATGCCCATACTTTGTATGATAGATCAAAATTCTGGAGGTGGTTAAATAGGATAATTAATGATTGTTTTCTTAGTATAGCTTGTTCTTTTAAAACGTGGTCTTTCTCTCAAAGTTAAGGCTCATTCTGTCCAAAATAAGAGGTTTTAAAGTATTATCTCCCACAACCTGATAAAAATGGGGTAAAGAAATTATGCCCGTGTCTTGATATTTGTTTGAAATGAAATATATGTGAACACTGACTGATTCTTTCTAACAATATTCAAAATGGTTTGTAACTATTGCCATTAGTATCAATATTATTACTAATAAGCAATTAATGCAATAGCATTAATTGGTATTAGTACATTAGTATCAGTATTGCCTTTAGTATTAGTATCACTCCTGTATGTCTTTAGTCTTAAAGTTGATGATTACTTCAGTGCAAAACACCTGCTATTATTTGATGTTTAATTTTAAGACCAAAAATTTATAAAAATAGTTTATTTTCTCCCTTAGTGGTGAAAACAAAATCACAGGGAAATATAGATTCTTGAGATGACTAAGACATGGAAAATTCATCATAACAAGAAATGAATATTATTTTTCTTATAATGAAACGACTTAAGACTTTCATTCCAAAATGGATGGCACTGTATGTACTATAGAAGAATAAGTTCACACCTAGAAACCCCATCCCTCATTCCAATTCTGTCTTCATTTACCATTCATGTGAAACCTCTGGGAATAAGCCCAGAGGAAGCTTGAAAATGAGTTTCCAAGGTCATAACCTTATGGTGATGTAAAATATATACATAATATACAGTCTTCTTAGCTTATTCTTATAATAACATATTCCTCCTTTAACAATAAAATACGTACTTATATATCCTATATTTTTAAAAGTCTTGTGATCATCGTATATATAGGCTGAAAAGCATGCTTGCATCCATGGTGTTTATTAATTTTTTCACAACTGGACTTTTGTTCAGTCATCTTGGTAAATGATTAAACTTTTAACCATATATACCTTAAGTCTGAAAGAACACTAATAGAATGAAATTTTATGAAAATACTATTATTTACTTATATAGAAATTTCTTTCTAATATTGTTGCTTTGGGGAAAGTGCAAAAATACTAGCTATAATAACAAGTCGAAATTTAATTTGTTCATTTCAGATAATAAACAATATATGCCCATACTTTGTATGATAGATCAAAATTCTGGAGGTGGTTAAATAGGATAATTAATGATTGTTTTCTTAGTATAGCTTGTTCTTTTAAAACGTGGTCTTTCTCTCAAAGTTAAGGCTCATTCTGTCCAAAATAAGAGGTTTTAAAGTATTATCTCCCACCACCTGATAAAATGGGGTAAAGAAATTATGCCCGTGTCTTGATATTTGTTTGAAATGAAATATATGTGAACACTGACTGATTCTTTCTAACAATATTCAAAATGGTTTGTAACTATTGCCATTAGTATCAATATTATTACTAATAAGCAATTAATGCAATAGCATTAATTGGTATTAGTACATTAGTATCAGTATTGCCTTTAGTATTAGTATCACTCCTGTATGTCTTTAGTCTTAAAGTTGATGATTACTTCAGTGCAAAACACCTGCTATTATTTGATGTTTAATTTTAAGACCAAAAATTTATAAAAATAGTTTATTTTCTCCCTTAGTGGTGAAAACAAAATCACAGGGAAATATAGATTCTTGAGATGACTAAGACATGGAAAATTCATCATAACAAGAAATGAATATTATTTTTCTTATAATGAAACGACTTAAGACTTTCATTCCAAAATGGATGGCACTGTATGTACTATAGAAGAATAAGTTCACACCTAGAAACCCCATCCCTCATTCCAATTCTGTCTTCATTTACCAGTTCATGTGAAACCTCTGGGAATAAGCCCAGAGGTAGAAAGCAAGAATTTGTATGTAACAAGCTATACAGTCTGTAGAAACCTGTTCGTACTGTGAGTGTCTTTTTTTTTTTAAAGATTTATTTATTTATTTATTTAGGGCGGGGGTCGGGTTGGAGAGGGAGGGGAGCAGGCGGGCCACTTCTATTGGTCTTTCATTTCTCTATTTCCATCCGTCTTTGTTCTTTGGCTCCTGTGGGAATCCCATCGCGGTGGTGTCTGTCATTGCAGAGCACAGGCTCTGGGCGCATGCGCTCCAGAGCTCCAGCTCGGTGATTGGACACATCGGTTCAGCCGCTCCGCTGCACGTGGGATCTTCCCAGGCCAGGGATCGAACCGGCGCCCCTTGTACTGAAAGGCGGTGTCTTTACCCACTGGACCACCAGAGGAAACCCTGTGAGTGTCTTAAAGCTAGTATTACGTGGGAGAGTTACTGGTTAATCCCTGGATGGTCCCCAAGAAGCTTTCTGATTAACCAGATTTGCTGGAGAAGGGGACATGCTTTAGCTTCTTAACTGTGACAGTGGCTGGCACCAGGTTACAAAGGACCTAGGCAGTAATCAGCGGCTCACTCTGTGAAGGCCAAGAGGAAAGCTTCTTTAGATGAAGCCCCGAAGGGTTTCATGCCTCAGAACAGCTAAGATTTTGCAGTTGGAATGATTTTAGAGAAATTTACAAGGAAAAGTTTATTATGAATCTCTCATACAGGATGTCTCCAGAGAAGCTTATCACTGTTTGTCAACTGCAACATAAGGCAGAATGCTTTTTTATTAATAGGGTACTCTTTTTCCCCCAAAGGGATTGTTGTAAAATACCATGATTAATTGAAGATTTCTTTTTACCTCTGATTTGCCTGATTGACACAATAACCCTTATTAATTTCCCCAGATGCTTAAAGAAGCAGTGTCAAAGGAACATAAGATGATGCATTATTTATTCTGATATTCAATGGTCATTTTCATACTAGTCACAAGTATTAATTTAATGAGGTCACATTACCATGCTATCCACCAACTCTGACACGTGTAGCATTGATTAAACTCTTTAGATTAAGCACACTTACTCAAATCCATGTTCAGATACTTAAAATTCTTGCCGTGTATAGTCTACATAATGTGTCTCATAGTCAGATGTATTAAAAAATGATAAAACAAAATAATTAATGACAAACTTTAGAAACTGTCATCAAATGGATCACATCTTTGTTTACATAAAACATTTTGACAATGGCAGACTTATGCAATCTCATATATATATACAAATATGTATCATCTTTTCATTTATCTATTAAACTATCCAGAACATTAAAATTTCAGAAATGTTTTCTCTAGATGCTAAACTGACCGATCTGTTTTTTTTTAGCTCCAGCTCGGTGATTGGACACATCGGTTCAGCCGCTCCGCTGCACGTGGGATCTTCCCAGGCCAGGGCTCGAACCGGCGCCCCTTGTACTGAAAGGCGGTGTCTTTACCCACTGGACCACCAGAGGAAACCCTGTGAGTGTCTTAAAGCTAGTATTACGTGGGAGAGTTACTGGTTAATCCCTGGATGGTCCCCAAGAAGCTTTCTGATTAACCAGATTTGCTGGAGAAGGGACATGCTTTAGCTTCTTAACTGTGACAGTGGCTGGCACCAGGTTACAAAGGACCTAGGCAGTAATCAGCGGCTCACTCTGTGAAGGCCAAGAGGAAAGCTTCTTTAGATGAAGCCCCGAAGGGTTTCATGCCTCAGAACAGCTAAGATTTTGCAGTTGGAATGATTTTAGAGAAATTTACAAGGAAAAGTTTATTATGAATCTCTCATACAGGATGTCTCCAGAGAAGCTTATCACTGTTTGTCAACTGCAACATAAGGCAGAATGCTTTTTTATTAATAGGGTACTCTTTTTCCCCCAAAGGGATTGTTGTAAAATACCATGATTAATTGAAGATTTCTTTTTACCTCTGATTTGCCTGATTGACACAATAACCCTTATTAATTTCCCCAGATGCTTAAAGAAGCAGTGTCAAAGGAACATAAGATGATGCATTATTTATTCTGATATTCAATGGTCATTTTCATACTAGTCACAAGTATTAATTTAATGAGGTCACATTACCATGCTATCCACCAACTCTGACACGTGTAGCATTGATTAAACTCTTTAGATTAAGCACACTTACTCAAATCCATGTTCAGATACTTAAAATTCTTGCCGTGTATAGTCTACATAATGTGTCTCATAGTCAGATGTATTAAAAAATGATAAAACAAAATAATTAATGACAAACTTTAGAAACTGTCATCAAATGGATCACATCTTTGTTTACATAAAACATTTTGACAATGGCAGACTTATGCAATCTCATATATATATACAAATATGTATCATCTATCATTTATCTATTAGTATCTATTTAACCAGTTATCTATCCAGAACATTAAAATTTCAGAAATGTTTTCTCTAGATGCTAAACTGACCGATCTGTTGTTTAATCATTCTTTGCTTTTACAATACATAAAAGCCCATCAATGGCTTCCTATTGCTCTTTAAATGAAATGTGCGCTTTTCACTGTAGTCTCCAAAGTTCTGGATGATCAGATCCCTGTGTGTTTCTCAGACCTGTTTTGGAACAGCTGTTCCTTTGGTCACCAGACCCCAGGTTCTTGCACATCTTTGATTTTTCTTAAATATTTCAAGCAATTTTTGCCTTCTAGACCTTATTCTTCTATCTTGTGAAAAAGAAAACTCTGTTTACCACAGATCAATACACTGGGATATTCTCATTCAAATACTGCATCTTCAATAAGTATGTTGTGTGCCCATCACACAACTAGTCATATCATCAGTCTACTTTTTAAAATATAATTGCTACTATTCGGATTAAAGAAGTCACTCATTTCCTTGTTGGTTTATTTTTTAATTCCCTGTGGTGGTTAGTCATCTCTGGGTTCCCTGATGCTGGGAAAGACTGAGGACAGAAAAGATAGGATGAGAGATGGCTGGATGGCATCATCATCAACTCAATAGACATGAATTTGAGCAAGCTCCAGGAGATAGTGAAGGACCGGGAAGCCTGGCATGTTGCAGTCTATGGGGTCACAAAGAGTTCAACGTGACTTAGCAACTGAGCAAAATAACAACATACAAATCTTAGGGTTATTTGTTCCAATTTTGTAAAAGCAAATGCCATCCCTTAGATCTAAGCAGTGTCAAAGGAACATAAGATGATGCATTATTTATTCTGATATTCAATGGTCATTTTCATACTAGTCACAAGTATTAATTTAATGAGGTCACATTACCATGCTATCCACCAACTCTGACACGTGTAGCATTGATTAAACTCTTTAGATTAAGCACACTTACTCAAATCCATGTTCAGATACTTAAAATTCTTGCCGTGTATAGTCTACATAATGTGTCTCATAGTCAGATGTATTAAAAAATGATAAAACAAAATAATTAATGACAAACTTTAGAAACTGTCATCAAATGGATCACATCTTTGTTTACATAAAACATTTTGACAATGGCAGACTTATGCAATCTCATATATATATACAAATATGTATCATCTATCATTTATCTATTAGTATCTATTTAACCAGTTATCTATCCAGAACATTAAAATTTCAGAAATGTTTTCTCTAGATGCTAAACTGACCGATCTGTTGTTTAATCATTCTTTGCTTTTACAATACATAAAAGCCCATCAATGGCTTCCTATTGCTCTTTAAATGAAATGTGCGCTTTTCACTGTAGTCTCCAAAGTTCTGGATGATCAGATCCCTGTGTGTTTCTCAGACCTGTTTTGGAACAGCTGTTCCTTTGGTCACCAGACCCCAGGTTCTTGCACATCTTTGATTTTTCTTAAATATTTCAAGCAATTTTTGCCTTCTAGACCTTATTCTTCTATCTTGTGAAAAGAAAACTCTGTTTACCACAGATCAATACACTGGGATATTCTCATTCAAATACTGCATCTTCAATAAGTATGTTGTGTGCCCATCACACAACTAGTCATATCATCAGTCTACTTTTTAAAATATAATTGCTACTATTCGGATTAAAGAAGTCACTCATTTCCTTGTTGGTTTATTTTTTAATTCCCTGTGGTGGTTAGTCATCTCTGGGTTCCCTGATGCTGGGAAAGACTGAGGACAGAAAAGATAGGATGAGAGATGGCTGGATGGCATCATCATCAACTCAATAGACATGAATTTGAGCAAGCTCCAGGAGATAGTGAAGGACCGGGAAGCCTGGCATGTTGCAGTCTATGGGGTCACAAAGAGTTCAACGTGACTTAGCAACTGAGCAAAAATAACAACATACAAATCTTAGGGTTATTTGTTCCAATTTTGTAAAAAGCAAATGCCATGGGTATTTTGATAAGCATTGCATTACATCTGTATATTGCTTTTTTGTTCATGTTAAGTTGCTTCATTCATGTTCAACTCTTTATGACTCTAGGGATTTCAGCCCATGAGCCTTGTGGTTTGTCATGTGCTCCTCCAGGATATCTTTCAAATCCAGGGATAGAATCCTCATCTCTTACATTTCCTCCATTGGTAAGTAGACTCTTTACCAATAAAACCAACTGGGAAGCTATAGATAGTCTCAATACTTGCAATATATGAATATAGAGTATTTTCCATTTATTTGTATTGTCTTCAGTTTTGTTCATCAATATGTTATAGTTTCCAGAGTATAGGTATTTTATTGATTGTTCTTTGGTATTTTATTATTTTTAATACAATCCAAGTGAGGTTGTTTCTTGCTTTATCTTTTGGTTTTCATTATTAGTTTATATAAATGCAATAGATTTCTGCATATTAACATTGTATCCTGAAACCTTTCTAAATTTACGTGTTAGTTCTAATAGATTTTTAGTTGAGACTTTATTGTTCTCATATTCTGTCATCTAAAAATAGGGAGTTTTAACTTTCTATGTTTGAATTATTATTATTTATTTATTTATTTATTTATTTTTGTATAATTGCTGTGGTTAGGACTTCCAATCCACATCCATGGATTGGATGAGACAAGAGTGGGCATCTTTGCCTTGCTCCTGATTTTAGAGAGAGAAAAAGAAAACTTCAGCTTTTGGCCCTTGAGTATGATATTAACTCAGGGTTTGTCATAAATGGTCTTCATTATGCTGAAATATGATTCTTCCATTCCAACTATTCTGAGTTGTTTTTAACATGAAAACTGTTCAGTTTTCTCATAAGGCTTATTGTGCATCTATTGAAATGATCGTGTGATTTTTATCCTTCATTTTGTTAATGGAATCTATTACATTGTTTGATTAACAGATATGGAATCAATGCTAAACTAAATCCCACATGGAAAAAAGGGTATGATTCTTTTTGTATGTTATTGAATTAGATTTGCTTATATTTTTTGATAATTTTGCATTTATACTTATCAAGTAATTTTTTTGTAGTATCCTTGTATGATTTGTGTATCAAAGTAATGATGTCCTCATAGAATGAATTTGGGAGTGTTCCATCCTCTTCAATATTTGGGGGAATAGTTTGAGAAAGATAGGCATTAACTCTTCTTTAAATGTTTGGTAGAATTCTCCTATGAAACAATCTAGTCCTGAATTTTGTTTGTTTAGGTATTTTTTTCTAATTACTGGTTCAGTTTCAATACTAGCAGTCAGTCTATTCAGAGTATCTATCTCATTTTGATTTATTCTTTTGCTTTAGAAATGTATCCGTTTCTTCTGGGCTGTTCAATTTGTTGGAATACTACTGTTTGTAGTATTCTCTTATGACTGTATTCCTGTGATGTTGGTTGAAGTTTCTCCTTTCATTTCTTTAGTTTATTTGGACCCTCTCCCTTTTTGTCTTAATGAGTCTGACTAAAGGCTTGTCAAATTTGTTTATTATTTTACAATACCAGCTCTTGCTTTTATTAATTTTCTTTACGGTTTATATAGTCTCTACTTTACTTATTTCCTCTCTGAGTTTTATTATTTCCTTCTGCTGACTTTGGGGTTTGCACATTCTTCTTTTTCTAATTCCTTTAGATGGTGAGTTAGGTTGTTTATTTGACTTTTTATTGTTTCTTGAAGTAGGTTTGCAATGCTAAATTTCCTCTAGAACTGATTTTTTTCATCCCATAGAGTTTGAAACGCTGTTTTACTTTAATTTGTTTTGTGCCTTTTCTGATTTCCTTTTTGATTTATTCATTGACCTATTTTAAGTATTTTTTATTTTTTATAGAATTTTTTGTTTACTGCCACACATCAACCTGAATCAGCCCAAAAATTTTGAAAAACGCTGTTTTACAATGTTCTCATTCAAAGCTTTTTCCCTGAGTTGTTTTAACATGAAAACTGTTCAGTTTTCTCATAAGGCTTATTGTGCATCTATTGAAATGATCGTGTGATTTTTATCCTTCATTTTGTTAATGGAATCTATTACATTGTTTGATTAACAGATATGGAATCAATGCTAAACTAAATCCACCATGGAAAAAGGGTATGATTCTTTTGTATGTTATTGAATTAGATTTGCTTATATTTTTTGATAATTTTGCATTTATACTTATCAAGTAATTTTTTTGTAGTATCCTTGTATGATTTGTGTATCAAAGTAATGATGTCCTCATAGAATGAATTTGGGAGTGTTCCATCCTCTTCAATATTTGGGGGAATAGTTTGAGAAAGATAGGCATTAACTCTTCTTTAAATGTTTGGTAGAATTCTCCTATGAAACAATCTAGTCCTGAATTTTGTTTGTTTAGGTATTTTTTTCTAATTACTGGTTCAGTTTCAATACTAGCAGTCAGTCTATTCAGAGTATCTATCTCATTTTGATTTATTCTTTTGCTTTAGAAATGTATCCGTTTCTTCTGGGCTGTTCAATTTGTTGGAATACTACTGTTTGTAGTATTCTCTTATGACTGTATTCCTGTGATGTTGGTTGAAGTTTCTCCTTTCATTTCTTTAGTTTATTTGGACCCTCTCCCTTTTTGTCTTAATGAGTCTGACTAAAGGCTTGTCAAATTTGTTTATTATTTTACAATACCAGCTCTTGCTTTTATTAATTTTCTTTACGATTTATATAGTCTCTACTTTACTTATTTCCTCTCTGAGTTTTATTATTTCCTTCTGCTGACTTTGGGGTTTGCACATTCTTCTTTTTCTAATTCCTTTAGATGGTGAGTTAGGTTGTTTATTTGACTTTTTATTGTTTCTTGAAGTAGGTTTGCAATGCTAAATTTCCCTCTAGAACTGATTTTTTTTTCATCCCATAGAGTTTGAAACGCTGTTTTTACTTTAATTTGTTTTTGTGCCTTTTCTGATTTCCTTTTTGATTTATTCATTGACCTATTTTAAGTATTTTTTATTTTTTATAGAATTTTTTGTTTACTGCCACACATCAACCTGAATCAGCCATATTTATACACATGTTCCCTCCCTCTTGAACTTCCCTCTCATCCCCCTTCCTATCCAATCCCTTTAGTTTGTTACAGAGCCCCTGTTTGAATTCCCTTCATCTTACAGAAGATTCCCATTAGTTATCTGTTTTACATATGCCAATATCAGTTTCCATCTTACTGTTTCCATACATCTTGTCCATTCCCCCGGCAATGCCCATAAATCTGTTCTCTATGCCTGTTTCTCCATTGCTGTTCTGCATATATATTTATCAGTACCATCTTTCTAGATTCCACATATATGAGTTAGTATACAATGTTTATCTTCCTCTTTCTGACGTATTTGCCTTTGTATAATAGGTTCTAGGTTCATCTACTCATTAGAACTGACTCAAATGCATTTCTTTTTATGGGTGAGTAATAATCCACTGTATATATGTGCCATAGCCTCTTTATCCATCCTAGATAAAAATGGACATCTAGGTTGCTTCTATGTTCCAGCTATTGTAAATAGTGCTGCAACGGCCAATGGGGTACATGTGTCTTTTCAATTTTGATTTCCTCAGGGTATACGTCTAATAGTGGGATTACTGGGTCATATGATGGCTATATATCTAATTTTTTGAGGAATCTCTATAATGCGACCTATTGGTTTTTAAGTAACATGCTTTATGTTTAATTTCTGCATGTTCATGTGTTCCTTACTAGGTTGACTCTCTTCCCTTCCTACCAGATCCTATCTGGTTCCTTCTTCATAATTTAAGTTGTAGAAGAGCAGTTCTGATAGATTTTAAGTCAATTTTAGGGAAAGTTATTCTATATGTAATTGCAATTTTCATGTGTTTGTGAAGGGAAGGGGGCTCAATGTCGCCCTACTTCACCATTTTGATCCCTACTTTATTTCCTTTAATTTTTTGTATATACCTGAACTCACAAAAGTTAATTGGTAAGTTCGGAGTCAATATTTGAAATGTTTACTAGGATTTTTTTTCCTGGTCTATATAAACAGCTTATGTGATAAATGCTATGCTCAAATTTTACATGAAATACGTTACTACTTATTTCCTTTGGAAAGTCTCTACTTCCACTAAATGAATGACTCAACCAAAGAACATATTTAATATAAAAATGCTTTACAATCTCAATGCCAGAATAAGAAATTCTACTTCACTCTTCCCTGCTTCATTCAGTAAGAGTTCACCACTGGCATTTAAGTTTGATGTATATGCTCCATGATGTCTGTTTTATTCTATATAAAAGTCAGATGTACTGTATAGTAAAAAGAAGCTGCTTATTCCTTGGGTCTATAATTATTTGATAATTTCAATTAAAATAAATTCTATTGACTCTGTTAGAATCCTGATAAATACACTCCCTTAAGTAGAATATACACTTCATGAGAGAAAGAACTTTTATGTCTTATTCACCAGTGACTTCTCAGTGCCTAGCACAATGTCCAGCACATAGTAGCTCTACGATAAAGTGGTGATGACTGAATGAATATTGCTCTACTACTGCATTACTATTTTGAGAGGCATCACGATTTCAAGGGAAGAACAGTTTCTAGCTATGTAACTTTTAATGCAGTCCTTTACTCTCTCAAATTCTATCTCTTTATCTTTAACGCAACCATGGTATCTCTATTTATTTCATATCATTTAATAAAATATTTGAGGTTAGTTTTAAATATTTATGGTTTTATTCACCATGTAGCAAATGTAAAAATTAAAGAAAAGAAATGAAACATGTAATCTAGAGGTAAAATGAAAATAAATTTGGAAGACCCTAAATTTAGTAATTTCTTAGAAAGTATTTTTTTAAAAACATTTTATTTTGACCTTTAAAATAACTCATATATATGATAAACTAAATATCTATCCCATGGTATCCATAGATTTTTAGGGTGATGGGTGATAAATATTTTAAAAATCATTTATTTAAATAGACTCTGCAAACAGTAAACATGCATTTACTATTATTACTATTACATGTATTTTTTTGAATAACCTTCTCCATAAACATTATTTTCTTACTTTATATTATTTATACTTCTTTACTATCTTATTTTAGTCATCTCATTTTCATATCCCATTCTGTTATCCCTAAGGAGATTATAAAACAGTTGAAAAACAGGAGTTTCTTTTCTTTGACTCAACAAGAACATATTTAATATAAAATGCTTTACAATCTCAATGCCAGAATAAGAAATTCTACTTCACTCTTCCCTGCTTCATTCAGTAAGAGTTCACCACTGGCATTTAAGTTTGATGTATATGCTCCATGATGTCTGTTTTATTCTATATAAAAGTCAGATGTACTGTATAGTAAAAAGAAGCTGCTTATTCCTTGGGTCTATAATTATTTGATAATTTCAATTAAAATAAATTCTATTGACTCTGTTAGAATCCTGATAAATACACTCCCTTAAGTAGAATATACACTTCATGAGAGAAAGAACTTTTATGTCTTATTCACCAGTGACTTCTCAGTGCCTAGCACAATGTCCAGCACATAGTAGCTCTACGATAAAGTGGTGATGACTGAATGAATATTGCTCTACTACTGCATTACTATTTTGAGAGGCATCACGATTTCAAGGGAAGAACAGTTTCTAGCTATGTAACTTTTAATGCAGTCCTTTACTCTCTCAAATTCTATCTCTTTATCTTTAACGCAACCATGGTATCTCTATTTATTTCATATCATTTAATAAAATATTTGAGGTTAGTTTTAAATATTTATGGTTTTATTCACCATGTAGCAAATGTAAAAATTAAAGAAAAGAAATGAAACATGTAATCTAGAGGTAAAATGAAAATAAATTTGGAAGACCCTAAATTTAGTAATTTCTTAGAAAGTATTTTTTTAAAAACATTTTATTTTGACCTTTAAAATAACTCATATATATGATAAACTAAATATCTATCCCATGGTATCCATAGATTTTTAGGGTGATGGGTGATAAATATTTTAAAAATCATTTATTTAAATAGACTCTGCAAACAGTAAACATGCATTTACTATTATTACTATTACATGTATTTTTTTGAATAACCTTCTCCATAAACATTATTTTCTTACTTTATATTATTTATACTTCTTTACTATCTTATTTTAGTCATCTCATTTTCATATCCCATTCTGTTATCCCTAAGGAGATTATAAAACAGTTGAAAAACAGGAGTTTCTTTTCTTTGACTTGTTGCAAATGTTTTCTGTAATATAATTTTTCTTTCCTGAGACAAACCTCATGCTAACCATGTAGTATGTGGAACCTGAGACCTGGTAGTTCACAAGCTAAGTGGTTCATCACACTGAAAATGCAAAATAACTAAGAACTAGAGACATTATGAATTTTAAAATACAAAAAGCAAATTTTTTTTACCTTGAGGGAATCCTCCATTTTCAGAACTGAATTTTTCCTTCTGGCTTAGGCAGTATATTGACTTTTATCTGCAGTTTCATGAACTATTTAGATATTACTCATGATGAGTATGGGGCTTCTCAGGTAAAGAACCCACGTGCAATGCTGGAGATGTAGGTTCAACCTCTGGACTGGGAAGATCCCCTGGAGAAGGGCAAGGAAACCAGTCTAGCATCCTTGCCCGGAGAATCCCATGGACAGAGGAGCCTGGTAGGTTACAGTCCATGGGGTCAGAAAAGAACTGAATATGACTGAGTAACAATCTATCACAAACTTCAGCCAAGGCTGCTTTTCTTGGATAAACCTGGATAATTTTTTTGAACATTTTAAAATTACTTTTTAAATTATTCAAGTGAAAAACCACTGTTGACAAATCAAAGTTATCTAACTTGTTACAATATATGACATTATGTCAGTGTCTTCTCATTCAAGGCCAGGGTAGCAACATGACTGAACTGACTGAGCATGCATGCACACACATGATGAACACAAGACTTTGTCAATAGAAATATCCTCCTGCCGCAATGAGATAGTGTCTATGCAGTCTTCCCCTCTAGAACTAGTTTCCCACCCCATGATTAATAGAGGCTATTTTTTAAATAACTTTTTTTTTGCCAAATAAAAAACTAAATATCTATCCCATGGTATCCATAGATTTTTAGGGTGATGGGTGATAAATATTTTAAAAATCATTTATTTAAATAGACTCTGCAAACAGTAAACATGCATTTACTATTATTACTATTACATGTATTTTTTTGAATAACCTTCTCCATAAACATTATTTTCTTACTTTATATTATTTATACTTCTTTACTATCTTATTTTAGTCATCTCATTTTCATATCCCATTCTGTTATCCCTAAGGAGATTATAAAACAGTTGAAAAACAGGAGTTTCTTTTCTTTGACTTGTTGCAAATGTTTTCTGTAATATAATTTTTCTTTCCTGAGACAAACCTCATGCTAACCATGTAGTATGTGGAACCTGAGACCTGGTAGTTCACAAGCTAAGTGGTTCAACACACTGAAAATGCAAAATAACTAAGAACTAGAGACATTATGAATTTTAAAATACAAAAAGCAAATTTTTTTTACCTTGAGGGAATCCTCCATTTTTCAGAACTGAATTTTTCCTTCTGGCTTAGGCAGTATATTGACTTTTATCTGCAGTTTCATGAACTATTTAGATATTACTCATGATGAGTATGGGGCTTCTCAGGTAAAGAACCCACGTGCAATGCTGGAGATGTAGGTTCAACCTCTGGACTGGGAAGATCCCCTGGAGAAGGGCAAGGAAACCAGTCTAGCATCCTTGCCCGGAGAATCCCATGGACAGAGGAGCCTGGTAGGTTACAGTCCATGGGGTCAGAAAAGAACTGAATATGACTGAGTAACAATCTATCACAAACTTCAGCCAAGGCTGCTTTTCTTGGATAAACCTGGATAATTTTTTTGAACATTTTAAAATTACTTTTTAAATTATTCAAGTGAAAAACCACTGTTGACAAATCAAAGTTATCTAACTTGTTACAATATATGACATTATGTCAGTGTCTTCTCATTCAAGGCCAGGGTAGCAACATGACTGAACTGACTGAGCATGCATGCACACACATGATGAACACAAGACTTTGTCAATAGAAATATCCTCCTGCCGCAATGAGATAGTGTCTATGCAGTCTTCCCCTCTAGAACTAGTTTCCCACCCCATGATTAATAGAGGCTAAAAACAAAAAATATCCATAATGTATTTTACATATATTACACAACACATTTAATATGATTTATCAAAGTTAAAGGGAAGTGAGGAAAATCTCTCATGAGATTTCACAATATAACAAACATTATCATATCTACAAATGACAGAGGTAAAAAATATTTAAGTAAATGAATTGTATAAATAAATATATCTTAAGCCTATATTAGTAAGAGAGGTAAACTTTACCTCATACTAAATATTAGGAAGAAATATTTGGGAGAATATATAAGAAAGACAGTTCTATATGGCAAAATCATGTATTTTTTTTCCTTTCTTTTCTTTCTTTTCATGTATAATATCATGTCGTCTGCAAAAAGAGAGAGCTTGACTTCTTCCTTTCCCATCTGGATTCCTTTGATTTCTTTCTCTTCTCTTATTGCTGTTGCTAGGACTTCCAGGACTATGTTGAATAGCAGTGGTGAAAGAGGGCACCCCTGTCTTGTTCTTGATCTTAGAGGGAATGCTTTCAGTTTTTCACCATTAACAATAATGTTCGCTGTAGGTTTCTCATAGATGGCTTTTATTATGTTGAGATAGGTTCCTTCTATGCCCATTTTCTGAAGAGTTTTGATCATAAATGGATGTTGTACTTTGTCGAAGGCTTTTTATGCATCTATTGAGATGATCATGTGATTTTTGTCTTTCAACTTGTTGATAGGGTGTATCACGTTGATTGATTTGCGGATGTTGAAGAAGCCTTGCATGCCTGGGATGAACCCAACTTGATCGTGATGTATGAGTTTTTTGACATGTCGTGGAATTCTGTTTGCTAGGATTTTGTTCAGGATCTTGGCATCTAAGTTCATCAGTGAAATTGGCCTATAGTTTTCCTTTTTTGTGTTGTCTTTGCCTGGTTTGGGTATCAGGATGATGGTGGCCTCGTAGAATGTGTTTGGGAGTTTTCCTTCCTGTGCAATTTTTTGGAAGAGTTTTAGACGGACAGGCATTAGCTCTTCTTTAAATGTTTGGTAGAATTCGGCTGTGAAGCCATCTGGTCCTGGGCTTTTATTTTTGGGTAGATTTTTAATCACAAAGTTGATTTCTGAGCTTGTGTTTGGGTTGTTCAAAGTTTCTGTTTCTTCCTGGCTCAGTCTTGGGAGATTAATCCTGTCCAAGAAACTGTCCATTTCTTCCAAGTTGTCCAGTTTGTTGCCATAGAGTTGCTCATAATAGTCTCTTAGAATCCTTTGGATTTCTGCATTATCTGTTGTAATCTCTCCTTTTTCGTTTTTGATTTTGTTGATCTGGTTCTTCTCTCTCTTTTTCTTAATGAGTCTGGCCAGTGGCTTGTCAATTTTGTTTACCTTTTCAAAGAACCAGCTTTTTGTTTTATTTATCTTTACTATTGTTTCTTTTGTTTCTTTCTCATTTATTTCTGCTCTGATCTTCATGATTTCTCTTCTTCTGCTGGCTCTGGGATGTTTTTGTTCTTCTTTCTCCAACTGTTTTAAGCGGAGGGTTAGGTCATCTGCTTCATATTTTCCTAGTTTCTTGAGGTGGGATTGTATTGCTATAAATTTCCCTCTTAGAACTGCTTTTGCTGTATCCCATAGGTTTTGCACTGTCGTGTGTTCATTGTCATTTTCTTCTAGGAATTGTTTAATTTCTCCTTTGATTTCCTCAACGATCCGTTGGTTTTTTAGGTATGTATTGTTTAATCTCCATGTGTTTCTGTTTTTAGTGGTTTTTTTCTGGTAGTTGATCTCCAGTCTCATTGCATTGTGGTTCGAGAAGATGGTTGATATAATTTCGGTTTTCTTGAACTGACTGAGGTTAGATTTGTGGCCCAAGATGTGGTCTATCCTGGAGAATGTTCCGTGAGCGCTTGAGAAGAAAGTGTATTCTTCTGCTTTTGGATGGAACGTCCTAAAGATATCGATGAGGTCCATCTTTTCCAGTGTGGCATTTAAGGCTTGTGTTTCTTTATTTATTTTCTGTTTTGTTGATCTGTCCATTGGTGTGAGAGGAGTGTTAAAGTCTCCTACTATTATTGTGTTATTGTTGATTTCTTCTTTTATGTCTGAAAGTACCTGTCTTATGTATTGAGGTGCCCCTGTGTTGGGTGCGTAGATATTCATGACTGTTATGTCTTCCTCTTGGATAGATCCCTTAATCATGATGTAGTGACCTGCCTTGTCTCTTAGAATCTTCTTTACTTTAAAGTCTATTTTGTCTGATATAAGGATTGCTACTCCAGCTTTCTTTTGATTTCCATTTGCATGAAATATCTTTTTCAAGCCTTTCACTTTCACTCTAGGAGTGTCTCTAGGTCTGAAGTGGGTCTCTTGTAAACAGCATATATATGGGTCTTGCTTCTGGATCCATTCAGCCAGCCTGTGTCGTTTGGTTGGAAGCGATGTTTATTGTCATCTTCTTTTTTGAAATTTCCAGTGGCTTGTCAATTTTGTTTACCTTTTCAAAGAACCAGCTTTTTGTTTTATTTATCTTTACTATTGTTTCTTTTGTTTCTTTCTCATTTATTTCTGCTCTGATCTTCATGATTTCTCTTCTTCTGCTGGCTCTGGGATGTTTTTGTTCTTCTTTCTCCAACTGTTTTAAGCGGAGGGTTAGGTCATCTGCTTCATATTTTCCTAGTTTCTTGAGGTGGGATTGTATTGCTATAAATTTCCCTCTTAGAACTGCTTTTGCTGTATCCCATAGGTTTTGCACTGTCGTGTGTTCATTGTCATTTTCTTCTAGGAATTGTTTAATTTCTCCTTTGATTTCCTCAACGATCCGTTGGTTTTTTAGGTATGTATTGTTTAATCTCCATGTGTTTCTGTTTTTAGGGGTTTTTTTCTGGTAGTTGATCTCCAGTCTCATTGCATTGTGGTTCGAGAAGATGGTTGATATAATTTCGGTTTTCTTGAACTGACTGAGGTTAGATTTGTGGCCCAAGATGTGGTCTATCCTGGAGAATGTTCCGTGAGCGCTTGAGAAGAAAGTGTATTCTTCTGCTTTTGGATGGAACGTCCTAAAGATATCGATGAGGTCCATCTTTTCCAGTGTGGCATTTAAGGCTTGTGTTTCTTTATTTATTTTCTGTTTTGTTGATCTGTCCATTGGTGTGAGAGGAGTGTTAAAGTCTCCTACTATTATTGTGTTATTGTTGATTTCTTCTTTTATGTCTGAAAGTACCTGTCTTATGTATTGAGGTGCCCCTGTGTTGGGTGCGTAGATATTCATGACTGTTATGTCTTCCTCTTGGATAGATCCCTTAATCATGATGTAGTGACCTGCCTTGTCTCTTAGAATCTTCTTTACTTTAAAGTCTATTTTGTCTGATATAAGGATTGCTACTCCAGCTTTCTTTTGATTTCCATTTGCATGAAATATCTTTTTCAAGCCTTTCACTTTCACTCTAGGAGTGTCTCTAGGTCTGAAGTGGGTCTCTTGTAAACAGCATATATATGGGTCTTGCTTCTGGATCCATTCAGCCAGCCTGTGTCGTTTGGTTGGAGCATTTAGTCCATTTACATTCAAAGTAATTATTGATACGAATGTTCCTATTGTCATCTTCTTAGAAATTTGGGGTTTGATTTGTAAGGCTTCTCCTACTCTTGTATTTATTGGCTATATCAGGCCCTTTAACACTTGTTTTAGGGCTGGTTTTGTGGTACAGAATTCTTTTAGTTTTTGCTCGTCTGTGAATCTTTTGACTTCACCATCGATTTTGAATGAGATTCTTGCTGGGTAGAGAATTCGTGGTTGCAGGTTATTCTCTTTTAGCCGTTTAAATGTATCTTGCCTTTCTCTTCTGGCCTGTAGGGTTTCTGTTGAGAGATCCGCAGTTAAACGTATGGGGTTTCCTTTATATGTTATTTGTTGTTTGCTCCTAGCTGCTTTTAGTAATCTGTCTTTATATTTAGTCTGCGTAAGTTTGATTAGTATGTGCCTTGGTGTGTTTCTTCTGGGGTTTCTCCTGTATGGAACTCTTTGTGCTTCCTGGACTTGGTTGACTATCTCCTTTCCCATGCTGGGGAAGTTTTCAACTATAACCTCTTCAAGAATTTTTTCATAGTCTTTCTTCTCTTCTTCTTCTTCTGGAACTCCTATAATTCTAATGTTGGTGCGTTTAATATTGTCCCATAGGTCTCTGAGGCTATCCTCAGTTCTTTTAATTCTTTGGGCTTTGTTTTGTTCTTCAGCACTTATTTCCACCATTCTGTCTTCCAGCTCACTTATCCGTTCTTCAGCCTCTGATACTCTACTGTTGAGACCTTCTATAGTATTTTTGAGTTCAGCAATTGAGTTGGTGGTCTCTATTTGCTTATTTTTCATTTCCTGCATGTCTTTTCTCAATGCACTAATTTCCTCTAATATTCTGTTTTCGGTGTTTTGCATCCTCATTAGTATAGTTTTTCTGAATTCTCTTTCAGATAGCTTGTCTATCTCCTCCTCTGTCATTTGAAGTGGTGTTTCTCTAGCTTGGTCCTTCATTTGTACAGTGTTTCTCTGACATTTCATTATTAGGTTAAAGATAGGTTTCTTTGTGTGTGTCTGTGTGTATGGAGTTCTTATTCCCACCAGGCTTCTTGGTTGAATTCTCCCTTCCTTTGGGTTTTTGTCCTTGTAGAAGGGTTCAGTGGCTTGTGTCTTGGGTGGTGATAGACCTTGTTTACAGGTGAATAATCTGTAGTGTTGTATGTTCTTTGATAATCAGTGTGGGGTCTTGGAATCCGGGCTTCCGCTTCGAGGATCCTTGGTTTGATGATTGGTCAGGGAGTGTAGGCTCTATGTCTGGTTTGCTATGGTGTTCTGTGATACTAGTTCACACACTAGCATCTGAGGAACAAGAGGTGCATCCCTGATGGGTGACAGTCATAAAAGCATGCAGATGTTTTCTAACATAATCATAAGATACACATACATATACAGCAATCCCCACAAGTGACCAGTTTTACAGAGATAAGGCACAGGAAATCTTTCCAGCAACTCATGCAATCACAGATGATACTTGCCCGTTAAGCTTTGAATTAATTAAAATAGTGCCTGAATAATAGATCTAGCACAAGGTCCTGGCTTGGATAATTACAATGAAAGCAATTTTAAATTAGGACATGTGCTCGGGGTGACAAGGAGGAGAGTCTGTAAGTAATAAAAAGGAAAAGATTTGTCTTGGAAGTATTTTATAGGATTAGGTAGCAAAGATTAGTGTGTGCACTGTTTAGTGCATTTGGAAGTGAATAGTGAAGACAGAAAGATAGGAAATAATTTGTCTAGAGGATATTGATAGCTAGGAAGATGTTTTACATTTAGAACATAGAGAAAGAAAGCAGTGGGAAAGAGGAAAGAGAAAAGAGAATTAGAGGTTTTCAAGAATTAAAATTAAAGTTAAAAAAATATAATAAAAGTCAAAAGAAGGTTAAAAATTAAAAAGAGCAAAAAAAAATTAAAAAAAATTAATGAGACCGAAAAACAAAAAAAAAAACCACATAGAATAAATCAAACAAATTAAAACTACAAAAAAAAAAACAAAAACAAAAACAAACAAAAAAAAACATAAAAAACCCCCAATAAACAAAGAAACTAATAAACCCCAAACCAATCAGTTGAATAAGCAAAATAGTCCACTACAAACAAGCAGAAAAAAATGAAAAAAGAAAAAAAAAAAAGTTAAAAACTGTCCTTGGTTTTTATCTTCATATCTGCCTGTTGGAAACCAATCTGCTCTTGATGGTGGTGTCTTGATGGCGTGGTCTTTCCCTTACAGTGCCGGTTGCTGTGCTTTCTGTTTTTGTGTTCAGCAAAATGAGGGCTTTGCTGCCATACTGGGTGCTGGCCGGGACGGTGGGCTGATCCCAGTCAGTCGGGCGGAGGCCGCGGCGCGCGCAGTCCCGTGTTGGAGGGGGGCGCCCCGGCTCGACCGCGCGCCCGCCTGTCGTCTCCAATCCCTGCTCTTTCCCCGGCTTCCTCCGCTGCTGCAGCAGCTCTAGGGGAGCGCGGGCTCCTCCGACACTGCCGGTTATGTGTCTAAGTACCAAAGGCGGACGCGAGCTTTCCCGTCCACCTCGTGCCCAGTCCCTGGTCAGCAACCCGTGGACAACTTCCTCTCTCCGTTCAGCAAGCCCTCCAGTTGGAGTGGCTGAACTTACCCGCTCCTCGCGGCGTCCGCGGCTCCTCGCGGCGTCCGCGGCTCCTCGCGGCGTCCGCGGCTCCTCGCGGCGGGCGGGTTCCGGCGGCTCCTCGCGGCGGGCGGGTTCCGGCGGCTCCTCGCGGCGGGCGGGTTCCGGCGGCTCCTCCAACAACATGATTTTTTTGTTGTTGCATAAATGTTATAAACAGGAAAATGATAATCTATTTGGAGCAATTATGGAAAAACATGTTTAATACTAACATCATTAAAATCAACTAGCAATCTATAAAGAATTTATAGTTGTATTTAGCAAAATAGATTTATTTCCTCTTCCAAAATTTTCTGTTTCTTTAGTGGGTTATTTTGGATAAAGCTGTTAGAAAAGACAATCTAAGTTAAACTTTATATTAAAGACAAATGTCTCAACTATTTTTAATCCCATTTATCATGTGTGAAATAGAACTTTTGTGTACTTTGAAAGGACATTGAATGCTGTTGTTGGAAAAGAATGACTACCGTGGAGAAGACAAATGTAGCCTGAGCTTCCTCTTTAAAAATCCCATGAAATTCTTTCTTTGAAATAATAAGAATGAATTTGTGGTTCTGCAAAGCTATAATTCTTCCATGAGGAGTCAGAGTAAATATCTGAAGGCAAAATTTATAAAACAATAATTTTTTGTCCATTAACTTTGCACACTTTTTTTATATAGTAGTATGACGATTTCAGTTATTTCTGTCTGTGAAGTTTAGCCTTATTTCAGGGGGGTTGAGAACATTTAAGATCTACTTTTTGACAACTTCCAATTCTATAAGACAATATTGTTACTTACAGTCACCATATTGTACATTAGATCCCAGAACTTATTCATCTTGCTACTTGAAGTCTACACGCTTTGATCAACATCTCCCCACTCCCTCTAATTATAGAAGGCTGCTTATATGCACATCTAATAATAATAATAATAAATACATAGAACAAAGTGTTTTTGATTATGTTAATTTCTACACATAATATGTATTTGGCTGAAAATTCAGACATATAGATATATACTGCTGCTGTTTAGTTAGTAAGTCATGTTTGACTCTTTGTGATCTCATCAACTGTAGATTGCCAGGCTGCTCTGTCCATGGAATTTCCCAGGCAAGAATACTGAAGTGGGTTGTCATATCCTTCTCTCATATGTGTGTGTAAGTGTGTGTGTGTGTGTGTGTGTGTTGTATAAGTATACATGTACTTTTTGCATCATGTTTAAAGAAAAATTAAGCAAAAAGTATAGTTTCTGCATGTGACCTGCTTTCTATTTCTCCTATTATAAACATTTTTGCATCAGTGGGGCAAATTTCTTAGAATTGATGAGCTGATACTAGTACAATATCAGTAACTAAGGTCTATAGGTTGCATTAGGGTTGACTTTTTGTGCTGTAGTTCTGTAGTTTCTAGGGTTTTAACAAATGTTTAAAGACACATAAGCATCATTACAGAACTTCTCTGGTGACTCTTTGGTAAAGAATTCTCCTGCCAAACAGGGGACAGGTTCAATCCCTGGAGAACGAAATAGCAACACTCTAGTATTCTTGCCTGGGAAATCCCATGGACAGAGCAGCTTGGCAGGCTACAGCAGATATGGTAGCAAAAAAGTTGGACAGGGCTTTGTGACTAAAACAACAAACAACATAGCTTTCAGGCAAAATAGCTTCTCTGCCTTATAACTGTTTCCCCAAACTGTTGATAGTGAGATTTCTATATATACATTGTGATTTACTAGTTTAAGACACTAGTCCAGACTTCTTCATTGTGCAGACTCAAATATTCAACTACTCCTTTGATGTTTCAACTTTAAAATATCAAGTATACATTTTAAATTAAAATGACAAATGTTGTTTGTCTTGATCTGGTTTTCCAGTGTTTTGACAATTCAATTTGATGGTCAGTCCATTCTACCGAGTGATCAGTCCAGAAGGCTTTCAATCACTTTTAACTCTTTCATTTCATCATATCTTACATCCAATTCATATGGACATCTTACCAGTTTTAAACTTAAAATGCATCCAAAATTCAATGAATTTTAACTTCCTTCATTCCTATCACCTTGGTCTGATCCAGCAGAAGATCTAGACTAAATCACCGTGGTATCTTCATAATCACTTCCCCAACTTTACATGGCTGTTGCCAAACTGTCTATTATTATACAAGTACCAAAATAATTTTAAAAACATGACCAGAACCTGTTACTCTTTGCTCAAAATCTTGTTTTTCTCCCTCGTTTTGCTCTAAGAGTCAGAGTCCTGACAATGGCTTTTGGTCTGTCATAATTATCCACCACCATCGCTTCTTATTCTCTTAAAGAATGACCAATATCTGTCTAAAAATAATCCGATGTCAAATATTATATTTGGGGTTTTTTTTATTCTTTATTTTAAAGATTTTACAGAGTTCCTTTATTTTCAACATGGGAAATTCTTGTAGCTGATACTAGTACAATATCAGTAACTAAGGTCTATAGGTTGCATTAGGGTTGACTTTTTGTGCTGTAGTTCTGTAGTTTCTAGGGTTTTAACAAATGTTTAAAGACACATAAGCATCATTACAGAACTTCTCTGGTGACTCTTTGGTAAAGAATTCTCCTGCCAAACAGGGGACAGGTTCAATCCCTGGAGAACGAAATAGCAACACTCTAGTATTCTTGCCTGGGAAATCCCATGGACAGAGCAGCTTGGCAGGCTACAGCAGATATGGTAGCAAAAAAGTTGGACAGGGCTTTGTGACTAAAACAACAAACAACATAGCTTTCAGGCAAAATAGCTTCTCTGCCTTATAACTGTTTCCCCAAACTGTTGATAGTGAGATTTCTATATATACATTGTGATTTACTAGTTTAAGACACTAGTCCAGACTTCTTCATTGTGCAGACTCAAATATTCAACTACTCCTTTGATGTTTCAACTTTAAAATATCAAGTATACATTTTAAATTAAAATGACAAATGTTGTTTGTCTTGATCTGGTTTTCCAGTGTTTTGACAATTCAATTTGATGGTCAGTCCATTCTACCGAGTGATCAGTCCAGAAGGCTTTCAATCACTTTTAACTCTTTCATTTCATCATATCTTACATCCAATTCATATGGACATCTTACCAGTTTTAAACTTAAAATGCATCCAAAATTCAATGAATTTTAACTTCCTTCATTCCTATCACCTTGGTCTGATCCAGCAGAAGATCTAGACTAAATCACCGTGGTATCTTCATAATCACTTCCCCAACTTTACATGGCTGTTGCCAAACTGTCTATTATTATACAAGTACCAAAATAATTTTAAAAACATGACCAGAACCTGTTACTCTTTGCTCAAAATCTTGTTTTTCTCCCTCGTTTTGCTCTAAGAGTCAGAGTCCTGACAATGGCTTTTGGTCTGTCATAATTATCCACCACCATCGCTTCTTATTCTCTTAAAGAATGACCAATATCTGTCTAAAAATAATCCGATGTCAAATATTATATTTGGGGTTTTTTTTATTCTTTATTTTAAAGGTTTTACAGAGTTTTGTTGTTCACAGACATGTATGTTCCCATATCAGTCATATGCATATCCATGGTCCCCACCACCCCCAGTTCACCCCATCCCATCCCTCCAGACCATCGCCCCAAACCATTGTAAGCACTCCTATTCCCTTAGCACAATGACAATAGCTATCTTTTCCACACATAACAGTATAGGTTTCCATGTTACTCCCTCCATGCTTCCCCCTCCCTATTTCTTCCCCACAATGTCCCTATGTCCCTATGTCTATGCTCTGTCTGTTTTTCCATGAGTTCACTGCGTGTGTTATCAAGACCGTCCTACTAGATTCCATATATGTGTGTTAGTATACTGTATTTGTCTTTCTCTTTTTGACTTACTTCACTTTGTATGATAGGTTCCAGAGCCAGCCACTTCATTAGGACTGAGTCTTCTGCATTTCTTTTAACAGCTGAGTAGTATTCCATTGTATATATGTACCAGGGCTTCTGTATCCATTCATTTGTTGATGGACATCTAGGTTGCTTCCATGTTCTGGCTATTGTATAGAGAGCTGCAATGAACATTGGAGTACAGGTGCTTCTTTCAGTTTTGATTTCATCAGGATATAGGCCTAATAGTGGGATTGCTGAGTCGTAGGGTGCTTCTATTTTAGTTTTTTAAGAAATCTCCAGACTGTGTTCAATAGAGGCTGTATCAATTGACATTCCCACCAGCAATGCAAGAGGGTTCCCTTTTCTCCACACCCTCTCCAGCATTTATTGTCTGTCGATTTACTGATGTAGGCCATTCCGACGGGTGTGAGGTGGTATCTCATTGTAGTTTTAATTTGCATTTCTCTAATAATAAGCGAGGTTGAATCATCATTTAATTTCTTTTGCTGTACAAAAGCTTTTAAGTTTCATGACGTCCCACATGTTACTCTTTGCTCAAAATCTTGTTTTTCTCCCTCGTTTTGCTCTAAGAGTCAGAGTCCTGACAATGGCTTTTGGTCTGTCATAATTATCCACCACCATCGCTTCTTATTCTCTTAAAGAATGACCAATATCTGTCTAAAAATAATCCGATGTCAAATATTATATTTGGGGTTTTTTTTATTCTTTATTTTAAAGGTTTTACAGAGTTTTGTTGTTCACAGACATGTATGTTCCCAGATCAGTCATATGCATATCCATGGTCCCCACCACCCCCAGTTCACCCCATCCCATCCCTCCAGACCATCGCCCCAAACCATTGTAAGCACTCCTATTCCCTTAGCACAATGACAATAGCTATCTTTTCCACACATAACAGTATAGGTTTCCATGTTACTCCCTCCATGCTTCCCCCTCCCTATTTCTTCCCCACAATGTCCCTATGTCCCTATGTCTATGCTCTGTCTGTTTTTCCATGAGTTCACTGCGTGTGTTATCAAGACCGTCCTACTAGATTCCATATATGTGTGTTAGTATACTGTATTTGTCTTTCTCTTTTAGACTTACTTCACTTTGTATGATAGGTTCCAGAGCCAGCCACTTCATTAGGACTGAGTCTTCTGCATTTCTTTTAACAGCTGAGTAGTATTCCATTGTATATATGTACCAGGGCTTCTGTATCCATTCATTTGTTGATGGACATCTAGGTTGCTTCCATGTTCTGGCTATTGTATAGAGAGCTGCAATGAACATTGGAGTACAGGTGCTTCTTTCAGTTTTGATTTCATCAGGATATAGGCCTAATAGTGGGATTGCTGAGTCGTAGGGTGCTTCTATTTTAGTTTTTTAAGAAATCTCCAGACTGTGTTCAATAGAGGCTGTATCAATTGACATTCCCACCAGCAATGCAAGAGGGTTCCCTTTTCTCCACACCCTCTCCAGCATTTATTGTCTGTCGATTTACTGATGTAGGCCATTCCGACGGGTGTGAGGTGGTATCTCATTGTAGTTTTAATTTGCATTTCTCTAATAATAAGCGAGGTTGAATCATCATTTAATTTCTTTTGCTGTACAAAAGCTTTTAAGTTTCATGACGTCCCACATGTTCATTTTTCTTTTCAATTCTGCTATTTTAGTTGGTGGGTCAGAGAAGATCTTGCTTTGATTGATGTCCTTGAGGGTTTTGCCTATATTCTCCTCTAAGAGTTTGACGGTTTCTGGTCTTACATTTAGGTCTTTAATCCATTTTGAGTTGATCTTTGTGCATGGTGTCAGGGAATGTCCCAACTTCATTTTTTTGCATGTAGCTGTCCAATTTTCCCAGCCCCATTTGTTGAAGAGGCTGTCTTTGTCCTATTTTATATGTTCGCCTCCTTTGTCAAAAATAAGGTACCCATAGGTGCGTGGGTTTATACCTGGGTTCTCGATCTTGTTCCATTGGTCTATAGTTCTGTTTTTGTGCCAGTACCATACTGTCTTGATGACTGTTGCTTTGTAGTAGAGTCTGAAGTTAGGGAGGCTGATTCCTCCAGCTCCGTTTTTCTTTCTCAGGATTGCTTTGGCTATTTGAGGTCTTTTGTGTTTCCATGTGAACTGTGTTATTCTTTGGTCTAGTTCTGTGAAAAATGTCAATGGTATTTGAATAGGTATTGCATTGAATCTGTAGATGATCTTTGGTAGTATGGTCATTTTCACAATATTGATTCTTCCGACCCAGGAACATGGTATATCTCTCCATCAGTTTAAGTCTTCTTTAATTTCTCTCATGAGTGTCTTGTTATTTTCTGTGTACAATTCTTTTGGTTCTTTGGGTAGGTTTATTCCTAGATATTTGATTCTTTTGATTGCAATGGTGAAGGGGACTGCCTCTTTGATTTCATTTTCTGAATTTTCTTTTTAATGCGGTGATTTTTGACTTTGTACAGGATATAGGCCTAATGGGGTTTAGGGGTCCGAGGTTGAATCATCAATTGACATTCACCAGCAATGCAAGAGGGTTCCCTTTTCTCCACACCCTCTCCAGCATTTATTGTCTGTCGATTTACTGATGTAGGCCATTCCGACGGGTGTGAGGTGGTATCTCATTGTAGTTTTAATTTGCATTTCTCTAATAATAAGCGAGGTTGAATCATCATTTAATTTCTTTTGCTGTACAAAAGCTTTTAAGTTTCATGACGTCCCACATGTTCATTTTTCTTTTCAATTCTGCTATTTTAGTTGGTGGGTCAGAGAAGATCTTGCTTTGATTGATGTCCTTGAGGGTTTTGCCTATATTCTCCTCTAAGAGTTTGACGGTTTCTGGTCTTACATTTAGGTCTTTAATCCATTTTGAGTTGATCTTTGTGCATGGTGTCAGGGAATGTCCCAACTTCATTTTTTTGCATGTAGCTGTCCAATTTTCCCAGCCCCATTTGTTGAAGAGGCTGTCTTTGTCCTATTTTATATGTTCGCCTCCTTTGTCAAAAATAAGGTACCCATAGGTGCGTGGGTTTATACCTGGGTTCTCGATCTTGTTCCATTGGTCTATAGTTCTGTTTTTGTGCCAGTACCATACTGTCTTGATGACTGTTGCTTTGTAGTAGAGTCTGAAGTTAGGGAGGCTGATTCCTCCAGCTCCGTTTTTCTTTCTCAGGATTGCTTTGGCTATTTGAGGTCTTTTGTGTTTCCATGTGAACTGTGTTATTCTTTGGTCTAGTTCTGTGAAAAATGTCAATGGTATTTGAATAGGTATTGCATTGAATCTGTAGATGATCTTTGGTAGTATGGTCATTTTCACAATATTGATTCTTCCGACCCAGGAACATGGTATATCTCTCCATCAGTTTAAGTCTTCTTTAATTTCTCTCATGAGTGTCTTGTTATTTTCTGTGTACAATTCTTTTGGTTCTTTGGGTAGGTTTATTCCTAGATATTTGATTCTTTTGATTGCAATGGTGAAGGGGACTGCCTCTTTGATTTCATTTTCTGAATTTTCATTGTTTGTGTATAGGAATGCCGGTGATTTTTGTGTGTTGACTTTGTATCCTGCGACTTTGCTGAATTTGTTGATTAGCTCTAGTAGCTTTGTAACCGTGTCTTTGGGATTTTCTATGCATAATATCATGTCGTCTGCAAAAAGAGAGAGCTTGACTTCTTCCTTTCCCATCTGGATTCTTTGATTTCGTTCTCTTCTCATATTGCTGTTGCTAGGACTTCCAGGACTATGTTGAATAGTAATGGTGAAAGTGGGCACCCCTGTCTTGTTCCTGATCTTAGAGGGAATGCTTTGAGTTTTTCACCGTTGAGGATAATGTTCGCTGTGGGCTTCTCATATATGGCTTTCACTATGTTGAGATAGGTTCCTTCTATGCCCATTTTCTGAAGAGTTTTTATCATAAATGGACATTTTACTTTGTCAAAGGCTTTTTCTGCATCTATTGAGATGATCATGTGATTTTTGTCTCTCAGTTTGTTGATATGGTGTATCACATTGATTGATTTTTGGATATTGAAGAATCCTTGCATGCCTGGGATGAACCCGACTTGATCATGATGTATGAGTTTTTTGATGTATCGTTGAATTCTGTTTGCTAGGATTTTGTTCAGGATCTTGGCATCTAAGTTCATGAGAGAAATTGGTCTGTAATTTTCCTTTTTTGTGTTGTCTTTGCCTGGTTTGGGTATCAGAGTGATGGTGGCCTCGTAGAATGTGTTTGGAAGTTTTCCTTCCTGTGAAATTTTTTGAAAGAGTTTTAGAAGGACAGGCATTAGCTCTTCTTTAAATGTTTGGTACAATTTGGCTGTGAAGCCATCTGGTCCTGGGCTTTTATTTTTGAGTAAATTTTTAATCACAGATTCGATTTCTGAACTTGTAATTGGGTTATTCAGCGCTTCTGTTTCTTCCTGGCTCAAAGTTTGATCTTTGGTAGTATGGTCATTTTCACAATATTGATTCTTCCGACCCAGGAACATGGTATATCTCTCCATCAGTTTAAGTCTTCTTTAATTTCTCTCATGAGTGTCTTGTTATTTTCTGTGTACAATTCTTTTGGTTCTTTGGGTAGGTTTATTCCTAGATATTTGATTCTTTTGATTGCAATGGTGAAGGGGACTGCCTCTTTGATTTCATTTTCTGAATTTTCATTGTTTGTGTATAGGAATGCCGGTGATTTTTGTGTGTTGACTTTGTATCCTGCGACTTTGCTGAATTTGTTGATTAGCTCTAGTAGCTTTGTAACCGTGTCTTTGGGATTTTCTATGCATAATATCATGTCGTCTGCAAAAAGAGAGAGCTTGACTTCTTCCTTTCCCATCTGGATTCTTTGATTTCGTTCTCTTCTCATATTGCTGTTGCTAGGACTTCCAGGACTATGTTGAATAGTAATGGTGAAAGTGGGCACCCCTGTCTTGTTCCTGATCTTAGAGGGAATGCTTTGAGTTTTTCACCGTTGAGGATAATGTTCGCTGTGGGCTTCTCATATATGGCTTTCACTATGTTGAGATAGGTTCCTTCTATGCCCATTTTCTGAAGAGTTTTTATCATAAATGGACATTTTACTTTGTCAAAGGCTTTTTCTGCATCTATTGAGATGATCATGTGATTTTTGTCTCTCAGTTTGTTGATATGGTGTATCACATTGATTGATTTTTGGATATTGAAGAATCCTTGCATGCCTGGGATGAACCCGACTTGATCATGATGTATGAGTTTTTTGATGTATCGTTGAATTCTGTTTGCTAGGATTTTGTTCAGGATCTTGGCATCTAAGTTCATGAGAGAAATTGGTCTGTAATTTTCCTTTTTTGTGTTGTCTTTGCCTGGTTTGGGTATCAGAGTGATGGTGGCCTCGTAGAATGTGTTTGGAAGTTTTCCTTCCTGTGAAATTTTTTGAAAGAGTTTTAGACGGACAGGCATTAGCTCTTCTTTAAATGTTTGGTAGAATTCGACTGTGAAGCCATCTGGTCCTGGGCTTTTATTTTTGGGTAAATTTTTAATCACAGATTCGATTTCTGAGCTTGTGATTGGGTTGTTCAAAGTTTCTTTTTCTTCCTGGCTCCATCTTGGGAGATTGATCTTCCCCAAGAAACTGTCCATTTCTTCCAGGTTGTCCAGTTTGTTGACATAGAGTGCTCATAATCATCCCGTAGAATCCTTTGGATTTCTGCATGATCTGTTATAATCTCTCCTTTTTGGTTTTTGATTTTGTTGATCTGGTTCTTCTCTCTCTTTCTCTTGATGAGTCTGGCCAGGGGCTTGTCAATTTTGTTTACCTTTTCAAAGAACCAGCTTTTTGTTTTACTTATCCGAACTATAGTTTCTTTCGTTTCTTTCTCATTTATTTCTGCTCTGATCCTTACGATTTCTCTTCTTCTGTTGGCTTTGGGGTGTTTTTGTTCTTCTTTCTCCAATTGTTTTAAGCAGAGGATTAGGTCATTTGCTTCGTTTTTTCCTAATTTCTTGAGGTGGGATTGTATTGCTATAAATTTCCCTCTTAGAACTGCTTTTGCTGTATCCCATAGGTTTTGCAGGGTCGTATGTTCATTGTCATTTTCTTCTAGGAATTGTTTAATTTCTCCTTTGATTTCCTCAATAATCAGTTGGCTTTTTAGGTATGTGATGTTTAATCGCCATGTGTTTGTATTTTTAACGGTGTTTTTTTTTCCTGTAGTTGATCTCTAGTCTCATTGAATTGTGGTCTGAGAAGATGGTTGATATAATTTCAGTTTTCTTGAATTGACTGAGGTTATTGAAAATCTGGTGGTAGCCTTGAGAAGAAGTGATCTTGGATAGATATAACATTGATTGATTTTTGGATATTGAAGAATCCTTGCATGCCTGGGATGAACCCGACTTGATCATGATGTATGAGTTTTTTGATGTATCGTTGAATTCTGTTTGCTAGGATTTTGTTCAGGATCTTGGCATCTAAGTTCATGAGAGAAATTGGTCTGTAATTTTCCTTTTTTGTGTTGTCTTTGCCTGGTTTGGGTATCAGAGTGATGGTGGCCTCGTAGAATGTGTTTGGAAGTTTTCCTTCCTGTGAAATTTTTTGAAAGAGTTTTAGACGGACAGGCATTAGCTCTTCTTTAAATGTTTGGTAGAATTCGACTGTGAAGCCATCTGGTCCTGGGCTTTTATTTTTGGGTAAATTTTTAATCACAGATTCGATTTCTGAGCTTGTGATTGGGTTGTTCAAAGTTTCTTTTTCTTCCTGGCTCCATCTTGGGAGATTGATCTTCCCCAAGAAACTGTCCATTTCTTCCAGGTTGTCCAGTTTGTTGACATAGAGTGCTCATAATCATCCCGTAGAATCCTTTGGATTTCTGCATGATCTGTTATAATCTCTCCTTTTTGGTTTTTGATTTTGTTGATCTGGTTCTTCTCTCTCTTTCTCTTGATGAGTCTGGCCAGGGGCTTGTCAATTTTGTTTACCTTTTCAAAGAACCAGCTTTTTGTTTTACTTATCCGAACTATAGTTTCTTTCGTTTCTTTCTCATTTATTTCTGCTCTGATCCTTACGATTTCTCTTCTTCTGTTGGCTTTGGGGTGTTTTTGTTCTTCTTTCTCCAATTGTTTTAAGCAGAGGATTAGGTCATTTGCTTCGTTTTTTCCTAATTTCTTGAGGTGGGATTGTATTGCTATAAATTTCCCTCTTAGAACTGCTTTTGCTGTATCCCATAGGTTTTGCAGGGTCGTATGTTCATTGTCATTTTCTTCTAGGAATTGTTTAATTTCTCCTTTGATTTCCTCAATAATCAGTTGGCTTTTTAGGTATGTGATGTTTAATCGCCATGTGTTTGTATTTTTAACGGTGTTTTTTTTTCCTGTAGTTGATCTCTAGTCTCATTGAATTGTGGTCTGAGAAGATGGTTGATATAATTTCAGTTTTCTTGAATTGACTGAGGTTAGATTTGTGGCCCAATATGTGGTCTATCCTGGAGAATGTTCCGTGAGCACTTGAGAAGAAAGTGTATTCTTTTGCTTTTGGATGGAAGGTCATAAAGATATCGATGAGGTCCATCTTTTCTAGTGTGGCATATAAGGCTTGTGTTTCTTTCTTTTTTTTTTTTTTAGTATTTATTTATTTAGGGCGGGGGTCGGGTTGGGGAGGGAGAGGAGTGGGCGGGTCACTTCCATTGGTCTTTCATTTCTCTGTTTTCATCCGTCTTCGTTCTTTGGCTCGTGTGGGCCTCCCATTGCAGTGGCGTCTGTCGTTACAGAGCGCCGGCTCTGGGCACATGCGCTCCAGAACTCCAACTCAGTGATTGGACACATCGGTTCAGCTGCTCCGAGGCACGTGGGATCTTCCTGGGCCAGGGATCCAACTGGCGCCCCTTGCACTGCAAGGCGGTGTCCTTACCCACTGGACCACCAGGGGAAGCCCAAGGCTTGTGTCTCTTTTATTAATTTTCTGTTTGGATGATCTGTCCATTGGTGTGAGAGGAGTGTTAAAGTCTCCTACTATTATTGTGTTATTATTGATTTCTTCTTTTAAGTCTGAAAGTATCTGTCTTATGTATTGAGGTGCCCCTCTGTTGGGTGCGTAGATATTCATGATTGCTATGTCTTCCTCTTGGATGTATCCCTTAATCATGATGTAGTGACCTGCCGTGTCTCTTAGAATCTTCTTTACTTTACAATCTATTTTGTCTGATATGAGGATTGCTACCCCAGCTTTCTTTTGATTTTCATTTGCATGGAATATCTTTTTCCAGCCTCTCACTTTCAGTCTATGGGTGTCTCTAGGTCTGAAGTGGGTCTCTTGTAAACAGCATATATATGGGTCATGTTTCTTGATCCATTCAGCCAACCTGTGTCGTTTGGTTGAAGCATTTAGTCCACTTACATTCAAAGTAATTATTGATACGAATGTTCCTATTGTCATCTTCTTAGAAATTTCGGGTTTGATTTGTAAGGCTTCTCCTACTCTTGTATTTATTGGCTATATCAGGCCCTTTAACACCTGTTGTAGAGCTGGTTTTGTGGTACAGAATTCTTTTAGTTTTTGCTTGTCTGTGAAGATTTTGACTTCACCATCAATTCTGAATGAGATTCTTGCTGGGTAGAGAATTCTTGGTTGGAGGTTATTCTCTTTTCGCCATTTAAATGTGTCCTGCCATCCTCTTCTGGCCTGCAGGATTTCTGTTGAGAGATCCGCAGTTAGACGTATGGGGTTTCCTTTATATGTTATTTGTTGTTTGCTTCTAGCTGCTTTTAGTAATCTGTCTTTATATTTAGTCTGTGATAGTTTGATTAGAATGTGCCTTGGTGTATTTCTTCTGGGGTTTATCGTGTATGGAACTCTTTGTGCTTCTTGCACGTGGTTGACTATTTCCTTTCCCAAGCTGGGGAAGTTTTCAACTATACCCTCTTCAAGAATTGTTTCATAGCCTTTCGTCTTCTCTTCTTCCTCTGGAACCCTATAATTCTAACGTTGGTGTGTTTGATATTGTCCCATAGGTCTCTGAGGCTATCCTCAGTTCTTTTAATTCTTTCGGCTTTGTTTTGTTCCTCACCAGTTATTTCCAACAGTCTATCTTCCAGCTCACTTATGCTTTCTTCTGCTTCTGATACTCTACTGTTGAGACCTTCTATAGTATTTTTGAGTTCAGCAATTGAGTTGGTGACTTCTATTTGCTTATTTTTTATTTCCTGCATGTCTCTGCTCAATGCACTAATTTCCTCTAACATTCTGTTTTTGGTGTTTTGAGTCCTTATTAGTATCAATTTTCTGAATTCTCTTTCAGATAATTTGTCTATCTCCTCCTCTGTCATTTGAAGCTGTGATTCTCTAGCTTGGTCCTTCATTTGTGCAGTGTTTCTCTGTCATTTCATTATTAGGTTAGTTTTTGTTTCTTTGTGGGTGTCTGTGTGTACGGAGTTATTTTCCCCACCAAGCTTATTGGTTGAATTCTCCCTTCCTTTGGGTTTCTGTCCTTCTAGAAGGGTTCAGTGGTTTGTGTCTTGGGTGGTGTTAGGTCTTGTTTACAGGTGAACAATCTCTAGTGTTGTATGTTTTCTGATAGTTTGGGGCTTCTCCTACTCTTGTATTTATTGGCTATATCAGGCCCTTTAACACCTGTTGTAGAGCTGGTTTTGTGGTACAGAATTCTTTTAGTTTTTGCTTGTCTGTGAAGATTTTGACTTCACCATCAATTCTGAATGAGATTCTTGCTGGGTAGAGAATTCTTGGTTGGAGGTTATTCTCTTTTCGCCATTTAAATGTGTCCTGCCATCCTCTTCTGGCCTGCAGGATTTCTGTTGAGAGATCCGCAGTTAGACGTATGGGGTTTCCTTTATATGTTATTTGTTGTTTGCTTCTAGCTGCTTTTAGTAATCTGTCTTTATATTTAGTCTGTGATAGTTTGATTAGAATGTGCCTTGGTGTATTTCTTCTGGGGTTTATCGTGTATGGAACTCTTTGTGCTTCTTGCACGTGGTTGACTATTTCCTTTCCCAAGCTGGGGAAGTTTTCAACTATACCCTCTTCAAGAATTGTTTCATAGCCTTTCGTCTTCTCTTCTTCCTCTGGAACCCTATAATTCTAACGTTGGTGTGTTTGATATTGTCCCATAGGTCTCTGAGGCTATCCTCAGTTCTTTTAATTCTTTCGGCTTTGTTTTGTTCCTCACCAGTTATTTCCAACAGTCTATCTTCCAGCTCACTTATGCTTTCTTCTGCTTCTGATACTCTACTGTTGAGACCTTCTATAGTATTTTTGAGTTCAGCAATTGAGTTGGTGACTTCTATTTGCTTATTTTTTATTTCCTGCATGTCTCTGCTCAATGCACTAATTTCCTCTAACATTCTGTTTTTGGTGTTTTGAGTCCTTATTAGTATCAATTTTCTGAATTCTCTTTCAGATAATTTGTCTATCTCCTCCTCTGTCATTTGAAGCTGTGATTCTCTAGCTTGGTCCTTCATTTGTGCAGTGTTTCTCTGTCATTTCATTATTAGGTTAGTTTTTGTTTCTTTGTGGGTGTCTGTGTGTACGGAGTTATTTTCCCCACCAAGCTTATTGGTTGAATTCTCCCTTCCTTTGGGTTTCTGTCCTTCTAGAAGGGTTCAGTGGTTTGTGTCTTGGGTGGTGTTAGGTCTTGTTTACAGGTGAACAATCTCTAGTGTTGTATGTTTTCTGATAGTTTGGGGTCTTGGAATCAGGGCTTCTCCTCCGAGGATCCTTGGTTTGATGATTGGTCAGGGGGTGTAGGCTCTGTGTCTTGTTTGCTATGGTGTTCTGTGATATTAGTTCAAATACTAGGATCTGAGGAGCAAGAGGTATGTCCCTGGTGGGTGACAGTCATAAAAGCATGCAGATGTTTTCTAACATAGTCATAAGATATACATACATACACAGCAATAAGCACATCTAACCAGTCTTACAGTGACAAAACATAGGAAATTTTTCTAGCAAACGACACAATCAAAGAAGTTACTTGCCTGTTAAGGTTTGAATTAATTAAAATAGTGTCTGGAAAAATAGATCCTAGGCAAGGTCCTGGCTTGGACTATTTCATTGAAAGCAATTTTTAGCTAAGACATGTGTTGGGGGTGAGGAGGTGGAGAGTGTATGGGTAATGAGAAGGAATAGATTCGTCTTGGAAGGATTTTATAGGGTTATGTAGCCAAGATTAGTGTGTTGTATTGTTTAGTGAAGCTGGAAGAGAATAGAGGAGACAGGAAAGTAGGAAATATTCATCTAGAGGATAATGGTAGATAGGAGAAAGTTTTAGATTTAGAACACAGAGAGAGGAAGGAGTGGGAAAGAGGAAAGAAAACTAGAAGTTCAAGAATTAAAATTCAAAAAAAATTAATAATTAAAAATCAAAAAAAGAAATTAAAAATTAAAAAGGGAAGAGAGACTTAATAAGAAAAGACAAAAGGAAAAAAAAAAAACCCAAACCTGACCGATCAAACGAATAAACAGAACCATCCGCAACAGATAAACTGAAAAGCTAAATACTGTCCCTGGTTTTTATCCTCTCATCTGTCTGGTGGAAGCCAATCTGCTCTCGATGGTGTTGTCTTGCTGATGTAGCCTTTCCCTCATGGCACTGGTCTGCAAGCTCAGGTGCAGGCCAGGATGGCGGGCTGATCCCAGTTAGTCGGGCTGGGGGCCTCAGTGCACGCACAATCCCGTGCTGGGCAGGGATGCCCCGGCTCTGCCGCGCCCCCTCCGGTAGCCTCCAATACCTGCCCTTCTCCGGGCTTCCTCCGCTGCAGGTGTAACTACGGGGATGCACGGGCTCTTCCGCCACTGGAGTGTGTGCGCTGCCAGTTACGCATCCAATTCCCAAAGGCAGGCACAAGCTTCCCCGTCTGGCTCGAGCCCGGTCCCTGGTCAGCAATCTGTGGGAGATTTCCCCTTCAGCTAGTCCCACACTAGGAGTGTTTGAACTCACCTGGTGCCAGGCGGAAAGTCGCGATTTTCGCCCGGCAGAGCCGCGCGATTTTCACACTGGGCACTCCCTCAGGGCTCCCGGTCGGTCGCTAGGCAACACTCCCCTCAGTCCATCCAGCCTCAGTTCGCTAGGCAGCAAGTGCGTTCTGCTCGGCCCTGCTCTGGTATCCTATCTTCACAGTGTCTTAATATCTGCTGGCGATCCGGGTGAATTTTTGGAGTTTTCACGCTGAGCGCTGCCTTCTCTCTGCCTAGGCTCTGCTTAGGCTCCCTTTTATGGCAATTGCTGGCGCGCTCTCCGTCGGTGAAGTCCAGCGTGGGTATTACTATAGTGGATTCTTAGAACAGTAGCTCCAGGAGAGATCCGGCTATTCACTCTTCTACTCTTGCGGACCTATGGAATTCTTCTGTCCTCTAGCTGCTGGTTTGTTGGTGGTGGCTCATTTCTTGATTAGTTCTGGTGATTCTGTTGGGGAGCTGGTGAAATCTTCCCCTCACTCCTCTGCCATCTTGGCTCCCCCATCTCCAAATATTATATTTGTGTATTGGTGTATCAGATATTTGTATGTGCACCTAACTTTTGAACCAATAAAAAGAGTAAAATGGGATAAAATTTGGAATAGTCCTAGAAATTGCTTGAGGAAGTCACCTAGTGATGGATTTAGCCTGATCATGTAAGCTAGCAGGTTCATCTCCTAGGAATACTTTTGGAAAGCTTACAGGATTTTCCTAATTTGCAGTTCTCCTTCTATTAAAATACTGGGCATGACCTTCAATGAAAAGCATATGAACTAGCTGTTATAAGTCAGAGAAATCCATCTAATAAGTTTGAATGACTATGTTCAATTCCTCAGCAAATCTCTGAGAATCTTTGGTTACTTCTGTAAAATCTGTATTTTTATTTATTATTTGGCCACTTCTATCAGTGCTTCATTTTTTATTTTCATCCATCTTTGTTCTTTGGCCTGTGTGGGCCTCCCATCACAGTGGCCTCTCTTGCTGCAAAGCATCAGCTCTCGGCGCATGTGTTCCAGAGCTTGGCTCGGTAGTTGGACACATCGGTCCAGCTGCTCCATGGCACATAGGATCTTCCCAGGCCAGGGATCAAACTGGCATCCCTTGCACTGCAAAAATCTTTGACTATGACTCATAGTTCAACTTTAGTTCAGAGTGTATAAGAAATTGAAGGTTTAGCATCTGGATCATCAGAAGATTTAATTTAAAAGGAAGAAGTTCTTATAAGTTCAGAGAAAAAGGTAGTGGGGAAAGTTTTAGAGAAAAAAGGATATTTGTCGAGAGAACTAGTATGTGATAATTAGTATCTGAGAGTACAGAGGAGGCATAGGTAAAAGAGATAGGAGAAGGAAAATGGAAATGGAGTTGGGATCTGGCCATGAGGAGATGAGAGAGGGAGAGAGAGAGAGAGAAGAAGGTAGCAGAGGTGGAGTCTGAGAAAAAGATGCCATAGAAAATCAGCTGAAGCTTCAGAAGCTGTTTTATCTTTTATTTATATGTGTGTTTGCCTGTGTGTGCTCAGTCATGTCTGAGGCTTGTATGCTAAATCACTTCAGTTGTGTTTGAGTTTTGTGACCCCATGGACTGTAGGCCACCAGGATCCTCTCTCCATGGGATTCTTGTTTTTGAGGCTCCCCATCTCCAAATATTATATTTGTGTATTGGTGTATCAGATATTTGTATGTGCACCTAACTTTTGAACCAATAAAAAGAGTAAAATGGGATAAAATTTGGAATAGTCCTAGAAATTGCTTGAGGAAGTCACCTAGTGATGGATTTAGCCTGATCATGTAAGCTAGCAGGTTCATCTCCTAGGAATACTTTTGGAAAGCTTACAGGATTTTCCTAATTTGCAGTTCTCCTTCTATTAAAATACTGGGCATGACCTTCAATGAAAAGCATATGAACTAGCTGTTATAAGTCAGAGAAATCCATCTAATAAGTTTGAATGACTATGTTCAATTCCTCAGCAAATCTCTGAGAATCTTTGGTTACTTCTGTAAAATCTGTATTTTTATTTATTATTTGGCCACTTCTATCAGTGCTTCATTTTTTATTTTCATCCATCTTTGTTCTTTGGCCTGTGTGGGCCTCCCATCACAGTGGCCTCTCTTGCTGCAAAGCATCAGCTCTCGGCGCATGTGTTCCAGAGCTTGGCTCGGTAGTTGGACACATCGGTCCAGCTGCTCCATGGCACATAGGATCTTCCCAGGCCAGGGATCAAACTGGCATCCCTTGCACTGCAAAAATCTTTGACTATGACTCATAGTTCAACTTTAGTTCAGAGTGTATAAGAAATTGAAGGTTTAGCATCTGGATCATCAGAAGATTTAATTTAAAAGGAAGAAGTTCTTATAAGTTCAGAGAAAAAGGTAGTGGGGAAAGTTTTAGAGAAAAAAGGATATTTGTCGAGAGAACTAGTATGTGATAATTAGTATCTGAGAGTACAGAGGAGGCATAGGTAAAAGAGATAGGAGAAGGAAAATGGAAATGGAGTTGGGATCTGGCCATGAAGAGATGAGAGAGGGAGAGAGAGAGAGAGAAGAAGGTAGCAGAGGTGGAGTCTGAGAAAAAGATGCCATAGAAAATCAGCTGAAGCTTCAGAAGCTGTTTTATCTTTTATTTATATGTGTGTTTGCCTGTGTGTGCTCAGTCATGTCTGAGGCTTGTATGCTAAATCACTTCAGTTGTGTTTGAGTTTTTGTGACCCCATGGACTGTAGGCCACCAGGATCCTCTCTCCATGGGATTCTCCAGACAAGAATACTGCAGTGCTTTGCCTTGACCTCCTCCAGGCAATCTTCCTGTCTCAGGGATCAAAACAGTCTCTTATGTCTCCTGCATTGGCAGATGGGTTGTTTACCACTAAGGACCTGATAAGCCCTGAATAAAGATTAGAATGCTTCAAATGTGAAGAGGGTCTGAGCTTGGATCCAGGAGAAAGATATACATTCAATTTCCAACACTGGCAAGAAAAGCAGTGAGCTCAAAAGAGTCAGTTTTGGATACAGCACCTATTTTTCCACAACCCCGGAGACTTCAAGCATTTCCTCTGGTTCCCATGTAAAGTAGCTCAGTCATGTCCAGTTCTTCATGACCCCATGGACTGTAGCCTGTCAGTCTCCTCTGTTCATGGAATTCTCCAGGCAATTCTTCTGGAGTTCCCTTCTCCAGGGGATCTTCCCAACCCAGGGATTGAAGCCAAGTCTCCAGCATTGCAGGTGGATTTTTTACCGTATGAGCCACCAGGAAAGCCCAAGGATACTGGAGTGGTTAGCCTATCCCTACCCCAGGGGATCTTTCCTACTCAGAAATCAAACTGGGGTCTCCTGCATTGCTGGTGGATTTTTTTTTAACCAGTTTAGCGATAAGGGAAACCCATGTGGGCTACCAAAAATTTCACCTGAAACAAATAAACTACTAGATATTTCTTCAGCAATACTGAGTTTGAGATCAACAAATAATTTCAGTTTGGGTGGCCATATGCAAATCTCCACGTGGCAAGGGAAAAAGAGCAATTTTAAAATGGTGAAAGGAAGTTGGGAGAACTAGAATAAATGAAGTCTAAGATCTTTCACTGGCTGAGTCCTTATCAGAAAAAATGAAGTCTCTTCCTCCTGTTGGACTTTGCTATCTTTGCAGGGAATAAGATTCCTCTTCTGGTCACCAAATTTTATTTAATTAAGGTTTGTTTAATATGAGTAATATAGCTTAAAATGTGTGATAGTAGCATTAGTTGAGAAGAAAGCAGTCTCATATTACAAAGTCTAAAGTAAATGGAGGATATTCATGCTACCACCAGGTTTTTTGGCCCCTGCTAGGCCACCAGGATCCTCTCTCCATGGGATTCTCCAGACAAGAATACTGCAGTGCTTTGCCTTGACCTCCTCCAGGCAATCTTCCTGTCTCAGGGATCAAACCAGTCTCTTATGTCTCCTGCATTGGCAGATGGGTTGTTTACCACTAAGGACCTGGTAAGCCCTGAATAAAGATTAGAATGCTTCAAATGTGAAGAGGGTCTGAGCTTGGATCCAGGAGAAAGATATACATTCAATTTCCAACACTGGCAAGAAAAGCAGTGAGCTCAAAAGAGTCAGTTTTGGATACAGCACCTATTTTTCCACAACCCCGGAGACTTCAAGCATTTCCTCTGGTTCCCATGTAAAGTAGCTCAGTCATGTCCAGTTCTTCATGACCCCATGGACTGTAGCCTGTCAGTCTCCTCTGTTCATGGAATTCTCCAGGCAATTCTTCTGGAGTTCCCTTCTCCAGGGGATCTTCCCAACCCAGGGATTGAAGCCAAGTCTCCAGCATTGCAGGTGGATTTTTTACCGTATGAGCCACCAGGAAAGCCCAAGGATACTGGAGTGGTTAGCCTATCCCTACCCCAGGGGATCTTTCCTACTCAGAAATCAAACTGGGGTCTCCTGCATTGCTGGTGGATTTTTTAACCAGTTTAGCGATAAGGGAAACCCATGTGGGCTACCAAAAATTTCACCTGAAACAAATAAACTACTAGATATTTCTTCAGCAATACTGAGTTTGAGATCAACAAATAATTTCAGTTTGGGTGGCCATATGCAAATCTCCACGTGGCAAGGGAAAAAGAGCAATTTTAAAATGGTGAAAGGAAGTTGGGAGAACTAGAATAAATGAAGTCTAAGATCTTTCACTGGCTGAGTCCTTATCAGAAAAAATGAAGTCTCTTCCTCCTGTTGGACTTTGCTATCTTTGCAGGGAATAAGATTCCTCTTCTGGTCACCAAATTTTATTTAATTAAGGTTTGTTTTTAATATGAGTAATATAGCTTAAAATGTGTGATAGTAGCATTAGTTGAGAAGAAAGCAGTCTCATATTACAAAGTCTAAAGTAAATGGAGGATATTCATGAGGAAATAAACCATTCTTTTCATAAATGGTCACTCCAAAAGATAATGAGCTAACTTTTGCCTTTTATGTTCTTTCACTGAGCTTTAAAAAACGTTTATAGGCCGCCCGCCGCGAGGAGCCGCCGGAACCCGCCCGCCGCGAGGAGCCGCGGACGCCGCGAGGAGCCGCGAGGCGGGTAAGTTCAGCCACTCCAACTGGAGGGCTTGCTGAACGGAGAGAGGAAGTCGTCCACGGGTTGCTGACCAGGAACAGGGCACGAGTTGGACTTAGACACATAACCGGCAGTGGTGGAGGAGCCCGCGCTCCCCTAGAGCTGCTGCAGCAGCGGAGGAAGCCGGGGAAAGAGCAGGGATTGGAGACTACTGGCGGGTGCGCGGTAGAGCCGGGGCGCCCCCCTCCAATACGGGGCTGCGCGCGCCGGGGCCTCCGCCCAACTGACTGGGATCAGCCCACCGTCCCGGCCAGCACCCAGTATGGCAGCAAAGCCCTCATTTTGCTGAACACAAAAACAGAAACCACAGCAACCGGCACTGTAAGGGAAAGACCATGCCATCAAGACACCACCATCAAGAGCAGATTGGTTTCCAACAGGCAGATATGAAGATAAAAACCAAGGACAGTATTTAACTTTTATTTTTTTTTCTTTTTTCATTTTTTTCTGCTTGTTTGTGGTGGACTATTTTGCTTATTCAATTGATTGGTTTGGGGTTTATTAGTTTCTTTGTTTATTGGGGGTTTTTTATGTTTGTTTGTTTTTTGTTTTTGTTTTTGTTTTTTTTTTTGTAGTTTTCATTTGTTTGATTTATTCTATGTGTTTTTTCTTTGTTTTTCGGTCTCATTAATTTTTTTTTTTTTGCTCTTTTTAATTTTTAACCTTCTTTTGACTTTTATTATATTTTTTTAACTTTAATTTTAATTCTTGAAAACCTCTAATTCTCTTTTCTCTTTCCTCTTTCCCACTGCTTCCTTTCTCTATGTTCTAAATGTAAAACATCTTCCTAGCTATCAATATCCTCTAGATAAATCATTTCCTATCTTTCTGTCTGCACTATTCACTTCCAAATACACTAAACAGTACACACATTAATCTTTGCTACCTAATCCTATAAAATACTTACAAGACAAATCTTTTCCTTTTTATTACTTATAGACTCTCCTCCTTGTCACCCCGAGCACATGTCCTAATTTAAAATTGCTCTCATTGTAATTATCCAAGCCAGGACCTTGTGCTAGATCTATTATTCAGGCACTATTTTAATTAATTCAAAGCTTAACGGGCAGGTATCATCTGTGATTGCATGAGTTGCTAGAAAGATTTCCTGCGCCTTATCTCTGTAAAACTGGTCAGTTGTGGGGATTGCTGTATATGTATGTATATCTTACGATTATGTTAGAAAACATCTGCATGCTTTTATGACTGTCACCATTCAGGGATGCACCTCTTGTTCCTCAGATGCTAGTGTGTGAACTAGTATCACAGAACACCATAGCAAACCAGACATAGAGCCTACACCCCCTGACCAATCATCAAACCAAGGATCTTTGAAGCGGAAACCTGGACTCCAAGACCCCACACTGATTATCAAAGAACATACAACACTACAGATTATTCACCTGTAAACAAGGTCTATCACCACCCAAGACACAAGCCACTGAACCCTTCTACAAGGACAAAAACCCAAAGGAAGGGAGAATTCAACCAAGAAGCCTGGTGGGAATAAGAACTCCATACACACAGACACACACAAAGAAACCTATCTTTAACCTAATAATGAAACGTCAGAGAAACACTGTACAAATGAAGGACCAAGCTAGAGAAACACCACTTCAAATGACAGAGGAGGAGATAGACAAGCTATCTGAAAGAGAATTCAGAAAAACTATACTAATGAGGATGCAAAACACCGAAAACAGAATATTAGAGGAAATTAGTGCATTGAGAAAAGACATGCAGGAAATGAAAAATAAGCAAATAGAGACCACCAACTCAATTGCTGAACTCAAAAATACTATAGAAGGTCTCAACAGTAGACTATCAGAGGCTGAAGAACGGATAAATGAGCTGGAAGACAGAATGGTGGAAATAAATGCTGAAGAACAAAACAAAGCCCAAAGAATTAAAAGAACTGAGGATAGCCTCAGAGACCTATGGGACAATATTAAACGCACCAACATTAGAATTATAGGAGTTCCAGAAGAAGAAGAAGAGAAGAAAGACTATGAAAAAATTCTTGAAGAGGTTATAGTTGAAAACTTCCCCAGCATGGGAAAGGAGATAGTCAACCAAGTCCAGGAAGCACAAAGAGTTCCATACAGGAGAAACCCCAGAAGAAACACACCAAGGCACATACTAATCAAACTTACGCAGACTAAATATAAAGACAGATTACTAAAAGCAGCTAGGAGCAAACAACAAATAACATATAAAGGAAACCCCATACGTCTAACTGCGGATCTCTCAACAGAAACCCTACAGGCCAGAAAGGAATGGCAAGATACATTTAAACGGCTAAAAGAGAATAACCTGCAACCACGAATTCTCTACCCAGCAAGAATCTCATTCAAAATCGATGGTGAAGTCAAAAGATTCACAGACAAGCAAAAACTAAAAGAATTCTGTACCACAAAACCAGCACTACAACAAGTGTTAAAGGGCCTGATATAGCCAATAAATACAAGAGTAGGAGAAGCCTTACAAATCAAACCCCAAATTTCTAAGAAGATGACAATAGGAACATTCGTATCAATAATTACTTTGAATGTAAGTGGACTAAATGCTCCAACCAAACGACACAGGCTGGCTGAATGGATCCAGAAGCAAGACCCATATATATGCTGTTTACAAGAGACCCACTTCAGACCTAGAGACACTCCTAGAGTGAAAGTGAAAGGCTTGAAAAAGATATTTCATGCAAATGGAAATCAAAAGAAAGCTGGAGTAGCAATCTTTATATCAGGCAAAATAGACTTTAAAGTAAAGAAGATTCTAAGAGACAAGGCAGGTCACTACATCATGATTAAGGGATCTATCCAAGAGGAAGACATAACAGTCATGAATATCTACGCACCCAACACAGGGGCACCTCAATACATAAGACAGGTACTTTCAGACATAAAAGAAGAAATTAGTGCATTGAGAAAAGACATGCAGGAAATGAAAAATAAGCAAATAGAGACCACCAACTCAATTGCTGAACTCAAAAATACTATAGAAGGTCTCAACAGTAGACTATCAGAGGCTGAAGAACGGATAAATGAGCTGGAAGACAGAATGGTGGAAATAAATGCTGAAGAACAAAACAAAGCCCAAAGAATTAAAAGAACTGAGGATAGCCTCAGAGACCTATGGGACAATATTAAACGCACCAACATTAGAATTATAGGAGTTCCAGAAGAAGAAGAAGAGAAGAAAGACTATGAAAAAATTCTTGAAGAGGTTATAGTTGAAAACTTCCCCAGCATGGGAAAGGAGATAGTCAACCAAGTCCAGGAAGCACAAAGAGTTCCATACAGGAGAAACCCCAGAAGAAACACACCAAGGCACATACTAATCAAACTTACGCAGACTAAATATAAAGACAGATTACTAAAAGCAGCTAGGAGCAAACAACAAATAACATATAAAGGAAACCCCATACGTCTAACTGCGGATCTCTCAACAGAAACCCTACAGGCCAGAAAGGAATGGCAAGATACATTTAAACGGCTAAAAGAGAATAACCTGCAACCACGAATTCTCTACCCAGCAAGAATCTCATTCAAAATCGATGGTGAAGTCAAAAGATTCACAGACAAGCAAAAACTAAAAGAATTCTGTACCACAAAACCAGCACTACAACAAGTGTTAAAGGGCCTGATATAGCCAATAAATACAAGAGTAGGAGAAGCCTTACAAATCAAACCCCAAATTTCTAAGAAGATGACAATAGGAACATTCGTATCAATAATTACTTTGAATGTAAGTGGACTAAATGCTCCAACCAAACGACACAGGCTGGCTGAATGGATCCAGAAGCAAGACCCATATATATGCTGTTTACAAGAGACCCACTTCAGACCTAGAGACACTCCTAGAGTGAAAGTGAAAGGCTTGAAAAAGATATTTCATGCAAATGGAAATCAAAAGAAAGCTGGAGTAGCAATCTTTATATCAGGCAAAATAGACTTTAAAGTAAAGAAGATTCTAAGAGACAAGGCAGGTCACTACATCATGATTAAGGGATCTATCCAAGAGGAAGACATAACAGTCATGAATATCTACGCACCCAACACAGGGGCACCTCAATACATAAGACAGGTACTTTCAGACATAAAAGAAGAAATCAACAATAACACAATAATAGTAGGAGACTTTAACACTCCTCTCACACCAATGGACAGATCAACAAAACAGAAAATAAATAAAGAAACACAAGCCTTAAATACCACACTGGAAAAGATGGACCTCATCGATATCTTTAGGACGTTCCATCCAAAAGCAGAAGAATACACTTTCTTCTCAAGCGCTCACGAAACATTCTCCAGGATAGACCACATCTTGGGCCACAAATCTAACCTCAGTCAGTTCAAGAAAACCGAAATTATATCAACCATCTTCTCGAACCACAATGCAATGAGACTGGAGATCAACTACCAGAAAAAAAACCCCTAAAAACAGAAACACATGGTGATTAAACAATACATACCTAAAAAACCACTGATCATTGAGGAAATCAAAGGAGAAATTAAACAATTCCTAGAAGAAAATGACAATGAACATACGACCCTGCAAAACCTATGGGATACAGCAAAAGCAGTTCTAAGAGGGAAATTTATAGCAATACAATCCCACCTCAAGTAACTAGGAAAATATGAAGCAGATGACCTAACCCTCCGCTTAAAACAGTTGGAGAAAGAAGAACAAAAACATCCCAGAGCCAGCAGAAGAAGAGAAATCATGAAGATCAGAGCAGAAATAAATGAGAAAGAAACAAAAGAAACAATAGTAAAGATAAATAAAACAAAAAACTGGTTCTTTGAAAAGGTAAACAAAATTGACAAGCCACTGGCCAGACTCATTAAGAAAAAGAGAGAGAAGAACCAGATCAACAAAATCAAAAACGAAAAAGGAGAGATTACAACAGATAATGCAGAAATCCAAAGGATTCTAAGAGACTATTATGAGCAACTCTATGGCAACAAACTGGACAACCTGGAAGAAATGGACAGTTTCTTGGACAGGATTAATCTCCCAAGACTGAGCCAGGAAGAAACAGAAACTTTGAACAACCCAATCACAAGCTCAGAAATCGAATCTGTGATTAAAAATCTACCCAAAAATAAAAGCCCAGGACCAGATGGCTTCACAGCCGAATTCTACCAAACATTTAAAGAAGAGCTAATGCCTGTCCTTCTAAAACTCTTTCAAAAAATTTCACAGGAAGGAAAACTTCCAAACACATTCTACGAGGCCACCATCACCCTGATACCCAAACCAGACAAAGACAACACAAAAAAGGAAAACTATAGGCTAATTTCACTGATGAACTTAGATGCCAAGATCCTGAACAAAATCCTAGCAAACAGAATTCAACGACACATCAAAAAACTCATACATCACGATCAAGTTGGGTTCATCCCAGGCATGCAAGGCTTCTTCAACATCTGCAAATCAATCAACGTGATACACCCTATCAACAAGTTGAAAGACAAAAATCACATGATCATCTCAGTAGATGCAGAAAAAGCCTTCGACAAAGTACAACATCCATTTATGATCAAAACTCTTCAGAAAATGGGCATAGAAGGAACCTATCTCAACATAATAAAAGCCATCTATGAGAAACCTACAGCGAACATTATTGTTAATGGTGAAAAACTGAAAGCATTCCCTCTAAGATCAAGAACAAGACAGGGGTGCCCTCTTTCACCACTGCTATTCAACATAGTCCTGGAAGTCCTAGCAACAGCAATAAGAGAAGAGAAAGAAATCAAAGGAATCCAGATGGGAAAGGAAGAAGTCAAGCTCTCTCTTTTTGCAGACGACATGATATTATACATAGAAAATCCCAAAGACACGGTTACAAAGCTACTAGAACTCATCAATGAATTCAGCAAAGTTGCAGGATATAAAGTCAACACACAGAAGTCACTGGCATTCCTATACACAAACAATGAAAAATCAGAAAACGAAATCAAAGAGGCAATCCCCTTCACCATCGCAACCAAAAGAATCAAATATCTAGGAATAAACCTACCCAAAGAAACAAAAGAATTGTACACAGAAAATTACAAGACACTCATGAGAGACATTAAAGAAGACTTAAACAGATGGAGAGATGTTCCATGTTCCTGGATTGGAAGAATCAATATTGTGAAAATGACCATACTTCCAAATATCATCTACAGATTCAATGCAATACCTATTCAACTACCACTGACATTTTTCACAGAACTAGACCAAATAATAACACAGTTCATATGGAAACACAGAAGACCTCGAATAGCCAAAGCAATCCTGAGGAAGAAAATTGGAGTTGGAGGGATCAGCCTCCCTAACTTCAGACTCTACTACAAAGCAACAGTTATCAAGACAGTATGGTACTGGCACAAAAACAGAACTATAGATCAATGGAACAAGATTGAGAACCCAGAGATCAACCCACGCACCTATGGGTACCTTATTTTTGATAAAGGAGGAGAAACTATAAAATGGGACAAAGACAGACTCTTTAACAAGTGGTGCTGGGAAAATTGGACAGCTACATGCAAACAAATGAAGTTGGAACATTCCCTGACACCACACACTAAGATCAACTCAAAATGGATTAAAGACCTCAATGTAAGACCAGAAACCATCAAACTCTTAGAGGAGAATATAGGCAAAACCCTCAAGGACATCAATCAAAGCAAGATCTTCTCTGACCCACCAACTAAAATAGCAGAACTGAAAAGAAAAATGAACATATGGGACCTTATGAAACTTAAAAGCTTTTGTACAGCAAAAGAAATTACAAAAAAGTTCAACAGACACCCCACAGAGTAGGACAAAATCATAGCAAATGAAACAACAGACAAAGAATTAATCTCCAAAATCTACAAGCAACTCAGACAACTCAGCACAGGGAAAATGAGCAGCCCAATCAAAAAATGGGAAAAAGATCTAAAGAGACGCCTCTCCAAAGAGGACATACAAATGGTCCAAAAATACATGAAACGATGCTCAACCTCGCTTATTATTAGAGAAATGCAAATTAAAACCACAATGAGATACCACCTCACACCTGTCAGAATGGCCATCATCAACAAATCGACAGACAACAAATGCTGGAGAGGGTGTGGAGAAAAGGGAACCCTCTTGCATTGCTGGTGGGAATGTAAATTAATACAACCTCTATGGAAGACAATCTGGAGATTCCTTAAAAAACTCAAAATAGAAGCACCCTATGACCCAGCAATCCCACTATTAGGCCTATATCCTGATGAAATCAAAACTGAAAGAGGCACCTGTACCCCAATGTTCATTGCAGCTCTCTATACAATAGCCAGAACATGGAAGCCACCTAGATGTCCATCGACAAATGAATGGATCCAGAAGCTCTGGTACATATATACAATGGAATACTACTCAGCTGTTAAAAGAAATGCAGAAGACTCAGTCCTAATGAGGTGGCTGGCTCTAGAACCTATCATAAAAAGTGAAGTAAGTCAAAAAGAGAAAGACAAGTATAGTATACTAACTCATATATATGGGATCTAGTAATATGGTCATGATAACACACGCAGTGAACTCATGATAAAACAGAGAATAGACATAAAGACATTGTGCAGACCGAACAATGGGAGGGAGTAACATGGGAACCTATACTGTCATGTGTAGAAAAGATAGCTATTGTCATTGTGCTAGGGGAATAGGAGAACCTACAACCACTTGGAGCAATGGTCTGGAGGGATGGGGAGGGGGACTGGGTGGGGGGAGGATCAAGGGATATGCATCTGATTGATCTGGGAACATACATGTACAAAAATAAATAAATAAATAAATAAATTAATTAATTAATTAAAAAAAAACTTTTATAATTCAAATTCTAAATCAGTCTTCCCATTTTAATTAATTGATAATATGTTCAAATTGACAGAATTTTTTTAACATCAATTCAATCAAACTTCTAAGTGATACGGGTAAATGTGAGTGTGATGTATTTGCTGTATGTGAATGTGTTTTTTTTTTAATATTGTAATGAGGACCAATTGCATGCCAGGTATTAGTGCTAAAACCATTAGGCTAAGAAAAATATTGAGCATTATTTTATTTTTAAAGATTAACAAAAATATTGACAAGCTTTCTTAATTAATTCACAATAATAAACACCTTAATTGTGACTGGGTCTTAAACTTCTGGGAAAATATTTTTATGTTGCTTTTGTTATATTTCTCTTTGCTATAATACTTTCCATTTTGTTCCACAGAAATTTTATAGTTAAATACAGTGATCAATATATATTATACAAACTTAGTAATAAGTTAGTAACTTAGTAGTACTTAGTAGTAAGTAGCAAGAAAATGTGTAACAGAAATATTAATGTTTTCCTGTAGATATTCTGTATCTCTCCCTTTATAAACATTTCTATTTCCAACATGCTGGCTTTTATATTTTCAACGAACTATTTAAATTTTAGTTGTTCTCTCTCTCTCTCTCACTGTGCTCTCTCTTTTCTTAATCTCTGTACTTATTTGAGAACTTCCCTGTACTTTTCAGGAATTTTCACTGTTTGTCTGGAATCAAAATAATAAAACACAGGCTACTTAATTTAATCATAAAATGTCTATCAATTTGCTATAATTTATTTATCTAGGATAAAGTACTATGTCTTCTTTATCTTCTGTTTCAGTCAAGTGTCTGAGTGTGAGTGTGTACTCTAATCATCTCCAGATAATATATTTGCATTTTTTCAGTCCATGACATTGACCCAGATACAATCAGTTCTACTATAGAAGTTTAACCCTATGCCTTAGCCTAAAGCAATCTTTATCTCCTCTGAAATTCTACACCAAGTTCCTATACAATTTTCCAGCCTGATTATAATGACTAGTGCGTCAGCATCTTCCTAACTTCTTTTTGATTGACTTCATTTTTCTAAGATTTCTTTTCTCTCTTACATTAAATCTTAGGTTCATTGAGGGCAGGGTCTAGTATATATCTCCTGAGAGTGCTTAGCAGGATGCTTTACATATAATGAAAGCTCAATCAGTAGTTCTTGGTAGTTTCACATTTGAAACAGCATGGTGTGTGTTTGTTTTGTCGCTCAGTTATGTCCGACTCTTTGTGATCCCATGGACTGTAACCTACCACATTCCTTTGTTCATAGAGTGTTCTAAGCAAGAATTGTGGAGCTGGTTGCTATTTCCTATTACAGCTGATCTTCCCAACCCAGAAATCAAACTTGTGCCTCTTGCATCTCCTGCATTGGCAGACAGATTCTTTACGACCTTGAGTCAAGACCAGTTGCAGTGAAAGTTGACCCCTTTGAATCAAGATCTTTACCATCATTCAATATCTTTATTACCTTGAATCAAGAGCCATTGCACCATGTGCTGTGTACATTAAGACATTATTATTTTGCCAGTGATGTTTCACCGGAAAAATTTTGGCTGAAAGACAAATTTATCTGAAAGGATTTTTTAATGAAGCAGGTTACACACTGTGTTACTGCTCTTCTGAATTACTCTATGCATGCATGCTAAGTCTATTCAGGCCTGTCCTCTATATTTTCAAAACAATTTTGTATCCTCCTAAAGTTGCTAAGACCACTGTGACTGATGACAATAAAAACATTTTTCAGTGGTAATGTATGGCTTCTAAAAAGTTATGCAATTTAACTGCTCCTATTCTCAAAACAATCCTGAAGAAAGCACTGATGTAATCATAAAGCACATTGCTCAAATGAAGAGACTGGGTTTGAAAATTATTATAGAACTTATACAATTATATGTTTGTAGCACAGGGAAAAAGACCTTAAAGATGTTCTAGTCCAGCGATTTCATTTATAGTTGAGAAAATTGCAGCTCAAATAGGTTAAGTAACTTGTGCAAAGTCCATACAGAAAGCAAAATTAGGGCTCCTTAAGTCCAGTGATATTTAGACTGCTGTATTCTGTGTTTTATTTAATTAAGCATAGGCCAAAATATGCATTGTTGTAAAAAGCTATTTAAAACAGCATTTACCTGAAATGGACTAAATGTCAAAAGGACTTCTTAAGTCATAGGCTTTAATGGCTTTTGCTTCTACTCATTAAATAGGAAAAATCTTCAGGAAAGAAAGAGTGAGAGAGAGAGCTCTCTTAGGTAAGAGAGCTCAGTATAAATCTTGAACCTTAATTACATTTGATCTTAAATTAGGTATGCAGCAAGTATATGAAGTTAAGCTTAAATTTTACTCAGTGTGTACATGGCTAGAAAATATAGCAAATAGAAAGACAACACAATATATTTAAAACTATTCTTAATATAGAATTTATGCAACAGCATTTGGCTTTCAAAATATTTGCTAGTGTTTATTTTAAACTAATAGCTGCAATTCAACTATGAATTATTTCTGCCATTATTTTAGAACTAGAATACTGTTGATAGTATTTAATATTAACACTCTCTATGTCTTAGATTCTGTAAGAAACAAATAAAATATGTAGTTCTGTTTCCAGGACAGTTTCATTTGCATTTCATTACACTTTTAACCCTCAATTTTTATTCTTTTAAAGACTATTATAGGGTCTGGTAATCATACCTTGTATATTATAAACAACACTAAGTTCAGCAAAGAGATCACGTGGTCCATTCCTCTGATTCTAAGCATGACAGCCTTAGATCATTCAAATCTACACTTACTTCTCTAATTTTTCAAGACACCAGGTGTGAAGATCAAATCAATCAAATAAAAAAGGTTAGTTCCTGGAGGCAGATATGTAAAAAAAATTGAGTTATATATTGTGAGGAATAAAATAATTAGCATCTGATCTCAAACCCATAATCAAATGAAAAACTAAAAACACACTACAAGATGTAAAATAACATTTTAACAAAGCAATAGTAATGTCATAAAATGATATTCAATTTATTCTCCAATGATTGATTGAGCAAATACATACTGGTAGTGTTCACAGAAGGGAAAAAAATACATCCTAACATTTGATAGAAATTATCTCTTGCTGTAACTACAGGCAATTTTGACTTAGTCTTTCATGATCTCTAGAACTAGCAAGTTATAATTCTGCCTTTTTTTCAGTGTTTTCATGTTCAGCATCACCCATAGCTTCTCAGATGTCTTTGAAACTTTTACTCTAGGGTTGAGTTGAATAACTGTTAAATAATCTTCAATTATTGACAACTATGTTTTAAGTCAATTTTCATAACACAGATAGCTTAAACTATTAGAAAGCTTATGTCTTTTTTCCCCCCACATATATACAGCATAGTTAAATCTATGTCATCACCTCCTTTTATTATTTCCAAACCAGATCTGTTCTTATTTGAGTCCAAGTAGGACTTTGTCACCTCAGATATGTATACACAATGCTTTTTGACAAAAATATGTTACTTTTTGAACAACTTGTTAATTCAATTCATAACATTGCAAAAACTATGAATTATTTCTGCCATTATTTTAGAACTAGAATACTGTTGATAGTATTTAATATTAACACTCTCTATGTCTTAGATTCTGTAAGAAACAAATAAAATATGTAGTTCTGTTTCCAGGACAGTTTCATTTGCATTTCATTACACTTTTAACCCTCAATTTTTATTCTTTTAAAGACTATTATAGGGTCTGGTAATCATACCTTGTATATTATAAACAACACTAAGTTCAGCAAAGAGATCACGTGGTCCATTCCTCTGATTCTAAGCATGACAGCCTTAGATCATTCAAATCTACACTTACTTCTCTAATTTTTCAAGACACCAGGTGTGAAGATCAAATCAATCAAATAAAAAAGGTTAGTTCCTGGAGGCAGATATGTAAAAAAAATTGAGTTATATATTGTGAGGAATAAAATAATTAGCATCTGATCTCAAACCCATAATCAAATGAAAAACTAAAAACACACTACAAGATGTAAAATAACATTTTAACAAAGCAATAGTAATGTCATAAAATGATATTCAATTTATTCTCCAATGATTGATTGAGCAAATACATACTGGTAGTGTTCACAGAAGGGAAAAAAATACATCCTAACATTTGATAGAAATTATCTCTTGCTGTAACTACAGGCAATTTTGACTTAGTCTTTCATGATCTCTAGAACTAGCAAGTTATAATTCTGCCTTTTTTTCAGTGTTTTCATGTTCAGCATCACCCATAGCTTCTCAGATGTCTTTGAAACTTTTACTCTAGGGTTGAGTTGAATAACTGTTAAATAATCTTCAATTATTGACAACTATGTTTTAAGTCAATTTTCATAACACAGATAGCTTAAACTATTAGAAAGCTTATGTCTTTTTTCCCCCCACATATATACAGCATAGTTAAATCTATGTCATCACCTCCTTTTATTATTTCCAAACCAGATCTGTTCTTATTTGAGTCCAAGTAGGACTTTGTCACCTCAGATATGTATACACAATGCTTTTTTTGACATAATATGTACTCTGACCCCATCGCTATAACTTTTTCTGAAAGCAACTTGATTCAATTCAACTCAAATACATTAACATTGCCATTGCAAATAACTCATTTGGTTGAAGACAAAACAGTTTCTGTGTCAATGTGATTAGAAAGAGGGTAAGGCACTGGAATAAGCAAGAGAGGAAGTTTGGAATTAATCAAGCTAAGAGTACCATCACATCACATCTCATATTTTACCCAAATAAAAGCATAGGGTGTTTGCAATGTGTACTTTACCTTGGCCTTATTATTTTACCTTGCCCTGTAATTGATAAATCATTCCTTTAATTAATCAGTTCTATCTCTAGAATAAAAAAATACTAGATAGAATGTTCTTTTTGATTTGTTTTCTTTGCAGCCTAAGCTTCTAAATATATACATTATTGAATCAGGAATAGAAATTGCATATTTGGGCAGAACACAGGTATTAAAGACTACAGTGTAAAAGAAAAAACAACTATTTCAGTTATAAGATAGAATAAAACACACACAAATCTAAAATGCCCTGATTTATTTGAGGGGATTTTCTCTTCTAGTGATAAAATGCCTATGGACTCAGTAATGCATGCCATTGCGTTCATGATTGGTGGTAGATGCAAAATGCCTATTCTTTTCCAACTTCTTCAAGTTACTGTTATAATATAAAATTACCAATAGGTAATAGCACAACCAATTCTTCTGTAGCATTTCTTCCTAGGTAAATATATTTCTGGAGGTGTCTGTCAATGAATACAGAAGGGTGAAAGAGTGAAAAATGGCCTACTCTACCCAAACCTTCCTTCATGTTTATTGTACCCTGCAAAGAGGGAGGAGAGCTGAGCGTGGAACAGAGAACAAGTAACATAAAGCCATACACAGCAGTGAATCTTATGTGCTTCATACTCACAGGTGCTGATAAACTTTCTCCTCAGAGGAAATAGTACCTCTCCTGTGGACAGCGAAGACTGTAAACCAACAATTTGCACAAGAGAAAACATAAACAAGCATATGTGACATCAATCTTTAGGCAAAATTTTATTTCCACTAGATCTGTTCTTATTTGAGTCCAAGTAGGACTTTGTCACCCAGATATGGATACACAATGCTTTTTTTGACATAATATGTACTCTGACCCCATCGCTATAACTTTTTCTGAAAGCAACTTGATTCAATTCAACTCAAATACATTAACATTGCCATTGCAAATAACTCATTTGGTTGAAGACAAAACAGTTTCTGTGTCAATGTGATTAGAAAGAGGGTAAGGCACTGGAATAAGCAAGAGAGGAAGTTTGGAATTAATCAAGCTAAGAGTACCATCACATCACATCTCATATTTTACCCAAATAAAAGCATAGGGTGTTTGCAATGTGTACTTTACCTTGGCCTTATTATTTTACCTTGCCCTGTAATTGATAAATCATTCCTTTAATTAATCAGTTCTATCTCTAGAATAAAAAAATACTAGATAGAATGTTCTTTTTGATTTGTTTTCTTTGCAGCCTAAGCTTCTAAATATATACATTATTGAATCAGGAATAGAAATTGCATATTTGGGCAGAACACAGGTATTAAAGACTACAGTGTAAAAGAAAAAAAAAAAAACTATTTCAGTTATAAGATAAAATAAAACACACACAAATCTAAAATGCCCTGATTTATTTGAGGGGATTTTCTCTTCTAGTGATAAAATGCCTATGGACTCAGTAATGCATGCCATTGCGTTCATGATTGGTGGTAGATGCAAAATGCCTATTCTTTTCCAACTTCTTCAAGTTACTGTTATAATATAAAATTACCAATAGGTAATAGCACAACCAATTCTTCTGTAGCATTTCTTCCTAGGTAAATATATTTCTGGAGGTGTCTGTCAATGAATACAGAAGGGTGAAAGAGTGAAAAATGGCCTACTCTACCCAAACCTTCCTTCATGTTTATTGTACCCTGCAAAGAGGGAGGAGAGCTGAGCGTGGAACAGAGAACAAGTAACATAAAGCCATACACAGCAGTGAATCTTATGTGCTTCATACTCACAGGTGCTGATAAACTTTCTCCTCAGAGGAAATAGTACCTCTCCTGTGGACAGCGAAGACTGTAAACCAACAATTTGCACAAGAGAAAACATAAACAAGCATATGTGACATCAATCTTTAGGCAAAATTTTATTTCCACTAGATTATCCTCAGTGTCTTTAATAACACTAAAAATGGACAAGAGTGCAGAGAAACTGGAAGAAATTTAAACCGAAACTCCAGTTGATAATATTTAATATGAATACCCTGGTGCCAGTGTTCAATCAACTTAGTACATACCAATAATTACATCCTTTGCCCTAGTTATTCAAATCATTTCAGTGAATAAGTTTCCAGGAAGTCAAACTGGGTATAACAAATGCTTTCCCAGGAGCTCAGTTTATAGTTGTTTTGGGGAAACAATAGAACAATAGTTGATGAAAAATCAGAACTTGAGTCACCCACATTCACCTATATTGATAATGAACTATATTCATATCTCTGGTGTATTTCTAATGTGTGATAGAGCCATCTATAATAATAGATCACTCATTCATTCAACCAATAATAAATTGGTATTCTTTGAATGTCAATCATTATGCCAAATGATAAGCTTTCAAATAAAGCTACAATTTGTTGCAAATGTCAATTCCTTTCTTTGTATTTGTATAAAAACCGACTGAGGTTCAGACCCATTGGATCTCTATCTAAGTTATGGTAGCATGTTTATTGCACCCTGCAAAGAGGGAGGAGAGCTGAGCGTGGAACAGAGAACAAGTAACATAAAGCCATGCAGAGCAGTGAATCTTATGTACTTCATACTCACAGGTGCTGATATACTTTCTCCTCAGAGGAGAAAGTACATACAGATACATATTACAGTAAAGTTAGGAAGAAATTTATACTTATCACAAAAGTATGTGTTGTTTAAATAAATACTACTTTGAGAGTGTAAAAACATTATTCCATGTGACTATTTCATGATCACAATGAAGATGTCTTCAAGCCAGGAGGGGAAACAGAGGAAACCATCAAAAAAACTCACAATTTCCTGGAGCTTAACAACTGACAATGTGGTTGGACCAAAGGCTTTTGATGTATTACTGACATTCGTTATAAGGGACATCACCATCTCTCAGCAACATATTTGAGTATTGAGTGTACAGGCTGTTTCTGTATGTGTGTGTGTTATACACACACAAAACGTACAGAAATATATATTATATGTATAATTATATATATCACATATGTTTTTAGAAAATATATTGCACCTCTAATTATTAAGAACAAAATGGAAATAAGACAGAAAACTGCTTGCTTTACAAAGTGTAAAATTTTTATAATGAACTCAAATATCAGAAAATTCTACAAGTAGAGGATATATTTTGAAAGTGTATTGTTAGAACAATAAGGCACACTGCAATTACTCTTAAAGCAACAAGCTTATGAATAATTTCATTGGGTTTCACTTTAAGAAGCTTCAAATCTTAGTTAGAAAGACTAAATGACAATTAGAATATGAAAGGTCCTGTCACAATGACAGCTTTCTTGCAAGAAAAATTAAAGTTGAGCAAATCTTCTTAGTCTACAAATAACCTTCTGTGTGCCTTTCACCTTTCTAGACCCATAGAAAGTTGCCCTCGGCTATCTGTATAAGTCTCATTGATGCCAAGAAAATATTTAATTGGATAGGAAACATAAGAAGCTAATTTGATCATCACATTTTTGATACAAACTTTGATTCTTAGGGGTTATTTCTTTTGCTACTTTTATGTGACCCCTTCTCATCATATGGCACTGGTATAAGTTGAATGGTATAAGTTGACATAGGCAAAATCAATCTTTTTTTCTAATTGGAGTTTCTTATAATGAAATGTTTGGAATCAGAGATAAAGGCTTAGTTAAAATCCTTATAATACACACACACACACACACACACACACACACACACACTAACCTAGTTTTCCATATGCTTTTTTGAGTGATTGTTCCTGACCACATACACTGAATGACTGTGCTGATTAAATTCTGTGATCTTTTCTCCACATTTAATTCATCTTGTCAGGTATGGAAGACCAATGGCTTCATTTCAAAAAAAAAAAACCACCACCCCAGGGCTTTGTTCCTTGACCTTTAGTTCTGAGAAAAACACAAAAACACTGAAACACACCCATCGAAGTGGCAAACATTTATAACTATTTTCTATTTTATGAAAGAGAGCAAGGTATTTCTTTTCAGATTTAAAAGGAGGCTGCTTTTTGGAGTCTAGGCAGTGTTTCTCCTCTGCCTTGGGCAACTAGTAGAGGAAGGGTCATCTGGGTTTTCTGTCGAATTCTCACACACAGCCTGTGAAGTTTTCCGAGTCTAGGCTGGTTATCTCACAAATTTGTGCAAAGCTCCAGTGAATAATTTATACCAGGCAGGAGGTGACAAGTTAAACACGCCCATTTTGTCTAAAATGCTATGAAGGCATCAAGATGGAGCTGGGCTGCAGGGTGAGGGGAGCGTGGGTGATGGGAACCCCCTAACTGTCTAGAAGAGAGGAAGCTGCTGTAAAGAAAATGAAATGTAATGAGATCCTCTTTCATGCATAATTCATAGGTGAAAACACGACTGCATAAAAAGCTATGGATTTTTAACAAGGCAAGCCTGCAATCGTGTGCATTATCTTCCCAGAGGAACTTTATATAAAATTGGTCAAAAAGGAGAGGGTTCCAAATCCCTGTACAAAATAGAGCTGACAGGTTTTCCAATGCAGCAGAATTTACTCTGGTGAACAATGCCTGTAAAAGGAACAATTTCTATTTATGCCTGAAAACTATTGCTTCACCAGAATTTTACTTTAAAACATTTGCTCTTTTCTTTAAATGAAAAAAATCCCAGAGGTGAATAGAAGATTCATATTGATAAACATAAGAAAAATACATAAATGGTGTTTACTGAATGTTGTGGGGTTAGGTAAAAGTGAATTTGGCAGGCATTTTCACTCCACCAGCAACAAAAGTTTAGATACAAATGTAGGCAATGAAGAAGCTTTAAGAGTGATAAAATGCTAGCTATTGTCCATGGAAAATTTGATTTGAATGTGTTGTCAGAGCAACTATTGTAATTCAATTGGAAATGGTGTTTAACACATGAGGTTCTTAGCTGTGGGATTAAGAAGAAATTTGGATTAAACTTGGGATGCCTTAAGCTTTTCACTATCAAACCGTAGAAACACTTGAAAGATCTGTAGGGCTTTGTTCCTTGACCTTTAGTTCTGAGAAAAACACAAAAACACTGAAACACACCCATCGAAGTGGCAAACATTTATAACTATTTTCTATTTTATGAAAGAGAGCAAGGTATTTCTTTTCAGATTTAAAAGGAGGCTGCTTTTTGGAGTCTAGGCAGTGTTTCTCCTCTGCCTTGGGCAACTAGTAGAGGAAGGGTCATCTGGGTTTTCTGTCGAATTCTCACACACAGCCTGTGAAGTTTTCCGAGTCTAGGCTGGTTATCTCACAAATTTGTGCAAAGCTCCAGTGAATAATTTATACCAGGCAGGAGGTGACAAGTTAAACACGCCCATTTTGTCTAAAATGCTATGAAGGCATCAAGATGGAGCTGGGCTGCAGGGTGAGGGGAGCGTGGGTGATGGGAACCCCCTAACTGTCTAGAAGAGAGGAAGCTGCTGTAAAGAAAATGAAATGTAATGAGATCCTCTTTCATGCATAATTCATAGGTGAAAACACGACTGCATAAAAAGCTATGGATTTTTAACAAGGCAAGCCTGCAATCGTGTGCATTATCTTCCCAGAGGAACTTTATATAAAATTGGTCAAAAAGGAGAGGGTTCCAAATCCCTGTACAAAATAGAGCTGACAGGTTTTCCAATGCAGCAGAATTTACTCTGGTGAACAATGCCTGTAAAAGGAACAATTTCTATTTATGCCTGAAAACTATTGCTTCACCAGAATTTTACTTTAAAACATTTGCTCTTTTCTTTAAATGAAAAAAATCCCAGAGGTGAATAGAAGATTCATATTGATAAACATAAGAAAAATACATAAATGGTGTTTACTGAATGTTGTGGGGTTAGGTAAAAGTGAATTTGGCAGGCATTTTCACTCCACCAGCAACAAAAGTTTAGATACAAATGTAGGCAATGAAGAAGCTTTAAGAGTGATAAAATGCTAGCTATTGTCCATGGAAAATTTGATTTGAATGTGTTGTCAGAGCAACTATTGTAATTCAATTGGAAATGGTGTTTAACACATGAGGTTCTTAGCTGTGGGATTAAGAAGAAATTTGGATTAAACTTGGGATGCCTTAAGCTTTTCACTATCAAACCGTAGAAACACTTAGTTTAACATATCTGTAAACAACAAAACTCTGTAAAAGTAAAAAGTAAAATAAAAATTAAAAAAAAAAAGAATTGGAGAGATGGAACTTGGCGGTGTGAAGACAGTTTTTTATTGTCCACACTTAGGATGTACATGCGAATACAGGGAAAACAATAGAAGGGGTCAGAGGCAGCTTCAAACTATACAAGATGAAGAGCTGTGTGGGCATATGTGCTTGGCTTACACTATGTCACATCGATGTTTGAAAGTAAAGCAAAATAGTTACATGACATCCAGTCACAGCTCTGTGGCTCTGTTATTTTACTGAAGAAAATAGTACATATTGAAAACATTTGATGTATCAACATCAAAGTGACGGTCTACCATGGATTTTTTTAAGTCCTAAGAAACAGAGATAGTCTATAAAGTTGAAGTGGTAGGTTGAAGTGGCCTAGATGCTAAACAATCTATTCCCCTGAAGTGTTTCATTAAATTCCATTTAAGGTTCCTTGGTTGTGCTTTAGGTTTTGACAATATTTGGAAAAATGTAAGTTTTGGAAGATAGTTAATGATTTAATTTCCTAAATGGGAATCATAGCTTTTATGACTCAGTGGCAGAAAATACCACAGTCATGCCTGGAGGTAGTCACAAAGGGAGTTCTTCCAGGATTCTAGAGTTTCTATTGTACTGATGTATCCAGGATCCCCCTGGAGGAGTGTGCGGCAACTCACTCCAGTATTCTTGTCTGGAGAATCCCATGAACAGAGGAGCTTGGCATGCTACAGTCCGTGGGGTCGCAAAGAGTCAGTCAGATATGACTGAAGCAACTAAGCATGCACAAGCACATTCAGCTTCCAGTGATAAATTTGAGTAAACACATTGCATTATGTTTTACTATTCACTTGAATGCTACTTTGTTATATTCCTAGCACTGTTTTACTTTTGACCAGCAACAAAAGTTTAGATACAAATGTAGGCAATGAAGAAGCTTTAAGAGTGATAAAATGCTAGCTATTGTCCATGGAAAATTTGATTTGAATGTGTTGTCAGAGCAACTATTGTAATTCAATTGGAAATGGTGTTTAACACATGAGGTTCTTAGCTGTGGGATTAAGAAGAAATTTGGATTAAACTTGGGATGCCTTAAGCTTTTCACTATCAAACCGTAGAAACACTTAGTTTAACATATCTGTAAACAACAAAACTCTGTAAAAGTAAAAAGTAAAATAAAAATTAAAAAAAAAAAGAATTGGAGAGATGGAACTTGGCGGTGTGAAGACAGTTTTTTATTGTCCACACTTAGGATGTACATGCGAATACAGGGAAAACAATAGAAGGGGTCAGAGGCAGCTTCAAACTATACAAGATGAAGAGCTGTGTGGGCATATGTGCTTGGCTTACACTATGTCACATCGATGTTTGAAAGTAAAGCAAAATAGTTACATGACATCCAGTCACAGCTCTGTGGCTCTGTTATTTTACTGAAGAAAATAGTACATATTGAAAACATTTGATGTATCAACATCAAAGTGACGGTCTACCATGGATTTTTTTAAGTCCTAAGAAACAGAGATAGTCTATAAAGTTGAAGTGGTAGGTTGAAGTGGCCTAGATGCTAAACAATCTATTCCCCTGAAGTGTTTCATTAAATTCCATTTAAGGTTCCTTGGTTGTGCTTTAGGTTTTGACAATATTTGGAAAAATGTAAGTTTTGGAAGATAGTTAATGATTTAATTTCCTAAATGGGAATCATAGCTTTTATGACTCAGTGGCAGAAAATACCACAGTCATGCCTGGAGGTAGTCACAAAGGGAGTTCTTCCAGGATTCTAGAGTTTCTATTGTACTGATGTATCCAGGATCCCCCTGGAGGAGTGTGCGGCAACTCACTCCAGTATTCTTGTCTGGAGAATCCCATGAACAGAGGAGCTTGGCATGCTACAGTCCGTGGGGTCGCAAAGAGTCAGTCAGATATGACTGAAGCAACTAAGCATGCACAAGCACATTCAGCTTCCAGTGATAAATTTGAGTAAACACATTGCATTATGTTTTACTATTCACTTGAATGCTACTTTGATATATTCCTAGCACTGTTTTACTTTTAAAGGATGTTTATAATCCACTGTGCCTTACATAACCTAAGTGACAGGAAGTTATCTCTCCAAGGCATCCAGAACTAACCAGCTGGTTACACTTGTTTAAATCTAATAATTGAGTTTAACACTCTACTGCTAATTTTTTCTCCTTTTCTTCCTTCCTTCCTTTTTTCCTTCCTTCATTTGTTCCTTCCTTCCTCCCTCTCTTCCTCCTTTTTATTTTCGTTCATAAAACATAAGTAGAGTGACTTATCTCTGCCTTTAATGAATCCAAATCCACAAAAATTAGTAGTGTGGCTGGGAAATGACAGTTCCGGGTAACAATATCTGTCCCCTACTCTGCTGGAAGGTGAGAGGAGACTATCACATCTGTTCCCTCTACCTGACAGCTGTGTGCTCTGGCATCTCTTCCTGCTAGTGCAGCATGCTGCTGAGAAGTTTGCTATATTGAAGGATCAATTTTCAAGCACAGAAAGAATTTGTTTGCTTGTACACCTGTGCTCAAAAGGAAGTTTTCCTATTGCTTATGCCACTTGGATGACTGACTGAATTCTTTAGCATATATAAAAATGCAAAGTGGTTGAAATGGAAATGAAATGATAGCATTATTAGAATTCTCTCTTGGGGTCAGATGAGACAGATGGCTGTATTAGGAGGATTTTCCTTAGTACAGATTCTCTAGTCTCAGTTTGTTTCCTATGTGTTTCCTTTCTGTGGAAGCAATGCAAAAAATCTCCCCTTGGGGCAGATGAGAAACCCTGCTGAGTCTAAATGGGAATAGCTTTTATGACTCAGTGGCAGAACATACCACAGTCATGCCTGGAGGTAGTCACAAAGGGAGTTCTTCCAGGATTCTAGAGTTTCTATTGTACTGATGTATCCAGGATCCCCCTGGAGGAGTGTGCGGCAACTCACTCCAGTATTCTTGTCTGGAGAATCCCATGAACAGAGGAGCTTGGCATGCTACAGTCCGTGGGGTCGCAAAGAGTCAGTCAGATATGACTGAAGCAACTAAGCATGCACAAGCACATTCAGCTTCCAGTGATAAATTTGAGTAAACACATTGCATTATGTTTTACTATTCACTTGAATGCTACTTTGATATATTCCTAGCACTGTTTTACTTTTAAAGGATGTTTATAATCCACTGTGCCTTACATAACCTAAGTGACAGGAAGTTATCTCTCCAAGGCATCCAGAACTAACCAGCTGGTTACACTTGTTTAAATCTAATAATTGAGTTTAACACTCTACTGCTAATTTTTTCTCCTTTTCTTCCTTCCTTCCTTTTTTCCTTCCTTCATTTGTTCCTTCCTTCCTCCCTCTCTTCCTCCTTTTTATTTTCGTTCATAAAAACATAAGTAGAGTGACTTATCTCTGCCTTTAATGAATCCAAATCCACAAAAATTAGTAGTGTGGCTGGGAAATGACAGTTCCGGGTAACAATATCTGTCCCCTACTCTGCTGGAAGGTGAGAGGAGACTATCACATCTGTTCCCTCTACCTGACAGCTGTGTGCTCTGGCATCTCTTCCTGCTAGTGCAGCATGCTGCTGAGAAGTTTGCTATATTGAAGGATCAATTTTCAAGCACAGAAAGAATTTGTTTGCTTGTACACCTGTGCTCAAAAGGAAGTTTTCCTATTGCTTATGCCACTTGGATGACTGACTGAATTCTTTAGCATATATAAAAATGCAAAGTGGTTGAAATGGAAATGAAATGATAGCATTATTAGAATTCTCTCTTGGGGTCAGATGAGACAGATGGCTGTATTAGGAGGATTTTCCTTAGTACAGATTCTCTAGTCTCAGTTTGTTTCCTATGTGTTTCCCTTTCTGTGGAAGCAATGCACATATTAAATATCATACAGGGCACTAACACATTTGAAATAAAGAGTGAGCAGATTGAGACCTGAATATTAAAGCTCCCATTGACTGAGTCTCAAGCACAAACATTGATAAAGTCCATCTTAGATCTTCTGGATTCCTCATTTCTCCCACAATCACCTGCATTGAGGAAATCTCATGAAAACAAATCATAATTAGGAAGACGTAATCCCCAAACCAAGTGAATTTGCTTTGTTCCCTAATTCATAAAATCGGACTCTATCACTATCTGCTTTAATTTTTCAAATGTCCTCTTATCAATTTTAAAAAATATGTTCCTTTTGGGATTTGGCCTCTACCTATTTCTCCAAATTCACTTCTCACCACTATCCCATCTTTCTCTGCCTTGAAAATGTTAGCCATTCAGTCATGTCTAACTCTGCGACTCCATGGTCTATAGCCTGCCAGGATCATTTGTACATGTAATTCTCTGGGCAAGAATCTTGGAGTGGGTTGGCATATCCTTCTCCAGAGGATCTTCCCAACTCAGAAATTGAGCCTGGGCTTCCTTCTTTGCAGCCAAATTCTTTTCCACTAGTGCCACCTGGGAAGCACTCCTCTGATTTTACCACTTGGAGTCCATGATAATCAGGAAGTTGATGGGGTCTAGAAGCAAGAATGAAAAAGTGGGCTTTTAGGGTAAGAACCATATTCCTTCTATTGTAATGAGAAAAAGATGTACAGGTGCAGATAGCAGAAAAACTAAGGAATTATTTAATGATGTATTTTTATGACTGACACATGAGATCAAGAAAATTTTTAGAAAAGAATTCAGAGTTCAGATTTCCTTGTAAAATGACCTGGGAAAATTAGTGTAATTCTATGCATCTAGATAAGGAAATCATGATAACTAGAAACTCATATGCATTCACTAAGAATAATAATGTGGGGCAAATTTTGCTTCTTTCTAGACAGTGTTTTTAGATGAGAAGATTAGGGTATAGTGATAGCCTTTGCCAAGGTCTCTTGTGATGAAAATCTTGACTCTATCCTTATAAATTTGATATATTGGAAGCAATAAAAATTATTTTGCCCAAAGCTGCCAACCATTAAACAGGGAGGATTTGGTTGTGAGTCATAGGGCTTTATCCTCTTCCATTTTGTTTACAATGTATGAATAATTTGGATGAAAAATTCAAGACATTTTTATCAAATTGGTGGGTAACTTAAAGCTGGGTAAAGAATGGATAGTTTGTATGAAGATTTCTTTTCATAAATCATGGCAAGAAGAAGCATTTGTTAGATTCTTGACATCTTTAATTTGCTCTGTTTCCTTTTCTTTGAAAGATTTTAAAGATTGAAGTGAAAATTATAATAAGACTATATTTGGATTGGGGACAGATAAGAATTTTGAATGGCTGAGAGTTCAGGGTAATTGTATCTATCTAGTTCTAAATGTGTTTGAAGGTAGAAAGAGATGGTCAACATTGCCATTACCATGAGGAATAAGGTTTTCTTGTCTCTTCCTCTCTTGCTATTCTGATTGCTTTTATTTATTTGGCCATGTCTTAACTCTGCGACTCCATGGTCTATAGCGACTTGTCAATTCTCTGGGCAAGAATCTTGGAGTGGGTTGGCATATCCTTCTCCAGAGGATCTTCCCAACTCAGAAATTGAGCCTGGGCTTCCTTCTTTGCAGCCAAATTCTTTTCCACTAGTGCCACCTGGGAAGCACTCCTCTGATTTTACCACTTGGAGTCCATGATAATCAGGAAGTTGATGGGGTCTAGAAGCAAGAATGAAAAAGTGGGCTTTTAGGGTAAGAACCATATTCCTTCTATTGTAATGAGAAAAAGATGTACAGGTGCAGATAGCAGAAAAACTAAGGAATTATTTAATGATGTATTTTTATGACTGACACATGAGATCAAGAAAATTTTTAGAAAAGAATTCAGAGTTCAGATTTCCTTGTAAAATGACCTGGGAAAATTAGTGTAATTCTATGCATCTAGATAAGGAAATCATGATAACTAGAAACTCATATGCATTCACTAAGAATAATAATGTGGGGCAAATTTTGCTTCTTTCTAGACAGTGTTTTTAGATGAGAAGATTAGGGTATAGTGATAGCCTTTGCCAAGGTCTCTTGTGATGAAAATCTTGACTCTATCCTTATAAATTTGATATATTGGAAGCAATAAAAATTATTTTGCCCAAAGCTGCCAACCATTAAACAGGGAGGATTTGGTTGTGAGTCATAGGGCTTTATCCTCTTCCATTTTGTTTACAATGTATGAATAATTTGGATGAAAAATTCAAGACATTTTTATCAAATTGGTGGGTAACTTAAAGCTGGGTAAAGAATGGATAGTTTGTATGAAGATTTCTTTTCATAAATCATGGCAAGAAGAAGCATTTGTTAGATTCTTGACATCTTTAATTTGCTCTGTTTCCTTTTCTTTGAAAGATTTTAAAGATTGAAGTGAAAATTATAATAAGACTATATTTGGATTGGGGACAGATAAGAATTTTGAATGGCTGAGAGTTCAGGGTAATTGTATCTATCTAGTTCTAAATGTGTTTGAAGGTAGAAAGAGATGGTCAACATTGCCATTACCATGAGGAATAAGGTTTTCTTGTCTCTTCCTCTCTTGCTATTCTGATTGCTTTTATTTATTTCTTTTTATTTCATTTAGTAACTGTGCTTTTAACTGTTACCTATATTTGAATTAAGAAGAACCAGGGGATGGGCATTTGGTTTATTTTAGTATGCCAGATGACTAGTTCCTAGAAACCAGCTGATGTTTACTTAGCTACTTCCTCAGATCAAGGGTTTTATATTTTCTTGCTCATGTAACAAAATGCTTAAATATGCTGAATTATAATCTGTGCAGAAAAAATAGGGGCATTATAGATTGCTCAAAGAACGGTAAGAATTCCAGTTTTAAGATTCATTGATTTCATGGGAATATGAGATCACACTCATTTACCATGGGTGAATGAATTAAATAGAACCTCATAAACTGCAGAATTGTTTGTTGGGAAATACAGAAGTTGAGAAGAAAATTTGGAGAACTTGATGGCCATAATTAAGTCCTCTTGTCTGTTTTCCTTGTAAAATATACTAATATAATACAATTAAAAAAGAAAACCTTCAGATGTTTTCAAATATTACAGGGTAGAATTGTTACATAATTAACATATATTTCTCATAATGGATGGATTTGAACAATTTTCTACATAGTGCAGTAAATTTTAGTAGAGCCACAAAGTTTATTTATCTACAAACTAAAAAATTTCCAGCAGGAGATGGGTAGACAAATTATGGTCTGTAAATATAATGGAATACTATTTATCAATGAAAAGGAACAAAATACTAATAAATGCAACAATATGGGTGAACTAAGTAAGAATAATTGAGTGAAAGGGGCCAGACATAAAAGCATAAATACTGTATGATTTCATTTATCTGAGTGTCTAGAAAATGATCTTGATTATGATGGTAGTTACATTTCATAAATCATGGCAAGAAGAAGCATTTGTTAGATTCTTGACATCTTTAATTTGCTCTGTTTCCTTTTCTTTGAAAGATTTTAAAGATTGAAGTGAAAATTATAATAAGACTATATTTGGATTGGGGACAGATAAGAATTTTGAATGGCTGAGAGTTCAGGGTAATTGTATCTATCTAGTTCTAAATGTGTTTGAAGGTAGAAAGAGATGGTCAACATTGCCATTACCATGAGGAATAAGGTTTTCTTGTCTCTTCCTCTCTTGCTATTCTGATTGCTTTTATTTATTTCTTTTTATTTCATTTAGTAACTGTGCTTTTAACTGTTACCTATATTTGAATTAAGAAGAACCAGGGGATGGGCATTTGGTTTATTTTAGTATGCCAGATGACTAGTTCCTAGAAACCAGCTGATGTTTACTTAGCTACTTCCTCAGATCAAGGGTTTTATATTTTCTTGCTCATGTAACAAAATGCTTAAATATGCTGAATTATAATCTGTGCAGAAAAAATAGGGGCATTATAGATTGCTCAAAGAACGGTAAGAATTCCAGTTTTAAGATTCATTGATTTCATGGGAATATGAGATCACACTCATTTACCATGGGTGAATGAATTAAATAGAACCTCATAAACTGCAGAATTGTTTGTTGGGAAATACAGAAGTTGAGAAGAAAATTTGGAGAACTTGATGGCCATAATTAAGTCCTCTTGTCTGTTTTCCTTGTAAAATATACTAATATAATACAATTAAAAAAGAAAACCTTCAGATGTTTTCAAATATTACAGGGTAGAATTGTTACATAATTAACATATATTTCTCATAATGGATGGATTTGAACAATTTTCTACATAGTGCAGTAAATTTTAGTAGAGCCACAAAGTTTATTTATCTACAAACTAAAAAATTTCCAGCAGGAGATGGGTAGACAAATTATGGTCTGTAAATATAATGGAATACTATTTATCAATGAAAAGGAACAAAATACTAATAAATGCAACAATATGGGTGAACTAAGTAAGAATAATTGAGTGAAAGGGGCCAGACATAAAAGCATAAATACTGTATGATTTCATTTATCTGAGTGTCTAGAAAATGATCTTGATTATGATGGTAGTTACATTATCAAAACATGTGTAACCATATATGCAAAATTGGTATAGTTTATTCTGTGTAAATTACACTTCAGTAAAGCTGATTTAAAACAAAACAACCAAAAAAGCACACAAAATAAAAACAAAAGCTTATATATGTGTATTTCTGATCATGTGGTTCACCATGAAAATATGTGGATACCTCTTTTTCAAACACCAAGACAAATTGTTTAATTTGTTGACAATGTTTCCTTCTTAAGTACAGAGATATCTGTGACCTCAGTTGAGCTGGAAGTTAAAAGTTTAGGTTGCCTTAGAGAAAAGCAAAGAGGCAGCTGATCAAGTATTTTTTTTTAGATCTGCGTAAGTGTAGAGAAATGAACAAGATGATGCTAGTCAGGCTCTCTCGCCCTCTCACGCCAGATTCTGTAAAGACTTTGCAGGGATAAATAACAGGTGAGCTCACTCATAGCACTGAGCAAGAGCATCATGAGGTACTCGCTCAGGCGTGAGCTGCTTTGTGCGGTAAGTCTTTATGAGCTCCACCAGGAAAAATCTGGCTGCTGTTTCACTGGGGCTACACTGGAGTGGCATCATGGCTACGTTATAAGGGGATATGTTGTGGCTACCTGATGGCTACATTATGATTACCATACAGGAGCTGTGTCACTGGAAAAGAGGCTGTGTTATGGTTGCCGTGCTGCCAGGAGAGAGTAAAGATGTCTGCACTTCCTGTGACTCCTTCAGCCTTCTTCCAGCCTCTTAGCTCAGGTTTTGCCTACCCTGTCTGTGTTCAGCGAACAATGCAAACAGCTAGATGGTTGGTGTCCCGAACAGGATCAGTGATATAATAAGGTACTTTCAGAGTCTGTGTATATACAGTGCTGTGTTTGAGAATTTCTTGTGGAGAGGTCTTCCGTTGTTAGGAAACTTCAAGATAAGCCAGGTGGTGGGAGCATCCTGTATTCATGAGGCCTGAGTGTGGTAAACTTACTCTATATGACCCATGGACAGGAATATGTTAACTGTTAAGAGAACAAATTTAGAAGCATGGATGTAAGAGGCCAGGTGGTTGAAATCAAGTAGATGGGGGAGGTCTATGGGATTCACAATGGAAACCTGCTGCATACCCTACAATAGAGTCTGGAAATGTTTATAGGAGAGTTGGTGGGTTGGGCCTGGGATAACTCAGAGTAGAAAAGGAGCCTGGAAGATACAGGAGATAGGTTACCAATGTCGATTCCCTGAAGATTAGCAGACAACTCGCAAGGCCCATGGTTTGCCTGTGAACAATGTTGGCATGTTTCCTATGTAAATCTGTAGAACTCACTTGAATTTCTGAGTTATACATTTTTACAATCTTAATTTTACAATATAAATGTCATGATTTAAAAAGTTATCTTAATGTAACAAATTGTTTTAAAAAGGCTAATGAAGTCTGAGTCGAAAAAGGGGAAGGAAGCCTAAGGGCTGGCTTTCAGTTGGTTGAAATCCACAGGATCCAAATGTCTCTTGACTCTTTTATTGTGGCTTGTGGGTGAATTCCGTAATATCAAATTATGTGTCAATATGTATTCTGAAGACAAAATTTGTTTGTGTGAGACTTTGTTTTGGAATAATCTATTGTGTTACACTGTCACTTGAGGTGGTCAAAAATCTGAGAATAAATTTAAGTAAACATTTCAAGTACAACTATTAAAAGTTTATTTTATAAGCATTAGATGCACTTCTACAAAGTTTTAAACTGATACCTTTTACTCTTTCATTATAATTCTTTTTAGAGCTCTCTACTGCTAAATAAGTAAATACTTCCTTTTTCTGTATTCTAGAGAATAAATGAGACCAATAGCAGGGGAGGGGAGCAGAACAAAGAAAATCAGGTTTTTTTTTTTACAAGTAAGGAAATTCTTTATATTACTTCATGAAATATAATCATTGCCTTCCTAGCAAATGTAAAGTTACAGACAAAGAAAACGCTCATTGTTTTTCTTCTGAATGTGTTTGTCAAAATATTGAACATTATATTATTTTTCCCTGAAAGGGTAAATAACTTTCACTATCCTATAATAATTGACCTAATTGGGGTTTTTTTTTTGTTTTTAATATATAGATTTTAGTGTGCATATTGCTGAATGATTTTTGGTACAATGTTTCAGTTGAAACCCATTGATGGGTCAGGAAATAAATTCAGAAAAGTTATACAAAAACATTTTTTAAATGAAATGATAAAAAAATACTAGAGTGCATCATACTTAGAAACTGAAAACATCAGTTATATGTGCACATGCTCTGTGTGTGTGTGTGTGTGTGTGTGTGTGTGTGTGTGAAAGTACTGGGTTTCAAGATAAAGATTATTTCTTACGGTGGGTTTAGACAGCAAAAAGTAATTTTTAAAAAGTTTGCAAAACTATTTTAGAGAATCACAATGTAACAGCTTAAATAATTAAGCAACCTTCATATTAAGAAAGAGATAGCAAGTGACAATTCAACTGAGTGCTCAGATTAACAAATTTCATTACAGTGGGGTTAAACAGGGAAATTAGATTCAAGATGACTCTCCTATATCTTTTTCTGAAGTCACTGGAAACTTATTCTGTAAATAACTTAAAACACTACATTCATTTATTTTCAGAACATTTCAGAATTGTCATGAAATCTTTGTGGCTTACATTTTGATGAATACATAAATATTTCCATAGGTTCTTTTTCACAAGTATTTGTTCTCTTTACCTGGTGTGTTATACTTCCAGCTAATCATGTGGACAGTACTCATCAGAAAATACCTCTAATATCTTTTCTAGAGGTGGGTTTCCTGAACCAATCAAGTTTAAAATGAATCCCTTAAATATGTCAGAATGGTTTCTTCTTTTTATAACACCTATCATTGCCCTGAATTAATTTGCATAATAAAAATATTTATTTTCTTCCTCATTTTCCTAACAACTCAATCTAAAACCCATCCATCCATCTTTCCACTGTGTAATTTCCACAAAGGAAAGTTTTTGCCTCTCTTGTTCATTACTTGCCTTAGAAACGTGTCTAGGGCTTCCCCTGGTGGTCCAGTGGATAAGGACACCACCTTGCAGTGCAAGGGCCGCCGGTTCGAGCCCTGGCCTGGGAAGATCCCACGTGCCGTGGAGCGGCTGGACCGATGTGTCCAATCACCGAGCCGGAGCTCTGGAGCACATGCGCCCAGAGCCGGCGCTCTGCGACAACAGAGGCCACCGTGATGGGAGACCCACAGGAGCCACAGAACAAAGACGGATGAAAATAGAGAAATGAAAGACCAATAGAAGTGGCCCGCTTGCTCCCCTCCCTCCCCAACCCGACCCCCACCCAAATTAAATAAATAAATAAATCTTTAAAAAAAAAAAAAAGAAACGTGTCTAACTCAAAGTCGTTCCTCAATAAATACTTATTGACTAGATGACTGATTTAAGTGATGACGAAAAAATCTGCTCATTGCTTTATAAAAACTTTCTAAGAATGGAAATCAGGACATCTATAGCAATCCTCTATCCATAAGGATTTGGGGGGGCCTGCTTTTACTCATTAAACTTTATTTTTTATTTATTCTGAGTAGGAGTGTTTGGAGTTTGAACCTAAACGATTTAGAGAATATTTAGAAAAAAAGAGCTTATTACCATCTCTGACCAGCAATCGTATTTAAAACCGGAATCCACAACTCTATTAAAGGCAATGGGGATACAGTTTGTAACTAAGGTGGCTACTTTGCTGTATCACTCTGTCCATGTGCCATTTTAGGGGTCAATATGATCCCTTTGTGCATTAGAATCTGTCAGATATACTCCAGAGAGTTCCTTTTTCTGTCAGCAAATTTAGAGGAGCAGATGAGAACTATCTCTATTGTAGGCTGGGAAACTAATATATCTGCCTGGGTGCATTTATTTGAATGGAAAATAGGTAGACATAATGTATACTGAAAATAAATATGATAAAGCCTTTAAGCTAACAGACAGCTGACCCTATGTTAAAGGTTAAGTATTTAATACTTTGAAAGTAATATTATTTGGGGGAGCGGGCATTTTGCCTCTATAGATAATTAAATTCAGTCTTCAAAAGTTTGGAGAGATCGGAAGTCTGAGTTTCTACATAAGTTTTCAGAAAAACAGTGATATGGTGACCGCATTGGTTTTGTACCTAAGGTACTTAAGCTATTATTGTTATCATAAAGCCATTATATGAGATTTGCTATTTGGCAGATAGATACTATAATACATATGTGACATCTCAACACCAGAGACAGTTAATAACTTTCAAGTTGAAATTCAGTTTATTTATATATATCTTCCTCCAAGTTCTCCTCAAGTACTCCATTTGTTATGTTAGAACATATGTAGCAAACACAAAAGAGGAAATATGTCAAATTAAACTGTTTATTATTTGATCTTGAGGATAGTCCAGAGAAGCAAATGTCCAGTGTTTAAATTCTGGGGCTTAAAATAAATATTTCAGAAATACTCTCACTTTTTGTTGATTAGTAAAATACACCACATCCTCACTATTTAATTCAGTGTGATGAAACATGGACTTTTTTGGAAAAAAAATTGCTTTGAATGATAAAAAAATGGAAGGTCTACTAAAATAGGCATTAAAAAACTAGATTGCACAAGCTTTGATAGTGTATATGCTAAAATTGGAATGGTATAGAGAAGAGTAACATGATCCTGTATAGAATGACATGCATATTCCATATTTTTGATATATATAAAACCTAGGAGAATTGATCCTTATAATCACAAGGAAAATATACATATATTTCTCTTTTCTATAACAGTGTGAGATGATGGATCTATATAAGGTGATATTAAAATTGTAGCAATCATTTCATGATACATGTAGTGCAAATCATGATGCTGTACACATTAAGCTTATACAATGTTGTGTTATGTGCATCTCAATAAAACTGGAAAAATAGATTATAACATCAAAACATAAAATTGAAAGGCAGTAATAATAAGAGTAACAAAACAAGGTTAGTCTGTTTGGTTGCATACTGAGTTGATGTTGGGTTCTGAATTAGGTACTTCCTCACAACAACTCTAGAATGTATTGGGTTAGCCAGAAAGTTCATTCAGTATTTTCCATAAGAGCCTATGAAAGAACTTTTTGGCCAACCCAGTATTTATACGTTTTACACATCTTGCCAAGTTAGGTCTGTTTTTTGGAACTCTGAGTTTCTACATAAGTTTTCAGAAAAACAGTGATATGGTGACCGCATTGGTTTTGTACCTAAGGTACTTAAGCTATTATTGTTATCATAAAGCCATTATATGAGATTTGCTATTTGGCAGATAGATACTATAATACATATGTGACATCTCAACACCAGAGACAGTTAATAACTTTCAAGTTGAAATTCAGTTTATTTATATATATCTTCCTCCAAGTTCTCCTCAAGTACTCCATTTGTTATGTTAGAACATATGTAGCAAACACAAAAGAGGAAATATGTCAAATTAAACTGTTTATTATTTGATCTTGAGGATAGTCCAGAGAAGCAAATGTCCAGTGTTTAAATTCTGGGGCTTAAAATAAATATTTCAGAAATACTCTCACTTTTTGTTGATTAGTAAAATACACCACATCCTCACTATTTAATTCAGTGTGATGAAACATGGACTTTTGGAAAAAAGTGCTTTGAATGATAAAAAAATGGAAGGTCTACTAAAATAGGCATTAAAAAACTAGATTGCACAAGCTTTGATAGTGTATATGCTAAAATTGGAATGGTATAGAGAAGAGTAACATGATCCTGTATAGAATGACATGCATATTCCATATTTTTGATATATATAAAACCTAGGAGAATTGATCCTTATAATCACAAGGAAAATATACATATATTTCTCTTTTCTATAACAGTGTGAGATGATGGATCTATATAAGGTGATATTAAAATTGTAGCAATCATTTCATGATACATGTAGTGCAAATCATGATGCTGTACACATTAAGCTTATACAATGTTGTGTTATGTGCATCTCAATAAAACTGGAAAAATAGATTATAACATCAAAACATAAAATTGAAAGGCAGTAATAATAAGAGTAACAAAACAAGGTTAGTCTGTTTGGTTGCATACTGAGTTGATGTTGGGTTCTGAATTAGGTACTTCCTCACAACAACTCTAGAATGTATTGGGTTAGCCAGAAAGTTCATTCAGTATTTTCCATAAGAGCCTATGAAAGAACTTTTTGGCCAACCCAGTATTTATACGTTTTACACATCTTGCCAAGTTATGGACATAAAAACTAATAATGTTTTTTTAATCGAATCATATAAATACTTATGCTAGAAGTACATCAGTATCTGCAATAAAGCTTTATTTCCGAAATGTGACAGGTACATAGAATTTTTTGAGGGAATCATACATTCCTTCTATTAGCTGGTACAAAAGTATAACTGGTCAAAAAGAGAGTAAATGATTTATTGGTTGATTGACTGACTAGTTATAACAATCATATTTACCTTCACTTTTAAATCTAATATCAGGAATTGTTCACCTGATGATTTTTAAAGTGTTGGTAAGTAAGTAAGAGAGAATGCTCCTGATAAATTCTGTGTTTACTTTGTGTAAATATGACAAAACTTTAAAAAGTGACTTTTGCTAAAATATAATTTAAAAAATTAAGAGCATGGTTTGATTTTTTAGTTTCATTGTGTTGATTTTGATTTCCTTCCAACAGTGGAGATGGAAGTCTTCAAAGGGATCTGATAAGGGTGTCTGTGGTAAAATGCCATCTCCAAAATATAATGACTGACGTTAGCAGGCTATTCTCACAAGGAACTTACAGAACAAAGATAAGCTTGGTAATATCCAATTTCAGGAAGATTAGTGAAGATAAGGAATCATAATTCTCACACTCACAGAAATACCACTCAAATATGCATGCCTTTCAATACAAGCACAACAAATATGCATATACGAATTACATTGTTTGACATTCAAAATGTATGACATTGCTCTATGTAACTTAAACATTAACGAGTATGTGGTAATCCCCTGGTGGCAGTGATTGATTCAGGATGGTACAGTCAGAGTGAAGCAATATCTTCATTGCTTGTGGGCAGCAGTCTCTTTCTGTACTGAAAAAAGAAGTTATTTAATCCAGGTTGCAGCAAGCATCCATGTCCACCATGAGGAGATTTGACTTGTAGTATAGTGACAGTACAAAGTTTGATAGGAAAAAATGCTGAAAAATTGTGCAGTATCACTGGTCAAGTCATACTTGGGAGGGATTGCTTTTAGACTTGTACATTGTATTTAAGTAACCCATTTAATTTACATTAGATTTTGTATTACGTGCCACTTAAATGGTCTAAGTAATAGCTATCATATCTTTTAAAAAGATATTTAAAGCTCCTTTCCTCTCTCTAGAGGTACATGGGGCTGAAGTTTAAAATTGTCAGCTTTTAATCATAGTTAGGGCTTCCCTGGTGGATCTAGCAGCAAAGAATCTCCTTGTCAAGGCAGGAGATGTGGGTTCATTTCCTGAGTTGGGAAGATTCCCTGGAGAAGGAAATGACAGTCCATTCCAGTATGCTTGCCTGGAGAAATCCATGGTCAGAGAAGGCTGGCAGGTTACAATCGATAAGTTTGCAGAGTCAGACACAACTTAGCAACTAAACAACAACAATCAAGGTTCAGTCTTTCTGGTTATCAGTCCTCATATAAGAGCCATTCAGGAGCCCACCCAGACTTGATTCAAAGAACAAAAGATGCTTCTAGTGATACTATCACTTGGAAGTTACAAAGGTTTAGGAGCTCTATTCTGTGGACTAAAGGCAGAGACCAGTGTATGTATTTTCTATTATCTCTTAGCAGTAAAATTGTATAACAAGTATAACATATTTCAAAATATGGTTACCTTAAGACAAAAAATTGGAGAACATGTAGAGAAGGTGTCTTAGCTATTTCACACAGAGAATGGGAGGGAGAGATGAACTCTAAGTGTAGAAAGATAGATGCATGAGTGAACAATTATACAAAATTATTTTCTACATGTTTGAGTCATTTTGATAAGATATGTACAGATGCATATATTCTAGAAAACTTAATGATTCTGGGTAATGTGAGTAACTTTTTATTAGAAAATTACTGACTCTAGACTATTAGCTCCCTGGAAAAGGAAATGTCAGCTCACTCCAGTATCCTTGCCTGGCGAGTCCCATGAATAGGGGAATCTTGTGGACTATAGTCCACAGGAGCACAAAGAATGGGTCACGACTGAAGTGACTGAGCACACTACTAGCTATGAGATTATTCCAGAAGACCTTTTCATTGAGTATTATTCCTACCATTTCTAAATGTATAACAAATGTATTGCTCATAGATAAGATCCCTATAATTCATGTAATTACTGGATAATAGAAAAATGTGATAAACATTTCTCTTAGTCAAATAAAATAGTTAAACATTAAATAAAATGTATAGACAATAGTGAGACAAAAGTACAACTATGTGTTATCAGATGTATTTTCATTTACTAGATTTCCAGTATGATAGAGAAGTATCTTGCATTGTATTAATTATAAATCATTTAGTTTAAAAAAGTCTTTACAATGTCTTCATATAATTAACTGGTTACCGGGACTGCTTCTCTGGCTGAGTTTTAGTTATAGTTAATTATGTGAAGAATATATTAGGTAAGTATATGTTTATACATAATACAGACACCTAATACTGTCAGGTGATTCCTATGATGGGTAAGATATGTAGACAATTATTTAACACCTACTAAGATCAAAGAACTAGGATAGACTTTGAGAAGAAATGATTATAAATTACTTTGAGGATGATTTGTAGGAATAGAGAGGGAAATGGGAGGGAAATTTGGTGATGGGGGACATCCAGATCCAGGTTGATGTGTGGCAGTAAACAATAAAGCTCTGTAAAAAATAAAAAATAAATTTAAAAATATAATATTACAAATTATGTATTGATATGTCTGTATGTAAAGAGTTATAGATGGCAAGAAAACTCTGTGTAAACTCACAGACTGATTTATATGAACTTCTTAAAGCAAGACTTCTGTATTGTACCTTGGATCCAATTCATACTATTATCTACATAAAATGGTTTGGGGAAGGGTGGAATTGCTGCTGTCTACACAAAACAAGTGAACAGGATTAGCTTGGAGTTTTGCTATGAGGTGGCTCTTTGCAGAGGTAGTAATTTGTCTAAATGAAGACTGTTGCCTTGATCAATGTTTTATTTTATAAAAAAAAAATTAGAAGTTTGTGAGATCAGTTTTTCTCTTAGAAGGGCAAAATTTGATAGAATAAGCATTTTTGAAATAAAAGCATTTTATTATAAAGCTGACATTTTAGACTCTTGTCTGCTGTCTGTAAAAGAGCAAAATTGGTTGTATATATATCATATCTTTTTCCCCTATATTCTCTAACCACATCCTCCACAACACACATAAATATTCATACACAAGAAGATATATGGCTGAAAATGATGGGCCCTCACACAGTGCAAGGACAAAGTTGTGAAGTGAGTAAAAGCTAAATGAGTGACTGCTCTTTGAAGAAAAAGGCCTTCATTAAATAACAGGTAGTCAGTATGTAAATATTTAGTTTTTTGTGAGATTCAAACTATATACTTTAACATTCTATAACTTAGTATTGATATAAGCCATGTAAAAGAAGAAATTAAAAAATGATTGATTCAAATAAGTAACATAAGAATAGCATAATTTACCTAATGTTAATACCTTTCCCTACTGTTATAAGATAAAGTGATTTGATATGACTAATTAATTTGGGATTGGAGTGTGAAATGGATACTAAAAACAGTATTTTGAAGAGTGTTACAGTTTTGTTAAGTGAAAGAAACATGAGGAACAAATTTATTCATGCATTCTGTAATTCATTTACTTAGTTAATTAAGATGTAGGGCAAAGTTTTGAGCATCTAACGTAAACATCTTATTAATTTTTTATTTTTTATTTTTTACAGTAGTTTTTTGTTGGTTATCCGTTTTAAATATAGTAGTGTGTGCATGTTAGTCTTAACCTTCCAACCTAACCCTTCCGGGAAATCATAAATTCATTCTCTAAGTCTGTGAGTCTGCCTCTGTTTTGTAAATAAGTTCATTTGTATAAGATGAACATCTAATTAGCGAGATGAGCTTGTCATTAAATAGACAGGAGAAAACCAAATAGATGTGATTCCTGAGCACATGAAATTGCAAATTTCATCATAAATACAATGAAATAAGTGTGCTATGATATTAAATCTGATGACTTTAAATTTAGACTTCAGATAGGTCACAGCAGCAGCTCATTTTTGGAATAAATACTTAAGACTAGAAAAATTGAGTACAGAGAAGGGGCTTCCCCCCTTGGCTCAGCAGTAAAGAATCTGCCTGAAGTGCAGGGATACTGAGACATGGGTTTGATTCTTAGGTTGGGAGGATGCCCTGGAAGAGGGCGTGGCAACCACTCCAGTATTCTTGCCTGGAGAATCTCATAGACATAGGAGTCTGGCAGGCTACAGTCCATAGGGTGCCACAAAGGTGGACATGACTGAAGTGACTTAGCATACAGCTTTTTCTGGGTTTCCTGGCAACAGTTTCCCTCCCAATGGCCAAATTACACCTGCCCCAGAAAAGTCCTATTTGTCGTTGTAGAAGAAATTTCTCACTCATAGAATGTTATACAGCTTGGTAATCCCAAAAGCACAGGGTCAGAAGCAGGGAGGGACATGTCTGTCCAGTGACACCTTCAGTCTTTTGGGCCCTAGAATATTACTGTCTTTTAAATAGGAGTATAGTTAACTTACGTTATTATATTAGTTTCAAGCATACTGCATAGTGATTGTGTATTTTTACAGATTCTAATTTTTATAGAGATTATCCATTCATCTATTGATAGTTCCTTGGGTTGCTTCAGTATCTTGGCTATTATAAATATTGCTTCTATGAGCATTGATGCTTTCATATTTTTGTACTGAAGAAGACTCTTGAGAGTCCTTTGGACTGCAAGGGCATCAAAGCAGTCAGTCCTAAAGGAAATCAACCTTGAATATTAATTGGAAGGGCTATTGCTAAAGCTAAATCTCCAATACTTTGGCCACTTGATTTGAAGAAGTGACTCACTGGGAAAGACTGAAGGCAAAAGGAGAAGTGAGTGGCAGGGGATGAAATGGTTGGATACCACCACTGACTCAATGGACGTGAATTTGCACAAACTCTGGGAGATAGTAGAGGAGGCTGACGTGCTATAGCCGATGGTGCTGAAAGAGTTGGATATGACTTAGGAGCTGAACAACAATAACAATGAACATTGAACATCGTATAGCTTTTCAAATGAGTGTCTTCATTTTTTTTCTGGATATGTACCCAGCACTGCAATTACTGAAGCATATGGTAGTTTTATTTTTAGTTTTTTGAGGAATTTCCATACTGTTTCACATAAGGCTGCACCAATTTATACTCCCATTAACAGTGTATAAGCACTCCCTTTTTTCCACATCCCAGACAACAGTTGTTATTTGTAGACTTGGTTGTGAGGTGATATCTCATTGTGTTTTTGATTTGCATATCCCTAAAAGTTAGTGATGTTGAAGGTACTTCCACATTCCTGATAACCATCAGTATGTCTACCTTTAAAAATGACTGTATAGGTCTTATTTACATTTTTTTTAAAAATTGAATATTTACTTACATGGGCTGTTTATATATTTTGCATATTAACCTTCTGTAGATCTTATCATCTGGAAATGATTTTGCCTATTCCATTGGTTGTCTTTTCATTTTGTCAATGATTTTCTTTGCTTTGCAAAAGATCTGAAGTGTAATAGGTTCCATTTTTTATTGTTTTTTTTTTTTTTTTTGCTACATGCCAAAGAGTGTTCTGCTTATGTTGTCCTCTAGGAGTTTTATAGTTTCAGGTCTTACATTAAGGTCTTTAATAAATTTTGAATTTGTTTCTTTATATTGTTGAGAATGTGTTCTAGTCTCATTTTTTTTTCACATGTGACTATTCAGTTTTTTCAGGATCCCTTATAGAAAGGCTCTTTACTATATATTCTTGCTTCCTTTTTTGTAGATTAATTGACCATAGATGAGTGAGTTTTATTTTTCTGGCCTCTTTATTGTGTTTATCTATGTGTATATTTTGTGTCAGTACCATGTTTTTTTGATTATTGTAGTTTTGCCATTTTCCTTTTTTACTTTGTACTTTGTTTTGTTTTATTGAAGTAAAGTTGATATAAATGTTTATTTTATTTTACTGAAATAAAGTTGATTGTAAAATGTTCTGTTAGCTTCAGGTATATAGCAAAGTGATCACTTATACATGTATACATCTATTTTCAAATTTTTTACCCTTAAAGGTTATTACAAAATATTGAGTGTAGTTTCCTTTTGCTATGTATTAGGTAACTGTTGGCTATCTATTTCATATATAGTAGTGTGTATATGTTAATCTACAACTTCTAATTTGTCACTCCCCCACTTTCCCTATTTGTAGCCATAAATTTGTTTCCTATGTCTGTAGATCTATTTTTGTTTTGTATATAAGTTCATTTGTCATTTGTAGAAAACATAAATAAACCTAGAAATTATCATGTTAGGGGTGGGAAAAACAAGCCAATACAGAGAACAGTGGTTATTGGTAGACTTGGTTGTGAGGTGATATCTCATTGTGTTTTTGATTTGCATATCCCTAAAAGTTAGTGATGTTGAAGGTACTTCCACATTCCTGATAACCATCAGTATGTCTACCTTTAAAAATGACTGTATAGGTCTTATTTACATTTTTTTTAAAAATTGAATATTTACTTACATGGGCTGTTTATATATTTTGCATATTAACCTTCTGTAGATCTTATCATCTGGAAATGATTTTGCCTATTCCATTGGTTGTCTTTTCATTTTGTCAATGATTTTCTTTGCTTTGCAAAAGATCTGAAGTGTAATAGGTTCCATTTTTTATTGTTTTTTTTTTTTTTTTTGCTACATGCCAAAGAGTGTTCTGCTTATGTTGTCCTCTAGGAGTTTTATAGTTTCAGGTCTTACATTAAGGTCTTTAATAAATTTTGAATTTGTTTCTTTATATTGTTGAGAATGTGTTCTAGTCTCATTTTTTTTTCACATGTGACTATTCAGTTTTTTCAGGATCCCTTATAGAAAGGCTCTTTACTATATATTCTTGCTTCCTTTTTTGTAGATTAATTGACCATAGATGAGTGAGTTTTATTTTTCTGGCCTCTTTATTGTGTTTATCTATGTGTATATTTTGTGTCAGTACCATGTTTTTTTGATTATTGTAGTTTTGCCATTTTCCTTTTTTACTTTGTACTTTGTTTTGTTTTATTGAAGTAAAGTTGATATAAATGTTTATTTTATTTTACTGAAATAAAGTTGATTGTAAAATGTTCTGTTAGCTTCAGGTATATAGCAAAGTGATCACTTATACATGTATACATCTATTTTCAAATTTTTTACCCTTAAAGGTTATTACAAAATATTGAGTGTAGTTTCCTTTTGCTATGTATTAGGTAACTGTTGGCTATCTATTTCATATATAGTAGTGTGTATATGTTAATCTACAACTTCTAATTTGTCACTCCCCCACTTTCCCTATTTGTAGCCATAAATTTGTTTCCTATGTCTGTAGATCTATTTTTGTTTTGTATATAAGTTCATTTGTCATTTGTAGAAAACATAAATAAACCTAGAAATTATCATGTTAGGTGGAATCAGCCATACAGAGAAAGACAAATATCATATGATACCATTTATATGTAAAATCTAGCTTTTATAGTTTAATATAAAGTTATGGAGCATGATAGTTCCAACTTTGCTCATTTTCTCAAGATTGCTTTGGCAATTCAAAGGCTTTTTTGGTTCCATACGAGCTTTAGGATAAATTTTTCTAGTTCTATTAAAAATGTCATGAGTCTTTTGAAAGGAATTACATTGAATCTATAGACTGCTTTGGAAAGCATAGCAATTTTAATAATATTAATACTTCTAATCCAAGACCACAGGATATCTTTTGATTTCTTTGCATTATTTTTAGTTTCTTTGGTCAGTACTTAATAGTTTTCAGAGTATAGGTACTTCCCCAACTTAGTTAAATTTATTCCTTGATATTTTATTCTTTTGGATTCAATTTTAAACAAGTTTTTCTTTTTTTCTTTTAGTTTTTCTCTTTCTGATAGTTCATTGTTAGTGTATACAAAAGTAATATATTTCTGCATAGTAATTTTATATCTAATAAGGTGATGAATTTGTTAGTTCTGGTAATTTTTGTTGGAGAATAGGATTTACTTCAAGGAGTAGTATGTTATTTGCAAATATGGATAGTTTTATTTTTTCCCTTCTAATTTGAATCTTAAATTTCAAAAAAAAGGGAATCCTTGTTCTTGTTTTAGTTATTGTAGTTTTGCCATTTTCCTTTTTACTTTGTACTTTGTTTTGTTTTATTGAAGTAAGGTTGATATAAATGTTTCTTTTATTTTACTGAAATAAAGTTGATTGTCAAATGTTCTGTCAGCTTCAGGTATATAGCAAAGTGATCACTTATACATGTATACATCTATTTTCAAATTTTTTACCCTTAAAGGTTATTACAAAATATTGAGTGTAGTTTCCTTTTGCTATGTATTAGGTAACTGTTGGCTATCTATTTCATATATAGTAGTGTGTATATGTTAATCTACAACTTCTAATTTGTCACTCCCCCACTTTCCCTATTTGTAGCCATAAATTTGTTTCCTATGTCTGTAGATCTATTTTTGTTTTGTATATAAGTTCATTTGTCATTTGTAGAAAACATAAATAAACCTAGAAATTATCATGTTAGGTGGAATCAGCCATACAGAGAAAGACAAATATCATATGATACCATTTATATGTAAAATCTAGCTTTTATAGTTTAATATAAAGTTATGGAGCATGATAGTTCCAACTTTGCTCATTTTCTCAAGATTGCTTTGGCAATTCAAAGGCTTTTTTGGTTCCATACGAGCTTTAGGATAAATTTTTCTAGTTCTATTAAAAATGTCATGAGTCTTTTGAAAGGAATTACATTGAATCTATAGACTGCTTTGGAAAGCATAGCAATTTTAATAATATTAATACTTCTAATCCAAGACCACAGGATATCTTTTGATTTCTTTGCATTATTTTTAGTTTCTTTGGTCAGTACTTAATAGTTTTCAGAGTATAGGTACTTCCCCAACTTAGTTAAATTTATTCCTTGATATTTTATTCTTTTGGATTCAATTTTAAACAAGTTTTTCTTTTTTTCTTTTAGTTTTTCTCTTTCTGATAGTTCATTGTTAGTGTATACAAAAGTAATATATTTCTGCATAGTAATTTTATATCTAATAAGGTGATGAATTTGTTAGTTCTGGTAATTTTTGTTGGAGAATAGGATTTACTTCAAGGAGTAGTATGTTATTTGCAAATATGGATAGTTTTATTTTTTCCCTTCTAATTTGAATCCCTTAGGACTTTCAATACTATGTTAAATGGAAGTAGTAAAATGGGAAATCCTTGTTCTTGGTTTTAGAGGAAAAGCTTTTAGCTTTTCATCATTAAGTAGCATGTTAACTGTAAAATTGTAAATAATATTTATTATATTCAAATATATTCTTTCTATACCAAATTTGAGTTTTTTTTTTCTTTTCATGAATGGGTGCTGAATTCTGTGAAATACTCTCTTTTCATCTATGGAAATGAACATTTTTTTATTCTTTTGTTTATAAAAAATTAATTTGATTTTTGATTTGTGACTATTTAAGCATCCTTGAGTTCATAGAATAAATCCAACTTGATCATGCTGTATTATTTTCTTTATATGCTGTTGAATTTTATTTCAATTTTCAGGCTATGTTTCAGTCACAATTTTATCAAATACTTTTATGTTCCTCTCTCTCTTCTCCCTCTGGGATCCCTTAATGCAAATGTTATTATGCCTGATGTTTCCCCAGTTTAAACTCTCCTCATTAAAAAAAAAAAAAAAAACCTGTTATTCTTCTCCCCTTTCTGATTATTTCCATTATACTGTCTTTCAGATCACTTTGTTCTTCTATATTGCATACCCTGTTGTTATTTCCTTCTAGTGTATTTCTCCTTTCAATTGTTATATTCTTCAGCTCTGTTTATTTAATATCATCTAGTCCTTTGTGGAGTGGTGGGAGGCAGTGGGAGGCTTCCTTGTAGCTCAACTGGTAAAGAATCCACCTGCAATGCACGAGACCCTGGTTTGATTCCTGGTTCAGGAAGTTCCCCTGGAGAAGGGATAGGCTACCCACTCCAGAATTATTGGGCTTCCATGGTGGCTCAGATGGTAAAGAATCCACCTGCAATGTAGGAGAATTGTGTTCAATCCCTAGGTCGGAAACATCCCTTGGAGAAGGGAAAGGCTACCCACTCCAGTATAGTATTCTTACCTAGAAAATTCCAGCCTCATCCATGGAGTCTCAAAGAGACAGACACAACTGAGCAACTTTCACTTTTCAGTCCTTTTTTGAAATTTTCATTTGATTTGTCTACTTTCTCTTGTTCAGTTAACATTTTTATTACTGCTACTTTGAACTTTTTATCAAGTAGATTATTTACTTCTGTTTTATCAGGGCTTATTTTCATGGTTTCTTAAACATATTCCTCTGTCTTCTCCTTTTGTTTACCTTTTACTGTCTATAGAGAATTAGTGAGACACCTATCTGAATCCTAAAGGTGTACCCTTGTGTGGGAATATCTAATGTTTGTATGCATTCTGTGGCTGCTGGTAGTTTTGGTAGAAGAGCTGACTTGGAAGTGAGCATGACCTGCATCTTCTTCCAGGGAGTGCTAGCAGCCCCCACCTTGGTTGGGAAGTAGGAGAGGCTAGAGCTAAAATGATGTGCAAGCCCAGGCTCCTTCTATGCTCAGTGATTATTGCAACCCTATGATAATGATCCCTGAGAGAGCTGGCTTTCTCCAAACTATCATGGTAATCTCCACTTTGGCTGGGCTCACAGACAAGATCTGAGAGCTTGAGACTACACTTCTGTGCCAGTTGTACTTTTCTCCTGATGTGAACTCCTTGGTTAAAGGATGATCTGGGGCTGGAGGGGTTGGTGCCACACCACGGAGCTACTTCTGTTTCCATGTGCAATGGCAGTACCTTCCCTGGAACTAGTTTCTCTTTTCCCAAATGTGAATAGGGAGGGGCATGCTTGCTGGCAATGGCTGCCTCTGCCCCGGTAGAGGCAGGGTCGGGGCCTAATAATTGTACATTTTCTCCTCGGTAACAGCAGGTCTCACTGTAATGAAGAGCAATTAGAGGGGCTGGGGCAGAAGGTTGAGAGACAAACTAGGATCGTCTTCAAGCCAAACAAAGCCCCAGGTGGTTTTCAGTCAGCTGTCTCTGTGCTGTGACCAAGAATAAGTAAGACTGTGTGCATCTTCTTCAAGAGCTGAATCTTGGTTTCATAAAACCCTTTGGTAAGCTCCGCTGGGTTTCAAACCAGCAAAGAGGGCTTGTCTCCCTGGTGTCACATTCCAAGGGCAAGGTGCCTAATATGTAGCTCAAACCCCTTGCTCCCCAAGGAAGACCCTAGAGCCCACGATACGCCCTCTTCTTCTGGATATCCCCACAAATGTTGTGGGTTCCCATCAGATAACTTCCTTCCTTCCTACCAAAGTCTGTGTGCATCTTTCTTTACAGTCTTGGTTATAGAAATGTTCTTCCATACTTAAGATTGTTTTCAGCAAAAGTTGTTCCATGTGTAGTTGCATTTTTGATGTGTTTGTGAAAACAGGTGAGCTTAGCATTCTCCTACCCACTTTCTCTCCACTCTAATCCTAAAGACCCTGTGGGAATATCATTTGATGCTCGGTTAGTTTTGGTAGAAGAGCTGACTTGGAAGTGAGCATGACCTGCATCTTCTTCCAGGGAGTGCTAGCAGCCCCACCTTGGTTGGGAAGTAGAGAGGCTAGAGCTAAAATGATGTGCAAGCCCAGGCTCCTTCTATGCTCAGTGATTATTGCAACCCTATGATAATGATCCCTGAGAGAGCTGGCTTTCTCCAAACTATCATGGTAATCTCCACTTTGGCTGGGCTCACAGACAAGATCTGAGAGCTTGAGACTACACTTCTGTGCCAGTTGTACTTTTCTCCTGATGTGAACTCCTTGGTTAAAGGATGATCTGGGGCTGGAGGGGTTGGTGCCACACCACGGAGCTACTTCTGTTTCCATGTGCAATGGCAGTACCTTCCCTGGAACTAGTTTCTCTTTTCCCAAATGTGAATAGGGAGGGGCATGCTTGCTGGCAATGGCTGCCTCTGCCCCGGTAGAGGCAGGGTCGGGGCCTAATAATTGTACATTTTCTCCTCGGTAACAGCAGGTCTCACTGTAATGAAGAGCAATTAGAGGGGCTGGGGCAGAAGGTTGAGAGACAAACTAGGATCGTCTTCAAGCCAAACAAAGCCCCAGGTGGTTTTCAGTCAGCTGTCTCTGTGCTGTGACCAAGAATAAGTAAGACTGTGTGCATCTTCTTCAAGAGCTGAATCTTGGTTTCATAAAACCCTTTGGTAAGCTCCGCTGGGTTTCAAACCAGCAAAGAGGGCTTGTCTCCCTGGTGTCACATTCCAAGGGCAAGGTGCCTAATATGTAGCTCAAACCCCTTGCTCCCCAAGGAAGACCCTAGAGCCCACGATACGCCCTCTTCTTCTGGATATCCCCACAAATGTTGTGGGTTCCCATCAGATAACTTCCTTCCTTCCTACCAAAGTCTGTGTGCATCTTTCTTTACAGTCTTGGTTATAGAAATGTTCTTCCATACTTAAGATTGTTTTCAGCAAAAGTTGTTCCATGTGTAGTTGCATTTTTGATGTGTTTGTGAAAACAGGTGAGCTTAGCATTCTCCTACACCACTATCTCAATCTCCACTCTCTAAAATCATTAGCTGAGCAGTGCTGTATTCACATAAACTATTTTGCACACCCAAACTCTTCTCTCCATTTGATGCAAATAGGCTTTCATGCAAGAATGAGAGGCAGATACAACTCAGCTTATCTTCTCTTTTCATATTCTTACAAAATAAGTAAATCAATATAAAGATTACATATATTTGCTTGTACAAATACTTGAACATTTCCATCAGATAGGAAATATGTTAAATAATCTTGTAAAAACATCATAAATTTATAATACCAATTTTAAAGTATCTGTTAGAGAGAATCCCTAAGGCATCCAAAGTAGTAAAAGCAGGTTTTATGCTGGTTATTTAGTAGAGAACTCAGGTATTGACTATGACAAACATTTTCAAATATACTGCGCCTATTCCCTGTCAAATGTGATGCCTTTTCTAAATAATCTACGTAGGAACTATTAATCCTTAAGTTTTTCTTTAATTATATTATTGGTATCAGAAATCATAAAATTATATTGTGTTCTTCATTGCATAATATATTTTTTAAAAAAGCAAGAAAATATAGTGACCTATGATTTACTCTAATAGATACAAAAATACATAATTTTGTGAAAAAATGCTGAAAGATAATATCAGTATTGTATAAGTCCAGAGAGAGAGAGAGATTTTCATTAACATTATTTCAGTTACTTTTAAAACCTCTGATTCAATTAAAGATCTCTTGGAATACTTGTATGTAAGAATTTAACTTTTTTTAATTATACATTCGAAAAAAAAAATTCCACATTCCAAGGGCAAGGTGCCTAATATGTAGCTCAAACCCCTTGCTCCCCAAGGAAGACCCTAGAGCCCACGATACGCCCTCTTCTTCTGGATATCCCCACAAATGTTGTGGGTTCCCATCAGATAACTTCCTTCCTTCCTACCAAAGTCTGTGTGCATCTTTCTTTACAGTCTTGGTTATAGAAATGTTCTTCCATACTTAAGATTGTTTTCAGCAAAAGTTGTTCCATGTGTAGTTGCATTTTTGATGTGTTTGTGAAAACAGGTGAGCTTAGCATTCTCCTACACCACTATCTCAATCTCCACTCTCTAAAATCATTAGCTGAGCAGTGCTGTATTCACATAAACTATTTTGCACACCCAAACTCTTCTCTCCATTTGATGCAAATAGGCTTTCATGCAAGAATGAGAGGCAGATACAACTCAGCTTATCTTCTCTTTTCATATTCTTACAAAATAAGTAAATCAATATAAAGATTACATATATTTGCTTGTACAAATACTTGAACATTTCCATCAGATAGGAAATATGTTAAATAATCTTGTAAAAACATCATAAATTTATAATACCAATTTTAAAGTATCTGTTAGAGAGAATCCCTAAGGCATCCAAAGTAGTAAAAGCAGGTTTTATGCTGGTTATTTAGTAGAGAACTCAGGTATTGACTATGACAAACATTTTCAAATATACTGCGCCTATTCCCTGTCAAATGTGATGCCTTTTCTAAATAATCTACGTAGGAACTATTAATCCTTAAGTTTTTCTTTAATTATATTATTGGTATCAGAAATCATAAAATTATATTGTGTTCTTCATTGCATAATATATTTTTTAAAAAAGCAAGAAAATATAGTGACCTATGATTTACTCTAATAGATACAAAAATACATAATTTTTGTGAAAAAAATGCTGAAAGATAATATCAGTATTGTATAAGTCCAGAGAGAGAGAGAGATTTTCATTAACATTATTTCAGTTACTTTTAAAACCTCTGATTCAATTAAAGATCTCTTGGAATACTTGTATGTAAGAATTAGTAAGATAAAAATAAATGTCTAGGAATTCTTTTAATTATACATTCTGTACAAAAATAACTACATTAGTGAAACACTGCTTCCATATCATTCTCTACAATGCTCTCAATTTCTTTGTATGGAAAAATTTTCATATCTAAAATATAAGACATTATGCCCAATACAACCTAAAGAAAGCTATTGTTACAAAACATTACAAGCAGTCTCATCCTGACACATTTAAATCCTCAGGGAAAAACAAATGTCATAAAAATCTTGCTATTCTCACAACAGTAACAATCCAATATGGTTACCTATCTCTTAGCTTCAAATTATGTTTTCTATTTGGCTAACACAGACTTTTTCCAATGTCCACATTTAATCATATGCCTAATAAATACAAATTTTAAAATGTAATCAAAACAAGTATGAAAATTCAGGAACGTAATAGATGAAAAACGTATATAGTGATGTTTGTTCGTGTGGTGTTAATAACTGACATATAATTAAGCTAACTGTAGCCTAAGTATTATTATTGCCATATTTTGGTATCTCTTGAATTTAATTACTTGACAGGTGGTAGGCCAGCATACTAGTTACATATCACTATTTTCAGTTGTATTGGTTTATGTTATACTTACATTGTCATCTTTTCTGTTAACACTGTAATTTCATGGTATCCATGGAGAGCTTCTAGCCCTTATGGCTGTGAATATAAACCTTAATCAAAATGGCCCCAGCAGTTTAGATTCTGGTTTTTGTTGTTTGGAACTGACTGAAAGCTATGAATATTGAGTACAACTGATCCTTTCAAAAGGAATCTGGCAGAGACAAATTTAATGTGTGAGAAAAGTTAATTGGAGTTAACTCAGGGATGTTCATGAGATTTCAAGGCATTGGCTGGAGTCACAGTTATTTGAAAGTTTGGCTGTAGTCAGAAGATTTGCTTTCAAGGTAGCTCACTTACATAGCAAGTTGGTGTTGGTATCAGCAGAAGAAATCAGTTTTTCAACATAGGACATTCTGAGACACGAGATAGATCATACCTTCCAGGGTAAAACAACTGGAGATGCGCTCCTTGTGGATAGAAACTCCAAAATCTCAATGGCAGGGAAATTGAGACAGGAGGCTGGACCCTGATCAGATAGAAGATAAGAGACCACATATTTCTCATTCTCAAAGTCAGGACACCTTTGCAACTACACATGCTCAGAAAGACTCTCTGGAGGTCAAATAAGTAGTGATGCTAACTAATGCTACTACCCATAAGCCTCTTAGATGAAATTCATCTAGGCTAAGAGATGCATGCACACACATGGGAGGATATTGAGATATACAGATAATAGTCCGGCACCTGACAAATCAAAGAGATTGGAAAAAGAAAACCTGGAGGAAATGTCACATAAATGTAATGTAAACTACCATGAGTATGCAACTCAGCAATTTTCCCTCTTAGGTGGCCTGTTTGTCTATCTGCATGTACTGTGCTCTTTTTCCATCCTGATAAATACTTTATTGGTTTCACTACTTTCCACTTTTATGGGGATTCTTTTGGCAAAGTCAAAGGACCAGGCCCTTGTCACTATCACTGGCCTAGTATTATTATTGCCATATTTTGGTATCTCTTGAATTTAATTACTTGACAGGTGGTAGGCCAGCATACTAGTTACATATCACTATTTTCAGTTGTATTGGTTTATGTTATACTTACATTGTCATCTTTTCTGTTAACACTGTAATTTCATGGTATCCATGGAGAGCTTCTAGCCCTTATGGCTGTGAATATAAACCTTAATCAAAATGGCCCCAGCAGTTTAGATTCTGGTTTTTGTTGTTTGGAACTGACTGAAAGCTATGAATATTGAGTACAACTGATCCTTTCAAAAGGAATCTGGCAGAGACAAATTTAATGTGTGAGAAAAGTTAATTGGAGTTAACTCAGGGATGTTCATGAGATTTCAAGGCATTGGCTGGAGTCACAGTTATTTGAAAGTTTGGCTGTAGTCAGAAGATTTGCTTTCAAGGTAGCTCACTTACATAGCAAGTTGGTGTTGGTATCAGCAGAAGAAATCAGTTTTTCAACATAGGACATTCTGAGACACGAGATAGATCATACCTTCCAGGGTAAAACAACTGGAGATGCGCTCCTTGTGGATAGAAACTCCAAAATCTCAATGGCAGGGAAATTGAGACAGGAGGCTGGACCCTGATCAGATAGAAGATAAGAGACCACATATTTCTCATTCTCAAAGTCAGGACACCTTTGCAACTACACATGCTCAGAAAGACTCTCTGGAGGTCAAATAAGTAGTGATGCTAACTAATGCTACTACCCATAAGCCTCTTAGATGAAATTCATCTAGGCTAAGAGATGCATGCACACACATGGGAGGATATTGAGATATACAGATAATAGTCCGGCACCTGACAAATCAAAGAGATTGGAAAAAGAAAACCTGGAGGAAATGTCACATAAATGTAATGTAAACTACCATGAGTATGCAACTCAGCAATTTTCCCTCTTAGGTGGCCTGTTTGTCTATCTGCATGTACTGTGCTCTTTTTCCATCCTGATAAATACTTTATTGGTTTCACTACTTTCCACTTTTATGGGGATTCTTTTTTGGCAAAGTCAAAGGACCAGGCCCTTGTCACTATCACTGGCCTAGTGGCAAGGACTGGGTGCTCTCATTTCCATGACCTGACCTCAGGTTTTCTCCATGGAACAAAGCCCTTCTTCAAGCTGTTGTAGATCAAGGCCACCCAAGATCAACTCCAGGAGACTTTTTGAAATCTGACATCTGTCGACTCCCAAAGAGCAGTGTGTAAGTAGCAACATCTTTTTATGACAGCCTCAAAAGTCACACATCACAATTGAACAGGTTCTTTTCCTCCCATGCATCAATCCAGTTCCCTATGGGAGGAATTGCCAAGTCTAGGAACAGCAAGAGGCCGAAATTATCGAGGGCCATCAATGGAGTCTTGTTAACAAAATATGTCATAGGAGAGAAACATGTAATATGCATTTGAGATATTATAAGAAATTAAAAGTCCCTTCTACTTCAATCTAAGAGAGAGAAAAAATCAACCTGCTTTTACTTTGTATGTTTTGATTGATTAATACTGGTGATGGACTATTTGATGTATTGATTTTACTCATATCAAATTGTCTGCTACTTTCAGTCTTCTTTCATCAAGTATAATTATTTCAACTCATGTATAATTTCTTTCATTCTTACAGTCTTCCTACTTTTTTAAAATTTATAATCACATATGTTAAGGTGAATAAGTTTGAACTGATACTGAGACAAAGGGAAGAAAGTGTCTTGCTACAAGTTCATTACAATGATGTCATTATTGTGGTATTTTGCACTACAATTCTGTGCTATTTTGCTAATAAACATTAAAAGGTTTTTATGTCATAAACATAGTGATTGTAAAATTCACATAACTTTCTGACTTTTTGTTGTAGTGCTGTTAAAGTAAAATTATGTTATTAAGTGATACAACATGGTAGAGACTATGAAAGCAATAGTTGGCATGGATAGAGTAGAAAATATTGAATAATATTTATTTCTAAAAATAAGAAATAAAAGGGGTAAATGTTTGGCTGCATAGACTAAGAATGTACAGAAAACAGGCAGCTTAAGCAATCCTGATAAATACTTTATTGGTTTCACTACTTTCCACTTTTATGGGGATTCTTTTTTGGCAAAGTCAAAGGACCAGGCCCTTGTCACTATCACTGGCCTAGTGGCAAGGACTGGGTGCTCTCATTTCCATGACCTGACCTCAGGTTTTCTCCATGGAACAAAGCCCTTCTTCAAGCTGTTGTAGATCAAGGCCACCCAAGATCAACTCCAGGAGACTTTTTGAAATCTGACATCTGTCGACTCCCAAAGAGCAGTGTGTAAGTAGCAACATCTTTTTATGACAGCCTCAAAAGTCACACATCACAATTGAACAGGTTCTTTTCCTCCCATGCATCAATCCAGTTCCCTATGGGAGGAATTGCCAAGTCTAGGAACAGCAAGAGGCCGAAATTATCGAGGGCCATCAATGGAGTCTTGTTAACAAAATATGTCATAGGAGAGAAACATGTAATATGCATTTGAGATATTATAAGAAATTAAAAGTCCCTTCTACTTCAATCTAAGAGAGAGAAAAAATCAACCTGCTTTTACTTTGTATGTTTTGATTGATTAATACTGGTGATGGACTATTTGATGTATTGATTTTACTCATATCAAATTGTCTGCTACTTTCAGTCTTCTTTCATCAAGTATAATTATTTCAACTCATGTATAATTTCTTTCATTCTTACAGTCTTCCTACTTTTTTAAAATTTATAATCACATATGTTAAGGTGAATAAGTTTGAACTGATACTGAGACAAAGGGAAGAAAGTGTCTTGCTACAAGTTCATTACAATGATGTCATTATTGTGGTATTTTGCACTACAATTCTGTGCTATTTTGCTAATAAACATTAAAAGGTTTTTATGTCATAAACATAGTGATTGTAAAATTCACATAACTTTCTGACTTTTTGTTGTAGTGCTGTTAAAGTAAAATTATGTTATTAAGTGATACAACATGGTAGAGACTATGAAAGCAATAGTTGGCATGGATAGAGTAGAAAATATTGAATAATATTTATTTCTAAAAAAATAAGAAATAAAAGGGGTAAATGTTTGGCTGCATAGACTAAGAATGTACAGAAAACAGGCAGCTAACATAAATAAGTAAAGCAAGGCTAACTAAGCACTGTAGAAAACTGAGATGTCATACTCAAAGAGGGTATGAATATGAAGCCCATGCCAGTTTTTGAAATTACTATTCAAATACTAGTAAAAACAACTAGAAATATGAACTTTTAGGAGAACTCTTTCTATATAGCAGTTTAATTGACATATAATTAAAATATCATAAAATGCACTGTTTGGTTGTACAACCATCAGCACTATCCAGTATTAGAATGTTTTCATCACATCAGAATAAATCATGTATTCATTAACAATCAGTTCACATTTCTCTCTCCACCCAGTACCTGAAAATGGTAACCACTAATCTGCTTTCTATCTTTATGAACTTTCCTATTATAGATATTTTATATATAAATGGATTATGTAATATGTGGTCCTTTGTCAGTGACTTTTTCTGCTTATGTACATAAGCCAATGATGTCTTCTGTAGATGATTCTAATGTTGTTGGCTTCTTCATAGCAGGCTAGTACCTGTTAACTCAAAAGTTCACTGACTTCAAACTCAAACTGTTACATATCCAGTTGTTTTAAATAAAGTCCAAATAGGCAGATTTTCAGCCATAAAGCAGCCTCTTTTGCCCTTCAGATATTTCTGGTCTAGAGAAACTGCAATCAACATCTACTAGTCATAGATAAGAGTCATTGTTGGCCTTCATAGATCTATGGTCCAGACCCTCCCCATGGTGCTGTGCACCAACATCACTTAGACACACAAAGTCTCCTCCCTGGTTTTCTGGTTCCTTTCCTCTGTGGGTTCCTCACTCTGCTCCTCTGTGTGTATCCTTGGCTTTCTGTGTTTTACGGTAATGGTCCTCATACCATAGACCCTTAAAAATTTCATACTGTGAGAGACTTTGTCCTCTTCTCACCTTTAGATGCAAAACTGTCAAAGCACTGCTCATTATCTACTGCCGTCAACTCATAGTCATGATTTTCTTTCTTTTTTTTTTTTTAATAGAGATTTATTTATTTATTTATTTATTTATTTTTTAAGATTTTATTTATTTATTTACTTTGGGCGGGGGTCGGGTTGGGGAGGGAGGGGAGTGGGCAGGCCACTTCTATTGGTCTTTAATTTCTCTGTTTTCATTTGTCTTCGTTCTTTGGCTCCTGTGGGCCTCCCATCGCGGTGGCGTCTGTCGTTGCAGAGCACCGGCTCTGGGCGCATGTGCTCCAGAGCTCCGGCTCGGTGATTGGACACATCTGTCCAGCCGCTCCGCGGCACGTGGGATCTTCCCAGGCCAGGGATCGAACCGGCGCCCCTTGCACTTCAAGGCAGTGTCCTTAACCACTCGACCACCAGGAGAAGCCCATGATTTTCTTTTGATCAGCCTTGAAATTCTTCAGACTCATTGCATCTTAATACATCTTCAAGATTAATTCATACTCTAGGTGTATCAGTATTTCATTTTTTATTATTAAATAATATTTATGGATATGCCACATTTTTATTTTGGACTATTTTATTAGTGTGTGTATTCATATACAATGTTCTTTATGGACATATGTTTTCATTTCTCTTGGTTGTATACCTAGGAGTAGAATTTCTTTGTAATATGGTAACTCTGCTTAACATTCTGAGGAATTGCCTAACTCATTTCCAAAATGGCTGCTTCATTTTACAATCCCACTAGCCTTGTGCTATGGTTCCAATTTCTCTGTATCTAGCCAACACTTGTTATTGTCAAAGTTCTAGTAGATTTTCTGTCATTTGTTTTTCATGAGGATTGAGTAGTTTTCTGAATTTGTCAAGTGATTTTTTTTTCAGGAAAGGGTTTTGGATTTTGCCAGTTGTTCATCTGCTGATATTATTAGGACATATTATCCTTTATAGTATATTAGGTACATTTATTTTTCAGTTTTAAACTAATCTTGAATTCCAGGAATAGATCACACAGTTTGTTATAATGGGTAATTCTTTCATATATTGCTTTATTTGGTTTCTAAGTATTCTATTGAGAATTTTTGCTTCTATACATAACATATCTGCCTTTTTAATAATGCAATGTTATCTTCTGGTTGTGGTGTCAGAGTGATCCAGGCTTCATAGAATGAGTTGTAAAATGCTCCTTCTTCTATTTTTGGTAACATTTTTAAATGATAACTATTATTTATTCACTGGCCCTTTGACAGAATTTACCAGTGAAGCCATAGGCATAATTTTGTGGTAAATATTTTTATTGCTAATATAATCACATTATTCATATTTTCTTCTTGTTTTTGAATTCATTTTAGAGGTTTCGAGAAATTTGGCTTGTTTATTAAATTGAAAACATACAAAATAGCAGATCTAACTTAGATCCAATTAATTTACTAACTTAGTGTTATTTTTGTCATATAAAGTACATCTTGGTTCACTTTAAATCCATTACAAAGACAATGTAATGGCATATTGCTTTATGAAGTTGTCAGTTAAATTCTATGGAAGAAAAAAGTACTACAAACATAAACTTATATTTAGTATGTTTTATATTTACCTATGCAGTTATTTTTGCTGGTAGAAATTATGTATTTGTATGGCTTTAGTTACTGTTCATTTGTTTTTATTTCTGCCTGGAGCATTCTCTTTAATATTTCTGGCTGGGGAAGCCTGTCTGCAAAAAATTATGCAGAATTTCTAAATTTACCTTTATTATAAAATAATAATTTGATGTAAACAAGATTCTTTTATTTTTTTAAACTTTTATTTTACTTTTAACTTTCAAAGAGTTTCACTGTTTACAGATATATATGTTCTCAGATTAGTCATATGTACATCCCCCCCTCCATCCCACCCCTCCAGACCGTCATACAGCAACTGTGAAGGATCTGCTTTTCTCACAGAGCAATGAATACAGCTATTTTTCTCAAATATGATAGTACAGACCTTCATGCTACTTCCTTTACACCTCTCACCCACTGTTCCTTCCCCACAATGTCCATATGCCCACTGTCCATGTCTGTCTTTCCGCTGCTTCACTACGTGTGCCATCATCACCATCTTACTAGATTCCACAGATATGAGTTAATATATTGTACTTGTCCTTCTCTTTCTGACTGACTTCACTTTTTATGATAGGTTCTAGTTTCAGCCACCTCATTAGGGCTGATATTTCTGCATTTCTCTTTACAGCTGTGTAGTATTCCATTGTATATATGTACCAGGGCTTTTGTATACATTCATTTGTCGATGGACATCTAGGTTGCTTCCATGTTCTGGCTATTGTATAGAGAGCTGCAATGAACATTGGGGTACAGGTGCTTCTTTCAGATTTAATTCATCAAGGTATAAGCTTAAGCATGTCTTCCATAGAGGCTATATCAATCTACATTCACACTGGCACTGCAGGAGTGTTCCCTTTTCTCTGCACCCTCTTCAGTATTTATTTTCTGTCAATTTGTGGATGATGGCCATTCTGACGGGTGTGAGGTGATATCTCATTGTAGTTTTGATTTGCATTTCTCTAATTATAAGTGAAGTTGAGCATCTTTTCATGTGCTTTTGGACCACCTGTATGTCCACTTTGGAGAGGTGTCTGTTTAGGTCCTTTTCCCATTTTTGGATTGGGTTGTTCGTTTTTTCGGTGCTGAGTTGTCTGAGTTGCTTGTAGATTTTGGAGATTCATTCTTTGTCCGTTTTTTCATTTGTTATCATTTTCTCCCATTCTGTGGGCTGTCTGTTCAGCTTTTTTGTCATTTATTTTGCTGTACAAAAGCTTTTAAGTTTCATGAGGTCTCACGTGTTCATTTGTCTTTTTAGTTCCACTATTCTAGTAGGCAGGTCAGAGAAGATTTTGCTTTGATTTATGTCCTTGAGGGTTTTGCCTATATTCTCCTCTAAGAGTTTTAGGGTTTCTGGTCTTACATTTAGGTCTTTAATCCATTTTGAGTTGATCTTTGTGCATGGTGTCAGGGAATATTCCAACTTCATTTGTTTGCATGTAGCTGTCCAATTTTCCCAACACCATTTGTTGAAGGGGCTGTCTTTGCCCCTTTTCATAGTTTAGCCTACATTATCAAAAATAAGTTATCCATAGGTGCGTGGGTTTATCTCTGGGTTCTCAATCTTGTTCCATTGGTCTATATTTCTGTTTTTGTGCCAGTACCATACTGTCTTGATGACTATTGCTTTGTAGTAGTATCTGAAATTAGGGAGGCTGATCCCTCCAGCTCCGTTTTTCTTTCTCAAGATTGCTATTCGAGGTCTTTTGTGTTTCCATATGAACTGTGTTCTTCTTTGGCCTAGTTCTGTGAAGAATGTCACTGGTAGTTTGATAGGGATCACATTGAATCTATAGATGATAGCATGGTCATTTTTACATTATTGATTCCTCCGACCTAGGAACATGGAATATCTCCCCATCTGTTTAAGTCTTCTTTAAGGTCTCTCATCAGTGTGTTGTAATTTTCAGTGTACAGTTCTTTAGTTTCTTTGGGTAGGTTTATTCCTAGATATTTGATTCATTTGGTTGCAATGGTGAAGGGAATTGCCTCTTTGATTTTGTTTTCTGATTTTTCATTGTTTGCGTATAGGAATGCCAGTGATTTCTGTATATTGATTTTGTACCCTGCGACTTGGCTGAATTCGCTGATTAACCCTAGCAGTTTTGTAATAGTGTCTTTGGGATTTTCTATGTATAATATCATGTTTGTGAATAGAGAGAGCTTTACTTCTTCCTTTCCAATCTGGATTTCTTTTATTTCTTTCTCTTCTCTTATTGCTGTTGCTAGAACTTCCAAACTATGTTGAATATTAGTGGTGAAAGTGGACACCCTTGTCTTTTCCTGATCTTAGAGGAAATGCTTTGAGGTTTTCACCATTGAGGATAATGTTCGCTGTGGGCTTCTCATAGACAGCTTTCACTATGTTGAGGCAGCTTCCTTCTATGCAATTTTCGGAAAAGTTTTTATCATAAATGCATGTTGTACTTTGTCGAAGGCTTTTTCTGCATCGATTGAGATGATCCTGTGATTTTTGTCACTAAATTTGATTATTTTTTTAAGATTTATTTATTTATTTATTTTGGGGGGTGGTGTGGGGAGAGAGGGGAGCAGGTGGGCTACTTCTATTGGTCTTTCATTTGTCTATTTTCATCCATCTTTGTTCTTTGGCCCATGTGGGCCTCTCATCGCGGTGGCCTCTGTTATCGCAGAGCACCGGCTCTGGGCACATGTGCTCCAGAGCTCTGGCTCGGTAATTGGACACATCAGTCCAGCCGCTCCACGGCACATGGGATCTTCCCAGGCCAGGGCTCAAACCGGCACCCCTTGCACTGCAAGGTGGTGTCCTTACCCACTGGACCACCAGGGAAGCCCACTCAATTTGTTGATATGGTGTATCACATTGATAGATTTGCATATATTGAAGAATCCTTGCATGCCTGGGATGAACCCAACTTGATCATGATGCATGAGCTTTTAGATGTGTTGTTGAATTCTGTTTGCTAGGATTTTGTTCAGGATCTTGGCATCTAAGTTCATCAGTGAAATTGGCCTATAATTTTCTTTTTCTGTGTTGTCTTTGCCAGGCTTTGGTATCAGGGTGACGGCAGCCTCATAGAATGTGTTTGAAAGTGTTCCTTCCTGTGCAATTTTTTGGAAGAGTTTTAGAAGGACAGGCATTACCTCTTTTTAAATGTTTGGCAGAATTCACGTGTGAAGCCATCTGGCCCTGGGCTTTTATTTTTGGGTAGATTTTTGATCACAAAGTCGATTTCTGAGCTTGTGATTGGCTTGTTCATAGTTTCTATTTCTTCCTGGTTGAGTCTTGGGAGATTACTCTTCCCCAAGAAACTGTCCATTTCAGGTTGTCCAGTTTGTTTTCATAGAGTTGTTCATAAAAGTCTCTTAGAATCCTTTGGATTTCTGCATTCTCTGTTGTAATCTCTCCTTTTTCACTTATGTTTTTGTTGATCTGGTACTTATCTCTCTTTTTCTTGATGAGTCTGGCCAGTGGTTTGTCAATTTTATTTACCTTTTCGAAGAATCAGCTTTTTGTTTTATTTATCTTTACCATTGTTTCTTTTGTTTCTTTTTCATTTATTTCTGCTTTGATCTTCATGATTTTCATTCTTCTGCTGGCTTTGGGGTGTTTTTGTTCTTCTTTCTCCAGTTGTTTTAAGTGGAGGGTTAGGTCGTCTGTTTGAGATTTTCCTAGTTTCTTGAGGTGGGATTGAATTGCTATAAGCTTCCCTCATAGAACTGCTTTTGCAGTATCCCATAGGTTTTGCACTGTCGTGTGCTCATTGTCGTTTTCTTCTAGGAATGTTTAAATTTCTCCTTTGCTTACTCGGTAATCAGTTGTTTTTTTTGGTATGTGTTGTTTAATCTCCATGTGTTTGTGTTTTTAGCGGTTTTTTTCCTGTAGTTGATCTCTAGTCTCATTGCATTGTGGTCTGAGATGATGGTTGATATAATTTCAGTTTTCTTGAATTGACTGAGGTTTGATTTGTGGCCCAAGATGTCGTCTATCCTGGAGAATGTTCCATGAGCACTTGAGAATAAAGTTTATTCTTCTGCTTTTGGATGGAAAGTCTTACAGGTATAAATGAAGTCAGTTTCTTCTAGTGTGGCATTCAAAGCTTGTGTTTCTTTATTAATTTTCTGTTTGGATGATCTGTCCATTGGTGTGAGAGGAGTGTTGAAGTCTCCTACTATTATTGTGTTAGTATTGATGTCTTCTTTTATGCTTGAAAGTGTTTGTCTTATGTATTGGGGTGCTCCTGTGTTGGGTGCACAGATATTTATCACTGTTATGTCTTCCTCTTGGATCGATTCCTTGATCACGATATAGTGCCCTTCCTTGTCTCTTCTAATCTTCTTTTTTGAGGTCTATTTTGTCTGATATGAGGATTGCTACTCCAGCTTTCTTTTGATTTCCAATTGCATGGAATATCTTTTTCCAGCGTCTCACTTTCAGTCTGTGTGTCTCTAGGTCTGAAGTGAGTTTCCTGGAGGCAGCACATGTATGGGTTGTGTTTTTGAATCCATTCAGCCACTCTGTGTCTTTTGGTTGGGGCATTTAGTCCATTTACATTCAAAGTAATTATTGATACAGATGATCCTATTGTCATCTTCTTAGGTGTTATGATAGCTTTGTTTCATGGATTTTCTTCTTTTATACTTGTTATCTATATAAGTCCCTTTAACACTTGTTGTAAGGCTGGTTTGGTGTTACTAAATTCTTTTTATTTTTACTTATCAGTAAAGCTTTTGATTTCTCCATCAATTTTGAAGGAGATCCTTGCAGGGTAGAGGATTCTTGGTTGAAGATTGCTCCCTTTGAGCCGTTTAAATGTGTCCTGCCATTCCCTTCTGGCCTGCAGAGTTTCTGTTGAAAGAGCAGCTGTTAAACGTATGGGCTTTCCCTCCTATGTCGCTAGTTGCTTTTCTCTTGCTGCTCTGAGAATTCTGTTTAATTTGTGTTAGCTTCATTAATACGTGTCTTGGTGTGTTTCTTCTCGTATTGATTCTGTATGGTACTCTTTGTGCTTCTTGGACTCGATTGACTATTTCTTTTCCCATGTTGGGGAAATTTTCAACTAGAATCTCTTCAGAAATTTTCTCATATCCTTTCTTTGTTTCTTCTTCTTCCGGAACCCCTATAATTCAAATATTCGTGCATTTGATATTATCCCAGAGGTCTCTGAGGCTGTCCTCTGCTCTTTTCATTCTTTGAGCTAGAGTCTGTTTTTCAGCAGTTACTTCCACCATTGTATCTTCCAGCTCACTTATCCGATCGTCTGTCTCAGATACTCTGCTCTTGATTCCTTCTACAGTGTTTTCAAGTTTAGCAATTGAGTTGTTTGTCTCTGTTACTTTTTTGGTAAGTTCTTGTGTTTCTTTATTCAGTGTGTTAGCTGTGTCTTGCAATTTCTCTAAAATACTGTTTTCAGTGTCTTTGATCATCTTTACTATCATTCTTCTGAAATCACTTTCAGAAACTTTGTCCAAATCCTCTTCGTTGATTTGATCTTGTGTGTTTGTAGATTGTTCCTTCACTTGCGTGGTATTTCTCTGCCGTTTCATTATTACTAGTAATTTTTTAACTGACTCTGTTTGGGATTTCCTTTTCCCAGACTTTGAATTACGTCTGTTTGTGTTTATTGTTTGGATGGGGCTTCCTATTCTGGGTGATGCTGGTGATTGGGTGATGTCAGGCCTTATATACGTCCCTTTTTTGTCAAAGTAATTATTGATACAGATGATCCTATTGTCATCTTCTTAGGTGTTATGATAGCTTTGTTTCATGGATTTTCTTCTTTTATACTTGTTATCTATATAAGTCCCTTTAACACTTGTTGTAAGGCTGGTTTGGTGTTACTAAATTCTTTTTATTTTTACTTATCAGTAAAGCTTTTGATTTCTCCATCAATTTTGAAGGAGATCCTTGCAGGGTAGAGGATTCTTGGTTGAAGATTGCTCCCTTTGAGCCGTTTAAATGTGTCCTGCCATTCCCTTCTGGCCTGCAGAGTTTCTGTTGAAAGAGCAGCTGTTAAACGTATGGGCTTTCCCTCCTATGTCGCTAGTTGCTTTTCTCTTGCTGCTCTGAGAATTCTGTTTAATTTGTGTTAGCTTCATTAATACGTGTCTTGGTGTGTTTCTTCTCGTATTGATTCTGTATGGTACTCTTTGTGCTTCTTGGACTCGATTGACTATTTCTTTTCCCATGTTGGGGAAATTTTCAACTAGAATCTCTTCAGAAATTTTCTCATATCCTTTCTTTGTTTCTTCTTCTTCCGGAACCCCTATAATTCAAATATTCGTGCATTTGATATTATCCCAGAGGTCTCTGAGGCTGTCCTCTGCTCTTTTCATTCTTTGAGCTAGAGTCTGTTTTTCAGCAGTTACTTCCACCATTGTATCTTCCAGCTCACTTATCCGATCGTCTGTCTCAGATACTCTGCTCTTGATTCCTTCTACAGTGTTTTCAAGTTTAGCAATTGAGTTGTTTGTCTCTGTTACTTTTTTGGTAAGTTCTTGTGTTTCTTTATTCAGTGTGTTAGCTGTGTCTTGCAATTTCTCTAAAATACTGTTTTCAGTGTCTTTGATCATCTTTACTATCATTCTTCTGAAATCACTTTCAGAAACTTTGTCCAAATCCTCTTCGTTGATTTGATCTTGTGTGTTTGTAGATTGTTCCTTCACTTGCGTGGTATTTCTCTGCCGTTTCATTATTACTAGTAATTTTTTAACTGACTCTGTTTGGGATTTCCTTTTCCCAGACTTTGAATTACGTCTGTTTGTGTTTATTGTTTGGATGGGGCTTCCTATTCTGGGTGATGCTGGTGATTGGGTGATGTCAGGCCTTATATACAAGTGATTACCTTTGTTGGCATTCTCACTTGTATAGTGCTCTCTGGTGTTAGGCGTTCTCTAGTATTGTAGAGTTTTGGGGTCAGTGCTCCCTCCCTAAAGCCCCGAGGCTTATTGCCTCACTAGGGAATGAAGATTTCACGGCTGTTTTTTTATGGGATTAAGTGATATCAAAACATATATACGCGAATGAGAAAGAGAAGGTATACCTTTGGCAAATGGCAATCAAAATGCTATGCAAATACTATCTAGCGTATTGAATTATATACATAAACATACAGCTGTAGCATAACCCAAACATTCCAACCAGAAGGACAGTACAATACGTTAGCACGGCGAATAGAGAAAACCAAGAATGAAATCCACCAGTTAATAACCAAACTAAGTAGAGCACCAATTGGAGATTAATACTAGAGCAGGGTCCCCGTTGTGGATAAGGCAATGAAGACAGAACAGGCTAAGAAATATGGTGGGAAAAGGGAAAAAGAGAAAGGGAGGATGGAAGAGAAATATAGAATAATACTGCAAAGTTAAATATAGGGAGATAAAGATTTGTATGTATTAGAGTCTAGTGCTATAGGAAAGGAGCATCAGAGAAAGCAAAGAATTACAGAGGAAGTAGTAATATAAATTAAAAAAATTAAAAATTACAACAGAGATGAATATATAGAAAAACAAAGCAAAAACAATAAAAATAAACAAAACCCCCACAGAAACTTGAAAGGTCAATGGGGAACCAGAAGTTTATATGAAAATAAAATGTGTGGTTTAAAAGAAAAAGTTAAAAAAGAGGTAAACTTGAATATATTTTCTTACTGATAATATTAGTAGTTTCAATAGAATTCAATGGAGGAAATAAGCACACCCACTGTCACACACTGAAAACTAAAAAATGGAGGGTGCACTGAGTGGGTTTGGAAAGAAGGGAAAGAAACAATTGAAAGGATGCAGGATCGTTATTCCCCTCTCTCGGATCACAGTGTGCACAGAGTTTCTAGTCCTCCTCGGGGATTCTGTGATTGGGTTACTGGTAACCTCCTCCAAAGGAAACTGAGTACCATCCTTCTGAGGACTGCTCAAGGGCACTTCTAGCTCAAGGGGGCACTTTGACTCTCCAAAGCAGGTCTGGCTCAGTCCCTTGTGGGCATCACTGCTCCTTTCCCGGGTCTTGATCTGCATCAGGCTTTGCACCCTTGGTCCACCCGGTCTCTCTGGCGGGTATGAGGTTTGACTATTAACAGTGCAATTGTGCCCTTCCTGCCGACTTCTCCTCTATTCTTTGATGTGGGGTATCTTTTTTTGTGATCAGATCCAACCTCCTCCTGTCAATGGTTTTTCAGGAACTCATTGCAATTCAGGCGATTTTGCAGGAGAGATGAGTGCACGCCCTCAAAAATAAGACTCTTTTAACATCATTTGTATTTAGCACTTGTGCTGTTCCACTTTTTTCTGACCTCCATGATTACTGATGTTAAATCAATTTTTGCTATTATTGTGTAAAATAAATTTTATGGCTTTGATGATTCTGTCTTTTTTATTTCATTACTCCAACAGTTATTTGTTAAAGTGTGGGGTTTTTTTGAGGTTAGCCTAGTTGGGGGACGGGACTTCCCTTGTACATCGGCCGGTAAAGAATCCACCTGCAATGCAGAAGGCTCCAGTTCAGTTCCTGCCTTGGAAAGATCCCCTGGAAAAGGAAAAGGCTACCCACTCCAGTATTCTTGCCTGGAGAATTCTATGGCTTGTCCATTGGTTGCAAAGAGTCGGACACCACTGCAAGATTTTCACCCTAGTTGGAGTACATGGAACTTCTTGGATGTTCTTTGCAACAGTTGGGAATATTTGATTATTATTTCTTGGTATATACTTTGTACTTCTTCATTCTTCTCTGCTCCTTCTGGGAATCCTTTTGTGCATATATTAGTGTGTTAGATGGTCCACTATATATCTCTAAAGCTCCTTAATTATTTTCTGCTTTCTTCCATTTCTCTGACTGCATTATCTCAGTTGTCTTATATTCAAGTTGCTGATTCTTTCTTCTTTCTCCAGATGTGCTGTTGAATTGCTATAGCCAAATGTTCACATTATTTTTTATATTCAACTTCAGAATTTAGGTTTTATTTATTTTTAATAATTTCTGTTTCTAGATTGATATTGTATCATTGGTGAGGCATTGTCCTTGTACATTCCTTTAATTTTTTAGACATGATTTCCCAATCATGTGACAAATATGTGTCACAGTATAATGTGACAAATCTGAAGGTTAGGTTTCCTCCCTTCCTTCAGTTTTTGTTGCTCTTTGTTCTTGATTATTTTATCCTTATTAGTTTATATAATTACTTCTCTAAACTGATTATAAGCTTATATATTTGTCATTTGCAGCCATTAAAATCTGTTTAGTTAGTTTAGTAGCGATCTGATGTTTGACTGAGATTTTCCTAATGCCTTGAAGCTTTAAGACTCCCAGTCTTTTACCAAGGTCCTCTGTGTGTCTGTTGGGGAACACCTCCAGCATTCCAACAGTTTAAAGCACTTCTATAGCCTTATTTCCTGCTTGGGCAGAGTCTTGAGGCTTTGCCTAAGGTGAAAGATTAGGGCGTTCTCAGATCTTTCGTGGGCATGCCTATAGCCTTACATATTGGCAAGCAATTCCATACTAAAGCATTTCAGTGTTTCAAAGGTACTTGTGGGTATCTCATTTCCTGGCAATTCTTTTTAAATGTTTTGGTTATCCCCTTATTTTGCCTATCTTGTATTGCCACCACAAGCATATAATGATAAACAATTGCCCTGTTTTGTTTGTTTTGACCAACTCTCTGTTGAAAGAACCTTTCCCCCTGGTCAAGTTCTGCATTAGATCTGATAAAAATAGGTCTTATGAATGGTGCTTTCCCAAGAAATGTCAAACATTGACAGTTTTCTGAGGATGGGGTGGTTTCTAATCTTACTTCTTTCTGCAGTGACTGGTAGGTATTCACTTTCACATGTATTTCCATTGGTTTTCAAGACTCCCATGAATTTGAGGAGAAAAAGGTGAAAACAGGGCAAGTTAAAATGTTCCAGTTCTCGTCTTCTTAGAATCAACTGTTTTTCTTAGAAAAACAGTCTCAGACTTGTTGAGAGCTTTTTGCAATTTCAAACGTTCTAAAGAAGTTAATTTTGACAATTTTTCCACTGTTCTTATTGCTTCTATGGAATGAGGGAATTTTTTCGAAGTCATTGCTCTGTCATTCCAGAAGTTCTTCCTCATTCTCTCTTTTTGGATATTCTAATTATTTATTCTGAATTTTTCATTGTGTTGCAAAGGAAACATATCTGTGGTCAGATAGGACCACAGAAAGAGAAACAATTCGTGATTTCTTACATAAACGCATGTAATGAAGGTCTTTAATATTGACTGAATACCATTTGACTAAAAAAAGACTACCGATATGGAGAGCCTCCTAATGTTATATATGGTAATATGAATAAAATAATATTATTTTATAATCATCTGAAAATTAAATTCTGTTTATTGTCCTATTTGCAAATCAGTAAAGTAAGGAGCTTATTTTTTTTTAATATTATATGAATAGAAAATAACAATTTTAGACACACAGATAATGGGGTCATATCTCAATCTGCAAATATTTTGGTTGATAAATGACTCTTTAAATTCCATGTCATAAATTGATTTCTTTATTTTTTTTCTGTTTTGAATATTTATTTGCTTTTAATTGATTGGTTGCTTTACTTTATTGGCTTGATTTTTGTCATATATCAACATTAATTAACCATAGGTATACATATGTCCCCTCCCTCTTATTTCCTTCCTCTCACCCATTCCTGTCTCTCTAGGTTATTACAGAGCCTCCGTTTGAGTTTCCTGAGTCATATAGCAAATGAAAATTTGCTATCTATTTGCATATGTTGATATATATGCATCCTTGCTACTCTCTCCACTGACCTCACCCTTTCCCTCTTCTCCCCCTCCTTTGACCATAAGCAGTAGAGATGCAGACATAGAGGACAGACTTAAATTAATTTCTCAATGACTATTTATATTATTTTGTCTGATCTGTGACTTTTTTTGAGCAAAAAAGGGGTCATTAACTGATGGGACACTAGAACAATTAGCAGAAACTGGACCGATAGATTCCTTACCTATGAAGCACAAGAACAGATTATGTAGGTTGATGAAAAACATTGAAAGCCACATGAACTCATGTTTGTGTCTGTGCTTATATTTCTTCTATGGAATGAGGGAATTTTTGAAGTCATTCTCTCAGAAGTTCTTCCTCATTCTCTCTTTTGGATATTCTAATTATTTATTCTGAATTTTTCATTGTGTTGCAAAGGAAACATATCTGTGGTCAGATAGGACCACAGAAAGAGAAACAATTCGTGATTTCTTACATAAACGCATGTAATGAAGGTCTTTAATATTGACTGAATACCATTTGACTAAAAAAAGACTACCGATATGGAGAGCCTCCTAATGTTATATATGGTAATATGAATAAAATAATATTATTTTATAATCATCTGAAAATTAAATTCTGTTTATTGTCCTATTTGCAAATCAGTAAAGTAAGGAGCTTATTTTTTTTTAATATTATATGAATAGAAAATAACAATTTTAGACACACAGATAATGGGGTCATATCTCAATCTGCAAATATTTTGGTTGATAAATGACTCTTTAAATTCCATGTCATAAATTGATTTCTTTATTTTTTTTCTGTTTTGAATATTTATTTGCTTTTAATTGATTGGTTGCTTTACTTTATTGGCTTGATTTTTGTCATATATCAACATTAATTAACCATAGGTATACATATGTCCCCTCCCTCTTATTTCCTTCCTCTCACCCATTCCTGTCTCTCTAGGTTATTACAGAGCCTCCGTTTGAGTTTCCTGAGTCATATAGCAAATGAAAATTTGCTATCTATTTGCATATGTTGATATATATGCATCCTTGCTACTCTCTCCACTGACCTCACCCTTTCCCTCTTCTCCCCCTCCTTTGACCATAAGCAGTAGAGATGCAGACATAGAGGACAGACTTAAATTAATTTCTCAATGACTATTTATATTATTTTGTCTGATCTGTGACTTTTTTTGAGCAAAAAAGGGGTCATTAACTGATGGGACACTAGAACAATTAGCAGAAACTGGACCGATAGATTCCTTACCTATGAAGCACAAGAACAGATTATGTAGGTTGATGAAAAACATTGAAAGCCACATGAACTCATGTTTGTGTCTGTGCTTATATTTCTTCTTTACAGAAAGAGCTGAGAGACTTTCTAGGATATGCCATTTTTGTTTTTCTTTCTCCTTCCTTCTCTCTCTCTTATTCTGAGAGTAGAACAATGATACATTCATTTTTTTTTTAAGATTTATTTATTTATTTTGGGCGGGGGTCGGGTTGGGGAGGGAGGGAAGTCGGCGGGCCACCTCTATTGGTCTTTCATTTCTCCATTTTCATCTGTCTTTGTTCTTTGGCTCCTGTGGGCCTCCCATCGCGGTGGCATCTGTTGTTGCAGAGCCCCGGCTCTGGGCGCATGCGCTCCAGAGCTCCGGAGCTCCGGCTTTGTAATTGGACACATCAGTCCAGCCACTCCGTGGCACGTGGGATCTTCCCAGACCAGGGATCGAACCGGTGCCCCTTGCACTGCTAGGCGGTGTCCTTACCCACTGGACCACCAGGGGAAGCCCGATACATTCATTTTTGAAGCAAATAGTGCATTATGAGAAAGCTCTTTCAGTAACTTGTCCTACTGCTTATTTGCTTCAAGAGAGAGAGAATACTCTGAAAGCATATGTTTTACAATAGCACTGTATTTAAAATTATTTCTTCAACTATACCTTCTAGTGCAGAGTTGCATCATAGAAAATTCAACTAAAATGTTATAAATTAAATAAATCTTCAAATTAGCACAGGCTAGCTTTTTTTTTCAGGCTGACTTTTAAAATAATAAGAAACCTGAAGATCCAGCTGAGAAATTGGGACATTTGAGAGGTTGTCACAATGATAGGATTTTTGTCCTGACTCTGTAACATTTATAGTTCCTTTAGATGAAGGCTATAGGAAAAGGAACACATTAAAATCTTTAAGGCGGGTACATTTAATAGTCTCACACAATATCAGTGATGAAATGAAAAAGGCCTTTGATAGCAGTAGAGATGCAGACATAGAGGACAGACTTAAATTAATTTCTCAATGACTATTTATATTATTTTGTCTGATCTGTGACTTTTTTTGAGCAAAAAAGGGGTCATTAACTGATGGGACACTAGAACAATTAGCAGAAACTGGACCGATAGATTCCTTACCTATGAAGCACAAGAACAGATTATGTAGGTTGATGAAAAACATTGAAAGCCACATGAACTCATGTTTGTGTCTGTGCTTATATTTCTTCTTTACAGAAAGAGCTGAGAGACTTTCTAGGATATGCCATTTTTGTTTTTCTTTCTCCTTCCTTCTCTCTCTCTTATTCTGAGAGTAGAACAATGATACATTCATTTTTTTTTTAAGATTTATTTATTTATTTTGGGCGGGGGTCGGGTTGGGGAGGGAGGGAAGTCGGCGGGCCACCTCTATTGGTCTTTCATTTCTCCATTTTCATCTGTCTTTGTTCTTTGGCTCCTGTGGGCCTCCCATCGCGGTGGCATCTGTTGTTGCAGAGCCCCGGCTCTGGGCGCATGCGCTCCAGAGCTCCGGAGCTCCGGCTTTGTAATTGGACACATCAGTCCAGCCACTCCGTGGCACGTGGGATCTTCCCAGACCAGGGATCGAACCGGTGCCCCTTGCACTGCTAGGCGGTGTCCTTACCCACTGGACCACCAGGGGAAGCCCGATACATTCATTTTTGAAGCAAATAGTGCATTATGAGAAAGCTCTTTCAGTAACTTGTCCTACTGCTTATTTGCTTCAAGAGAGAGAGAATACTCTGAAAGCATATGTTTTACAATAGCACTGTATTTAAAATTATTTCTTCAACTATACCTTCTAGTGCAGAGTTGCATCATAGAAAATTCAACTAAAATGTTATAAATTAAATAAATCTTCAAATTAGCACAGGCTAGCTTTTTTTTTCAGGCTGACTTTTAAAATAATAAGAAACCTGAAGATCCAGCTGAGAAATTGGGACATTTGAGAGGTTGTCACAATGATAGGATTTTTGTCCTGACTCTGTAACATTTATAGTTCCTTTAGATGAAGGCTATAGGAAAAGGAACACATTAAAATCTTTAAGGCGGGTCACATAGTCTAACAGAGTCAGTCTCACACAATATCAGTGATGATAACATGTGATAAATATTTGGCCTTTGACCTTCTTTTATGCCAACCTTCTCTAATTTGTCTACTTTATATTGTTTTAATGTTTTCCCCTAATAGGTTAACTTGATCCCCACTCAAACTCATCTGGCCAAAGAGATAAAGAAAAAAAAATGTTAGAAACATCAAAGGAACATTATTTTGAAATATTTAAGTTTTGCCATAGATGCTTCATTGTAATTACTTATTAGAAAACTTGTTTTCCTAAGCTTGTTTAAATTTTTACAGTGTAGAATCTAGATTGTATCATAGAAGGAAATAAAATGGACTGTGTACAATCAGAAATATAGTCAGACTAACTTGAAAACAATCCCTGGGTCAACATTTACCACCTTTATGATGTTGATCAAGTGATTTACTTTTGTGTGTGGTGCATGCGGTTGCTATCACTGTTTCAAAGAAAAAAACCAAAAATCTTAAATTTCCTATTTCGTGTTTGCCTTAATGCTATTAATTGAAATCTTCCTTGAAATAATGGCATTTTGCTTTGTAACAAATTTAATTTTTAACATTTATTACACACTTGGTTGAAAACAAGCATGACTGTGTATGCCATAGCAGCTTCTTCAGGTACTATACTTGAATTCTGAATAGGGCTCATAAAGCCCATAGAAACACGGTGGGCGAATTAGAGGACCTTCTAACTTCCCCTCTTGATTAGAAATCTCTGAGTCTGATAATTTCCCTTAGAAAATAAGCACCGTAGAATATTTAAATATACTAACATGCTTAGCTGGACAAATACTATAAAGCTGAAGAAATATAATAATATCAATAGACCATGACATTCTATACTGAATTGAAATTAGGTTGCAGTCAGCTTAGCTGCCCTACCATCCTCCTTCTCTGGTGCTTCTTTCATACCCTCTGTTTCTCACTTACCAGCTTTTCCCTGTCATTCGAGTAGGACTTGCTGTGCTCCTTGTAATGGTTAGTGCTCCAGGTCTTAGCCGTATAGGAAGCAGTATGTGCTGGGACATTTTATGAATGTTGATTAATATATGTGGTCATCCTCAGGTACCGAACACTTAATATCCTCACTCTTTCATGATTTTGAACATAAACTAGTACACTTGTTTTCTATGTTTATGTAACTTTACATGTTTTCCCCTAATAGGTTAACTTGATCCCCACTCAAACTCATCTGGCCAAAGAGATAAAGAAAAAAAAATGTTAGAAACATCAAAGGAACATTATTTTGAAATATTTAAGTTTTGCCATAGATGCTTCATTGTAATTACTTATTAGAAAACTTGTTTTCCTAAGCTTGTTTAAATTTTTACAGTGTAGAATCTAGATTGTATCATAGAAGGAAATAAAATGGACTGTGTACAATCAGAAATATAGTCAGACTAACTTGAAAACAATCCCTGGGTCAACATTTACCACCTTTATGATGTTGATCAAGTGATTTACTTTTGTGTGTGGTGCATGCGGTTGCTATCACTGTTTCAAAGAAAAAAACCAAAAATCTTAAATTTCCTATTTCGTGTTTGCCTTAATGCTATTAATTGAAATCTTCCTTGAAATAATGGCATTTTGCTTTGTAACAAATTTAATTTTTAACATTTATTACACACTTGGTTGAAAACAAGCATGACTGTGTATGCCATAGCAGCTTCTTCAGGTACTATACTTGAATTCTGAATAGGGCTCATAAAGCCCATAGAAACACGGTGGGTGAATTAGAGGACCTTCTAACTTCCCCTCTTGATTAGAAATCTCTGAGTCTGATAATTTCCCTTAGAAAATAAGCACCGTAGAATATTTAAATATACTAACATGCTTAGCTGGACAAATACTATAAAGCTGAAGAAATATAATAATATCAATAGACCATGACATTCTATACTGAATTGAAATTAGGTTGCAGTCAGCTTAGCTGCCCTACCATCCTCCTTCTCTGGTGCTTCTTTCATACCCTCTGTTTCTCACTTACCAGCTTTTCCCTGTCATTCGAGTAGGACTTGCTGTGCTCCTTGTAATGGTTAGTGCTCCAGGTCTTAGCCGTATAGGAAGCAGTATGTGCTGGGACATTTTTATGAATGTTGATTAATATATGTGGTCATCCTCAGGTACCGAACACTTAATATCCTCACTCTTTCATGATTTTTGAACATAAACTAGTCATCTTACTAAAAATCAAAGTTTTCTATGTTTATGTAACTTTACATTTTCATGTTTTGTTGTTCTCAAAGTAGATCTCTTGTTACGCTCTTAGTAAATGTTATTTCCAAAACCACAGAATCAAGCCGTGTTTTAGTAAATATGCTTTAGCATATCTACAACAAATAGGTTGTCCATCTGAAAAGCTTTATTATCACAGTTAATAATAGTAAAGGAAAACTAAGAAAACTAGATATGTAGTTCTCAATTTCCAGTTGAACAGGTTGACCCTAGCACGTGTCTCTCTGGCACTCTGGAAAAAACATGTTCACTTTTTTAACTTTGATTTTAACTGGAGAGCAACTGTTTTCCTGAGGAAATATTTTCAAGAGCAAATCCAAGGGTCCTATAGTTAATAATACAGGGGAAAAAAGACATAAGAAATGGGAAAACAGATCTTCTGAATAAATACATAGATTGAGGAAAGAATTATATACTTATGAGCATTTTTATTGTATCTGTACCTCCTCTTTTTAAGGCTGGATTTATCAGGGAAACATCCAGCAATGTATGACTTGGTGTGATGTTACAGCATTCAAAAGGATACAAATTTTTGAGCAAGGTTGTAATAAATGATATAAAATATCTCCTTTTAAATCTGTGTACCATACAGTTATATCCACTCTATAGTTGTAGCACACGTTAAAGTAACTATAAACAATAATGTTTTCAACTAATAATATCTGAAATAGTTTTATCTTGTAATAGGTAAGTTCAGAAAATAAGCACCGTAGAATATTTAAATATACTAACATGCTTAGCTGGACAAATACTATAAAGCTGAAGAAATATAATAATATCAATAGACCATGACATTCTATACTGAATTGAAATTAGGTTGCAGTCAGCTTAGCTGCCCTACCATCCTCCTTCTCTGGTGCTTCTTTCATACCCTCTGTTTCTCACTTACCAGCTTTTCCCTGTCATTCGAGTAGGACTTGCTGTGCTCCTTGTAATGGTTAGTGCTCCAGGTCTTAGCCGTATAGGAAGCAGTATGTGCTGGGACATTTTTATGAATGTTGATTAATATATGTGGTCATCCTCAGGTACCGAACACTTAATATCCTCACTCTTTCATGATTTTTGAACATAAACTAGTCATCTTACTAAAAATCAAAGTTTTCTATGTTTATGTAACTTTACATTTTCATGTTTTGTTGTTCTCAAAGTAGATCTCTTGTTACGCTCTTAGTAAATGTTATTTCCAAAACCACAGAATCAAGCCGTGTTTTAGTAAATATGCTTTAGCATATCTACAACAAATAGGTTGTCCATCTGAAAAGCTTTATTATCACAGTTAATAATAGTAAAGGAAAACTAAGAAAACTAGATATGTAGTTCTCAATTTCCAGTTGAACAGGTTGACCCTAGCACGTGTCTCTCTGGCACTCTGGAAAAAACATGTTCACTTTTTTAACTTTGATTTTAACTGGAGAGCAACTGTTTTCCTGAGGGAAATATTTTCAAGAGCAAATCCAAGGGTCCTATAGTTAATAATACAGGGGAAAAAAGACATAAGAAATGGGAAAACAGATCTTCTGAATAAATACATAGATTGAGGAAAGAATTATATACTTATGAGCATTTTTATTGTATCTGTACCTCCTCTTTTTAAGGCTGGATTTATCAGGGAAACATCCAGCAATGTATGACTTGGTGTGATGTTACAGCATTCAAAAGGATACAAATTTTTGAGCAAGGTTGTAATAAATGATATAAAATATCTCCTTTTAAATCTGTGTACCATACAGTTATATCCACTCTATAGTTGTAGCACACGTTAAAGTAACTATAAACAATAATGTTTTCAACTAATAATATCTGAAATAGTTTTTTTATCTTGTAATAGGTAAGTTCAGATCACCCCATAACCAGAGTGTAATGAAATTGTCAACATTTTCTTCATTTCTTCTTTTCCTGACAAATGGTGTGAACGTATCACCTTTTTCTCTTAATGGAAAACCTAACTGGAATACATCAAAATGCTATTAGGTTTTTCATTTTCTTTTACAATGCAATGCTGGGGAATGCATGTAGCCTTCATCTGGGCACCACTGTGGAATATTCCTTGTCCCTGATAAAATGACTGCAAAGGAAAATCAAGCAAGATTGTTCTCTGGTTCATATTGCTGTTCCTTTGTTCCAGTCTCTCTGAGAATGTGTGCAGGGGGATTATCTCTGCTACAGGAATACACATGGGTTATGTTAACCAAAATGTATTTAAAATTTTGCCCAAGTAATTTGAATGTGCAAACATGCTTAATGAAAAAGTCTTTATGTCCAACATGACTTATGCATAGGCTGTATTTTGGAATAAAAGATAGCAGCCATATAGCCTGCTTGCTGGAAGTTTCAAAAGACGCTTATTGCAATATTATGTAGGAAGAGGGGAAAATAAAATCAAGTGTCCTTACCCCATGGGAAATATCTGTAGCCTATTCATTGTTTAATTTATTTTGTCTTGAACTAAACCAATAATGGGATATAAAATAAATCCAAGTGAACATACATGAGGCATAGAAGTCAGCATGTGAAGAAGATACTCCTTCCATCAGTAAAATTTTACCTATGGATTACAGTTATTAAAGGAGAAAGTAACATTTTGCTCTAATGGCAGGTGAACAATAAGAAAACCTTAAGTAGCATTTTTTTTTGACATCATAAGCAATTTAATTATTCTTGTGATAAAATGAAAGCAGTAGTACCCAAGATGGAGTATATATAAACACACACAGATATATATATACACACATATACATATATATAAAATATCAATATAGGAAGAGGTTGTATGGTTGAAATGCATATTTTGGAGTAATCAGCACAAATTCAAGTGTCATTTTTAGAGAGATGGTCCAGTGTGACATAAGTGATCTGACAATTTAAGAAATCATACACATGAAAAATAACGTAAACTATTTTAAACCCCCTTAGTATTTAACACAATAAAACATACTTTATGTTGGCATGTATCAATTTTAAGTACTCTAAACTATTAATAAATGAAGAGACAATTGAATCTTTTCTCCAGTTATGCTATTCTTGACACTGCTTTAGCGATTCTTCTAGCAATGTCTGAACAGTGGTATCTTGATTCACTCTGAATGACAGGTCTAGAGCAACCACCTCAGCTAATAATTGGGAAGAGCAATAAATATTTTCTTGGAGCTCTTGTTATGATTTATTTTTAAAATCCTAACTGGAGTTATGGGAAGACTTCATAGGGAAATATTTTTGTTTTATTTTCACCTCAACGAAAATGCACCAGCTGCGTACTGAAACTCATTTCAGGTACAAAAATGATGCCACAATATTCAATAAGTGAACACCTGAGAATAAATGGCTATTAAAAATACACAGTGGGTTACTTTCAGTTCCCAAATAATTTACTACTAAATGTAGGTTGGACACTCTAAGGCCAGAACAAACATATTTATGCATGTATCCTTTTCTCTTTTCTGTGTCTAAATAATTTAAAGGCCCAAAACCAAATATTTATGCATTCAGTTTTGCTTAGGGGATAATTTTATCAGGATATTCACCTCTAAATTAAAAATGAGAATTTAATATTGCATTGATTGTGTTTATAGAGATACATATATATCTATCTATATTAGAGTGATTTGGGGGCTACTCAGCTACGGTCTTCAAATTTGGTTGATTCAAATTACAGTAGTTAGTATAGAGAAATCCACATTTTTTATTCAGTCTCAGCAGTGTGGTAAAATTCCTGTCTCACATATATTTTCAAATCAGAAAATAAAATAAAATGTACCTAGAGATCAAATGTCACAGTTATTAGCTACCATCATTTGGTCTTCCTGTAATAACATTGCAATTGCATGCATGATGATTTGCATAGCATTACCCATTATGTTCTGTTCTGCAATTTGGCTTTTGGAGGTCACTGTACCTTGATTTACTTTGTTGAAATGCATATTTTGGAGTAATCAGCACAAATTCAAGTGTCATTTTTAGAGAGATGGTCCAGTGTGACATAAGTGATCTGACAATTTAAGAAATCATACACATGAAAAATAACGTAAACTATTTTAAACCCCCTTAGTATTTAACACAATAAAACATACTTTATGTTGGCATGTATCAATTTTAAGTACTCTAAACTATTAATAAATGAAGAGACAATTGAATCTTTTCTCCAGTTATGCTATTCTTGACACTGCTTTAGCGATTCTTCTAGCAATGTCTGAACAGTGGTATCTTGATTCACTCTGAATGACAGGTCTAGAGCAACCACCTCAGCTAATAATTGGGAAGAGCAATAAATATTTTCTTGGAGCTCTTGTTATGATTTATTTTTAAAATCCTAACTGGAGTTATGGGAAGACTTCATAGGGAAATATTTTTGTTTTATTTTCACCTCAACGAAAATGCACCAGCTGCGTACTGAAACTCATTTCAGGTACAAAAATGATGCCACAATATTCAATAAGTGAACACCTGAGAATAAATGGCTTTTAAAAAATACACAGTGGGTTACTTTCAGTTCCCAAATAATTTACTACTAAATGTAGGTTGGACACTCTAAGGCCAGAACAAACATATTTATGCATGTATCCTTTTCTCTTTTCTGTGTCTAAATAATTTAAAGGCCCAAAACCAAATATTTATGCATTCAGTTTTGCTTAGGGGATAATTTTATCAGGATATTCACCTCTAAATTAAAAATGAGAATTTAATATTGCATTGATTGTGTTTATAGAGATACATATATATCTATCTATATTAGAGTGATTTGGGGGCTACTCAGCTACGGTCTTCAAATTTGGTTGATTCAAATTACAGTAGTTAGTATAGAGAAATCCACATTTTTTATTCAGTCTCAGCAGTGTGGTAAAATTCCTGTCTCACATATATTTTCAAATCAGAAAATAAAATAAAATGTACCTAGAGATCAAATGTCACAGTTATTAGCTACCATCATTTGGTCTTCCTGTAATAACATTGCAATTGCATGCATGATGATTTGCATAGCATTACCCATTATGTTCTGTTCTGCAATTTGGCTTTTGGAGGTCACTGTACCTTGATTTACTTTGTTGAAAGAGAGCATTTTCTAAGCATCAAAGTCATGCAGCTTCAGGGCCCACTAAGTCTCTGCTGGCAGCTCCTGTAAAACCAAGGTACAATGACAAATGACACTGAAAATCATGAAATTTTAACCATTAAAAATGTTTTAGGAAAATTTCATAATCTTCTATTGTAAAAAAACAAAAATAAAAAATCAAGAAGAAAGCTAAGTGAGAAATGGATGTCTGTAAATTCCATCCTTTGGTGCTGTTTGCAGTGATGACAGATTTCTCACACTTGCATTATTTGTGTGGCATTTATTTGTTTTATTTTTAATTAAAGGTGTGAAGTAGCTGCCTCGCTGATTCATTTACTTCAGCATTAGCTGCTCATGGTAGCTATTCAATCCACAAGATATCTGTCACAATTTTGGATTGGATACCCATTACCGAGATTGATAGCAGTTATCAAACCTGAAAATACGTGTGTGTTCTCTTTTAAATATTAGCTGTCAGCGTGTGATAAGTTGTGTTGGGTTGTATGGAGCAGGCTTGAACATATGACACAGACAGGCTTAGTTTTAAAGACGAACACAGTTTATAGCTGAAATCCATGACAAAAGAGAAAGGCAGGCAGAATGCCAATGTGTGGAGAAGACAAACGCCAGGGTTCAGTAACCGTTCCAGATAAAGGAAAACAATTTGACCTTCCTACTTTTGTCTTAGGAGATGATTTGTTTAACTTTTAGTTTTAAAGAGCATGAAAAGGAGAAACAGCATAAAGTAGATTTCCTGCAATGGGGAATAGGAGCTTTATTTTAAATTGTCAGGGAGGCAATTTCTGCCAAAGAATTATGAAATTCTTGAAATATGTATTCAGTGTAAGGCCATATTTCATGAAAGTATGAAAAATATTTTCGTTTTGGAGAGTTAATTGAAATTGGTGTGGAGCACTTTGGGAACTCATTTTTACAAAGGCCTTAGATGAAGTATCCTTTTTTGTCATATATATAACATGTTTATGTTAAAAAAAAAAAACACCTATCAACTTAGAAGCAGTCTGTATGGACATATCAAACCTGCAGCATATTTATTTCGTCTAACAATGTTATTTTTTTCAACCCTGGAATGTCTTTAAAGATTTTGCTTACATATTTTTCTGCAGAAATTTGTGCATTAATTCTACCTAATTGGCGACTACCCAACCTTTATGGTCTCCTGGCAGAAGAGACAGTTGTAATAAGAAAGCCTTAACACAGTGTTGCCTCTTTAATGGATATTTTAAAACTATATAATTGTCCCTTTGTCCATACAGTCTAACAAATATGTTCTTCTGACAAAGGGATTGCCATGATTTTTCATTACTATGATGTTTTATATCTTTAAAATGTACTAGTGAAGAGTTCATCTTAACCAAGTAAATGCAAGGTTTTAATTAAGTGGAAAACTTGAAAAGAAAGGCTTCTGCAGAGAAGCTCAATTGCTTCCCACAACCTTTATGAAAAGGGCAGGGTGTTAAAACAAACCTCCCACTTTTATTTTCAAAGGAGAAAAAAAAAATCAGAGCTAAAGATAATCTCTCCATTAGTATTATTAATAGTGTTCCACTTTCTTGACATGCTTTCGAAGCAGACAGACTTGTCATGAGCATCACATCTGCAAGCACTGTCACAGCTCCTGAAGCCTCTGGTGAAAGCAGGAAAGTATGTTAACAGTAACTGAGAATGGCCTATGGAGAATAATAGGCTAACCTGACACACGGTGCCCAGCTTTCCAAAACACAAGTTGCTATATCATACTTTATACTCACATTAGTGTGTTCAGAATACCTGACCAGGCATCATTTTTTGAAGTACCATTTCCATTTCTAAACTCCTTTCTCATCCCCTTTGGATCATCTAATTAGAATGCTGTAGCACTCACCCACAAAACCATGATTCCAGCATGCCTTTCCAGTGGTTTCTTGCACAAGGGCTTAGAGCCTTGGACTGATAGATAAATGTTTTCCATTTATTCCAAAATATTTGATTTTTTAGTTCTGCTAAGTCTTCTAGAATTTAGGTGTCATTAAGTGAATACCTATGAAAATCCATGTATTAAGCTAACAACTATAGAGGATCCTAAGATTTTAGAACCATTGTGGCACAGAACCCTTCAAGCATATCCAAAGCATTTGGCAAGAACCATGAACAACTCCTACAGAAACGTGTGCCACTAGGACATAATTTGTTTCATTGTTCTGCTTTGTAATTAATCTGCTCTATGCTGTTGATACCACTGAATAAAATGCTTTGTAACAGTAGTTTCTGTATGCACACTCCGGGGGGTACCATTTTTACAGAAGTGACTGCAGTTCAACTTTAATGGAAATGTTGCCTCTTTAATGGATATTTTAAAACTATATAATTGTCCCTTTGTCCATACAGTCTAACAAATATGTTCTTCTGACAAAGGGATTGCCATGATTTTTCATTACTATGATGTTTTATATCTTTAAAATGTACTAGTGAAGAGTTCATCTTAACCAAGTAAATGCAAGGTTTTAATTAAGTGGAAAACTTGAAAAGAAAGGCTTCTGCAGAGAAGCTCAATTGCTTCCCACAACCTTTATGAAAAGGGCAGGGTGTTAAAACAAACCTCCCACTTTTATTTTCAAAGGAGAAAAAAAAAATCAGAGCTAAAGATAATCTCTCCATTAGTATTATTAATAGTGTTCCACTTTCTTGACATGCTTTCGAAGCAGACAGACTTGTCATGAGCATCACATCTGCAAGCACTGTCACAGCTCCTGAAGCCTCTGGTGAAAGCAGGAAAGTATGTTAACAGTAACTGAGAATGGCCTATGGAGAATAATAGGCTAACCTGACACACGGTGCCCAGCTTTCCAAAACACAAGTTGCTATATCATACTTTATACTCACATTAGTGTGTTCAGAATACCTGACCAGGCATCATTTTTTGAAGTACCATTTCCATTTCTAAACTCCTTTCTCATCCCCTTTGGATCATCTAATTAGAATGCTGTAGCACTCACCCACAAAACCATGATTCCAGCATGCCTTTCCAGTGGTTTCTTGCACAAGGGCTTAGAGCCTTGGACTGATAGATAAATGTTTTCCATTTATTCCAAAATATTTGATTTTTTAGTTCTGCTAAGTCTTCTAGCATTTAGGTGTCATTAAGTGAATACCTATGAAAATCCATGTATTAAGCTAACAACTATAGAGGATCCTAAGATTTTAGAACCATTGTGGCACAGAACCCTTCAAGCATATCCAAAGCATTTGGCAAGAACCATGAACAACTCCTACAGAAACGTGTGCCACTAGGACATAATTTGTTTCATTGTTCTGCTTTGTAATTAATCTGCTCTATGCTGTTGATACCACTGAATAAAATGCTTTGTAACAGTAGTTTCTGTATGCACACTCGCCAAGGGAATGGGGCTAAGTTTGCATGACTGTATTTTGTTCTAACAGAGCAGTGACTGCAGCATAATCACTTTGAATAAGTAATCAGCTAGGATATTGTTCCGAGATTTATTTTCTTCTTAAGTCAAGTGAGTCCCTATCTGACATATTTTTATAAAATTAGGCAAGGACTAACTGAGTTTGGCATCTAATCTGTTTTAGCCAGTAGTTCATTTTACCCATTGTCTGCATCCGTTGGGAGACTCCAAGCTGCCCATCATCAAAACAACGTATACTCTTATTTCTTTGTAAAAACGATGCACAGTTTTGTTTCAAAGTTGAAATATGAAATAAAATATTTCATTTGGTCACATGAAATAATTACACTGGAGAAAAATCTCTAAGGACAAAGGGGATCCAAAACAAAGACAGGTACACACACACATATACACAAACACACCAAATGTCTAGTATATTTATACAAATGAAGAAGTCATCATAACTTCAGAAAGTTGTGAATAGCAATATTTTAATCTCTTTTATATTTGCAGAGATATATTTAACATACACTACAATTTTCATTACAGTGTGATGTGGCATACAGTACAATATCTTGCCCTGTAACACTTTTAAAAATAAAGGATGGAAAGTAATCTTATAATTGAGCTTTTACTACATATATTTCTATTTGAATCCTAGGTAAGAGTATCACAGAAGCATGAACAAGATGTAGATTCTCAGTTTAAACATGGCACTGGCATGCCTTTCCAGTGGTTTCTTGCACAAGGGCTTAGAGCCTTGGACTGATAGATAAATGTTTTCCATTTATTCCAAAATATTTGATTTTTTAGTTCTGCTAAGTCTTCTAGCATTTAGGTGTCATTAAGTGAATACCTATGAAAATCCATGTATTAAGCTAACAACTATAGAGGATCCTAAGATTTTAGAACCATTGTGGCACAGAACCCTTCAAGCATATCCAAAGCATTTGGCAAGAACCATGAACAACTCCTACAGAAACGTGTGCCACTAGGACATAATTTGTTTCATTGTTCTGCTTTGTAATTAATCTGCTCTATGCTGTTGATACCACTGAATAAAATGCTTTGTAACAGTAGTTTCTGTATGCACACTCGCCAAGGGAATGGGGCTAAGTTTGCATGACTGTATTTTGTTCTAACAGAGCAGTGACTGCAGCATAATCACTTTGAATAAGTAATCAGCTAGGATATTGTTCCGAGATTTATTTTCTTCTTAAGTCAAGTGAGTCCCTATCTGACATATTTTTATAAAATTAGGCAAGGACTAACTGAGTTTGGCATCTAATCTGTTTTAGCCAGTAGTTCATTTTACCCATTGTCTGCATCCGTTGGGAGACTCCAAGCTGCCCATCATCAAAACAACGTATACTCTTATTTCTTTGTAAAAACGATGCACAGTTTTGTTTCAAAGTTGAAATATGAAATAAAATATTTCATTTGGTCACATGAAATAATTACACTGGAGAAAAATCTCTAAGGACAAAGGGGATCCAAAACAAAGACAGGTACACACACACATATACACAAACACACCAAATGTCTAGTATATTTATACAAATGAAGAAGTCATCATAACTTCAGAAAGTTGTGAATAGCAATATTTTAATCTCTTTTATATTTGCAGAGATATATTTAACATACACTACAATTTTCATTACAGTGTGATGTGGCATACAGTACAATATCTTGCCCTGTAACACTTTTAAAAATAAAGGATGGAAAGTAATCTTATAATTGAGCTTTTACTACATATATTTCTATTTGAATCCTAGGTAAGAGTATCACAGAAGCATGAACAAGATGTAGATTCTCAGTTTAAACATGGCACTGGCATATTGGCATCTTGAAATAGAAGACATTACAGGAAGCATAAACTTAAGGAGCATTGATCCATCAGATAATACACAAAACACAATTCGTCTAAAATATATAATAGAAGGTAAAAGAGAAAAAGGAGTATGGATTGTGATTTTGTTAAATTTGGATCACATAAAATTCCCAAATAGTTTGTAATTATTGTGATCCAAGAGAAAAATGGATTCAAGTAATTAGGACTTGAATTTGCAAAATTATGCACATACCCATGCATACATATACATGCATGTATATATGTATACATGTACACATGTATAAACATCTATATGTGAATGTTTTGGGTTTGTGTATAAATGCACACTCACATGTACCCTCACATATTTTAATAACTACTTCTTCTTTCATTAATTTAATTTGAATATATTTAAAATAAAGCAGGAAGAAAAGATAATGAACTCATCCATACCTATAATAAAAACGAATACAGAATAAATATGACTGTATTTAGTAGGGTACGAAAAACTGCCTTGGCTTTGTAGCCTGAAAGAAATTCAGAGATGTAATATGGTTTCATCCATTGTTATTTTTCTCCCACTGAGCAGACCTCTCTAACTCTCAGCTCTGATGTTCAGAGAGAGTAAAGCACAGCAGTTGAATTTCACCCACTCATACTCTATCTGACCTGTGGATAAAGATTACAGTTCTGGTCCCTGTTGTTTTCAGTTCTTTCCTTGAGATGACTTAATTCATCACAAACAGTGTAAGCAATAAAAAATAAGGTTGAAGCTTGTACTTTAGTATGAACATAAACTGTGCCTTATATATATTCAAATTCATGTCTAGTTGGAGGAAATATTCATGACTAATATTAAACTAAGCCCAGAATTAGACAAAATGCAACAGACATATACTGAAGTGAGCATTTTATTATGTGCCATGTCAGTCAGATTAAAGAAAAGAGTGCATGACACCAACAGGATATTGCATGTATATCAAGCCATCTATTTATATGTGACAGGGAGGGTTTGATTTCTGGAAAGAGTGACAACCCAAAGAAATAACGGCTTGCTTTCAAAATTACAACTGTATAAATGTACATTTTTAAGGTGGAATTTTAAATTGCAATGAACAAAATGTAGATAAATATGCCTAGGAATGAATAGTGACATACAGAGCAAAAGCAGATGGAGAAATCTGTATAAATGCAAAGGTTTTAGCACTGTCCAGCACAGAAAGCTAGAGGAATCTTGCCACATCCCTTAATCTAAGGACAGGGCATTTCCAACAAGTTCATATTATTCTGCTACCCAAAGATAGAAGGGCATGGGTGTAGAAAGGACTTAAGTCACCAATTAGGAAAAACTAGAATATAAAATAAAATACTACTCTGTTATGGGCAATAGCTAATCAGAAATGATTATATTTTTGAAACTCAGGTCTATTATATTATTTATGGGCACCTTTTCAAATAAAATGATAGTTTGCTCTGTAAGAAGTCTGCTTTTATTTATATAATTCTTCCTGTTGTTATTAATGGTTCAGAATGGAAGAAAGGCAGATCATAGCGCTAAACAGTAGAATTACTATTTGTCTGTCATGGAAGTGACCTTTGGAGAGAGAAACAGATAGGAAAAGAAGGAGGAAGAGAGAGAAAGACTAAAGTTGAAAGCACCAGCTTCATTACTAGTAAAAATAAAGTGCAGTGAAACAGAGTCTTTAAGTTCACAATCATTACACTTGGATGCTCTTACAAGGTACTGGGATGAGAGGAAAGAAAATCGATGGTCAATTGACTCTATTTCCTTTTCTTAACTTATAATTTGTATGATTTTTACATGTTTCTAGGATTAGTTGAGCAAACCACACAGAGACCACCTGACAAGCAGTCCATAAAATTAGTTAAATGACAAAAACAGAGGCCGGATGCAATGCTCATCAAACTGGGTTCTTTTGGCAGCAGAGAGAAGAGTGATGACTGAAGCTCCTCTTTCATTTCCAACATTTAGCTTATATCCGAGTGGTACATGTGGGGGAGCTAGAGGATAGACACAGTCAGAGCTGGCTTTGTACATCAATAGTGGCAAACGGTATTTCCTCATAGCCTTTCTTTCTTTGTTTGAAAGAAGGCCTTCCATTTTAAACTGTAATCTGTGACTTCTGAAATGCATGTTAAGGAAACTTGCTGACAAATACTTCTGGCTGATTTTCTTTTGCTCTCCCTCCTGCTGTTTTATAAGAACGTCATCATGGAAGCCCTATGTGCAGGTGATGTGTACCAGACTTTGAGTGGGCAATTAAGCTTCCCCCTTCCCAAGATTTCAGATGGGATCCAGTTTTTAGGAACTGTTATCAGAGTTGTACACTAATATACAGTTCAGTGAATATTGACTGTACCTACTTAGATAAAGCCATTTCCACAGTATCCAGACTAAGATCTTGGTTGGAGTATTTTCTATTTTCCATTTATATTTTTGCTTAACTATCTTTTTTTCTGAGTGCATTGTTTCTCTTAAGCATAACTGGATATTTGACAGTGCAACAAGGGCAGTAAAAATGATGACTTTGAAACATTCTAATATCTGAAGTATAATAAAAAGAATTTTTGTGTCTAACTGGTCATTGTAACATAGTCTTGACAATACCAAGGTAGACAGACTTAACAATGTTTGATTGAGAATAGTATAGAAATACTCTCTTTTCCCCACCTCCTACCTTTCTATTGAGACTCATTGAGAGTGAGACTTTTGGGTTGCATTGTGGATATGCAGCATACTGGCTAAATCTTGGACAAAATTAAAAAATCTTTTCCTAGGAGAGGTTTCCTCGGATAGTTCCTGGTGGCTCAGACAGATGGCCCGAGATCTTTGGCTAGGTTCGATCCCTATTGAAAGATTCCCTGGAAAGAAAATCGATGGTCAATTGACTCTATTTCCTTTTCTTAACTTATAATTTGTATGATTTTTACATGTTTCTAGGATTAGTTGAGCAAACCACACAGAGACCACCTGACAAGCAGTCCATAAAATTAGTTAAATGACAAAAACAGAGGCCGGATGCAATGCTCATCAAACTGGGTTCTTTTGGCAGCAGAGAGAAGAGTGATGACTGAAGCTCCTCTTTCATTTCCAACATTTAGCTTATATCCGAGTGGTACATGTGGGGGAGCTAGAGGATAGACACAGTCAGAGCTGGCTTTGTACATCAATAGTGGCAAACGGTATTTCCTCATAGCCTTTCTTTCTTTGTTTGAAAGAAGGCCTTCCATTTTAAACTGTAATCTGTGACTTCTGAAATGCATGTTAAGGAAACTTGCTGACAAATACTTCTGGCTGATTTTCTTTTGCTCTCCCTCCTGCTGTTTTATAAGAACGTCATCATGGAAGCCCTATGTGCAGGTGATGTGTACCAGACTTTGAGTGGGCAATTAAGCTTCCCCCTTCCCAAGATTTCAGATGGGATCCAGTTTTTAGGAACTGTTATCAGAGTTGTACACTAATATACAGTTCAGTGAATATTGACTGTACCTACTTAGATAAAGCCATTTCCACAGTATCCAGACTAAGATCTTGGTTGGAGTATTTTCTATTTTCCATTTATATTTTTGCTTAACTATCTTTTTTTCTGAGTGCATTGTTTCTCTTAAGCATAACTGGATATTTGACAGTGCAACAAGGGCAGTAAAAATGATGACTTTGAAACATTCTAATATCTGAAGTATAATAAAAAGAATTTTTGTGTCTAACTGGTCATTGTAACATAGTCTTGACAATACCAAGGTAGACAGACTTAACAATGTTTGATTGAGAATAGTATAGAAATACTCTCTTTTCCCCACCTCCTACCTTTCTATTGAGACTCATTGAGAGTGAGACTTTTGGGTTGCATTGTGGATATGCAGCATACTGGCTAAATCTTGGACAAAATTAAATAATCTTTTCCTAGGAGAGGTTTCCTCGGATAGTTCCCTGGTGGCTCAGACAAGGAACTGCCTGCCCTGCTCAAGAATCTGCCTACCATGCAGGAGACCTAGGTTCGATCCCTAGGTTGGAAAGATTCCCTGGAAAAGGGAATGCAACCCACTCCAGTATTCTTTTCTGGAGAATTCGATGGACAGAAGACCCTGGCGGGCTACAGACCATGGGGTCATAAAGAGTCAGACATGACTGAGCAACTAACACTGGAGGAGAGGTACATACTTTGGACTCTATATGATATATCATCCATGATAAAATATATCTTGCCTTAGGCACATCATACTAGGCAGCATCAAATAATCTGAGCCTTTTGGGAAAATATTGAACATTTTATTCTTTTTAATCTTTAAAATATTTACAAAAATAGGAAAGAGGGGAAGTCAACAATGCTTTTGAGGTTTAATTATAAATACAGCACCAATATTTTCTTTGGGATAGACTTATAGTTTACAATGCCATGTACCATAGACAAAATTTAACTGCATCAGGCATCTGCACCCTTCAGTTGAAAAGCAGGAGGTGACTAGTCATGTGGCGAAGAATTTCAGTATGCTTCCCCTACAATTAATCTCAGAACAAACCTTCTTTGAGTAAGATACAGAAAATGTTCTATTTTTTCCTATAACATTAAATATATGAGATATTTTAACATTAAAAGTATCATTCTGATTGCCTCATAAAAGCAAAGTACATATTCAAAAATAATGGTATGAAATAGCATTGGAGTAGTCTATGTTCCAATAGTGTTGTGAATTGGGAGATGCAAGCTAATGTTTATGAGCACACAAATGAATTCTAAATAGGTGTATTGTTTTGCAATTTATTAACATTCTAATATCTGAAGTATAATAAAAGAATTTTTGTGTCTAACTGGTCATTGTAACATAGTCTTGACAATACCAAGGTAGACAGACTTAACAATGTTTGATTGAGAATAGTATAGAAATACTCTCTTTTCCCCACCTCCTACCTTTCTATTGAGACTCATTGAGAGTGAGACTTTTGGGTTGCATTGTGGATATGCAGCATACTGGCTAAATCTTGGACAAAATTAAATAATCTTTTCCTAGGAGAGGTTTCCTCGGATAGTTCCCTGGTGGCTCAGACAAGGAACTGCCTGCCCTGCTCAAGAATCTGCCTACCATGCAGGAGACCTAGGTTCGATCCCTAGGTTGGAAAGATTCCCTGGAAAAGGGAATGCAACCCACTCCAGTATTCTTTTCTGGAGAATTCGATGGACAGAAGACCCTGGCGGGCTACAGACCATGGGGTCATAAAGAGTCAGACATGACTGAGCAACTAACACTGGAGGAGAGGTACATACTTTGGACTCTATATGATATATCATCCATGATAAAATATATCTTGCCTTAGGCACATCATACTAGGCAGCATCAAATAATCTGAGCCTTTTGGGAAAATATTGAACATTTTATTCTTTTTAATCTTTAAAATATTTACAAAAATAGGAAAGAGGGGAAGTCAACAATGCTTTTGAGGTTTAATTATAAATACAGCACCAATATTTTCTTTGGGATAGACTTATAGTTTACAATGCCATGTACCATAGACAAAATTTAACTGCATCAGGCATCTGCACCCTTCAGTTGAAAAGCAGGAGGTGACTAGTCATGTGGCGAAGAATTTCAGTATGCTTCCCCTACAATTAATCTCAGAACAAACCTTCTTTGAGTAAGATACAGAAAATGTTCTATTTTTTCCTATAACATTAAATATATGAGATATTTTAACATTAAAAGTATCATTCTGATTGCCTCATAAAAGCAAAGTACATATTCAAAAATAATGGTATGAAATAGCATTGGAGTAGTCTATGTTCCAATAGTGTTGTGAATTGGGAGATGCAAGCTAATGTTTATGAGCACACAAATGAATTCTAAATAGGTGTATTGTTTTGCTTATGAGGATGTTGCTAGCAGCTTCCTTGTATGTACTATTGTGGTTGGAGAGTAAAAGCTTTTTCTGAGCCCTAGTCCTTTGTCTTCTCAATCTGCTGAAGTCTGTCTCCATAGTGCTGCCCTTGTGCTTCTCTAGATGTAAGGAGGCTTTACATGGATGTGACTCTGTATCTGTTGAGGTGTAAATGCACTGGGTCAGGAGGGAAATGTTAAATGTTTGAATATATAGTCTCAGAAGTGACATTGAAAGGTCTTTTGGACCTTAATATAGTCTGTTACATATATAATATGATTAAATAGAGTCCTTGGATAATTATCACATCTAAAAATCAATAAGAAGAAACAAAAGGTAAAGATATAAAGAAATAGAGTTGTTTAAGCAAATCTCAATTAGTATCTGGCATCACCTGTCTTAATAATCTTTTATTTAATTTTTTTTCATTCATAGTACAGTAGTTACCTCATTCGTTACTAATTCTGGACTGGTTTGAGATTGGGAATGGAGCATGTCAAGACTGTATATTGTCACCCTGCTTATTTAATTTATATGCAGGGTACATCATGTAAAATGCCAGTCTGGATGAAGATAAATCTGGCATCAATATTCCTGGGAAAAATATCAATAACTTGAGGTATGCAGATGACACCACCCTTATGGCAGAAAGCAAAGAGGTACTAAAGAGCTTCTTGATTAAGGTGAAAGAGGACAGTGAAAAGCTGGCCTAGGGTGTCCATGGTGGTTCAGTGGGTGGAGAGTCCGCCTTGTGGTACAAGTGACACCAGTTCGATCCCTGGCCCAGGAAAATCCTACATGCTGCGGTGCGATTGGGTCAGTGTGTCCAATTACAAGCCAGTGCACTGGAGCACATGTGCCCCGAGCTAGTGCTCTGAAATAAGAGAGGCCACTGGAATGGGAGGCCCACACAGGCCAAGGAGTAAAGATGGATGAAAATAAAGAAATAATAAAAGAGGCCAAAATTAAAAAAAAAAAAAAAGGACTAAAAGTCAACATTCAAAAAACACAAAGACCATGGCATCTGGTTCCATCACTTCATGGCAGATAGATGGGTAATCTATGAATACAGTGAGAAACTTTATTTTCTTGGGCTCCAAAATCACTGTGGATGGTCACTACAGCCATGAAATTAAAAGGTGCTTGTTCCTTAGAAGAAAACCTATAACAAAATTAGGCAGCATATTCAAAAGCACAGACACCATTTTGCAGACAAAGGTAATTTATTTCTTTTCTTCCACTTGTTTGCTCAGTCGTTCAGTCATGACCAACTTTATGTGACCCCATGAACTGTAGCTCACCAGGCTTCTCTGTCCATGGAATTTCCCATGCAAGAATAATGGAGTGGGTTGCCATTTCCTACTACATTTCTTCTTATTATTTTGAATTTAATTTACTCTTCTTTTTCTAATTTCGTATGGTAGAAGTTAAAGTTACTGATTTGAGATCTTTCTTCTTTTCTCATATATATATATATATATATATATATATATATATATATATATACAGTAACAATGCTATTAATTTTCCTCTAAGCATTACTATTGTATACCCCAGAAATTTGGGTAAGTTGTATTTTCATTTTCATTTAATTCAAAATATATAATTTTTTTCTTGAGATTTTCTCTGAATCCATGTGATATTTAGAAGTCTTGTTTTTACCAAATATCATCTACAGATTCAATGCGATCCCTATCAAACTACCAATGACATTCTTCACAGAACTAGACCAAAGAATAACACAGTTCACATGGAAACACAAAAGACCTCGAATAGCCAAAGCAATCTTGAGAAAGAAAAACGGAGCTGGAGGGATCAGCCTCCCTAGTTTCAGACACTACTACAAAGCAACAGTCATCAGGACAGTATGGTACTGGCACAAAAACAGAGCTATAGACCAATGGAACAAGATTGAGAACCCAGAGATAAAGCCACGCACCTATGGGTACCTTATTTTTGACAAAGGAAGCCAAACTATAAAATGGGACAAAGACAGCCTCTTCAACAAATGGTGCTGGGAAAATTGGACAGCTACATGCAAACAAATGAAGTTGGAACATTCCCTGACACCATACACAAAGATAAACACGAAATGGATTAAAGACCTAAATGTAAGACCAGAAACCCTAAAACTCTTAGAGGAGAATATAGGCAAAACCCTCAAGGACATAAAGCAAAGCAAAATCCAAACCAAACCAAACCAAACCAAAAGCAAGATCTTCTCTGACCTGCCTACTAGAATAGTGGAACTAAAAACAAAACTTAACATGTGGGACCTAATGAAACTTAAAAGCTTTTGTACAGCAAAAGAAATTACAAAGAAGGTAAACAGACAGCCCACAGAATGGGAGAAAATCATAGCAAATGAACCAACAGAAAAAGAATTAATCTCCAAAATCTAGAAGCAACTCAGACAACTCAGCACCAGAAAAATGAACAACCTAATCAAAAATGGGAAAAAGATCTAAAGAGACATCTCATTCAAGAAGACATACAGATGTCCCAAAAGCACATGAAATGATGTTCAACCTCGTTTATTATTAGAGAAATGCAAATCAAAACTACAATGAGATATCACCTCACACCCATCAGAATGGCCATCTTCCACAAATTGACACAGTAAATGCTGGAGAGGGTGCGGAGAAAAGGGAACCCTCTTGCATTGCTGGTGGGAATGTCAATTGTTACAGCCTCTATGGAAGACAAAAAATAAATGCCTGGAGAGGCCATTTAATTCAAAATATATAATTTTTTCTTGAGATTTTCTCTGAATCATAAACTTGTTTACCAAAAACTGATTCAATGCGACCCTATCAAACTACCAATGACATTCTTCACAGAACTAGACCAAAGAATAACACAGTTCACATGGAAACACAAAAGACCTCGAATAGCCAAAGCAATCTTGAGAAAGAAAAACGGAGCTGGAGGGATCAGCCTCCCTAGTTTCAGACACTACTACAAAGCAACAGTCATCAGGACAGTATGGTACTGGCACAAAAACAGAGCTATAGACCAATGGAACAAGGTTGAGAACCCAGAGATAAAGCCACGCACCTATGGGTACCTTATTTTTGACAAAGGAAGCCAAACTATAAAATGGGACAAAGACAGCCTCTTCAACAAATGGTGCTGGGAAAATTGGACAGCTACATGCAAACAAATGAAGTTGGAACATTCCCTGACACCATACACAAAGATAAACACGAAATGGATTAAAGACCTAAATGTAAGACCAGAAACCCTAAAACTCTTAGAGGAGAATATAGGCAAAACCCTCAAGGACATAAAGCAAAGCAAAATCCAAACCAAACCAAACCAAACCAAAAGCAAGATCTTCTCTGACCTGCCTACTAGAATAGTGGAACTAAAAACAAAACTTAACATGTGGGACCTAATGAAACTTAAAAGCTTTTGTACAGCAAAAGAAATTACAAAGAAGGTAAACAGACAGCCCACAGAATGGGAGAAAATCATAGCAAATGAACCAACAGAAAAAGAATTAATCTCCAAAATCTAGAAGCAACTCAGACAACTCAGCACCAGAAAAATGAACAACCTAATCAAAAATGGGAAAAAGATCTAAAGAGACATCTCATTCAAGAAGACATACAGATGTCCCAAAAGCACATGAAATGATGTTCAACCTCGTTTATTATTAGAGAAATGCAAATCAAAACTACAATGAGATATCACCTCACACCCATCAGAATGGCCATCTTCCACAAATTGACACAGTAAATGCTGGAGAGGGTGCGGAGAAAAGGGAACCCTCTTGCATTGCTGGTGGGAATGTCAATTGTTACAGCCTCTATGGAAGACAGTATGAAGATTCCTTAAAAAACTAAAAATAGAAGCACCATACGACCCAGCAATCCCACTCTTAGGCTTATACCCTGATGAAATCAAAACTGAAAGAAGCACCTGTACCCCAAAGTTCATTGCAGCTCTCTATACAGTAGCTAGAATATGGAAGCAACCTAGATGCCCATCGACGAATGAATGGATAAAAGAACTCTAGTACATATATGCAATGGAATACTACTCAGTTTTAAAAAGAAATGCAGGGGCTTCCCTGGTGGTCCAGTGGGTAAGGACACCGCCTTGCAGTACAAGGGGCGCCGGTTCGATCCCTGGCCTGGGAAGATCCCATGTGCCGCGGAGCAGCTGGACCCATGTGTCCAATTACCGAGCTGGAGCTCTGGAGTGCATGCGCCCAGAGCCGGTGCTCTGTGACAACAGAGGCCACCGCGATGGGAGGCCTACACGGGCCAAAGAATAAAGATGGATGAAACTAGACAAACGAAAGACCAGTGGAAGTGGCCTGCCCAGCCCCCTCCCTCCCCACGCTCGCCAAAATAAATAAATAAATAAATGTTTAAAAAAAAGAAAAGAAAAGAAATACAGAAGCATCAGCCCTAATGAGGTGGCTGGATCTAGAACCTATTATACAAAGTGAAGTAAGTCAAAAAGAGAAAGACATGTCCAGTACACTAACGCATATATATGGAATCTAGTAAGACAGTAATGGTAACACACACAGTGAAGTGATGGAAAAACAGACATAGAGAACAGACATATTGTGGGGAAGAAACAGTGGGTGGGAGGTATAGAGGGAGCAACATGGAAACCCATGCTATTATATTTGAAAAATGCTTTTTTACCCTGATTTGAAAGGGGAAAAAGATCTAAAGAGACATCTCATTCAAGAAGACATACAGATGTCCCAAAAGCACATGAAATGATGTTCAACCTCGTTTATTATTAGAGAAATGCAAATCAAAACTACAATGAGATATCACCTCACACCCATCAGAATGGCCATCTTCCACAAATTGACACAGTAAATGCTGGAGAGGGTGCGGAGAAAAGGGAACCCTCTTGCATTGCTGGTGGGAATGTCAATTGTTACAGCCTCTATGGAAGACAGTATGAAGATTCCTTAAAAAACTAAAAATAGAAGCACCATACGACCCAGCAATCCCACTCTTAGGCTTATACCCTGATGAAATCAAAACTGAAAGAAGCACCTGTACCCCAAAGTTCATTGCAGCTCTCTATACAGTAGCTAGAATATGGAAGCAACCTAGATGCCCATCGACGAATGAATGGATAAAAGAACTCTAGTACATATATGCAATGGAATACTACTCAGTTTTAAAAAGAAATGCAGGGGCTTCCCTGGTGGTCCAGTGGGTAAGGACACCGCCTTGCAGTACAAGGGGCGCCGGTTCGATCCCTGGCCTGGGAAGATCCCATGTGCCGCGGAGCAGCTGGACCCATGTGTCCAATTACCGAGCTGGAGCTCTGGAGTGCATGCGCCCAGAGCCGGTGCTCTGTGACAACAGAGGCCACCGCGATGGGAGGCCTACACGGGCCAAAGAATAAAGATGGATGAAACTAGACAAACGAAAGACCAGTGGAAGTGGCCTGCCCAGCCCCCTCCCTCCCCACGCTCGCCAAAATAAATAAATAAATAAATGTTTAAAAAAAAGAAAAGAAAAGAAATACAGAAGCATCAGCCCTAATGAGGTGGCTGGATCTAGAACCTATTATACAAAGTGAAGTAAGTCAAAAAGAGAAAGACATGTCCAGTACACTAACGCATATATATGGAATCTAGTAAGACAGTAATGGTAACACACACAGTGAAGTGATGGAAAAACAGACATAGAGAACAGACATATTGTGGGGAAGAAACAGTGGGTGGGAGGTATAGAGGGAGCAACATGGAAACCCATGCTATTATATTTGAAAAAGATAGCTGTTGTCATTACCCTGCTGGAATAGGCGATCCTGCAGGGGCAGGGTGCAATGGCCTGGAGGGGTGGGATGGTAGGGACTGGGACGGAGGAGGGTGCCAGGGATATGCATATGACTGATCTGGGAATATACATGTCTGTGAACAACAAAACTCTGTAAAAATTTTAAAAAATAAATTAAAAAAAAGAAGTCTGTTTTTAAATGTCCAGCTATCTCTCAGAGATTTATTTTTGAGAGCAGACATTCTATGATGTTTAGTATTTCAATATTTTCAAAGTTTGTTAATAATGTGATTTATCTTATTGAATATTCCATGTTAGCTTAGAAAAATATGTATTCTGTTCTTGTTAGGTGAAGTAGTTTTTGTTTTCCATGCTACATCATGTTTGACTCTGTGACCTTAGGAATTGCAGCATGCCAGTTTTCCTTGTCCTTCACTATCTCTTGCAGTTAACTCAAATTCATGTCTATTGATTTGATGATTCTACCTAACCATCTCCTTCTTTTCAGCCCTTTTCTTCTTTTTCTTTCAATCTTGCCAATCATCAGGGTCTTTTCCAATAGGTCAGCTCTTCACATCAGGTATCCAAAGTATTAGAGCTTCAGCTTCAGCATCAGTCCTTCCAGTGAATATTCAGGGTTGATTTCCTTTAGAATTGGCTGGTTTGATCTCCTTGCAGTCCAAGGGACTCTCAAGAGTCTTTGCCAGCACCACTATTCAAAACCATCAGTTCCTCAGTGGTCAGCATTCGTTATGATCCAGACCTCATATCTATACATAACTACTGGAAAAACCATGGCTTTGACGATACAGACCTTTGTTGATAAAGTGATGTTTTGCTTTTTAATACACTGTCTAGGTTTGGCATAGCTTTTCTTCCAAGGAGCCACTGTGTTTTAATTTCACTGTCTGCAGTGATTTTGGAAGCCAAGAAAATATAATCTATAAGACAGTAATGGTAACACACACAGTGAAGTGATGGAAAAACAGACATAGAGAACAGACATATTGTGGGGAAGAAACAGTGGGTGGGAGGTATAGAGGGAGCAACATGGAAACCCATGCTATTATATTTGAAAAAGATAGCTGTTGTCATTACCCTGCTGGAATAGGCGATCCTGCAGGGGCAGGGTGCAATGGCCTGGAGGGGTGGGATGGTAGGGACTGGGACGGAGGAGGGTGCCAGGGATATGCATATGACTGATCTGGGAATATACATGTCTGTGAACAACAAAACTCTGTAAAAATTTTAAAAAATAAATTAAAAAAAAGAAGTCTGTTTTTAAATGTCCAGCTATCTCTCAGAGATTTATTTTTGAGAGCAGACATTCTATGATGTTTAGTATTTCAATATTTTCAAAGTTTGTTAATAATGTGATTTATCTTATTGAATATTCCATGTTAGCTTAGAAAAATATGTATTCTGTTCTTGTTAGGTGAAGTAGTTTTTGTTTTCCATGCTACATCATGTTTGACTCTGTGACCTTAGGAATTGCAGCATGCCAGTTTTCCTTGTCCTTCACTATCTCTTGCAGTTAACTCAAATTCATGTCTATTGATTTGATGATTCTACCTAACCATCTCCTTCTTTTCAGCCCTTTTCTTATTTTCTTTCAATCTTGCCAATCATCAGGGTCTTTTCCAATAGGTCAGCTCTTCACATCAGGTATCCAAAGTATTAGAGCTTCAGCTTCAGCATCAGTCCTTCCAGTGAATATTCAGGGTTGATTTCCTTTAGAATTGGCTGGTTTGATCTCCTTGCAGTCCAAGGGACTCTCAAGAGTCTTTGCCAGCACCACTATTCAAAACCATCAGTTCCTCAGTGGTCAGCATTCGTTATGATCCAGACCTCATATCTATACATAACTACTGGAAAAACCATGGCTTTGACGATACAGACCTTTGTTGATAAAGTGATGTTTTGCTTTTTAATACACTGTCTAGGTTTGGCATAGCTTTTCTTCCAAGGAGCCACTGTGTTTTAATTTCATGGCTACGCTCACTGTCTGCAGTGATTTTGGAAGCCAAGAAAATATAATCTATCACTGCTTTCACTTGTCCCCTTCTGTTTACCATGAAGCTATGGGACCAGATGTCATGATCTTAGTTTTTTAAATGTTTGGTTTTAAGCCAGCTTTTTCACTCTCTTCTTTCACCCTCACCAGAGACTCTTTTTAGTTCCTCTTCACTTTGAGCCATGAATGTGGAATCATCTGCATTTCTGAGATTGTTGATATTTCTTTTGGCAGTCTTTAAAATTCCAGTAGTTTAAGGATAACCATTAGATCAAGTTGCTGGTATTAGCTTGCTATATTTCTTCATCCATTTACTTTGGTATATAATATGTCTTTATGTTTAAAATGTGTTTCTTCTAGATAGTATATAGTTAGTTCCAGTTTTTTAATCTACTCTGATAATTTCTGTCTTTTAATTGGTACACTAAAACATTTATGCTAAAGTGGTTAATGACATATTTGGATTAATATCTCTCATATTTGCTACTCTTTTCTATTTTGTTGCCCCTGTTCTTTTCCTTTTTCTTTTCCACTTTTTTCTGCCTACTGTGATTTTTTTTAAAGATTTATTTATTTATTTATTTTGGTGGGGGTGGGGTGGAGAGGGAGGGGAGCAGGAGGGCCACTTCTATTGGTCTTTCATTTGTCCATTTTCATCCATCTTTGTTCTTTGGCCTGTGTGGGGCTCCCATTGCGGTGGCCTCTGCTGCTGCAGAGCACTAGCTCTGGGCGCATGCACTCCAGAGCTCTGGCTCTGTAATTGGACACATCAGTCCAGCCGCTCCATGGCACGTGGGATCTTCCCAGGCCAGGGATGGAACCAGCGCCCCTTGCACTGCAAGGGGGTGTCCTTACCCACTGGACCACCAGGGAAGCTGCCCCTACTGTGATTTTAATTTAGCATATTGTATAATTATATTGTCCCTATTTTCTTAGCATATCAGTTATGCCCCTTTTAAAATTCTTTTAGCAATAGCCCTAGAGTTTGCAACACACATTTATAATAAATCCAGTTTTACTTCAGGAGCAATATACTATTCATGAGTCATGTATCTTAACAATCACAAAATTAACCTAATTCATCCCTCCTGTCTTTTATACCATTTCTATCATTAATTTCACTTATACATAAGCATAGATGTGTGTATGAATATATATAAACATATAAGTAAATATACATTAGTGTCAGTCACTCAGTCGTGTCATATTCTTTGCAATCCTATGGGCTGTAGCCCACCAGGCTCCTCTGTCCATGGAATTCTTCAGGCAGAAATACTGGTGTGAGTTTCCATGCCCTTCTCCAGATCTTCTCAACACAGGGATCAAACCTGGGTTTCCTGCACTGCAGGAAGATTCTTTACTGTCTGAGCCATCAGGGAAGCCTGACTAAGTATACATGACCAGCAAAAGTGTTGCTATTATTATATTGAGCACAGCAGTGTCTCTTAGATCAATCAAGAATAAGAAAATTGAAGTTTTTAGTTTAACTTCACTTATTCCATCTCTTATGCTCTTCCTTTGTTTATACAGATATATGTTTCTAGCACCATATAATACACCTCCACTCTTAAGAATCTCATGTCTTGTTCACTATTATGTATCTAGCACTGAGACAGTCTCCAAATCTGGAAGGCACTTAATGAACTTTTATTGATTGAAGAATAAGAATAACAATTATTACCCTATAGAAAACGTTCTTTGCTTTTAACACAAATGTCATACTCATATCACCATTATAGGACAATGTGGCTATATGTGTAGATTGAATCTATATCTCTGTTCTTTCCCCTGTTGGGCCTCCCATTGCAGTTGCCTCTCCTGTAGCAGAGCACCAGCTCTGGGCGCATGCACTCCAGAGCTCTGGCTCCTAATTGGACACACTCGTCCAGTCGCTCCATGACATGTGGTATCTTCCCAGGCCAGAGATTGAACTGGCTCCTCTTGCACTGCAAGGGGGTGTCCTTACCCACTGGACCACCAGGGAAGCTGCCCCTACTGTGATTTTAATTTAGCATATTGTATAATTATATTGTCCCTATTTTCTTAGCATATCAGTTATGCCCCTTTTAAAATTCTTTTAGCAATAGCCCTAGAGTTTGCAACACACATTTATAATAAATCCAGTTTTACTTCAGGAGCAATATACTATTCATGAGTCATGTATCTTAACAATCACAAAATTAACCTAATTCATCCCTCCTGTCTTTTATACCATTTCTATCATTAATTTCACTTATACATAAGCATAGATGTGTGTATGAATATATATAAACATATAAGTAAATATACATTAGTGTCAGTCACTCAGTCGTGTCATATTCTTTGCAATCCTATGGGCTGTAGCCCACCAGGCTCCTCTGTCCATGGAATTCTTCAGGCAGAAATACTGGTGTGAGTTTCCATGCCCTTCTCCAGATCTTCTCAACACAGGGATCAAACCTGGGTTTCCTGCACTGCAGGAAGATTCTTTACTGTCTGAGCCATCAGGGAAGCCTGACTAAGTATACATGACCAGCAAAAGTGTTGCTATTATTATATTGAGCACAGCAGTGTCTCTTAGATCAATCAAGAATAAGAAAATTGAAGTTTTTAGTTTAACTTCACTTATTCCATCTCTTATGCTCTTCCTTTGTTTATACAGATATATGTTTCTAGCACCATATAATACACCTCCACTCTTAAGAATCTCATGTCTTGTTCACTATTATGTATCTAGCACTGAGACAGTCTCCAAATCTGGAAGGCACTTAATGAACTTTTATTGATTGAAGAATAAGAATAACAATTATTACCCTATAGAAAACGTTCTTTGCTTTTAACACAAATGTCATACTCATATCACCATTATAGGACCTAAGAACAATGTGGCTATATGTGTGTTCCAAGGTATTGATATTTTTTAGTGTCAAGTGATATTTAATGAAATGGAGGGGGACACTATTAAATGTCTTCTTACCCTGAAAATATGTGCATATTTGCATTCTATAGTATGTGATTTCTTACTGAAAGACCACAGTTAGGTATCATACAGAGTCTTAAGACACTTTTAAATTGATGCTACTGTTCCCTTTAAAATGCTCATTTTCAACATTTACGGTGTTCAATCTCCCCATTAAATACAGTAAAAAAAAATACAAATATTCCAGTTTCTCTGAAACTAAAAATCATATGAAAACCCAAAGAAACAGAAGAGGGCTGGGTGTAGCATTTTTTGCCCACTTCTTAAGGTTCTTAGATTCACCCTCATTTCCTTAAGGCTATGAATAAAAATGAACTTTACATTACAAGCATAACATGTCAGAATAAACTGGGGAAATCATTTGTGCTATTAAAGCACAGTCATAAGAGTCCTTCTTAAAGAGTGAATTATTTTCCCTGCCTCAATTCTGATTATTATTGTAAATCTTTAATTCAGTTGTTGAGAGCACATGTAGAAAACCCTTGGCATAAAATTTCCAGCAGGCTTGTCATCTGTAAAAGGAAAAGTTCCATTTTTTCCTTCACACTGAGTGTAGTTGATATGCCATATTCTTAATACTCTGATTTCCTTAGAGGAGGATATCTATATAAACATAAAATATTTTAAAGTTTTGGAACATTCAAAGATTGGCAGAAAAGGTAATAATAACAACAATGACTCTCAGAGTTACAAAAACCTTTTTTTTTTTTTTTTTTTGCCAGAATTCTGTTTACCTGTATCAAAGAACAAGAGGAAAAAAATCAGTGGCATTTGATTATGATACTTATTGTGAATAGAGAGATAAAATGGAAATAGAAGTATTTAATATTGGAGATCGTAGCTGAAGGCTACCAGCCAAAATATTTGTGCATGCTTAATGGCCCATTCCATGAAATTTAAATGCCACAGCTTTTCATATTTGCCAAGTTTTGGCATCCAAGCCTATGGACACTGTTTTGTCTGTGAAAATCTCTCATTTGAACAAAGATGGACTAACAGAGAAAACTCCATAGAAGAAAATTTTGCAACCTGCTGAAATTAATTCAAGTAATTTGCAGAGATGTTTATTCATCGCAGCAGTTTCAGAGACAAATATTATTATCAATTGGCCTGTTCCTATGGTAAATAGGAGGGAAGAGAAAGAGCTTTCTGAGAGTAAAGTGCTTCACCACAGAGACTAGATTAACTCTTTATAAACAATGGGTCTTATGTACAAGTGACCCCTTCTATGATGCACAGTGTTTCCTAGAGACTAGGTAATGTCAACTTATCAGACTGTAGTTATAATAACAAAAAGGATAGAATTTCCATTTTCTTCCATTGATTTCCAGAATCTATTTTGTTAGTACGATCCCGATTTCAAATTTAAAATACACAAAAATGTCTGCCCACAGAGAAGAAAACGTAGTGACGAATGCACAGTCATTTTTCATAACATGTCAGAATAAACTGGGGAAATCATTTGTGCTATTAAAGCACAGTCATAAGAGTCCTTCTTAAAGAGTGAATTATTTTCCCTGCCTCAATTCTGATTATTATTGTAAATCTTTAATTCAGTTGTTGAGAGCACATGTAGAAAACCCTTGGCATAAAATTTCCAGCAGGCTTGTCATCTGTAAAAGGAAAAGTTCCATTTTTTCCTTCACACTGAGTGTAGTTGATATGCCATATTCTTAATACTCTGATTTCCTTAGAGGAGGATATCTATATAAACATAAAATATTTTAAAGTTTTGGAACATTCAAAGATTGGCAGAAAAGGTAATAATAACAACAATGACTCTCAGAGTTACAAAAACCTTTTTTTTTTTTTTTTTTGCCAGAATTCTGTTTACCTGTATCAAAGAACAAGAGGAAAAAAATCAGTGGCATTTGATTATGATACTTATTGTGAATAGAGAGATAAAATGGAAATAGAAGTATTTAATATTGGAGATCGTAGCTGAAGGCTACCAGCCAAAATATTTGTGCATGCTTAATGGCCCATTCCATGAAATTTAAATGCCACAGCTTTTCATATTTGCCAAGTTTTGGCATCCAAGCCTATGGACACTGTTTTGTCTGTGAAAATCTCTCATTTGAACAAAGATGGACTAACAGAGAAAACTCCATAGAAGAAAATTTTGCAACCTGCTGAAATTAATTCAAGTAATTTGCAGAGATGTTTATTCATCGCAGCAGTTTCAGAGACAAATATTATTATCAATTGGCCTGTTCCTATGGTAAATAGGAGGGAAGAGAAAGAGCTTTCTGAGAGTAAAGTGCTTCACCACAGAGACTAGATTAACTCTTTATAAACAATGGGTCTTATGTACAAGTGACCCCTTCTATGATGCACAGTGTTTCCTAGAGACTAGGTAATGTCAACTTATCAGACTGTAGTTATAATAACAAAAAGGATAGAATTTCCATTTTCTTCCATTGATTTCCAGAATCTATTTTGTTAGTACGATCACAGATTTCAAATTTAAAATACACAAAAATGTCTGCCCACAGAGAAGAAAACGTAGTGCTGCCAGACACAAGTGAATGAAATGGTTTGCTGGAATGAACATTTTTGTCTCATGTTCATTCATTACTGGATTCTGAGACAGACTTCTTCCTTTTCATTTTAAAGGATTAATTATAGTATATTTCAGCATATAGCTCAATCAATTTTGAAGTTCCTTAAAGACAAAGTAGGTTTTAATATGTAAAACAGTTAGTATTCTTTCTTTAGAACTGAAATATTAAGACATAGTAGTGTAAATGTTACCATTCATTTAAGTAAAGAACACTGTTTATACAGTGTGTTATTATTAAATTCTTTGATGTTTCTGAATTTTTATCTTCTTTTTTATTATATTATTTTTGACATCTTCTAAATATATTTACCAAAACAGCCCTTTCTTTGTCATATTTTGATAATTGTAAATTAATATATTTTATAAAGTGTTTCATAGTTTTTAAAAATGAATAGTTTATATAAATAACCTGTGGTCCTTTGCTCTTTATAACTTTGAATGTCCTTACTACTCTCCTGAATATATGTGTTTACACATATATATATATGTATATACATATGTACAAATAAAAATATTTGTATATACTTATATCTGTAGAGACAGAGATAGATTGATAGACAGTGATAGATGCTCATTTATATTTTAGTATGATGCAATGTCAATAAAATTAAAAGTTAGAGTATTTTCCCCCATTGCTTAGAGTGGTCAAACAAAATATAATCACAAAACAGATACAACCTATATCCTTGGATTTCACTTCAGTAAGTCATAAACTACTTTAAATGAGATACACATTTCCATGTTCTCTATGTCACTGATACCTCACTTCATTTCCCATGGTAAATAGGAGGGAAGAGAAAGAGCTTTCTGAGAGTAAAGTGCTTCACCACAGAGACTAGATTAACTCTTTATAAACAATGGGTCTTATGTACAAGTGACCCCTTCTATGATGCACAGTGTTTCCTAGAGACTAGGTAATGTCAACTTATCAGACTGTAGTTATAATAACAAAAAGGATAGAATTTCCATTTTCTTCCATTGATTTCCAGAATCTATTTTGTTAGTACGATCACAGATTTCAAATTTAAAATACACAAAAATGTCTGCCCACAGAGAAGAAAACGTAGTGCTGCCAGACACAAGTGAATGAAATGGTTTGCTGGAATGAACATTTTTGTCTCATGTTCATTCATTACTGGATTCTGAGACAGACTTCTTCCTTTTCATTTTAAAGGATTAATTATAGTATATTTCAGCATATAGCTCAATCAATTTTGAAGTTCCTTAAAGACAAAGTAGGTTTTAATATGTAAAACAGTTAGTATTCTTTCTTTAGAACTGAAATATTAAGACATAGTAGTGTAAATGTTACCATTCATTTAAGTAAAGAACACTGTTTATACAGTGTGTTATTATTAAATTCTTTGATGTTTCTGAATTTTTATCTTCTTTTTTATTATATTATTTTTGACATCTTCTAAATATATTTACCAAAACAGCCCTTTCTTTGTCATATTTTGATAATTGTAAATTAATATATTTTATAAAGTGTTTCATAGTTTTTAAAAATGAATAGTTTATATAAATAACCTGTGGTCCTTTGCTCTTTATAACTTTGAATGTCCTTACTACTCTCCTGAATATATGTGTTTACACATATATATATATGTATATACATATGTACAAATAAAAATATTTGTATATACTTATATCTGTAGAGACAGAGATAGATTGATAGACAGTGATAGATGCTCATTTATATTTTAGTATGATGCAATGTCAATAAAATTAAAAGTTAGAGTATTTTCCCCCATTGCTTAGAGTGGTCAAACAAAATATAATCACAAAACAGATACAACCTATATCCTTGGATTTCACTTCAGTAAGTCATAAACTACTATTAAAATGAGATACACATTTCCATGTTCTCTATGTCACTGATACCTCACTTCTCCAGTTTGGTCCATTATTTCCTAGTGTGGAACAAATTTTTTGAACTGATACAATAAGAATAACAACTAGCAAAAGCTACCACTATTGAGAGTTTCATTTCAGACAGATGAAAGTGTTAGTTGCTCAATCGTGTTCAACTCTTAGTGACACCATAGAGTGCTACTCACCACGTTCTTCTGTTCATGGAGTTCTCCAGGCAAGAATTCTGGACTGGGTAGCCATTCCCTTCTCCAGAGGCTCTCCTTGAGCCAGGTCTCCTGTATGGCAGGCAGATTCTTTACCATCTGAGCCTCCAAGGAAGTCCCATAGATGGTACAAATATACATTAAAATATTGAGTTCTTACTATACATGGCCTTTCACTATTCATTGGAAGGAATGGTGCTGAAGCTCCAGTATTTAGCCACCTGATGTAAACAGCTGATTCATTGAAAAAGACTCTGATGCTGGTAAAGATTGAGGTCAAGAGGAGAAGAGGGCAATACAGGATGAGATGGTTGGATGGCATCACTGATTCAATGGACATAAGTTTGAGCAAACTCCAGGAGATAATGGACAGGGAAGCCGGGTGTACTATAGTCTATGAGGTCACAAAGTGTCGCACATGACTTAGCGACTGAACAACTATGCACTGACCCTTCATTAAACACTATGATAAACTGTTTTGGAAGACTTGAATCAGAAAGATGGGAAAGTTTTTGCTTTCCTTACAGTATTCATTTGTTCCATTCTTTGTTCGTTGTCCCTTCTCAAAATGGTTGTAAGACTCAGTGTGACTTCTTCCTAAAATTCCTGCTTCCCCTTTACATTTACTCTTGGTGAGGCTAGAGGAAGAAAAATTAAGAGGAAAATATTTTTTTCTTGATTTTTTAAAGTATGCAATAGCATTCCCTTAATCCTGGGTTAAAATGTTCGTTAGTAGAATCAGGCAAAAAGTAACTAAGGGCTTCCAGAAAACTAAAAAATAATGACAAACAAGAAAGTGATGACAAGCTATAACTCAGATTAACTGCAACAATGGAAGGATAATCAAATGTTGACCATATGATTAAATGCTGGCAAAATAAAGACATTGAGAAAATAATCCTGCCATTTACATTTAGGTTTAAATAAAATATTTTTTTCCTTTCTTATGTTAATGTCATATTGCTTTAACCTAAAAAACTCCTAAAATTATAAGCTTGTCATCACCATGGACTAATTTAAGGGAAAATCTATGTGAGCATGAATCTCTTGCAAAGGCATTCATACACTTGAAAATAACAGTACAATGATAAAGCAGGTAGATATGACTTTGTTATTAATACTCCTTTATAATTATTTCCCTAGGGCATTAAACAATCAAACCATTTTTTTATAGAGATGAGAACAGTGCTTTAAGCAAATGAAATAAAAGCAAGGAAAATCATTTTCATAGCACTTCAGAAATCCATCTGTATGTTTATCTGCTTATTGTTAGTACCCATTTAATAAAATGATCATAATTTGTCATTAAGCTATCAGAAATAAAAGAGGAATGATAAACATATAAAAATTAAATATTAAAACTTGACATGTTCTAAATGAATGAGACTTTCTTATACCTGCGATGACCCTGCCTTAATTATTTTGCTTTAGTAAATCTTCTAGTATGTTTTCTAGCAATCACCTCTCCCTGTGGGGACAAAGTTTTAGCCAACTAATGGGACATGTTCACCCAGGTGCCCAAGCCTTCTAGAAAACCTGTGTCCTTGACTATCTGTAGCTTCCAGTGGATAACTAATTAGCCAAGACCACAAAGACAAGTCATGTTCCTGAGTCTAAATCTGGATCTCATTTTATAATTTGTGTTCTGATGTACTTTCTGTGCAGAAATAACAGTTTATGCAACCCTTCTATTTAGAAAATTTATACCATAATTTTAAGAACAAAAAAAAAGTGAAGTTATTATTCTAAATTTTTCAATTTTTCTGGTATATCAGTCCTTAAGTACTGTCTTCTAGATAACCACTGTACCTTTGATCAGAAGCTGAATAGACTGTTCCCTTTTTTATGCAATACCCTAATTTAAAATGTTCGTTAGTAGAATCAGGCAAAAGTAACTAAGGGCTTCCAGAAAACTAAAAAATAATGACAAACAAGAAAGTGATGACAAGCTATAACTCAGATTAACTGCAACAATGGAAGGATAATCAAATGTTGACCATATGATTAAATGCTGGCAAAATAAAGACATTGAGAAAATAATCCTGCCATTTACATTTAGGTTTAAATAAAATATTTTTTTCCTTTCTTATGTTAATGTCATATTGCTTTAACCTAAAAAACTCCTAAAATTATAAGCTTGTCATCACCATGGACTAATTTAAGGGAAAATCTATGTGAGCATGAATCTCTTGCAAAGGCATTCATACACTTGAAAATAACAGTACAATGATAAAGCAGGTAGATATGACTTTGTTATTAATACTCCTTTATAATTATTTCCCTAGGGCATTAAACAATCAAACCATTTTTTTATAGAGATGAGAACAGTGCTTTAAGCAAATGAAATAAAAGCAAGGAAAATCATTTTCATAGCACTTCAGAAATCCATCTGTATGTTTATCTGCTTATTGTTAGTACCCATTTAATAAAATGATCATAATTTGTCATTAAGCTATCAGAAATAAAAGAGGAATGATAAACATATAAAAATTAAATATTAAAACTTGACATGTTCTAAATGAATGAGACTTTCTTATACCTGCGATGACCCTGCCTTAATTATTTTGCTTTAGTAAATCTTCTAGTATGTTTTCTAGCAATCACCTCTCCCTGTGGGGACAAAGTTTTAGCCAACTAATGGGACATGTTCACCCAGGTGCCCAAGCCTTCTAGAAAACCTGTGTCCTTGACTATCTGTAGCTTCCAGTGGATAACTAATTAGCCAAGACCACAAAGACAAGTCATGTTCCTGAGTCTAAATCTGGATCTCATTTTATAATTTGTGTTCTGATGTACTTTCTGTGCAGAAATAACAGTTTATGCAACCCTTCTATTTAGAAAATTTATACCATAATTTTAAGAACAAAAAAAAAGTGAAGTTATTATTCTAAATTTTTCAATTTTTCTGGTATATCAGTCCTTAAGTACTGTCTTCTAGATAACCACTGTACCTTTGATCAGAAGCTGAATAGATTCTGTCAAAGTTTAACCAGCTATCTTTAGTATTATTCAGTTCTGACTAATTTGATTTGATGATTTGAAGACCCCCCCCCCTCTGTTTTCTGAACTGCAGTCATTTAACTTTGTTTGGACAGGTATCAGGCATTACACTTTTTGCTCATAAGACCACATTGTCTCATATGGGTTAAACTATGCTACATTTATTTGCATTGCATTTGCCTACATGCCATTAAATTTCTGTCTTTTTATTTTCCATTTTCTTTGTCTTTATATTTAAGATGTAACCCTTGCAAGAAGCATTTAATTTTATTTGCATCTATTCTGTTGGTGTTTCAAATGGAACATTTAGCCCACTTATATTTAATATAGTGACAAGTATGGGTTTACATATACAGATAGATAGATAGATAGATACATATATCAGTTTAGCACTTGTGTTTCTATTTGTCTCACCTATTATATTTTTTCAAAAGTGTTATTACTCTATTTCCTACTTCTATTAACTTATAAATTGCACGTTAACCATTAGTTTATAGTCCTTTGGAAATTACAAAAATGCAACTTTGCTATATCACTGTGTGTTTATAAGCAATGCTAGTATTTGGACCCATTTAGTTGCTTGTTTTCTCTTTTCTGTCTTTTAAATTATTATGTCATTAATTTTAAATCTACATTTATGCCCCAAACATTTTATCACTACTACTATATATAATGTAGTCAAATTTATTTAGATTGATCCATATATTTAGCATCTCCATTACTCTTCGTTCCTTTCAGTATTTTCATGCTTCTAAGATTATTTTCCTTATGCCTGCAGTACCCTCTTTACTATTTCTTTTGATGTAGTTTGCCTTTCAGGTTTGTGATTATAGAATTCTTTTTAATTTTTTTCATTTTGTGAGAAATTTTTGCTGAGCTGGGTTGCCTTTTTATAGCACTTAAAAGGCAATATAATATTGTATACTATTTTCTTTTAAGTAGTGAGATCCTTGCTGCTTCTTTAAAAGTAATTCAATTTTATTTCTCTATCAGCTTCTTAAATTCTTTTTAAATTTTTCTTTTTTTAGGTTCTTAGAGTCTTCTTAATATATGGCTTTATATTTTTCATTTTATTCAAATTCTGAGCCAGTATTTATTCAAATATAGTTTTTGCCTTAGCTCCTCTCTCTTTGTAGTCTAAGGCTTCAATTACACATACTGTTTCCAATCCTTTTTTGTGTATTTTCTTTGTTCTTTCAGTTCACTAATTTTCTCTTCTGCTATGTCCAGTCTCTTACCAAATGTGTCATAATTTAATAATGTTCTAATTTGTAGGTGTTCCATTTAATTATTTTTCAAAAATTTTAGTTTTGGTGAGTTTTTCATCAATTTTTGAATTTTTTTATCACAGCTATTTTAAATTCTATGACTAACTGCCAATTCTAAGCCTGTTTTATTATCTAGCATTTCTGTTATTGTTTGCCTTTGTGGTATGTGTGTATGTTCTGTGTGTGTATGCCTTTTCTTAGTTTAACTATTAATTGCTGACTGATTATGATGCTCTCTGTATGATACATAATAGAGAATTAAAACGATGTGATCTTTCTCTAGAGGGGATTTGTTCTTTCCTCTCATAGACTGGTAGAGTTAGGGGATATTACCTTCATTCAATGGATAATCATCTGAATAAGAGTCACATCAGATTTTCTACAATGTTCCATTCATGTCTGGTTTACTCTGACTCTTAAAACACATCTCTCCAGAGATCCCAAGTGAGAGCTATGATGTTTACTGAGGATTTTCTCCGTTTAGCAAGTCCTGACCTATTTTTTTTTTCTTCTAGAACATAAAGTTATATTAAATTCTCTGCATTTCAGAAGATTTTTGCTTAGATTTGGGGGCTCTTTTTCTTTCTTTCTTTCTTTTTTTTTGGAGGGGGAGCGGGTTGGGGAACGAGGGTGATGGACAGGCCACTTCAATTGGTCTTTCATTTATCTATTTTCATCCATCTTTGTTCTTTGGCCTGTGTGGGCCTCCCATCGCGGTGGCCCCTGATGTCACAGAGCACTGGCTCTGGGCGTATTCGCTCCAGAGCTCCAGCTCGGTAATTGAACACATCGGTCCAGCCGCTCCGCGGCACGTGGGATCTTCCCAGGCCAGGGCTCAAACCGGTGCCCCTGCACTGCAGGGTGGTGTCCTTACCCACTGGACCACCAGGGAAGCCCTGGGTGCTCTTTTTCTGTGCAACTTAAGAATTTTTTCTAATCCCAAGAAGGAAAATTTTTAAATATCAAGCTCTCTTCTTTGAAATTAACATTTGAATCAATGCTTGCTCTCACAAATCTTAACATTTTGATAGCTTGACCCTGTTTTATGCTTCTCCGGCCCTTGTATAAGTGCCAAAATGTCTGTCTTTGTCACTGTAACCCTTACTTGTAGGTTTTTGTTTAACTCCTTAGAACCCAGTAATTAGCAACTCTCCCAGGAGAAAATTCCCTTCTGAACTATAGGTTCTTCTCTATCTATACTTCCTTCTTTCTAACATCTTAGTTCCTCATGTCCTGATTAACTTGGCATCTCATTATTACTTTCCAGCATATATATTTTTAAAAGTGTACTTGGATTTCCTAAGTATTCTTGGTTTGTTATGAGACAAATTGTAGCCCAAAATAAAAATTTCCAGAAAAAAAAATAGGGCCTGAAAGAGAATTATTAAATTTTTATTGTGAAGGTAGAAATGTATGGAACTAGCAACAAACTGAAAAGAATAAAAGACCTCTTGTTTAGATGAGCAATTTGTCTAGTTTTATAATAATCTCATTTTCATCCCCTAATTTAGAAGATTCATTCATCAAACAAACATAGGACCATTTTTCTTCTTTCTTTAACCATATTCCATCCCCAGGCTTTGGAACTAATGCTTAAATTATTATTAAAATAAAAATGTTGGAAAATTGCCCTTTGGAGGGTAAAGGGTCCTAATTGGAGGTTAATTTACTTATTCGGAAAATACTATTATTATGCACTTCTGGTCTACCCTGAGAACTCGGTTGGTAATGAATCCACTTCCAATACAGGAGATTGCACTTTGATTTTAGGGTTAGGAAGATGCTCTGAAGAAAGGAACAGCTACACACTCAAGTATTCTTGCCTGGAGAATTCCATGACTGAAGAGTCACAAAGAGTTGGACATGACTGAGTGACTTTCTAGCCTACGTTTTAAAGTCCTTCCTTTCTGATTCTTCCTCCAAAGTATTTCTCTTGACTATTATTATATATAAAATGTTTTAGGCCCAGTCGTTTAATTGCTTCACATGTCCCTCTCTGCATTGGCATTAGGCACAGAAACATATTTCCTTTCTAAATGCCAGTTTCATTTCATTCAAGTTTTATGTGACAGAGTGGAACCCAAAGATACCCCAAAGGGGACATAATCACTTGCATGTAAAGGAGAGAAGACAGAGATATGTATTAAAATTGGTCTACAAGGACCATTCTGCTAACTTCAAAATTATTATATTTTAATAATACTCAAACACATTGTATAAAACTTAAGCAACTAATATTTTTTTCAGAAGAAAGTATCTATTTAATTAGGTACTGATTATTTTTTATTAGCATCCAGGTCTCAAAATAAGCGATTATTTAAAAATCTCCAATCTTGAAATTCTTCTTCAGTGAGTATCTGTCTAAGCTTAATTTTGACAGACTGTGATCATAGCAAACTATCTAATGGAGTGTTCATTGAATGGTCTTAATACAGTAATTTTTAATACTATGGTCTGTCTATATCAAACCCATTCTTTAATCATAACATTCTATAAAAATTCTCTATTCCAATTATATTCTACCTATATATAGAAAATAAATTAGTTCAAGTAAAATTAAGAACAAGGAATTCATATCTATGACAAGAATATCCACAGAATTAGCCTAGGTACTATATATATATATATATATATATATATATATATATATATGTATATGTATATATGTATAAGCATATATATTATTAAATGTAGAATTAGCTCTTTGCCATAATAATACAATCTTCAAAGAACTATGGTTTGTAAATATCCATAATCAAAAAATAAGAAGAAAATAGCTCAATTCTTTGATGATGACATGTGATGACATGTTATTTTCACACAAAAAAAGCAACATATGGGGCTTAATATTTCCCCCAGAGAAACACAATGTGATATAATGAAAGATAACACAATCTTCATGTGGCATCAGACGTAGGTAATTTGTAAGTCCGAGTTTTGAATAGTTTTTAAAGATAAACAGAAACTATTTTCTTTTCAGATAGAGCATATTTTTATATCTACCATGTTTTGGTGCACATGCTGATTGCCATTTAAAAGCAAGTGAGAAGTAACATTAAAGTAGACTGAACACATTGTGAAGACACATTATTTTCCACTGAACATATGTTGGACTTGTGTGAATTCCAATTTCTTTATTCAAAAGTTGGATTAACTGTGTAAAGGCATGTCTCAAATATGGCTGTAACTGTCTGCGTTTTATTAATATATGATTTAGTAAATGTTGACTGAGCTAGTGCTCAGATTGGGAGATTCTTAGTGAAATAATAAGCACACCAAATGTGGTTTATGTAACAGAACTAAACTAAACACATTTAGTTTTCCAGAGGTTAACATACAGGAGTTTGAAGAAAGTCACAGAACAGTGTAAAGCCTACTTCCTGGTTTTATTACAGATTGAAATTGCTTAAGATAGGTTCAGTATTCAAAGAATTTCCTGCGACATGAACATGACTGGAAAAATAATTTTAAACATTAAATTTGGTGAACTGCTGAACTTTGTTAATATTTTTTGCAGTGTTCAATTTAATTTTAATAAATTGCATAGCTCTGGCAGCAGATTGAAGTCTAAAGATTGAAAGCCTGAATAGGTCAAAGGAAAAGTTAGCTTGCCAATGCAAGCCTGTTAAAACACTAACTAGAAAATTGGGCAGGAAAAACAGTTTAAAATAATACTGTGAGTATCTTTGATCATCAGCTGGGTGAAAAGAAGTAATATGACAAACAGGAAATTGCAAAGAATAACTATTTTGACTGTAGTGGAAATAGCGACTTAGGTAGCCACATTTCAAACCAAATGCAGAATATTTTCCTGGAATTTGAAGAAAAAGTATCCAGATGTCTAAACATTCTACTCAATGCAGCTTTTATTTGGAGTTTGGCAAAGCTTCAGAAAACTAGTAGTCAAGTTTAGCTGGAATACTTTATCCAGCCTATTTACATAATTTCATACATATTTTATGCTTCTACATTACATTTTTTAGTAGTGGCCATATTTAATTTTAGGCTTTCTGCAATGTTATATTTGCTTACATGAATTATTTTATTGCTTCCTATCAGAATGCTTTGTGGATAAGCTCAAACTTGTGAACAACAACTGCACATGTTGGTGAAGACAAACTTACATAATAATATCATTAAATCCTCTAGTAAGTGTCCCTGCATAATTATGCCATACTGCCCTGAAATAGGAGAAATTCCATCCCAAAAAAGGAAATGGAAATACTCTCTTATTTGTAAACCATACACAAATGTGTTTGTTTTTAGAATTTACAAATGCTATGTGAGAAAATTTGCTTTGTGGATATGTTATAAAATATTGAACAGTTGGATTTAGTATAACCACATGAAAAAAATTTGACTTATGAAATTTTGTTATAAAATACAAAAAGCTAGCAGGTGCTCAATAAATGAGTATATGAACAGCAATAAAAGTAGCAAATAAGTGATTTATTTGTATTACCTGATTAAAATGTAATAACTGGTTATCCTTTATTTTAGATACCACAATCATGCCAATATTTAATATGAAAAAGCTTAGCCATCTGGAGCTTTAATGTAGTGCCTAAGGTCAAAAGTTTCCCAGGAGACGCAGTGGTAAAGAATCCATCTGCAATGCAGAAGATGCAAGAGACAGAAGTTCTATCCCTGGTTTGGGAAGATCCCCTGGAGTAGGAAATGACAACCCTCCCCAGTATTGTTGCCTGAAAAATTCCATAGACAGAGGATCCTGGAGGGCTAACTCCATAGGGTTGCAAAGAATTGGGCAGGAAAAACAGTTTAAAATAATACTGTGAGTATCTTTGATCATCAGCTGGGTGAAAAGAAGTAATATGACAAACAGGAAATTGCAAAGAATAACTATTTTGACTGTAGTGGAAATAGCGACTTAGGTAGCCACATTTCAAACCAAATGCAGAATATTTTCCTGGAATTTGAAGAAAAAGTATCCAGATGTCTAAACATTCTACTCAATGCAGCTTTTATTTGGAGTTTGGCAAAGCTTCAGAAAACTAGTAGTCAAGTTTAGCTGGAATACTTTATCCAGCCTATTTACATAATTTCATACATATTTTATGCTTCTACATTACATTTTTTAGTAGTGGCCATATTTAATTTTAGGCTTTCTGCAATGTTATATTTGCTTACATGAATTATTTTATTGCTTCCTATCAGAATGCTTTGTGGATAAGCTCAAACTTGTGAACAACAACTGCACATGTTGGTGAAGACAAACTTACATAATAATATCATTAAATCCTCTAGTAAGTGTCCCTGCATAATTATGCCATACTGCCCTGAAATAGGAGAAATTCCATCCCAAAAAAGGAAATGGAAATACTCTCTTATTTGTAAACCATACACAAATGTGTTTGTTTTTAGAATTTACAAATGCTATGTGAGAAAATTTGCTTTGTGGATATGTTATAAAATATTGAACAGTTGGATTTAGTATAACCACATGAAAAAAATTTGACTTATGAAATTTTGTTATAAAATACAAAAAGCTAGCAGGTGCTCAATAAATGAGTATATGAACAGCAATAAAAGTAGCAAATAAGTGATTTATTTGTATTACCTGATTAAAATGTAATAACTGGTTATCCTTTATTTTAGATACCACAATCATGCCAATATTTAATATGAAAAAGCTTAGCCATCTGGAGCTTTAATGTAGTGCCTAAGGTCAAAAGTTTCCCAGGAGACGCAGTGGTAAAGAATCCATCTGCAATGCAGAAGATGCAAGAGACAGAAGTTCTATCCCTGGTTTGGGAAGATCCCCTGGAGTAGGAAATGACAACCCTCCCCAGTATTGTTGCCTGAAAAATTCCATAGACAGAGGATCCTGGAGGGCTAACTCCATAGGGTTGCAAAGAATTGGACATGACTGAGTGGCAAAGTACAGAGCACAAGGTCAAAAGCTAGTTAAATTTGGAATTAGTATTCAAATCCATTTAGCTTGACTCTAGAGATTTTACATTAACCACTCTGCTAAAAAATAAAATAGAGAAGAATAAACAAAAGAAAGCAATAACAAAAGAAAAAGATTAACAAACAACTCAGCCAAATTAGTTAGAAATATGACCATAAATGCAGAACCCACGTTCGTATATTCATAGATACCTGTGAGAAGCATTTCTTAGGTAACACTAAAAAAGGAAAGAAAAGAATCAGAATAAATAGTTTCTGATCTTGGGGAGTTGAGTCGAGGTGGCAAATATACCTGTCAACATTCTTAGTCATAAGCAACAAAAGTAATCTGTTTATTTAATTAATAAGACAAGAAATGTGTTGAAAGTGTATTGTTGGGAATATAGCCTTGGGAATACTAGTGTACTAGGGTAGTCATCATTGTAACAGAGCTCTTTCACTGACTATTTCTCTGTTAACTCTGCTAGACCCTTTAAACTTAAGCATCCATCGTCAATTGAACAGACACTGGATGCTGTACGTGTACTGTGGTCTTGCCAGAGGAGGAACTCCACTGCATGTTTCTTTGCATCAATGTTCCCGTGCAGATACCTTGAATGGCTGATCCTTTTTATCCTGCCCATATAAGATATTTACAAAGAAGCCTCAGAATGAATATGTGAGCTAAATTGTTTCAATTCTGTCAGACTCTTGGCCACCCTATGGACTGTAGCCCACCAGGCTCCACTGTTCCTAAAATCTTCAGGTAAGATCACCCGGGTGGGTTGTCATGGCCCCCTCAGGGGATCTTTTCGACTCAGGCATTGAATCCATGCATCTTCTGTCTCTTGCCTTGGCTGGCAGGGCTCTTACCACTAATGCCACCAGGAAAGTTCAAAAAATGAATATATATTTTATCAATTAAGGGTTTAACCAGAGGAGCAGAACCAGTAGGATATATATATGTGTGTGTGTGTGTGCGTGTGTGTGTATGTGTGTGCATATGTACATATCTGTGTGTGTGTTCACTACAGGGTTTCAAGTTAAATAAACTTAGGTCCACAAGTAAGCAATCAGGATAAGAATATCCAGGGAATCCAAGGGAGAGAAATTACAGTCCCACCTATGGTTTTGAGTCCCTAATTTTCAGGAAGGATCCATTCCATCTTTAAAAGACTCACACCTGATTTATTCTGGCCCAACCAGAATATTCTCCCTTTTGGTTTGCTCAAAGTCAACTAATTAGAACTATAATTATATCAGCAAAATTCCCTTATGACAACATGTAGACTAATGTTGGATGAGATAAGATTAAGTAGGTTCATGTATAATGTCAGTGGCTGTTTTCTCCCAATATTCTTCAATTCTCATGAAACTCTCTTATACCCTACCCTAACTAGAAACCTATCAGAAAGGGATTTCTTAGAAATGCAATTTAGCCCACCTATTTAGACACATCACTAAGCCATTGGAGGCCACCTTTTGTCAATCTGGTGTATGTACACGTATCTTTAAACCATACTGCATCTTCAACTAAAGACAATAGCAAAGCAATGCTTTCACTTAACACTACACAACTTTCCCACATTCATCAAAAACACACTAAGCTTATCTATAAAATCGTTGTGAAGTCCTTGAATATAGATATGTACTCATTCTCTTCATTGCTGATTCACACTTTCTTTGATAGTTTATAACTTAAGAAAAATAAATACATTATTTATTAACACATCTTATTTTAGATGATAAAGGGAAGATGTTAGAAAGAAAGAAATTGTTGATTAATATGTATGCAGACCATATCCAAATAAAAAACACAGAATTATGCTTATTACATAGGTCATTGTATCTGCAACTAGTCATGTGTATAGAGTTGGTAGTATAAGTTTCTACTGCCTTTTTGTATATGCTTTGGTCTCAGTAAGTATTCCAGCTGATTATGTTTCTTTGCCGAGTGGATTGATCTATATTTTCACTTTTGAAAGGAATGGGCCATAATCTTACAAATTGGGCTTTTCACTTGTTTAATCACAAGACAGAATATCACCAGTGTTCCAGATGCACTCCTCTTTATTCCTCTTGTATAATAGTAACTCAATTTCTCCTTCATAGCCAGGATCAGTTACCCCAGTAATTTCTTTCTCTGTCTGTTGATTCACAGGCATCAGAAGACCAAAGTATCTAAGTAACAACCTAAATTTCCAGTATAATAGAATCAGTGTGCCTCCTGGTGCAAGTATTTTCTCCCAATGAAATAAAGACCTCTAGACTGGCAGAGCCTAAAGTCATGGGCACAAAAAGAAATATAATGAAGCATATCATGAGGAGTAATAGTAACAATAGCAATGCCTACTCCCTTCTGTTTTTCTCCAACTATAGGAGAAATAACCTCATACGTTAGATAGATTTAGAGCATATACCACATCTTTAAGGACATGGCTTCAGGCCCATACGGTATCAGCACATGTCTGGAACTGTAACTGAGACTTCAAAAGGTTATTCCACCTTTCTATCTATCAAGCAGTTTTAGAATTTTGGAGAACATGGTAAGATCAGTGAATTCTTGAGCACGGACCCATTACCACTCTTCATTTACTGTGAAATGGATTCCTTGATTATAAGCAATAATTCATAGAGTACTATAATAGTGAATATGACATTCTGTTGGTCCATGGATGGTGGTTTTGGCAGAATTGCTGCAGGCAGGAAATACAACTCCATATCCACAGTACACGTCTATTTCAGTAAGAGCACAGTGATACCCCTTCCATGATAAAAGTAGCCCACTGTAATCAACCTGACACCAAGTGACTGGCTGATCTGCTGGGGAACAGTATTCAATGTTGGCCTTTGATGCTGGCAGATTGGGCACCCAGCTAGGACTATATCCAGGTCAGCCTTGGCGAATGGAAGACCATATTTCTGAGCTTATGCTTGATCTCTACTCCTGCCACCGTGGACCATTTGTTTATGGACGTGTTGGGCACTGATAGGAAAGGCTTAAGGTAGAGTCTGACTGCCATCCACAGATTAAGCTGTCCCTACTAGCACCTATTCACATTTTCGCGGTCATTTTTAAGAGAACATTCATAAGGGACACAAATATCCTGACATTTTATACTCATTCAGAGCAGATCTCTATCTTAGACCTCCTTGATGTCAATTTTCCAATCATGCGTTTCTGTATCCCTAACCGTCCAGCCAAACCATTGCCCATAGACTATGAGTTGCTATAGATTTCTATCTCCATCCCTCTTTCCAGGCAAAAATGAATTAACTAATGAGCTGTTTGGAGTTCTGACCACTTTGATAACTTTAAAAAAATTCCCCCAATACCCGAAATAAAGACCTCTAGACTGGCAGAGCCTAAAGTCATGGGCACAAAAGAAATATAATGAAGCATATCATGAGGAGTAATAGTAACAATAGCAATGCCTACTCCTTCTGTTTTCTCCAACTATAGCAGAAATAACCTCATACGTTAGATAGATTTAGAGCATATACCACATCTTTAAGGACATGGCTTCAGGCCCATACGGTATCAGCACATGTCTGGAACTGTAACTGAGACTTCAAAAGGTTATTCCACCTTTCTATCTATCAAGCAGTTTTAGAATTTTGGAGAACATGGTAAGATCAGTGAATTCTTGAGCACGGACCCATTACCACTCTTCATTTACTGTGAAATGGATTCCTTGATTATAAGCAATAATTCATAGAGTACTATAATAGTGAATATGACATTCTGTTGGTCCATGGATGGTGGTTTTGGCAGAATTGCTGCAGGCAGGAAATACAACTCCATATCCACAGTACACGTCTATTTCAGTAAGAGCACAGTGATACCCCTTCCATGATAAAAGTAGCCCACTGTAATCAACCTGACACCAAGTGACTGGCTGATCTGCTGGGAACAGTATTCAATGTTGGCCTTTGATGCTGGCAGATTGGGCACCCAGCTAGGACTATATCCAGGTCAGCCTTGGCGAATGGAAGACCATATTTCTGAGCTTATGCTTGATCTCTACTCCTGCCACCGTGGACCATTTGTTTATGGACGTGTTGGGCACTGATAGGAAAGGCTTAAGGTAGAGTCTGACTGCCATCCACAGATTAAGCTGTCCCTACTAGCACCTATTCACATTTTCGCGGTCATTTTTAAGAGAACATTCATAAGGGACACAAATATCCTGACATTTTATACTCATTCAGAGCAGATCTCTATCTTAGACCTCCTTGATGTCAATTTTCCAATCATGCGTTTCTGTATCCCTAACCGTCCAGCCAAACCATTGCCCATAGACTATGAGTTGCTATAGATTTCTATCTCCATCCCTCTTTCCAGGCAAAAATGAATTAACTAATGAGCTGTTTGGAGTTCTGACCACTTTGATAACTTGCTTTCCTAACACTATTCAGCACTCTATCAGAGTAGGGATGAAGTACTGCAACTACTGTCTCTCAGGTTGGATCAGGATTATCAGTTAAATAGACTCAGGTTTTTATTTCCTCAGTGAAGTTATTATAAAGAACTTTTCATAAGACCATATGTATTGACTGAGAGAAAGAAAAAGCAATATATTAGAGCAGGGGCCATAGATGACTACGTCCATGCAATTTACTTGTTCATTCGGTATGTTTGAGACAAATGTCATACATACCACTTCCATCTGATGATGGAGTGCTGCTATGCATTTCCAGTCTTCTGACTGGGTGAGTCAGACAACATCCAGTTCATGATGGACAGTTCAAGTTATATGGTAACATGATCCACAGTCAAGCCTCAGTATTGGCTAAGGTCCTATTGTGAGGAAAAGATGGCTTTTTTTTTTTTTTCACTTTTACAGAGTTTTGTTGTTTACAGATATCTATAGTCCTAGATTAATCATACGTATATCCCTGGTCTCCTCCTAGTTCCCTGCAACCCACCCCTCGAGGTCATTGCACAGCACCCCTGCAGGATCCCCTATTCCCACAGTGCAATTACTATAGCTCTTTTTCACATATGATAGCATAGGTTTCTGTGCTTCCCAAATTGATATGGCTGCTATAGAAGACAGTATGGAGATTCCTTAAAAAACTAAAAATAGAGGCACCATATGACCCAGCAATCCCACTATTAGGCTTATACCCTGATGAAATCAAAATTTAAAGAGGCATCTGTACCCCAATTTGTTTATGGACGTGTTGGGCACTGATAGGAAAGGCTTAAGGTAGAGTCTGACTGCCATCCACAGATTAAGCTGTCCCTACTAGCACCTATTCACATTTTCGCGGTCATTTTTAAGAGAACATTCATAAGGGACACAAATATCCTGACATTTTATACTCATTCAGAGCAGATCTCTATCTTAGACCTCCTTGATGTCAATTTTCCAATCATGCGTTTCTGTATCCCTAACCGTCCAGCCAAACCATTGCCCATAGACTATGAGTTGCTATAGATTTCTATCTCCATCCCTCTTTCCAGGCAAAAATGAATTAACTAATGAGCTGTTTGGAGTTCTGACCACTTTGATAACTTGCTTTCCTAACACTATTCAGCACTCTATCAGAGTAGGGATGAAGTACTGCAACTACTGTCTCTCAGGTTGGATCAGGATTATCAGTTAAATAGACTCAGGTTTTTATTTCCTCAGTGAAGTTATTATAAAGAACTTTTCATAAGACCATATGTATTGACTGAGAGAAAGAAAAAGCAATATATTAGAGCAGGGGCCATAGATGACTACGTCCATGCAATTTACTTGTTCATTCGGTATGTTTGAGACAAATGTCATACATACCACTTCCATCTGATGATGGAGTGCTGCTATGCATTTCCAGTCTTCTGACTGGGTGAGTCAGACAACATCCAGTTCATGATGGACAGTTCAAGTTATATGGTAACATGATCCACAGTCAAGCCTCAGTATTGGCTAAGGTCCTATTGTGAGGAAAAGATGGCTTTTTTTTTTTTTTCACTTTTACAGAGTTTTGTTGTTTACAGATATCTATAGTCCTAGATTAATCATACGTATATCCCTGGTCTCCTCCTAGTTCCCTGCAACCCACCCCTCGAGGTCATTGCACAGCACCCCTGCAGGATCCCCTATTCCCACAGTGCAATTACTATAGCTCTTTTTCACATATGATAGCATAGGTTTCTGTGCTTCCCAAATTGATATGGCTGCTATAGAAGACAGTATGGAGATTCCTTAAAAAACTAAAAATAGAGGCACCATATGACCCAGCAATCCCACTATTAGGCTTATACCCTGATGAAATCAAAATTTAAAGAGGCATCTGTACCCCAATGTTCATTGCACCACTCTATACAATAGCCAGAACATGGAAGCAACCTAGATGTCCATTGATGAATGAATGGATAAAGAAACTCTGGTACATATATACAATGGAGTACTTCTCAGCTGTAAAAAGCAATGCTGAAGAATCAGTTCTGATGAGGTGGATGGATCTAGGACCTATTATAAAAAGTGAAGTAAGTCAAAAATTTTTTTTTAAAGGGAGAGAGGTTGTCCCCAGAGGACATATAGTCTTTTTTTATTTTTAAATTCTTTATTTTAAAGGTATTACGGAGTTTTGTTGTTAATACACATGTATGTTCCCAGATCAGTCATATGCATATCCCTGGTCCCCTCCGGACCATAGCCCCAAGCCATTGTAAGCACTCCGATTCCCTTAGCACAACGAGAATAGCTATCTTTTTCACCCATGACAGTATAGGTTTCCATGTTACTGCCTCCATGACTCCCACCCACTGTTCCTTCCCCACAATGTCCATATGTCTATTCTCTGTCTGTTTTTCCATGAGTTCACTGCTTTGGGGCTCTGAATTGAAAGAGGACCGTTGCAAACTTAAGCACATTTTGCCGCTTGGAGCTAAGATGGTGCCTACAGGTAGGGACGTGGGAGTGAAAGCAAGCTTAAGCACATTGTTTCAGTTTGGAGCTAAAATGGTGCCTACAGGAAGAGACGTGGGAGTGAAAGAAGCTTAAGCACATGTTTGCTGTTTGGAGCTAAGATGGTGCCTACAGGAAGAGACAGGGTGTGATCTTAATTGTTAATTGATGGTCAAAATTTCTGATTGGTTCCCCTGGTTTCCGCACTCATGGATGATTGCTTGATCTTTAGCTTGATTGGTATAATCTATAGGAAGTCCCGTGCAAGACCCCCTTCACGTGCCTATAAAAACTGTGGGTCTATACTAATAAAGCAGAACTGCTCTGACGGGACCCCTGTCTCATCTGATTGTCTCCCGCCTGCCGGGGGGCTGGGTGGCAGGCAGCAAGATTCACCACTCTCCGAGATCTCCCAGTTCAGCCAGGGGCAATCCCGCTGCCTTCCTTTCTACAGAAGGACCCCACACACTGCATGTGTTATCATGACCATCCTACTAGATTGCATATATGTGTGCTAGTATACTGTACTTGTCTTTCTCTTTTTGACTTACTTCACTTTTTATGATAGGTTCTAGCTCCAGCCACCACATTAGCGCTGATTTTCCTGCATTTATTTTAACAGCTGAGTAGTATTCCATTGTATTTATGTACCAGGGCTTCTGTATCCATTCATTCGTCGATGGACATCTAGGTTGCTTCCATGTTCTGGCTATTGTATAGAGACCTGCATTGAATATTGGGGTACAGGTGCTTCTTTCAGATTTAATTTCATCAGGGTATAAACCTAAGAGTGGGATTGCTGGGCTGTATGGTGCTTCTAATTTTAGTTTTTAAAGGAATCTCCATACTGTCTTCCATAGAGGCTGTATCAATTGACATTCCCACCAGCAATGCAAGAGGGTTCCCTTTTCTCCGCACCCTCTCCAGCATTTATAGTCTGTCGATTTGTGGATGATGGCCATTCTGATGGGTGTGAGGTGATATCTCATTGTACTTTTGATTTGCATTTCTCTAAGTATAAGTGAAGTTGAACATCGTTTCAGGTGTTTTGGGGCCATTTGCATGTCCTCTTTGGAGAGGTGTCTGTTTAGGTCCTTTTCCCATTTTTTGATTGGGTTGTTCATTTTTCCGGTGCTGAGTTGTCTGAGTTGCTTGAAGATTTTGGAGATTAATTCTTTGTCTGTTGTTTCATTTGCTGTGATTTTCTCCCGCTCTGTCGGTTGTCTGTTCAGCTTTTTTGTGATTTCTTTTGCTGTACAAAAGTTTTTAAGTTTCATGAGTTCCCACGTGTCCATTTTTCTTTTTAGGTCTGCTATTCTAGTAGGTGGGTCAGAGAAGATCTTGCTTTGATTTATGTCCTTGAGGGTTTTGCCTTTATTCTCCATTAAGAGTTTTAAGGTTTCTGGTCTCACACTTACATCTTTAATCCATTTTGAGTTGATCTTTGTGTATGGTGTCAGGGAGTGTTTCAACTTCATTTGTTTGCATGTAGCTGTCCAATTTTCCCAGCCCCATTTGTTGAAGAGGCTGTCTTTGTCCAATTGTATATGTTCGCCTCCTTTGTCAAAAATAAGTTAACCATAGGTGCGTGGGTTTATCTCTGGGTTCTCGATCTTGTTCCATTGGTCTATAGTCCTGTTTTTGTGCCAGTACCATACTGTCTTGATGACTGTTGCTTTGTAGTAGAGTCTGAAGTTCGGGAGGCTGATTGCTCCAGCTCTGTTTTTCTTTTTACAGCTGAGAAGCACTCCATTGTGTATATGTACCAGGGCTTCTGTATCCATTCATTCGTCGATGGACATCTAGGTTGCTTCCATGTTCTGGCTATTGTATAGAGACCTGCATTGAATATTGGGGTACAGGTGCTTCTTTCAGATTTAATTTCATCAGGGTATAAACCTAAGAGTGGGATTGCTGGGCTGTATGGTGCTTCTAATTTTAGTTTTTAAAGGAATCTCCATACTGTCTTCCATAGAGGCTGTATCAATTGACATTCCCACCAGCAATGCAAGAGGGTTCCCTTTTCTCCGCACCCTCTCCAGCATTTATAGTCTGTCGATTTGTGGATGATGGCCATTCTGATGGGTGTGAGGTGATATCTCATTGTACTTTTGATTTGCATTTCTCTAAGTATAAGTGAAGTTGAACATCGTTTCAGGTGTTTTGGGGCCATTTGCATGTCCTCTTTGGAGAGGTGTCTGTTTAGGTCCTTTTCCCATTTTTTGATTGGGTTGTTCATTTTTCCGGTGCTGAGTTGTCTGAGTTGCTTGAAGATTTTGGAGATTAATTCTTTGTCTGTTGTTTCATTTGCTGTGATTTTCTCCCGCTCTGTCGGTTGTCTGTTCAGCTTTTTTGTGATTTCTTTTGCTGTACAAAAGTTTTTAAGTTTCATGAGTTCCACGTGTCCATTTTTCTTTTTAGGTCTGCTATTCTAGTAGGTGGGTCAGAGAAGATCTTGCTTTGATTTATGTCCTTGAGGGTTTTGCCTTTATTCTCCATTAAGAGTTTTAAGGTTTCTGGTCTCACACTTACATCTTTAATCCATTTTGAGTTGATCTTTGTGTATGGTGTCAGGGAGTGTTTCAACTTCATTTGTTTGCATGTAGCTGTCCAATTTTCCCAGCCCCATTTGTTGAAGAGGCTGTCTTTGTCCAATTGTATATGTTCGCCTCCTTTGTCAAAAATAAGTTAACCATAGGTGCGTGGGTTTATCTCTGGGTTCTCGATCTTGTTCCATTGGTCTATAGTCCTGTTTTTGTGCCAGTACCATACTGTCTTGATGACTGTTGCTTTGTAGTAGAGTCTGAAGTTCGGGAGGCTGATTGCTCCAGCTCTGTTTTTCTTTGTAAGGTTTGCTTTGGCTATTCGAGGCCTTTTGTGTTTCCATATGAACTGTGCTATTCTTTCGTCTAGTTCTGTGAAAACTGTCAGTGGTAGTCGGATAGGGCTTGCATTGAATCTGTAGATGGCATTTGTTAGCATGCTCATTTTCACAATATTGATTCTTCCAACCCAGGAACATGGAATATCTCCCCATCTGTTTAAGTCTTCTTTAATGTCTCTCATCAGTGTGTTGTAATTTTCAGTGTACAGTTCTTTAGTTTCTTTGGGTAGGTTTATTCCTAAATATTTGATTCTTTTGGTTGCAATGGTGAAGGGGATTGCCTCTTTGATTTCGTTCTCTGATTTTTCGCTGTTTGTGTATAGGAATGCCAGTGATTTCTGTGTATTGATTTTATATCCTGCGACTTGGCTGAATTCGCTGATTAGCTCTAGTAGTTTTGTAATAGTGTCTTTGGGATTTTCTATGTATAATATCATGTTGTCTATGAATAGAGAGTTTGACTTCTTCCTTTCCAATCTGAATTCCTTTGATTTCTTTCTCTTCTCTTATTGCTGTTGCTAGAACTTCCAGGAATCTGTTGAATAATTGTGGGGAAAGTGGACACCCTTGTCTTGTTCCTGATCTTAGAGGAAATGCTTTGAGGTTTTCACCATTGAGGATAATGTTCGCTGGGTTCTTCTCATATATGGCTTTCACTGTGTTGAGGTAGGTTCCTTCTATGCCCATTTTCTGAAGAGTTTTTATCATAAATGGATGTTGGATTTTGTCAAAGGCTTTTCTGCATCTATTGAGATGATCCTGTGATTTTGTCTCTCAATTTGTTGACATGGTGTATCACATTGATAGATTTGCAGATATTGAAGAATCCTCGCATGCCTGGGATGAGCCCAACTTGATCATGATGCATGAGTTTTTGATGTGCCATTGCCTTTGAGGCTGATACTCCTTTTTGGGGTTTCTCTTTGTTTTTAAGGTTTGCCAGTACCATACTGTCTTGATGACTGTTGCTTTGTAGTAGAGTCTGAAGTTCGGGAGGCTGATTGCTCCAGCTCTGTTTTTCTTTGTAAGGTTTGCTTTGGCTATTCGAGGCCTTTTGTGTTTCCATATGAACTGTGCTATTCTTTCGTCTAGTTCTGTGAAAACTGTCAGTGGTAGTCGGATAGGGCTTGCATTGAATCTGTAGATGGCATTTGTTAGCATGCTCATTTTCACAATATTGATTCTTCCAACCCAGGAACATGGAATATCTCCCCATCTGTTTAAGTCTTCTTTAATGTCTCTCATCAGTGTGTTGTAATTTTCAGTGTACAGTTCTTTAGTTTCTTTGGGTAGGTTTATTCCTAAATATTTGATTCTTTTGGTTGCAATGGTGAAGGGGATTGCCTCTTTGATTTCGTTCTCTGATTTTTCGCTGTTTGTGTATAGGAATGCCAGTGATTTCTGTGTATTGATTTTATATCCTGCGACTTGGCTGAATTCGCTGATTAGCTCTAGTAGTTTTGTAATAGTGTCTTTGGGATTTTCTATGTATAATATCATGTTGTCTATGAATAGAGAGTTTGACTTCTTCCTTTCCAATCTGAATTCCTTTGATTTCTTTCTCTTCTCTTATTGCTGTTGCTAGAACTTCCAGGAATCTGTTGAATAATTGTGGGGAAAGTGGACACCCTTGTCTTGTTCCTGATCTTAGAGGAAATGCTTTGAGGTTTTCACCATTGAGGATAATGTTCGCTGGGTTCTTCTCATATATGGCTTTCACTGTGTTGAGGTAGGTTCCTTCTATGCCCATTTTCTGAAGAGTTTTTATCATAAATGGATGTTGGATTTTGTCAAAGGCTTTTCTGCATCTATTGAGATGATCCTGTGATTTTGTCTCTCAATTTGTTGACATGGTGTATCACATTGATAGATTTGCAGATATTGAAGAATCCTCGCATGCCTGGGATGAACCCAACTTGATCATGATGCATGAGTTTTTTGATGTGCCATTGAATTCTGTTTGCTAGGATTTTGTTGAGGATTTTGGTGTCTAGATTCATCAGTGAAATTGGCCTATAATTTTCTTTGTTTGAGTGGCTTTGGTATCAGGGTGATGGCGGCGTCATAGAATATGTTTGGAAGTGTTCCTTCCTGTGCAATTTTTTGGAAGAGTTTTAGAGGGACAGGCATTAGCTCTTCTTTAAATGTTTGGTAGAATTCACTTGTGAAGCCATCTGGCCTTGGGCTTTTATTTTGGGGTAGATTTTTGATCACAAAGTCGATTTCTGAGCTTGTGATTGGCTTGTTCATAGTTTCTATTTCTTCCTGGTTGAGTCTTGGGAGATTAATCTTCTCCAAGAAACTGTCCATTTCTTGCAGGTTGTCCAGTTTGTTGCCATAGAGTTGCTCATAAAAGTCTCTTAGAATCCTTTGGATTTCTGCATTATCTGTTGTATTCTCTCCTTTTTCATTTTGATTTTATTGATCTGGCTCTTCTCTCTTTTTTTCTTGATGAGGCTGGCCAGTGACTTATCAATTTTGTTTACCTTTTCAAAGAATCAGCTTCTCGTTTTGTTTATCTTTGCTATTGTTTCTTTCATTTCCTTTTCATTTATTTCTGCTCTGATCTTTATGATTTCTCTTCTTCTTCTGGCTTTCGGGTGTTTTTGTTCTTCTTTCTCCAGTTGTTTTAAGTGCAGGGTTATGTCGTCTGTCTGAGATTTTCCTAGTTTCTTGAGGTAGGATTGAATTGGTATAAACTTCCCTCTTAGAACTGCTTTTGCAGTATCCCATAGGTTTTGCACTGTCGTGTCTGATTTTATTTTTTCGGCTGGGTTCTTCTCATATATGGCTTTCACTGTGTTGAGGTAGGTTCCTTCTATGCCCAGTTTTTGAAGAGTTTTTATCATAAATGGATGTTGTACTTTGTCGAAGGCTTTTCCCGCATCTATTGAGATTATCATGTGATTTTTGTCTCTCAATTTGTTGATACGGTATATCACATTGATAGATTTGCAGATATTGAAGAATCCTCGCATGCCTGGGATGAACCCAACTTGATCATGATGCATGAGTTTTTTGATGTGCCATTGAATTCTGTTTGCTAGGATTTTGTTGAGGATTTTGGTGTCTAGATTCATCAGTGAAATTGGCCTATAATTTTCTTTGTTTGAGTGGCTTTGGTATCAGGGTGATGGCGGCGTCATAGAATATGTTTGGAAGTGTTCCTTCCTGTGCAATTTTTTGGAAGAGTTTTAGAGGGACAGGCATTAGCTCTTCTTTAAATGTTTGGTAGAATTCACTTGTGAAGCCATCTGGCCTTGGGCTTTTATTTTGGGGTAGATTTTTGATCACAAAGTCGATTTCTGAGCTTGTGATTGGCTTGTTCATAGTTTCTATTTCTTCCTGGTTGAGTCTTGGGAGATTAATCTTCTCCAAGAAACTGTCCATTTCTTGCAGGTTGTCCAGTTTGTTGCCATAGAGTTGCTCATAAAAGTCTCTTAGAATCCTTTGGATTTCTGCATTATCTGTTGTATTCTCTCCTTTTTCATTTTGATTTTATTGATCTGGCTCTTCTCTCTTTTTTTCTTGATGAGGCTGGCCAGTGACTTATCAATTTTGTTTACCTTTTCAAAGAATCAGCTTCTCGTTTTGTTTATCTTTGCTATTGTTTCTTTCATTTCCTTTTCATTTATTTCTGCTCTGATCTTTATGATTTCTCTTCTTCTTCTGGCTTTCGGGTGTTTTTGTTCTTCTTTCTCCAGTTGTTTTAAGTGCAGGGTTATGTCGTCTGTCTGAGATTTTCCTAGTTTCTTGAGGTAGGATTGAATTGGTATAAACTTCCCTCTTAGAACTGCTTTTGCAGTATCCCATAGGTTTTGCACTGTCGTGTGTTCATTGTCATTTTCTTCTAGTAATTTTTTAATTTCTCCTTTGATTTTCTCAGTGATCAGTTGGTTGCTTAGGTATGTGTTGTTTAGTCTCCATGTGTTTGTGTTTTTAGCGGCTTTTTCCCCGTAGTTGATCTCTAATCTCATTGCACTGTGGTCCGAGAAGATGGTTGATATAGTTTCTGTTTTCTTGAATTGGCTGAGGTTTGATTTGTGGCCCAAGATGTGGTCTATCCTGGAGAATGTTCCGTGAGCACTTGAGAATTAAGCGTATTCTTCTGCTTTTGAATGGAAAGTCCTAAAGGTATCAATGAGGTCCATCTTTTCTAGTGTGGCAGGTTCCTTATATGCCCTTGATCATGATGTAGTGTCCTGCCTTGTCTCTTCTAATCTTCTTTATTTTGAGGTCTATTTTGTCTGATATGAGGATTGCTACTCCAGCTTTCTTTTGATTTCCATTTGCATGCAATATCTTTTTCCAGCGTCTCACTTTCAGTCTATGAGTGTCTGTAGGTCTGAAGTGAGTTTCCTGGAGGCAGCACATGGATGGGTCGTGTTTTTGAATCCATTCAGCCACTCTGTGTCTTTTGGTTGGAGCATTTAGTCCATTTACATTCAAAGTAATTATTGATACAAATGATCCTATTGTCATCTTCTTAGATGTTATGATAGCTTTGTTTTGTGGATCTTCTCCTTTTATACTTGTTGTCTATATAAGTCCCTTTAACACTTGTTGTAAGGCTGGTTTGGTGTTACTAAATTCTTTTTATTTTTACTTATCAGTAAAGCTTTTGATTTCTCCATCAATTTTGAAGGAGATCCTTGCAGGGTAGAGGATTCTTGGTTGAAGATTATTCCCTTTGAGCCATTTAAATGTGTCCTGCCATTCCCTTCTGGCCTGCAGAGTTTCTGTTGAAAGAGCAGCTGTTAAACGTATGGGCTTTCCCTCCTATGTCGCTAGTTGCTTTTCTCTTGCTGCTCTGAGAATTCTGTTTAATTTGTGTTAGCTTCATTAATACGTGTCTTGGTGTGTTTCTTCTCGTATTGATTCTGTATGGTACTCTTTGTGCTTCTTGGACTCGATTGACTATTTCTTTTCCCATGTTGGGGAAATTTTCAACTAGAATCTCTTCAGAAATTTTCTCATATCCTTTCTTTGTTTCTTCTTCTTCCGGAACCCCTATAATTCAAATATTCGTGCATTTGATATTATCCCAGAGGTCTCTGAGGCTGTCCTCTGCTCTTTTCATTCTTTGAGCTAGAGTCTGTTTTTCAGCAGTTACTTCCACCATTGTATCTTCCAGCTCACTTATCCGATCTTCTGCTCTTGATTCCTTCTACAGTGTTTTCAAGTTTAGCAATTGAGTTGTTTGTCTCTGTTACTTTTTTGGTAAGTTCTTGTGTTTCTTTGTTCAGTGTGTTAGCTGTGTCTTGCAATTTCTCTAAAATACTGTTTTCAGTGTCTTTGATCATCTTTACTATCATTCTTCTGAAATCACTTTCAGAAACTTTGTCCAAATCCTCTTCGTTGATTTGATCTTGTGTGTTTGTAGATTGTTCCTTCACTTGCGTGGTATTTCTCTGCCGTTTCATTGTTACTAGTAACTTTTTAACTGACCCTGTTTGGGATTTCCTTTTCCCAGACTTTGAATTACGTCTGTTTGTGTTTATTGTTTGGATGGGGCTTCCTATTCTGGGTGATGCTGGTGATTGGGTGATGTCAGGCCTTATATACAAGTGATTACCTTTGTTGGCATTCTCACTTGTATAGTGCTCTCTGGTGTTAGGCGTTCTCTAGTATTGTAGAGTTTTGGGGTCAGTGCTCCCTCCCTAAAGCCCCGAGGCTTGTTGTCTGACCAGGGAATGAAGATTTCACGGCTGTTTTTTTATGGCATTAAGTGATATCAAAACATATATACGTGAATGAGAAAGAGAAGGCATACCTTTGACAAATAGCAATCAAAATGCTAAGCAAATACTATCTAGCGTATTGAATTATATACATAAACATACAGCTGTAGCATAACCCAAACATTCCAACCAGAAGGACAGTACAATACGTTAGCACGGCGAATAGAGAAAACCAAGAATGAAATCCACCAGTTAATAACCAAACTAAGTAGAGCACCAATTGGAGATTAATACTAGAGCAGGGTCCCCGTTGTGGATAAGGCAATGAAGACAGAACAGGCTAAGAAATATGGTGGGAAAAGGGAAAAAGAGAAAGGGAGGATGGAAGAGAAATATAGAATAATACTGCAAAGTTAAATATAGGGAGATAAAGATTTGTATGTATTAGAGTCTAGTGCTATAGGAAAGGAGCATCAGAGAAAGCAAAGAATTACAGAGGAAGTAGTAATATAAATTAAAAAAATTAAAAATTACAACAGAGATGAATATATAGAAAAACAAAGCAAAAACAATAAAAATAAACAAAGCCCCCACAGAATCTTAAAGGGCCAATGTGGAACCAGAAGTTTATATGAAAATAAAATGTGTGGTTTAAAAGGAAAAAGAAGAAAAAAAAATTATGTAAACTTGAATATATTCAGTCTTACTGATAAAATTAGTAGCAATAGTCGATTCTTTTTTTGAAATCACTTTCAGAAACTTTGTCCAAATCCTCTTCGTTGATTTGATCTTGTGTGTTTGTAGATTGTTCCTTCACTTGCGTGGTATTTCTCTGCCGTTTCATTGTTACTAGTAACTTTTTAACTGACCCTGTTTGGGATTTCCTTTTCCCAGACTTTGAATTACGTCTGTTTGTGTTTATTGTTTGGATGGGGCTTCCTATTCTGGGTGATGCTGGTGATTGGGTGATGTCAGGCCTTATATACAAGTGATTACCTTTGTTGGCATTCTCACTTGTATAGTGCTCTCTGGTGTTAGGCGTTCTCTAGTATTGTAGAGTTTTGGGGTCAGTGCTCCCTCCCTAAAGCCCCGAGGCTTGTTGTCTGACCAGGGAATGAAGATTTCACGGCTGTTTTTTTATGGCATTAAGTGATATCAAAACATATATACGTGAATGAGAAAGAGAAGGCATACCTTTGACAAATAGCAATCAAAATGCTAAGCAAATACTATCTAGCGTATTGAATTATATACATAAACATACAGCTGTAGCATAACCCAAACATTCCAACCAGAAGGACAGTACAATACGTTAGCACGGCGAATAGAGAAAACCAAGAATGAAATCCACCAGTTAATAACCAAACTAAGTAGAGCACCAATTGGAGATTAATACTAGAGCAGGGTCCCCGTTGTGGATAAGGCAATGAAGACAGAACAGGCTAAGAAATATGGTGGGAAAAGGGAAAAAGAGAAAGGGAGGATGGAAGAGAAATATAGAATAATACTGCAAAGTTAAATATAGGGAGATAAAGATTTGTATGTATTAGAGTCTAGTGCTATAGGAAAGGAGCATCAGAGAAAGCAAAGAATTACAGAGGAAGTAGTAATATAAATTAAAAAAATTAAAAATTACAACAGAGATGAATATATAGAAAAACAAAGCAAAAACAATAAAAATAAACAAAGCCCCCACAGAATCTTAAAGGGCCAATGTGGAACCAGAAGTTTATATGAAAATAAAATGTGTGGTTTAAAAGGAAAAAGAAGAAAAAAAAATTATGTAAACTTGAATATATTCAGTCTTACTGATAAAATTAGTAGCTTCAATAGAATTCAATGGAGGAAATAAGCACACGCCCCCCCACACCACACCTCCCAAAAAACGGGGGGGGGGGGCAGTGAGTGAGTTTTGAAAAAAGGGGAAAAGACAAGTGAAACGAAACAAAGCAAAACAAAAGCAAGAAAAAAGAATAAGGAATAAAATGAAATTTTAAAAATCAAGCAGTAGCTTCAGCTTCAGACAAAATATGAAAGTAGTGTTTATGTTCTTCTGTCTCTTGCTGTCTGTTCAGGAATTATCAGTCTTTTTCTTGCCTCTGGCATTGTTTGGATCTGAGGACCTCTTTGACTGCTTGTTTATTTCGGCCTATTCCAGAATTAAAAGGCCCGCCCAGGCTGGCCTTGGGAGTTTCTTAATCCAAATCCCTTTTCTTGCTGGGTGGAGCTAAGTTCCCTCCCTGTAGCTTGACCAGTAGCCAAAGTACAGTAGAGAAAATGGCGTCTGTCTCACAAAGGACTCATTCCCACACGCTCTATGGGAAGCACTTCCTCAGTGACCCTGACCCTGCTGCAGGCCACCGTCGACTCCCGCCACCGCAGAGACCTCAGATTACTCAGAGCTGAGTCTGGCTCAGTCTCATGCAGGATCACTATTCCCCTCTCTCAGATCACAGTGAGCACAGAGTTTCCAGTCCTCATCTGCTGCTCTATGATCCGGTTATTGGTAACCTCCTCCAAAGGGAACTGAGTGCCATCCTTCCGACTCAAGGGAACTTCTAGTTCAAGGGGGTACTTGGAATCACCAAAGCAAGTGTGGGTCAGTCCCTTGTGGGCATCACCGCTCCTTACCCGGGTCTTGATCTGCAACAGGTTTTGTGTCTTTGGCCCGCCCAGCCTCTCTGTCGGTTATGAGGTTTGAACTTTAAAAGCGCGATTGTGCCCTTCCTACCGTCTTGATGCGGCTTCTCCTTTGTTCTTTGATGTGGGGTATATTTTTTTTTGTGATCAGATCCAACCTCCTCCTGTGGATGGTTTTTCAGCAACTTGTTGCAATTCAGGCAATTTTGCAGGAGAAATGAGTGCACGTCCTTCTACGCTGACATCTTAGCTCTCCCCTTCCAACTTTTCTTTCTTCATTTGGATCATTTATGATATTTTTCTGAGGAAGAGAATTAAATTTCTTTGCCTTAGTTGATTGTTGTAGAGTTTACATTTTGCATTTTTACGTTCACACCCTTTAGAGCTAATATTTTACCATTTAACTTTAAAAACATGTTAGTATTCATTATAGTCTGAAGAAGCAGAACAGACACAACAAAGAAGCAATCATTTTTCAAACTTTGTGTGTGTTGGAAATGTTCTTTCAAATAAAATCTTATGATGCTCACTCTAAAAAAACAGATTAACTTGGCATCAAACTGAAATGAAAATAGACTTATGATTATCTCAGGCCCTTCTGGAGAACCACCTCAGGGTTCCATTGAATCATGTGAGATCCACTAATGGAGAGATGGAATTAGTAGTCTACACCAACCCCTTTGAATTCTGAAATTATTTCACATCATTATTTGTATATATAGAGTCTGGCATGGTGATACACAAGTTTCAGGAATAAGAGTATGGTCATGGTATTAGTCTCTTCTGAAGTATTACTCTTATTGGTGCCCAGGGGTGATCAGGCCCCACAGAATTGCTAACCATTCTTAAGATACCTATGGCTCTCAATTTATTCATTTTCAGAAAGGCATCACTGTCATGGAAACTACAAAACCCAACGTTTAAGATATGAAAGACATTCTTTCTTATAAGACAAATGAACAAGGCACCCAATTGTAGTTTGACAATTTACTACTCTAGCGAGTATAGATTAAAGTAAAAGATAAATAAGCATTCTAACAAAAAGTCCTTAGGCTAAGATTGCTTGAAACTGTTTCCTAATATAGTGAAAATCTTTTAAAGGAAATAGATTTTTTGAAATCTGATTCAGGCTCTTACTTGATCACTGTTAAATGCACCCTCTAATTTCTGCCTTTATTTCTCAAGGGCATATCATCTTTTTGATACATGGTGAATTCACTTCTTTTCTGTATCTTCATACATGCTTTATTAATTTCCTAAGGCTGCTAGAACAAATTATCATAGACTTGGTGACTTAAAGCACCAGAAATTCTCTACAGTTCCGGAGACTAGAAGCAACTAATCAAGGTGTTGGTTGGGTCAACCTCTCTCTGAGAGCTAAACGAAAGGCTTTCCTTCTTCTTCTTGCTAAACTGTGGAGATTGTTGACAATCATTGGCAGAATCTTTGCTTAAAAGTATATCACTCCAATTTCTGCTTCTGTCTTTCCTGTGATGTTCATCCTTGTGTGTGTCTCTATGTCTTTAAATAGAATTTTTATCCTCTCTATGTCTGTGTCTCCATCTCTAAGTTGTCCATTTTTCATAAAGACACCAAACATATTGAATTTAGGGGCCACCTAATCCAGTATAACTTCATCTTAACTTGATTATATATTTGAAGTACTTTCTTTCAAATAAAATCTTATGATGCTCACTCTAAAAACTGATTAACTTGGCATCAAACTGAAATGAAAATAGACTTATGATTATCTCAGGCCCTTCTGGAGAACCACCTCAGGGTTCCATTGAATCATGTGAGATCCACTAATGGAGAGATGGAATTAGTAGTCTACACCAACCCCTTTGAATTCTGAAATTATTTCACATCATTATTTGTATATATAGAGTCTGGCATGGTGATACACAAGTTTCAGGAATAAGAGTATGGTCATGGTATTAGTCTCTTCTGAAGTATTACTCTTATTGGTGCCCAGGGGTGATCAGGCCCCACAGAATTGCTAACCATTCTTAAGATACCTATGGCTCTCAATTTATTCATTTTCAGAAAGGCATCACTGTCATGGAAACTACAAAACCCAACGTTTAAGATATGAAAGACATTCTTTCTTATAAGACAAATGAACAAGGCACCCAATTGTAGTTTGACAATTTACTACTCTAGCGAGTATAGATTAAAGTAAAAGATAAATAAGCATTCTAACAAAAAGTCCTTAGGCTAAGATTGCTTGAAACTGTTTCCTAATATAGTGAAAATCTTTTAAAGGAAATAGATTTTTTGAAATCTGATTCAGGCTCTTACTTGATCACTGTTAAATGCACCCTCTAATTTCTGCCTTTATTTCTCAAGGGCATATCATCTTTTTGATACATGGTGAATTCACTTCTTTTCTGTATCTTCATACATGCTTTATTAATTTCCTAAGGCTGCTAGAACAAATTATCATAGACTTGGTGACTTAAAGCACCAGAAATTCTCTACAGTTCCGGAGACTAGAAGCAACTAATCAAGGTGTTGGTTGGGTCAACCTCTCTCTGAGAGCTAAACGAAAGGCTTTCCTTCTTCTTCTTGCTAAACTGTGGAGATTGTTGACAATCATTGGCAGAATCTTTGCTTAAAAGTATATCACTCCAATTTCTGCTTCTGTCTTTCCTGTGATGTTCATCCTTGTGTGTGTCTCTATGTCTTTAAATAGAATTTTTATCCTCTCTATGTCTGTGTCTCCATCTCTAAGTTGTCCATTTTTCATAAAGACACCAAACATATTGAATTTAGGGGCCACCCTAATCCAGTATAACTTCATCTTAACTTGATTATATATTTGAAGTACTTTCTTTCCAAATAAGGTCACATTTAGAGGCTCCAAGTGAATACAAACTTGAAGGTCACACTATTCAAATCACTACATATGTCTATCAGATTGTCTAGTCAACCTTTAATGCATTAAAAATAATCATATTTTGCCTTATTCTCAAGCAACTTTTCGGTAATTAATTAAATTATTTTGAAAGTGTATATCTTCCATTTTTCATTCTGTCTATTCTATGTTCTACCTTATAGTTGACCTTCTTGCTCATTCTAGCCTAGTGCCTTTATGTTTCTTTTACTTATCTTGCTTCTCAAATGCAAGTAAACCCCTAAAGTTTCTTATCCTTCCTGAGACATATCTCTCTCCTCTTTCTGATCTCAATTTCTATGTAAATTGAGGCTGATTGATTTTAAATGTTTTGTTTTAGCTGTTTATAAATTCTCAAATGGAGATGGGTAGCAACCAAAAATCAAAGAGATGGTCCTATAAAAGATTGAATACCTAGTGGTGCTAGTGGTAAAGAATCTGCTTGCCAACATAGGAGACCCAAGTGATGTGGGTTTGATCCCTGGGTGTGGAAGTTCCTCTGGTGGAGAGAATCACAACCCACTCAAGTATAATTGCTAAAGAATCACATGGACAGAGGAGTCTAGTGGGTTACAGTCCACTGGGTTGCAAAGAGTTGGAACTCAACTGAGTATGCATGCATACACTTTTTTCCAGAAGTTTATATAATTAGAACAAGTATTTTTAGAAATAATTATTGCTTTAATTTTGCCTTTTTATAGTCATGTGGTATAATTTAGTATAAGGTTCCAAATTAATATAAAGATGGATATGAAAAAATCTATCAAAAGCAAACACATATTATAAAAAGTTGAGAAGAAAAGTACGTGATTTCCTTCAAATACATTTCCCCTGAAATGACTGTTGAATTTTTCCTTAAAAGTATAAAGTTATAAAACTTTAAGAGATGATTGAAATAAAAATACTGATCACAAACCTATGATACTTTTAGAAAAATGTGTGAAAGTGTTTCAAATCAAGTAAGTAAACTTAAATGTAACTGTTTTCAAGCTAACCATTGCTTTCTGATGTTTTCAGTTCAGTAGCTCAGTCACGTCCAATTCTTTGTGACTCCATGGACTGTGGCATGCCAGACTTTCCTGCCCTTCACCATCTCCCAGAACTTGCTCAAACTCATGTCCGTTGACTCAGGATGGTATCTAACCATCCTGTCCTCCTGTCATGCCCTTCTCCTTTTGCCTTCTGTTTTTCCCAGCATCAGGGTTTTTTCCAATCAGGTGGCCAAAGTGTAGCTTCAGCTTCTGCACCAGTCCTTCCAGTGAATATTCAGGTTTGATTTCCTTTCAGATAGACTTGTTTGATCTCCTTGCTGTCCAAAGGACCCCCGAGAGTCCTCTCCAGCACCAACGTTCAAAGGCATCAATTTTTTGGTACTCAGCCTTCTTTATTGTCCAACTCTCACATTCAAACATGACTACTGGGAAAACCATATCTGTGACTGTTTCTGATGTTATAAATACAAAATATTCTTCTCATATTCTTAGCAAATAAATTTAGTAGCTTTTTGTCAAAGGTGATATGATGAAAGATTTCCAGCAATATTATAGTTTTTGGAACACTTAACATACTACCCTATATATTCCATCTCAGCACCTCTTTCTGTGGTTCATAGAGACTAAACAGTAGTAGCCTGAGACTTTAAATTTTCTGTTGGTCTTTTACTTGACTTTGACAGAGTAAAAAAATTCTTGGAAATTGCAATTTGACATTAGTGACTTCAACTCCTTCATGGTGTAGTTGAAAATTTAATTGTGTTCTCCTTAGGCTAGGCCAAATCTCCTCACTAACAAAGAGAACTAAAGAGCTATCCAGCGTTCACATATAAGCATGTCTTTGTTGTTCAAGGTATAAATATCATTAAATATTTACAGCAATATGTTCTCATTATTTTCAAATGAATGTTGAATTTTTCCTTAAAAGTATAAAGTTATAAAACTTTAAGAGATGATTGAAATAAAAATACTGATCACAAACCTATGATACTTTTAGAAAAATGTGTGAAAGTGTTTCAAATCAAGTAAGTAAACTTAAATGTAACTGTTTTCAAGCTAACCATTGCTTTCTGATGTTTTCAGTTCAGTAGCTCAGTCACGTCCAATTCTTTGTGACTCCATGGACTGTGGCATGCCAGACTTTCCTGCCCTTCACCATCTCCCAGAACTTGCTCAAACTCATGTCCGTTGACTCAGGATGGTATCTAACCATCCTGTCCTCCTGTCATGCCCTTCTCCTTTTGCCTTCTGTTTTTCCCAGCATCAGGGTTTTTTCCAATCAGGTGGCCAAAGTGTAGCTTCAGCTTCTGCACCAGTCCTTCCAGTGAATATTCAGGTTTGATTTCCTTTCAGATAGACTTGTTTGATCTCCTTGCTGTCCAAAGGACCCCGAGAGTCCTCTCCAGCACCAACGTTCAAAGGCATCAATTTTTTGGTACTCAGCCTTCTTTATTGTCCAACTCTCACATTCAAACATGACTACTGGGAAAACCATATCTGTGACTGTTTCTGATGTTATAAATACAAAATATTCTTCTCATATTCTTAGCAAATAAATTTAGTAGCTTTTTGTCAAAGGTGATATGATGAAAGATTTCCAGCAATATTATAGTTTTTGGAACACTTAACATACTACCCTATATATTCCATCTCAGCACCTCTTTCTGTGGTTCATAGAGACTAAACAGTAGTAGCCTGAGACTTTAAATTTTCTGTTGGTCTTTTACTTGACTTTGACAGAGTAAAAAAATTCTTGGAAATTGCAATTTGACATTAGTGACTTCAACTCCTTCATGGTGTAGTTGAAAATTTAATTGTGTTCTCCTTAGGCTAGGCCAAATCTCCTCACTAACAAAGAGAACTAAAGAGCTATCCAGCGTTCACATATAAGCATGTCTTTGTTGTTCAAGGTATAAATATCATTAAATATTTACAGCAATATGTTCTCATTATTTTCAAATGAATAATATACTTTTACAGCATTTATAATATAGAGAATTGATAAAAGTCTCAAAAAAATCTCTTGAGAAGGTCAAATATCTATGGTCTTTGCTTACATTTACTCCACATTAAAAATACACTTTCATGACCATTAAGGGATTGATTTCCAAAATATATAAAGAGCTTATACAACTCAATATGACAATTTATACATGAATAGAAAAACATAATATAGATTTTCCCCAAAGAAAATACAGATGGCCAACAGGCACATGAAAAGATGCTCAACATTGCTAACCACTAGGGAAGCACAAAACCACAATGAGATATCACCTCATACTTATCATAATAGGTTTCATTGAAAAGATCACGAATAACAAGTGCTGGCAAGGATATGGTAAAAAGAGAATGTAAATTAGTCCAGCCACTATGCAAAAGCAAATGTGGTTGTTCAGTCATAAAGTTGTGTCCAACTCTTTGCAATACCATGGGCTGCAGCACACCAGGGTTCCCCTGTCCTTCTCTATCCCGTGGAGTTGGTTATGATTCCTGTCCATTGAATCAGTGATAATATTTAACCATCTCCTCTTCACCATCTCTTTTTCCTTTTGCCTTCAATCTCTTCCTTTATTAAGGTCTTTTCCAAAGAATCAGCTCTGCACAATGGAAGTTCTCAAAAACTAAAAGTAGAACTATAATGTGATCCAGAAATTTTACTCCTGGATATGTATCCAAAAAGCCAAAATCACTAATTCAAAAAGATACATGTAGGGCTTCCCTAGTGGTCCAGTGGGTAAAAAATCGGCAGTGGTTTGATCCCCAGTCTGGGAAGATCCCATGTGCCACAGAGTGGCTAGACCAGTGTGTCCAATTACCAGCCAGCATTCTGGAGGGCATGTGCCCAGAGATGGTGCTCTGCAAGGAGAGAGGCCACTGTAATGGGAAGTCCACACAGGCCAAAGAATAAAAATGGATGAAAATAAATAAAAAATAATAAAAGAGGCCGAAAAATTAAATACTACATTAATACTTTTTAATACCCTCAAGGAAATTTAGATATCACTTAAAATTTCTCTTTTTATAAAATATATCCTTCTGATATATATAAAATTCAACAATTTCATGAGTAAAGATTGTAGAAAAAGTGATTTCACTTACACTTGTGTTAAATTATGTGAAGATTTTTGCAAAAACATAAGCTCAAAGACAGCATGTAACAATCACAACCCAAGTGCATGCTCAAAGAATTAAACATCTCTTTGATGATGCTTTTTCATATAAATAGCTTATACAACTCAATACGACAATTTATACATGAATAGAAAAACATAATATAGATTTTCCCCAAAGAAAATACAGATGGCCAACAGGCACATGAAAAGATGCTCAACATTGCTAACCACTAGGGAAGCACAAAACCACAATGAGATATCACCTCATACTTATCATAATAGGTTTCATTGAAAAGATCACGAATAACAAGTGCTGGCAAGGATATGGTAAAAAGAGAATGTAAATTAGTCCAGCCACTATGCAAAAGCAAATGTGGTTGTTCAGTCATAAAGTTGTGTCCAACTCTTTGCAATACCATGGGCTGCAGCACACCAGGGTTCCCCTGTCCTTCTCTATCCCGTGGAGTTGGTTATGATTCCTGTCCATTGAATCAGTGATAATATTTAACCATCTCCTCTTCACCATCTCTTTTTCCTTTTGCCTTCAATCTCTTCCTTTATTAAGGTCTTTTCCAAAGAATCAGCTCTGCACAATGGAAGTTCTCAAAAACTAAAAGTAGAACTATAATGTGATCCAGAAATTTTACTCCTGGATATGTATCCAAAAAGCCAAAATCACTAATTCAAAAAGATACATGTAGGGCTTCCCTAGTGGTCCAGTGGGTAAAAAATCGGCAGTGGTTTGATCCCCAGTCTGGGAAGATCCCATGTGCCACAGAGTGGCTAGACCAGTGTGTCCAATTACCAGCCAGCATTCTGGAGGGCATGTGCCCAGAGATGGTGCTCTGCAAGGAGAGAGGCCACTGTAATGGGAAGTCCACACAGGCCAAAGAATAAAAATGGATGAAAATAAATAAAAAATAATAAAAGAGGCCGAAAAATTAAATACTACATTAATACTTTTTAATACCCTCAAGGAAATTTAGATATCACTTAAAATTTCTCTTTTTATAAAATATATCCTTCTGATATATATAAAATTCAACAATTTCATGAGTAAAGATTGTAGAAAAAGTGATTTCACTTACACTTGTGTTAAATTATGTGAAGATTTTTGCAAAAACATAAGCTCAAAGACAGCATGTAACAATCACAACCCAAGTGCATGCTCAAAGAATTAAACATCTCTTTGATGATGCAAAAGTTTTTATAGTAGATGACAGCAGTGGTGGTAGTGGTAGTTAGTGGTAGAGATAATGACATGGCATCTGAGAAGAACAAAGCACACAATTTATATGAACAAAATTGCATGTTCAAATAAAGTCTTAAGAAATTTCAGTGAGACATAGCGAACATTTCTGAAGCTTGCTGTGAGAAAAATCGCATGTTGAGAGGTTAGCTAAGTTACTCCATGGCATTGCTGCCTTGACATTAATTTCTTTTGGCCAAGTGGTGTGGGGACATTAAACTGACACTAGTCCCCTCAAGCAACTGCATGGCTAGATAACAACTCTGAGATTTGCAAGAAAGTATAAATCCCTAATAGGGCTTCCTGTGTCATACACAGGGTCTTATCCTTAAGCTCCCCTTCAATAATTAACTCCCCACCCCTAAACCCTATATAGCTTACCAAAGTCATTCTCTTTTTAGTTTAAACTGACTAATCCAATTTCAACTCAAGAACTCCAAAACATTCCACCCATGGACCCTGCCCCCAGTTCTGCCTCTCTCTTTCTCTGACTGCACTCTGCCTTGAGCTCCCCCATGTGGTCCCTGGAGCTATGTATTTCCTCCAGGACTCATGAGTAATAAATGTCTCTATTTTAGTATCTCCTGTCATTTGTTGTTGAACCGTTCAAAGGTGGCTTACCATCTAGCACCCTGTGCTTCAACGAACAAATGTTAACAATGTCATAACATCTTAACCAAATTATGATGCTGACTATATTTTTGCCTACTATAAAGCAAAGGGATTAACAAAAACTTGAAGCAGAAAACCAACCAGCAGAAGAGACAGTTTTTTTTTTTTTTAAATAGGCAGATATAGATTTATATATGAGAATTTGACAGTTTTAAAAAATATCTCCTGACTATATGTGAATTATTTGGTATTACCTAAATATTTTTAAATTGAATATTCCCACCTTTTTTTTAATTTTGGCCTCTTTTATTGGACTTTCATTTATTTATTTTCATCCATCCTTTTCTTTACGCAGTGGCCTCTCTCCTTGCAGTGCACCGGCTCCAGGTAGATGCGCTCCAGAGTGCTGGTTCGCAATTAAACATCTCTTTGATGATGCCAAAGTTTTTATAGTAGATGACAGCAGTGGTGGTAGTGGTAGTTAGTGGTAGAGATAATGACATGGCATCTGAGAAGAACAAAGCACACAATTTATATGAACAAAATTGCATGTTCAAATAAAGTCTTAAGAAATTTCAGTGAGACATAGCGAACATTTCTGAAGCTTGCTGTGAGAAAAATCGCATGTTGAGAGGTTAGCTAAGTTACTCCATGGCATTGCTGCCTTGACATTAATTTCTTTTGGCCAAGTGGTGTGGGGACATTAAACTGACACTAGTCCCCTCAAGCAACTGCATGGCTAGATAACAACTCTGAGATTTGCAAGAAAGTATAAATCCCTAATAGGGCTTCCTGTGTCATACACAGGGTCTTATCCTTAAGCTCCCTTCAATAATTAACTCCCCACCCCTAAACCCTATATAGCTTACCAAAGTCATTCTCTTTTTAGTTTAAACTGACTAATCCAATTTCAACTCAAGAACTCCAAAACATTCCACCCATGGACCCTGCCCCCAGTTCTGCCTCTCTCTTTCTCTGACTGCACTCTGCCTTGAGCTCCCCCATGTGGTCCCTGGAGCTATGTATTTCCTCCAGGACTCATGAGTAATAAATGTCTCTATTTTAGTATCTCCTGTCATTTGTTGTTGAACCGTTCAAAGGTGGCTTACCATCTAGCACCCTGTGCTTCAACGAACAAATGTTAACAATGTCATAACATCTTAACCAAATTATGATGCTGACTATATTTTTGCCTACTATAAAGCAAAGGGATTAACAAAAACTTGAAGCAGAAAACCAACCAGCAGAAGAGACAGTTTTTTTTTTTTTTAAATAGGCAGATATAGATTTATATATGAGAATTTGACAGTTTTAAAATATCTCCTGACTATATGTGAATTATTTGGTATTACCTAAATATTTTTTAAATTGAATATTCCCACCTTTTTTTTTAATTTTGGCCTCTTTTATTGGACTTTCATTTATTTATTTTCATCCATCTTCATTCTTTGGCCTGTGTGGGCCTCCCACTGCAGTGGCCTCTCTCCTTGCAGTGCACCGGCTCCAGGTAGATGCGCTCCAGAGTGCTGGTTCGCAATTGGACACCCTAGTCCAGCTGCTCACAGTACGTGGGATCTTCCCAGGCCAGGGATGGAACTGGTGCCCCCTGCACTGCAAGGTGGACTCTTTACCCACTGGACAACCAGGGAAGCCCTGAGTATTCCCACCATTTTAAGGAAAAGTTGGCTGAGACACACAAAGAATCTTGACAACTAAAAAAAGTCACTTCTGTGTTTGAGACTGTAACTATTTTTCTTCTCATTTCTCTTGGGTGTCATCTGTAATATTATAAGATGAACCACTAAGAAGACTGAAATGAGGAAAAGCCAAATAACTGCCACAAAACTAAAGGAGAAAAATCACAGGGAAAAAAAAAGAAAAGAAAATCACAGGAGAAAATGACAAAGATTTTTGAGAGATCACTATATATATATACATATATATATATATGTAAAGTCTCAGGACTTCTCTGAGAGTGCGGTTTGATTTTTAATCTTATTGTCTTAAACCTGCAACTATCCCTAAGAAACTATTCTTATCCTATTGATATTAAAGCAATATAATATTTAGCTTAAAATTATTCACCTGGGTCCTGTACTCCCTCTATATCTTGAAAGAGATAAATACTTCCTTTGTTCAACAGAAATAAAAGTAAAATTGGAATACAATTCAGGCCACAGGGTTTTACTCTGAAGTATGTTTTTGTTGTTTGTTTCAGTCATCCAATGAAAAGGTGGCTTACCATCTAGCACCCTGTGCTTCAACGAACAAATGTTAACAATGTCATAACATCTTAACCAAATTATGATGCTGACTATATTTTTGCCTACTATAAAGCAAAGGGATTAACAAAAACTTGAAGCAGAAAACCAACCAGCAGAAGAGACAGTTTTTTTTTTTTTTAAATAGGCAGATATAGATTTATATATGAGAATTTGACAGTTTTAAAAAATATCTCCTGACTATATGTGAATTATTTGGTATTACCTAAATATTTTTTAAATTGAATATTCCCACCTTTTTTTTTAATTTTGGCCTCTTTTATTGGACTTTCATTTATTTATTTTCATCCATCTTCATTCTTTGGCCTGTGTGGGCCTCCCACTGCAGTGGCCTCTCTCCTTGCAGTGCACCGGCTCCAGGTAGATGCGCTCCAGAGTGCTGGTTCGCAATTGGACACCCTAGTCCAGCTGCTCACAGTACGTGGGATCTTCCCAGGCCAGGGATGGAACTGGTGCCCCCTGCACTGCAAGGTGGACTCTTTACCCACTGGACAACCAGGGAAGCCCTGAGTATTCCCACCATTTTAAGGAAAAGTTGGCTGAGACACACAAAGAATCTTGACAACTAAAAAAAGTCACTTCTGTGTTTGAGACTGTAACTATTTTTCTTCTCATTTCTCTTGGGTGTCATCTGTAATATTATAAGATGAACCACTAAGAAGACTGAAATGAGGAAAAGCCAAATAACTGCCACAAAACTAAAGGAGAAAAATCACAGGGAAAAAAAAAGAAAAGAAAATCACAGGAGAAAATGACAAAGATTTTTGAGAGATCACTATATATATATACATATATATATATATGTAAAGTCTCAGGACTTCTCTGAGAGTGCGGTTTGATTTTTAATCTTATTGTCTTAAACCTGCAACTATCCCTAAGAAACTATTCTTATCCTATTGATATTAAAGCAATATAATATTTAGCTTAAAATTATTCACCTGGGTCCTGTACTCCCTCTATATCTTGAAAGAGATAAATACTTCCTTTGTTCAACAGAAATAAAAGTAAAATTGGAATACAATTCAGGCCACAGGGTACTGTCTAATGACTCTGAAGTATGTTTTTTTGTTGTTTGTTTCAGTCATCCAATGAAAACATTTTTCCACAGTATGTTTTGTGAGATTGATTATAATTATTTTTTAATTGCATTCAAGGGTGCTCTTATGCCATTTAGAATATCATGAACTTATCTTCAACTTGCCCCAATATTGGTAAAGTATGAGGGAGGAAACATGTTTTATAGTCCTAGGATTGGGTCTTAGCCTTTGGATGATCCTGTATCCCTTAAGAGTGATCATCACAAAATACTTTTCAATGATGTTCTATCCCGACTCCAACTTACATGGATAGAGTGGTTAGAGTGGTCTAGAGTTGAGTATTTTCCTCCCCCAAGTTAGGTTGCATGCATGCTAACTTGCTTCAGTCATGCTTCACTCTATTTGACTCTATGGATTATAACCAGCCAGGGTGTTCTATCCATGGGATTCTCCAGGGAAAAATACTACAGTAGGTTGCCATTTCCTATTCCCAACCCAGGGATCAAACCGGAATCTCTTACATCTGCCTGCATTGGCAGATTGGTTCTTTATCACTAGTACCTGGAAATATCATAGGTGTATTAGGCTTTGTTTAAATAGCTTCTCCTTAGAGCAAGTCTTGTTAAGAATAGAATACTCATACGCATTTCAAAATGGTTCCTTCTCCTCTTTCCCTGCCAGAAATATATGGAATATTTTTGTCTGATATTTACTGTGAGAACATAATAAAATTCTAGGATATAAAATTCACAGGAGTTAGAACTTCCCTGGCGGTTCAATGGTGAAGACAGCTTTCCAATGCATGTGATAAAGGTTCAATCCTTGGTTGGAGAGCTAAGATCCCACATATCTTGGGGTGATAAAGCAAAAGCAATATTGTAATTAATTCAATAAAGATTAAAATGGCCCACATAAAAAAATCTTCAAAACCTCAAATTCACAGAAGTGTGGGAAGCCCTACATAGACGACAGGTCCTTTAATTTTAACTCTCAAAATTGTCCACATTCATAATAAGATGAATTTTTATATCTTGAAAGAGATTAATACTTTCTTGGTTCAACAGAAATAAAAGTAAAATTGGAATACAATACAGGCGACAGGGGACTGTCTAATGACTCTGAAGTATGTTATGAGGGTGTTTGTTTCAGTCATCCAATGAAAACATTTTTCCACAGTATGTTTTGTGAGATTGATTATAATTATTTTTTAATTGCATTCAAGGGTGCTCTTATGCCATTTAGAATATCATGAACTTATCTTCAACTTGCCCCAATATTGGTAAAGTATGAGGGAGGAAACATGTTTTATAGTCCTAGGATTGGGTCTTAGCCTTTGGATGATCCTGTATCCCTTAAGAGTGATCATCACAAAATACTTTTCAATGATGTTCTATCCCGACTCCAACTTACATGGATAGAGTGGTTAGAGTGGTCTAGAGTTGAGTATTTTCCTCCCCCAAGTTAGGTTGCATGCATGCTAACTTGCTTCAGTCATGCTTCACTCTATTTGACTCTATGGATTATAACCAGCCAGGGTGTTCTATCCATGGGATTCTCCAGGGAAAAATACTACAGTAGGTTGCCATTTCCTATTCCCAACCCAGGGATCAAACCGGAATCTCTTACATCTGCCTGCATTGGCAGATTGGTTCTTTATCACTAGTACCTGGAAATATCATAGGTGTATTAGGCTTTGTTTAAATAGCTTCTCCTTAGAGCAAGTCTTGTTAAGAATAGAATACTCATACGCATTTCAAAATGGTTCCTTCTCCTCTTTCCCTGCCAGAAATATATGGAATATTTTTGTCTGATATTTACTGTGAGAACATAATAAAATTCTAGGATATAAAATTCACAGGAGTTAGAACTTCCCTGGCGGTTCAATGGTGAAGACAGCTTTCCAATGCATGTGATAAAGGTTCAATCCTTGGTTGGAGAGCTAAGATCCCACATATCTTGGGGTGATAAAGCAAAAGCAATATTGTAATTAATTCAATAAAGATTAAAAATGGCCCACATAAAAAAAAATCTTCAAAAACCTCAAATTCACAGAAGTGTGGGAAGCCCTACATAGACGACAGGTCCTTTAATTTTTAACTCTCAAAATTGTCCACACTGAGCCTTCAGCAATTAGGCAGTTACAGTGCAGGTCTTCCTATTCTAGAATTTGTTCCTATCTAAGTTTCTCCCTGTGGGCTCCTGATTCCAGTAAGTTGTGATTCTGTGAAACTGTCTGTCTCCAACTTTTCAAGCTGTGTGTTGCTGAATGATTAAATATCTCTAAGAAGAGTTGTTGAATTTTTAGTTCTGTTCAGTTTTACACTTGTTGTTAGACAGAGGGGTGACTTTTAAGAACCTTTTAGGCTAGTTGAACCCAGAAGAATTTTGAGAGACATAACAGAGAAAGTCTAAATTGCCTCAACCAGGCTGTTAGTAAAAAATTCAGCTTTTTAGGCCAACAGGAAGTGAGGACTCAAAAGGTCATGAGGAAAATGTTCTTGGAAAGTAGAAGAAAGACTATGGTTACCAGGTAATAACAGATAGCCTAGAAAAATTGCTTCTGCAGTCATGTGGATAACAGAACGCATAGGGGTGAACTTTGTAAAAGAGTGAAGGAGAATCCCAAGCAAAGTGTTCAATATACTGTCTGGTTTTTTTTTTTTTTTCTCCTTCTTCTTCTTCCTGTTACTAGGGATGCTTTTGGGAGCCTATGGAAAGACTGCATTTATAAAGGAGAGCACATACCTTAGAATAATGGAGTAAGACTATATGTCCTCTGGGGAGGAGGGGGCCAAGATGGCGGAGGAATGAGGGGAAGATTTCACGAGCTCCCCAACAGAATCATCAGAACTAATCAAGAAATTAAACACTACCAACAAACCAGCCGCTAGACGACAGAACTCCTTAGGTCTGCGAGGGTCGAAGAGTGAACAGCCAGAACTTTCCCAGAGCTCCTGTTCTGAGAACCCTGTATCCCCGCCAATGCCCTGACTTTCCAATGCATGTGATAAAGGTTCAATCCTTGGTTGAGAGCTAAGATCCCACATATCTTGGGGTGATAAAGCAAAAGCAATATTGTAATTAATTCAATAAAGATTAAAATGGCCCACATAAAAAAAAATCTTCAAAAACCTCAAATTCACAGAAGTGTGGGAAGCCCTACATAGACGACAGGTCCTTTAATTTTTAACTCTCAAAATTGTCCACACTGAGCCTTCAGCAATTAGGCAGTTACAGTGCAGGTCTTCCTATTCTAGAATTTGTTCCTATCTAAGTTTCTCCCTGTGGGCTCCTGATTCCAGTAAGTTGTGATTCTGTGAAACTGTCTGTCTCCAACTTTTCAAGCTGTGTGTTGCTGAATGATTAAATATCTCTAAGAAGAGTTGTTGAATTTTTAGTTCTGTTCAGTTTTACACTTGTTGTTAGACAGAGGGGTGACTTTTAAGAACCTTTTAGGCTAGTTGAACCCAGAAGAATTTTGAGAGACATAACAGAGAAAGTCTAAATTGCCTCAACCAGGCTGTTAGTAAAAAATTCAGCTTTTTAGGCCAACAGGAAGTGAGGACTCAAAAGGTCATGAGGAAAATGTTCTTGGAAAGTAGAAGAAAGACTATGGTTACCAGGTAATAACAGATAGCCTAGAAAAATTGCTTCTGCAGTCATGTGGATAACAGAACGCATAGGGGTGAACTTTGTAAAAGAGTGAAGGAGAATCCCAAGCAAAGTGTTCAATATACTGTCTGGTTTTTTTTTTTTTTTCTCCTTCTTCTTCTTCCTGTTACTAGGGATGCTTTTGGGAGCCTATGGAAAGACTGCATTTATAAAGGAGAGCACATACCTTAGAATAATGGAGTAAGACTATATGTCCTCTGGGGAGGAGGGGGCCAAGATGGCGGAGGAATGAGGGGAAGATTTCACGAGCTCCCCAACAGAATCATCAGAACTAATCAAGAAATTAAACACTACCAACAAACCAGCCGCTAGACGACAGAACTCCTTAGGTCTGCGAGGGTCGAAGAGTGAACAGCCAGAACTTTCCCAGAGCTCCTGTTCTGAGAACCCTGTATCCCAATGCCCTCACCGGACCAGCAGAGAGAGCGCTAGGAAGTGCCCTAGAAGACAGCCTGAACAGAGCGTCGGGAGGAGAGAAGGCAGCGCTCAGTGTGAAAATTTCGAAAATCCGGCCTGATCATAGGCGGAGTTAAGATACTGTCAGCGGGAGTGTGGGGAACGCAGTTGGGAAGTCCTCCGTGGGGTGCTGCCTAGAGACCTGGCTCGAGCCGGACAGGGAGAGCCCAGCAAAAAGCGCGCCATTCTGCCAGGTGAAAAGCACGCTGTTCTGCCCGGCACCGGGTAAGTTCAAACACTGCTAGTAGGGGGCTGGTTGAACTGAGAGGGGAAGTCACCCACGGGTTGCTGACCAGGGACCAGGCTCGAGCAGAATGGGAAAGCTCGTGCCTGCATTTGGGACTTGGTCGTGTAACTGGCAGTGTGTGCGCGCCAGTGGCCTGAGGAATCCGTGCACACCCAGAGCTGCAGCTGCAGCAAAGGAAGCCGGGAGAAGAGCAGGGTTTGGAGGCTGCTGGCGGCTGCGCAGTGGAACTGAGGCATCCCGCTGCAGCACAGGACTGCGAGCGCCGCAGCCACCGCCTGACGGACTGGGAACAGCCTACTGCCCTGCCAGCACCTGAGTACGAGGCATAGCCTTTGTTTTGCTGAAGACAAAAACAGAAACCATAGCAACCGGCGCTGTAAGGGAAAGACTACCTCATCAAGACAACACCATCGATAGCAGACTGGTCTCCACCAGGCAGATGAGAACATAAAAACCAGGGACAGTATTTAGCTTTTTTTTGTTTATTTGTAGACTGTTTTGTTTATTTGATTGATTGGTCTGGTTTGGGGTTTTTTTTTTTTTTTTTTGGTCTCTTCTTGTTAATTTTTTCTCCATTTTTCATTTTTTTAATTTATAATTTTAATTTTTGGAAACTTAATTTTTTTTTCCTCTTTGCCAATGCTTCCTCCTTCTATGTTCTAAATGTAAAATCTTTTCCTATCTACCACTATCCCATAGATAAATATTTCCTATCTTCCTGTCTCCACTAGTCTCTTCCAGCTGCACTAAACAATACAACACACTAATCTTTGCTACCTAACCCTATAAAATCCTTCCAAGACAAATCTATTCCTTCTCATTACCAATATATTCTCCTCCTCACCCTCAACACATGTCTTAGTTAAAAATTGCTTTCATTATAATTGTTCAAGCCAGGACCTTGCCCTGGATCTATTTTTCCAGGCACTATTCTAATTAATTGAGAGCTTAATGGGCAAGTACCATCTTTGATCGTGCCATTTGCCAGAAAAATTTCCTATGCTTTCTCTCTGTAAGACGGGTCAGCTGTGGTTATTGCTGTGTATGTATGTATATCTTATGACTATATTAGAAAATATCTGCATGCTTTTATGACTGTCACCCATCAGGGATGCACCTCTTGTTCCTCACATGTTAGTATTTGAACTAATATCATAGAACACCATAGCAAACCAGACATAGAGCCTACATCCCCTGATCAGAAATCAAACCAAGGATCCTCGGAGTGGAAGCCCTGATTCCAAGACCCTACACTATCAAAGAACATACAACACTAGAGATTATTCATCTGTAAACAAGACCTAACACCACCCAAGACACAAACCATTGAACCCTTCTAGAAGGACAGACACTCAAAAAGGGAGAATTCAACCAAGAAGCCTGGTGGGAAAAAGAACTCCACACACACAGACACACACAAAGAAACAAAAATTAACCTAATAAGGAAAAGACAGTGCAACACTGCACAAATGAAGGAATAAGCTAGAGAAACACAACTTCAAATGACAGAGGAGGAGATAGACAAATTAACTGAAAGAGAATTCAGAAAAGCTATACTAATAAGGACTCAAAACACCAAAAACAGAATATTAGAGGAAATTAGTGCACTGAGCAGAGACATGCAAGAAATGAAAAATAAGCAAATAGAGAAAACCAACTCAATTGCTGAACTCAGAAATACTATAGAAGGTCTCAACAGTAGAGTATCAGAGGCTGAAGAACGGATAAGTGAGCTGGAAGATAGACTGGTGGAAATAACTGGCGAGGAACAGAACAAAGCTGAAAGAATGAAAAGAACTGAGGATAGCCTCAGAGACCTATGGGGCAATATCAAACGCACCAACATTAAAATTATAGGAGTTCCAGAAGAAGAAGAGGGAAAGAAAGGCTAGGAAAAAATTCTTGAAGAGATTATAGTTGAAAACTTCCCCAGCATAGGAAAGGAAACAGTCAACCAAGTCCAAGAAGCATAAAGAGTTCCATACAGGAGAAACCCCAGAAGAAATACACCAAGGCACATTCTAATCACTCTAACAAAGACTAACTATAAAGACAGATTACTAAAAGCAGCTAGGAGCAAACAACAAATAACATAGAAAGGAAACCCCATAGGTCTAACGGCAGATCTCTCAGCAGAAGCCCAACAGGCCAGAAGAGAATGGCAAGACATTTAAACGGCTAAAGAGAATAACCTCCAAAACTACCACAAGAATTCATTCAAAAACCAAGGATCCTCGTTCCTCACATGTTAGTATTTGAACTAATATCATAGAACACCATAGCAAACCAGACATAGAGCCTACATCCCTGATCAGAAATCAAACCAAGGATCCTCGGGGAAGCCCTGATTCCAAGACCCTACACTATCAAAGAACATACAACACTAGAGATTATTCATCTGTAAACAAGACCTAACACCACCCAAGACACAAACCATTGAACCCTTCTAGAAGGACAGACACTCAAAAAGGGAGAATTCAACCAAGAAGCCTGGTGGGAAAAAGAACTCCACACACACAGAAACACACAAAGAAACAAAAATTAACCTAATAAGGAAAAGACAGTGCAACACTGCACAAATGAAGGAATAAGCTAGAGAAACACAACTTCAAATGACAGAGGAGGAGATAGACAAATTAACTGAAAGAGAATTCAGAAAAGCTATACTAATAAGGACTCAAAACACCAAAAACAGAATATTAGAGGAAATTAGTGCACTGAGCAGAGACATGCAAGAAATGAAAAATAAGCAAATAGAGAAAACCAACTCAATTGCTGAACTCAGAAATACTATAGAAGGTCTCAACAGTAGAGTATCAGAGGCTGAAGAACGGATAAGTGAGCTGGAAGATAGACTGGTGGAAATAACTGGCGAGGAACAGAACAAAGCTGAAAGAATGAAAAGAACTGAGGATAGCCTCAGAGACCTATGGGGCAATATCAAACGCACCAACATTAAAATTATAGGAGTTCCAGAAGAAGAAGAGGGAAAGAAAGGCTAGGAAAAAATTCTTGAAGAGATTATAGTTGAAAACTTCCCCAGCATAGGAAAGGAAACAGTCAACCAAGTCCAAGAAGCATAAAGAGTTCCATACAGGAGAAACCCCAGAAGAAATACACCAAGGCACATTCTAATCACTCTAACAAAGACTAACTATAAAGACAGATTACTAAAAGCAGCTAGGAGCAAACAACAAATAACATAGAAAGGAAACCCCATAGGTCTAACGGCAGATCTCTCAGCAGAAGCCCAACAGGCCAGAAGAGAATGGCAAGACACATTTAAACGGCTAAAAGAGAATAACCTCCAACCAAGAATTCTCTACCCAGCAAGAATCTCATTCAGAACCGATGGAGAAGTCAAAAGCTTCACAGACAAGCAAAAACTAAAAGAATTCTGTACCACAAAACCAGGCCTACAACAAGTGTTAAAGGACCTGATATAGCCAATAAATACAAGAGTAGGAGAAGTCCTACAAATCAAACCCCAGATTTCTGAGAGGATGACAATAGGAACATTCGTATCAATAATTACTTTGAACGTAAATGGACTAAATGCTCCAACCAAATGACACAGGCTGGCTGAATGGATCCAGAAGGAAGACCCATATATATGCTGTTTACAAGAGACCCACTTCAGACCTAGAGACACTCCTAGAGTGAAAGTGAAAGGCTGGAAAAAGATATTCCATGCAAATGGAAATCAAAAGAAAGCTGGAGTAGCAATCCTCATATCAGACAAAATAGATTGTAAAGTAAAGAAGATTCTAAGAGACAAGGCAGGACACTACATAACGATCAAGGGATCGGTCCAAGAGGAAGACATGACAATCATAAATATCTATGTACCCAGCACAGGCGCACCCCAATACATAAGACAAACACTTTCAGACATAAAAGAATACATCGGCAGTAACACAATCATAGTAGGAGACTTTAACACTCCTCTCACACCAATGGACAGATCATCCAAACAGAAAATTAATAAAGAAACACAAGCTTTGAATGCCACACTAGAAAAGATGGACCTCATTGATATCTTTAGGACTTTCCATTCAAAAGCAGAAGAATACGCTTAATTCTCAAGTGCTCACGGAACATTCTCCAGGATAGACCACATCTTGGGCCACAAATCAAACCTCAGCCAATTCAAGACAACAGAAACTATATCAACCATCTTCTCGGACCACAGTGCAATGAGATTAGAGATCAACTACGGGGAAAAAGCCGCTAAAAACACAAACACATGGAGACTAAACAACACATACCTAAGCAACCAACTGATCACTGAGAAAATCAAAGGAGAAATTAAAAAATTACTAGAAGAAAATGACAATGAACACACGACAGTGCAAAACCTATGGGATACTGCAAAAGCAGTTCTAAGAGGGAAGTTTATACCAATTCAAAGCTTCACAGACAAGCAAACTAAAAGAATTCTGTACCACAAAACCAGGCCTACAACAAGTGTTAAAGGACCTGATATAGCCAATAAATACAAGAGTAGGAGAAGTCCTACAAATCAAACCCCAGATTTCTGAGAGGATGACAATAGGAACATTCGTATCAATAATTACTTTGAACGTAAATGGACTAAATGCTCCAACCAAATGACACAGGCTGGCTGAATGGATCCAGAAGGAAGACCCATATATATGCTGTTTACAAGAGACCCACTTCAGACCTAGAGACACTCCTAGAGTGAAAGTGAAAGGCTGGAAAAAGATATTCCATGCAAATGGAAATCAAAAGAAAGCTGGAGTAGCAATCCTCATATCAGACAAAATAGATTGTAAAGTAAAGAAGATTCTAAGAGACAAGGCAGGACACTACATAACGATCAAGGGATCGGTCCAAGAGGAAGACATGACAATCATAAATATCTATGTACCCAGCACAGGCGCACCCCAATACATAAGACAAACACTTTCAGACATAAAAGAATACATCGGCAGTAACACAATCATAGTAGGAGACTTTAACACTCCTCTCACACCAATGGACAGATCATCCAAACAGAAAATTAATAAAGAAACACAAGCTTTGAATGCCACACTAGAAAAGATGGACCTCATTGATATCTTTAGGACTTTCCATTCAAAAGCAGAAGAATACGCTTAATTCTCAAGTGCTCACGGAACATTCTCCAGGATAGACCACATCTTGGGCCACAAATCAAACCTCAGCCAATTCAAGACAACAGAAACTATATCAACCATCTTCTCGGACCACAGTGCAATGAGATTAGAGATCAACTACGGGGAAAAAGCCGCTAAAAACACAAACACATGGAGACTAAACAACACATACCTAAGCAACCAACTGATCACTGAGAAAATCAAAGGAGAAATTAAAAAATTACTAGAAGAAAATGACAATGAACACACGACAGTGCAAAACCTATGGGATACTGCAAAAGCAGTTCTAAGAGGGAAGTTTATACCAATTCAATCCTACCTCAAGAAACTAGGAAAATCTCAGACAGACGACATAACCCTGCACTTAAAACAACTGGAGAAAGAAGAACAAAAACACCCGAAAGCCAGAAGAAGAAGAGAAATCATAAAGATCAGAGCAGAAATAAATGAAAAGGAAATGAAAGAAACAATAGCAAAGATAAACAAAACGAGAAGCTGATTCTTTGAAAAGGTAAACAAAATTGATAAGTCACTGGCCAGCCTCATCAAGAAAAAAAGAGAGAAGAGCCAGATCAATAAAATCAAAATGAAAAAGGAGAGAATACAACAGATAATGCAGAAATCCAAAGGATTCTAAGAGACTTTTATGAGCAACTCTATGGCAACAAACTGGACAACCTGCAAGAAATGGACAGTTTCTTGGAGAAGATTAATCTCCCAAGACTCAACCAGGAAGAAATAGAAACTATGAACAAGCCAATCACAAGCTCAGAAATCGACTTTGTGATCAAAAATCTACCCCAAAATAAAAGCCCAAGGCCAGATGGCTTCACAAGTGAATTCTACCAAACATTTAAAGAAGAGCTAATGCCTGTCCCTCTAAAACTCTTCCAAAAAATTGCACAGGAAGGAACACTTCCAAACATATTCTATGACGCCGCCATCACCCTGATACCAAAGCCACTCAAACAAAGAAAATTATAGGCCAATTTCACTGATGAATCTAGACACCAAAATCCTCAACAAAATCCTAGCAAACAGAATTCAATGGCACATCAAAAAACTCATGCATCATGATCAAGTTGGGTTCATCCCAGGCATGCGAGGATTCTTCAATATCTGCAAATCTATCAATGTGATACACCATGTCAACAAATTGAGAGACAAAAATCACAGGATCATCTCAATAGATGCAGAAAAAGCCTTTGACAAAATCCAACATCCATTTATGATAAAAACTCTTCAGAAAATGGGCATAGAAGGAACCTACCTCAACACAGTGAAAGCCATATATGAGAAGAACCCAGCGAACATTATCCTCAATGGTGAAAACCTCAAAGCATTTCCTCTAAGATCAGGAACAAGACAAGGGTGTCCACTTTCCCCACAATTATTCAACAGATTCCTGGAAGTTCTAGCAACAGCAATAAGAGAAGAGAAAGAAATCAAAGGAATTCAGATTGGAAAGGAAGAAGTCAAACTCTCTATTCATAGACAACATGATATTATACATAGAAAATCCCAAAGACACTATTACAAAACTACTAGAGCTAATCAGCGAATTCAGCCAAGTCGCAGGATATAAAATCAATACACAGAAATCACTGGCATTCCTATACACAAACAGCGAAAAATCAGAGAACGAAATCAAAGAGGCAATCCCCTTCACCATTGCAACCAAAAGAATCAAATATTTAGGAATAAACCTACCCAAAGAAACTAAAGAACTGTACACTGAAAATTACAACACACTGATGAGAGACATTAAAGAAGACTTAAACAGATGGGGAGATATTCCATGTTCCTGGGTTGGAAGAATCAATATTGTGAAAATGAGCATGCTAACAAATGCCATCTACAGATTCAATGCAAGCCCTATCCGACTACCACTGACAGTTTTCACAGAACTAGACGAAAGAATAGCACAGTTCATATGGAAACACAAAAGGCCTCGAATAGCCAAAGCAAACCTTACAAAGAAAAACAGAGCTGGAGCAATCAGCCTCCCGAACTTCAGACTCTACTACAAAGCAACAGTCATCAAGACAGTATGGTACTGGCACAAAAACAGGACTATAGACCAATGGAACAAGATCGAGAACCCAGAGATAAACCCACGCACCTATGGTTAACTTATTTTTGACAAAGGAGGCGAACATATACAATTGGACAAAGACAGCCTCTTCAACAAATGGGGCTGGGAAAATTGGACAGCTACATGCAAACAAATGAAGTTGAAACACTCCCTGACACCATACACAAAGATCAACTCAAAATGGATTAAAGATGTAAGTGTGAGACCAGAAACCTTAAAACTCTTAATGGAGAATAAAGGCAAAACCCTCAAGGACATAAATCAAAGCAAGATCTTCTCTGACCCACCTACTAGAATAGCAGACCTAAAAAGAAAAATGGACACGTGGGAACTCATGAAACTTAAAAACTTTTGTACAGCAAAAGAAATCACAAAAAAGCTGAACAGACAACCGACAGAGCGGGAGAAAATCACAGCAAATGAAACAACAGACAAAGAATTAATCTCCAAAATCTTCAAGCAACTCAGACAACTCAGCACCGGAAAAATGAACAACCCAATCAAAAAATGGGAAAAGGACCTAAACAGACACCTCTCCAAAGAGGACATGCAAATGGCCCCAAAACACCTGAAACGATGTTCAACTTCACTTATACTTAGAGAAATGCAAATCAAAAGTACAATGAGATATCACCTCACACCCATCAGAATGGCCATCATCCACAAATCGACAGACAATAAATGCTGGAGAGGGTGCAGAGAAATGGAATACGCTTGCATTGCTGGTGGGAATGTCAATTGATACAGCCTCTATGGATGACAGTATGGAGATTCCTTAAAAAATTAAAAATAGAAGCACCATACAGCCCAGCAATCCCACTCTTAGGTTTATACCCTGATGAAATTAAATCTGAAAGAAGCACCTGTACCCCAATATTCAATGCAGGTCTCTATACAATAGCCAGAACATGGAAGCAACCTAGATGTCCATCGACGAATGAATGGATACAGAAGCCCTGGTACATATATACAATGGAATACTACACAGCTGTAAAGAGAATTGCAGAAGACTCAGTCCTAACGAGGTGACTGGCTCTAGAACCTATCATAAAAGTGACTATAGACCAATGGAACAAGATCGAGAACCCAGAGATAAACCCACGCACCTATGGTTAACTTATTTTTGACAAAGGAGGCGAACATATACAATTGGACAAAGACAGCCTCTTCAACAAATGGGGCTGGGAAAATTGGACAGCTACATGCAAACAAATGAAGTTGAAACACTCCCTGACACCATACACAAAGATCAACTCAAAATGGATTAAAGATGTAAGTGTGAGACCAGAAACCTTAAAACTCTTAATGGAGAATAAAGGCAAAACCCTCAAGGACATAAATCAAAGCAAGATCTTCTCTGACCCACCTACTAGAATAGCAGACCTAAAAAGAAAAATGGACACGTGGGAACTCATGAAACTTAAAAACTTTTGTACAGCAAAAGAAATCACAAAAAAGCTGAACAGACAACCGACAGAGCGGGAGAAAATCACAGCAAATGAAACAACAGACAAAGAATTAATCTCCAAAATCTTCAAGCAACTCAGACAACTCAGCACCGGAAAAATGAACAACCCAATCAAAAAATGGGAAAAGGACCTAAACAGACACCTCTCCAAAGAGGACATGCAAATGGCCCCAAAACACCTGAAACGATGTTCAACTTCACTTATACTTAGAGAAATGCAAATCAAAAGTACAATGAGATATCACCTCACACCCATCAGAATGGCCATCATCCACAAATCGACAGACTATAAATGCTGGAGAGGGTGCGGAGAAAAGGGAACCCTCTTGCATTGCTGGTGGGAATGTCAATTGATACAGCCTCTATGGAAGACAGTATGGAGATTCCTTTAAAAACTAAAATTAGAAGCACCATACAGCCCAGCAATCCCACTCTTAGGTTTATACCCTGATGAAATTAAATCTGAAAGAAGCACCTGTACCCCAATATTCAATGCAGGTCTCTATACAATAGCCAGAACATGGAAGCAACCTAGATGTCCATCGACGAATGAATGGATACAGAAGCCCTGGTACATATATACAATGGAATACTACACAGCTGTAAAGAGAATTGCAGAAGACTCAGTCCTAACGAGGTGACTGGCTCTAGAACCTATCATAAAAAGTGAAGTCAGTCAGAAAGAGAAGGACAAATACAATATATTAACAGATATATATGGAATCTAGTAGGATGGTGATGATGATTGCACACTCAGTGAAGTGACAGAAAGACAGACATGGACAGTGGACATATGGACATTGTGGGGAAGATACAGAGCGTGGGAGGCTTAAAGGAAGTAGCATGAAGGCCTGTACTATCATAAGTGAACAAAAAAGCTCTAGTCATTGCTCTGTGAGAAAAGGAGATCCTTCTGGGATGCTGTGTGACGGTCGCGAGGGGCGAGATGGGGGGAATATACATATGACTAATCTGGGAATATGCATATCTGTAAATAGCAAAACTCTGTAAAAATTAAAATTAAAATAAAAGTCAAAAAAAAGAAATAAATACATTCAGAAATTCAAAAGAAATGTTGGAACAAATAAAAATAGAAAAGAAAAACAAAAATAAATGTATTAATATAATGACATTATATATAACCATATCCATTAACATAGTAAATGTATACTAAATATAAATGTAATATAGTAAGTATATACTAAATGTATGCATAATATAGTAAATGTATATCCATTAATATAGTAAATATATAGTAAATATAAATCAAAATGCAGGGACAGCTAGAATGGGTTTTAAAAGAAAGATACACTTGTTTATTTTCTAAATGTTATATACCAGATAGAAGTATAATTTAAAGAAGTGTATGGTCAATGGCAAAGAAGACATATTAGGATTAAAAAAAAATCACCAGAAAGGCAATATTTTTAAATCTCTATGAACCTAATGTAAGAGCAGCAAAGCAAATGGAGCAATAGTTAAGAGACTATCAAAGAGGAACACAGAAAATTTCTATTTACATAGAAACTTACATAATTAAAGGGAAAAATTTACACCCTTCCTTTGCAACTAATATGTAGGCTTTCTTTAGATAGTAGATTTTAGCTGTTTATTTACTATTTTTTCTTTCAGCAAGTATGCGTGTATCACCATAAATTTCCTTCTTTGAACTAGTTCTGCTGTGTTCATACATTTTGAAAAATTGTGTTTAGTAGCAAGTTATTTAGTCTCAATGTGTTTCTTTTATTTCCCCATTTTTATTGTTTGACTTAATTTCTATTCTGAATATTTCATAGTCAGATAAATATGCTTGATATAATCTCATTCTTATTAAGTGTATTCAGACTTGTTTTGGGACCTAGCATGTGATCTCTTCTGGGGAATTTTAAATATGCACTTGAAAAAAGTGCATATGCTGATTTTTTTAAAGTGGAATCTCCTGTGTATAGCTAGTAAGTCCATCAGACCACTTAATATTGGTCTTTTCTTAGTGATTTTCTTTCTTTATGACACAGCAATTGATGTATATGGGGTGTTAAAGTCCCCTACTTTTATTGTGTTACTGTGGATGTCTCCCTTTCATCTATTAATATTTGCTTTATATATTTACATGTTTCTATATTAGGTATATATATATATATATATATATATATATGAATGCTATATCTTCTTGTATTAACCCATTTATCTTGGTATCATTGCCTTCTTTACCTTTTTTATAGATTTTCTTGAAGTTTATTATATACATTTTTGATATAAGTATTGCTATTCCAGTTTTCTTTCTATTTCCATTTGCATGGATTATCTCTTTCCATCCCTCACTTTCAGTCTATTTCTGTCTTACTTTCTGAAGGGAGTCTCTAGTAGGCAGCAAATCAGAATTGGTTTGATTTTTAAACTAATTATCCATATTGTCTTTTTTTTTTTTAAACCTTTATTTATTTATTTATTTTAGCAGGGGTGGGGACGGAAGGGGGTGGGCAGGCCACTTCCACTGGTCTTTCATTTGTCTAGTTTCATCCATCTTTTTCCTTGGCCTGTGTGGGCCTCCCATCATGGTGGCATCTGTTGTTGCAGAGCATCGGCTCTGGGCACACGCGCTCCAGAGCTTCAGCTCGATAATTGGACACATGGGTTCAGCTGCTCCACAGCATGTGGGATCTTCCCAGGCCAGGGATCAAACTGGCGGCCTTTGCACTGCAAGGTGGTGTCCTTACCCACTGGACCACCAGGGAAGTCCCCGTAGTGTCTTTTGATTGGCACATTTAGTCTATTGACCTTCACCATGATTATTGATAGCCAAATACTTATTTCCATTTTATTGCTTGTTTCAGTGTTGCTTTTGTAGTTCTTCTTCTTTTTTTCCTTCTTATCGTCTCTTCCCTTATGATTACCTATGGTGTAACATGGAATGTGCCAGGGAGTGCTTTGTATCCAGTGAGTTTGTATCATACTTGTAAAGCCCAGACCTCAGACAATCAAATCTTTTGAAATAGGATTTAACCAAATCTGACCTATCATTTTCTGAAAGGAGATATTTTTTTCTATATTTCATATTATTTGTTATGTAGCCTTCATGAAAAGACAAGCCAGAGAAGGAGTTATTAGTGGCGCTTCCCTAAATGTAAGAAGAGATGTATAAAATCCATGAAAAATTGTATCTCATATAGTGAATTGCAGTTTTATTAATAAATGGCACTATTTTGTGGGAGATGTTTGTGTCTTCTGGCTTCAGATCATCTTGTTTCTTTGGCATCATTAATACCTGATGCCCTTCCTTTTACTTTTAATATCCAAGTATCTAAGGAGAGTCTATCTGAAGTTTATTATATACATTTTTGATATAAGTATTGCTATTCCAGTTTTCTTTCTATTTCCATTTGCATGGATTATCTCTTTCCATCCCTCACTTTCAGTCTATTTCTGTCTTACTTTCTGAAGGGAGTCTCTAGTAGGCAGCAAATCAGAATTGGTTTGATTTTTAAACTAATTATCCATATTGTCTTTTTTTTTTTTAAACCTTTTTTTTTTTTTTTTTTTTAGCGGGGGGGGGGACGGAAGGGGGGGGGCAGGCCACTTCCACTGGTCTTTCATTTGTCTAGTTTCATCCATCTTTTTCCTTGGCCTGTGTGGGCCTCCCATCATGGTGGCATCTGTTGTTGCAGAGCATCGGCTCTGGGCACACGCGCTCCAGAGCTTCAGCTCGATAATTGGACACATGGGTTCAGCTGCTCCACAGCATGTGGGATCTTCCCAGGCCAGGGATCAAACTGGCGGCCTTTGCACTGCAAGGTGGTGTCCTTACCCACTGGACCACCAGGGAAGTCCCCGTAGTGTCTTTTGATTGGCACATTTAGTCTATTGACCTTCACCATGATTATTGATAGCCAAATACTTATTTCCATTTTATTGCTTGTTTCAGTGTTGCTTTTGTAGTTCTTCTTCTTTTTTTCCTTCTTATCGTCTCTTCCCTTATGATTACCTATGGTGTAACATGGAATGTGCCAGGGAGTGCTTTGTATCCAGTGAGTTTGTATCATACTTGTAAAGCCCAGACCTCAGACAATCAAATCTTTTGAAATAGGATTTAACCAAATCTGACCTATCATTTTCTGAAAGGAGATATTTTTTTCTATATTTCATATTATTTGTTATGTAGCCTTCATGAAAAGACAAGCCAGAGAAGGAGTTATTAGTGGCGCTTCCCTAAATGTAAGAAGAGATGTATAAAATCCATGAAAAATTGTATCTCATATAGTGAATTGCAGTTTTATTAATAAATGGCACTATTTTGTGGGAGATGTTTGTGTCTTCTGGCTTCAGATCATCTTGTTTCTTTGGCATCATTAATACCTGATGCGCCCTTCCTTTTTACTTTTAATATCCAAGTATCTAAGGAGAGTCTATCTGTTCTAACTTCCTTCCTCCTAGAAATGATGCCACATAAGACTATTATTTCAATTCTTAGGAGCTCTCAAACTTTTCCTTTGTTTCTTCACCGAGTAATTTTCTGATAAGATTAATCTCAGATTTGTTTTAAGCATTTCTTCACATAGCGTGTTGTTGGCTGTTATTTGTCTGTCTTCAGCTACTGATTCTATGCCACCACCCCCTCACTTTTTGTTTGCCTGATACTCAGTTCTGTTGTGCATGCTTGGACTGGCTAAAATGGTTTCAGAAAGTTTATATCCTTACATGTTTCACTGAAATTTTAGCATTCTTTTTCCTATGAAATGTAAGTGACTTTATACGTTCTTTTCATTGGATTAAATGGCTCCTTGGAAATGTGTTTAATGATTAATATTTAGATGGATTTAATTATCTAATGTGTGAACATGAAACATTTTATTTAAAATAGATTAACTTTATAGGTTACTTAGGAGAGAATGAGCACCTTTAAAGTATTAGAGCTTTGCATCTAGAACAATACTATGCATTTTCATTTATTTGTATTTTTTTCTATTCTTCTATAATTCTGATCTATTTACAAAAAATTTCTTCTTTTATTATTTGTACTACAGTGTTTTATTATTATTATTATTATTATGAATTGTATTCTTTAAGTTGTCTTCAGCCTGACTTTTGTAGATATTTTTTAACCAATTTAATTCTGCATTTTTATTTAATAAAAGAAAGGTTTTTCTAAATTCTCATTAGATTTTATACACTAAGTTGCTTCTCTTGTTTTCTCTCCCAAGAAAACATTCAACTAATAAAAATTGAATTTCCTCCCTTTCAATATCTATAACTCATATTTTATTTTCTGATTTATTTGGATAAACTTGCAAAACAGAATTGAATTATGGACACAAAAGTACGTATCATTATTTTGTAATTTACTATAATAGAATTACTCATGATTTTGCTATAGTACATTCTGTTTGTACATAGTGTTTGCTCATGTTTTTATATAGATATCCCATACCATATTAGGAATATATCCTATTCCTATTCTAAAATTTATTTTCATAACAAAGACTGAATTTAATCACAGAACATTTTAGCACTTGTAAAAACAATTACAAATAGAGGTAATCATAGATACATTTTGGGGGGAGAGAAAAAATGTGGATCTTGCCTGATTAAGCTGTTGTTATGGCACCATCATTGTAAGAATAACCTCAAACACAAAATTCAGTTGTTTGTTTTCCAAAAATTATGTTAATCGGGCTTAGAAGCCATTTTTCCAAGCTATTTCTCCAAACCACACAATAAAGGAAGTGCTGACTAACCTGAAATTTAACATCTCGGGCTCCCCCTGGTGGTCCAGTGGGTAAGGACACCGCCTTGCAGTGCAAAGGCCGCCAGTTCGATCCCTGGCCTTGGAAGATCCCACGTGCCGCAGAGCGGCTGGACCGATGTGTCCAACTACTGAGCTGGATCTCTGGAGCGCATGCGCCCAGAGCCAGTGCTCTGCGATGACAGATGCCACCGCGATGGGAGGCCCACAGGAGCCAAAGAACAAGGACGGATAAAAACAGAGAAATGAAAGACCAATAGAAGTGGCCTGCCTGCTCCTCTCCCTCCCCAACCCGACCCCCGCCCAAAATAAATGAATAAATAAATCTATCTTAAAAAAAAAATTTAACATATCTTCTTAGATACATTGGAGAATAAACATCATAGGGCAAACTGTTGCCTCTCCCCACCAACTAGAGAGACAGTCTGGTCTCAGACAGAGAATCACAACTTACCAGGGGCAGAGTTCAGGAGTAGAACTTCCATTGAAACCATCGCTGGAGTAGGAAAGCCAATCCATAATTGATAAATTGATGAGTGTTTGTTGTGCACAAATTTGAGAGATAAAAAATCCCAGGGCTTCCGTGGTGGTCCAGTTGGTAAGGACACTGCCTCGCAGTGCAGGAGGTGCCAGTTCGATCCCTGGCCTGGGAAGATCCCATGTGCCACAGAGTGGTTGGACTTATGTGTCCAAGTACCTAACCGGAGCTCTGGATTGCATGCGCCCAAAGCCGGTGTTCTGCAGCGAGAGAGACCATTGCAATGGGAGGCCCACACAGGCCAAAGAAAAAAGATGGATGAAAACAAATAAATGAAAGACCAATAGAAGTGGCAAAAAAAAAAAAAAAATCCCATAGTGTTCAGTCTTAAAGAGGCTCCCAAACTTTTGGGAATTGTTTGTCTCTAAGAACTCTAATAGGTTCTCATATTAAAGTTTGGAGAAAAAATAATGAAGTTTCAGAGAGGAGGAGAAGCAAAACAACCATTTAAAAATACATCCAGAAAATTATCTTTTTAATTTTTTTTCCTTTTTAATGGAAGTAGAGTTGACTTACAGTGCTGTATCAATTTAGGTGTGTGACAAAGTGAATCAGTTCTGATTTGTTCTCCTTAAAAATGCATATTTTCACAGTGGTATTTCAGCCACTAAGTTGTGACAGACTCTTTTGTGACCCCATGGACTATAGCGCATGAGGCTTTTCTGTCTGTGAGATTTTCCAGGCAAGAATACTGAAGTGAGTTGACATTTTCTTATCCTGGGCATCTTCCTCACCCAGGGATCAAACCAACATCTCATACACTGCAGATGGACTTTTACCACTGGATCGCAATGGAAATTATTTCAAGAGAAACTGGTTTTTTGTTTGTTTAAGCTTTATCATTATTTTTTTTTAATTTTGGTCTCTTTTCATTAATTTTTTATCCATTTATTTTCATCCATCTTTACTCTTTGGCCTGTGTGAGCCTCCCACTGCAGTGGCCTCTCTGGTTGCAGAGCGCTGGCTCATAATAGGACACACTGGTCCAGCCCCTCTCTGGCATGTGGAATCTTTCCAGTCCAGGGATCAAAACAGTGCCCCTTGCACTGCAAGGTGGACTCTTTATTCACTGGACCACCAGGGAAACCCAAGAGAAACTGTTCTATCAGAGTCTAGCTTCACTGGATTTAATCAGAATCTACCTAAACGGAAGGAAGGCTAATGCACAATTCTAGTCCCCTCTGGCCTTCCTATTACACCAATGGTTAATGGGTAAATAGCCTAAGAAGCACTTGTGAAGGTCACAGTCTGGGGCACAGGTTCACTAAATGAGGAGACCTAATCATAGGGTTATAGGCTACTTCTCTCTTTCCTTATACTTTCTATCTTGTTAATGGAGTTCCTTCAGATTTTTATATAAGAAGAAATCTCTAGGGAAATCCAAAGATAGCAAAGAAGACCAAAACAAGAGTACTGGAAGGAATTTTAATTTCAGACAGTTACAGCTATATCAAGTAATAGATACAGTCTAGTTCCTAGTTTGATAAACATAAAGCCTCATAATAAACTGGTATTTACCTCAATTCCTCTTTCCTAGAACATTTCACCCTGCTGTCAAGCAACTATTCCAAGACACACTAAAAGGTAAAAATCACAATTTGAAGAGACAGTGTAAACGTTCAGAAGCAAAGACAGATATGGCAAAGAATGTTGGAATTCTCAAGTGGGAAATTGAAAGCTATGATATATATGTCATGGACATTAATGGAAAAAATGAATAACATGTAAGAACAGATGGATAATAAAGCAGAGAAATGGAAGCTTTAAGAAAGAATCAAAGACACTAACTCATCAAGAGACTTGACACAGAAGAGAAAATAGCAAATGATCCTGAAGAAATTTCATTAGAAAATTTCAAAACTAAAATAGTGATAGATCGAAACAATATCTTAAGGTCTTACCAGACCCACACCCACAACATACATTTTTAGATAGAACATATGTACAAGTTAAGAAGGAGGAACACGTCCTCCAGCAAGATACATTGTTGTTATAAACATTAGCTCTGGGCTTAAAGAAAGTTAGGCAAAATAGATTATTTTCATAGACGCGGCAATCAAGGTGAAGGCACCTTGGTTAAAAATGTTCCCCCTCCTCCTCCTCCTTAGAAACCAGTGACCTCCTTACCAAGTTTGTCTGTTTACTCCTTTCACATCTTATGGGGTCAATGCAGTACCACTTATATCTGTTTCTCGGGAAAATGCTCCCAAGTAAAGGATTTTTTATCTAATTTTATGTTTCAGTTTCTAAGATTGAGTATCCTAAGAATCTAGTCCCCATACACACTCTCCTGGCTCCTGATGGTATGTCTCATATATGTTGGCTAAGTCTTACAACTTTGGGGAGAATACACACACACACACACACACACAATACATATATAATATTTATTATATAATTGTATGTTATATATTAGTATATTTTAAATTGTCATAATATTCTATATCATTTAATATATTGTTATTAATATATGAATTATGATATATTAGCATATGATATGTATTATATATTTATAGCATATGTATTATAGCATTATATATTAATAAGATATATTATATATTTATTATATATATAGCCTTCAAGACTCCTCTCGCCATGGAATTCTCCAGGCAAGAATACTCGAGTGGGCAGTCATTCTTTTCTGCATGGAATCTTCCCAGCCCAGGAATTAAACTTGGTCTCCTGCGCTGGCAGGAGTATTCTTTCCTGCCCTCAAATTACACCTTATCACTTGCTTTCTAGGCTGACTCCCACAGTCATAAATCTAAAGGAGGTGACTCTTTTTCAGAAACAGACCACACACTGAGATGGAGTTTTGTGTGTGGTATATTCATTAGGTGTGACAACTGTAGAAATGAGAGATAGAATGATAAAGGATTAGTCATTGGAAGAAATGAAACAACAAAGAAAAATCAACAAAGCTTTAACCATCATCATATAGAGTTATGAAGCATGGATGAATCATTAGAATTGTCCCTCCATTTCTGGTGAGAGTTGGGCTTTCTTACCCTGCTTTGATCAATCATTAGATTTGGGCCATCATAAGGACATACTCTTGCACAGCATGTCTTTCAACAGCTGCACCAAAACATAAAAGACTGATAAAACAAGTTTTTTGGATAGGTGGGGCAATGAGTCCTTGCTTGGGCAAGTGTATGGACAGACTTTATTCATCTTTGTGTCCATCACAGCATTCTACTTATAGTTCTGATTTAACATGGTTAGTTAATTTGTGTGTGTTTTATTCATCTAATTAACATTGTGTCTTTCCTGGAGTCAAGATATGTATATTCTTGTCCTTACAAGAGTAAATAGACAATGATTTGTGTAATTATATTTTTAAAGTCTGGGTAAAGCATAAATTTGAAACAAAAAACAATAATAATCTCTTTTTTTCTTGTTCAATAATGAATATTTAATAACCAGCACAATTATTGCTATATACTAAGTAAGTAATATTTATAGAAAGTTTCTGAGTTTCTGATCAAATGTTATCAATGATTCACTAACAGTTATATAATTTTTAGAAGATACATTTTAAAATAAAATATATAATTTAGCACTTAATAAACTGAAATTTTTCTGAAGTAGACATTTTTCATGTTTATATTAGCTCTTACCCCACTGACACCATTTTATAACAGTGAAGGAAGTTACAGTAATGAGCATTAGTACTCAAATCAATCCATCTGAAGTGTCATTATAATGACTGATAACATGATTGAAATTGTATTTGACCAACTGTTACCATTATCACTTTTTACTATAAAATATCAGTGAGGCAAAGATAATATTAGAAGCTTGTAACAACAAGCTACAAATGACAATCGTAACTTTAGAAAGTGGGAGAACACATTGACTCAAGCAGTGGGTCGAACAAATTGGAAATAAATTGATGCTTTTTTTGGCTTAAGATATCCTTAGCCTTTTCTTTTTTTTTTTTCGCAGCTCATGAAGTAGATAAGATCTGAGGAAAAAAAAAATGAAGCTAATACTTTTTACGTTCTTCCACTGTTTGCTTCCGAAAAATAAATATATTTTTTTCTTCAGTATGTTTCCAAGTTTTAGCATGCTCTTATGCAAAAACAACTTGCTTCATTTTAGAATGCAGACATTTAAACTTCTAAAATTACATTTTTCCCTGCTACTTTTTTTTTCATGTCCAGCTCTTTGCAACCACATGGACTGTAGCCTAAGCCCGTTAAAACAAGTTTTTGGATAGGTGGGGCAATGAGTCCTTGCTTGGGCAAGTGTATGGACAGACTTTATTCATCTTTGTGTCCATCACAGCATTCTACTTATAGTTCTGATTTAACATGGTTAGTTAATTTGTGTGTGTTTTATTCATCTAATTAACATTGTGTCTTTCCTGGAGTCAAGATATGTATATTCTTGTCCTTACAAGAGTAAATAGACAATGATTTGTGTAATTATATTTTTAAAGTCTGGGTAAAGCATAAATTTGAAACAAAAAACAATAATAATCTCTTTTTTTCTTGTTCAATAATGAATATTTAATAACCAGCACAATTATTGCTATATACTAAGTAAGTAATATTTATAGAAAGTTTCTGAGTTTCTGATCAAATGTTATCAATGATTCACTAACAGTTATATAATTTTAGAAGATACATTTTAAAATAAAATATATAATTTAGCACTTAATAAACTGAAATTTTTCTGAAGTAGACATTTTTCATGTTTATATTAGCTCTTACCCACTGACACCATTTTATAACAGTGAAGGAAGTTACAGTAATGAGCATTAGTACTCAAATCAATCCATCTGAAGTGTCATTATAATGACTGATAATATGATTGAAATTGTATTTGACCAACTGTTACCATTATCACTTTTTACTATAAAATATCAGTGAGGCAAAGATAATATTAGAAGCTTGTAACAACAAGCTACAAATGACAATCGTAACTTTAGAAAGTGGGAGAACACATTGACTCAAGCAGTGGGTCGAACAAATTGGAAATAAATTGATGCTTTTTTTGGCTTAAGATATCCTTAGCCTTTTCTTTTTTTTTTTTCGCAGCTCATGAAGTAGATAAGATCTGAGGAAAAAAAAAATGAAGCTAATACTTTTTACGTTCTTCCACTGTTTGCTTCCGAAAAATAAATATATTTTTTTCTTCAGTATGTTTCCAAGTTTTAGCATGCTCTTATGCAAAAACAACTTGCTTCATTTTAGAATGCAGACATTTAAACTTCTAAAATTACATTTTTTTCCCCTGCTACTATTATTAAGTTAAGTGTTAGTTACACATTCATGTCCAGCTCTTTGCAACCACATGGACTGTAGCCTATTAGGCTCCTCTGTCTATGGATTCTCCAGGCAAGAATACTGGAATCTGTAGCCATTTTGTTCTCCAGGGGATCTTTCTGACCCAGGGATCTAACCCCTGTCTCCTGCATTGTAGGCAGATTCTTTACCATCTGAGCCACCAGGGGAAACCCTTTTGCTAATATTATTACTCATATCTAATTGTTTGCTCTCTCCTTATGCTATAAACTGATTTTGAATTTTGTCTTAAATAAATAGTGTTGCTGCCTAATCTGTTTTATCTATCTGAGTAAAGACTTAACTGTGATTTAAATAAGCTCTTAGTCCTGGGCATAAAAAATAGAAACATAGTAATACTCCTGGTGGGCTATATAACATGTAAATGTGGGAATTCCACTCTATACTGAAGAGCAAAGTAATAGGCTATTATTGAGAGCTAAACTTTGTCTACCAACCCCAGATAAGAACTAGCATCTAACTTCTTACTTTAACCTGAAATATGCAAATATAATGACACATAGCTTGGTCTCTCATTTTTTCATATGCTTTTTCTTCTTAAATAGATTGTGCAAATCTTGAATATAAGAAGCACATGCTTTTAGTGGTTGTTTTTCTTATGACTTCTACGATAATGTTACTTATTAATGGCTCCTTGCTTTGAAATGAATAATTATACTTGATTGCTATTCTAGTTTTCTGTATGATAAATGCTAAGTCAATGTATCACAAATAATTTTTAAGTTGAAACAAACAAATTTTCATGAAAATTTGAGTTATATGCAGAAATCTCTTGATGTCATTTTTTAGATATATAGAACGTGCATACATGAGGCTACAAATTAATAATAAATATCCTTTAAGAGAGAATATTAATTTGGAAAATGCTCATGTGAATTATTTTATATTTTTGAGTTTCTTAAAAATGAACAGGTATTCTATTATCTTTCTAGGAATGCTAAAGGTTTTTAAATATCCTGAGCCAATACTTATTATTTTTTCTTTTCCAAAAAAAGTTTTAGCATGCTCTTATGCAAAAACAACTTGCTTCATTTTAGAATGCAGACATTTAAACTTCTAAAATTACATTTTTTTCCCCTGCTACTATTATTAAGTTAAGTGTTAGTTACACATTCATGTCCAGCTCTTTGCAACCACATGGACTGTAGCCTATTAGGCTCCTCTGTCTATGGATTCTCCAGGCAAGAATACTGGAATCTGTAGCCATTTTGTTCTCCAGGGGATCTTTCTGACCCAGGGATCTAACCCCTGTCTCCTGCATTGTAGGCAGATTCTTTACCATCTGAGCCACCAGGGAAGCCCTTTTGCTAATATTATTACTCATATCTAATTGTTTTTCTCTCTCCTTAATCTATAAACTGATTTTGAATTTTGTCTTAAATAAATAGTGTTGCTGCCTAATCTGTTTTATCTATCTGAGTAAAGACTTAACTGTGATTTAAATAAGCTCTTAGTCCTGGGCATAAAAAATAGAAACATAGTAATACTCCTGGTGGGCTATATAACATGTAAATGTGGGAATTCCACTCTATACTGAAGAGCAAAGTAATAGGCTATTATTGAGAGCTAAACTTTGTCTACCAACCCCAGATAAGAACTAGCATCTAACTTCTTACTTTAACCTGAAATATGCAAATATAATGACACATAGCTTGGTCTCTCATTTTTTCATATGCTTTTTCTTCTTAAATAGATTGTGCAAATCTTGAATATAAGAAGCACATGCTTTTAGTGGTTGTTTTTCTTATGACTTCTACGATAATGTTACTTATTAATGGCTCCTTGCTTTGAAATGAATAATTATACTTGATTGCTATTCTAGTTTTCTGTATGATAAATGCTAAGTCAATGTATCACAAATAATTTTTAAGTTGAAACAAACAAATTTTCATGAAAATTTGAGTTATATGCAGAAATCTCTTGATGTCATTTTTTAGATATATAGAACGTGCATACATGAGGCTACAAATTAATAATAAATATCCTTTAAGAGAGAATATTAATTTGGAAAATGCTCATGTGTGAATTATTTTATATTTTTGAGTTTCTTAAAAAATGAACAGGTATTCTATTATCTTTCTAGGATGCTAAAGGTTAAGAAAAATACTGTTTGTTTTTTTTTTAATAAAAGAAATATCACATGTTTTACTCTAAATATCCTGAGCCAATACTTATTTATTTTTTTCTTTTGGTCAGTGCTTTTCTATAAAAGTAGGATAACTAAATTTCAGGAATATGCTTTTAAAAGATATTTCCTACTTCTCAGTTTCAAAATATTTCAGGTATTATTTTTACTTGCTTCAGATTTTACTGTAAACCAAATCATACTAAGTCTTTAATACCAGGAAATAATACAACATTTATTTCCCATACATTATTTGAATATAAATCTATCCAATTTTTTAATATTTTGAAGCATCAGTGCTGAAGGACCAAAGCTTTAAATGAAATAATACAATACAGTTCTTAGGGGACAGATTTTGCATGATCAACTAAAAGCCTTTTAAAGCACAGAATCGTCTGGTAAGAAATCTCTGATTCAAACCCACCATCAAACTTTTTTTTTTTTTAATTTTATAACTCATTATATTTAAATTTAAATATTCTCCATAGGATGCAGTATATAATGAATACTTAAATGATAATCTCAGATTAAACATATTATACAAGTATTACATGATTCATATAATATAGTAACTATTTCTCCTTTTCCTAAAATAGTAGGTACACTAAGCCACTTCAGTCATAACTGACTCTTAGCAACCCTATGGGTTGTAATCGTTATGCTCCTCTCTCCATGAGATTATCCAAGCAAAGTGACTGGATTAGGTTGCCTTGCTTTCCTCGGGGGAATTTTCCCGACCCAGGGACAATCCCACATCTCTTATGTGTCCTACATTGACAGTATGTTTATCACTAGTGCTACCTGGAAACCCCTAAAATAGTAGGTATTATTATATGAAAGCTTTATGATAATCATGTGTCCACTTATTTTAAAATGTAAAACAAACTTTTAAGATTTAAACAAAGAAACAATGATCTTGATATTTCCCAGTGATATTTTATCCAAAAGGATAGTTTTGAGTAGGTTGTAAGACATTTTCCACATATATTCACATAAGTAGATAATTTTTAGTTATAATGAATCTATTATGTATCATAGAAATGCATTTTTATTTAGTCCATCTTTTAAATTATTGCTAAGTGCTAGTTATAAATGGTTAACTCTTGTTTTATATAGGACTATTAAAGATAATTACCTCATAGTATTTTACTATAATAAATCAAGCATTCATCATATATTTCAATTAAACATTCATGAATATTTAGATGGAGATGTCCTGTGATTAAAAAAATGTTTTTCATTGATACCGTAAGTATTTTCATTTGAGTGATGAATAACAGAATTTTCTTGTACATTAATGACTATGCTCTGTTTAGAGCACAATTATTATTATTATTATTAGCATTTACTTTTAATTTTTACTGGAGTATATATAGTTGATTTACAATGTTATGTTAGTTTCAAGTGTACAGCAAATTGAATCAGCTAAGCATATGCACATACCATTCTTTTTTAGATTCTTTTCACATATAGGCCATTACAGAATATTGAATAGAGTTCCCTGTGCAATATACTAAGTCTTTATTTGTTATCTTATATGTATGTCTATATTTATCTATCTTTCTCTATATATATGTATATTAGTGTGTATATGCGACTCCCTGGTAGCTCAGTGGTGAAGAATTCACCTGCAGTGCAGGAGATCCAGGTTCAATGTTACATCCCTGGATCAGGAAATTTCCTCGGAGAAAGAAATAGCAACCCACTCCAGTATTTTTGCCTGGAGAATCCCATGGGCAATGGAGCATGGCAGTCTATAGTCTGTGTGGTTGCAAAATAGCCAGACATAACATAGAGACTTAAAAACAACAAAGTGTGTACATGTCAATCCCAATCTCCCAATTTACCCCTCACATAATAACTCCATGGTAACTATGTTGGTTTTCGACGTTCATGACTCTATTTCTGTCTTGTTAGTAAGTTCATTTGTAACCTTTCTTTTTTTTTAGCTTCCACATATGAGGATACCATATAATACTTGTCTTTATCTGACTTCGCTTGGTATGACAATCTGTAGATCCATCTATGCTACTGCAAATAACATTATTTCATTCTTTCTTATGACTGTGCCATATTCCACTGTAGATATGTATCACATCTTCTTCATTGATTCCTGTGTTGATGAACATTAGGTTGCTTCCGTCTTCTGACCACTGTACATAGTGCTACAATGGGCATTAGTGTGTGTAAGTATGTAAACCCATTGTGCCTTTGCTCCATTATAATTACATTCATAAGATAATTACCTCATAGTATTTTACTATAATAAATCAAGCATTCATCATATATTTCAATTAAACATTCATGAATATTTAGATGGAGATGTCCTGTGATTAAAAAAATGTTTTTCATTGATACCGTAAGTATTTTCATTTGAGTGATGAATAACAGAATTTTCTTGTACATTAATGACTATGCTCTGTTTAGAGCACAATTATTATTATTATTATTAGCATTTACTTTTAATTTTTACTGGAGTATATATAGTTGATTTACAATGTTATGTTAGTTTCAAGTGTACAGCAAATTGAATCAGCTAAGCATATGCACATACCATTCTTTTTTAGATTCTTTTCACATATAGGCCATTACAGAATATTGAATAGAGTTCCCTGTGCAATATACTAAGTCTTTATTTGTTATCTTATATGTATGTCTATATTTATCTATCTTTCTCTATATATATGTATATTAGTGTGTATATGCGACTCCCTGGTAGCTCAGTGGTGAAGAATTCACCTGCAGTGCAGGAGATCCAGGTTCAATGTTACATCCCTGGATCAGGAAATTTCCTCGGAGAAAGAAATAGCAACCCACTCCAGTATTTTTGCCTGGAGAATCCCATGGGCAATGGAGCATGGCAGTCTATAGTCTGTGTGGTTGCAAAATAGCCAGACATAACATAGAGACTTAAAAACAACAAAGTGTGTACATGTCAATCCCAATCTCCCAATTTACCCCTCACATAATAACTCCATGGTAACTATGTTGGTTTTCGACGTTCATGACTCTATTTCTGTCTTGTTAGTAAGTTCATTTGTAACCTTTCTTTTTTTTTAGCTTCCACATATGAGGATACCATATAATACTTGTCTTTATCTGACTTCGCTTGGTATGACAATCTGTAGATCCATCTATGCTACTGCAAATAACATTATTTCATTCTTTCTTATGACTGTGCCATATTCCACTGTAGATATGTATCACATCTTCTTCATTGATTCCTGTGTTGATGAACATTAGGTTGCTTCCGTCTTCTGACCACTGTACATAGTGCTACAATGGGCATTAGTGTGTGTGTAAGTATGTAAACATTGGCTTTCTCCAGATTTGTGCCCAGGAGTGGGATTGCTGGATCATATACTAGTTATATTATTAGTTTTTAAAGGAATATCCATACTGTTCTCTATAGTGGCTGTACCAATTTGCATTCCCACAGTGTTGGAGGGTTCCCTTTTCTTCACAAACTGTTTAGTATTTATTGTTTTAGATAGATTTTAATGATGGCAATTCTGGCAGCTGTGAGGGGACACCTCATTTGTAGTTTTGTTCCTCATTTATCCTATAATTAGTGATGTTGAACATCATTTCATCTGTATGTCTTCTTTGGATAAGTGTCTATTTAGGTCTGCCATCCATTTTTTTAAACAAAGTTGTTCGGTTTTTGATACTGAGTGGCATGAACTGTTTGTATATTTTGGACATTAATCTCTTGTTGGTCACTTTGTTTGAAAATACTTTGACCATTCTCAGGGTTGTCTTTTTGTTTTCTTTATGGTTTTCTTTGTGGTGCAAAAGCTTTTGAGCTTAATTGGGTCACATTAAAAAAAAAAAAAGCTTTTATATTCATTATGCTAGGAGGTGGATCAAAAGGGATCTTGCTGCAATTTATGTCAGAGAGTGCTCTATTCATGTTTTCTTCTAAGAATTTTATAATATCTAGCCTTACATTTAAGTCTTTAACACATTTTGAATTTATTTTTGTGTGTAGTGTTAGGAAGTGTCCTAATTTTATTCTTTTATATATAGCTGTCTAGTTTTCCCAGCCTTATTTATTGAAAAGACTGCTTTTTTCTCTCTTGTATATTCTTGCCCTTTTTTTCTGTGTAGATTGGGTGTCCATAAGTGTATGGGTTTATCTCTGAAACCCCCACTTTTTTTACCACACTTCGTTTTGGTTATGACAATCTGTAGATCCATCTATGCTACTGCAAATAACATTATTTCATTCTTTCTTATGACTGTGCCATATTCCACTGTAGATATGTATCACATCTTCTTCATTGATTCCTGTGTTGATGAACATTAGGTTGCTTCCGTCTTCTGACCACTGTACATAGTGCTACAATGGGCATTAGTGTGTGTGTAAGTATGTAAACATTGGCTTTCTCCAGATTTGTGCCCAGGAGTGGGATTGCTGGATCATATACTAGTTATATTATTAGTTTTTAAAGGAATATCCATACTGTTCTCTATAGTGGCTGTACCAATTTGCATTCCCACAGTGTTGGAGGGTTCCCTTTTCTTCACAAACTGTTTAGTATTTATTGTTTTTAGATAGATTTTAATGATGGCAATTCTGGCAGCTGTGAGGGGACACCTCATTTGTAGTTTTGTTCCTCATTTATCCTATAATTAGTGATGTTGAACATCATTTCATCTGTATGTCTTCTTTGGATAAGTGTCTATTTAGGTCTGCCATCCATTTTTTTAAACAAAGTTGTTCGGTTTTTGATACTGAGTGGCATGAACTGTTTGTATATTTTGGACATTAATCTCTTGTTGGTCACTTTGTTTGAAAATACTTTGACCATTCTCAGGGTTGTCTTTTTGTTTTCTTTATGGTTTTCTTTGTGGTGCAAAAGCTTTTGAGCTTAATTGGGTCACATTAAAAAAAAAAAAAGCTTTTATATTCATTATGCTAGGAGGTGGATCAAAAGGGATCTTGCTGCAATTTATGTCAGAGAGTGCTCTATTCATGTTTTCTTCTAAGAATTTTATAATATCTAGCCTTACATTTAAGTCTTTAACACATTTTGAATTTATTTTTGTGTGTAGTGTTAGGAAGTGTCCTAATTTTATTCTTTTATATATAGCTGTCTAGTTTTCCCAGCCTTATTTATTGAAAAGACTGCTTTTTTCTCTCTTGTATATTCTTGCCCTTTTTTTCTGTGTAGATTGGGTGTCCATAAGTGTATGGGTTTATCTCTGACCATTCTATCCTATTCCATTGATCTATATTTCTGTTTTTATGCTGTACCACACTGTTTTGATTACTTTAACTTGTAGTAGAGTCCAGAATCAGGGTATTAGGGCAAGATTTTAGTATGAGCAACTTCAACATGTATATTTAGCTCTTCCCTCTTAAGTTAATCTTGTGCCCAGTTAAATTCTTTTGTAAGTTTATTAATACTTTGTCTACTTTATCTATTGATTACTAAAACATGTATATATGTGTGTATATATATACACATATATACATATGTATACATATATATGTATATATATATATTTTTTTCCCTCCTTTTTCTTTTGGCCACTTCTATTAATCTTTCATTTATTTATATTTTTTGTTCTTTGGCTTGTGTGGGCCTCCCATCACGGTGGCCTCTCTCATTGCAGAGCTGTGGCTCGGTAGTTGGACTCAGTAGTTGGTTACATCGGTCCAGCTGCTCCGCAGCACGTGGGATCCTCCAAGGCCAGGGATCGAACCGGCATTCCTTGCACTGCAAGGAGGTATCCTTATCCACTGGATCACCACGGAAGCCCCTGTATATATATTATATTACTATGATTAAAGAATCAAAAATATCTGCTTGTAATCGTGTCAATTTTGTTTTACATGTTTTAAATGACATTAAGGCAAGAAATTCAAAATTGTTACTATGCATTGTGTCTTTCCTTCCCCTGTGAATTTTTGGTTTTCTTTGTGGTGCAAAAGCTTTTGAGCTTAATTGGGTCACATTAAAAAAAAAAAAAGCTTTTATATTCATTATGCTAGGAGGTGGATCAAAAGGGATCTTGCTGCAATTTATGTCAGAGAGTGCTCTATTCATGTTTTCTTCTAAGAATTTTATAATATCTAGCCTTACATTTAAGTCTTTAACACATTTTGAATTTATTTTTGTGTGTAGTGTTAGGAAGTGTCCTAATTTTATTCTTTTATATATAGCTGTCTAGTTTTCCCAGCCTTATTTATTGAAAAGACTGCTTTTTTCTCTCTTGTATATTCTTGCCCTTTTTTTCTGTGTAGATTGGGTGTCCATAAGTGTATGGGTTTATCTCTGACCATTCTATCCTATTCCATTGATCTATATTTCTGTTTTTATGCTGTACCACACTGTTTTGATTACTTTAACTTGTAGTAGAGTCCAGAATCAGGGTATTAGGGCAAGATTTTAGTATGAGCAACTTCAACATGTATATTTAGCTCTTCCCTCTTAAGTTAATCTTGTGCCCAGTTAAATTCTTTTGTAAGTTTATTAATACTTTGTCTACTTTATCTATTGATTACTAAAACATGTATATATGTGTGTATATATATACACATATATACATATGTATACATATATATGTATATATATATTTTTTTTTCCCTCCTTTTTCTTTTGGCCACTTCTATTAATCTTTCATTTATTTATATTTTTTGTTCTTTGGCTTGTGTGGGCCTCCCATCACGGTGGCCTCTCTCATTGCAGAGCTGTGGCTCGGTAGTTGGACTCAGTAGTTGGTTACATCGGTCCAGCTGCTCCGCAGCACGTGGGATCCTCCAAGGCCAGGGATCGAACCGGCATTCCTTGCACTGCAAGGAGGTATCCTTATCCACTGGATCACCACGGAAGCCCCTGTATATATATTATATTACTATGATTAAAGAATCAAAAATATCTGCTTGTAATCGTGTCAATTTTGTTTTACATGTTTTAAATGACATTAAGGCAAGAAATTCAAAATTGTTACTATGCATTGTGTCTTTCCTTCCCCTGTGAATTTTTTGGTTTTTTTTTACTTTAAATTTGTAGTAACATGTCCGGGACCGCGGGTCAGCCCGGCCACATCCTATAGCTTTGCCTGTCCAGGACCGCAGGTCGGCCCGGCCGCATCCTAAGCCTCCCAAGCATGAATGCTACAATGTAACATTTGAGATAGCGCTTGGCGGAGCTCCCAACATGAGAGTATCATCATCCTGACTGGGACTGTGAGAACCTTAACCACGCCTTACGACCTTCAGTTTGAGAACTGAAGGCTCCCAAAGGCTCCCAAAGATGGCGCCTAGCGGGAGCAGGAGGGGCGCGGTCTTGCGCGGTCTGGGACGTGTGCTCATTGCCGTGATTGGCTGAGTGAAGTTTCCGTGCTCGTGATCAATACATGCTCCTCATAGACTCTTACCATTATGTAATCTCGTGCATAGTTGACCTTTAACATGATTGGTCTATTGTTGGACTCTTCCGCCTTTTGTACAGTGTAAATATTGCTCACTTTCAACAATAAAACGAGACTTGATCAGACTCCTGTCTTGTCTCCATTTCTCGTGTCTCTTGTCCTCTCAATTCCCACTCCCCCCCCTTTAGGTCTGCGTTGACAAATCCTGCGGGTCGGGACAAGTGGCGCCCAATGTGGGGCACGAAGTACGGTGGTCCCCCGTGAAGAAGCGGTGCCAGGAGCCGGCGACAAAACAGAGAAGAGTGAATTGCCTCTCAGCTGCTGTGGAACCTGCGCCAGGATTGAGGTAAGATAGGCACCAAATAGGGACAAGCACTAGTCAACATGATGTGTATGTAACGGGGGCCAGAGCTGTGGCTCGGTAGTTGGACTCAGTAGTTGGTTACATCGGTCCAGCTGCTCCGCAGCACGTGGGATCCTCAAGGCCAGGGATCGAACCGGCATTCCTTGCACTGCAAGGAGGTATCCTTATCCACTGGATCACCACGGAAGCCCCTGTATATATATTATATTACTATGATTAAAGAATCAAAAATATCTGCTTGTAATCGTGTCAATTTTGTTTTACATGTTTTAAATGACATTAAGGCAAGAAATTCAAAATTGTTACTATGCATTGTGTCTTTCCTTCCCCTGTGAATTTTTTGGTTTTTTTTTACTTTAAATTTGTAGTAACATGTCCGGGACCGCGGTCAGCCCGGCCACATCCTATAGCTTTGCCTGTCCAGGACCGCAGGTCGGCCCGGCCGCATCCTAAGCCTCCCAAGCATGAATGCTACAATGTAACATTTGAGATAGCGCTTGGCGGAGCTCCCAACATGAGAGTATCATCATCCTGACTGGGACTGTGAGAACCTTAACCACGCCTTACGACCTTCAGTTTGAGAACTGAAGGCTCCCAAAGGCTCCCAAAGATGGCGCCTAGCGGGAGCAGGAGGGGCGCGGTCTTGCGCGGTCTGGGACGTGTGCTCATTGCCGTGATTGGCTGAGTGAAGTTTCCGTGCTCGTGATCAATACATGCTCCTCATAGACTCTTACCATTATGTAATCTCGTGCATAGTTGACCTTTAACATGATTGGTCTATTGTTGGACTCTTCCGCCTTTTGTACAGTGTAAATATTGCTCACTTTCAACAATAAAACGAGACTTGATCAGACTCCTGTCTTGTCTCCATTTCTCGTGTCTCTTGTCCTCTCAATTCCCACTCCCCCCCCTTTAGGTCTGCGTTGACAAATCCTGCGGGTCGGGACAAGTGGCGCCCAATGTGGGGCACGAAGTACGGTGGTCCCCCGTGAAGAAGCGGTGCCAGGAGCCGGCGACAAAACAGAGAAGAGTGAATTGCCTCTCAGCTGCTGCGGGAACCTGCCGCGCCAGGATTAAGGTAAGATAGGCACCAAATAGGGGACAAGCATAAAAAATTTGTAAAATGGGACAAGAATTGAGTCAACATGATGTGTATGTAAAACAATTAGGAAGAGCTTTAAAGGCACGAGGAGTAAAGGTAAAAAGTCAAGATTTGTTTAAATTTTTTGATTTTGTTAAAGATGTCTGCCCCTGGTTTCCACAAGAAGGAACTATTACTTTAAACAAGTGGAAGCAGGTAGGAGATGCACTGCGGGATTTTTATGACGCTTTTGGGCCAGAAAAAGTTCCCGTGACTGCTTTCAGTTACTGGAATCTAGTTAAGGAACTTATAGATACTAGAGATAGACCTCCAATAATAACAATTGCTATTGCTCATACAAAAAAAATCTTAAAGACTAGTTCTCAAGCTGATCTTAAGAAGTCTCCCTTAGAAGAAGAGACAGATTTAATATCTTTAGAGAGTGATGATGAAGAGCCTGCTGCCACTCCTGTTAAGAAAAAGCAAGAGGTTATAAGAAAACCCCCTGAGACAGAACTAAAGGGAAAGGTTCCAAAAATATATCCCAAGTTACAAATAGAGAGTGAAAATCAGGATAAACATGGTCCTGGCCCTTTAGAGGTTAGTTAGAATAACTTAAAAAAAGAGGTCGTAAAAAGTCATGGGTTAGACCAGCTTCCGCCATTTTCATGCCCTCCCCCCTACAAAATGGCCTCCGCGCCTACAGTCATGGCGGCCGTGAGTGAGAGAGAAGATATTAATCCTAGAGAAAAACTGAGAGATAAAATTGCCTTGTTAAAAGAACAAATAAAGCTTAAAAAATTACATCAGTCATTAATTACCAAATTACAAAGATTAAAAACTAAAAATGAGCAGGTTGATGACGTAGTGAAAGAAAGTCCTACCACACGTCAGCACCAACAGCCTAGTAAACATGTCCCTAAGGGCAAGATGGCTGCTTACCCAGAAAAAAGAGATTATGACTGTAAAGTTGCCTTTCCGGTCACGGAGACCACAGACAATCAGAGAACGATATAGAGACATTATAGGGGTTTTGATTTTGCTATCATAAAAGAATTAAAAACTGCAGTCTCCCAATATAGAGCCACTGCACCCTATACTATTGCCATATTAGAATCTGTGGCAGACACTTGGCTTACACCTAGAGACTAGAATACTTTAGTCAGAGCAGTTCTCACAGGGGGTGATCATCTGTTATGGAAATCAGAGTACTTCGAGGCGTGTAAAGAAACAACACAGAAAAATTTCCAGACAAGAAACGGGTAGACTCTCGATATGTTGACAGGTTCTGGTCACTATGATAATGGTGATGCACAAATACAATATGACCCTAGATTATTTGCACAGATTCAGACAGCTGCCACTAAAGCTTGGAGAAAACTCCCAACAAAAGGAAATCTAAGAGCCTCACTTACAGGGGTAAAACAGGGATCAGATGAGCCATTTGCAGACTTTGTGCACAGACTTATCACAACGGCAGGCAGGATTTTTGGAAGCGCTGATACGGGACTGGATTATATAAAACAGTTGGCCTATAAAAATGCCAATGCAGCCTGTCAAGCTACAATTAGGCCTTATAGAAAAAAGACCGACTTGACGGGATATATACGTCTTTGTACAGATATTGGACCATCATATCAACAAGGTTTGGCCATGGCAGCAACATTTAGTGAAAAAACAGTCAAAGACTTTCTAGCTGAGCGAGATAGAAGTAAAAAGGAGTGCTTTAAATGTAGAAGGCCAAGACACTTTGCTCAAAATTACAACAATGTAGCTCAAGATAGTGATAAAAAAGCTGACGAAAAAGCCCCTGGCCTCTGTCCTAGATGCAAAAGAAGAAAACATTGGAAGAATCAGTATAGGTCTAAGACTGATGTTCAAGAAAATCCTCTAACACCCCAGCAGGAAAACGAGAAAAGGGGCCAGCCTCAGGCCCTGAGACAAACATATGGGGCAGTCAGCTTTGTTCCAGCTCAGAACAGCAACAACCCCTTTCAGGACTTAATAGAGCAATCCCAGACAGCACAGGATTGGACCTCTGTGCCGCCACCCACACAATATTGACTCCAGAAATGGGGCCTCAAGCCTTGCCTACAGGGGTCTATGGTCCCCTGCCTCCTAAAACTTTTAGGTTACTCCTAGGGCATAAAAATGTCACCATAAAGGGTCTCCAAGTCTTCCCAAGAGTTATTGATAACGATTATACAAGGGAGATTAAAATTATGGCCCAGGCTAATGAGAGTATTACAACTATTGATCAAAAAAAGAAAATAGCTCAATTGATATTAATACCTTTGATTACAACCGATCATATAACACAGTCAAAGAAAAGAAAAGCCAAAAATTTTAAATCCTCAGATGCATATTGGGTACAACAGATCACCAATAATAAGCCTTCGTTGACTCTCTAGTTAGATAGAAAATTATTCAATGGGCTAATAGATACAGGAGCTGATGTAACCATTATCAGAAAGAAAGATTGGCCGTCTAATTGGCCTACTTCAAAAACCATGACAAATTTAAGAGACATTGGACAAAGTACCAACCCCAGGCAAAGTTCCAAATATCTCACTTAAAAAGATAAAAAAAATAATTCTAGATTGATCAAACCGTTTGTTATTGCTCACCTGCCTGCAAATTTATGGGGTCGAGATTTGCTGTCACAAATGAAAATAATTATGTGTAGCCCAAATGACGTAGTTACAATACAAATGCTAGCCCAAAGATATACCCCTAGAAAAAGTCTAGAAAGAAGAGAAGATGAGATAGTGAAACCTGTCCAGACTATAGACAAAATAGATCATAGAGGTTTGAGAAGTTTTTAATGGCGACCATTGACTTGCCTGTACCCCAGAGATGCGCAGACCCTATAACTTAGAAGTCCTCGTTGCCTGTCTGGGTTGCTCAATGGCCGCTAACCACTGAAAATTACAAGCTGCCCAACAATTAGTAAAACTAAAAGTTTATAGAAGAAAACATTGGAAGAATCAGTATAGGTCTAAGACTGATGTTCAAGAAAATCCTCTAACACCCCAGCAGGAAAACGAGAAAAGGGGCCAGCCTCAGGCCCTGAGACAAACATATGGGGCAGTCAGCTTTGTTCCAGCTCAGAACAGCAACAACCCCTTTCAGGACTTAATAGAGCAATCCCAGACAGCACAGGATTGGACCTCTGTGCCGCCACCCACACAATATTGACTCCAGAAATGGGGCCTCAAGCCTTGCCTACAGGGGTCTATGGTCCCCTGCCTCCTAAAACTTTTAGGTTACTCCTAGGGCATAAAAATGTCACCATAAAGGGTCTCCAAGTCTTCCCAAGAGTTATTGATAACGATTATACAAGGGAGATTAAAATTATGGCCCAGGCTAATGAGAGTATTACAACTATTGATCAAAAAAAGAAAATAGCTCAATTGATATTAATACCTTTGATTACAACCGATCATATAACACAGTCAAAGAAAAGAAAAGCCAAAAATTTTAAATCCTCAGATGCATATTGGGTACAACAGATCACCAATAATAAGCCTTCGTTGACTCTCTAGTTAGATAGAAAATTATTCAATGGGCTAATAGATACAGGAGCTGATGTAACCATTATCAGAAAGAAAGATTGGCCGTCTAATTGGCCTACTTCAAAAACCATGACAAATTTAAGAGACATTGGACAAAGTACCAACCCCAGGCAAAGTTCCAAATATCTCACTTAAAAAGATAAAAAAAATAATTCTAGATTGATCAAACCGTTTGTTATTGCTCACCTGCCTGCAAATTTATGGGGTCGAGATTTGCTGTCACAAATGAAAATAATTATGTGTAGCCCAAATGACGTAGTTACAATACAAATGCTAGCCCAAAGATATACCCCTAGAAAAAGTCTAGAAAGAAGAGAAGATGAGATAGTGAAACCTGTCCAGACTATAGACAAAATAGATCATAGAGGTTTGAGAAGTTTTTAATGGCGACCATTGACTTGCCTGTACCCCAGAGATGCGCAGACCCTATAACTTAGAAGTCCTCGTTGCCTGTCTGGGTTGCTCAATGGCCGCTAACCACTGAAAAATTACAAGCTGCCCAACAATTAGTACAAGAACAGCTGGAGGCTAGACATATAGTAGAGAACATTTCCCCTTTAAATACTCCTATCTTTGTTATAAAAAAAAATCTGATAAATAGAGACTCTTACAAAATCTGAGAGCTATTAATGCCACCATGGTAGTAATGGGAGCCTTACAACAAGATTGCCCTCTCCAGTGGCTGTCCCTAGAGACTACTTTAAAATTATTCTAGATCTTAAAGATTGTTTCTTTACTATACCATTACATCCTAATGATCAGGAACGGTTTACATTTAGTTTGCCTTCCATAAATTTCCGAGAGCCCATGAGACGCTATCAATAGAAAGTGTTGCCTCAAGACATGGCCAATAGTCCAACATTGTGTCAAAAGTTTATAGCGACAGCGATACAGCCTATACGAAAAGCCTGAAAACAGATGTATATAATCCATTATATGGATGATATCCTAATAACAAGACGTATAGGAACAAAAGTTTTACAATGTTTCCATCAGCTTAAAAATAGTTTAAATGCTGCTGGACTACAAATAACACCAAAAAAAGTACAATTAAAAGACCCTTATACTTATTTAAGTTTTGAACTACAAGGGCCAAAGGTTATTAATCAAAAAACAACCATTTGTAAAGACCAATTACAAACGCTCAATGATTTTCAAAAACTCTTAAGAGATATAAATTGGTTTCGTCCGTATTTAAAAATACCTACTGGTAACTTACAGCCTTTATTTGATATATTAAAAAGAGATCCAAATCCAAAATCCCCTCGATCCTTGACTCCAGAAGCTCTAGATGCCCTTACTAAAGTAGAAACAACAATTGCTAATTAATTTGTGACATATATAGATTATAACAAATCTTTAACCTTTATAACCTTTAATACAAAGTTAACCCCTACAGGCCTTTTCTGACAAGATAATCCTATCATGTGGGTTCATCTCCACTCTTCCCCCCCAAAAATCTTAGTACCATATTATGATGCTCTTGCTGATCTAATTATCCTAAAAGAAAACAGAGTAAAAAGTATTTTGGGTTTAAACCATCAACGATAATTCAACCTTACACCCAAAATCAAATTACTTGGCTCTTACAGAACAGTGACTCTTGGCTTCTCACATTAGCTTCTTTTACAAAAAATCTAGATAATCATTATCCACCTGATAAGTTTATTCAATTTAATAGATTACATGCCTTTGTTTTTCCACGTGTTGTCAACAAAGAACCATTGAACGACACCTTAATAGTATTCACTGATAGATCTTCTTCAAAATTGCTGCTTATACTTTTAAAGATACAGTAATAAAGTTTAAAACTAAATATAGTTCAACACAATTGGTTAAATTACAGAAAACGTCGGCCTTCCATAAATTTCCGAGAGCCCATGAGACGCTATCAATAGAAAGTGTTGCCTCAAGACATGGCCAATAGTCCAACATTGTGTCAAAAGTTTATAGCGACAGCGATACAGCCTATACGAAAAGCCTGAAAACAGATGTATATAATCCATTATATGGATGATATCCTAATAACAAGACGTATAGGAACAAAAGTTTTACAATGTTTCCATCAGCTTAAAAATAGTTTAAATGCTGCTGGACTACAAATAACACCAAAAAAAGTACAATTAAAAGACCCTTATACTTATTTAAGTTTTGAACTACAAGGGCCAAAGGTTATTAATCAAAAAACAACCATTTGTAAAGACCAATTACAAACGCTCAATGATTTTCAAAAACTCTTAAGAGATATAAATTGGTTTCGTCCGTATTTAAAAATACCTACTGGTAACTTACAGCCTTTATTTGATATATTAAAAAGAGATCCAAATCCAAAATCCCCTCGATCCTTGACTCCAGAAGCTCTAGATGCCCTTACTAAAGTAGAAACAACAATTGCTAATTAATTTGTGACATATATAGATTATAACAAATCTTTAACCTTTATAACCTTTAATACAAAGTTAACCCCTACAGGCCTTTTCTGACAAGATAATCCTATCATGTGGGTTCATCTCCACTCTTCCCCCCCAAAAATCTTAGTACCATATTATGATGCTCTTGCTGATCTAATTATCCTAAAAAGAAAACAGAGTAAAAAGTATTTTGGGTTTAAACCATCAACGATAATTCAACCTTACACCCAAAATCAAATTACTTGGCTCTTACAGAACAGTGACTCTTGGCTTCTCACATTAGCTTCTTTTACAAAAAATCTAGATAATCATTATCCACCTGATAAGTTTATTCAATTTAATAGATTACATGCCTTTGTTTTTCCACGTGTTGTCAACAAAGAACCATTGAACGACACCTTAATAGTATTCACTGATAGATCTTCTTCAAAAATTGCTGCTTATACTTTTAAAGATACAGTAATAAAGTTTAAAACTAAATATAGTTCAACACAATTGGTTAAATTACAGACTATAATTACTGTTCTGTGTGCCTTCCCAAAACAACCTATCAATATATATACTGATAGTGCTTATGTAGCTCATTCAGTGCCTCTTTTAGAGACAGTTGCCCAGATTAAATCAATATCAAAAACTGCCATGTTATTCTTACAATGTCAACAAACCATTCGACGAAGGACACATCCTTTCTTTTTGGGTCATGTCAGAGCTCATTCTAGTCTTCCAAGACCATTGGCCAAGGGTAATGCCATAGCTGACATGGCTACCAAACTGGTAACGACTGTGACGGTAAATAATTTACAACGAGCACAAAGTGCCCATGCCTTACATCATTGTAATACTCAGACTTTAAGACTTTTACATAAAATCACCAAAAAACAAGCTCGCCAAATTGTTAAGAGTTGTACTACCTGTATTCAACATTTACCTGTATTTCACCTTGGCGTAAACCCAAGAGGTCTTCTACCTAATGTGTTATGACAGATAGATGTTACCCATTATAATGACTTTGGTACTATAAAATATGTTCATGTCTATATTGATACTTTCAGTGGCTTTCTTATGGGCTCACTTCAATCCAAAAAAGCTGTTAAACATGTTAAGACACACCTTTTACATTGTTTTGCCCTAACAGACATACCCTCACAAATCAAAACAGATAATGGCCCCGGGTATACTTCCAGGGCTTTTCAATATTTCTGTAATACTTTACACATTCAACATACCACAGGTATCCCCTATAACCCTCAAGGCCAAGACATAGTAAAACGTGCTCATCTATCCATTAAAGTTACAATTAAAAAAATAAAAAAGGGAGATTGGTACCCTACCAAGGGTACCCCCAGAAACATACTAAATCATGCCCTTTTTATTTTAAATTTTTAAAATTTGGACGCCCAAAGAAAATCTGCGGCTGATCAATTCTGGCATTCAACAACAAATACAAATTTTGCCATGGTCAGATGGAAAGATCCTCTTGACAATTCCTGGCATGGTCCAGATCCAGTGTTAATCTGGGGACGAGGATCAGTTTGCGTGTTTGCGCGTGAATATGATGCCGCACGATGGCTACCTGAACGTCTTGTGAGACAAATGGATAATTAATAAACCAGGGAAAAAGTGTCTCCCTGAGAAGCTCTCTCTTCTCTTTTCTACAGAATGCTCATCGTCAAGATGTTAGCCTTATTCCTGATGCTATATAGACGACTGACAGAAACAGAAGCAGGTTTTGGCGACCCGTCAGATGTTCGCAAGATATTGCAAGAATGGGAGGTATCTGTTTGGCTCTACAGGAGAAATGCTGTTTCTATGTCAACAAGCCTGCCATAGTCAGAGACAAAGTGAAACAACTACAAGAAAAACTTGACCAACGAAGACGTGACCTCCCTGCTAACCCCTTCCTGACGGGATGGAATGGACTGTTGCCTTACCTTATGCCCTTACTTGGACCTTTGATCACCCTACTTCTTCTATTTGCTTTTGGACCCATGCTGTTTAATAAGCTTATAACATTCATTGAGCAACACATTGAGGCTATTTTGGCAAAGCCAATTCAGGTCCATTATCATCGCCTTGAGATGGCAGAACAAGGTGAAACATCTCTTTCTACTAGTGGAGAACAATCACCTCCCCTGTGAGCTGAACTGGTCAGCCAGAGACGGGTAAGAAGACATCACTACAGAACAAACCTAAGACAGGAGGGCTGCCATGGCTGCTGCCTTATCCCATGACAGGTAATGCCTGCTAATGTTGTGTCCCGACCTAAGACAGACACAGTTCCCAAGGGGTTTCTCTTGGCTTTGAATAAAAAGGGGGACCTGTCCGGGACCGCGGGTCGGCCCGGCCACATCCTATAGCTTTGCCTGTCCAGGACCGCAGGTCGGCCCGGCCGCATCCTAAGCCTCCCAAGCATGAATGCTACAATGTAACATTTGAGATAGCGCTTGGCGGAGCTCCCAACATGAGAGTATCATCATCCTGACTGGGACTGTGAGAACCTTAACCACGCCTTACGACCTTCAGTTTGAGAACATCGCCACAGGCTCCCAAAGATGGCGCCTAGTGGGAGCAGGAGGGGCACGGTCTGGCGCGGTCTGGGACGTGTGCTCATTGCCGTGATTGGCTGAGTGAAGTTTCCGTGCTCGTGATCAGTACATGCTCCTCATAGACTCTTACCATTATGTAATCTCATGCATAGTTGACCTTTAACATGATTGGTCTATTGTTGGACTTTCGCCTTTTGACTGTACAGAAAAAATGCTGTTTCTAATGTCAAAGGCCTTATTCCTGATGCTATATAGACGACTGACAGAAACAGAAGCAGGTTTTGGCGACCCGTCAGATGTTCGCAAGCTATTGCAAGAATGGGAGGTATCTGTTTGGCTCTACAGGAGAAATGCTGTTTCTATGTCAACAAGCCTGCCATAGTCAGAGACAAAGTGAAACAACTACAAGAAAAACTTGACCAACGAAGACGTGACCTCCCTGCTAACCCCTTCCTGACGGGATGGAATGGACTGTTGCCTTACCTTATGCCCTTACTTGGACCTTTGATCACCCTACTTCTTCTATTTGCTTTTGGACCCATGCTGTTTAATAAGCTTATAACATTCATTGAGCAACACATTGAGGCTATTTTGGCAAAGCCAATTCAGGTCCATTATCATCGCCTTGAGATGGCAGAACAAGGTGAAACATCTCTTTCTACTAGTGGAGAACAATCACCTCCCCTGTGAGCTGAACTGGTCAGCCAGAGACGGGTAAGAAGACATCACTACAGAACAAACCTAAGACAGGAGGGCTGCCATGGCTGCTGCCTTATCCCATGACAGGTAATGCCTGCTAATGTTGTGTCCCGACCTAAGACAGACACAGTTCCCAAGGGGTTTCTCTTGGCTTTGAATAAAAAGGGGGACCTGTCCGGGACCGCGGGTCGGCCCGGCCACATCCTATAGCTTTGCCTGTCCAGGACCGCAGGTCGGCCCGGCCGCATCCTAAGCCTCCCAAGCATGAATGCTACAATGTAACATTTGAGATAGCGCTTGGCGGAGCTCCCAACATGAGAGTATCATCATCCTGACTGGGACTGTGAGAACCTTAACCACGCCTTACGACCTTCAGTTTGAGAACATCGCCACAGGCTCCCAAAGATGGCGCCTAGTGGGAGCAGGAGGGGCACGGTCTGGCGCGGTCTGGGACGTGTGCTCATTGCCGTGATTGGCTGAGTGAAGTTTCCGTGCTCGTGATCAGTACATGCTCCTCATAGACTCTTACCATTATGTAATCTCATGCATAGTTGACCTTTAACATGATTGGTCTATTGTTGGACTCTTCCGCCTTTTGTACAGTGTAAATATTGCTCACTTTCAACAATAAAATGAGACTTGATCAGACTCCTGTCTTGTCTCCATTTCTCGTGTCTCTTGTCCTCTCAATTCCCACTCCCCCCCTTTAGGTCTGCGTTGACAAATCCTGCGGGTCGGGACAGTAACATGAGTCAAAATATATTGCAATAGTTCTCTTTACTTATTCATTTATTTTATTTTAGCATTTTTCCTTTTTTAAAAACACTTTTGGTTCCTCTAGGAATAACAGTTATATAGAATTTACCCCAGCTACCTTAATTAAAAAAGAAAAGAAAAGGAAAAATAAACCTATGCCGGAACCCGGAGCAAGAAGCCGCCAGAACCCGGAGCAAGAAGCCACCAGAAACGGAGTGAGAAGCCGCCAGAACCTGGAGCGAGAAGCCGCCGGAACCCGAGGCGAGAATCCGCGGAACCCAGAATGAGAAGCCGCGGAACCCAGAGCGAGAAGCCGCGCGCTGCGAGAGCGCAGCGTCGCAGATGCTATATGCGAACAAATATCACGGAACACCATAGCAAACCAGACATAGAGCCTACACCCCCTACCAATCATCAAACCAAGGATCCTCGGAGCGGAAGCCCTGATTCCAAGACCCCACACTATCAAAGGACATAAAACACTAGAGATTATTCATCTGTAAACAAGACCTAACACCACCCAAGACACAAACTACTGAACCCTTCTAGAAGGACAGAAACGCAAAAGGAAGGGAGAATTCAACCAAGAAGCCTGGTGAGGGAAAAAGAACTCCACACAGACACACAGAAAAAAAAAAAAAAACAAAAATTAACCTAATAATGAAATGGCAGAGAAACACTGCACAAATGAAGGACCAAGCTAGAGAAGCAACGCTTCAAATGACAGAGGAGGAAATAAACAAATTATCTGAAAGAGAATTCAGAAAAGCTATACTAGTGAGGATGCAAAACACCAAAAACAGAATATTAGAGGAAATTAGTGCACTGAGCAGAGACATGCAAGAAATGAAAAATAAGCAAATAGAGAAAACCAACTCAATTGCTGAACTCAGAAATACTATAGAAGGTCTCAACAGTAGAGTATCAGAGGCTGAAGAACGGATAAGTGAGCTGGAAGATAGACTGGTGGAAATAACTGGCGAGGAACAGAACAAAGCTGAAAGAATGAAAAGAACTGAGGATAGCCTCAGAGACCTATGGGGCAATATCAAACGCACCAACATTAAAATTATAGGAGTTCCAGAAGAAGAAGAGGGAAAGAAAGGCTAGGAAAAAATTCTTGAAGAGATTATAGTTGAAAACTTCCCCAGCATGGGAAAGGAAACAGTCAACCAAGTCCAAGAAGCACAAAGAGTTCCATACAGGAGAAACCCCAGAAGAAATACACCAAGGCACATTCTAATCACTCTAACAAAGACTAAATATAAAGACAGATTACTAAAAGCAGCTAGGAGCAAACAACAAATAACATAGAAAGGAAACCCCATAGGTCTAACGGCAGATCTCTCAGCAGAAGCCCAACAGGCCAGAAGAGAATGGCAAGACACATTTAAACGGCTAAAAGAGAATAACCTCCAACCAAGAATTCTCTACCCAGCAAGAATCTCATTCAGAACCGATGGAGAAGTCAAAAGCTTCACAGACAAGCAAAAACTAAAAGAATTCTGTACCACAAAACCAGGCCTACAACAAGTGTTAAAGGGCCTGATATAGCCAATAAATACAAGAGTAGGAGAAGTCCTACAAATCAAACCCCAGATTTCTGAGAGGATGACAATAGGAACATTCGTATCAATAATTACTTTGAACGTAAATGGACTAAATGCTCCAACCAAATGACACAGGCTGGCTGAATGGATCCAGAAGCAAGACCCACATATATGCTGTTTACAAGAGACCCACTTCAGACCTAGAGACACTCCTAGAGTGAAAGTGAAAGGCTGGAAAAAGATATTCCATGCAAATGGAAATCAAAAGAAAGCTGGAGTAGCAATCCTCATATCAGACAAAATAGATTGTAAAGTAAAGAAGATTCTAAGAGACAAGGCAGGACACTACATAACGATCAAGGGATCGGTCCAAGAGGAAGACATGACAATCATAAATATCTATGCACCCAGCACAGGCGCACCCCAATACATAAGACAAACACTTTTAGACATAAAAGAATACATCGGCAGTAACACAATCATAGTAGGAGACTTTAACACTCCTTTACCACCAATGGATAGATCATTCAAACAGAAAATTAAAAAAGAAACACAAGCCTTAAATGCCACACTAGAAAAGATGGACATCAACGATATCTTTAGGACTTTCCATCCAAAAGCAGAAGAATACACGTTCTTCTCTAGTTCTCATGGAAAATTCTCCAGGATAGACCACATCTTGGGCCACAAATCAAACCTCAGTCAATTCTAGAAAACAGAAATTATATTAACCATCTTCTCGGACCACAATGCAATAAGACTAGAGATCAACCACAGGAAAAAAACCACTAAAAACACAAACACATGGAGATTAAACAACGCATACCTAAAAAACGAACTGATCACTGAGGAAAGCATAGGAGAAATTAAACAATTCCTAGAAGAAAATGACAATGAACACAAGACCGTGCAAAACCTATGTGATATTGCAAAAGCAGTTCTAAGAGAGAAATTTACAACAATTCAATCCTACCTCATGAAACTAGGAAAATATGAAGCAGATGACCTAACCCTCCACTTAAAACAACTGGAGAAAGAAGAATAAAAACATCCCAAAACCAGCAGAAGAAGAGAAATCATAAGGATCAGAGTAGAAATAAATGAGAAAGAAACAAAAGAAATAATAGTAAAGATAAATAAAACAAAAGGCTGGTTCTTTGAAAAGGTAAACAAAATTGACAAGCCTCTGACCAGACTCATTAAAAAAAGAGAGAGAGATGAAAAAGATCAACAAAATCAAAAACGAAAAAGGAGAGATTACAACAGAGAATGCAAAAATCCAAAGGATTCTAAGAGACTATTATGAACAACTCTACAGCAACAAACTGGACAACCTGGAAGAAATAGACAGTTTCTTGGGGAAGATTAATCTCCCAAGACTGAGCCAGGAAGAAACAGAAACTTTGAACAACCCAATCACAACCTCAGAAATCGAATTTGTGATTAAAAATCTACCCAAAAATTAAAGCCCAGGGCCAGATGGCTTCACAGCCGAATTCTACCAAACATTTAAAGAAGAGCTAATGCCTGTCCGTCTAAAACTCTTCCAAAAAATTGCACAGGAAGGAATACTTCCAAACACATTCTACGAGGCCACCATCACCCTGATACCCAAACCAGGCAAAGACAACACAAAAAAGGAAAATTACAGACCAATTTCTCTGATGAACTTAGATGCCAAGATCCTGAACAAAATCCTAGCAAACAGAATTCAACAACACATCAAAACACTCATACATCATGATCAAGTCAGGTCCATCCCAGGCATGCAAGGATTCTTCAACATCCGCAAATCAATCAATGTCATACACCATATCAAAAAACTGAGAGACACAAATCACAGGATCATCTCAATAAATGCAGAAAAGGTCTTTGACAAAGTACAGCATCCATTTATGATAAAAACTCTTCAGAAAATGGACATAGAAGGAACCTATCTCAACATAGTGAAAGCCATATATGAGAAGCCCACAGCGAACATTATCCTCAACGGTGAAAAACTCAAAGCGAGGGGCGGGAACCTTACAGTTGCCTCGTGAGAACATCGCCACAGGCTCCCAAAGATGGCGCCTAGTGGGAGCAGGAGGGGCACGGTCTGGCGCGGTCTGGGACGTGTGCTCATTGCCGTGATTGGCTGAGTGAAGTTTCCGTGCTCGTGATCAGTACATGCTCCTCATAGACTCTTACCATTATGTAATCTCATGCATAGTTGACCTTTAACATGATTGGTCTATTGTTGGACTCTTCCGCCTTTTGTACAGTGTAAATATTGCTCACTTTCAACAATAAAATGAGACTTGATCAGACTCCTGTCTTGTCTCCATTTCTCGTGTCTCTTGTCCTCTCAATTCCCACACCCCTTTAGGTCTGCGTTGACAAATCCTGCGGGTCGGGACAGTAACATGAGTCAAAATATATTGCAATAGTTCTCTTTACTTATTCATTTATTTTATTTTAGCATTTTTCCTTTTTTAAAAACACTTTTGGTTCCTCTAGGAATAACAGTTATATAGAATTTACCCCAGCTACCTTAATTAAAAAAGAAAAGAAAAGGAAAAATAAACCTATGCCGGAACCCGGAGCAAGAAGCCGCCAGAACCCGGAGCAAGAAGCCACCAGAAACGGAGTGAGAAGCCGCCAGAACCTGGAGCGAGAAGCCGCCGGAACCCGAGGCGAGAATCCGCCGGAACCCAGAATGAGAAGCCGCCGGAACCCAGAGCGAGAAGCCGCGACGCTGCGAGAGCGCAGCGTCGCAGATGCTATATGCGAACAAATATCACGGAACACCATAGCAAACCAGACATAGAGCCTACACCCCCTACCAATCATCAAACCAAGGATCCTCGGAGCGGAAGCCCTGATTCCAAGACCCCACACTATCAAAGGACATAAAACACTAGAGATTATTCATCTGTAAACAAGACCTAACACCACCCAAGACACAAACTACTGAACCCTTCTAGAAGGACAGAAACGCAAAAGGAAGGGAGAATTCAACCAAGAAGCCTGGTGAGGGAAAAAGAACTCCACACAGACACACAGAAAAAAAAAAAAAACAAAAATTAACCTAATAATGAAATGGCAGAGAAACACTGCACAAATGAAGGACCAAGCTAGAGAAGCAACGCTTCAAATGACAGAGGAGGAAATAAACAAATTATCTGAAAGAGAATTCAGAAAAGCTATACTAGTGAGGATGCAAAACACCAAAAACAGAATATTAGAGGAAATTAGTGCACTGAGCAGAGACATGCAAGAAATGAAAAATAAGCAAATAGAGAAAACCAACTCAATTGCTGAACTCAGAAATACTATAGAAGGTCTCAACAGTAGAGTATCAGAGGCTGAAGAACGGATAAGTGAGCTGGAAGATAGACTGGTGGAAATAACTGGCGAGGAACAGAACAAAGCTGAAAGAATGAAAAGAACTGAGGATAGCCTCAGAGACCTATGGGGCAATATCAAACGCACCAACATTAAAATTATAGGAGTTCCAGAAGAAGAAGAGGGAAAGAAAGGCTAGGAAAAAATTCTTGAAGAGATTATAGTTGAAAACTTCCCCAGCATGGGAAAGGAAACAGTCAACCAAGTCCAAGAAGCACAAAGAGTTCCATACAGGAGAAACCCCAGAAGAAATACACCAAGGCACATTCTAATCACTCTAACAAAGACTAAATATAAAGACAGATTACTAAAAGCAGCTAGGAGCAAACAACAAATAACATAGAAAGGAAACCCCATAGGTCTAACGGCAGATCTCTCAGCAGAAGCCCAACAGGCCAGAAGAGAATGGCAAGACACATTTAAACGGCTAAAAGAGAATAACCTCCAACCAAGAATTCTCTACCCAGCAAGAATCTCATTCAGAACCGATGGAGAAGTCAAAAGCTTCACAGACAAGCAAAAACTAAAAGAATTCTGTACCACAAAACCAGGCCTACAACAAGTGTTAAAGGGCCTGATATAGCCAATAAATACAAGAGTAGGAGAAGTCCTACAAATCAAACCCCAGATTTCTGAGAGGATGACAATAGGAACATTCGTATCAATAATTACTTTGAACGTAAATGGACTAAATGCTCCAACCAAATGACACAGGCTGGCTGAATGGATCCAGAAGCAAGACCCACATATATGCTGTTTACAAGAGACCCACTTCAGACCTAGAGACACTCCTAGAGTGAAAGTGAAAGGCTGGAAAAAGATATTCCATGCAAATGGAAATCAAAAGAAAGCTGGAGTAGCAATCCTCATATCAGACAAAATAGATTGTAAAGTAAAGAAGATTCTAAGAGACAAGGCAGGACACTACATAACGATCAAGGGATCGGTCCAAGAGGAAGACATGACAATCATAAATATCTATGCACCCAGCACAGGCGCACCCCAATACATAAGACAAACACTTTTAGACATAAAAGAATACATCGGCAGTAACACAATCATAGTAGGAGACTTTAACACTCCTTTACCACCAATGGATAGATCATTCAAACAGAAAATTAAAAAAGAAACACAAGCCTTAAATGCCACACTAGAAAAGATGGACATCAACGATATCTTTAGGACTTTCCATCCAAAAGCAGAAGAATACACGTTCTTCTCTAGTTCTCATGGAAAATTCTCCAGGATAGACCACATCTTGGGCCACAAATCAAACCTCAGTCAATTCTAGAAAACAGAAAATCAATTAAGGAAACCCCAGCATGGGAAAGGAAACAGTCAACCAAGTCCAAGAAGCACAAAGAGTTCCATACAGGAAAAAAATCCCCTCTAACACTAAAGACTAAATATAAAGACAGATTACTAAAAGCAGCTAGGAGCAAACAACAAATAACATAGAAAGGAAACCCCATAGGTCTAACGGCAGATCTCTCAGCAGAAGCCCAACAGGCCAGAAGAGAATGGCAAGACACATTTAAACGGCTAAAAGAGAATAACCTCCAACCAAGAATTCTCTACCCAGCAAGAATCTCATTCAGAACCGATGGAGAAGTCAAAAGCTTCACAGACAAGCAAAAACTAAAAGAATTCTGTACCACAAAACCAGGCCTACAACAAGTGTTAAAGGGCCTGATATAGCCAATAAATACAAGAGTAGGAGAAGTCCTACAAATCAAACCCCAGATTTCTGAGAGGATGACAATAGGAACATTCGTATCAATAATTACTTTGAACGTAAATGGACTAAATGCTCCAACCAAATGACACAGGCTGGCTGAATGGATCCAGAAGCAAGACCCACATATATGCTGTTTACAAGAGACCCACTTCAGACCTAGAGACACTCCTAGAGTGAAAGTGAAAGGCTGGAAAAAGATATTCCATGCAAATGGAAATCAAAAGAAAGCTGGAGTAGCAATCCTCATATCAGACAAAATAGATTGTAAAGTAAAGAAGATTCTAAGAGACAAGGCAGGACACTACATAACGATCAAGGGATCGGTCCAAGAGGAAGACATGACAATCATAAATATCTATGCACCCAGCACAGGCGCACCCCAATACATAAGACAAACACTTTTAGACATAAAAGAATACATCGGCAGTAACACAATCATAGTAGGAGACTTTAACACTCCTTTACCACCAATGGATAGATCATTCAAACAGAAAATTAAAAAAGAAACACAAGCCTTAAATGCCACACTAGAAAAGATGGACATCAACGATATCTTTAGGACTTTCCATCCAAAAGCAGAAGAATACACGTTCTTCTCTAGTTCTCATGGAAAATTCTCCAGGATAGACCACATCTTGGGCCACAAATCAAACCTCAGTCAATTCTAGAAAACAGAAATTATATTAACCATCTTCTCGGACCACAATGCAATAAGACTAGAGATCAACCACAGGAAAAAAACCACTAAAAACACAAACACATGGAGATTAAACAACGCATACCTAAAAAACGAACTGATCACTGAGGAAAGCATAGGAGAAATTAAACAATTCCTAGAAGAAAATGACAATGAACACAAGACCGTGCAAAACCTATGTGATATTGCAAAAGCAGTTCTAAGAGAGAAATTTACAACAATTCAATCCTACCTCATGAAACTAGGAAAATATGAAGCAGATGACCTAACCCTCCACTTAAAACAACTGGAGAAAGAAGAATAAAAACATCCCAAAACCAGCAGAAGAAGAGAAATCATAAGGATCAGAGTAGAAATAAATGAGAAAGAAACAAAAGAAATAATAGTAAAGATAAATAAAACAAAAGGCTGGTTCTTTGAAAAGGTAAACAAAATTGACAAGCCTCTGACCAGACTCATTAAAAAAAGAGAGAGAGATGAAAAAGATCAACAAAATCAAAAACGAAAAAGGAGAGATTACAACAGAGAATGCAAAAATCCAAAGGATTCTAAGAGACTATTATGAACAACTCTACAGCAACAAACTGGACAACCTGGAAGAAATAGACAGTTTCTTGGGGAAGATTAATCTCCCAAGACTGAGCCAGGAAGAAACAGAAACTTTGAACAACCCAATCACAACCTCAGAAATCGAATTTGTGATTAAAAATCTACCCAAAAATTAAAGCCCAGGGCCAGATGGCTTCACAGCCGAATTCTACCAAACATTTAAAGAAGAGCTAATGCCTGTCCGTCTAAAACTCTTCCAAAAAATTGCACAGGAAGGAATACTTCCAAACACATTCTACGAGGCCACCATCACCCTGATACCCAAACCAGGCAAAGACAACACAAAAAAGGAAAATTACAGACCAATTTCTCTGATGAACTTAGATGCCAAGATCCTGAACAAAATCCTAGCAAACAGAATTCAACAACACATCAAAACACTCATACATCATGATCAAGTCGGGTCCATCCCAGGCATGCAAGGATTCTTCAACATCCGCAAATCAATCAATGTCATACACCATATCAAAAAACTGAGAGACACAAATCACAGGATCATCTCAATAAATGCAGAAAAGGTCTTTGACAAAGTACAGCATCCATTTATGATAAAAACTCTTCAGAAAATGGACATAGAAGGAACCTATCTCAACATAGTGAAAGCCATATATGAGAAGCCCACAGCGAACATTATCCTCAACGGTGAAAAACTCAAAGCATTCCCTCTAAGATCAGGAACAAGACAAGGGTGCCCACTTTCACCACTACTATTCAACATAGTCCTGGAAGTCCTAGCAACAGCAATATGAGAAGAGAACGAAATCAAAGAATCCAGATTGGAAAGGAAGAAGTCAAGCTCTCTCTTTTTGCAGACGACATGATATTATGCATAGAAAATCCCAAAGACTCGGTTACAAAGCTACTAGTGCTAATCAACAAATTCAGCAAAGTCGCAGGATACAAAGTCAACACACAAAAATCACTGGCATTCCTATACACAAACAATGAAAAATCAGAAAACGAAATCAAAGAGGCAATCCCCTTCACCATTGCAACCAAAAAACTCTAATATCTAGGAATAAGCCAACCCAAAGAAACAATAGAACTGTACACAGAAAATTACAAGACACTCATGAGAGAAATTAAAGAAGACTTAAACAGATGGAGAGATATTCCATGTTCCTGGATCGGAAGAATCAATATTGTGAAAATGACCATGCTACCAAAATCATCTACAGATTCAATGCAATACCTATCCAACTACCGTTGACATTTTTCACAGAACTAGACCAAACAATAACACAGTTCATATGGAAATACAAAAGTCCTCAAATAGGGAAAGCAATCTTGAGAAAGAAAAACGGAGTTGGAGGGATCAGCCTCCCTAACTTCAGACTCTACTACAAAGCAGCAGTCATAAAGACAGTGTGGTACTGGCACAAAAACAGAACTATAGACCAATGGAACAAGATAGAGAATGCAGAGATAAACCCACGCACCTATGGGTAACTTATTTTTGACAAAGGTGGCGAAACTATACAGTGGGACAAAGACAGCTTCTTCAACAATCGGTGCTGGGAAAATTGGACAGCTACATGCAAACAAATGAAGTTGGAACATTCCCTTACACCATACACTAAGATCAACTCAAAATGGATCAAAGACCTAAATGGAAGACCAGAAACCATCACACTCTTAGAGGAGAATATAGGCAAAACCCTCAAGGACATAAATCAAAGCAAGGTCTTCTCTGACACATCTACTAGAATAATGGAACTGAAAAGAAAAGTGAACACGTGGGACTTCATGAAACTTAAAAGCTTTTGTACAGCAAAACAAATTACAAAGAAGCTGAACAGACACCCCACAGAATGGGAGAAAATCATAGCAAATGAAACAATAGACAAAGAATTAATCTCCAAAATCTACAAGCAACTCAGACAACTCAGCACAGGAAAAACGAACAACCCAATCAAAAAATGGGAAAAATATCTAAAGAGATGCCTCTCCAAAGAGGACATACAGATGGCCCAAAAGCACATGAAACGATCCTCAACCTCGCTTATTATTAGAGAAATGCAAATTAAAACTGCAATGAGACACCACCTCACACCCGTTCAGAATGGCCATCATCAGTAAATCGACAGAGAGTAAATGCTGGAGAGGGTGCGGAGAAAAGGGAACCCTCTTGCATTGCTGGTGGGAATGTCAATTGATACAGCCTCTATGGAAGACAGTAGGGTGATTCCTTAAAAAACAAAAAATAGAAGAGCCCTATGACCCAGCAATCCCACTCTTAGGTTTATACCCTGATGAAATCAAAACTGAAAGAAGCACCTGTACCCCAAAGTTCATTGCAGCTCTCTATGCAATAACCAGAACATGAAGCAACCTAGATGTCCATCGACAAATGAATGGATCCAGAAGCCTGGTACATATATACAATGGAATACTACTCAGCTGTTAAAAGAAATGCAGAAGACTCAGTCCTAATGAGGTGGCTAGCTCTAGAACCTATCATAAAAAGTGAAGTAAGTCAAAAAGACAAAGACAAATACAGCATACTAACACACATATATGGAATCTTGCAGGATGGTATTGATAACACACACAGTGAACTCATGGAAAAACAGACAGAGCATAGACATATGGAGATTGTGGGGAAGAAATAGGGAGGGGGAGGCATAGAGACAGTAACATGGAAACCCATACTGTCATGTGTGGAAAAGATAGCTATTGTCATTGTGCTAAGGAAATAGGAGTACCTACAATCACTTGGGGCGATGGTCTGGAGGGGTGGGAGGGGGGTAACTGGGTGGGGAGAGGGTCCAGGGATATGCATATGAATGATCTGGGAACATACATGTTGGTGAACAACAAAACTGTAAAATCTTAAAATAAAGAATTAAAAAAAAAAAAAAAGTAAACCTATTATCTCTGGTATTTAAAACTGCATTAAAGTATATGTTTTCCTTCTCCTTCATTAAGTACTAGTTTAGAAATATATTGCACTTTTTAAGAACAGAAAAACAAGAGTATACTTTGGGGAAAAGATAGTCTCCTCAGTCAATGATGTTGGGCAAACTGGTTAGATAAAAATAAAGGATGAAACTGAATGCTTATCACAAAAATAAAGTCAAAGTGGATTAACTTAATGGAGGAACATAAATCCAGGCACTATAAAACCTCTAAAAGAAAACATTGGTGTATACTCCTTGTCATTGGTCTTGGCAGTAATTTTTTTTTTATCTGACACCAGAAGAAAAGACAAAAAATGCCAAAAAACACCCAAATTGGATTACATGAGACTAAACAGATTCTACACAGTAAAGGAAGCTGTCAGAAAAATGAAAATTCAACTTTTGGAATGAGAGAAAATATTTACAAACCACATATAAGATACAGGCTTAATATCCAAAATATACAAGGAACTTATGTAACTCGATAGCAAATCAGTTAATCGAGTAAAAATTGGGAAATAATCTGAACAGATCTATTTTCAAAGATGATACACAGATGGTCAACCAACAGATATATGAAAAGATGCTCTCAACACTGTTAGTCATTAGGGAAATGCAAATGAAAACCGCAATGAAATACCATCTCACACCTGTTAGGATGTCTATTATGAAAAATACAAGAGATAAATAATGTTGATAATCACATAGAGAAAAGACAACTCTGTTTATTGGGATGTAAATTGGTAAAGTCACTATGGAAAGCAGTTTAGAGTTTTCTCAAAAAATTAAAAATAGAATTATCATATACCCAACAATTCCACCACAGATACATAGCCAAAGGAATAAAATCATTATCTTGAAGAGATATCTGTATTGACATGGGAGTGTCAATGGCAATAAAAGAGCTGTTTAAAATTTGGGTCTGGAGGTGGGAGGGGTAACTGGGTGGGAGAGGGTCCAGGGATATGCATATGAATGATCTGGGAACATACATGTTGGTGAACAACAAAACTGTAAAATCTTAAAATAAAGAATTAAAAAAAAAAAAAAAGTAAACCTATTATCTCTGGTATTTAAAACTGCATTAAAGTATATGTTTTCCTTCTCCTTCATTAAGTACTAGTTTAGAAATATATTGCACTTTTTAAGAACAGAAAAACAAGAGTATACTTTGGGGAAAAGATAGTCTCCTCAGTCAATGATGTTGGGCAAACTGGTTAGATAAAAATAAAGGATGAAACTGAATGCTTATCACAAAAATAAAGTCAAAGTGGATTAACTTAATGGAGGAACATAAATCCAGGCACTATAAAACCTCTAAAAGAAAACATTGGTGTATACTCCTTGTCATTGGTCTTGGCAGTAATTTTTTTTTTATCTGACACCAGAAGAAAAGACAAAAAATGCCAAAAAAAACACCCAAATTGGATTACATGAGACTAAACAGATTCTACACAGTAAAGGAAGCTGTCAGAAAAATGAAAATTCAACTTTTGGAATGAGAGAAAATATTTACAAACCACATATAAGATACAGGCTTAATATCCAAAATATACAAGGAACTTATGTAACTCGATAGCAAATCAGTTAATCGAGTAAAAATTGGGAAATAATCTGAACAGATCTATTTTCAAAGATGATACACAGATGGTCAACCAACAGATATATGAAAAGATGCTCTCAACACTGTTAGTCATTAGGGAAATGCAAATGAAAACCGCAATGAAATACCATCTCACACCTGTTAGGATGTCTATTATGAAAAATACAAGAGATAAATAATGTTGATAATCACATAGAGAAAAGACAACTCTGTTTATTGGGATGTAAATTGGTAAAGTCACTATGGAAAGCAGTTTAGAGTTTTCTCAAAAAATTAAAAATAGAATTATCATATACCCAACAATTCCACCACAGATACATAGCCAAAGGAATAAAATCATTATCTTGAAGAGATATCTGTATTGACATGGGAGTGTCAATGGCAATATTAGTCACAAGAGCTAAATTATAGAAGCAACCTGGGTGTTCATCGATGAATGAATGGGTAAAGAAAATGTGGTATGTGTGATTATACACATATATCAATGTGGTCTGTATCTATACTTACATATATATATATATATATATGAATAATATTTATCCACAAAAGAGAAAAGGAAAAACTTGTCATCCATGACAACTTGAATGAACCTGGAGTGAATTAATTCAGTCAGAGAACGACAAGTACAGAATGGCATCATTTATATGCAGATTTTTTTCTTTCTTTTAATTAAGATGAATAAAATGGAAAAAATAGTTGCCAAGAAGGGGGGATGGAGAACATAGGAAGAGGTTGGTAAACGGGTACAAACTTCAGTTACAAAATAAGTAAGATCTGAGAATCTAATATTTGACATTGCAATTACAATGGACACTATTCTATAATTGAAATTTGTTAAGGCAATACAACTTAAATGTTCTTGCCAAAAGTAGGTAAGTATGTGAGGTGATGGATGTGTTATAAATAACTTGATCGAGGCAATCCTTTAGTTGTAGGAATTTAATTGTATGATTAAAATATTTATTAATTGTAGATACTGCCCAAGAAGTAGAGGAAGTTCCGCTCTACTCCTAGCTTGCCAAAAATTTTTATTATGAATGAGTGTTAAATTTTGCCAAATATTTTTTCTGCATGTATTGATATAATTATGTGGTTTTTGACACTTTGCACACATTATGTCTTTCAAGAAATTGTCTTATGTCATCTACATTGTGAAATTTGTGGGTATAGGCTTTTTTCATTGTATTTATTACCTTTTTAATATTCATGGGATCTAGAGTGATGTCCCGCTTTCATTTCTATATTAGTAGTTTCTAATATAGAAATTTGTATAATTGAACTTTGTATTATTGAAAGTTATATATTTGAAATTTTTACTTTTTAGCTTAACTAAAGGCCTATCGACTCAATTGTTTTCAAGCAAACAGCTTTTTGTTTGTTGATTTTCCCTATTGATTTCAATTTTGCTGATTTCTGCTTTAATGATTAATATTTATTTTCTTCCATTTACTTTTAGTTATAATTTGTACTTCTTATAGTTCCTTAAGGTGGAAGAATTGATTATTGATTTTAGATTTTTATTTTTCTTAATATATACTCTCAATATTATAAACATTCTACATAAAAACTCTTTCTACAATTTTTTCGCTTGATCTTGCATTCACCTTGTTTGTATATTTAAAAACTCTTTTTTGTTTCTTTTTTATCTTTATTGTGGCCAGTATCTAAATTTAACCATACATATATCAGTTCGCTATTGCTTTTTTTATTTTTTTTGTCCCTACAATGCTCAATACTTCTCAATTTTATCAGTCACTCCATCCATGTGTATTTTATAATTTATCACACTGAGTTTAATGTGAAGGCAAGAGAGTTGACTTTCTATGCTAGTAGGTCTGCATCTTTTCTGGTTCACATTTTTATTCAGATTTCTGATTATACAACCCCCCACCAGTCCATGGCTCCATTTTGACCCTACCAATAAATAAGTTTAATTTAAATGTAAGTATTGCAGAGATAAATACTTTCTCTTGTTTCCTAATAACTCATATTAGCCTCATATGAGCTATTTTGGTATCAACTTGCAAGCTAATTTTTCAATTCTTTTTTTTTTTTTCACAATAACAAGTTTTTATTGTGCTATTTTGATTTTACAGAGTAATTGTTCAATTCTTTAGCTCCCTCTTTATACAAAGTGACTAGAATTTATATTACTAACTTTATTTATTAATTTTTGTTTAACTAGATCAATATTTAGATATTTGTTGAATCCATTGTAATTTAATGAAGTGTAAAATATGTGTAAAATGTACCTGTGCATGTGTTTGTGCATGTATGTGTGTCTGTGTATTTGCTTTTCCATTTCTTTGTAAGAAAGGGTTTTTTTAAATTTATTTCCTATTTAGCATATTGTTAATTTTAGTAGTATACCACTTTTAGCAGCTAATTTTCCAATATCTGCAGAAGATAACAAAAAGCACTTGTCATCTATAACTCAATTTTTGTTAATAATTTTAAGAAATTGAGTAATAATACAGATTTGAAGAGAAAGAAACTTACTGTTGACTAAAAAAGATAACTTGAGAGTTCTGGGTTAAGTTTTATTTGGAACACAATTAGGACTGCAGCCTGGAAGGCAGCACCCCAGATAACTCTGAGAGACTGCTCCAAAGAGATGGTAGGAGGATAATCAATGCATAAGTTTTTGATAAAGAGGGGTTTTGATACCATTAAACACTCATTTTACAAAGGTGGTTTATAGTTAGTCACAAGGATCTGATTCACCATGAAGGGATTTAGTGTTTTTCTAGGTATGAGAAAATGCAAGGATTAAGATCATAAAATATGTTCCTAAAAACATCTGCTTGTCTAAAGACCTGTACTACCAGATCCTTTGGAGCATAGAGTGCCTTACTCCACCCTGAACTCCCTTAGGGGTGTAGAGAGTCAGCAGCTGTCACAGCATGGGAGTCAGTCTCCACAGAGCTAGATGTTAAATGCAGAGTTCAGTCATAGGCAAGGTAACTGGTAAGTGCCACTTTGTAGTTGACATTACTACAGTGGCAGTTATAATAAAATTAAAAATTGTAAATAAACTATGTCTTTGTCATTGGGTGGTTAAACAATGCATGACACTTAAAAGGATCAATTTGTCAGAAAGTCACTGAGTTGTTAACGAAGGCTGCTTAATTTGGAATATGGAAAAAACAATGTGTTAATTTTAATTTGTAAAATAACTTGAATAAAAAATCTTATCTATTCTATGATCCCAAATGTGTTTTTAAAATAATGGAAACTAACCATGATGTTAATCATATCTCAGAATTAAATTTTATATATTTAAATTTTCTTATACCATAAAACGTATTTCTATTTTAATAAAAGTGAAAAACAATACATTTTAATATCCTCTATAGTGATAATTACTAACATTGCCTTAAGAAAAATGTTAATGATATAGGCAGAAAATAAAAGTGTTTCTGACCAAATTCTTTGGCAGTTTGATTCAATCTACAGATCCTCTCTGTTCCTTTGTGGATCAGGAGGGTAGTATTGAAATTCCAGCCCTGTAATCACAGGACTGGTTCTCATGGCAATAGCAGGAATCTTTAGGTGTGGTTCCTAAGTAACCTCATTAACAAAACAAAAGGCACCATTGTGATTTTTATCACTTCAGAAATTCCAAGGGATTCAGAGCACTATATCAGAAATCAGGAAAAAGATAGGTACCTACCTATTTATAATTTATCTGTCTACCTGTAATGGTATAAGGAAATAACAAGCTCAAAGTGGAGTTATTTGTCCCCATGACAGCAGAGACTTAATTGCAGTTTCAGCCTCTCCTTAGGAACACAACCTTTAAACAATCTGAAATTTTCTGATCAGTACTAGTGAGGAAATCTGCATAAGACTCTCCTGGCCTTCTCTTCCGCACCAAAAAAGCTTAATGGGCCTGAACAATTCTTCCTTTTGCTAATAACTTCCTTGTCCCTCAGTCCTTCTGCCTATGAAAATCTTCCATTTTTGTACAGCTCCTCTGTTTAGTAGATAAGAGGTTGCCTGCTTTGTGAATAATTGAATAAGGCTAATTAGATGTTCAAATGTACTTGGTTTCTCTCTTTTTTTTTTTTAATTAATTAATTTATTTATTTTTGGTGGGGGTGGGGTGTGGAGGGAGGGGAGCAGGCTGGCCACTTCTATTGGTCTTTCATTTGTCCATTTTCATTCATCTTTGTTCTTTGGCCCATATGGGCCTCCCATCGCGGAGGCCTCTGTTGTCGCAGAGCACCAGCTCTGGGCACATGTGCTCCAGAGCTCCGGCTCAGTAATTGGACACATCAGTCCAGCCGCTCTGCGGCACGTGGGATCTTCCCAGTCCAGGGCTCGAACTGGTGCCCCTTGCACTGCAAGGCGGTATCCTTACCCACTGGACCACCAGGGAAGCCCTCTCTTTTTTTTAGCCGATAATATATCACGTCACAATTTCCCACGTATATAAAAAATTAAATATGCTTAATTTTTGCTAGCCAATTTCTACCTATTCTGAGTAGAAATCTGATAACTAATATATTGTTGACAAATCTTTTATGAAAAGATAGTGCTTTCATTAACATACTTTGTAAAATCTTTCCAATGCATTTCTTTATTTTTTCTCTATCATACGTTGCACTAGATACTTGTTTCTTAATACATGTTTACAAGAGCCAGGTAGCCAACAATACTGAGGGTCTTAAACTTGAAAATCAAAAAAAATTTTTTTCAGTATGTTTCCACTATCTGTGAATCTCTTTTTGACTTCTTGTGTTTGCTATTTTTGTGATTCTTTGCATTCAAACAATTTAGTAAAAGCTTTAAGTTTTAGGGTTTTTGAAGACAGTCTAAAAAGTTAAAACTAAATAGAGATATTACAACCAATTATATAATCATTCTTGCCAAAAGAATAAATCAGCAGGTTACAATGAGAATTTACATAGCTTTAACCAAGAAAGCAAACAGGCAGTATCCAAGAACCTTGAAATGTTGCAGGAAGGGGGAATCTTGGGGGACTTCTTCTAGGACCTGAAGGTAGGCTGTTATCTAATACTCAGAAATGAATTTTCCTAGGAGATATGTACTGAAAAAGCAAAAGACTATTGCAAAGGAGTGCACAAGAGCAGAGCAATAGCTTAAGGAAACCAGGGGAACTGCTTTGTCATGTGGCAAACAAGTCTCAGGTTTTACAGTAATGAGGTTAGTTTCTGAGTTGTCTCTGGCCAGTCATCTTGCTTGGTCCATATTTGATCTGACTCAGTGAGCTTCATGGTAGTGCATGCATCTCTCAGCCAAGATGGATTCAGTTTGGCCCATATGGGCCTCCCATCGGAGGCCTCTGTTGTCAGAGCACCGGCTCTGGGCGCATGCGCTCCAGAGCTCCGGCTCAGTAATTGGACACATCAGTCCAGCCGCTCTGCGGCACGTGGGATCTTCCCAGTCCAGGGCTCGAACTGGTGCCCCTTGCACTGCAAGGCGGTATCCTTACCCACTGGACCACCAGGGAAGCCCTCTCTTTTTTTTAGCCGATAATATATCACGTCACAATTTCCCACGTATATAAAAAATTAAATATGCTTAATTTTTGCTAGCCAATTTCTACCTATTCTGAGTAGAAATCTGATAACTAATATATTGTTGACAAATCTTTTATGAAAAGATAGTGCTTTCATTAACATACTTTGTAAAATCTTTCCAATGCATTTCTTTATTTTTTCTCTATCATACGTTGCACTAGATACTTGTTTCTTAATACATGTTTACAAGAGCCAGGTAGCCAACAATACTGAGGGTCTTAAACTTGAAAATCAAAAAAAATTTTTTTCAGTATGTTTCCACTATCTGTGAATCTCTTTTTGACTTCTTGTGTTTGCTATTTTTGTGATTCTTTGCATTCAAACAATTTAGTAAAAGCTTTAAGTTTTGGGGTTTTTTGAAGACAGTCTAAAAGTTAAAACTAAATAGAGATATTACAACCAATTATATAATCATTCTTGCCAAAAGAATAAATCAGCAGGTTACAATGAGAATTTACATAGCTTTAACCAAGAAAGCAAACAGGCAGTATCCAAGAACCTTGAAATGTTGCAGGAAGGGGGAATCTTGGGGGACTTCTTCTAGGACCTGAAGGTAGGCTGTTATCTAATACTCAGAAATGAATTTTCCTAGGAGATATGTACTGAAAAAGCAAAAGACTATTGCAAAGGAGTGCACAAGAGCAGAGCAATAGCTTAAGGAAACCAGGGGAACTGCTTTGTCATGTGGCAAACAAGTCTCAGGTTTTACAGTAATGAGGTTAGTTTCTGAGTTGTCTCTGGCCAGTCATCTTGCTTGGTCCATATTTGATCTGACTCAGTGAGCTTCATGGTAGTGCATGCATCTCTCAGCCAAGATGGATTCAGTGAGAAAGATTCTGGAAGAGTAATTAACTCCTCTCTCCTTCTGGCCCCACCCAAATTTTTTTGGTTACTTTTTGACTCCAGTACCATGTTCTTAATTGGGACCTCCTCTTGTGAGACAACTCATACAAGTGGTTATTATTGTGTTGGTAGTTTTGGTCAACAGTTTCCTAACAGAAAGAAAGAGAAAGAGCAAAAAAATGTTTATAAAAAGATTAAAGAAATTGTCTGAGGTTTGGTGAAAGGGTGATATATGTATCTGCAGGATTTGAACATAGCTACTCTTGTTTTTTTCTTCATTAACTTGCTTATTTCTGAAATTCATTGTAATTACTTGAACCTGTGACTAAAATGACCAGTTCACTTGCCTAACTAGCTTAGCTCCTCACTTTGTGAAACTATTTCTCTATTTGCCTGCAAAAGGATTGGGCATTTTGCCTTTACAAATTATTTTCTATGGGATTTTAATAATGATATCTGAATCTACATTTCTTCTGTGGGATGTTAGGCGGAAAGTAGAATATGAGATTACAATTCCTCTGTTAGAGGTTCTAGAACTCTATATTGAAATTTCTGCTGTTGAATGGGAAATACTCACACGCACACAATGTAAGTGCTTTGAGCCTAGTTTATTCAGTGTCTTATTCTACTGCCTGGAACACAGACTCTCAGATAGCCTTGAGAATCCATTCCAAAATGTAGGTGAGGAACCAGTATATATACTGTATTATATGCAGTCAAGGCTTTGGTGAAAAGTCACTGCTAGTAAAGAGGATTACATACTTAACTAATGATTTTAGTGCTTTTCTATGTATGGGGAGATGCAAGAGTCTGGAGTCACTGAAGTTCTTTCTTATAAATGCATTTTAACTATCTGAGGTGTCATGAAGCTCCCCAAACAGAATACTTTATCTTGAATTCTTTTTTGGGATGCACTTGTTGGTAAGCAACTCCAGTGGCTAATGACTCGATCCTACTAGAACTGCATGCCAGGCAACATGCTTTGTTTACACTGATACCAATTAGCACTCATAATTTTCCAATTCTCTCTAAAACAAATGTGAATGCTTGCACACACACACAGACACACACAAACCTGATCTTTTCCTTGTCTTTAAAACTAATATAGGACACAGTAATTTATTTGTCTTACACAGTCACAGATAACTGCAGGCAAAATCTGCCCTGCTCTATTTTTCTCCTTCAGATTTCAAAGTTCTTTCAACCCTCAAATAGTTTATGTCATTTAGGAATGGGATCTAAAATGCTGGAACCTCAGTGAAGCACTCATCCTTTAAGAGCACAGGTCTAGCAGAAACTTTCCCAGGTTACTTATACTAAGAAAGAAGTAGTTGCACCAAGGGACAGGATCAACCACTCCATTGTTTGACATATTTAAACTTAATGCCCTTTTGCTGCAGTTTAGCCTGTGTCTTCTAGTCCTGGCTTGAGGGCAAATTGCAAACATCTGGTTACTGTTTTAGAGTAAGAGGATTTGATATTTGTTGGAGGTTAGTAGTAAAAGGAGAAATTCTTTAGCTAGGCATCAATATAGTTTCAAAGAAGGCATTGAGTGTATTGTTGTAGCTTGTCTAAAAGACTTAACTAGAAATTTAGAAACATGATTGTTCTCTGTTGCGTGTTGTGTAATTATTTAAGCCTTTTAGGCAACTTTGACAACAAAAGCATTTCCTCAAGGAATAGCAGTAGGAGAGAAGAACAGGGTAGGCAACAGAGGAAGAAAGACAAGAGGTGGAAGGGTGGGACAATACATTGGCATCATTAGTAGACAAAGAAAAATAAGAGGATGCCTACTGAATAAGCCTCTGGAGATGGCAGTTTAATAATAACATACATTTTTTAGTAGAAGTAACATATACAAATAAATTTGAAAAAAATGGTAAAAAAGAGCCAGCTTTGTTCAAGATTTATTTTAGCTAATGTGTAATTCTCATTTATAAATGTGCAAATCTCCTGGATTCCTGGGGCTTATCTTGCAATGAGGTTTTATTCATATAACCATGGTGGTCTTGTAAAACCTCAATGAACAAACAAGTAAGCTCTGCAATTTTTTCCTCTTTGAGTAAATATGTATATATATAATAAACAGATTTTCATAGACTCCAATTACATAAATATATATAAATGCAAATGAATATAAACTGTGGGAATTATATATGATATGATTTTCTTTATTTCTTCCGCAGATGGATATTTTTAATGGAAATATATCTGAACATATTTTAAGCTACCCTTTAATTGGAATTCTCTGAGCTGAGAGAAATTTGCATGCATGCTCAGTTGCTCAGTCATGTCTAACTCTGTGACCCTATCGACTGTAACTCTCCGGGTTCCTCCATCCATGGGATTTCTCAGGCAAGAGAACTGGAGTGGGTTGCCATTTCCTACTTTAGGGGATCTTTCACAGCCAGGTTCAAATCTGTGTCTCCTGTATCTTTCACTGTAGGTGAATTCTTTACCACTGAACCATTGGGAAGGCCCTGAGAGAAGTTTAGGTAGGTCCATATCAAGTCAAACTGAGCAAATGAAAAAATTTTAAATTATTTCCTTGACTTTGATATTTCTATCAACCTGAAATATAGGGTAATAAATTTAAAATGTAAAACAAAATTTTGTTAAAACTTGATAATAAGAATAGACAGTTTGGCAGAAAAATTGATAGCAATATCTTTCATATCAAGGTGTATTGTTGTAGCTTGTCTAAAAGACTTAACTAGAAATTTAGAAACATGATTGTTCTCTGTTGCGTGTTGTGTAATTATTTAAGCCTTTTAGGCAACTTTGACAACAAAAGCATTTCCTCAAGGAATAGCAGTAGGAGAGAAGAACAGGGTAGGCAACAGAGGAAGAAAGACAAGAGGTGGAAGGGTGGGACAATACATTGGCATCATTAGTAGACAAAGAAAAATAAGAGGATGCCTACTGAATAAGCCTCTGGAGATGGCAGTTTAATAATAACATACATTTTTTAGTAGAAGTAACATATACAAATAAATTTGAAAAAAATGGTAAAAAAGAGCCAGCTTTGTTCAAGATTTATTTTAGCTAATGTGTAATTCTCATTTATAAATGTGCAAATCTCCTGGATTCCTGGGGCTTATCTTGCAATGAGGTTTTATTCATATAACCATGGTGGTCTTGTAAAACCTCAATGAACAAACAAGTAAGCTCTGCAATTTTTTCCTCTTTGAGTAAATATGTATATATATAATAAACAGATTTTCATAGACTCCAATTACATAAATATATATAAATGCAAATGAATATAAACTGTGGGAATTATATATGATATGATTTTCTTTATTTCTTCCGCAGATGGATATTTTTAATGGAAATATATCTGAACATATTTTAAGCTACCCTTTAATTGGAATTCTCTGAGCTGAGAGAAATTTGCATGCATGCTCAGTTGCTCAGTCATGTCTAACTCTGTGACCCTATCGACTGTAACTCTCCGGGTTCCTCCATCCATGGGATTTCTCAGGCAAGAGAACTGGAGTGGGTTGCCATTTCCTACTTTAGGGGATCTTTCACAGCCAGGTTCAAATCTGTGTCTCCTGTATCTTTCACTGTAGGTGAATTCTTTACCACTGAACCATTGGGAAGGCCCTGAGAGAAGTTTAGGTAGGTCCATATCAAGTCAAACTGAGCAAATGAAAAAATTTTAAATTATTTCCTTGACTTTGATATTTCTATCAACCTGAAATATAGGGTAATAAATTTAAAATGTAAAACAAAATTTTGTTAAAACTTGATAATAAGAATAGACAGTTTGGCAGAAAAATTGGATATGAACATAGAATATCTTTCATATCAAGACATATGGTATGACAGAGATTTTCCATTGTGAAATATGTTTATGTATAAAAGTATATACACAGAAAATGTTTATTGTTATGTAAATGTCCCTGGATCATAAGGCCATTGCTTCTGGTGCCATGATGTACTAGGTTATACCAATTTACGAGGGGCTTCCAAGATAGTGCTAGTGGTAAAGAATATGTTTGCCAGTGCAAGAGACATGAAAAATGTAGGTTCAACCTTTGGGAAAGGGAGATCCCCTGGAAGAGAGCATGGCGACCCACTCTAGTATTATTGCCTAGACAGGGGAACCTGTTAAGCTATGGTCCACAGGGTCACTAAGAGTTGGGCACAGTGAAGCAACTTGAGACATAGCATACATAGAACCAGTCTACAAGAAGAAAAAAAATCAAACCAAATATAAAGACAAATAATTACTAATATATGCTTGGGATCTGAGCTAATGAGATAGTTTAAGAGAAAGGCATAATTCTGATGTGAGAATCTTGACTTCCTCCTCAAGTCTTTTTTTAACTTGTTTATTAAAGTATAGTTAGTTGCTTTGCAATATTGTATTACTTTCAGATACACAGCAAAGTGATTCAGTTCTGTATTTACACATATATATATATTTCAGATTGGGCTTCCCAGACAGTAATAGTGGTTAAGAACCTGACCATGAATGCAGCAGACATAAGAGATGCAGATCCCTGAGTCTGGAAGATCCCTCAGATAGGACATGGCAACCCACTTCAGTAATATTGCCTGTAGAATCCCCGTGGACAGAGGAGCCTGGCTGGCTACAGTCCATAGAGTCACAAAAAGTCAGACAAGACTGAAGCAACTGAGCACACATGCATTCATATGTATTTCAGATTATTTTCCTGTATCTTTCACTGTAGGTGAATTCTTTACCACTGAACCATTGGGAAGGCCCTGAGAGAAGTTTAGGTAGGTCCATATCAAGTCAAACTGAGCAAATGAAAAAATTTTAAATTATTTCCTTGACTTTGATATTTCTATCAACCTGAAATATAGGGTAATAAATTTAAAATGTAAAACAAAATTTTGTTAAAACTTGATAATAAGAATAGACAGTTTGGCAGAAAAATTGGATATGAACATAGAATATCTTTCATATCAAGACATATGGTATGACAGAGATTTTCCATTGTGAAATATGTTTATGTATAAAAGTATATACACAGAAAATGTTTATTGTTATGTAAATGTCCCTGGATCATAAGGCCATTGCTTCTGGTGCCATGATGTACTAGGTTATACCAATTTACGAGGGGCTTCCAAGATAGTGCTAGTGGTAAAGAATATGTTTGCCAGTGCAAGAGACATGAAAAATGTAGGTTCAACCTTTGGGAAAGGGAGATCCCCTGGAAGAGAGCATGGCGACCCACTCTAGTATTATTGCCTAGACAGGGGAACCTGTTAAGCTATGGTCCACAGGGTCACTAAGAGTTGGGCACAGTGAAGCAACTTGAGACATAGCATACATAGAACCAGTCTACAAGAAGAAAAAAAATCAAACCAAATATAAAGACAAATAATTACTAATATATGCTTGGGATCTGAGCTAATGAGATAGTTTAAGAGAAAGGCATAATTCTGATGTGAGAATCTTGACTTCCTCCTCAAGTCTTTTTTTAACTTGTTTATTAAAGTATAGTTAGTTGCTTTGCAATATTGTATTACTTTCAGATACACAGCAAAGTGATTCAGTTCTGTATTTACACATATATATATATTTCAGATTGGGCTTCCCAGACAGTAATAGTGGTTAAGAACCTGACCATGAATGCAGCAGACATAAGAGATGCAGATCCCTGAGTCTGGAAGATCCCTCAGATAGGACATGGCAACCCACTTCAGTAATATTGCCTGTAGAATCCCCGTGGACAGAGGAGCCTGGCTGGCTACAGTCCATAGAGTCACAAAAAGTCAGACAAGACTGAAGCAACTGAGCACACATGCATTCATATGTATTTCAGATTATTTTCCATTATCTTACAAGATATTGAATATAGTTTCCTATGCTTGTACAGTAAGTCCCTCTATAGAAGTATAGAAGTTCATATCTGTTGATTCCATACTCCAAATTTATTCTTTTCCCTTCACCTCTTTGGAAACCATAGGTTTGCCTTCTGTGTCTATGACTCTGTTTCTATTTTGTATATAGATTCATCTGTGTCATTTGTTTGGTGGTGGGGGGTGGATTTCACACAAATGATATATAATACTTGTCTTTGCTTGACTTACTTCATTTAATATGATATTTTTTAGATTCATCCATGTTGCTGCAAATAGCAATGTTTCATTCTTTCTATGGCTGAGTAATATTCCATCATGGGTATGTGTATACACACACACATCACATTTTCTTTATTCATTCATCTGTTGATAGCTACTTGCTTTCTTTCAGTCTTGCCTGTGGTGAGTAGTGCTGCTATGGACATTGGGGTGCAGGTATCTTTTTGAATTAGAGTTCTTTACCTTTTCCACGTATAACCCATGAGTGGGATTGTTGGATCATATGATAGCTCTACTTTTTGTTTTTTAAGAAAACTATATTGTTTTCCATAGTGGTTGAACCAATTTACATTCCCAACAACAGTATAGGAGGGCTCCCTTTAATCCACACTCTCTCCAGCATTTAATATTTATAGAGTATTTGATGGTTGCCATTCTGACTGGGTTCTGGATGGTTGCCATCCACCAGTGATGGAAACACTGGCTCAGTGATAAAGAATCCATCTGCCGGGCTTCCCCCTGGTGGTCCAATGGATAAGGACACCGCCTTGCAGTGCAAAGGGCGCCAGTTCGAGCCCTGGCCTGGGAAGGTCCCACGTGCCGTGGAGCGGCTGGACTGATGTGTCCAATCACCGAGCCGGAGCTCTGGAGCGCATGCGCCCAGAGCCAGTGCTCTGCCACAACGGGCGCCACCGCGATGGGAGGCCCGCAGGAGCCAAAGAACAAAGACGGATGAAAACAGAGAAATGAAAGACCAATAGAAGTGGCCCGCCCGCTCCCCTCCCTCCCCAACCCGACCCCCGCCCAAAATAAATAAAAATAAAAATAATAATAAAAAAAAAATTCCATTTAAAAAAAAAAAAAAAAAAAGAATCCATCTGCCAATGTAGGAGATGCAGGTTCCATCCCTCAATCAGGAAGATCCCCTGAGGAAGTAAATGGCAACCAAAATCAGTATTTTTCCCTGGGAAATCCCATGGACAGATGAACTGGGTAGTCTATGATCCATGGGGTCACAGGAATAGGATATTACTTAGCGACTAAAACAACAGCAAGAAATTCTGACTGGTATGAGATGATGCCCCATTGTAGTTTTATATTTTATTTCTCCCATAAGAGATATTGAGCATCTTTTCATGTGCATACTGGCTATCTCTATCCTTCTTTAGAGGAATGTCTTATTATTTTATTTTTTCTGTTCATTTTTATTAGGTTGCTATGTTTCTGTATTGAGTTGTATAAATTATTTATATATTTTGGATCTAAACCCCTTGCTGGTTATATTATTTGTATGTTTTCCAATTCCTTATGTTGTCTTGTCATTTCATTGATGATTTTGATTGCCTTTTTTAAAACTTTGGCCTCTTTTATTGTTTATTTATTTACTTATTTTCATCAGTCTTTATTATTTGGCCTTTGTGGGCTTCCCATTACATGGCCTCTCTTGCTGCAGAGCACCAACTCTGGGCACATACACTCCAGACTGCTCCCTCCTAATTGGACACAGTGGGTCAGCCTGTCCGTAGCATGTGGGATCTTCCTGGACCAGAGTTCAAACCGGCACCCCTTGTACTACAAGGTGGACTCTTTACCCACTGGACCACCAGGGAAGCCCTGATTGTCTTTTAATATATGTACTGCTTTAAGTGGTCTTCAATCATTTTATGTTTTTGCCCTTACTATTGTGATTTTCCCTTCCTGTATATATTTGTTTCTTTTCTGTTTAGAAAAGGTCTTTCAATATTTGTTTTTAAGTTAGTTTCATATAGCTGTATTTTAGTTTGTACTTGTTTGAAACATTCTTTGACTCTTCTTCTATTCTAAATAGTAATATTCTGGGTAGAGTATCCTAGGCTTCAGTTTTTTCCCTATCTGTATTTTGAATATATTTTGCAATTCTTTTCTAACCTATAAAGTTTCTGTAAAGAAATCAGCTGATAATTTTATGGGGGTTTCACTTGGAGATGACTCTTTTTTCTTGCTGCCTTTAGAATCCTCTCTTTAATTCTTCACATTTTAATCATAATATATGTTGGTGTGAGTCTGTTTGAATTCATCTTTTTGAGACCTTCCTTGCTTACTGATCTGTATATTTATTTCCTTCTTTAGGTTTGGAAGTGTTTCAGTTTTAAAAGTTTTCCCTGGGAAATCCCATGGACAGATGAACTGGGTAGTCTATGATCCATGGGGTCACAGGAATAGGATATTACTTAGCGACTAAAACAACAGCAAGAAATTCTGACTGGTATGAGATGATGCCCCATTGTAGTTTTATATTTTATTTCTCCCATAAGAGATATTGAGCATCTTTTCATGTGCATACTGGCTATCTCTATCCTTCTTTAGAGGAATGTCTTATTATTTTATTTTTTCTGTTCATTTTTATTAGGTTGCTATGTTTCTGTATTGAGTTGTATAAATTATTTATATATTTTGGATCTAAACCCCTTGCTGGTTATATTATTTGTATGTTTTCCAATTCCTTATGTTGTCTTGTCATTTCATTGATGATTTTGATTGCCTTTTTTAAAACTTTGGCCTCTTTTATTGTTTATTTATTTACTTATTTTCATCAGTCTTTATTATTTGGCCTTTGTGGGCTTCCCATTACATGGCCTCTCTTGCTGCAGAGCACCAACTCTGGGCACATACACTCCAGACTGCTCCCTCCTAATTGGACACAGTGGGTCAGCCTGTCCGTAGCATGTGGGATCTTCCTGGACCAGAGTTCAAACCGGCACCCCTTGTACTACAAGGTGGACTCTTTACCCACTGGACCACCAGGGAAGCCCTGATTGTCTTTTAATATATGTACTGCTTTAAGTGGTCTTCAATCATTTTATGTTTTTGCCCTTACTATTGTGATTTTCCCTTCCTGTATATATTTGTTTCTTTTCTGTTTAGAAAAGGTCTTTCAATATTTGTTTTTAAGTTAGTTTCATATAGCTGTATTTTAGTTTGTACTTGTTTGAAACATTCTTTGACTCTTCTTCTATTCTAAATAGTAATATTCTGGGTAGAGTATCCTAGGCTTCAGTTTTTTCCCTATCTGTATTTTGAATATATTTTGCAATTCTTTTCTAACCTATAAAGTTTCTGTAAAGAAATCAGCTGATAATTTTATGGGGGTTTCACTTGGAGATGACTCTTTTTTCTTGCTGCCTTTAGAATCCTCTCTTTAATTCTTCACATTTTAATCATAATATATGTTGGTGTGAGTCTGTTTGAATTCATCTTTTTGAGACCTTCCTTGCTTACTGATCTGTATATTTATTTCCTTCTTTAGGTTTGGAAGTTTTTCAGTCATAGTTTCTTTAAATACCCTTTCTGTCTCCCTCTCTCACTCTTCTCTTTCTGGAACCCCAATCATATGTAGATTTCCATGTTTTGTATTACTCTGTAGATCTCATATGTTGCTTTAATTTTTTAAAATTTGCCTTTCTGACTGTTCTTCTGATTAAATGATTTCCATTACCTGTCTTCCAAGTTATTTATTCATTCTTCTGCTTTATTTAATCCACCCTTCATTGCTTGTAGATTAGCTTTCAGTTGTCTAGATTAGTTTTGAGTTGTCTAGTTTGGAATGGTACACCTTTATACTTTCTAGTTCCTTTTTACAGTGATCTACATTTCTACAGGCAACCTCAATTCCTTTGGCATTTTTATTGCCTTCTTTTTAAGCTGGGAGTCTAGTAGACTGATGAAATCTCTTTCATTATTTGATCTTTCAGGAGATTTCTCCTCTTTTATTTGGGAGTAATTCCTCTGCTTTATTCTTTTACTTAATTTTCTGTGTTTCTAAATTCTCTGTGTTCATGAATTTAGAACAGTTATCTTCTATGACCTTGAAGGGGTGTTTTTATTGTGGTATTTTGTGCTCTGCAAAGTTGCTTCAGTCATGTCTGACTCTTTGAGACCCTATGGACTGTAGTCCGCCAGGCTCTTCTGTCCATGGAATTCTCCAGGCAAGAATAAGGAGTGGACTGCCATTTCCTTCTTCAGGGGATCTTCCCCACCCGGAAATCAAACCCACATCTCTATGTATACTGCATTGGCAGGTTCCCTATTACCAGTGCCACCTGGGAAGCCCACTTTTACGTGGAAGCATTGTGTTTTGTTATGTGAATCTGTTATTTTTGATGTGAGGGCTGGTGTTGTTATGGATGCCAGTCACGTCTTTCTTCAAAATGTTCTTGCCCTTATCCTCTTGGTAAGGGAATATGATTAATGTTATGATGTTCAGAGGCTGAACCAGATTTGGGTAGGACCTCCTTGCTCTGTGGCTATCATAACCTTACCAGAGGTGGCATTATGCTGTGCAGTTTTTGAAGTAGACATCCTGAGGGTTCAGTAAGGCTCTGTTGCCCTTGTGTGCACTATTCTAAAGGATGTTATCACTGAAGCAAGTGAGACCCATGTGGTCAGAGTGAACCTATGTACCACCAATGTAAGCATTTCTGTCCAGAAGCAGCTGAAGATTGAATCCTCTTCTCTGTTTCACTCACCCCAGCCCTGGTGGTAGGCTTTCATCTGGAATGTTATGGTACTGGGGTCTGGGACATTGTGACCTGTGACCTGGTCTGCTTCTGTGGCCAACCTCTCTCAGGACCTGTTGCCTAGATCTGACTCTAGACTATGATGTGGGGTGAATGAAACCAGGGTGCTCAGTCTGGGAAATGAGCCTCTGTGTACTCTTCCCCAGGAACTATCTGTCCAAGACATGCATTTTGGTGGTGCTCCCTGGTGTGTATACTGACTGAGTTCACTAAGACCAGATCCACACCACTCTGTGAGTGTTCACAATGGATACTGCAGTTTGGCTTGAACCATAGATGACTGTCAAAGGGCAGTCAGACTGAGTCCTCTCCCAGATTCTGTTATCTGGAAATTCAATGCTCAGCTGCAGTGTGTACCAGTAGCCCAATGCAATCTGTCACACTCCTCTCAGGCAGAGTTCAGGCGCCCAGCCCCTCAGTTATCCCAGTGACCATCCACCAGGCATGGAGGCTGCCTGAGGTGATGATCTGCCTGTGTGGATGTTTTCTTCTTCACATATTACTCCGAGGGCACCAGTCACATCCTGATGACTTCATTCCCACCCCTGGTCTTCCCAGGACTTCCCTAGTGGCTCAAATGATAAAGAATTTTCCCACAATGTGAGAGACCACAGTTCAATCCCTGGATTGAAAAGATTCCTTGGAGAAGGGAATGATAACCCATTCCAGTATTCTTGTCAGGAAAATTCCATGGATAGAGAGGCACAGTTGGCTATAGTCCAAGGGGTTCCAAAGAATTGAACACTACTGAGCACCGCTACCACTACCCCGTTACATGGATATCTTTCTTTCAGCTTTGTTTGTATAGGAGATCTTCTACTAGTTCCCAGCTGGTTTTCTATAAGAATCGTTCCATATATATATTATTTTTGATGTGTTCTGGGGGGAGTTGAACTCCAAGTCCTCCTACTCTGTCATGTGGATCCTCCCCCATCCTAAATCCTGATGAAATATATGTTCACATTAAATTATAATCTATATGTAGAACTTGAAACTTTGCTTTTGATAAGTAGGGAAATTTTGAATTTTGTACAGCTTTACTGAAATACTTTTCACATTCCACATACTTTATCCATTTAACTAGTACAGTTTAATGACTTTTATTATATTTATGAAGTTGCATTACCATCCCTACAGTCACAGCCAATTTGGAAATATTTTTGTTAGCTCAAAAAGAAACTCCATTTGGATTAGCAGCCACACTCCTTCCCCATACTCCACAAGCCCCATAGACAACTGTTACTATACTTTCTCTCTCTACAGATTTGCCCACTCTGGGAATATATAAACCAAAGCATGCAGAAGGTGGTATTTTCTGACAGACTTATTTCATTCAGCATCATATCTTCAAGGCTCTCACCTATTGTAGTATGTATCAATATTCTATTACTTTTGATTTTATGATAATATTCCAAGATAGAAATAAGCCACATTTTATTTGTCCATTCAGACGGTAATGGACATTTGAGTCATTTCTAATTTTTCATGAATAATGCCAACATAAACTTTTAAGTACAAGTTTTTACATAGACATGTGTTTTTATTTTTTTAAATAAAGCTAGATATGAAATTGCTGGATCACAATGTTATTGCAAACTTAACATTTGATTAACTGTCAGACTATTCTCTAAAAGCTAAAAATTTCAAGACTTCCAGTTTCTCCATGTACTCACCAAGTTTTGAGGGCACCACAGTTCAATTCCCTTAGTGGCTCAAATGATAAAGAATTTTCCCACAATGTGAGAGACCACAGTTCAATCCCTGGATTGAAAAGATTCCTTGGAGAAGGGAATGATAACCCATTCCAGTATTCTTGTCAGGAAAATTCCATGGATAGAGAGGCACAGTTGGCTATAGCCCAAAGGGGGTTCCAAAGAATTGAACACTACTGAGCACCGCTACCACTACCCCGTTACATGGATATCTTTCTTTCAGCTTTGTTTGTATAGGAGATCTTCTACTAGTTCCCAGCTGGTTTTCTATAAGAATCGTTCCATATATATATTATTTTTGATGTGTTCTGGGGGGAGTTGAACTCCAAGTCCTCCTACTCTGTCATGTGGATCCTCCCCCATCCTAAATCCTGATGAAATATATGTTCACATTAAATTATAATCTATATGTAGAACTTGAAACTTTGCTTTTGATAAGTAGGGAAATTTTGAATTTTGTACAGCTTTACTGAAATACTTTTCACATTCCACATACTTTATCCATTTAACTAGTACAGTTTAATGACTTTTATTATATTTATGAAGTTGCATTACCATCCCTACAGTCACAGCCAATTTGGAAATATTTTTGTTAGCTAAAAAAGAAACTCCATTTGGATTAGCAGCCACACTCCTTCCCCATACTCCACAAGCCCCATAGACAACTGTTACTATACTTTCTCTCTCTACAGATTTGCCCACTCTGGGAATATATAAACCAAAGCATGCAGAAGGTGGTATTTTCTGACAGACTTATTTCATTCAGCATCATATCTTCAAGGCTCTCACCTATTGTAGTATGTATCAATATTCTATTACTTTTGATTTTATGATAATATTCCAAGATAGAAATAAGCCACATTTTATTTGTCCATTCAGACGGTAATGGACATTTGAGTCATTTCTAATTTTTCATGAATAATGCCAACATAAACTTTTAAGTACAAGTTTTTACATAGACATGTGTTTTTATTTTTTTAAATAAAGCTAGATATGAAATTGCTGGATCACAATGTTATTGCAAACTTAACATTTGATTAACTGTCAGACTATTCTCTAAAAAGCTAACCAGAAATCTACAAGACTTCCAGTTTCTCCATGTACTCACCAAGTTTGTGATTGTCTTCCTTGTGATTCTATTCAATCAAATAAATGGGAAGAAGTATCTTTGTGTTATTAATCTTCTTATGGACTAATAATGTTTAATATATTTTCATGGGCTTACTAACCAGAGTTAGGAATGGAAATAGTGTCCTACTTTTCTTGGAATGACTCTCCTGCTTTGTGAGTCATGCTGGTGGGAGTATATAGGTTTCTTTTCTTTTTTTTTTTTTGATTGCTTCTCTCGCTGTAGAACTTCCACTTTATGAATGACCTGAGGCAAGGGGGATTGGGAACCAGTATTTGTGGTAGAGCTCTTGCCATAGGCTAAGGAGAAAGATTCAAGATTCCTTGGCCTCTTTTTTTGTAATAGAGTTACTCCAGGAAAGAAATGGAGGGTTGAGATATGGTAGCAGCATATACCTACTGGGAAATATTCCATAGACTTATACTGAGACATGGAAGGAGGCTTGTTTTCTTGGATGCCCCCTTAGTGAGTAGAAATTCAGCCTCATTTAGCTGGAAGCAGGGAAGGGAATGGCTTCCCAGGTGGCACAGTGGTAAAAGATCCACCTACCAAAGCTCATACTCAAGAGAAAAGGGTTTGATGCCTGTGTTGAGATCACCTAAAGTAGGACATTGCAACCCACTCCAGTATTCCTGCCTGGAAAATCCCATGGACAAAGGAGCCTGGTGGACTACAGTTCATGGGATTGTAGAGTTGGACACAACTGAGCATAAGCGCAGGGAAGGGAATGCATTGTGCCCCAAATACCACAGATTCTTGTACTGATCAAAAATTTTCTTGAACAATTGTTTCTCATTTGCTACACACCCTAGGACTATTTCAAAAAATGTTAAGTTTCTAAAATAATTTAAACTAATTGTGGTTATTTTATTAAAAGGAGGATCCTAGACTCTTTACGCTGCCATTCTAAAAATGTTTCTCCCTGAGTATTTTGAATTTTGAAAACATTTTTCATCCTTGAAAATGACCTATTTTCAAAATGATTTTCTAAAATGAAGGTCCAAATTGACACCTGGTTTAATCCAGTGCAACAAATCCTACAGTCTCAACTGTATCCGTCTTTTTTCCTGAATGCATTGAGTACAGATTATACAGTTGTAGGGAAAAGCCAAGTATCAAATAGGAGCAGGTGATTTTAGAGGTGAAAATAGTGTCCCTAGATACTGGCCTGACTATATATGGGAGATATCTATATCTATCTATCTGTCTATCTATCTATCATCTATCTCACCTCTAAGCCATGATTTTGGTAAAAGGTTGTTGTTGTTGTTGTTGTTGTTATTGTGTTTGTTTTTATTGTTCTCCTGGGAAATGAAATGGCTTTCATAAATTTAATCTATTATATGTGTTTATTTTATCCTAAAATATTTCCATTAATTTTATCAGTTTATATTCTTTGATGCCTTCCAGTCCCTGATAATCTCTATTCTAGAGGCTTTATTCTGCATTCTGGAGACCTTATTTCTCCTACTCAGGCCTATATTATTTTAGCCTACTATGTTTTTGTTATCCAGGAATATCACATCTCAAGTTTTAGTGTTGTTCTACTGTTTTCTGAATCTAATGTCTTTCTATTTCATGATAAATGTCGTCTTTTAACCAGAGTACATCTTTAAGATACTTTATAACATATTGTGTTTTTATGTATCTTTGAATCCTTGAAAATGTCTTTATTTTGTTTTATTTTGATTAACATGTTACATAGATTGAAAATAAATTTTCTTCCATGGGCTGATAGCTATATTACTAATCTAATTTAGATGTTTTTGAAAGTGAGTTTTTTTCTTTTCCATCTGTGAATCTTGATATTTTTCCTTTATAGTGTTTCTAGAATGTGAAACTGCTCGTTACTATAGCACCAGTCTTACTTAAAGATTTTCACTCTTCAAATCATTGTGGCTTCTTCCATCCTGTTATAATTTTCCAATTAAATAAGATGTTCCACTATAGATGTTCTATATATTCTTTTATGCTCATCACTGTTGTATGTTTATTTCCAACTGCCAATTTTGTTTCCTTATATCATTCATTAAACACTTTAATAGATACTGAGCATCACTATTAGAATATAATGTCCTTGTAGTAATTTATAGGTTTCAGAAATCTGTGCCGATGGCTCCCTTACTTTTTAGATCACCTGGTACCCTGTATTAATCTCCTGTTAACTTCACAAGTCAAGCCATTCAGTCACTTCATGTATACTTAACTTGCCCTTAAACCTGGAAACCAATCAATCTCCATAATTAGTAGAACTCACTAGAAAACATATCAGTAGATTTGTGGTACACACTCAGATTGGATTTGTTACATATAAATTGCCAAGGAAACTCTAATCTATATGAGGCAATTCATTCTAACGTGTGTCACTCTGATTATTAGTTCAAAGGAAATTCTTACAATATAGAATATTTGAAGTGACTGCTTTGTTGTAAAAGTTAGAACTCGAAATGGATCTAAATAACTACCATTTAATGGAAATTCACTATGTGCCTGTCTTTATTTTTCTTATTTGTAAACTTTGCAACCATTTTCAACATACTATATCTTAGTATACCAAGCTTTAGAAACAAGTTACTGCTCAAGTTCATCTGCAAATGATTTACATTGTTCCATCAGGATGCAAATTTAAGTCTCTGCCAAAGTCATTAAAATTTCACTAGGTTACTCTGCCTTTAAGAAAGTAGATCTTAGAACATAAAAGTTTAAGTGGAAGAAACAGTAAGAACTCAGAGAAACATGGGTTAGCATGACCTATAGGAGGCAGGTTGTACTTAGACTAGACCTTTTCCAGGCTTTGATGTTAAAGCACCAAGGAGGCAAAATGGAATAGGGAAATCAGAGGTGGCAACAGCAGCAGCATTAATAGCAAGTTATATGGTTCTGTTTTGTCTATAGAGGGTGCAACCAATCACTATTCTTTCTGAGCACATCTCACTTGCAAGTACTCTGAAGCTTCTAAGGTAAGTTTAATTTCTGTGTCTCCATGAGATTTTGGCAGCCTTGTATCCATAACTCCATCCCAATCATACCATACATACTTTGCTGAGGCATGAAATTCCTAAAGTAAGACACAAAGACTTTCATTCTACCATTTCAGACACAAGTTTAAAATGCAAATACTACTGAGAGGTAGGTAGTGTGAAATCAGTAACAGAATTTTTTTTTTCTGTTTTGAGAAGGAATATAGAAGACAAGGCAGTTCTTTAAGAGGGGAGAAGAGTTAGAAGTTGTCAAGAGGCCAGAGATACATAAAATGTCAGTCCTGTTTCCTTTATGGCCTTATACTATGCTTAAAAAATTGTTCTTAGGCAACCTGTACAATGAATGATCTGCCTGGTGATTCAAAAGTAAAGAATATGCCTACCATAGAGACACGGAGACATGGGTTCAATCAGAAATAAATTTTGCCAAGGAAACTCTAATCTATATGAGGCAATTCATTCTAACGTGTGTCACTCTGATTATTAGTTCAAAGGAAATTCTTACAATATAGAATATTTGAAGTGACTGCTTTGTTGTAAAAGTTAGAACTCGAAATGGATCTAAATAACTACCATTTAATGGAAATTCACTATGTGCCTGTCTTTATTTTTCTTATTTGTAAACTTTGCAACCATTTTCAACATACTATATCTTAGTATACCAAGCTTTAGAAACAAGTTACTGCTCAAGTTCATCTGCAAATGATTTACATTGTTCCATCAGGATGCAAATTTAAGTCTCTGCCAAAGTCATTAAAATTTCACTAGGTTACTCTGCCTTTAAGAAAGTAGATCTTAGAACATAAAAGTTTAAGTGGAAGAAACAGTAAGAACTCAGAGAAACATGGGTTAGCATGACCTATAGGAGGCAGGTTGTACTTAGACTAGACCTTTTCCAGGCTTTGATGTTAAAGCACCAAGGAGGCAAAATGGAATAGGAAATCAGAGGTGGCAACAGCAGCAGCATTAATAGCAAGTTATATGGTTCTGTTTTGTCTATAGAGGGTGCAACCAATCACTATTCTTTCTGAGCACATCTCACTTGCAAGTACTCTGAAGCTTCTAAGGTAAGTTTAATTTCTGTGTCTCCATGAGATTTTGGCAGCCTTGTATCCATAACTCCATCCCAATCATACCATACATACTTTGCTGAGGCATGAAATTCCTAAAGTAAGACACAAAGACTTTCATTCTACCATTTCAGACACAAGTTTAAAATGCAAATACTACTGAGAGGTAGGTAGTGTGAAATCAGTAACAGAATTTTTTTTTTCTGTTTTGAGAAGGAATATAGAAGACAAGGCAGTTCTTTAAGAGGGGAGAAGAGTTAGAAGTTGTCAAGAGGCCAGAGATACATAAAATGTCAGTCCTGTTTCCTTTATGGCCTTATACTATGCTTAAAAAATTGTTCTTAGGCAACCTGTACAATGAATGATCTGCCTGGTGATTCAAAAGTAAAGAATATGCCTACCATAGAGACACGGAGACATGGGTTCAATGTTGAGGTTGGGAAGATCCCCTGGAGATGAAAATGACAACCTGCTTTAGTGTTCTTGCCTGGGAAATCCTATGGACAGAGGAGCCTGGTGAGCTATAGTCCACAGGGTCACAAAAGAGTTAAAACATCACTTAGCAACCAAATAACAGCCTACCCAATATCTATGTACTCTAATACATATGCCACTCTTTGAAGGTATGTTTTTTTCATTTTCTACCCTCTCTGCACAACTCAATTTTACTAATATAATGGTCAATTTGGTAGTGACCCAATAATTCTATAGGAATTATGATTATTTTATATTTTAATGACCACAGTAGAAAGCATCAATTGATAAATTTGAACATGCAGAGTATATTATATGCATATTATAATAATTTATGTGTATTTTGTATATTAAAGACCTATAAAAACATACCTGCAATGAGAATCTTTTGTTAGTTGAAAATCTTTATTTCCTAAAAGAATTGATGAAGCACTGAGTCAAGCCTTGTTAAGGACAATCTAATTTCTTTGCCTCTTTTTTGTGTCATCCATTATTTCATCTAGACACAAATGTGATGTTTCTGATATTTCTGGGGAACTATGTTTTTCCCTCATGCTTTTTTATAGATCTGACGATAGGAACACATAATCCATAAAGACAAAATAGATGGAAAACCATTAAGGGTATTACTGCAACATGTGGTCAATCAAAAGAAATCAAGGGTGGAAATGATGACTTTAACCGAAACTCATGAAAACTTGCCAAGTTTCAAAACCTGAGTTTCTTTCCAATCCAATACTGGAGGAGAAACTGGATCATGGGAAGGAAAGAATAAACAATATCACAACAAGTAGACCCAGTAAGGATTCCTCACAACCTCATTCAAAGACCATTTATTCAATGAACTGTACACAGGGGAAGGTTTACATTAGGGACTAAATGTGTTACCATGGAATTCCTGTTAGAGAAATCAAGTAACAAATGGGTTACTCACTGTTTCCTTTATGGCCTTATACTATGCTTAAAAAATTGTTCTTAGGCAACCTGTACAATGAATGATCTGCCTGGTGATTCAAAAGTAAAGAATATGCCTACCATAGAGACACGGAGACATGGGTTCAATGTTGAGGTTGGGAAGATCCCCTGGAGATGAAAATGACAACCTGCTTTAGTGTTCTTGCCTGGGAAATCCTATGGACAGAGGAGCCTGGTGAGCTATAGTCCACAGGGTCACAAAAGAGTTAAAACATCACTTAGCAACCAAATAACAGCCTACCCAATATCTATGTACTCTAATACATATGCCACTCTTTGAAGGTATGTTTTTTTCATTTTCTACCCTCTCTGCACAACTCAATTTTACTAATATAATGGTCAATTTGGTAGTGACCCAATAATTCTATAGGAATTATGATTATTTTATATTTTAATGACCACAGTAGAAAGCATCAATTGATAAATTTGAACATGCAGAGTATATTATATGCATATTATAATAATTTATGTGTATTTTGTATATTAAAGACCTATAAAAACATACCTGCAATGAGAATCTTTTGTTAGTTGAAAATCTTTATTTCCTAAAAGAATTGATGAAGCACTGAGTCAAGCCTTGTTAAGGACAATCTAATTTCTTTGCCTCTTTTTTGTGTCATCCATTATTTCATCTAGACACAAATGTGATGTTTCTGATATTTCTGGGGAACTATGTTTTTCCCTCATGCTTTTTTATAGATCTGACGATAGGAACACATAATCCATAAAGACAAAATAGATGGAAAACCATTAAGGGTATTACTGCAACATGTGGTCAATCAAAAGAAATCAAGGGTGGAAATGATGACTTTAACCGAAACTCATGAAAACTTGCCAAGTTTCAAAACCTGAGTTTCTTTCCAATCCAATACTGGAGGAGAAACTGGATCATGGGAAGGAAAGAATAAACAATATCACAACAAGTAGACCCAGTAAGGATTCCTCACAACCTCATTCAAAGACCATTTATTCAATGAACTGTACACAGGGGAAGGTTTACATTAGGGACTAAATGTGTTACCATGGAATTCCTGTTAGAGAAATCAAGTAACAAATGGGTTACTCACTGTGAGTGCAGGAGGTTCACAGATACATCAGCTATCATTTTCAGTATAAATGAAAGACTTATACCTGGCACTCAAAAGAAACTCCACTTTAGTCACTTGACCTGAGAAGAAGAGGAGTCGTTATAAGGAGGGGAGGCAAAACCATATGAATCCTAGAAGTTGTCAGCTGGCTACCACAAAATCAAAGAGAGGCCTGATTTTCCAGTGTTGTGCTAATGAGATATATATTCTAGAGAAAATTAACGTGATTTTAAGTATATGGTATGTGGTTGCTGTACTGGTAGAAGCTTACTTTGCAATACCTATCAGGCTTGAGGACAAGAAGTAGCTCCCATTCATCTGCAATGGGCCACATAATAGTTTCAAGGTTTTGTCCCAAAGCTAGATTAGCCTTCTCCCCTTCTGGCATAATATAGTTTGAAAATATTTGGGCCATCTGGATATTCTGCAGAATATCACTTTGGTCCACTCTATCAAAGCTATTATGTTAATACAATTAGATGACAAGATATGGGAACCACATTTGAGGCCTTGATAAAGCACATATGTTCTTGACAGTGGAAGAAAAACTGTACAAGGATTCAGGGTCTTGCCACATGAATGTAGTTTTGTTATAAATGCAAGGATCTAATGCATGACAGGGCTTTCTTTCAAAAAAAAATTATAAATTACTTTGTCTTTCATAGTTCATTGTGACTCACATCTTCCACTACCAAAGAAGCTCAATATCTATAAGGCCTCTTCAGTTACTGAGGCCAACATATTGCTAAAGTGAGAATGGAGCCCTGATTCTCTATTGACTCTCAATGAAGGCTTCTAGCTCGGAGTGGGGCCCAGTGCTAAAAAGAACTTTTAGCAGGTGCAGGCTGTGTTGAAAGCAGCACTGTTGCTTTGGCATTTAACTCAACAGAACTTATGGAATTAGATGTTTCACAGTATGGAATTTAGAGCAAACCTCTATGGTAAAATTTTACCATATACCACAGACCCCAGAAATCTGGCATAAAGCCATGCTGTGTACATCAAGACTTTTTATTCCATTCAAAAAGTAGTTTGTGAAGTACTACTAAGCCTTGTTAGACATGCATAATATGACCATGATCATGTCACGAGAGCAGTCTCCCATAAGCGGGATTTTGTCATAACAACCAGACATAAGTTTACACAGGCCTAGTAGAAACCCATCATATGATGGAAGTGGTGCCTCTTGGAATGGACAAGAGCAGGGCCAATGAGCCCAATTAAGCTGCATGAGTAGATGACCCAGTCCCCAATGTGATCCACTGTTATCAGTACACTAGTGCCTCTCCCTCACATCATCCCTCTACCATCATAGGATTGTGTCCCTTATGACCAGCAGACAGAAAAGGCAATGGATCAGTCCTGTGTGCATTTTTTTGGCTTTTGGGTTGAAACTGAAAATGGACTTCTGCTGCACTGCGGTATTGGGCCAATTTTGGATATTCTGCAGGAATAGTTTCACGGTTTTGTCCCAAAGCTAGATTAGCCTCCTCCCCTTCTGGCATAATATAGTTTGAAAATATTTGGGCCATCTGGATATTCTGCAGAATATCACTTTGGTCCACTCTATCAAAGCTATTATGTTAATACAATTAGATGACAAGATATGGGAACCACATTTGAGGCCTTGATAAAGCACATATGTTCTTGACAGTGGAAGAAAAACTGTACAAGGATTCAGGGTCTTGCCACATGAATGTAGTTTTGTTATAAATTCAAGGATCTAATGCATGACAGGGCTTTCTTTCAAAAAAAAATTATAAATTACTTTGTCTTTCATAGTTCATTGTGACTCACATCTTCCACTACCAAAGAAGCTCAATATCTATAAGGCCTCTTCAGTTACTGAGGCCAACATATTGCTAAAGTGAGAATGGAGCCCTGATTCTCTATTGACTCTCAATGAAGGCTTCTAGCTCGGAGTGGGGCCCAGTGCTAAAAAGAACTTTTAGCAGGTGCAGGCTGTGTTGAAAGCAGCACTGTTGCTTTGGCATTTAACTCAACAGAACTTATGGAATTAGATGTTTCACAGTATGGAATTTAGAGCAAACCTCTATGGTAAAATTTTACCATATACCACAGACCCCAGAAATCTGGCATAAAGCCATGCTGTGTACATCAAGACTTTTTATTCCATTCAAAAAAAAAGTAGTTTGTGAAGTACTACTAAGCCTTGTTAGACATGCATAATATGACCATGATCATGTCACGAGAGCAGTCTCCCATAAGCTGGATTTTGTCATAACAACCAGACATAAGTTTACACAGGCCTAGTAGAAACCCATCATATGATGGAAGTGGTGCCTCTTGGAATGGACAAGAGCAGGGCCAATGAGCCCAATTAAGCTGCATGAGTAGATGACCCAGTCCCCAACGTGATCCACTGTTATCAGTACACTAGTGCCTCTCCCTCACATCATCCCTCTACCATCATAGGATTGTGTCCCTTATGACCAGCAGACAGAAAAGGCAATGGATCAGTCCTGTGTGCATTTTTTTGGCTTTTGGGTTGAAACTGAAAATGGACTTCTGCTGCACTGCGGTTAAACTCATACATGATTTGAAAGATACTGGTGAGGGAGTATCTCTCTAGTGGGGAATCTACATTGCATGGCTCTGACCTTCCATTCTGCATGGAAAGCAAAGGGACCTGCCATAAGGATGTTTATGGGCTCATGAATATCTTGGATGTGTCAAGGAGTAACAAGTCTGTACCCAGGTAATATGGATGGGCTTTCTCACTGACACAGTAGTAAAGAAATCCTCCATCTCATGCAGGAGACACAGATTCGATTCCTGGAAGATCCCCAGAGGAGGAAATGGCAACCCATTCCAGTATTCTTGCCTGAAAGATCCCTTAGAGAGAGAAGACTGGTGGGCTACAGTTCATGGAGTCACAAAGGAGTTGGGTGTGACTGAGCATGCATGATCTACTGATGTATCAGTTTGCAATCCTCTGCTTAATTTAATGATAGACAAGTTTAGCTTAAAAAGAGCATGATGATCATGGGCTTACTTTTCTCTACTGAATTAAATTTTATTATATATTGTTATTTTTCTTGTTTTCTTTGAGCCACACTGTGCAGCTTGTGGAATCTTACTTTCTCAACTAAGGATTGAACCTGGACCCTTGGCAGTAAGAGTACAGAGTCCTAACCACTGGACTGCAAGAGAATTCCCTAAACTTAATTTTGTAATTCTGTAGGAAAAGGCTGACCACAGGACTGGAGGAGTTTTCCCAGATGGGCCAAATGTACACAAAAGCATATGAATTCAAGTGACACATGGGCTAGACTATAGTGGATGCAATGATGCACCATTGAGATCCTCCTTCTGGAACAAAGTACTCCTTCTGGGTATTCAGACTGCTGATAACTCACAGCTGGACTCTTCTCTTGGAAAAATCCTCAGCCTAAAGAACTACTTCAACAAGGTTATTCCTCTTCCTCAGTGGAAGTTCACATCAAACAACTAGTTACTAATAGGGTTCAAGGCCTGGGTCAATCTGGAACAACTTTAAAGGGCCATCATAACTTTGCTGCAATATGTGGTTCACTGGAATATCAGGTAACTCCCTCTACCATCATAGGATTGTGTCCCTTATGACCAGCAGACAGAAAAGGCAATGGATCAGTCCTGTGTGCATTTTTTTGGCTTTTGGGTTGAAACTGAAAATGGACTTCTGCTGCACTGCGGTTAAACTCATACATGATTTGAAAGATACTGGTGAGGAGTATCTCTCTAGTGGGGAATCTACATTGCATGGCTCTGACCTTCCATTCTGCATGGAAAGCAAAGGGACCTGCCATAAGGATGTTTATGGGCTCATGAATATCTTGGATGTGTCAAGGAGTAACAAGTCTGTACCCAGGTAATATGGATGGGCTTTCTCACTGACACAGTAGTAAAGAAATCCTCCATCTCATGCAGGAGACACAGATTCGATTCCTGGAAGATCCCCAGAGGAGGAAATGGCAACCCATTCCAGTATTCTTGCCTGAAAGATCCCTTAGAGAGAGAAGACTGGTGGGCTACAGTTCATGGAGTCACAAAGGAGTTGGGTGTGACTGAGCATGCATGATCTACTGATGTATCAGTTTGCAATCCTCTGCTTAATTTAATGATAGACAAGTTTAGCTTAAAAAGAGCATGATGATCATGGGCTTACTTTTCTCTACTGAATTAAATTTTATTATATATTGTTATTTTTCTTGTTTTCTTTGAGCCACACTGTGCAGCTTGTGGAATCTTACTTTCTCAACTAAGGATTGAACCTGGACCCTTGGCAGTAAGAGTACAGAGTCCTAACCACTGGACTGCAAGAGAATTCCCTAAACTTAATTTTGTAATTCTGTAGGAAAAGGCTGACCACAGGACTGGAGGAGTTTTCCCAGATGGGCCAAATGTACACAAAAGCATATGAATTCAAGTGACACATGGGCTAGACTATAGTGGATGCAATGATGCACCATTGAGATCCTCCTTCTGGAACAAAGTACTCCTTCTGGGTATTCAGACTGCTGATAACTCACAGCTGGACTCTTCTCTTGGAAAAATCCTCAGCCTAAAGAACTACTTCAACAAGGTTATTCCTCTTCCTCAGTGGAAGTTCACATCAAACAACTAGTTACTAATAGGGTTCAAGGCCTGGGTCAATCTGGAACAACTTTAAAGGGCCATCATAACTTTGCTGCAATATGTGGTATCAACTGGAATATCAGCTGTAACTGCATCACAATTCAATTTCTCACTCTGCTTAGTCCTCCTGTCCTTAGTGCTTTAGTGATCTGTTTGCTAAGTACATCCTTCCAAATGTTGCTTTTATAATAAAAAGCTGCAAAGAGATCTTTTACCTCCTTCACTCTATGAGGACATAAAGAGAAGGCACTTGTATACAGATGAGGAAGTGTACCCTTAGGATCCATCACAATGAGCCTGCTGCTGTCATGATTTTGGACTCCTTAGCCTCCAGAACTTTGAGAAAGAAATCTCTGTTCATCAGCTGCCTACTTTGTGGTATTTTGTTATAGCAGTGTACATGGATTAAGACAAAATCTGTTTCTGGGAAAATCAACTTCTTGCTTCACTAATATTTAACTTTTTCCTTTACTCTAGGCAAAATTTCCACCTACTACCAGAATAACACATATGACCAACTGCAGGATATCCACTACCAACACTTAGAAATGTCTCCTGTTTTTAGATAGCCTTCATTTACTTCCTGGGCTACCTGAGTGGGTAAAGAAACTGCCTGGAATGTGGGAGATGCAAGAGACATGGGTTCGACTCCTGGTTCTGAAATAGCCCTTAGAGGGGAAATGGCAACCCACTTCAGTATTCTTGTCTGAAAAATTCCATAGAGAGAGGAGCCTGGTGGTGTATAGTTCAAAGGGCCAGAAAGAATCAAGACATAAGTGAGCATGCATGAATCTATTTCCTGCCCTCATTTAATTGTTCTTTGTTATTTCTTTCCTTTTAAATTCTTTTTTTCTTCCCTGCCTCTCTAGTACCAATTTTACTTCAAAGAATTACTTTAGTCTTCACTCTCTGTGCTCTTTAGTCTTAACTCTCTGTTGAACTCTCAGTCATGTTTGACTCTTTGAGACCTCATGGACTCTGACCCACCAGGATCCTCTGTCCATGGAATTTTCCAGGAAAGAATACTGAAGGGGGTTGTTGTTTCCTTCTCCATAATTTTCTGTAATGACCACTTCAATTTTCCAAACCATACTCCCTCTCTATGGTCTTAAAAATACTTGTGTCATAAATATTACCATTAATATATTCTATTTTATATTACTTCTATTTTCTCTACATATACTGGGCTAAGGGAGCAGTGATATGTGGCTTAAGACCTTGAGGAAATAGTCCTAAAATGCAATTTTCTACATCCAAATTAATGGACATGTGAAAATATGTTATATGTTGGACATAAGTTAAAAGTGGGTTTTGGAGTCAGAAAGATCTAATTGCAAATCACAGCTCTCCCACTTTATGTGAGCAAGTTATTTAATCTCACGAGGTCCAAATTTCCTCCCTCATCTATGAACACAACGTCTTATTTTAGAGCAGCTTTAAAAGATTAAATAATTCACTGAAAGAGTTTAGTATCCTTCTGAACACAGGGGTTCAGGAAGTGATGAGTACTTTTATTAATGAAGAAATACCTTTTTATCTCCTTAGATCTCTAAGCTTGAGCTTTGAATAAGATAGATGTTCAGTGCATGCTTTTGACATGCCTTTTAATGAATATTCTCCAATATTTTTCATAAAGAAAACAGTCAGGATATTAATAATGGGTCTCTACAATAGTATTGAATTTTAAATCTCTGATGAAAAGGATAACAGCAAGGCAAATACTGGGTATGCCTCTGGTGATTTTCAATAGCAACTACTTTAGAAATGTAAAATCTGGAAACATAGGGCTCTCCATATTTTAATCATGGGATAGTACTTACATTACTCATACCTAATCCTGCTTAATGTTAGCAGGTGATTTTAAAATTTATATTAATCCCAACAAGTACTGCAGAAAACCTATCTCCTCAACGTTGTTTCTTTGAAATCTTTGAAAATCTACCCCCAACATATATCATTTTCTTTATAAATGACAGAAATCCACAGAGATACGCATAGTTTTCCTATTAATGCAATATTAGTGCAATGCTTATAAAAGGACCCCAACTCTGGACAATGATAATAAAACACAATTTAAAAAAAAAAAACTGGGAAGGTTTGAAGAAGAACATAGAAAAGATTTAGTATTGTTTATGTAGAAAATTGTAGCTATTAGGGAATTTTGGAAGTCTCAATTGATTTAGATAAAAAGTCATCTAAGAACTTTTAAGTCTATGTAAGTTTGAAGAAAATGCCGTGCTTCATTTATAATTACAAATTTAAAGTCATTATGAAAGTGTAAAATCATAAAGAAATATTCACACTAAATTATAGTATGACTATATATCCTCTTTCATTTCTTTTCAATCCTCTTTCCAAAAGTAAACCCTGTTTAGAGTTTGTGTATGTATTTTATATCCTTCCATGCCTTTCATATGTCCATGTTAACTGTATTTATTTTATACAAAACATGATAAGCATATTTATTTCCATGGAGGAATAGTTGAAATAAACAGAAGTACAGAAGAACACAACGTCTTATTTTAGAGCAGCTTTAAAAGATTAAATAATTCACTGAAAGAGTTTAGTATCCTTCTGAACACAGGGGTTCAGGAAGTGATGAGTACTTTTATTAATGAAGAAATACCTTTTATCTCCTTAGATCTCTAAGCTTGAGCTTTGAATAAGATAGATGTTCAGTGCATGCTTTTGACATGCCTTTTAATGAATATTCTCCAATATTTTTCATAAAGAAAACAGTCAGGATATTAATAATGGGTCTCTACAATAGTATTGAATTTTAAATCTCTGATGAAAAGGATAACAGCAAGGCAAATACTGGGTATGCCTCTGGTGATTTTCAATAGCAACTACTTTAGAAATGTAAAATCTGGAAACATAGGGCTCTCCATATTTTAATCATGGGATAGTACTTACATTACTCATACCTAATCCTGCTTAATGTTAGCAGGTGATTTTAAAATTTATATTAATCCCAACAAGTACTGCAGAAAACCTATCTCCTCAACGTTGTTTCTTTGAAATCTTTGAAAATCTACCCCCAACATATATCATTTTCTTTATAAATGACAGAAATCCACAGAGATACGCATAGTTTTCCTATTAATGCAATATTAGTGCAATGCTTATAAAAGGACCCCAACTCTGGACAATGATAATAAAACACAATTTAAAAAAAAAAAACTGGGAAGGTTTGAAGAAGAACATAGAAAAGATTTAGTATTGTTTATGTAGAAAATTGTAGCTATTAGGGAATTTTGGAAGTCTCAATTGATTTAGATAAAAAGTCATCTAAGAACTTTTAAGTCTATGTAAGTTTGAAGAAAATGCCGTGCTTCATTTATAATTACAAATTTAAAGTCATTATGAAAGTGTAAAATCATAAAGAAATATTCACACTAAATTATAGTATGACTATATATCCTCTTTCATTTCTTTTCAATCCTCTTTCCAAAAGTAAACCCTGTTTAGAGTTTGTGTATGTATTTTATATCCTTCCATGCCTTTCATATGTCCATGTTAACTGTATTTATTTTTATACAAAACATGATAAGCATATTTATTTCCATGGAGGAATAGTTGAAATAAACAGAAGTACAGAAGAAAATGTTGCTTGATTAATAAATTCTTTCCTAGAACTTTGAATATAGCTAAAATACAGTTTTCAGGAACTTCACAAGGGAAGACATGTATGTAGAAATGAGAACACTTTGTAGCTTGGTTTTAATGATTTCTTATCATCATCCCTTAAGTTGTTCACCTTTTCTTTAATCTTGTCAAGTTTTCAGGAAGATAAAATATAAATTTTGCCTCTAAAAATTCTGAAGATCTGTATTTTTTCCCAGAGTTATACAGTTGAAATCTGTATTCTGGCTCTGAAAAGGGCTTCTTTTGAGTTTTCATATGCTTAAAATAGAGATCTCTCAAATTCCTTTGGAAAGTCTAATATTGTATAATATTGTGGTTAACTGAAAGTAAATGGAAAAATAAGAGAACAACAAAATAAAGTATTTTAGTTCCATTTCTTTTACCATTCTATTTCTTTCTTGGCCATTGCTGTCAATCAAGTATAATTGTGAAATTGCCTTGTAGATGGATGTAAATGGAGACGAGTTTGAAATACATTTTCTCTTTTAGCCCACTCTGACAATTCACTCCATGCCATTTCTTGGACATACAATGGATAGCAGCCCTTTATTTAAAGGACATCTGGTCATCAATATAATTTGATTTCATCTACAGGAGGCTAGATGTGTATGTGTGTGTCTGTGTGTTCAGACTAATACTGAGGACCTAAGCATATGAGAGATCATTAGCAGGAAGAATTTAAACAAGGAGATTATAATAGAAAAAAATGCAATAATGGGAAGTTACTTAATGAGGACATTGGTGCCAAACTACATTATTCATAGAGCATTCTGATTAGACACAAATGCAAAGTGAAACATACATTCCTTGGAAGTTTACAAAAATTACAAATTTAAAGTCATTATGAGAGTGTAATATCATTAAGAACTATTCACACTAAATTATAGTATGACTATATATCCTCTTTCATTTCTTTTCAATCCTCTTTCCAAAAGTAAACCCTGTTTAGAGTTTGTGTATGTATTTTATATCCTTCCATGCCTTTCATATGTCCATGTTAACTGTATTTATTTTATACAAAACATGATAAGCATATTTATTTCCATGGAGGAATAGTTGAAATAAACAGAAGTACAGAAGAAAATGTTGCTTGATTAATAAATTCTTTCCTAGAACTTTGAATATAGCTAAAATACAGTTTTCAGGAACTTCACAAGGGAAGACATGTATGTAGAAATGAGAACACTTTGTAGCTTGGTTTTAATGATTTCTTATCATCATCCCTTAAGTTGTTCACCTTTTCTTTAATCTTGTCAAGTTTTCAGGAAGATAAAATATAAATTTTGCCTCTAAAAATTCTGAAGATCTGTATTTTTCCTAGAGTTATACAGTTGAAATCTGTATTCTGGCTCTGAAAAGGGCTTCTTTTGAGTTTTCATATGCTTAAAATAGAGATCTCTCAAATTCCTTTGGAAAGTCTAATATTGTATAATATTGTGGTTAACTGAAAGTAAATGGAAAAATAAGAGAACAACAAAATAAAGTATTTTAGTTCCATTTCTTTTACCATTCTATTTCTTTCTTGGCCATTGCTGTCAATCAAGTATAATTGTGAAATTGCCTTGTAGATGGATGTAAATGGAGACGAGTTTGAAATACATTTTCTCTTTTAGCCCACTCTGACAATTCACTCCATGCCATTTCTTGGACATACAATGGATAGCAGCCCTTTATTTAAAGGACATCTGGTCATCAATATAATTTGATTTCATCTACAGGAGGCTAGATGTGTATGTGTGTGTCTGTGTGTTCAGACTAATACTGAGGACCTAAGCATATGAGAGATCATTAGCAGGAAGAATTTAAACAAGGAGATTATAATAGAAAAAAATGCAATAATGGGAAGTTACTTAATGAGGACATTGGTGCCAAACTACATTATTCATAGAGCATTCTGATTAGACACAAATGCAAAGTGAAACATACATTCCTTGGTGGAAGTCTTCATTTACATTTCAAATAAATACTATTACTCCAACCTTTGGTTGAGGAAATGAGCCTTCATACTGAATAACTAATGACCCTCCCCAAAAGATAATGGTGTACCACATATATTGTTAAGGAATAAATGGAGGAGTCAAGTGTATTTTCTTTTTTTTTTTGAGACTTACAATTTATTGCATATCTAGTGCAAGACATGACTAGTCAATATACTAAATTCAGGACCTCTATGCATGAAATTAAACATGGCCATAAATGGATTTATTTATTTATTTAATCATTTTATTATAATAGCTCCCCCTTCTCTATTGGGGTCAATCAGCTCAACTGGTTAAAGCAATGTGATAATGAGACCTGTTTATGGATTACAGCATTTCTTGTTATGTTTCTTGGCCATGAAAGTCAATCCTGCCCTTAAGCTGGTCATATCTACTGTACCAGAAAGAGAAGATGAATTATCTCAGACCAAATATTCTTAAAGAGTATGTGTTTGGATATGTGCAGAAAGCATGGCAACCCACTCCTGTATTCTTGTCTGGGTAATCCCATGGACAGTGGAGTGTGGTGAGCTGTAGTCCATGGTGTCGCTAAGAGTCAAACACGACTGAAGCGACTAAGCACAGTCCATTAAGCAGCATGCTTATTCCAATCACCTGTGGAAATTTTGTGCATTACAGAGGCTCTTTTGGATGCAGGATATGAACTGAGAATGATCCCTGCAGATCGAGAGTTTCCTGCAGGAATCTAATAAACCAGAGTTGAGAGCAGCTGGTAGAGGAGAAGCAGCTGAGTAAAACTCCAAGCACTAATTATACTTTTATGCAATTCTGCTACTGAAGAGAATCTATAAAATCAAAAGATACTAAATATACTTTTTTTGAATGGAGCATAAACTTATGTGTGGACTTTTGAATGGAGATTAATTCATTCTGTGTGGAGAAAAAGTAAGAACTGGAAATCATTCTTTGGTGGAATACAGAGAAAGAAATGGACCCAATACATTTTCAAGTTAAGAAAATAAAGACTCTGTTGAACTCTTTGGTGTTGATTTCCTTTGGCCTAGTAGTAACCATTGTAGAACTTTTCTAGAAGAAAAATAAAAACATGTATACCCTTGAGGAAGAAAATACAGGAGAAAATTTTAAAAATTTTAAGGAATTTATAAGTAGCCAGCAATGATTAGTGGTATTGATACTAGACTCTGAGGGGAAAAAAAAAATCAGGATAATTTTAACTCATAGTCTTGTGCTACGAAGACTTCCATGAAACTTATGTGGGCAGTTTGAAAGACATGTTAATGTTAATCTTGTCCTTTACCCAATCTTTAACCTTTGGTGAAAGACATTTAGATGTAGGTGAGTAACAAAGAAGTTAGTCTGCACATAAACCACATACCTTACACTGCAGTAAATTTCACTAAGGATGCATACAATTGTGAAATACAAATAAAGCAGAAGATGTGTGGAGAACCTGCATGGCTCTTTCGGTTCTTCTTTCCTGTTAGGGTATCATACTTTCTCATTGGATGGAGATTGGGTTGCTCAAGAGGTTTCCCATTTAGTTCGCAAGGAAATTATTATAGAATGAAATTTGTCTATGAAGCATTTTCATTTCATACCCCAAAGGTTTGTATCACTTACATGAAGTTCTCCAGAGAGCCATGCATTATAAATCCAGAGAGTATAGATTTGTTTACTATAAGCAACCCCAAACCAGTTCATGTATCATGTATCATGTACACAAAGCAGTTCATGTATCAGGACTCTCTTAGCAGTTACCATTTGTCAGTAAACTAGGGGGTCAGTTATCAGCATATTTACAAGGAAATAAGCTATCTGCCTCTTTCTTTCCCCAGAAATACCTTCCAAGAAATTGAGAGTGATATTTCTTGGGACAGTTATTTTTAGTTCCTTTCTTCCGGTAGACTAAATTTCCAATGAATTTCTTTTTGGCTTATTCACAGAATAATGGATATATTAGCATTTTCTAATATATAAATAGTGGTACTTGCTATGCTACTAAACTTGTTTTATACTGTTGCATATCATACTAGTGCACTGGAACACTCAGGAAAGTTGAGATATTTGCAAAAGAACAACTAGTTTCTATCCTTCTGAGTTGGAAGGTACTGAACTGGTACAATATATTTAGATTTGTCACCAACAGACACTATATGCAGCAGAGTCAGGTGTCTGGCTATCTTTGAAGTTTTAGGAATTGCATCAGAATAGGCATGCTTTGGGTGGTAAGACTAGAAAAACCAGACATATTTTTGGCTTGTAGAGTGTGTGCCAAATTTGTTAATACCAGTACACTGTTTCTTCCTGCCCTACCATCAAAACCTGCCTGTTTTGTGCCGCATAACCTAAGGAGCTCCCATAACAATGTAATTTGGTTTTATTAATATATAATGACAGAAACAGTTTGATGTTTACATCTCCCAGATAACAACGTTTAGTTCCTTAGATTGCTTAACTTAAATAATTTAATGAACTTTTTTTTATTTTAGACAATGGATAGATCTATTTTACCCAATCATTTGTTTCTTTTGTAAGATTAAGTACTCATTCGAACTGGCTACAAATTGAATTTATCTCTCAGTAAACAAATACTAAATGTTTTCTTGACAAAACAAACTATGAAAAGTGAAGTAGTTCTCTTCATCTGTATATTTTGAATTTTTCTTTTGAAAAAATCATCTATTTTCTCAATCATCCTCCAGATGAGAAAGTTGTTTTCTTATGTTGGGAATGATTCATGAATTTCATGCAAATTACATTTTAATACTTCAGAGCAAGATATAAATGAAATTGAATTGAACATTTATTCCTACAGTCATTTCCTAGAACACACACTGCCTACAGCCATAACTTGATATGAATAATGGTGGTATTAATGATTAGTGCTGCTGTTTTAATTGATACAGGGTATGATGGCATTTATTCAAATGTTCATCAACTGCACATAATAACTGTTTGGCAACATGCTATAGTAAGTGACACAATCCCTATTAATTCCTATGGTACTAAACTTGTTTTATACTGTTGCATATCATACTAGTGCACTGGAACACTCAGGAAAGTTGAGATATTTGCAAAAGAACAACTAGTTTCTATCCTTCTGAGTTGGAAGGTACTGAACTGGTACAATATATTTAGATTTGTCACCAACAGACACTATATGCAGCAGAGTCAGGTGTCTGGCTATCTTTGAAGTTTTAGGAATTGCATCAGAATAGGCATGCTTTGGGTGGTAAGACTAGAAAAACCAGACATATTTTTGGCTTGTAGAGTGTGTGCCAAATTTGTTAATACCAGTACACTGTTTCTTCCTGCCCTACCATCAAAACCTGCCTGTTTTGTGCCGCATAACCTAAGGAGCTCCCATAACAATGTAATTTGGTTTTATTAATATATAATGACAGAAACAGTTTGATGTTTACATCTCCCAGATAACAACGTTTAGTTCCTTAGATTGCTTAACTTAAATAATTTAATGAACTTTTTTTTATTTTAGACAATGGATAGATCTATTTTACCCAATCATTTGTTTCTTTTGTAAGATTAAGTACTCATTCGAACTGGCTACAAATTGAATTTATCTCTCAGTAAACAAATACTAAATGTTTTCTTGACAAAACAAACTATGAAAAGTGAAGTAGTTCTCTTCATCTGTATATTTTGAATTTTTCTTTTGAAAAAATCATCTATTTTCTCAATCATCCTCCAGATGAGAAAGTTGTTTTCTTATGTTGGGAATGATTCATGAATTTCATGCAAATTACATTTTAATACTTCAGAGCAAGATATAAATGAAATTGAATTGAACATTTATTCCTACAGTCATTTCCTAGAACACACACTGCCTACAGCCATAACTTGATATGAATAATGGTGGTATTAATGATTAGTGCTGCTGTTTTAATTGATACAGGGTATGATGGCATTTATTCAAATGTTCATCAACTGCACATAATAACTGTTTGGCAACATGCTATAGTAAGTGACACAATCCCTATTAATTCCTATGGTACTCATTGTTAGCATATGAATTATACTGAATTGTTTCAGTATTCATGTGGATATAAACTGTAATTCCACAGGAATTTTATTGTAATTTGCCAGAGCGTTAATTAATACTACTGAGCAAATATGAACAGGTCACTTACATACAGAAATGAAGCAAAGAAAGCCTTAAATTTAGAGCTCCAGATGATATCACTTTCTATTATGATTATTAATATTTTTTAAGTATGAGAAAGAGCTGCCAAGCATAGGACATGGCCCAATTAATCAACATACATCTCTCATACTCAGTATGTTTTGAAGGATCCTCAAAATTAATGATAATTTCAGAAAGTTCATCTCATCAGTAGGCCCTTGTCTTACCAGTATTCAAAGATCCTCTGTATTTTAAATACCTCATGGAAATAGCCATCTTTGTAGTATTCCATCCATAAGGAAATTTCTTGATAACAGTCACTGTTTTGCAGACACCCAGGTAAATATTGTTAGGTCATATAGCTAGTACTGACATATGCAATTGCAATTACATAAAAAAGACAATGTCTGGGTTAGGATGCTAAGTTGGATAAAGTTCAGCATGGTGTTACAAAGGTGCAAAAGGTAACTGTGAGCCTGACTTAACTGCTGTTTTGGCTACATTATCTTGGTGAATTGATAAAGCTCACTGTGTTTCTGCTGGTTCATCTTTTTAATGGGAATTATGATGGGGATCATATAATTTTCATCTATGAGAAGGGGGCTGCCTCAGATGATTTCCTGTGAGACCTATCAGTTAAGTCATGCAGGGAAAATCTATGACCTTAGACTAATTTGTCCAGATTACAGATGACTAGTCTTTGTTTCACAGCCTGATGCTTCTTCTGTTCCATTGTGGATATAAACATCTCTGTCTGTGTCTCTTCATTTCTTTTTTCTCTGTGTATGTGCATGTAGGTACAGTCAGCCCAGATACATAATCTAATTATCCTCCCAAAGGTAACAGTCCTATAGACTACTTGGGCTCTTCATAGTGAAAGTTAAGGTCGTAGTTAAGTTTCTTTGGACCCGGTATGCAGAGTATAGTCTATAATCTATCCATCCATCATATACTCAGTTGTGTGTGACTCTTTGTGATCCTGTTGTAGCCTACCAGACTCCTCTATCCGTGGGATTTCCCAGGTAAGAATACTCAAGTGGGTTGTCATTCCATTCTCCAGGGGATCTTCCCAACCCAGGGGTCGAACCTGGGTTGCCTCTGTCTCCTGCATTGCAGGCAGATTCCTTACTGCTTGTGATATCGGGGAACCCTATAGACCATGGTTCATATTTACAACTGAGTAAAATTTTTATTTTTAATTTTTAAATACTAGCCTTTTAAAATTATTATTATTTTTTATTTTATATTCTTTATTTGAAAGGTTTTACAGAGTTTTGTTGTTCACAGACATGTATGCTCCCAGATCAGTCATTGCATATCCATGGTCCCCACCCGCCCAGATCCCCCCATCCCACCCCTCCAGACCTTCGCCCCAAGCCATTGTAAGCACTCCTGTTCCCTTAGCACTATGACACTAGCTATCTTTTCCACACATAACAGTATAGGTTTCCATGTTACTCCCTCCATGCTTCCCCCTCCCTATTTCTTCCCCACAATGTCCCTATGTCTATGCTCTGTCTGTTTTTCCATGAGTTCCCTGCATGTGTTATCAAGACCGTCCTACTAGATTCCATATATGTGTGTTAGTATACTGTATTTGTCTTTCTCTTTTTGACTTACTTCACTTTTGATGATAGGTTCTAGAGCCAGTCACTTCATTAGGACTGAGTCTTCTGCATTTCTTTTAACAGCTGAGTAGTATTCCATTGCATATATGTACCAGGCTTCTGGATCCATTCATTCATCAGTGGACATCTAGGTTGCTTCCATGTTCTGGCTATTGTATAGAGAGCTGCAATGAACACTGGGGTACAGGTGCTACTTTCAGTTTTGATTTCATCAGGGTATAAGCCTAATAGTGGGATTGCTGGGTGATAGGGTGCTTCTATTTTTAGTTTTTTAAGAAATCTCCATACTGTCTTCCATAGAGGCTGTATCAGTTTACATTCCCACCAGCAATGCAAGAGGGTTCCTTTTTCTCCGCACCCTCTCCAGCATTTATTGTCTGTCAATTTACTGATGATGGCCATTCTGATGGGTGTGAGGTGGTATCTCATTGTAGTTTTAATTTGCATTTCTCTAATAGTAAGCGAGTTTCAGCATCATTTCATGTGCTTTGGGGCCATCTGTATGTCCTCTTTGGAGAGGCGTCTCTTTAGATCTTTTTCCCATTTTTTGATTGGGTTGTTCGTTTTTCCGGTGCTGAGTTGTCTGAGTTGCTTGTAGATTTTGGAGATTAATTCTTTGTCTGTTGTTTCATTTGCTATGATTTACTTCCACTCTGTGGGGTGTCTGTTGAGCTTTACTGTAATTTCTTTTCCTGTACAACAGCTTTTAAGTTTCATGAGGTCCCACATGTTCATTTTTCTTTTCAGTTCTGCTATTTTAGTTGGTGGGTCAGAGAAGATCTTGCTTTGATTGATGTCCTTGAGGGTTTTGCCTATATTCTCCTCTAAGAGTTTGATGGTTTCTGGTCTTCCATTGAGGTCTTTAATCCATTTGGAGTTGATCTTAGTGTATGGTGTCAGGGAATGTTCCAACTTCATTTTTTTGCATGTAGCTGTCCAATTTTCCCAGCACCATTTGTTGAAGAGGCTGTCTTTCTCCCATTTTATAGTTTCTCTTCCTTTGTCAAAAATAAGGTACCCATAGGTGTGTGCGTTTATCTCTGGGTTCTCTATCTTGTTCCATTGGTCGATAGTTCTGTTTTTGTGCCAGTACCACACTGTCTTGATGACTGTTGCTTTGTAGTAGAGTCTGAAGTTGGGGAGGCTGATCCCTCCAGCTCCGTTTTTCCTTCTCAGAATTGCTTCGGCTATTCGAGGTTTTTTCTGTTTCCATATGAACTGTGCGATTCTTTGGTCTAGTTCTGTGAAAAATGTCAATGGAAGTTGAATAGGTATTGCATTGAATCTGTAGATGATATTTGGTAGCATGGTCATTTTCACAATATTGATTCTTCCGATACAGGAACATGGAATATATCTCCATCTGTTTAAGTCTTCTTTAATGTCTCTCATGAGTGTCTTGTAATTTTCTGTGTACAGTTTTTTTTCTCTGTAGAGGCTGTATCAGTTTACATTCCACCAGCAATGCAAGAGGGTTCCTTTTTCTCCGCACCCTCTCCAGCATTTATTGTCTGTCAATTTACTGATGATGGCCATTCTGATGGGTGTGAGGTGGTATCTCATTGTAGTTTTAATTTGCATTTCTCTAATAATAAGTGAGGTTTAGCATCATTTCATGTGCTTTGGGGCCATCTGTATGTCCTCTTTAGAGAGGTGTTTCTTTAGATCTTTTTCCCATTTTTTGATTGGGTTGTTTGTTTTCCGGTGCTGAGTTGTCTGAGTTGCTTGTCGATTTTGGAGATTAATTCTTTGTCTGTTGTTTCATTTGCTATGATTTACTTCCACTCTGTGGGGTGTCTGTTGAGCTTTACTGTAATTTCTTTTCCTGTACAACAGCTTTTAAGTTTCATGAGGTCCCACATGTTCATTTTTCTTTTCAGTTCTGCTATTTTAGTTGGTGGGTCAGAGAAGATCTTGCTTTGATTGATGTCCTTGAGGGTTTTGCCTATATTCTCCTCTAAGAGTTTGATGGTTTCTGGTCTTCCATTGAGGTCTTTAATCCATTTGGAGTTGATCTTAGTGTATGGTGTCAGGGAATGTTCCAACTTCATTTTTTTGCATGTAGCTGTCCAATTTTCCCAGCACCATTTGTTGAAGAGGCTGTCTTTCTCCCATTTTATAGTTTCTCTTCCTTTGTCAAAAATAAGGTACCCATAGGTGTGTGCGTTTATCTCTGGGTTCTCTATCTTGTTCCATTGGTCGATAGTTCTGTTTTTGTGCCAGTACCACACTGTCTTGATGACTGTTGCTTTGTAGTAGAGTCTGAAGTTGGGGAGGCTGATCCCTCCAGCTCCGTTTTTCCTTCTCAGAATTGCTTCGGCTATTCGAGGTTTTTTCTGTTTCCATATGAACTGTGCGATTCTTTGGTCTAGTTCTGTGAAAAATGTCAATGGAAGTTGAATAGGTATTGCATTGAATCTGTAGATGATATTTGGTAGCATGGTCATTTTCACAATATTGATTCTTCCGATACAGGAACATGGAATATATCTCCATCTGTTTAAGTCTTCTTTAATGTCTCTCATGAGTGTCTTGTAATTTTCTGTGTACAGTTCTTTTGTTTCTTTGGGTAGGTTTATTCCTAGATATTTGATTCATTTGGTTGCAGTGGTGAAGGGGACTGTCTCTTTGATTTCGTTTTCTGATTTTTCATTGTTTGTGTATAGGAATGCCGGTGATTTCTGTGTGTTGACTTTGTATCCTGCGACTTTGCTGAATTCGTTGATTAGCTCTAGTAGCTTTGTAACCGTGTCTTTGGGATTTTCTATGTATAATATCCTGTTGTCTGCAAAAAGAGAGAGCTTGACTTCTTCCTTTCCAGTCTGGATTCCTTTGATTTCTTTCTCTTCTCTTATTGCTGTTGCTAGGACTTCCAGGACTATGTTGAATAAGAGTGGTGAAAGTGGACACCCTTGTCTTGTTCCTGATCTTAGAGGGAATGCTTTGAGTTTTTCACCGTTGAGGATAATGTTCGCTGGGTTCTTCTCATATATGGCTTTCACTATGTTGAGATAGGTTCCTTCTATGCCCATTTTCTGAAGAGTTTTTATCATAAATGGGTGTTGTACTTTGTCGAAGACTTTTTCTGCATCTATTGAGATGATCCTGTGATTTTTGTCTCTCAATTTGTTGATATGGTGTGTGACATTGATTGATTTGCGGATGTTGAAGAATCCTTGCATGCCTGGGATGAATCCAACTTGAGCATGATGTATGAGTTTTTTGATGTGTCATTGAATTCTGTCTGCTAGGATTTTGTTGAGGATCTTGGCATCTAAGTTCATCAGGGAAATTGGTCTGTAATTTTCCTTTTTTGTGTTGTCTTTGCCTGGTTTGGGTATCAGAGTGATGGTGACCTCATAGAATGTGTTTGGAAGTTTTCCTTCCTCTGCAAGTTTTTGAAAGAGTTTTAGACGGACAGGCATTAGCTCTTCTTTAAATATTTGGTAGAGTTCGGCTGTGAAGCAATCTGGCCCTGAGCTTTTATTTTTGGGTAAATTTTTAATCACAAATTCGATTTCTGTGCTTGTGATTGGGTTGTTCAAAGTTTCTGTTTCTTCCTGGCTCAGTCTTCGGAGATTGATCTTCCCCAAGAAACTGTCCATTTCTTCCAGGTTGTCCAGTTTGTTGCCATAGAGTTGCTCATAAGAGTCTCATAGAATCCTTTGGATTTCTGCATTATCTGTTGTAATCTCTCCTTTTTCGTTTATGATTTTGTTGATCCGGTTCTTCTCCCTCTTTTTCTTGATGAGTCTGGCCAGAGGCTTGTCAATTTTCTTTACCTTTTCAAAGAACCAGCTTTTTGTTTTATTTATCCGAACCATAGTTTCTTTCATTTCTTTCTCATTTATTTCTGCTCTAGTCTTTATAATTTCTCGTCTTCTGCTGGCTTTGGGATGTTTCTGTTCTTCTTTTTCTAATTGTTTTAAGCGGAGGGTTAAGTCATCTGCTTCATATTTTCCTAGTTTCTTGAGGTGGGATTGTATTGCTATAAATTTCCCCCTTAGAACTGCTTCTGCAGTATCCCATAGGTTTTGCACAGTCGTATATTCATTGTCATTTTCTTCTAGGAATTGTTTAATTTCTCCTTTGACTTCCTCAGTAATCAGTTGGTTTTTTAGGTATGTGTTGTTTAATCGCAATGTGTTTGTATTTTTATCGGTTTTTTTCCTGTAGTTGATCTCTAGTCTCATTGCATTGTGGTCCGAGAAGATGGTTGATATAGTTTCAGTTTTCTTGAACTGACTGAGGTTAGATTTGTGGCCCAATATGTGGTCTATCCTGGAGAATGTTCCGTGAGCACTTGAGAAGAAAGTGTATTCTTCTGCTTTTGGGTGGAACGTCCTAAAGACATCGATGAGGTATTTTAGTGTGGCATTTCATCAGGGAAATTGGTCTGTCATTTTTCTGTTTTGTTTTACCTTTGCCTGGTTTGGGTATCAGAGTGATGGTGACCTCATAGAATGTGTTTGGAAGTTTTCCTTCCTCTGCAAGTTTTTGAAAGAGTTTTAGACGGACAGGCATTAGCTCTTCTTTAAATATTTGGTAGAGTTCGGCTGTGAAGCAATCTGGCCCTGAGCTTTTATTTTTGGGTAAATTTTTAATCACAAATTCGATTTCTGTGCTTGTGATTGGGTTGTTCAAAGTTTCTGTTTCTTCCTGGCTCAGTCTTCGGAGATTGATCTTCCCCAAGAAACTGTCCATTTCTTCCAGGTTGTCCAGTTTGTTGCCATAGAGTTGCTCATAAGAGTCTCATAGAATCCTTTGGATTTCTGCATTATCTGTTGTAATCTCTCCTTTTTCGTTTATGATTTTGTTGATCCGGTTCTTCTCCCTCTTTTTCTTGATGAGTCTGGCCAGAGGCTTGTCAATTTTCTTTACCTTTTCAAAGAACCAGCTTTTTGTTTTATTTATCCGAACCATAGTTTCTTTCATTTCTTTCTCATTTATTTCTGCTCTAGTCTTTATAATTTCTCGTCTTCTGCTGGCTTTGGGATGTTTCTGTTCTTCTTTTTCTAATTGTTTTAAGCGGAGGGTTAAGTCATCTGCTTCATATTTTCCTAGTTTCTTGAGGTGGGATTGTATTGCTATAAATTTCCCCCTTAGAACTGCTTCTGCAGTATCCCATAGGTTTTGCACAGTCGTATATTCATTGTCATTTTCTTCTAGGAATTGTTTAATTTCTCCTTTGACTTCCTCAGTAATCAGTTGGTTTTTTAGGTATGTGTTGTTTAATCGCAATGTGTTTGTATTTTTATCGGTTTTTTTCCTGTAGTTGATCTCTAGTCTCATTGCATTGTGGTCCGAGAAGATGGTTGATATAGTTTCAGTTTTCTTGAACTGACTGAGGTTAGATTTGTGGCCCAATATGTGGTCTATCCTGGAGAATGTTCCGTGAGCACTTGAGAAGAAAGTGTATTCTTCTGCTTTTGGGTGGAACGTCCTAAAGACATCGATGAGGTCCATCTTTTCTAGTGTGGCATTTCAGGCTTGTGTTTCTTTATTAATTTTCTGTTTGGATGATCTATCCATTGGTGTGAAAGGAGTGTTAAATCTCCTACTATTATTGTGTTATTATTGATTTCTTCTTTTAAGTCTGAAAGTATTTGTCTTATGTATTGAGGTGCCCCTGTGTTGGGTGCGTAGATGTTCATGACTGTTATGTCTTCCTCTTGGATGGATCCTTTAATCATGATGTAGTCACCTGCCTTATCTCTTAGAATCTTCTTTCCTTTAAAATCTATTTTGTCAGATATGAGGATTGCTATTCCAGCTTTCTTTTGATTTCCATTTGCATGGAATATCTTTTTCCAGCCTTTCACTTTCACTCTAGGAGTGTCTCTAGGTCTGAAGTGGGTCTCTTGTAAACAACATATATATGGGTCATGTTTCTTGATCCATTCAGCCAGCCTGTGTCATTTGGTTGGAGCATTTAGTCCATTTACGTTCAAAGTAATTATTGATACAAATGTTCCTATTGTCATCTTCTTAGAAGTCTGGGGTTTGATTTGTAGGACTTCTTCTACTCTTGTATTTATTGGCTATATCAGGCCCTTTAGCACTTATTGTAGGGCTGTTTTTGGGGTACAGAATTCTTTTAATTTTTGTCTGTCTGAGAATCTTTTGACTTCTCCCTCCATTCTGAATGAGATTTTTGTTGGGTAGAGAATTCTTGGTTGGAAGTTATTCTCTTTTAGCCGTTTAAATGTGTCCTGCCATTCTCTTCTGGCCTGCAGGGTTTCTGTTGAGAGATTCGCAATTAGACGTATGGGGTTTCCTTTATATGTTATTTGTTGTTTGCTCCTAGCTGCTTTTAGTAATCTGTCTTTATATTTAGTCTGTGATAGTTTGATTAGAATGTGACTTGGTGTATTTCTTCTGGGGTTTATTCTGTATGGAACTCTTTGTGTTTCTTGGACATGGTTGATTATTTCCTTTCCCATGCTGGGTAAGTTTTCTACTATAACCTCTTCAAGAATTTTTTCGTAACCTTTCTTCCCTTCTTTTTCCTCTGGGACTCCTATAATTCTAATGTTGGTGCGTTTGATATTGTCCCATAGGTCCCTGAGTCTATCCTCAGTTCTTTTAATTCTTTGGGCTTTGTTCTGTTCTTCAGCACTTATTTCCACCAGTCTATCTTCCAGCACGCTTATCCGTTTTCAGCCTCAGATACTCTACTGTTGAGGCCTTCTATCGTATTTTTAAGTTCAGCAATTGAGTTGGTAGTCTCTATTTGCTTATTTTTCATTTCCTGCATGTCTTTTCTCAATGCACTAATTTCCTCTAATATTCTGTTTTCGGTGTTTTGCATCCTCATTAGTATAGTTTTTCTGAATTCTCTTTCAGATATCTTGTCTATCTCCTCCTCTGTCCCTTGAAGTTGTGGTTCTCTAGCTTGGTCCTTCATTTGTGCAGTGTTTCTCTGTCGTTTCTTCTCTAGTGTTGTATGTTCTTTGATAGTGTGGGGTCTTGGAATCAGGGCTTCTACTCCGAGGATCCTTGGTTTGATGATTGGTCAGGAGGTGTAGGCTCTATGTCTGGTTTGCTATGGTCTTCCATGATATTAGTTCAAATACTAGCATCTGAGGAGCAAGAGGTGTGTCCCCAATGGGTGACAGTCACAAAAGCATGCAGATGTTTTCTAACATAGTCATAAGATATACATACATACACAGCAATAACCACATCTAACTAGTCTTACAGTGACAAAGAATAGGAAATTTTTCTGGCAAACGACACAATCAAAGATGGTACTTGCCAGTTAAGCTCAGAGTTAATTAAAATAGTGCCTGGAAAAATAGATCTTGGGTAAGGTCCTGGCTTGGCCTATTTCGTCATTGAAAGCAATTTTTAACTAAGACATGTGTTGGGGATGAGGAGGTGGAGAATGCATGGGTAATGAGAAGGAATAGATTCGACTTGGAAGGATTTTATAGGGTTATGTAGCCAAGATTAGTGTGTTGTATTGTGTAGTGCAGCTGGAAGAGAATAGTGGAGACAGGAAGGTAGGAAATATTTATCTAGGGTGTAGTGGTATATAGGAGAACGTTTTAGATTTAGAACATAGAGGGAGGAAGGAGTGGGAAAGAGGAAAGAAAATTAGAAGTTCAAGAATTGAAATTAAAAAAAATTTATAATTAAAAATCAAAAAAAATTAAAACTTAAAAAAGGGAAGAGAAACTTAATAAGAAGAGACAAAAGAGGAGAAAGAAAAAAAAAAAAAAACCAAACCTGACCAATCAAACGAATAAACAGAACTGTTCGTAACAGATAAGCAAAAAAGCTAAATACCGTCCCTGGTTTTTACCCTCTCATCTGTCTAGAAGCCAGTCTGCTCTCGATGGTGTTGTCTTGATGATGCAGCCTTTTCCTTATGGCACCGGTCTGCAAGATCAGGTGCTGGCCGGGACGGCAGGCTGATCCCTGTACATCGGGCGGGGAACCGTGGCGCACTCACTATCCCCGGTTGGGCAGGGGCGCAGGCTGATCCCGGTCCGTCGGGCGGGGGGTGCGGCAAGCGCCAACCCGGGTTGGGCGGAAGCGCGGGCTGATCCCAGTCCGTGGGGCTGGGGGTGTGGCGCCCGCGCAATCCCGTGTTGGGCGGGGGCGTCCTGTCTCTGTAGCGCACCTGCTGGTAGCCTCTGATACCTGCCCTTCTTCTGACATCCTTCGCTGCGGGTGTAGCTATGGGGGTGCAGCTATGGGAGTGCATGGGCTCCTCCGCCACTGGCACACGGCGCACTGCCAGTTGCGCCTCCAAGTCCCAAAGGCAGGCACAAGCTTCCCCGTCTGGCTCAAGCCCGGTCCCTGGTCAGCAATCTGTGGGCGACTTCCCCTTCAGCCAGTCCCCCACTAGGAGTGTTTGAACTCACCCCGTGCCAGGCGGAACGTCGCGATTTTCGCCCGGCGGCCGAGCGGCGCGATCCTCACACTGGATGCTCCCTCCCATCTCCCGGTAGGTCTCTAGGCAGCACTCCCCGCATTCCGTCTGGCCTCAGGTCACTAGGCAGCAAGCGCGTTCTGCTCAGCCCTGCTCCGGTATCCTATCTTCGCAGTGTCATAATTTCTGCCGGCAATCAGGGTGGATTCTTGGAGTTTTCACGCTGAGTGCTGCCCTCTCTCCCCCGAGGCTCTGCTTAGGCCCCCTTTTAGTGCACTTGCTGGTGCGCTCTCCGTCGGTGCGGTCCGGGGTGGGGGTTAGGATAGAGGATTCTTAGAACCCTAGCTCCGGGAAATTTATGGCTATTCACTCTTCTACTCTCGCGGACCTATGGAATTTTTCTGTCATCTAGTGGTAGGTTTGTTGGTAGTGGTTCTTTTCTTGATTAGTTCTGGTGATTCTGTTGGGGAGCTGGTGAAATCTTCCCCTCATTCCTCTGCCATCTTGGCTCCTCGTCCAAATTATTTTTTTATTAAATAAAGTTTTGTTGTTTACTGCTACACAGCAACCTGAATCAGCCATGGGTATACATATGTCCCCTCGCTCTTGAACCTTCCTCCCATTTCCCTCCCCACCCCACGCCTCTAGATTGTTACAGAGGCCTTGGTGATTATCTATTGCTTCTCAATTTTACATATGATAATGTAAGGTTCCATGTTGCTATTTCCATACATTTCTCTCTCTTGCCCCAATGTCCATAAGTCTGTTTTCTATGTCTGCTCTCCATTGCTGCTCTCCATATACATTTGTCAGTACCATCTTTCTAGATTACATATATATATATATATATATATATATATATATATATATATATATATATATTTTTTATGCATTGTTTTCTGACACCCATAGCCTAGAACCAACTGTGGCCTCTTTCTACTGCTATTTTTCTTTTATATTATTGATATATTTCCCAGAGGTATAATCTGCAGTCATTTCTTTTGTTCACCCTGTACCTAATTAGCACATCATTTGCTCAACTAAGACCATGTTTAGATGTACATCTAGTAACCACTTTGTGTCAAACCTAGATTTTTAAAAAATATATTTTTGTTCTTCTTAGTGTCTTTGTAGTATCTCAATATTTTTCTGTCACTTATACATATGCTGTCAGTAATACATTTATATTTCTGACAAACAGCACCAACATAGACATACTCTTCCTTTTGTGACTATTTTTTTGGCTTCAGTACTATCATTTGGTCTTCCCTTTTCCTGCTAATAAACATCAAATGAGGTTTCAGCCCTTGACTTTCTGCTTTCTTTTTTCTCTATTAATTCAGGACCTAGACGGGAAAATAGAACTAATATTATTGTTGTGTGTGTGTTCAATTCTGTCCAACTGTATGTGGCCCCATGGACTATAGCCTGCCAGATTTCTTTGTCCATGGAATTTTCCAGGCAAGAATACTGGAGTAGGTTGCCATTCCCTACTCCATGGGATATTCCAGACCCAGGAACTGAACCCACATCTGTTGCCTCTCCTTCATGGAAAGCAAATTCTTTATCACTATCATTCCTTTGGAAACTGAATTTCCTTAAAGACTTAGTAACATGACTGGTGTGCACCTAGTTTCCACAGACACTCCCAGTCATTTTCCTTCACTGAGGCATTCATTTACACTTCAAATTATTTTTTTATTAAATAAAGTTTTGTTGTTTACTGCTACACAGCAACCTGAATCAGCCATGGGTATACATATGTCCCCTCGCTCTTGAACCTTCCTCCCATTTCCCTCCCCACCCCACGCCTCTAGATTGTTACAGAGGCCTTGGTGATTATCTATTGCTTCTCAATTTTACATATGATAATGTAAGGTTCCATGTTGCTATTTCCATACATTTCTCTCTCTTGCCCCAATGTCCATAAGTCTGTTTTCTATGTCTGCTCTCCATTGCTGCTCTCCATATACATTTGTCAGTACCATCTTTCTAGATTACATATATATATATATATATATATATATATATATATATATATATATATTTTTTATGCATTGTTTTCTGACACCCATAGCCTAGAACCAACTGTGGCCTCTTTCTACTGCTATTTTTCTTTTATATTATTGATATATTTCCCAGAGGTATAATCTGCAGTCATTTCTTTTGTTCACCCTGTACCTAATTAGCACATCATTTGCTCAACTAAGACCATGTTTAGATGTACATCTAGTAACCACTTTGTGTCAAACCTAGATTTTTAAAAAATATATTTTTGTTCTTCTTAGTGTCTTTGTAGTATCTCAATATTTTTCTGTCACTTATACATATGCTGTCAGTAATACATTTATATTTCTGACAAACAGCACCAACATAGACATACTCTTCCTTTTGTGACTATTTTTTTGGCTTCAGTACTATCATTTGGTCTTCCCTTTTCCTGCTAATAAACATCAAATGAGGTTTCAGCCCTTGACTTTCTGCTTTCTTTTTTCTCTATTAATTCAGGACCTAGACGGGAAAATAGAACTAATATTATTGTTGTGTGTGTGTTCAATTCTGTCCAACTGTATGTGGCCCCATGGACTATAGCCTGCCAGATTTCTTTGTCCATGGAATTTTCCAGGCAAGAATACTGGAGTAGGTTGCCATTCCCTACTCCATGGGATATTCCAGACCCAGGAACTGAACCCACATCTGTTGCCTCTCCTTCATGGAAAGCAAATTCTTTATCACTATCATTCCTTTGGAAACTGAATTTCCTTAAAGACTTAGTAACATGACTGGTGTGCACCTAGTTTCCACAGACACTCCCAGTCACTATTTTTCCATTCTCATTACTGAGGCATTCATTTACACTTCATGCTTGGGCTGTTGTAAAAATATTTTAACATCTCAAGGTCTTTAGATAATTCTTATTCTCTTGTTCCTTTTATTTATTGCTTACTTGTTTCTTTTTCCCTTCACTTTCTTCTTTGTTGTCTCCCTCATACCTACTGACATACCAATCCTAGTTCATAAGATACTGTGCATCCATCCATACTTTTTACCATGAATATAATTCATATTAAAATAAAATCATATATAAACACATATGAATTTTATGGTATTTGTTTTAAAAATGAGAATATTTCATGTTGTTTCTGCATCTGAACATTTTTGTCCCAAGATACCGCATTACTTTTAATGGCTATAAGATTACTCACGATTATTTAACCATTCTCCTGATTAATGGACATTCAATCTGTTTCCAGTTTTTGACCACCATACACAATACTACAAAGCACACACTTATATAATTAGTTTATTTATGTAAAAAATTTTATGGGACAAATTACCATGAGAGTGAAAATTTAGAGCCAATAGTGTACGCATATTTTAATTTAATAGATGCATAGGGACTGTAATAATTATATGTCTACCACCAATGTATGAGAGTATCATTTTTCCTCAATTCCTGCCAGCATAAAATGTTTTCACATTTTTTTCCTTTATGAAGCTAATGGATATAAAGTAGTACTTCCTTGCTTTTTAGTTTTTCTTACTGTATATGATGAATTTAAGCATATTTTCATGTAGTTGTTAATTCACAGATCATGAACTGCTTATTTCTCCTTGGATACTGCATCAAATGGCCTGGACATTACCTAGATTTTTCTACAACAGAGATAATATCACTTCTTTCTTCCCAGTTTGACTGCCTTTTTTTTCTTGCCTGATTGCTCTGGCTAGGACAACCAATATATATACATACATATTTAATAGAAGTCATGAAACTAGGCATCCTTGACTTATTCCTTAATGTGCAGAAAAAAATATTCATTTTTCACCATGAAGTATGATGTTTGAGATTGGATTGTAAAGTTATATGTTGAATTCAGAAAAATGAATTTGAAAGCTCTATATCTTTTAATAATCTAAAATGGGCTACTTGAAAATTAGTAGATACCAAATATAAAATAATTGGGTACTGATTATTTATTGGTAAATACATAACCACATTTCTCTCTTATGGTAATTGGTATATTTACGCTTGAGGATTTATTTTTGCCCAAAGTTGACATTTATTAATGCTGAGTGGGGAATTCACTACTTCTCGTTTTTCTCTCCATATAGTTGCATACATTTCTTATAATTAATTTGATCATATTATATGATCTTTTGTCTCTTATCTCATTCTAAATAATATGTACTTTAATACTTATATAATTACTCCCATATAATGGTTATTTAAATATTTAAATGTATTTATGTATTTTACAATATTTTCTTTTAATTTTAGCTTTAATATTGATGTTTCATCTTTAAACTTTCTTTCTGGTTTAATTCCTTTGCATGATTTCAATATATCAAAAAATTTACTTCTGTTTATAATTAAACAATGTATAAATATGTGTCTCTTCAGACTATATGATGTCTTATATAGTCTTTGGTTTAAAAAGTTCTTTGTATTGCTTTCTACATAGTTCTTAGTAGTACTGATTTTCATATGATCCAATGCATGGATGCAAGGTATAATCCATTCCTTGGATCATATGATCCAAGGTGTGATCCGTTGATTTTCATACGATCCAAGATCTGAGCCATGCCATGTAGAGCCACCACCCAAGATGGGCAGATCATGGTGGAATGTTCTGACTAAACGTGGTCAACTGGAGTAGGGAATGGCAAACCACTTCAGTATTCTTGCTTTGAAACCCCATGAACAACATGCAAAGGCAAGAAGATATGACACTGAAAGATGAACTCCCCAGGTTGGTAGGTGCCCAAAATGCTACTGGAGAAGAGCAGAGAAGTAACTCCAGAAGGAATGAAAAGGCTGAGCCAAAGCAGAAACAATGCCCAGTTGTTTGGTATGTCTGGTAGTGAAAGTAAAGTCTGATGCTACAAAGAACAATATTGTATTGAAGCCTGAAATATTACATCCATGAATCAAGGTAAATCAAAGTGGTCAAACAGAAGATGACAAAAATGAACATTGACATTTTCGGAATCAGTGAATTAAAATGGACATAAATGGGCAAATTCAATTCAGATGAACAGTATATCTACTAGTAGATATAAGAAATGAAGTAGCTCTCATATTCAGCAAAAGAGTTTGAACTGCAGTACTTGGGTGCAATCTCAAAAACAACAGAATGATTTTGGTTCATTTCCAGGGCAAAGCATTCAATATCATAATAATCCAATTCCATGCCCCAATCACTAATGTTGAAGTTGAAGTTGAATGATTCTATGAAGACCTATAAGATCTTCTAGAAGTAATACCAAAAAAGATGCCCCTTTTATCATTGGAGACTAGAATGCAAAAGTAGACAGTCAGAAGATACCTAGAGTAACAGGCACATTTGGCCTTGGAGTACAAAATGAAGCAGGGCAAAGGTTGACAGAGCTTTATCAAGAGAATACATTGGTCATAGCAAAGACCCTCTTCCAATAGCACATGAGAAGATTCTACACATGGAAATCACCAGATGGTCAATGCCAAAATCTTATTGACTATATTAATTTGTAATTCTAATTACATAGAAGATGGAAAAGCTCTATACAGTCAGCAAAAACAAGACTTGGAGCTAAGCATGGCCCCGATCCTTATTGTAAAATTGACTTAAATGGAAGAAAGTACGGAAGACCACTAAATCATTCAAGTATGACCTAAATCAAATCCCATATGAGTATACTGTGGAAATTACAACAGAATCAAGGAATTCGATTCGATAGACAGAATGACTGAACTATGGACGAAGACTCATAGCATTGTATAGGAGGCAGTGATCCAAACCATCCCTAAGGGAAAAAAAATGCCAAAAGGCAAATGGCTGGCAGAAGGCCTTACTAATAGCTGAGAAAAGAAGGGATATAAAAGGAAAAGGAGAAAAAGAAAGATATACCTATCTGAATGCAGAGTTCCAGAGAATAGCAAGGAGAGATAAGAAAGCCTTCTGAAGTGAAATCAAGGGGTGAGTCAGCCAAAGCAGAAACAATGCCCAGTTGTTTGGTATGTCTGGTAGTGAAAGTAAAGTCTGATGCTACAAAGAACAATATTGTATTGAAGCCTGAAATATTACATCCATGAATCAAGGTAAATCAAAGTGGTCAAACAGAAGATGACAAAAATGAACATTGACATTTTCGGAATCAGTGAATTAAAATGGACATAAATGGGCAAATTCAATTCAGATGAACAGTATATCTACTAGTAGATATAAGAAATGAAGTAGCTCTCATATTCAGCAAAAGAGTTTGAACTGCAGTACTTGGGTGCAATCTCAAAACAACAGAATGATTTTGGTTCATTTCCAGGGCAAAGCATTCAATATCATAATAATCCAATTCCATGCCCCAATCACTAATGTTGAAGTTGAAGTTGAATGATTCTATGAAGACCTATAAGATCTTCTAGAAGTAATACCAAAAAAGATGCCCCTTTTATCATTGGAGACTAGAATGCAAAAGTAGACAGTCAGAAGATACCTAGAGTAACAGGCACATTTGGCCTTGGAGTACAAAATGAAGCAGGGCAAAGGTTGACAGAGCTTTATCAAGAGAATACATTGGTCATAGCAAAGACCCTCTTCCAATAGCACATGAGAAGATTCTACACATGGAAATCACCAGATGGTCAATGCCAAAATCTTATTGACTATATTAATTTGTAATTCTAATTACATAGAAGATGGAAAAGCTCTATACAGTCAGCAAAAACAAGACTTGGAGCTAAGCATGGCCCCGATCCTTATTGTAAAATTGACTTAAATGGAAGAAAGTACGGAAGACCACTAAATCATTCAAGTATGACCTAAATCAAATCCCATATGAGTATACTGTGGAAATTACAACAGAATCAAGGAATTCGATTCGATAGACAGAATGACTGAACTATGGACGAAGACTCATAGCATTGTATAGGAGGCAGTGATCCAAACCATCCCTAAGGGAAAAAAAATGCCAAAAGGCAAATGGCTGGCAGAAGGCCTTACTAATAGCTGAGAAAAGAAGGGATATAAAAGGAAAAGGAGAAAAAGAAAGATATACCTATCTGAATGCAGAGTTCCAGAGAATAGCAAGGAGAGATAAGAAAGCCTTCTGAAGTGAACAATGCAAAGAAATAGAGGAAAATGGCAGAATGGAGAATATTAGAGCTCTCTACAAGAAGATTAGAGACTAAGGGAACATTTCTTGAAAACATAGGAACTGTAAAGAACAGAAGCGGTATGGGCCTAACAGAAGCAGAAAATACTAAGAAGAGGTGAAGAATAAACAGAAGAACTATACAAAAAACGATCTTAATGAGCTGGATGGCCACAATGATATGATCGCTCATCTAGAGTCAGACATCTTAGATTGAGGAGTAAAATGGGCCCTGTGAATCATTACTACAAACAAACTAGTGGAGGTGATGGAATACCAGCGGAGCTATTTAAAATACTAAAATATGATGCTGTTAAAGTGCTGCACTCAATATGCCAGCAAATTTGGAAAACTCAACAGTGTCCTCAGGACTGGAAAAGCTCAATCTTCATTTCAATTACAACAAAGGGCAATGCCAAAGTATGTTCAAGCTACTGCACCATCATGCTTATTTCACATACTAGTAAAGTAATGCTCAAAATCCTCCAAGCAAGGCTTAACAGTATGTGAACCGAGAACTTCCAAATATACAAGCTGGATTTTGAAAAGGCAGAGGAGTCAGAGATCAAATTGCCAACATTCATTAGATCATAGAAAGATAAAGGGAATTCCAAAAAAATATCTACTTCTGCTTCATTAACTATGCTAAAGGATTTGACTATGTGGATCACAACTAGCTATGGATAATTCCTAAAGTGATGAGAATACCAGACTACCTTACCTGCCTCCTGTGAAAGCTGTATGTAAGACAGGAAACAACAGAACTAGAAGTGGAGCAATGGATTAGTTCCAAATTGGGAAAGGAGTACATGAAGGCTGTATATTGTCACCCTGCTTATTATTATTATTATTTTTTAAAGATTTATTTATTTATTTATTTATTTATTTATTTATTTTGGGCAGAGGTCGGGTTGGGGAGGGAGGGGAGCGGGCGGGCCACTTCTATTGATCTTTCATTTCTCTATTTTCAACCATCTTTGTTCTTTGGCTCCTGTGGGCCCCCCATCGCGGTGGCATCTGTCATTGCAGAGCGCTGGCTCTGGGCGCATGCGCTCCAGAGCTCCCGCTTGGTAACTGGACACATCAGTCCAGCCGCTCCGCGGCACGTGGGATCTTCCCAGGCCAGGGATCGAACTGGCGCCCCTTGCACTGCAAGGCGGTGTCCTTACCCACTGGACCACCAGGGGAAGCCCCACCCTGCTTATTTAATTTATATGCAGAGTGCATCATGCAAAATGCCAGTCTGGATGAAACACAAATTGGAATCAAGATTGCTGAGTGAAATATAAGTAACCTCTGGTATGCAAATGATACTACCCTTATGGCAGAAAGTTGAAGAGGAACTAAAGAGCCTCTTGATGAAGGTGAAAGAGGAGAGTGAAAAAGTTGACCTAAAAGTCAACACTCAAGAGAAAAAGATCATAACACCCGGTCCCATCACTTCATGTGAAATAAATGGATGAACAGTGGCAATATTCAATGTGTCCTCAGGACTGGAAAAGCTCAATCTTCATTTCAATTACAACAAAGGGCAATGCCAAAGTATGTTCAAGCTACTGCACCATCATGCTTATTTCACATACTAGTAAAGTAATGCTCAAAATCCTCCAAGCAAGGCTTAACAGTATGTGAACCGAGAACTTCCAAATATACAAGCTGGATTTTGAAAAGGCAGAGGAGTCAGAGATCAAATTGCCAACATTCATTAGATCATAGAAAGATAAAGGGAATTCCAAAAAAATATCTACTTCTGCTTCATTAACTATGCTAAAGGATTTGACTATGTGGATCACAACTAGCTATGGATAATTCCTAAAGTGATGAGAATACCAGACTACCTTACCTGCCTCCTGTGAAAGCTGTATGTAAGACAGGAAACAACAGAACTAGAAGTGGAGCAATGGATTAGTTCCAAATTGGGAAAGGAGTACATGAAGGCTGTATATTGTCACCCTGCTTATTATTATTATTATTTTTTAAAGATTTATTTATTTATTTATTTATTTATTTATTTATTTTGGGCAGAGGTCGGGTTGGGGAGGGAGGGGAGCGGGCGGGCCACTTCTATTGATCTTTCATTTCTCTATTTTCAACCATCTTTGTTCTTTGGCTCCTGTGGGCCCCCCATCGCGGTGGCATCTGTCATTGCAGAGCGCTGGCTCTGGGCGCATGCGCTCCAGAGCTCCCGCTTGGTAACTGGACACATCAGTCCAGCCGCTCCGCGGCACGTGGGATCTTCCCAGGCCAGGGATCGAACTGGCGCCCCTTGCACTGCAAGGCGGTGTCCTTACCCACTGGACCACCAGGGGAAGCCCCACCCTGCTTATTTAATTTATATGCAGAGTGCATCATGCAAAATGCCAGTCTGGATGAAACACAAATTGGAATCAAGATTGCTGAGTGAAATATAAGTAACCTCTGGTATGCAAATGATACTACCCTTATGGCAGAAAGTTGAAGAGGAACTAAAGAGCCTCTTGATGAAGGTGAAAGAGGAGAGTGAAAAAGTTGACCTAAAAGTCAACACTCAAGAGAAAAAGATCATAACACCCGGTCCCATCACTTCATGTGAAATAAATGGATGAACAGTGGAAACAATGTATTGCAGATGGTGTCTGTGGCCATGAAATTAAAAGATGGTTGCTCCTTGGAAGAAAAGCTATGAAAAACCTATACTGAGTATTCACAAACAGAGACATCACTTTGCCAACAAAAGTCCATATAGTCAAAGATATGGTTTTCCCAATAGTCATGAATGGATGAGAGTTGGACCATAAAGTAAGCTGATTGCCAAAGAATTGATGCCTTTGAACTATGGTGTTGGAGAAGACTCTTGAGAGTACTTTGGAGATCAAGCCAGTCAGTCCTAAAAGAAATCAACCCTAAATATTCATCACAAGGACTGTTACTGAAGTCGTAGCTCCAGCACTTTGGCCACCTGATGCAAAGAGATGACTCATTGGGAATGACCCTTATTCTAGAAAAAATAGAAGGCAGAAGGAGAATGGGGCAAGAGAGGATTGGATATTTGCATGACATAAATGAGTCAATGGATATAAATTTTAGCAATCTCCAGGAGGTGGTGAAGGACAGGGAATCTGGGCATGCTGCAGTCCATAGAATTGCAGAGTCAGACATGACTGAACTATTGAACTGAACTGAATGTTTGCTCAGAAATGTTCATTTCTGGGCAATTAAGATTTGATGGAGGAAATCACCTTCTTATTACTTAAAGCTAAATTGCTTGGTTTAAGATTATGCAAAATTAAGATTAGCATGGCCCCTGCGAAAGGATGACACACAAATTCGTGAAAAAAAAAAAAAAAAAAAGACTATGTAAGATTAGTAAAATGATGGGGACTTTGCCTGTGGTTCAGTGGTTCAGAATCCTTCTGCAAATGCAGGGGAATATGGGTCATCTTCTAATCTGGGAAGATCACACATGCCAGAGAGAAACAAACCCATGAGCCACAAGTACAGAGCCTGTGCTCTAGAGCCCACAAGCTGCAGTTACTGAGCCCATGCACCGCAGTTATTGAAGTCCATATGCTTAGAGTCTGAGCTCCAAATCACGGGAAGCCACCAAAATGAGAAGTCCATACAACACATCAAAACGTCATCCCATCAAAGATATTCTTCATTTCTATTTCAGTGTTTTTGATCTCTAGCATTTCTTTTTGGTTCTTCTTTAGAAAATATGTCTCTACTTACATTGCCTATTTTTCCTGCATGCTGTCTACTTTATCCACAAGAGCCCTTAGCATATTAATGACTGACTGTTCTAGTTTATAAAGTCTGATAATTCCCACATATTAGCCACGTCTGGATTTGAGACTTGTTCTGACTCTTCGTGTTCTGTCTTTAACCTTTGCTATGCCTCTATATATATATATATATATATATATATATATATATATATATATTTTATTGGATAGCCAAACATGATCTGTGTAAAATCAACTGTGGCAAGTAGCCCTTTAGAAATGTAGTGATTAGTCATAAGAGGTGCGAGGGCCTTCTGCAAGGCAGAGGGATTGCCCTGGCTGAACTGGGAGATTACCTGATAAAAGTGGATATAGAAATGGAGAGGGTGGGGCAAGAGAGGATTGGATATTTGCATGACATAAATGAGTCAATGGATATAAATTTTAGCAATCTCCAGGAGGTGGTGAAGGACAGGGAATCTGGGCATGCTGCAGTCCATAGAATTGCAGAGTCAGACATGACTGAACTATTGAACTGAACTGAATGTTTGCTCAGAAATGTTCATTTCTGGGCAATTAAGATTTGATGGAGGAAATCACCTTCTTATTACTTAAAGCTAAATTGCTTGGTTTAAGATTATGCAAAATTAAGATTAGCATGGCCCCTGCGAAAGGATGACACACAAATTCGTGAAAAAAAAAAAAAAAAAAAGACTATGTAAGATTAGTAAAATGATGGGGACTTTGCCTGTGGTTCAGTGGTTCAGAATCCTTCTGCAAATGCAGGGGAATATGGGTCATCTTCTAATCTGGGAAGATCACACATGCCAGAGAGAAACAAACCCATGAGCCACAAGTACAGAGCCTGTGCTCTAGAGCCCACAAGCTGCAGTTACTGAGCCCATGCACCGCAGTTATTGAAGTCCATATGCTTAGAGTCTGAGCTCCAAATCACGGGAAGCCACCAAAATGAGAAGTCCATACAACACATCAAAACGTCATCCCATCAAAGATATTCTTCATTTCTATTTCAGTGTTTTTGATCTCTAGCATTTCTTTTTGGTTCTTCTTTAGAAAATATGTCTCTACTTACATTGCCTATTTTTTCCTGCATGCTGTCTACTTTATCCACAAGAGCCCTTAGCATATTAATGACTGACTGTTCTAGTTTATAAAGTCTGATAATTCCCACATATTAGCCACGTCTGGATTTGAGACTTGTTCTGACTCTTCGTGTTCTGTCTTTAACCTTTGCTATGCCTCATAATTATATATATATATATATATATATATATATATATATATTTTATTGGATAGCCAAACATGATCTGTGTAAAATCAACTGTGGCAAGTAGCCCTTTAGAAATGTAGTGATTAGTCATAAGAGGTGCGAGGGCCTTCTGCAAGGCAGAGGGATTGCCCTGGCTGAACTGGGAGATCTCGGAGAGAGGCGAATCTTGGCTGTCTTCGCCCCAGCCCCACGGCAGACACACGGGACAATCAGGTGCCACAGGGTTTCCGTCGAAGCAGTTCTGCTTTATTAATGCAGACCCACAACTTTTATAGGCAATTGAAGGGGGTTTTGCACAGGACTTCCTATAGATTACACCAATCAAGCTAAAGGTCAAGCAATCATCCACGGGCGCGGAAATCAGGGGAACCAATCAGAAATTTTGACCATCAATTAACAATTTAGATCACACCCTGTCTCTACCTGTAGGCGCCATCTTAGCTCCAAACTGCAAACATGTGCTTAAGCTTCTTTAAACAATGTGCTTAAGCTTCTTATGCCTGCAACGGTCCTCTTTCAATTCAGAGCCCGACATCTGCCCCTCTTTTATTTTAAAATTAAGAGAGTTTTGTTGAGGCAACACATAGAGTTAAGAGGCGGCCAGCCTCTAGCCTCGTACGCTCTCCCTTGCGGCTGTGCCTGTCTTAGGTCGGGAGAGAGCACTATTCAGGCAGAGCCCGTCATGGGATCAGGCAGCAGCTGTGGCGGCCTTCCTGTCTTAGGCCTGCTCTGCAGTGGTGTCCTCTTACCCGTCACTGGCTAACCAGCCATCTCGCAGGGACTGGACAGAGTTTTTTGAGCGTTCTTTATTTGAAGGCCTCATTATATGTCTCGAGTGATTTCTTGAAGGGCCATATCAACCCAGGGGGTTTGTGGGTGCCCAACGTAGGGCTCTTCTTCTAGGACCTGAGCAAGCATAATTATTTTTTGTTGCAGCTGCCTATTGTGGGCCATAACACCCTTTGATCTTAAACAGTATAGCTAGCAAGACAACAAAAACAAGCAGATAGAAAACATTTTTAAACCAGGTGAATGGGCTTTGTATCCATAACCAAAAATCATTAACCCCCTTTTGTCAGGCAAAAGCGGGGATATCTCACATCACAGTCCAAGCATGCCAGGACGCTTAATGTCTCAATAGCTCTGGCGTGTAGATCAAACTGTTGCTGGAGTCCCATTATGGCAGCCCTCAGGTGTTCAAGTTGGTGTAGGCTGGTCTGAAGTCCCTGGGCAGACGCGGTGGACATGTTTACCACTGTGATGGTGTGCACTTGTTGAACTCTGAGCATGGATGTTGTTGCTGTTGTACCTATTAAGGAGAGAAAGAGAGAGAGATGCCTCAAGAACTTTCTGTTCTTGGGCCTGATATATGGTCATATTTTATTTGCAGCAGATTCTAAGGTTTGATCCTTGTTTTGTGGCATAAATTTAAGGTTTCTCGCTGGTACCCATATAGGGCTGGGTTCCCCAACGGGGAATACGCACCCAAATACTCTCCCTATCATAAGGAGTGGATCAGGCCCCCTTCCATTGGCCAGTGATGGGGTCCTTCCATCTCACTTGTATTTCAGGTTTTATTTCTTGATTGGACCAGTGTTTTTGAAAGGGTGTCATCAGTTCATTTTTTGAAAAGTTTAAAATATTTAGAGTAAAGAGTGCCATTCCAAGTTGCTGATGAGGGCTTATTCCTCCTTTTTGCTTTTGTAATTGAGCCTTTAAGTTTTGATGATGACATTCAATTATGACCTGTCTTTGAGGGTTATATGGGATCTCTGTGGTGTGGCAGATGTGCCATTGTAGAAAGAAGTTTTGTAAATTTTTGCTAACAAAGCAGGGACCATTGTCTGTTTTTATCTGATAAGGTAGACCCAGAGTTGCAAAGTATTGTAAGAAATGACTCTGGGCATGTTTTGCTTTTTCTCATGAGTGGGCTGTAGCTCAGCAGGCATGGGAATAAGTATCAGTGGATACAAAGATGTACTTAAGTTTTCCGAAGGGGGAAAAGTGAGTGACATCTGTCTGCCACAACATATTAGGCCTCAGTCCCCGAGGGTTTACTCCCAGCGACTGTAAGGGAGGAACTTGTAAGTGAGGGAGGCAAGACTTACAAGTGTCGATTAAAAAGGTGAACAACTTGAGAGTTGTGGGTTAAGTTTTATTTGAGGTATAATTAGGAGTGCAGCCCCAGAGGCAGCACCCCAGATAGCTCCGAGAGACAGCTCCAAAGAGTTAGGGGAAGAAAGTCAACACAAGGGTTTCAGTGTGGGGGAAATTTAAATGTCAAAGAAACAGTTTTTTTTTTAAAGGCTTTTGTTTTACAAATGGCTTGTGCCTGACTTGAGGATGTGATACCTTCATGAAGGATTTTAGCACTTTTTTAGTTGTGAGGAGATGCAGGGATTGAGATAATAAAAGCTCTTTCTAAAAGTCATTTACCTATCTAAAGACCTGTTCCACTGGATTCCCCTGAGCACAGAGTGTCTGACTCCACCCTGATTTCCTTCAGGGGGTGTTTAGGTGGGATGTTTTCTTATCTCCTTAGGGGGCGCTCTCTCTTAAAGTGTCCCTGTTGACCACAGTTAAAGCAGTGGCCTGATTCGGGTGAGGCGGGGGGCCCCTGGGACAAGGCCCTGCCTGTAGCCATTACAGTGGATAAAGCTTTAGTCGTTGCCTCAGAGAGAGCCTCAGTTTGAGCCTGAAGAGCATTGGTGATAGAGGGGCTTGGTGGCTTTTGTGCCTATATCTTTAGAGCACACAATCCATCGCTCCATGGAACTATCTTTTTGTCTTGTTGCAGGCCAATTTATGGTCTGTATTCATTCCTTCCCAAACTAACAGTTCTGAGGAACTGATCTCTTAAAGGCCCTGGAGGGAACTTTCTCTGGAGGCTCTTTTCTACACGATCTACAAAGGGCAAGGTCTTCGCTATTCTTTTGTGTTATATCCGATATGAGGGGTTCAGTAGGGCCCTCAGCAAGTTCTTTCCAGGCAGCCAGACATATAGCCCGTACTTGGTCTTGATAAGGGGCAGGGATGGGGGCCTGCTGAATACCAGTGCTCCATCGGTCCACCGTTCCCGATAACATTCCAAAAGTTATTGGAATGACGGGATTGGCAGCCTGATTTCTCTCTGCTTGAACATGGCATTCCTCTTTGAAGAAGGCACACCATTTGATATAAATGTTACTGGGAAGTACTGCCTTACATAGCATTTTCCAGTCTTGGGTGGTACAAGGTTGGTGGGCTAGCCCTTGGAGTATGGTTTCTGCCCATGGGGAGTTTGGGCCGTCCTCTGCTACCCCTTATTAAGTTCCTTTAGGTCATTAGCCTCCCATGGACACCAGGCGTCCAGTCTGTTTCCCCCCGGGTTAACGTTTACAGGAAAAGCTTGGGTTGGGCCCATGAAGGGTGCTGAGGGCTCCTAAGGGTCTTCAGGATAGGTCCTCTCTCTCCAAGGTGAGCCCAGTGCCTTCCCTCCCCGTGGCACCTCTGTGATCTCTTCAAAGGGAGGAGGGAGTGTGGAGTACAGTACTGTTTCTTGAGGTCTTGACCTCGCGTGACTGGAGAAATACCCATCATAGCTAGTTTCATCTTCATTTATAAAAGAGTCCCAGGCTCTGCTAAAAGCTTGGATATAGTTTCCCATGTTGTTGAAAAAGAGCAGAAAAGAAAGACAACTGAAGACAACCACCAAAAATCCTAACGGGAGTGGTGGCAGCCAGGAAGTTGGGCTTACGTCATGCTTGTGAAACGGTGAAGGAGTCCCTAGCGTTTGCACGGACATTGTCTTGCTGGGGGCGGGTGCTCTAAGAGGCTCTGGCCCGTTCCATGACCCCCTTATCCTGTCACGGAGTTCTATGACTTTAAATGTCGAAACGGTGAAAGAGAGTCCTAGCTGGGGTTTTAAAGTTTAGGAGTAGCCCAACGTAGGGCTCTTCTTCTAGGACCTGAGCAAGCATAATTATTTTTGTTGCAGCTGCCTATTGTGGGCCATAACACCTTTGATCTTAAACAGTATAGCTAGCAAGACAACAAAACAAGCAGATAGAAAACATTTTTAAACCAGGTGAATGGGCTTTGTATCCATAACCAAAAATCATTAACCCCCTTTTGTCAGGCAAAAGCGGGGATATCTCACATCACAGTCCAAGCATGCCAGGACGCTTAATGTCTCAATAGCTCTGGCGTGTAGATCAAACTGTTGCTGGAGTCCCATTATGGCAGCCCTCAGGTGTTCAAGTTGGTGTAGGCTGGTCTGAAGTCCCTGGGCAGACGCGGTGGACATGTTTACCACTGTGATGGTGTGCACTTGTTGAACTCTGAGCATGGATGTTGTTGCTGTTGTACCTATTAAGGAGAGAAAGAGAGAGAGATGCCTCAAGAACTTTCTGTTCTTGGGCCTGATATATGGTCATATTTTATTTGCAGCAGATTCTAAGGTTTGATCCTTGTTTTGTGGCATAAATTTAAGGTTTCTCGCTGGTACCCATATAGGGCTGGGTTCCCCAACGGGGAATACGCACCCAAATACTCTCCCTATCATAAGGAGTGGATCAGGCCCCCTTCCATTGGCCAGTGATGGGGTCCTTCCATCTCACTTGTATTTCAGGTTTTATTTCTTGATTGGACCAGTGTTTTTGAAAGGGTGTCATCAGTTCATTTTTTGAAAAGTTTAAAATATTTAGAGTAAAGAGTGCCATTCCAAGTTGCTGATGAGGGCTTATTCCTCCTTTTTGCTTTTGTAATTGAGCCTTTAAGTTTTGATGATGACATTCAATTATGACCTGTCTTTGAGGGTTATATGGGATCTCTGTGGTGTGGCAGATGTGCCATTGTAGAAAGAAGTTTTGTAAATTTTTGCTAACAAAGCAGGGACCATTGTCTGTTTTTATCTGATAAGGTAGACCCAGAGTTGCAAAGTATTGTAAGAAATGACTCTGGGCATGTTTTGCTTTTTCTCATGAGTGGGCTGTAGCTCAGCAGGCATGGGAATAAGTATCAGTGGATACAAAGATGTACTTAAGTTTTCCGAAGGGGGAAAAGTGAGTGACATCTGTCTGCCACAACATATTAGGCCTCAGTCCCCGAGGGTTTACTCCCAGCGACTGTAAGGGAGGAACTTGTAAGTGAGGGAGGCAAGACTTACAAGTGTCGATTAAAAAGGTGAACAACTTGAGAGTTGTGGGTTAAGTTTTATTTGAGGTATAATTAGGAGTGCAGCCCCAGAGGCAGCACCCCAGATAGCTCCGAGAGACAGCTCCAAAGAGTTAGGGGAAGAAAGTCAACACAAGGGTTTCAGTGTGGGGGAAATTTAAATGTCAAAGAAACAGTTTTTTTTTTAAAGGCTTTTGTTTTACAAATGGCTTGTGCCTGACTTGAGGATGTGATACCTTCATGAAGGATTTTAGCACTTTTTTAGTTGTGAGGAGATGCAGGGATTGAGATAATAAAAGCTCTTTCTAAAAGTCATTTACCTATCTAAAGACCTGTTCCACTGGATTCCCCTGAGCACAGAGTGTCTGACTCCACCCTGATTTCCTTCAGGGGGTGTTTAGGTGGGATGTTTTCTTATCTCCTTAGGGGGCGCTCTCTTAAAGTGTCCCTGTTGACCACAGTTAAAGCAGTGGCCTGATTCGGGTGAGGCGGGGGGCCCCTGGGACAAGGCCCTGCCTGTAGCCATTACAGTGGATAAAGCTTTAGTCGTTGCCTCAGAGAGAGCCTCAGTTTGAGCCTGAAGAGCATTGGTGATAGAGGGGGCTTGGTGGCTTTTTGTGCCTATATCTTTAGAGCACACAATCCATCGCTCCATGGAACTATCTTTTTGTCTTGTTGCAGGCCAATTTATGGTCTGTATTCATTCCTTCCCAAACTAACAGTTCTGAGGAACTGATCTCTTAAAGGCCCTGGAGGGAACTTTCTCTGGAGGCTCTTTTCTACACGATCTACAAAGGGCAAGGTCTTCGCTATTCTTTTGTGTTATATCCGATATGAGGGGTTCAGTAGGGCCCTCAGCAAGTTCTTTCCAGGCAGCCAGACATATAGCCCGTACTTGGTCTTGATAAGGGGCAGGGATGGGGGCCTGCTGAATACCAGTGCTCCATCGGTCCACCGTTCCCGATAACATTCCAAAAGTTATTGGAATGACGGGATTGGCAGCCTGATTTCTCTCTGCTTGAACATGGCATTCCTCTTTGAAGAAGGCACACCATTTGATATAAATGTTACTGGGAAGTACTGCCTTACATAGCATTTTCCAGTCTTGGGTGGTACAAGGTTGGTGGGCTAGCCCTTGGAGTATGGTTTCTGCCCATGGGGAGTTTGGGCCGTCCTCTACCCTTTTCCCTTTGGAGTAGAAATTTGGGGTCTTTCACCATGTTTAGGGAAGAAAGTCAACACAAGGGTTTCAGTGTGGAAATTTAAATGTCAAAGAAACAGTTTTTTTAAGGGCTTTTGTTTTACAAATGGCTTGTGCCTGACTTGAGGATGTGATACCTTCATGAAGGATTTTAGCACTTTTTTAGTTGTGAGGAGATGCAGGGATTGAGATAATAAAAGCTCTTTCTAAAAGTCATTTACCTATCTAAAGACCTGTTCCACTGGATTCCCCTGAGCACAGAGTGTCTGACTCCACCCTGATTTCCTTCAGGGGGTGTTTAGGTGGGATGTTTTCTTATCTCCTTAGGGGGCGCTCTCTCTTAAAGTGTCCCTGTTGACCACAGTTAAAGCAGTGGCCTGATTCGGGTGAGGCGGGGGGCCCCTGGGACAAGGCCCTGCCTGTAGCCATTACAGTGGATAAAGCTTTAGTCGTTGCCTCAGAGAGAGCCTCAGTTTGAGCCTGAAGAGCATTGGTGATAGAGGGGGCTTGGTGGCTTTTTGTGCCTATATCTTTAGAGCACACAATCCATCGCTCCATGGAACTATCTTTTTGTCTTGTTGCAGGCCAATTTATGGTCTGTATTCATTCCTTCCCAAACTAACAGTTCTGAGGAACTGATCTCTTAAAGGCCCTGGAGGGAACTTTCTCTGGAGGCTCTTTTCTACACGATCTACAAAGGGCAAGGTCTTCGCTATTCTTTTGTGTTATATCCGATATGAGGGGTTCAGTAGGGCCCTCAGCAAGTTCTTTCCAGGCAGCCAGACATATAGCCCGTACTTGGTCTTGATAAGGGGCAGGGATGGGGGCCTGCTGAATACCAGTGCTCCATCGGTCCACCTTTCCCCGATAACATTCCAAAAGTTATTGGAATGACGGGATTGGCAGCCTGATTTCTCTCTGCTTGAACATGGCATTCCTCTTTGAAGAAGGCACACCATTTGATATAAATGTTACTGGGAAGTACTGCCTTACATAGCATTTTCCAGTCTTGGGTGGTACAAGGTTGGTGGGCTAGCCCTTGGAGTATGGTTTCTGCCCATGGGGAGTTTGGGCCGTCCTCTGCTACCCCTTATTAAGTTCCTTTAGGTCATTAGCCTCCCATGGACACCAGGCGTCCAGTCTGTTTCCCCCCGGGTTAACGTTTACAGGAAAAGCTTGGGTTGGGCCCATGAAGGGTGCTGAGGGCTCCTAAGGGTCTTCAGGATAGGTCCTCTCTCTCCAAGGTGAGCCCAGTGCCTTCCCTCCCCGTGGCACCTCTGTGATCTCTTCAAAGGGAGGAGGGAGTGTGGAGTACAGTACTGTTTCTTGAGGTCTTGACCTCGCGTGACTGGAGAAATACCCATCATAGCTAGTTTCATCTTCATTTATAAAAGAGTCCCAGGCTCTGCTAAAAGCTTGGATATAGTTTCCCATGTTGTTGAAAAAGAGCAGAAAAGAAAGACAACTGAAGACAACCACCAAAAATCCTAACGGGAGTGGTGGCAGCCAGGAAGTTGGGCTTACGTCATGCTTGTGAAACGGTGAAGGAGTCCCTAGCGTTTGCACGGACATTGTCTTGCTGGGGGCGGGTGCTCTAAGAGGCTCTGGCCCGTTCCATGACCCCCTTATCCTGTCACGGGAGTCTTCAAGCGGCAGGCGCCCTAGTGACTTTTAAATGCCTGACCTGTGCCCGCAAGGGAGAGTTTTTGACTGTGTCCTCAATTTGAAATATAGAAAAGAGAGGCTTCCACCCTATTGGGCTGCCATTACTGGGGCAAACTATCTTAAAGCTTTCCGGGACCGCCAGAGAGTAGCCCTGGCCAGGCCCCATCAGTTGCTTTTTAGACTGTCTGCCATTTCGCTGGAAATCTTGAATTGGAGAGAACATGAAAGTAGGAATTAAAGCAAAGAAGGACGAACAAGGAAAAGCAGCATTCATTTTTTTTTTTTTTTTTTTCGTGACTACCCTAAATCCCCACCCTCTTGGGAATGGTGCGAAAAAGGGGAAGACTCACCTTGAAATTCGGATTACTCCCAGAAGATGCCTCTCTAGAGGGAGGTGCCGCGCTGAGGCCCGTTGTCTGCTCGTCGGTTCTCTTTCAAACCCGCAGTGATGTTGCCTTCTACTTCCCCCTTCAGGCCCCATGTTGCAAAATCAACTGTGGCAGCCGGGCGCCCAAAAAAGAAGGATTGCCCCAGCTGAACCGGGGATTTGGCGTCCTCTGCTACCCCGGGTTAACCGCGTTTTTTACAGGAAAAGCTTGGGTTGGGCCCATGAAGGGTGCTGAGGGCTCCTAAGGGTCTTCAGGATAGGTCCTCTCTCTCAAGGTGAGCCCAGTGCCTTCCCTCCCGTGGCACCTCTGTGATCTCTTCAAAGGGAGGAGGGAGTGTGGAGTACAGTACTGTTTCTTGAGGTCTTGACCTGGGTGACTGGAGAAATACCCATCATAGCTAGTTTCATCTTCATTTATAAAAGAGTCCCAGGCTCTGCTAAAAGCTTGGATATAGTTTCCCATGTTGTTGAAAAAGAGCAGAAAAGAAAGACAACTGAAGACAACCACCAAAAATCCTAACGGGAGTGGTGGCAGCCAGGAAGTTGGGCTTACGTCATGCTTGTGAAACGGTGAAGGAGTCCCTAGCGTTTGCACGGACATTGTCTTGCTGGGGGCGGGTGCTCTAAGAGGCTCTGGCCCGTTCCATGACCCCCTTATCCTGTCACGGGAGTCTTCAAGCGGCAGGCGCCCTAGTGACTTTTAAATGCCTGACCTGTGCCCGCAAGGGAGAGTTTTTGACTGTGTCCTCAATTTGAAATATAGAAAAGAGAGGCTTCCACCCTATTGGGCTGCCATTACTGGGGCAAACTATCTTAAAGCTTTCCGGGACCGCCAGAGAGTAGCCCTGGCCAGGCCCCATCAGTTGCTTTTTAGACTGTCTGCCATTTCGCTGGAAATCTTGAATTGGAGAGAACATGAAAGTAGGAATTAAAGCAAAGAAGGACGAACAAGGAAAAGCAGCATTCATTTTTTTTTTTTTTTTTTTCGTGACTACCCTAAATCCCCACCCTCTTGGGAATGGTGCGAAAAAGGGGAAGACTCACCTTGAAATTCGGATTACTCCCAGAAGATGCCTCTCTAGAGGGAGGTGCCGCGCTGAGGCCCGTTGTCTGCTCGTCGGTTCTCTTTCAAACCCGCACAGTGATGTTGCCTTCTACTTCCTCGCCTTCAGGCCCCATGTTGCAAAATCAACTGTGGCAGCCCTTTAGAAATGTAGTGATTAGTCATAAGAGGTGCGGGGACCTTCCGCAGAAAGGGAAGGCAGAAGGATTGCCCCCAGCTGAACCGGGAGATCTCGGAGAGAGGCGAATCTTGGCTGCCCGCCCCTGCAGCCCCGTGGCGGACGCACGGGACAATCAGGCGCGACAGGGGTTCTGACGAAGCAGTTCTGCTTTATGAATGCAAATCCACAGCTTTTATAGGCAATTGAAGGGGGTTTTGCACAGGACTTCCTATAGATTACACCAATCAAGCTAAAGGTCAAGCAATCATCCACGAGCGCGGAAACCAGGGGAACCAATCAGAAATTTTGACCATCAATTGACAATTTAGATCATACCTTGTCTATTCCTGTAGGCGCCATCTTAGCTCCAAACTGCAAACATGTGCTTAAGCTTCTTTAAACAATGTGCTTAAGCTTCCTTATGCTTGCAATGGTCCTCTTTCAATTCAGAGCCCCACAAAGAAGTAGTTTGTTGTTGTTGTTGTTTTTAATAGCCCTATGATTGAGTCAGACTTTTGGTGAAATTTTGCCTCTGAACTGTGAACTTCACAGTGGTTTTGTGACGTCTGCTGAGACAGGATGGTTAGTGTAAGCTGGAGTTGGTCATTTTCATTCTCATAATTGGATGAATATAGCTGATTGTACCTGAACATTTTCCTTTCCCCAAATCAGTCGAAAAATAATAATATTCTCTCAGTTTAAGCTCTGGTTACCTAGTTTTTCCATATGGGCAGGTCTTCTTAAGAGAAACTAAGTACCCTATCATAATTCTGGATGATGGGGATGAGATTTTTTTTTCTCTGTTGTTTATGGGGAGAGCATAATGGTAATCCTTGAACTAAATTCACAAAAGTACGTGGGTCCCCTTTGGGCTGGGTTCTTCTGGAATAGCTTACTCTTAGAGTTGTTGCACTATGCCTCTAGGAATTCATCAATTGTAGTCCCAGAAGATGCCTCTCTAGAGGGAGGTGCCGCGCTGAGGCCCGTTGTCTGCTCGTCGGTTCTCTTTCAAACCCGCACAGTGATGTTGCCTTCTACTTCCTCGCCTTCAGGCCCCATGTTGCAAAATCAACTGTGGCAGCCCTTTAGAAATGTAGTGATTAGTCATAAGAGGTGCGGGGACCTTCCGCAGAAAGGGAAGGCAGAAGGATTGCCCCCAGCTGAACCGGGAGATCTCGGAGAGAGGCGAATCTTGGCTGCCCGCCCCTGCAGCCCCGTGGCGGACGCACGGGACAATCAGGCGCGACAGGGGTTCTGACGAAGCAGTTCTGCTTTATGAATGCAAATCCACAGCTTTTATAGGCAATTGAAGGGGGTTTTGCACAGGACTTCCTATAGATTACACCAATCAAGCTAAAGGTCAAGCAATCATCCACGAGCGCGGAAACCAGGGGAACCAATCAGAAATTTTGACCATCAATTGACAATTTAGATCATACCTTGTCTCTTCCTGTAGGCGCCATCTTAGCTCCAAACTGCAAACATGTGCTTAAGCTTCTTTAAACAATGTGCTTAAGCTTCCTTATGCTTGCAATGGTCCTCTTTCAATTCAGAGCCCCACAAAGAAGTAGTTTGTTGTTGTTGTTGTTTTTAATAGCCCTATGATTGAGTCAGACTTTTGGTGAAATTTTGCCTCTGAACTGTGAACTTCACAGTGGTTTTGTGACGTCTGCTGAGACAGGATGGTTAGTGTAAGCTGGAGTTGGTCATTTTCATTCTCATAATTGGATGAATATAGCTGATTGTACCTGAACATTTTCCTTTCCCCAAATCAGTCGAAAAATAATAATATTCTCTCAGTTTAAGCTCTGGTTACCTAGTTTTTCCATATGGGCAGGTCTTCTTAAGAGAAACTAAGTACCCTATCATAATTCTGGATGATGGGGATGAGATTTTTTTTTCTCTGTTGTTTATGGGGAGAGCATAATGGTAATCCTTGAACTAAATTCACAAAAGTACGTGGGTCCCCTTTGGGCTGGGTTCTTCTGGAATAGCTTACTCTTAGAGTTGTTGCACTATGCCTCTAGGAATTCATCAATTGTAGTCAGATTTTCCTACCATGACATTAATTCCTGTGGCAGTTTCTGCTCCTGAATCTCTGCTCTGATAAGACATAAAGTGAAGAGAAAAGGTAGTTGCTCAGTGGTGTCCGACTGTTTGCAACCCCATGGACTGTAGCCTACCAGCCTCCTCTGTCCATGGGATTCTCCAGGCAAAAATACTGGAGTGGGTTTCCATTCCCTTCTCCAGGATATCTTCCTGACCCATGTATTGAACTCATGTCTCCTGTGTCCCCTGCATTGGCAGATAGATTCTTAACTGTCTGAGATACGATTCCCAGTATTTACCTAGTTCTCTAATCTTGCGAGCATCATGTTTGCTTCGTGTCCTCAAATCTCTTATGGATTCGAAGAGTTGATTTTCAATCTGCTCATCTTTTTACCTGTTACTGGGACAAAGTTTCTTCTCCCAAACTCTTTATATGTAGAACCAAAGACTAGAAGCAGCAGGATTTTTTTTTTTTAAGAGTTCAGAACTCTGTTGATGGAATGAAATCTGTATTTTCACTTATGCTTTTTTCCCTTTCAAAAACATATGTTACATTTTGAAAGAACCATATGGAGATATACCATTAATTTTGTACATTAAATTAAGTGTTCTTTACAATTCTAATAGTAGTTTATTAGATATTTTGGTGGACACAAGTTAATTTCTTCATAAATTATGCCTTTTACTTTTATACAATGTTCCTTTCTGTCTTGATAAATACTTTTACTCTTATGTTCTACGTTTTAGTGTTATATTGCCCTTGCTGCTTTTTTATTATTGCATTCACTTAGTGTATCCCTGCTTCAAGCCTTCATTTTTGAATTTACATATATATATATATATACATATATACATATACATATATATATATACATATATATCATATGTTTATCTGTCTCTGTATATAGATGTGGGTGTGGAGTTTTAGTATCTTTCAAACATCTTTCTGTTTTCTATTTACACAATAGTGTGTCATAATAAGAACCACAAAACCTTAGGGCTTTACAACAATAATTACTTATTCACAGCTCACTAATTTTGTGGCAGGATTCAGCTGTTTTGAGCTATGGTTGGCTGATCTCAGCTGGGTTTGTTTATGTGCCTATAGTCAACTGAAAATGAATGTGAGTTCTTCAGATTTTGTCTATTTTTTGTTTACCCAGAGATCTCCTCCCTGTTGGTTGATCTAGTATAGTCTCCATTGGAAATATTTGGGGCAACAGCTTGTATTATGAGTTTCATCCTCCAGTTTTACCCCCACATCTATCTCAAGGGCTCCCCAAATGGGTCAGTTGGAAGTGAACCTACCCACAATGCAGGAGTCACAGGAGATATGGGTTCAATTCCTGGGTCAAGAGGATCCTCTGGAGGAGAGCATGGCAACCCACTCAGGTATTGTGCCTAGAGAATTCCAAGGACAAAGGAGCCTGGCATGCTATAGTCTATTAAATGGTTGCAAAGAGTTGGACAATACCATTGGCAGATTCTTAACTGTCTGAGATACGATTCCCAGTATTTACCTAGTTCTTCGCGAGCATCATGTTTGCTTCGTGTCCTCAAATCTCTTATGGATTCGAAGAGTTGATTTTCAATCTGCTCATCTTTTTACCTGTTACTGGGACAAAGTTTCTTCTCCCAAACTCTTTATATGTAGAACCAAAGACTAGAAGCAGCAGGATTTTTTTTTTTTAAGAGTTCAGAACTCTGTTGATGGAATGAAATCTGTATTTTCACTTATGCTTTTTTCCCTTTCAAAAACATATGTTACATTTTGAAAGAACCATATGGAGATATACCATTAATTTTGTACATTAAATTAAGTGTTCTTTACAATTCTAATAGTAGTTTATTAGATATTTTGGTGGACACAAGTTAATTTCTTCATAAATTATGCCTTTTACTTTTATACAATGTTCCTTTCTGTCTTGATAAATACTTTTACTCTTATGTTCTACGTTTTAGTGTTATATTGCCCTTGCTGCTTTTTTATTATTGCATTCACTTAGTGTATCCCTGCTTCAAGCCTTCATTTTTGAATTTACATATATATATATATATATACATATATACATATACATATATATATATACATATATATCATATGTTTATCTGTCTCTGTATATAGATGTGGGTGTGGAGTTTTAGTATCTTTCAAACATCTTTCTGTTTTCTATTTACACAATAGTGTGTCATAATAAGAACCACAAAACCTTAGGGCTTTACAACAATAATTACTTATTCACAGCTCACTAATTTTGTGGCAGGATTCAGCTGTTTTGAGCTATGGTTGGCTGATCTCAGCTGGGTTTGTTTATGTGCCTATAGTCAACTGAAAATGAATGTGAGTTCTTCAGATTTTGTCTATTTTTTGTTTACCCAGAGATCTCCTCCCTGTTGGTTGATCTAGTATAGTCTCCATTGGAAATATTTGGGGCAACAGCTTGTATTATGAGTTTCATCCTCCAGTTTTACCCCCACATCTATCTCAAGGGCTCCCCAAATGGGTCAGTTGGAAGTGAACCTACCCACAATGCAGGAGTCACAGGAGATATGGGTTCAATTCCTGGGTCAAGAGGATCCTCTGGAGGAGAGCATGGCAACCCACTCAGGTATTGTGCCTAGAGAATTCCAAGGACAAAGGAGCCTGGCATGCTATAGTCTATATGGTTGCAAAGAGTTGGACATGACTGAAGCAACTGAACACTCATGCACGGGCTATCTCAATCATGTTATCTTAGCTGTAGCAGATATGCAATAGCAATCAAGAGACAACATGGAGCACCTTTTGTGATGTGGCTTTAGACCCTGGTAAGCTGGTATATTTAAATGAAGGTGTAGATTCAAGCAATGAAGAAATAACCATGCCTTTTTGGATGAACATTAAAAAGGGTACAAAAAAAAAGACCTTTTTTGCAATCGACAGTATAAAAAGGAAAGTGAAAATTCTGGCTTAAAACTCAGCATTCAAAAAATGAAGATCATGGCATCTGGTTTAATCGCTCCTTGGGAGAAGAGCTATTATAAACACAGTGTACTAAAAAGCAGAGACATCACTTGCTGATGTATTACTTTGTTTCCTATAGTCAAAGCTATGGTTTTCCTATAGTCAAAGTTATGGTATTCCTATAGTCCTGTATGGATATGGGAGTTGGAACATAAAAAATGCTGAGTGCCAAAGAATTTATGCTTTCAGACTGTAGTGCTGGAAAAGACTCTCCAGAGTCCCCTGGACAGCAAGGAGATCAAACTAGTCAATCCTAAAGGAAATCAACCTTGAATATTTACTGGAAGGTGTGGTGCTGAAGCTGAAGCTCCAATACTTTGGCCACCTGATGCAAAAAGCTGACTCATTAGCAAAGACCCTAATGCTGAGAAAGATTGAGGGCAAGAGGAGAAAGTGGTGACAGAGGAATGAGATGGTTGCATGGCATCACTTGCTCAGTGGACATGAATTTGAGCAAACTCAGGGAGATAGTGAAGGACAGGGAAGCCTGATCTGCTGCAGTCCATGGGGTCACAAAGAATTGGACACAAACCAACAACAACAACAATAGACATACAGTAGAATTTTGTGTCTTTTTAAAAAATTTTGGCTTCTTTTATTTATTTATTTTCATCCATCTTTATTCTTTGGCCTGTGTGGGCCTCTCATTGCAGTGGGCTCTGCCATTGCAGAGCACTGGCACTGGGCACACGTGTTCCAGAGCACTGGCTCATAATTGGACACACTGGTCCAGCTGCTTTGCAGCACGTGGGATCTTTCCAGGCCAGGGATTGAACCAGCACCCCTTGCACCGCAAGGCAGACTCTTTACCCACTGGACCACCAGGGAAGTCCAAATTTTGTGTCTTAGTTGAATATTAAACATATCTCTTTTACTCATAGCACTCAGTATGCTTTTGTTTCTCCTTTTTACTTTTTATGTCTTCTCTGTTTCATTTTTTATTATATTATTTGATTGAATATGATGATATTTGTTATTTGATTAAACATGATTATATTTGTTAGTGATACTTTTCATTTTACAATTTGGAAATTCTGCCATATCTTTCTATTGTGTCGACTTGACTTTATACTAGTAGTTAATCAAACACTTGTATTGAATAGTGTATGAAAGTTAAATACTATTTTCCCCCATCAAAGCCTTCTGTTCCCAATGCTTACCTCTGTCATCTCAAGTGCATTTTCCCCTCTCTTGCTGCCTAGATTTTTCTTTCTTTTATATTAACTCTTTTAGTTCAGTACTCTCACTTCTGACCCCTACACTTTTCTCTGCATTTTGGCCCTTGGATTTCAAGAACCTGTATGAACATTTATTTTACACATTAAATTCAGCTCATATTTAACTGTATAGATATGTGGTTGGAAAAAACTATGAGAAAAGAGCAAAAGAACTACAGCAGAAGGACCTTTCAAAGAAGAAAGTGTTTCAGAAATCACCTTTCCTCTCTCTTTCTGCCTTTTTACTGAGAAAAGCTGACTCAGTGGCAAAGACCCTAATGCTGAGAAAGATTGAGGGCAAGAGGAGAAAGTGGTGACAGAGGAATGAGATGGTTGCATGGCATCACTTGCTCAGTGGACATGAATTTGAGCAAACTCAGGGAGATAGTGAAGGACAGGGAAGCCTGATCTGCTGCAGTCCATGGGGTCACAAAGAATTGGACACAAACCAACAACAACAACAATAGACATACAGTAGAATTTTGTGTCTTTTTAAAAAATTTTGGCTTCTTTTATTTATTTATTTTCATCCATCTTTATTCTTTGGCCTGTGTGGGCCTCTCATTGCAGTGGGCTCTGCCATTGCAGAGCACTGGCACTGGGCACACGTGTTCCAGAGCACTGGCTCATAATTGGACACACTGGTCCAGCTGCTTTGCAGCACGTGGGATCTTTCCAGGCCAGGGATTGAACCAGCACCCCTTGCACCGCAAGGCAGACTCTTTACCCACTGGACCACCAGGGAAGTCCAAATTTTGTGTCTTAGTTGAATATTAAACATATCTCTTTTACTCATAGCACTCAGTATGCTTTTGTTTCTCCTTTTTACTTTTTATGTCTTCTCTGTTTCATTTTTTATTATATTATTTGATTGAATATGATGATATTTGTTATTTGATTAAACATGATTATATTTGTTAGTGATACTTTTCATTTTACAATTTGGAAATTCTGCCATATCTTTCTATTGTGTCGACTTGACTTTATACTAGTAGTTAATCAAACACTTGTATTGAATAGTGTATGAAAGTTAAATACTATTTTCCCCCATCAAAGCCTTCTGTTCCCAATGCTTACCTCTGTCATCTCAAGTGCATTTTCCCCTCTCTTGCTGCCTAGATTTTTCTTTCTTTTATATTAACTCTTTTAGTTCAGTACTCTCACTTCTGACCCCTACACTTTTCTCTGCATTTTGGCCCTTGGATTTCAAGAACCTGTATGAACATTTATTTTACACATTAAATTCAGCTCATATTTAACTGTATAGATATGTGGTTGGAAAAAAAACTATGAGAAAAGAGCAAAAGAACTACAGCAGAAGGACCTTTCAAAGAAGAAAGTGTTTCAGAAATCACCTTTCCTCTCTCTTTCTGCCTTCTGTATATTGTGTTTAGTATTTTTTCTTTTTTTTTTTTTTTTTTTCTGTTTGGCTAGTGTGCGCACATGCTCAGCTGCTTCATTCCTGTCTGACTCTGCCATCTCAAGGACTATAGCCTGCCTTGCTTGTCTGTCTGTGGAATTTTCATGGCAAAAATACTGGAGTGGGTTGCCACGCCCTCCTGCAGGGGATCTTCCCAACTCAGGGATCAAATCTGTATCTCCCACGTCTCCTGCATTGCAGGTGGATTCTTTACTGCTGTACCACCACTTTGGTAAGTACATTTTTCTCAGTGGTTAATATGTATTCTTCTAAAAGTTGTTTATTTCTTTATTTAATATTCTGCTGCAGGTCTTAGCTGAATAATGCAGGAACTTCTGTCTTCCTCATGGCACATGATATGTGACTCCTCTGCACTGGGAGCGTGGTGTCTCAGCCATGGAACCAGCAAGGAGGTTCCAAATACACATTCTGTATAATGCTTTTCTGCTTATACTTTCTCGATAGTTAAATGATTTCTTTATTTGGGGGCCTGACAGCTATTCTCTCCATGTCATCCCCACAAGCTTCAGGCTTAAGAGTTGCAGATGGAACTTTTATTTATTTATTTTTTAGTTTTCTTGAATAGGTAATTTTAATTTTATTTTGAAAGCTTGAGAGTCTTTTTTCTTGGTTTTATTACTAAATGTCAAGGATTTCACTGCTAAATGCCTAAACCTCTGTTTTCTCATCAAAATCTATGCAATTTGTTAACATTATTCATTCTGAAGATTGATAACATTTACTTTTTCTTCATGCTTCCCTCTTTAAATTGATCTTCCAAAACACTAATTTAAATCTTAATTATGGTTAACACCTTCAACTTTTTACTAATATTTTTAACTTGAAGATCTTTTTTTGTTGTTCCACAAAGATTATTTTTCCTTGTAGTTAGTACTCTCACTTCTGACCTACACTTTTCTCTGCATTTTGGCCCTTGGTTTTCAAGAACCTGTATGAACATTTATTTTACACATTAAATTCAGCTCATATTTAACTGTATAGATATGTGGTTGGAAAAAAAACTATGAGAAAAGAGCAAAAGAACTACAGCAGAAGGACCTTTCAAAGAAGAAAGTGTTTCAGAAATCACCTTTCCTCTCTCTTTCTGCCTTCTGTATATTGTGTTTAGTATTTTTTCTTTTTTTTTTTTTTTTTTCTGTTTGGCTAGTGTGCGCACATGCTCAGCTGCTTCATTCCTGTCTGACTCTGCCATCTCAAGGACTATAGCCTGCCTTGCTTGTCTGTCTGTGGAATTTTCATGGCAAAAATACTGGAGTGGGTTGCCACGCCCTCCTGCAGGGGATCTTCCCAACTCAGGGATCAAATCTGTATCTCCCACGTCTCCTGCATTGCAGGTGGATTCTTTACTGCTGTACCACCACTTTGGTAAGTACATTTTTCTCAGTGGTTAATATGTATTCTTCTAAAAGTTGTTTATTTCTTTATTTAATATTCTGCTGCAGGTCTTAGCTGAATAATGCAGGAACTTCTGTCTTCCTCATGGCACATGATATGTGACTCCTCTGCACTGGGAGCGTGGTGTCTCAGCCATGGAACCAGCAAGGAGGTTCCAAATACACATTCTGTATAATGCTTTTCTGCTTATACTTTCTCGATAGTTAAATGATTTCTTTATTTGGGGGCCTGACAGCTATTCTCTCCATGTCATCCCCACAAGCTTCAGGCTTAAGAGTTGCAGATGGAACTTTTATTTATTTATTTTTTAGTTTTCTTGAATAGGTAATTTTAATTTTATTTTGAAAGCTTGAGAGTCTTTTTTTTTCTTGGTTTTATTACTAAATGTCAAGGATTTCACTGCTAAATGCCTAAACCTCTGTTTTCTCATCAAAATCTATGCAATTTGTTAACATTATTCATTCTGAAGATTGATAACATTTACTTTTTCTTCATGCTTCCCTCTTTAAATTGATCTTCCAAAACACTAACTTAAATCTTAATTATGGTTAACACCTTCAACTTTTTACTAATATTTTTAACTTGAAGATCTTTTTTTGTTGTTCCACAAAGATTATTTTTCCTTGTATGTGATAGATAAATCTCTTTAATACAAGTATCACTTTTGTTACTAAGGTCTTTCCTAAATAACATTTTCCTCTTCTAGTAAGTCTCCTATTTGTGGAATTGCCCTAATTTTTATTTGTTCTTCCTTTTTCTAGCTAATGGGATTCTTTCTTTTTATGAGTTCTTACTTTTCTCTTTGCCTCATTCATGTCAGATCTAGCTGCCTGGGAACACTAAGTAAAATCTCTGTCAAGATGGCCTATGCTATTTTATACTGGGATATGATAATGGTATTCTATTGATACCAGAGAGAAATTTCTGGGCTTCTGTTAGATTGATGACTCAGATCATCTATCCCGACCCTCCTGAATTGCCTGGAAAGTGAAGTGGAAATGGTTAAGATGCTCTATGACAGTTTCTCTTTGGCAAATCCAATGGTGTCCCTTGGTCAAAGTCTCACCAAAATTTCCCTCGGGAAGATCCTTGCCATGTGTTTCCTTTCACTGATTTCCAGAGATTTGGAGATTTCAGAGCAGAGAAAACTAGGAATCGTCTATTATACTCTTTATGACCTGGATGCCTGTTTGTTCTATTGCCTGCTTGATTCTTAAGAGGGGAATAGCTTGTAGATGACATAGGAGAAGAAAAGGAAAGATACTTTTAGATGCCTTCTTAGAATCAATGTCATGGGAGCCTAATTCCTATCATAACTTCCCAAATTCTGCATGGTCTCTGATACAGACACAAGTAGTATTTGAGGAAAACCTTGACAATTCATTTATCTTAATGTTTCTGCCTTCCTGGCTGTAAATTCTGGTTTGCTTCTTTTGGAATCTATTGCCCTTTGGGGTAAGTCAATACTATATCCCTCATAGGATTGTTATGATAATTAATCAAGATAATGAAAATTATCACATCAGTTCCTTCCATAAATATATGCTGAAAATGTTATTATATTATTATTCTATTCATCCTAAATATGAATATACTTACTATCCACTTGAAAGCATTGAATAAACATAAATACTGAACATCCTTATTTCTGTGCTTCCTATACAAGTATATATATGAAATAAAAATTACTGAAAATGCAACAAAGCATGGAGTTCGTTAAAAAAAAAAATGCATTCTCTATCCAGGCAGCTGTCACAGTTTTGTGATTGCAAAGCCCATCTTCAGTCACCATAAATGAAAGAAAATGGCTATTGTGTGATTTGCCTATAGAGAACAATATGTCACAGAAGTGTAATAATGGAGATGAAAGTTGCAAAGACTCATAGATTATTTGTATGAACACACAAGTAAACATGGTTGGATATTACTGTTGGTTCACACACACACACACACACACATGCATGGACATACATATCCCATCAGTAATGCCCAGAACTGTAATGAATAGGGGATTGGTAGTAAAACCATTCCCTTAAGACCACAGATACATTAGCAATGAAATCCTGATTTGAATTTTTAAGTACAGCCTTCAAATCTATTAACTTTCATTTCTAATATCAAATTTTTAAGGAAGAAAAGAAAAGAGCAGCTGAGCGTAAAAAAAGGTCAAATGAAGAATTATCTTAAAATGACATTTTAATGATTATAGCCATGTTTAATAACTTCAAATGAAGAATTATCCCCCATTTGATGTTTTTAAGACCAAAGCAGTGTAAAAATGTCATTTTAAAATGACGTTTTTACAATCAAAGCAATCTGTAAAAATGTCAGGTGAACAATTCAATGAATTAAATGTATCTAAGAATATAAATATAGGTTAAAATGTCTAGTGAAGCATTTCATTGACATTTGATGTTTTTTCCAGAAAATATTGATCATAAAAATGCAGCATTTTGTATGTTGCTATCTTTAATTTTGTTAGTTGTTTGTAGAAATGATGAATAAGTAAATGTTCTTCTGATCTGTCTGATATAAAAGTTATATATGATAATTGACCAGTACCTAAATATTGAAATCCATTGAGTGACTTAAAATTGCCTTCACAAGATAAAATTAATATTGAAATGTAGATATATACAAATCTATACTTTTCCTTGTTAAAATATATTTTATAATTTTTACATTATTGTATTTGTAAGAACAAAGAATGAGTCAGATATTGTCAAACTTTCCTTACGCAATTGTATTTGACAAATTCCCAGTAGAACTAATAGCTGTCTAACAATTCCATTTTTTTCTTAATCTTGAGATTTTCTGGGGATATGCAAATGCAATATTCTTCTTGCATGTTCACTACCCAATATCACTACAAATATCTGTCTAATAGTATCACCACTTAGGAAGCTTTTGGCACTGATGGCAATTTCTATATCTGTGCTAACCACTAACTTCATGTGACTACTGTGTACATGAAATGTGCCCTATGTGGCTGAGGAACTGGAACTTTTTATTTAATTTCATTTTAATTATGAATTGCATTTAAATATCTACATGTGTAGATTTATAGGAACTAATATTTAGCTTGTCATGTTATACTAATTTGGGATACTCTCCAATTCTACACTCAAACATTCTGATTATGGAGTCTCTAGTAATGTGATAGATCAGGGTAGCCTTCTACAGTGTGAAATAGCAAATGTTGTTTGACTGGTAATATACAATTATTTTTGTTCAGTAGTTAAATCATGCCCCATTCTTGTGATCCCATGGACTGTATCACAACAAGCTTCTCTGTCCTTAACCATCTCATGGAGTTTGCTCAAACTCAGGTCCATTGAGTGCTTGATTTCATCCAACAATCTCATCCTCTTGAAAGGAGTTTATAGGCAGACTTGGTAGGAGTTCAGTAGGTTCCAATGACAAGGAGGAGGAGGATGAAGAACAAACATTTTCAGACAAAGTGCCTTCACCTTGATTGCCACGCCTATAAGAATAATCCATTTGGCCTAAGAGTTCTTTTAAACCCAGAGCTAAGGTGTATAACAATGTATCTTGCTAGAGGACGTTTCTAGTCTTAACTTGTACCTATGTTATCTAAAGCTGTTAATGTTGTGGATGTGGGCCCACAGGGCCTTTACAACCTTAAGATATTCTTGTGATTTATTGTTTTGCTAACTGACTGGAAGATACAAATTGTTATGCTTAAACTGGCATGGGGGTACTCTTCTATCCCCCTTCCAGTGTCTATGGCAGAAGCTTTCCCTATCCTTTTTTCTTTAATAAACTTTTCACTGCACAAAGTTCTCAGTGACCATCGCCGATTCTTTTGATACCAATGTGAATTCTTCTCCATTGGAGATTAAGAATCCGAAACTGTTCACAGTAACTTACCGTAGTCTATCAACTATCACTCTGCCATCCCCTTCTCCTCCTGCCTTCAGTCTATCCCAGTATCAGGGTCTTTTCCAATGAGTTGTCTCTTTTCATCAGGTGGCCAAAGTATTGAATTTCAGCATCAGTACTTCCAATGAATAGTCAAGATTGATTTACTTTAGGATTGACTGGTTTGATCTTATAGTCCAAGGAACTCTCAGGAGTCTTCTCCAAAACCACAATTTGGAAGCATCTATTCTTCAACACTCAGCCTTCTTTATGGTCCACCTCTTACATCTGTACATGACTTCTGGGAAAAGAATAGCCTTGACTATACGGGCCTTTGTCAGCAAAGTAATATCTCTATTTTTGAATATGCTTTCCAGATCTGTCATAGCTTTTCTTCTAATTTCATGCCTGTAGTCACCATCTGTAGTGATTTTGGAACCAAGATAAATAAAGTCTGTCATTGTTTCCATTTTTTTCTCCACCTATTTGCCATGAGATGCAGGGACCACATGCATGATCGTTTTTTGAATGTTGAGTTTCAGGCCAGTTTGTTTACTCTCCTATTTCACCTTCATCAAGAGGCTCTTTAGTTCTTCTCTGTTTTCTGCCATTAGAGTGGCATCATCTGTATAGCTTAGGTTGTTGATATTTCTCCCTTATTATCCTTTATTATTTTTCTCTGAAATAGTTGGTCAGATACCATCTTTGAATTCTCACATTTCTCCAAACATTGTGTTTCAAGACCTTTGCATTCACTATTTCATTTATTATTTCTGAAAACAATCTGAAAATAAACATTCATGTTTTTACAAAATTTATAAAAATAAAAACCTTGCAAAATAACTTATTATTGCTCAAATTATACAGATGAATAAACTAAGGTAAGGGGTAGTAAGTGATGAGTTTTGAAACCCAAACTCAAATGTAAATGTCACTACTTGCACAATCACTGCCCATAAAATTATGTTCTAAGTGATATGTGAAAAAGTTATTGCTCTTTGATTCTCTCATATGTTCATTTTTAAAGAATGACTCAGAAGAAAACTATCAGACTTTTTTCTTATGTAAAGCTCTGTCAATAGATTGAGCATAAATAAAGATGAGTTTCTTAAATAAGTTGAAACAAAGGCATTGTTTCCACTGCAGAAATTTCACTAACTTTTACTAACATCATTCCCATATGGGGACCTTTACTAACATCTTCCTTCTTTGCCATTTTTGCTAGTGTCAATTAAAATGTGTACTCTACTTATATGTTACCCTCTGTGCACTCCATGACACAGAAGAGAGCATGCCATGGGAAAGGCTCTCCAGAGAAAATTCTCTTTGTTTGCATTTGATAGAAAAACTTTGGTTACCTCCATAAAAGGAGGTTTCTTAACCTTTGTGGTACAAGAAGCTATCATATAATGATCAGTTAAGTTGCAATGAATAATTAGTACTGAATGGACATCAGCATTTTAATAGATTTTGCAAAGATAATTTGTGGAATTTATGAAGAAACAAGTAAGGGCTTCCTAGGTGGTTCAGTTGGTAAAGAAGCCTTGACTATACGGGCCTTTGTCAGCAAAGTAATATCTCTATTTTTGAATATGCTTTCCAGATCTGTCATAGCTTTTCTTCTAATTTCATGCCTGTAGTCACCATCTGTAGTGATTTTGGAACCAAGATAAATAAAGTCTGTCATTGTTTCCATTTTTTTCTCCACCTATTTGCCATGAGATGCAGGGACCACATGCATGATCGTTTTTTGAATGTTGAGTTTCAGGCCAGTTTGTTTACTCTCCTATTTCACCTTCATCAAGAGGCTCTTTAGTTCTTCTCTGTTTTCTGCCATTAGAGTGGCATCATCTGTATAGCTTAGGTTGTTGATATTTCTCCCTTATTATCCTTTATTATTTTTCTCTGAAATAGTTGGTCAGATACCATCTTTGAATTCTCACATTTCTCCAAACATTGTGTTTCAAGACCTTTGCATTCACTATTTCATTTATTATTTCTGAAAACAATCTGAAAATAAACATTCATGTTTTTACAAAATTTATAAAAATAAAAACCTTGCAAAATAACTTATTATTGCTCAAATTATACAGATGAATAAACTAAGGTAAGGGGTAGTAAGTGATGAGTTTTGAAACCCAAACTCAAATGTAAATGTCACTACTTGCACAATCACTGCCCATAAAATTATGTTCTAAGTGATATGTGAAAAAGTTATTGCTCTTTGATTCTCTCATATGTTCATTTTTTTAAAGAATGACTCAGAAGAAAACTATCAGACTTTTTTCTTATGTAAAGCTCTGTCAATAGATTGAGCATAAATAAAGATGAGTTTCTTAAATAAGTTGAAACAAAGGCATTGTTTCCACTGCAGAAATTTCACTAACTTTTACTAACATCATTCCCATATGGGGACCTTTACTAACATCTTCCTTCTTTGCCATTTTTGCTAGTGTCAATTAAAATGTGTACTCTACTTATATGTTACCCTCTGTGCACTCCATGACACAGAAGAGAGCATGCCATGGGAAAGGCTCTCCAGAGAAAATTCTCTTTGTTTGCATTTGATAGAAAAACTTTGGTTACCTCCATAAAAGGAGGTTTCTTAACCTTTGTGGTACAAGAAGCTATCATATAATGATCAGTTAAGTTGCAATGAATAATTAGTACTGAATGGACATCAGCATTTTAATAGATTTTGCAAAGATAATTTGTGGAATTTATGAAGAAACAAGTAAGGGCTTCCTAGGTGGTTCAGTTGGTAAAGAATCTACCCACAATGAAAGAGATGTGGGTTCATTCCCTGGGTTTGGAAGACACCCACTCCAGTATTATACTTGGGTGGGAAATCCCATGGGCAGAGGAGCCTGGTAGGCTGCAGCCCATGGGGTTGTAAAGGGTTAGACACAACGTAACAACTAAACAACAACAGCAAATGAAAGAACAAATCACTTTGAAATTTTGGTTAGAAATAGTTGAGTGCTATCATTTTATTTATTTCATATTTATTTCAATGAGGTAATTAGGACAAGTTTGGGATGCTTTCTGCACTCAGAATGTTCACTAAAATAGCTAACACTTATTGAAGAATTAATAGGCCAGAATACTAAGTAACCTGTTCTTAATATTTGATTCTTATAGTATTATTAGATACTTCCTGTTATTGCTCCTAAATAACAGATGAGTTATTTGAGGTTTAATGGCTCATATATCTTCCTAAATCAGAAAGTTTATAAACGATAAAGCAAAAGTTGAAGCCTGGATATACTTTGCTCCAAAGGTGAGCAGCAGCAACTACAATCACAAGAATATGTAACAACACAAAACCTCCACAGGGATCTAAGTTCCAGAATAGGAACCTTAAATTATCCAAAAGCTAGTATAAAATTGAATTATAAGGCATGTAAATAAACTAAAAATGTAACAAATGTTCACCATTAATGAAATCAGTTTAAAAAATATTCCTAAATAAGCACATATGTTGATTTTACTATACAAAGCCTTTAAGTCAGTTATTATGAGTATGTTTAAGTATGTTTAAATATAATATTAGATCAATATCTTGGCTGATCTAGATTACCAATTTAGGATACAAAAACTGTGTTTTGAAATAACCTAATACAAATGCAAATATTGAAATATAACCACAATGAAACATTCAACGGATTCTCTTGTGGCTCAGACAATAAAGAATCTGCCTGCAATCCAAGTGAATTGGGTTCTATCCCTGAGTTGAGAAGATCCCCTGGAGAAAGGAATAACTATCCATTCCAGTATTATTGCCTGGAGAATCCCATGGGCAGAAGAGCCTGTTGGGCTACAGTCCATGGGGTCATAAAAAGTCAGACACAACTGAGCATCTAAGCACACACAGCACAATGAACCAGTAGATGGTTTAAAAGGTATATCTAAAATGGCAGAAGGAAAAATCTTCAAGCTTAAAGACAGGACACATGAGATTAACAAATGTGGAAAACAATAAGAAAAAGAAAGAAGAAATATTAACAGTTTCTCAGAGACCTGTGGGACACCATAAAAAAATGCCAACATATGTGGAATGGAAATCCTAGAAACAAAGGGGAAAGGAGAAGAAAGAATATATGACGAAACAATGGCCCAAACTTCCCATATTTGATGCAAAATGTTAGTGTATGTTAGTATGCATATCCAAGAAGCTCAACAGATTACAAGGATAAACGCAGAGCTTCATATCTAGACATACTATGATCAAAATATTTAACAATGTCTAGAGTAAAATACATATTGATAACAATTAAAAAGAAGATTCAAACAACACTGTAAGTAATCGAAGCAAGCATCTATAGAACACTCCACCCAACAGCAGGGAGATACACATTTTCTCTGAAGTACACAAGAACATGTTTCTAGTATAGATCATTTATGAAATATGCTGGCCCATAAAAAAAGATACATAATATGATTGAAATCATCCAAAAGAATGTTCTCTGATTAAAATGAAATTAAATTAGAAATCAATAACAGAAGTAAATTTGGGAAATTCCCAAAAATGTCAAAAATAAAAAATGGATTCCTTTCTGATGAAAAGGTCAAAGAATAAACCACAAGGGAATTAATAAATACATTGTGATGAGTGAAAGAAAAACACAGTATATCAAAACAAATGGTATACTGTGAAAGCAATTATTATAAGCAGGACATTTATACATTTAAACACCTAAACGAAAAGAAGGAAATAAATCATTAATCTAAACTTCTACCTGACAAAACTAGAAAAAGAGTAACTAAATACACACATTACACAAAAATAATCTGCCTGCAATCCAAGTGAATTGGGTTCTATCCCTGAGTTGAGAAGATCCCCTGGAGAAAGGAATAACTATCCATTCCAGTATTATTGCCTGGAGAATCCCATGGGCAGAAGAGCCTGTTGGGCTACAGTCCATGGGGTCATAAAAAGTCAGACACAACTGAGCATCTAAGCACACACAGCACAATGAACCAGTAGATGGTTTAAAAGGTATATCTAAAATGGCAGAAGGAAAAATCTTCAAGCTTAAAGACAGGACACATGAGATTAACAAATGTGGAAAACAATAAAGAAAAGAAAGAAGAAATATTAACAGTTTCTCAGAGACCTGTGGGACACCATAAAAAAATGCCAACATATGTGGAATGGAAATCCTAGAAACAAAGGGGAAAGGAGAAGAAAGAATATATGACGAAACAATGGCCCAAACTTCCCATATTTGATGCAAAATGTTAGTGTATGTTAGTATGCATATCCAAGAAGCTCAACAGATTACAAGGATAAACGCAGAGCTTCATATCTAGACATACTATGATCAAAATATTTAACAATGTCTAGAGTAAAATACATATTGATAACAATTAAAAAGAAGATTCAAACAACACTGTAAGTAATCGAAGCAAGCATCTATAGAACACTCCACCCAACAGCAGGGAGATACACATTTTCTCTGAAGTACACAAGAACATGTTTCTAGTATAGATCATTTATGAAATATGCTGGCCCATAAAAAAAGATACATAATATGATTGAAATCATCCAAAAGAATGTTCTCTGATTAAAATGAAATTAAATTAGAAATCAATAACAGAAGTAAATTTGGGAAATTCCCAAAAATGTCAAAAATAAAAAATGGATTCCTTTCTGATGAAAAGGTCAAAGAATAAACCACAAGGGAATTAATAAATACATTGTGATGAGTGAAAGAAAAACACAGTATATCAAAACAAATGGTATACTGTGAAAGCAATTATTATAAGCAGGACATTTATACATTTAAACACCTAAACGAAAAGAAGGAAATAAATCATTAATCTAAACTTCTACCTGACAAAACTAGAAAAAGAGGAGTAACTAAATACACACACATATACACATACAAAAAAGGAATAAAGTAAGTAACATATGTTGTGTGTATGTGTGCACTCAGTCATGTCTGACTCTTTGTGGCCCCATGGACTGTAGTCTGCCAGGCTCCTCTATCCATGAGCTCTCTAGGCAAGAATACTGGAGAGAGGGGTGTCCCTGGTGGTCCAGTGGGTAAGGACACCTCCTTGCAGTGAAAGGGGTGCCAGTTCGATCTCTGGCCTGGGAAGATCCCACGTGCCATGGAGCAGCTGGACCCATGTGTCCAACTACCAAGCCGGAGCTCTGGAGTGCATGTGCCCAGAGCCAGTGCTCTGCAGCAACAGAGGCCACTGCAATGGGAGTCCCACACAGGCCAAAGAACAAAGATGGATGAAAATAGATAAATGAAAGATTGATAGAAGTGGCCAAAAAAAAAAAAAAAGAATACTGGAGAGAGTAGTCATGTCCTCCTCCAGGGGGTCTCCTGACTCAGGGATCAAATCCACATCTTTTGTGTCTCCTGCATTGACAGGAGGATTATTTATAATTGGTGCCACCTGGGAAGTTCCAGGTAAAAATTGAGTGGAAATAGATTTTAAAAAGCAACAGAGAACATATTTAAAATATATATCTTTTAAAAAGATCAACAAAATTTGTAAAAGCTTCAGCTAGACTGACCAAAAACAGGAGAGAATATTCAAATTACTTAAAATAAAAATGTAAGAAGCAATGTCATTACTACTGTTACAGAAATGAAAAAGATGACAAAAGATATTCTAAACAATAGCATGTGTTAGCACATTAGATGACCTAGATAAATTTAACATTTCTACAGAAGTAAACCACAAACACTGATTTAAGAAGAATTGTAATCCGAGGGTGTGTTACTCTAAATAGACTGAATTATTAGTCAGTATACTAACATTCCTTTTCCAGACCACCTTACCTGCCTCCTGTGAAATCTGTAGGCAGGACAAGAAGCAACAGTTAGAACTGGACATGGAACAACAGACTGGTTCCAAATTGGGAAAGGAGTATGTCAAGACTGTGTATTATCACCCAGCTTATCTAAGTTATATGCAGAGTACATCATACAAAATGCTGGCCTGGATTAAGCACAAGCTGAAATCAAGATTGCCGTGAGAAATATCAATAACCTCAGGTATGCAGATGACACCACCCTTTGGCAGAAAGTGAAGAGGAACTAAAGAGCCTCTTGATTAATGTGAAAGAGGAGAATGAAAAAGCTAGTGTAAAACTCAACGTTCAAAAAACTATGATCACGATATCTAATTCCATCACTTCATGGCAAATAGATGGGCAGACAATGGAAACAATGACAAGCTTTATTTTCTTGGGCTCCAAAATCGCTGTAGATGCTGACTGCAGCCATAAAATTAAAAGACACTTGCTCCTTGGAAGAAAAGTTATGACAAACCTAGACAACATACAAAACAGAGACATCACTTTGCTGACAAAAGTCCATATAGTTAAAGCTATGGTTATCTCAGTAGTCATGTATGGATATGAGAGTTGGACTATAAGGAAGACTGAATGTTGATGAATTGATGCCTTTGAACTTGGTGTTAGAAGACTGCAAGGAAATGAAACAAGTGAAGTCCTAAAGGAAATCAACCCTGAATATTCATTGGAAGAAAGGATGCTGAAACTCCAATACTTTGGCCACCTGATGTGAAGAGATGACTCATTGGAAAAGATGCTGAAGGGAAAAATAGAAGGCAAAAGGAGAAGGCCACAACAGAGGATGAGATGGTTGGCTTCATTGACTCAATGGACATGAGTTTGAGCAAGCTCCAGAAGATGATGGACAGGGAAGACTAGTGTGCTGAAGTCCATGGGGTCACAAAGAGTCAGACATGACTGAGCAACTGAACTGATACAAGCATGCCACAGAGAAATCCTGGGTTCTGTTCTAATAGTAGTAGTTTAGTTTAGTCGCTGAGTCATGTCCGACTCTTATGACTCCATGGACTGGGGACCACCAGGCTTCTCTGTAGTTTTCCAGGTTAGAATATTGGAGCAGGTTGCCATTTCTTCTCCAGAGGATCTTCCCAACCCATGACATGGAACAACAACGTTCCAAATTGGGAAAGGAGTATGTCAAGACTGTGTATTATCACCCAGCTTATCTAAGTTATATGCAGAGTACATCATACAAAATGCTGGCCTGGATTAAGCACAAGCTGAAATCAAGATTGCCGTGAGAAATATCAATAACCTCAGGTATGCAGATGACACCACCCTTTGGCAGAAAGTGAAGAGGAACTAAAGAGCCTCTTGATTAATGTGAAAGAGGAGAATGAAAAAGCTAGTGTAAAACTCAACGTTCAAAAAACTATGATCACGATATCTAATTCCATCACTTCATGGCAAATAGATGGGCAGACAATGGAAACAATGACAAGCTTTATTTTCTTGGGCTCCAAAATCGCTGTAGATGCTGACTGCAGCCATAAAATTAAAAGACACTTGCTCCTTGGAAGAAAAGTTATGACAAACCTAGACAACATACAAAACAGAGACATCACTTTGCTGACAAAAGTCCATATAGTTAAAGCTATGGTTATCTCAGTAGTCATGTATGGATATGAGAGTTGGACTATAAGGAAGACTGAATGTTGATGAATTGATGCCTTTGAACTTGGTGTTAGAAGACTGCAAGGAAATGAAACAAGTGAAGTCCTAAAGGAAATCAACCCTGAATATTCATTGGAAGAAAGGATGCTGAAACTCCAATACTTTGGCCACCTGATGTGAAGAGATGACTCATTGGAAAAGATGCTGAAGGGAAAAATAGAAGGCAAAAGGAGAAGGCCACAACAGAGGATGAGATGGTTGGCTTCATTGACTCAATGGACATGAGTTTGAGCAAGCTCCAGAAGATGATGGACAGGGAAGACTAGTGTGCTGAAGTCCATGGGGTCACAAAGAGTCAGACATGACTGAGCAACTGAACTGATACAAGCATGCCACAGAGAAATCCTGGGTTCTGTTCTAATAGTAGTAGTTTAGTTTAGTCGCTGAGTCATGTCCGACTCTTATGACTCCATGGACTGGGGACCACCAGGCTTCTCTGTCCATAGGATTTCCCAGGTTAGAATATTGGAGCAGGTTGCCATTTCCTTCTCCAGAGGATCTTCCCAACCCAGGGACTGAACCCAGGTCTCTTATACTGCAGGAGTTTTTTTTTTTTTTTCCTGACTGAGCTACCAGGGAAACCTACTATAATAAAGTATCACAATAAAGTGAGTCACATTGCTTTGAATTTCTTGGTTTCTCAGTGTGCATGAGGTTATATTTACACTATACTGTACTCTATTAATTGTGAAATAATCTATGACTAATAAAACTATATCTATACCTTAATTATAAAATATTTTCTGCTAAAATGGTAATCATCATTTGAGCCTTCATGAGTTATCATCTTTTTGCAGTTATAACATTACAGATCCCTGATCACAGATTACCATAACCAATATAAGAGTATTGAAAACATTTGAATACTGTGAGAATTGCCTAAATGTGACACAAAGATACAAGATGAGAGAATATTGTTGGAAAAAAGCTGCCTATAGATTTGCCTAATTCAGGGTCACCTGGTCAATGGATTTGCTCTGCCATGGCCCACACTCTGTGGAGTATGCTTTCTCTGAATCTGAATAAATCCATTTCTTACATATCACTTTGTCTCTCACTGAATTCTTCTCTGCAAAGAGACATGAAGAACCTGAACCTCAGTGGGTCCAGACACTGGCTTTTTTTCAACAGACATTGTGAGAATGCAGCCATCAACTCAGACAAGCCGCTGCTAGATATGTGGACCATGCCCCTCTTCAGTTCGAGACTCCTACTATGAGAAGACAGACTTCTCCACTTCAAGAAAGACTCTCAATAATAATTGATTATTTTGTTTTTCCAAAAAAAAAAAATTCAGGGTCACCAGAAACTTTCAACTTATTAAAATAAGAGTATCTGCAAAGCACAATAAAACAAGATATGCCTGTGTTTCTTACAATGAAAAGCCCAGCCTTGATAATTTCATTGGTGATGCCTATAGAACACTTAAAGAAGAATTAACACTAAAACTTGATAAAGCTTCTTAAAATATAAAAGGATGAAACAGACCCAAAGTCATTCTATAAAGCTGATATAGCACTAATAGCACCCAGAAAAAACCTCACTATAGATTAAGCGTTTTGAAAGGATAATGAGGAAATATTATGAAATAACTTATGCCATATCAATTTGAAATACTCAAGTGAAATGGATGTTTCTTTAAGGATACAAACTGCAAGAGATACTTCAAGCATAAATTAATAAGCCAAATCGCCTTGTACCTATATGATAAATTGGATCTGAATAAAAAATATATATCCACAAAAAATCTCTAGGCCTAGATGAATTTACTGGTGAATTCTACAAATAGTATCATGTGGGGCTCTGAATTGAAAGAGGACTGTTTTAAGCATAAAGAAGCTTAAGCACATGTTTGCAGTTTGGAGCTAAGATGGCGCCTACAGGGAGGGGTGTGGGAGTGAAAAGAAGCTTAAGCACATTGTTTCAGCTTGGAGCTAAGATGGCGCCTACAGGAAGGGACATGGAAATGAAGGGAAGCTTAAGTGCATTGTTTAAAGAAGCTTAAGCACATGTTTGTAGCTAAGATGGCGCCTACAGGAAGAGACAGGGCGTGATCTAAATTGTTAATTGATGGTCAAAATTTCTGATTGGTTCCCCTGGCTGCCGCGCTCGTGAATGATTGCTTGGCCTTTAGCTTGATTGGTGTAATCTATAGGAAGTCCCGTGCAAAACCCCCTTCACTTGCCTATAAAAGCTGTGGATCTTCATTAATAAAGCGGAACTACTTCGATGGAACCCCTGTCGCGTCTGATTGTCCCTTGCCTCAACCGAGGGGCTGCGGGGCGGACAGTTCAAGATTCGCCTTTCTCCGAGATCTCCCGGTTCCGCCGGGAGTAATCCCTGCTGCCTTCCCTTTCTGCGGAAGGTCCCCGCAGTATCAATGCTAAACATCTTCCATAATATGAATAGCAGGAAATACATCTAATCCATACTATAGGCCAGTATTAACAATGATATAAAAACCAGACAAATAAACTCAAAAAAAGAAAATATTGAACAATACTCTTTGTGAAAATAGGTGCAAAACTTCTAACAAAAATTACTAAATTCAATCCAGCAATATATAAAAAAAGATGATACCTTATGATGAAACAGCTCATCTTAGAAATGCAAGGTTGATTTAGCACTCAAAAATCAGGTTAGTAGAATGTACTACACTCACAATAAGAAAAATTATCATGTTTCATAACGTATTCAACAAAAAGCTTTTGTTAAATTCCAACACCAATTCCTTGTAAATAGTATAGGTATACTGAATTTGGAAAATTTCTTGGATGAGTGCGGGGACCTTCCACAGAAAGGAAGGCAGCGGGATTGCCCCCGGCTGAACCGGGAGATCTCAGAGAGAGGTGAATCTTGCTGCCGGTTCCCCAGCCCCCAGGCAGGTAGGAGACAATCAGACACGACAGGGGTTCTGTCAAAGCAGTTCCACTTTATTAGTGTAGATCCACAGCTTTTATAGGCAAGTGAAGGGGGTCTTGCACGTGACTTCCTATAGATTATACCAATCAAGCTAAAGGTCAAGCAATCATCCATGAGCGCTGAAACCAAGGGAACCAATCAGAAATTTTGACCATCAATTAGCAATTTAGATCATGCCCTTGTCTCTTCCTGTAGGTGCCATCTTAGCTCCAAACTGCAAATGTGTACTTAAGCTTCTTTAAACAATGTGCTTAAACTTCCTTTCACTCCCACGTCCCTTCCTGTATGTGCCATCTTAGCTCCAAACTGAAACAATGTGCTTAAGCTTCCTTATGCTTGCAACGGTCCTCTTTCAATTCAGAGCCCCACAGAGGAGGGGATGGTAAGCCACTCTACTGTTCTTTCGTGGGGAGGGAGGGGCACTTCTATTGGTCTTTCATTTATCTATTTTCATCCATCTTTGTTCTTTGGCCTGTGTGGGCCTCTCATTGCAGTGGCCTCTCTCATGGCAGAGCACCAACTCTGGGCACATGAACTCCAGAGCTCCAGTTCGGTAGTTGGACACAATGGTCCAGCCGCCCCACGGTACATGGGATTTTCCCAAGTCAGGGATCAAACCGGCGCCCTTGCACTGCAAAGTGGTGTCCTTACCCACTGGACCACCAGGGAAGCCCCAATCCAGTATTATTGATTGGAGATTCCCATGATGGAGAAACCTGAAAGTCTATCATCTATAGGGTCACACAGATTTGGACATGACTGAAGTGACTGAGCACAGACAGCATTTACCTAACCTAATAATGGACATCTGTTAAAAAACAAAACAAAACAAAACAAAAAAAACAGCCTTATCTAGAAATGCAAGGTTGATTTAGCACTCAAAAATCAGGTTAGTAGAATGTACTACACTCACAATAAGAAAAATTATCATGTTTCATAACGTATTCAACAAAAAGCTTTTGTTAAATTCCAACACCAATTCCTTGTAAATAGTATAGGTATACTGAATTTGGAAAATTTCTTGGATGAGTGCGGGGACCTTCCACAGAAAGGAAGGCAGCGGGATTGCCCCCGGCTGAACCGGGAGATCTCAGAGAGAGGTGAATCTTGCTGCCGGTTCCCCAGCCCCCAGGCAGGTAGGAGACAATCAGACACGACAGGGGTTCTGTCAAAGCAGTTCCACTTTATTAGTGTAGATCCACAGCTTTTATAGGCAAGTGAAGGGGGTCTTGCACGTGACTTCCTATAGATTATACCAATCAAGCTAAAGGTCAAGCAATCATCCATGAGCGCTGAAACCAAGGGAACCAATCAGAAATTTTGACCATCAATTAGCAATTTAGATCATGCCCTTGTCTCTTCCTGTAGGTGCCATCTTAGCTCCAAACTGCAAATGTGTACTTAAGCTTCTTTAAACAATGTGCTTAAACTTCCTTTCACTCCCACGTCCCTTCCTGTATGTGCCATCTTAGCTCCAAACTGAAACAATGTGCTTAAGCTTCCTTATGCTTGCAACGGTCCTCTTTCAATTCAGAGCCCCACAGAGGAGGGGATGGTAAGCCACTCTACTGTTCTTTCGTGGGGAGGGAGGGGCACTTCTATTGGTCTTTCATTTATCTATTTTCATCCATCTTTGTTCTTTGGCCTGTGTGGGCCTCTCATTGCAGTGGCCTCTCTCATGGCAGAGCACCAACTCTGGGCACATGAACTCCAGAGCTCCAGTTCGGTAGTTGGACACAATGGTCCAGCCGCCCCACGGTACATGGGATTTTCCCAAGTCAGGGATCAAACCGGCGCCCTTGCACTGCAAAGTGGTGTCCTTACCCACTGGACCACCAGGGAAGCCCCAATCCAGTATTATTGATTGGAGATTCCCATGATGGAGAAACCTGAAAGTCTATCATCTATAGGGTCACACAGATTTGGACATGACTGAAGTGACTGAGCACAGACAGCATTTACCTAACCTAATAATGGACATCTGTTAAAAAACAAAACAAAACAAAACAAAAAAAACAGCCTTAGATAAAGTATTTTAATAAACACTTCACCCAAAAAGATAACCAAATGGTAAATAACACATGGTCAACATTATTAGTCATCAGAGAAATAAAAATTGAAACTACAGTGAAATGCCACAACGCTTCTAATGCTGAAAAGTCCGACCAGCCAAGCTCTGGCAAGGATATGAAAAAAATGGGACTCTCATACACTACTGCTGAGATTGTAAAATGTACAAACAAATGGGAAAAGAATATGATGCCCGCTTGAAAAAAAAAAAAAAAAAAGCTTGAATGTGCATCTATCATATGATTCAACCAACTCAGTCTTATATGCTTACCTAATTACAGTTGAAATTACGTGCCAATAAAACTTGTAAACAGATGTTCATAGCAGTTTTATTTGTAATCAATTAAAGTGGGAAAGTCAGACATGATTAGTGACTGAACTGAACTGGGAAAAACAGAAAATGTCTCGAAAACAGATAATATTAACACAAATGTAGTATATCTATTCAATGAAACATGAACAACAAAAGGAATGAACCACAGACATACATTAGATATATGGATTTTCAAATAATTATGTTGAATGAAGAAACCTGGGTAAACATTTTAACCATTCTATTTATATTTGTGGTTGTGCTAGTCACTTAGTCATGTCCAACACTTAGCGACCCCATAAATTGTTGCCCTCCAGGCTCCTCTGTCCATAGAATTCTCCAGGCAAGAATACTGGAGTAGGTAGCCGTTCTCTTACTCAGGGGATATTCCTGACTCAGGGATTGAACCCGGGTGGATTCTTTACCATCTGAGTCACAAGGGAAACCCTGGTTTATACTTAGTTAAATAGAAAGTACAAATTAATTTGTAGTCAGAAAGCAGAGCAGTGGTTGTCTGGAGATGGAGTAAAGGATTTCAAGGGAATGTTTAAGGGAGCAATTACCAAGAGACACATGGAAACTTTGGGGGGATTAGGGCTATACTCATCTTAATTATGCTGATGTGTCAGGGATGCATACATATTTTAAAAATTTAAATTTTACATTGTAAATGTGTGCACTTTATTGCCTATCAGCTATACCTCAAGGTAAACAGTAAAACAACATATGCTTTCATCTCATGGCAATTGTTATAGACCTTGGAGTTGACCAAAATCAGCCAAATGCCATGCATGTTAAAAAATGTTCTCCAGTGAAAACATGAGTTTGAAAGATGAGAAGAGTATAGTTCTGTGAGGCAGGTTATTACCTAAACATAAATTACAGCTTTGAAATAATGGCATTTTGAATTTTTTTTCTAATAAAAAAGATATGATTTCATCATGATAATTATGGTGACTTAGTGGTAGAAGAATTTGCCTCCCAGTTCAGGAGTTTTGGGAAACGTGGGTTTGGTCTTGGGGTTGTGAAGATCCCCTGGAGGAGGAAATAACAACTCACTGCAGTATTCTTGGCAGAATAATCTCATGGACAGTGGAGCCTGGTGGGCTATAGTTCATAGGGTCACAAAGAGTCAGACATGACTGAGCATGCAGGCATCCAGCACCCTATATTTACAAAAGTGAATAAAACCTGCTGTTTATAAGTACTCTGTTTGTAAAAAGTAAACTACTTTGTCCTCTGAGATTTTTAGAATCTATTAGTTTGATGATTTTTTGGTCTGAATCAAAATATTGGAGGAGTTTGCATGTATGGCTATACATATGAAAAAAATTAATATATTTGCCTCATTCTTGAATACTGTATCATTATGTTTTAAGTCCCTCCTGAAACATCAGAAGATGTTACATAGTGCCAGCCAAGAACTAAAGTCATAAGAGATTAATTCTAGCAGGTTTCTTAACTGAATAAAAAAAACCTAAAGTTACACCTCTCATTGTAATGGGAGTACATTAAATATAAACTCTGACAAGAGTTAAAACAGCAAGATTGCACTTATGCTGTATAATCACTATACAAAGAAAAGTTAAAAATAATGCAGCAAAAATAGATTAGCATACACTTATCATGCCTCAGTTCACAGCTCTTTGTTTCTCACGATTGAACCCGGTGGATTCTTTACCATCTGAGTCACAAGGAAACCCTGGTTTATACTTAGTTAAATAGAAAGTACAAATTAATTTGTAGTCAGAAAGCAGAGCAGTGGTTGTCTGGAGATGGAGTAAAGGATTTCAAGGGAATGTTTAAGGGAGCAATTACCAAGAGACACATGGAAACTTTGGGGGGATTAGGGCTATACTCATCTTAATTATGCTGATGTGTCAGGGATGCATACATATTTTAAAAATTTAAATTTTACATTGTAAATGTGTGCACTTTATTGCCTATCAGCTATACCTCAAGGTAAACAGTAAAACAACATATGCTTTCATCTCATGGCAATTGTTATAGACCTTGGAGTTGACCAAAATCAGCCAAATGCCATGCATGTTAAAAAATGTTCTCCAGTGAAAACATGAGTTTGAAAGATGAGAAGAGTATAGTTCTGTGAGGCAGGTTATTACCTAAACATAAATTACAGCTTTGAAATAATGGCATTTTGAATTTTTTTTCTAATAAAAAAGATATGATTTCATCATGATAATTATGGTGACTTAGTGGTAGAAGAATTTGCCTCCCAGTTCAGGAGTTTTGGGAAACGTGGGTTTGGTCTTGGGGTTGTGAAGATCCCCTGGAGGAGGAAATAACAACTCACTGCAGTATTCTTGGCAGAATAATCTCATGGACAGTGGAGCCTGGTGGGCTATAGTTCATAGGGTCACAAAGAGTCAGACATGACTGAGCATGCAGGCATCCAGCACCCTATATTTACAAAAGTGAATAAAACCTGCTGTTTATAAGTACTCTGTTTGTAAAAAGTAAACTACTTTGTCCTCTGAGATTTTTAGAATCTATTAGTTTGATGATTTTTTGGTCTGAATCAAAATATTGGAGGAGTTTGCATGTATGGCTATACATATGAAAAATATTAATATATTTGCCTCATTCTTGAATACTGTATCATTATGTTTTTAAGTCCCCTCCCCTGAAACATCAGAAGATGTTACATATTGCAAGCCAAGAACTAAAGTCATAAGAGATTAATTCTAGCAGATTTCTTAACTGAATAAAAAAAACCTAAAGTTACACCTCTCATTGTAATGGGAGTACATTAAATATAAACTCTGACAAGAGTTAAAACAGCAAGATTGCACTTATGCTGTATAATCACTATACAAAAGGCCAATAATCACTTTGTTCAAAAGAGATAATGCAGCATAATATAAGTAGTAGTTTAAGCAATTATCCAGTAGAACATTTAATCATCGCCCTCAGTTCACAGCTCTTTGTTTCTCACGAATACACATGTCAGATTGTAATTAAATGTACTCACACTGTTCAGGGCAGAGAGAGAGTGTCCTGGGTTGAAATGTTGGAACCAAACTGAAAACACAATGCAAACAAGTTTAGACACAACTTTTTGACTCTATCTGCTTAGTATGGGGTCTTGCTTGACAAATTGGCTATATAAGGGTGAAACCACCCTGGAGTAAATTATTTATAGAAGAGAATAATTTCTGCCTGTGGAAATTTTATGCTTATAAAGTTTACAACTTTTACAAACATTAACTTTCTGTGTGAAATATCTGCCAGATAATAAATTTATTGTAAATCAGGTTTATAGGAAATTAAAGTTTTTTAATTGCCCTGGGTTATTTAAATTGACAAAGATTTCAGAAATCTAGAAAATTTATCATATCTGTACATCTTATTTTTCACATCTAACAAAAAACACTAGAGAGCTGCCATTTTGTAGTTACAATAGCAAAACATGCTTAGATATAGCACACCATATATTGAGATGACAGGAATCCAATAATCAAAAATAGGGTTATACTTTTGATGAAATTGACTTTTTAAACTGTATTTTTTGTAAGCAATTAGGAATTATAGGTAATAAAAATGTTATGTGCAAAATGCAATTTATCATAATATTATAAGGGAATGAATGGTGAACTTTTCATTCTTTGAAGATGCATACACTTTCATCATTATGTTTTAAGTCCCTCCTGAAACATCAGAAGATGTTACATATTGCAAGCCAAGAACTAAAGTCATAAGAGATTAATTCTAGCAGATTTCTTAACTGAATAAAAAAAACCTAAAGTTACACCTCTCATTGTAATGGGAGTACATTAAATATAAACTCTGACAAGAGTTAAAACAGCAAGATTGCACTTATGCTGTATAATCACTATACAAAAGGCCAATAATCACTTTGTTCAAAAGAGATAATGCAGCATAATATAAGTAGTAGTTTAAGCAATTATCCAGTAGAACATTTAATCATCGCCCTCAGTTCACAGCTCTTTGTTTCTCACGAATACACATGTCAGATTGTAATTAAATGTACTCACACTGTTCAGGGCAGAGAGAGAGTGTCCTGGGTTGAAATGTTGGAACCAAACTGAAAAACACAATGCAAACAAGTTTAGACACAACTTTTTGACTCTATCTGCTTAGTATGGGGTCTTGCTTGACAAATTGGCTATATAAGGGTGAAACCACCCTGGAGTAAATTATTTATAGAAGAGAATAATTTCTGCCTGTGGAAATTTTATGCTTATAAAGTTTACAACTTTTACAAACATTAACTTTCTGTGTGAAATATCTGCCAGATAATAAATTTATTGTAAATCAGGTTTATAGGAAATTAAAGTTTTTTAATTGCCCTGGGTTATTTAAATTGACAAAGATTTCAGAAATCTAGAAAATTTATCATATCTGTACATCTTATTTTTCACATCTAACAAAAAACACTAGAGAGCTGCCATTTTGTAGTTACAATAGCAAAACATGCTTAGATATAGCACACCATATATTGAGATGACAGGAATCCAATAATCAAAAATAGGGTTATACTTTTGATGAAATTGACTTTTTAAACTGTATTTTTTGTAAGCAATTAGGAATTATAGGTAATAAAAATGTTATGTGCAAAATGCAATTTATCATAATATTATAAGGGAATGAATGGTGAACTTTTCATTCTTTGAAGATGCATACACTTTCATCATTATTTATAGTTTTATTTTTGACAGTGTCCTTAATTCCAACTCGAAAACTTCCCTACTCAACTGTGGAACTACACACTCAATTAAAGCAGTGCCTCACAAACATTTTATGGATGAAAACAGTGGAGCCCTTTCTAAAAATGCAGAATCTGAGTCAGTTGTTCTGGAATGTGGTATGAGAGCCTATTTTTCTAAAGCACTCCACTGTTAGGTTACACTTTGTTCCGAGGTCTGAGGTAATGCCCATTTAAATTTCTGGCAGGCATTTTAACCAAAGAGTAGAAGTCTGAATGAAACCTTTGCCCTTAACCATAAGTTTGCTCCTCTTTGGTGTTCTTTGCCAAGTTTATTTGTTCCACCATTCTTTTGGTGACAAGGCTGAAACCTATCAGTCTTGTGAAATTTATTCCTATTTCTCAACTATTATACGCAACTCATCACCAAGATCTCTGATTCAACCTCACTAAAATTTCTTGACTGTTAAATATCCTTTCCATTTCCAATGAAACATCCTAATTCAAGCCACCATAATCTCTCATGTATTAGTTAAGCAGCCTCCCAATCAATCTTCCTTCAGTTTCATAACCTAACCCTTTACTTAAAGCCAAAATGATCTCCTTAAAATGCAATTGTGATCTCATCAGTCTTGTTCTTAGACTTTTTCAATACCTTTAATATGATCTTCAGCACACCATATTATCACCTTATTTTCATGTTAAACACACCATCTAAAACACACACTTGATTTTTTCAGAATTATTTTTCTAGATCACTCTTATTTCTTTCTTTCTTGAGCCAGTTTTATATTTCTTCCCCCCAACTCTCCCACCTCAGCTCAGTAGGTGCAAGGTGAATCTTCTAATTTGTACTTTTGAATTTTTTATTCTATTTTACAATAAGGATTCTATACTTGAAAGTATGTTAGTCTCTTCTGTAACCACATTTTTCATTTTAACTGAAAATATGTTTCTTTAGATTCTATAATCAATATATTTATGAAAACTACATTTGCTCTCATCATTTTATGTAAAACTTTATTCACATAACACTCAAGTTAGACATTGAAAATTTATAATTCAATATTTTATTTAATATTCAGTTGTATAGCCATCACCACAATTATAGAATATTTTCTTTATACCAAAGTGAAATATTGTATACAACATCAGTTACTTCTCATTTCTCCCAACAGCCTATAATATGAATATGTATATATAGCCATAAAGCATATTGCTATATAAATATGTTCATGTATGTTGGTATATATATATATATATATATATATATATTTCACAAAAAGGAATAGAATGTAATCCTCCCAATATATTTTATACATTTGGTGTCCAAAGTTACCAAGTCTCAAAGGCATAGATAAAAACTGAACTTACACCCTGACACCCTTGCCAATTAAAAACAATCACTAATTAGAGTTTCATCACTCTATTATAGAATAGTTTGAAAGAGGAAAGTAATTTTAAACTGAAAAATTAATTTGGATTCTTTGTATATTTTAATGAATATAAAATACAATATAGTTGAGTCTCTTTTTTCTTAATTATTGTATTAGAGTTCTCTAGAGAATCAGAACCTATAGGATATATAATGTACACACACAAACACACACACACACACACACACACACACACACACACATATTTATTATATAGAATTGTCTCATGTGATTATGGAGGCTTTGATTATGAAATCCAAAAATCTTCATTGTGGGCCCATAATGTGGATCTCTGCAATGAACAATCAGAAGATCTGACGGTGTGCTTCCAGTCCAAATAGTGGGTGGATCCTGATAGTGCAGGTGAAGGCCCAAGGCAGTACGCTGGAGAAATTCCTCTTGCTCATGAAGGTTGGTCATTTTGCTCTATCAAACTTTCATCTGAGTAGATAAGGACCATTCCTATTATAGAATACAATCTGCTTTACTCAAAGTTCATGTGCTTAAACATTAATCTTATTCAATAACGCCTTCCAAGATAACACATAAAATTAACCCTCACAGTTATATTAGACACAGGGTCAAGTTTTTCTTCTGTGCCAGCATCAATTTAAGAAACAAATCAATCTTTCCTAATATAAATCCTAAAGAGAACAACAAACTATCGACAGTCCTGTGCAGAAAAGAAGATATAGTATTGGAGTCTTTCCCTTTGCCCTAAAAATGTAGTCAAAGTCCTTAGTTGATGAAAATAGGAACCAAAGAAGGTAAACATCAGATAGGACATGTCCCCCCCAAATCCCTTTTGTACCTCCAGCACAACAGAGTATATGAGAAAGGAATTCTCTGGAGACTGTTCTGGGAGCCTAAATAATTAACATGAATTTATTTTTAATCCTACTCCCCAAAGATGGGGAAGACGAAAGATATTTAACATTTTTCATAAGATTTCAGAAAATTTCTAAATATGTAATGGAGCTTTGCCTCTGGTAGCTAAAGATAAGAAATCTACAAAGTAATTAACTTGGTAAGGGTTGCAATATACCTGGGAAAGTGAACTGTGTTATTCCTAATTCAATCTACACTTTTACATTTGTGCAAGTAAACAGAAGAGGACTCCATTGGTTCTAGCCTTTAGACAAGGTCAAAAGTGTAGGTTAGAAAAGAAGCAGGATCAATATTGTTCTGCAAATGGTTGCTGTGTCAAGTGGGAGACATGAGTCAAGTGAGGGGTCATCTACTTCTAGCAGAGGGAAGGCAAGAGATGTCCCTTAGAAAGATTTATTTTGTGCAAACTGGAGAGTGCTGAATACAGCCCAGCAAATAGACATATGGAAGAATAAATATGAATCATATTAGATTTGTTTCTTTTATTTAACCTTTTTATTCCATCGCTTTTACTACAAGTTAAGAATATTTCCTGTCAGCTGAATTATACCAGGTAGTCCATCCGTAAGGTTCTGATTTCTAAAGGCAAAATAAAACATTTCCATTCATGCAGATATTAAGATTTGCAGCACAGAGAATAACATTTGTCTTGTTGGAGGCTTACAGGAATATCATGACCTGACCTACTTAGACAGCTGCCATAACAATGAATTGTAACACCAACAAGTTTCCAACAACTAACCATATCCTTTCTTTTTTAATATAAAGAAGCCTGTATTCTACTTTGGGTAAGATGTTTCTTTGAAACACTAGTCCACCATCTTCTTACCCTGTGGACTTTCTTAATAAAGTCACTATTCTTTGCTCCAACAGCTCATCTCTAGATCTATTGACCAGTTGTGCAGTGAGCAGTAGGAGACTGTAGTTGGTAATGAATGTGACTGTGTTATTCACTCAGTCATGTCTGACTCTGTGACCTTATAAACTGTAGCCAGGCTTTTTTGTCCATGGAATTCTCCAGGCAAGAATACTACATCAGATAGGACATGTCCCCCCCAAATCCCTTTTGTACCTCCAGCACAGCAGAGTATATGAGAAAGGAATTCTCTGGAGACTGTTCTGGGAGCCTAAATAATTAACATGAATTTATTTTTAATCCTACTCCCCAAAGATGGGGAAGACGAAAGATATTTAACATTTTTCATAAGATTTCAGAAAATTTCTAAATATGTAATGGAGCTTTGCCTCTGGTAGCTAAAGATAAGAAATCTACAAAGTAATTAACTTGGTAAGGGTTGCAATATACCTGGGAAAGTGAACTGTGTTATTCCTAATTCAATCTACACTTTTACATTTGTGCAAGTAAACAGAAGAGGACTCCATTGGTTCTAGCCTTTAGACAAGGTCAAAAGTGTAGGTTAGAAAAGAAGCAGGATCAATATTGTTCTGCAAATGGTTGCTGTGTCAAGTGGGAGACATGAGTCAAGTGAGGGGTCATCTACTTCTAGCAGAGGGAAGGCAAGAGATGTCCCTTAGAAAGATTTATTTTGTGCAAACTGGAGAGTGCTGAATACAGCCCAGCAAATAGACATATGGAAGAATAAATATGAATCATATTAGATTTGTTTCTTTTATTTAACCTTTTTATTCCATCGCTTTTACTACAAGTTAAGAATATTTCCTGTCAGCTGAATTATACCAGGTAGTCCATCCGTAAGGTTCTGATTTCTAAAGGCAAAATAAAACATTTCCATTCATGCAGATATTAAGATTTGCAGCACAGAGAATAACATTTGTCTTGTTGGAGGCTTACAGGAATATCATGACCTGACCTACTTAGACAGCTGCCATAACAATGAATTGTAACACCAACAAGTTTCCAACAACTAACCATATCCTTTCTTTTTTAATATAAAGAAGCCTGTATTCTACTTTGGGTAAGATGTTTCTTTGAAACACTAGTCCACCATCTTCTTACCCTGTGGACTTTCTTAATAAAGTCACTATTCTTTGCTCCAACAGCTCATCTCTAGATCTATTGACCAGTTGTGCAGTGAGCAGTAGGAGACTGTAGTTGGTAATGAATGTGACTGTGTTATTCACTCAGTCATGTCTGACTCTGTGACCTTATAAACTGTAGCCAGGCTTTTTTGTCCATGGAATTCTCCAGGCAAGAATACTACATTCCCTTCTGCAGGGGATCTTCCCAAATTATGCATTGATCCTGCATTTCTGGTAGATTATTTACAGTCTGAACCACCGTAACACACACACAAACACACACACACAATGATGTGACTCAAGTGCTATCTCAAAATAGACATTTCAGTTAGAATAAAACTGATGAGAGGTTGTATCTGAATTCTAATCACCAAAAATAAATCATGTTATCTCTTTCTTAAAGATGTTGATGATATATTTAATAAGCTAATTTAATTCAGTTAGATCTATAATAGCACTAGAATATGACTAACAATACAAAGATTGCTCTGACCATTCTGATATAATTTGTTTTATTTTTTTGCCTCTGAGTCCTCATTTATTTTACATCCATCTTTATTCTTTGGCATGTGTGGCTGTCCCATTGCAGAGGCTCTCTCATTGCAGAGCACTGGCTCTGGGCACATGTGCTCCAGAGTGCTGGCTAAATTGGGCACATCGGCTGAGCTGTTCCTCAGCATGTGGGATCTTCCCAGGCCAGGGATCAAACTAGTGCCTCTTGCACTGCAAGGTGAACTCTTTACCTACTGGACGACCAGGGAAGCCCCATTCTGATATAATTTTTTTTTTTTGCTGGCATTTTTGTAAGTCTAGTATTTTTAAAGTTTTCACTTATTAGAAATATTTATTAAAATATTTTAAAAAATTGTTTATGGACTAGGCACTGAACAAGATTAGAAGTAAACAAAAGCAGTCCAAAAATAGTCCTTAATTTCAAAAGGTTTATAAACCACTAGAATTGAAATATTAAATTATTTGAAGAACTAGAAATAACAAAAAGCAATATTAATTTAGTTTTCACTTTTGATTACATGTTTTGTTGAAAAAAAAAAAATGCATCCTATCTGTAAGGTGAAACTAGATTGGAACTATAGGTCCCAGAGAGAAATTTATTTTAATTTGATTGAGAATTTTAAAGAAATGTAGGAAAGTGGAAACACATTTTAAAGGTCATATTTTTGCATTAATAATTCTATGACTTTCATGAAAATATAAGAAATATAATAAAGTTTATAAATAATGATGAATTAAACTTTATCTTGATTGCATTTATCATCACATTTTACTTTGAAATATGTTACTTTTAATGAAAACCAATGAAAAATTATATTTAGTTTTCTCTGAAGACCACCTTCCTATAGTATACTTTGTAATTTGAAAGGGTCACATTCAGAGTTCTTCATTAAAAATAAATTTAGAAGGAAAGAGAGGGAGCTAAGATGGCAGAGTAGAAGGACATGCATCTCTCCAGCAAAATCGCCTGAATTGCAACGAGTTCCTGAAAAACCATCAACAGGAGGAGGTTGGATCTGATCACGGAGATGATACCCCACGTCGAAGAACAAAGGAGAAGTCGCATCAAGACGGTAGGAAGGGCGCAATCACACCTTTGAAAGTCAAACCACATACCCGCCAGAGAGGCTGGGCGGGCCAAAGGCGCAAAACCTGTTGCAGATCAAGACCCAGGAAAGGAGCAGTGACGCCCAAAAGGGATGGAGCCAGACTTGCTTTGGAGGGTGCAAGTGTCTCCTTGAGCTAGAAGTGCCCTTGAACAGTCCTCAGAAGGATGGCACTCAATTTCCTTTGGAAGAGGTTACCATTAAGCGGATCACAGAGCCCCCGAGGAGGACTAGAAACTGTACGCACTGTAATCCGGGAGAGGCGAATAGCGATCCTGCATGAGACTGAGCCAGACTCACCTCTGAGTAATCTGACATCTCCCACGGTGGCAAAGGTCGACAGTGGCCTGCAGCAGGGTTGGGATCACTGCGGAAGTGCTTCCCATAGAGCGTGTGGGAATAAATCCTTTGTGAGATAGACGCCATTTTCCCTACTGTAGTTTGGCTGCTGGTCAAACTGCAGGGCTGCTGGTCAAGCTACAGGGAGGGAATTTAGCTCCACCCAGCAAGAAAAGGGATTTGGATTAAGAAACTCCCAGGGCCAGCCTGGGTGGGCCTTTTAGTTCTGGAATAGGCCGAAATAAACAAGCAGTCAAAGAGGTCTTCAGATCCAACCACTGCCAGAGGCAAGGAAAAGACTGATAATTCCTGAATGGTCAACAAGAGACCGAAGAACATAAACAATACATTTACGTTTTGTCTGAAGCTGGAGTTACTGCTGGATTTTTTAAATTTAATTTTATTCCTTTTTCTTTTTTTATTGCTTTTTTTTGTATTGTATTGTTTTGTTTCAATTGATTTTTTCCCTTTTTTCCAAACCCATTCAGTGCAACCCCTTTTTTGTTTTTTTTTTTTTGTTTGTTTGTTTTTTGGGTGTGTGAGAGTGGGTGTGTTTATTCCCTCCATTGAATTCTACTAAAGCTACTAATCTTATCAGTAAGACTGTATATATACAAGTTTGCATATATTATTTTTTCTTCTTTTTCCTTTGAAACCACACATTTTATTTTGGTATAAACTTCTAGTTCCCCATTGGCCTTTTAAGGTTCTATGGGGGTTTTGTTTGTTTTTATAGTTTTTGACCTGTTTTTCTATATTTTTTTATATACTTATCTCTGTTTTAATTTTTAAATTTTTTCATTTTTACTACTACTTACTCTATAACTCTTTGCTTTCTCTGATACTCCTTTCCTATAGCACTAAACTCTAATACATACAAACCTTTATCTCCATATATTTAACTTTGCAGTATTATTCTAGATTTCTCTTCCATCCTCCCTGTCTCTTTTTCCCTTTTCCCACCATATTTCATAGTCTGTTCTGTCCTCATTGTCTTATCCCCAATGGGGACCCTGCTCTAGCATTATTCTCCAATTTGTGCTATAATTAGTTTGGTTATTAACTGGTGGATATCATTTTTGGTTTTTTCTATTCACCATGTTAACGTATTGTACTGCCTTTCTGGTTGGAATGTTTGGGTTATGTTACAGCTGTATATGTTTGTATGTATAATTCAGTATGCTAGATAGTATTTGCATAGCATTTTGATTGCCATTTGTCAAAGGTATGCCTTCTCTTTCTCATTCGCATATATATGTTTTAATATCATTTAATGCCATAACAAACCAGCCCTGAAATCTTCATTCCCTGGTCAGGAAACAAGTCCTGGGGCTTTAAGGAGGGAGCACTGACTCCAAAACTCTATGATACTAGAGAACGCCTAACACTAGAGAGCAGTATACAAGTGAGAATGCCAACAAAGGTAATCGCTTGTGTACAAGTCCTGACATCACCCAATAACCAGCATCACCCAGAATAGGAAGCCCCATCCAAACAACAAACACAAACAGACGTAACTCAAAGTCTGTGAAAAGAAAATCTCAAACAGAGTCAGTTAAAAAATTAATAATAATAATGAAACAGCAGAGAAATACCACACAAGTGAAGGAACAATCTACAAACACACAAGATCAAATTAATGAAGAGAATTTGGACAAAGTTTCTGAAAGTGATTTCAGAAGAATGATGGTAAAGATGATCAAAGACACTGAAAACAGTATTTTAGAGAAATTGCAAGATACAACTAACACACTGAATAAAGAAATACAAGAACTCAAAGAAAAAGTAACAGAGATAAACAACTCAATTGCTAAACTTGAAAACACTGTAGAAGGAATCAAGAGCAGAGTATCTGAGACAGAAGACCGGATAAGTGGGCTGGAAGATACAATGGTGGAAGTAACTGCTGAAAAACAGAATCTAGCTCAAAGAATGAAAAGAGCAGAGGATAGCCTCAGAGACCTCTGGGATAATATCAAATGCACGAATATTCGAATTATAGGGCTCCAGAAGAAGAGGGAAAAAAGAAAGGATATGAGAAAATTTTTGAAGAGATTCTAGTTGAAAATTTCCCCAACATGGGAAAAGAAATAGTCAATCGAGTCCAAGAAGCACAAAAAGTACCATACAGAATCAATACGAGAAGAAACACACCAAGACACGTATTAATGAAGCTAACACAAATTAAACAGAATTCTCAAAGCAGCAAGAGAAAAACAACTAGCGACATAGGAGGGAAAGCCCATATGTTTAACAGCTGCTCTTTCAACAGAAACTCTGCAGGCCAGAAGGGAATGGCAGGACACATTAAAACGGCTCAAAGGGAGCAATCTTTAGTTTTCAAAGGTATGCCTTCTCTTTCTCATTCGCATATATATGTTTTAATATCATTTAATGCCATAACAAACCAGCCCTGAAATCTTCATTCCCTGGTCAGGAAACAAGTCCTGGGGCTTTAAGGAGGGAGCACTGACTCCAAAACTCTATGATACTAGAGAACGCCTAACACTAGAGAGCAGTATACAAGTGAGAATGCCAACAAAGGTAATCGCTTGTGTACAAGTCCTGACATCACCCAATAACCAGCATCACCCAGAATAGGAAGCCCCATCCAAACAACAAACACAAACAGACGTAACTCAAAGTCTGTGAAAAGAAAATCTCAAACAGAGTCAGTTAAAAAATTAATAATAATAATGAAACAGCAGAGAAATACCACACAAGTGAAGGAACAATCTACAAACACACAAGATCAAATTAATGAAGAGAATTTGGACAAAGTTTCTGAAAGTGATTTCAGAAGAATGATGGTAAAGATGATCAAAGACACTGAAAACAGTATTTTAGAGAAATTGCAAGATACAACTAACACACTGAATAAAGAAATACAAGAACTCAAAGAAAAAGTAACAGAGATAAACAACTCAATTGCTAAACTTGAAAACACTGTAGAAGGAATCAAGAGCAGAGTATCTGAGACAGAAGACCGGATAAGTGGGCTGGAAGATACAATGGTGGAAGTAACTGCTGAAAAACAGAATCTAGCTCAAAGAATGAAAAGAGCAGAGGATAGCCTCAGAGACCTCTGGGATAATATCAAATGCACGAATATTCGAATTATAGGGGCTCCAGAAGAAGAGGGAAAAAAGAAAGGATATGAGAAAATTTTTGAAGAGATTCTAGTTGAAAATTTCCCCAACATGGGAAAAGAAATAGTCAATCGAGTCCAAGAAGCACAAAAAGTACCATACAGAATCAATACGAGAAGAAACACACCAAGACACGTATTAATGAAGCTAACACAAATTAAACAGAATTCTCAAAGCAGCAAGAGAAAAACAACTAGCGACATAGGAGGGAAAGCCCATATGTTTAACAGCTGCTCTTTCAACAGAAACTCTGCAGGCCAGAAGGGAATGGCAGGACACATTAAAACGGCTCAAAGGGAGCAATCTTCAACCAAGAATCCTCTACCCTGCAAGGATCTCCTTCAAAATTGATGGAGAAATCAAAAGCTTTACTGATAAGTAAAAATAAAAAGAATTTAGTAACACCAAACCAGCCTTACAACAAGTGTTAAAGGGACTTATATAGACAACAAGTATAAAAGGAGAAGATCCACAAAACAAAGCTATCATAACATCTAAGAAGATGACAATAGGATCATTTGTATCAATAATTACTTTGAATGTAAATGGACTAAATGCTCCAACCAAAAGACACAGAGTGGCTGAATGGATTCAAAAACACGACCCATCCATGTGCTGCCTCCAGGAAACTCACTTCAGACCTACAGACCCTCATAGACTGAAAGTGAGACGCTGGAAAAAGATATTGCATGCAAATGGAAATCAAAAGAAAGCTGGAGTAGCAATCCTCATATCAGACAAAATAGACCTCAAAATAAAGAAGATTAGAAGAGACAAGGCAGGACATTACATCATGATCAAGGGATTGATCCAAGAAGAAGACATAACAATCATAAATATCTATGCACCCAGCACAGGAACACCCCAATACATAAGACAAACACTTTCAGACATAAAAGAATACATCGGCAGTAACACAGTAATAGTAGGAGACTTCAACACTCCTCTCACACCAATGGACAGATCATCCAAACAGAAAATTAATAAAGAAACACAAGCCTTAAATGCCACACTAAAAGAAATGGACCTCACTGATATCTTTAGGACGTTCCATCCAAAAGCAGAAGAATACACTTTATTCTCAAGTGCTCATGGAACATTCTCCAGGATAGGACACATCTTGGGCCACAAATCAAACCTCAGTCAATTCAAGAAAACTGAAATTATATCAACCATCATCTCGGACCACAATGCAATGAGACTAGAGATCAACTACTGGAAAAAAACCGCTAAAAACACATACACAAGGGGATTAAACAACACATACCCCAAAAACGAACTGATTGCGGAGCAAATCAAAGGAGAAATTTAAAAATTCCTAGAAGAAAATGACAATGAACACACGACAGTGCAAAACCTATGGGATACTGCAAAAGCAGTTCTAAGAGGGAAGTTTCTGGCAATTCAATCCCACCTCAAGAAACTAGGAAAATCTCAAACAGACGACCTAACCCTCCACTTAAAACAACTGGAGAAAGAAGAACAAAAACACCCCAAAGCCAGCAGAAGACGAGAAATTATAAAGACTAGAGCAGAAATAAATGAAAAAGAAATGAAAGAAATAATAGTAAAGATAAATAAAACAAAAAGCTTGTTCTTTGGGAAAAAAGAGACTAGAAAACAGAAATAAATGAAAGGAAAAGAAAGAGTGGCTGAATGGATTCAAAAACACGACCCATCCATGTGCTGCCTCCAGGAAACTCACTTCAGACCTACAGACCCTCATAGACTGAAAGTGAGACGCTGGAAAAAGATATTGCATGCAAATGGAAATCAAAAGAAAGCTGGAGTAGCAATCCTCATATCAGACAAAATAGACCTCAAAATAAAGAAGATTAGAAGAGACAAGGCAGGACATTACATCATGATCAAGGGATTGATCCAAGAAGAAGACATAACAATCATAAATATCTATGCACCCAGCACAGGAGCACCCCAATACATAAGACAAACACTTTCAGACATAAAAGAATACATCGGCAGTAACACAGTAATAGTAGGAGACTTCAACACTCCTCTCACACCAATGGACAGATCATCCAAACAGAAAATTAATAAAGAAACACAAGCCTTAAATGCCACACTAAAAGAAATGGACCTCACTGATATCTTTAGGACGTTCCATCCAAAAGCAGAAGAATACACTTTATTCTCAAGTGCTCATGGAACATTCTCCAGGATAGGACACATCTTGGGCCACAAATCAAACCTCAGTCAATTCAAGAAAACTGAAATTATATCAACCATCATCTCGGACCACAATGCAATGAGACTAGAGATCAACTACTGGAAAAAAACCGCTAAAAACACATACACAAGGGGATTAAACAACACATACCCCAAAAACGAACTGATTGCGGAGCAAATCAAAGGAGAAATTTAAAAATTCCTAGAAGAAAATGACAATGAACACACGACAGTGCAAAACCTATGGGATACTGCAAAAGCAGTTCTAAGAGGGAAGTTTCTGGCAATTCAATCCCACCTCAAGAAACTAGGAAAATCTCAAACAGACGACCTAACCCTCCACTTAAAACAACTGGAGAAAGAAGAACAAAAACACCCCAAAGCCAGCAGAAGACGAGAAATTATAAAGACTAGAGCAGAAATAAATGAAAAAGAAATGAAAGAAATAATAGTAAAGATAAATAAAACAAAAAGCTTGTTCTTTGAAAGGTAAATAAAATTGACGCACCACTGGCCAGACTCATCAAGCAAAAGAGAGAGAAGAAGCAAATCAACAAAATCGAAAGTGAAAAAGGAGACATTACAACAGATAATGCAGAAATCCAAAGGATTCTAAGAGACTATTATGAACAACTCTACGGCAACAAACTGGACAACCTGGAAGAAATGGACAGTTTCTTGGAGAGGATTAATCTCCCAAGACTCAGCAAGGAAGAAATAGAAACTATGAACAAGCCAATCACAAGCACAGAAATTGACCTTGTGATCAAAAATCTACCCAAAAATAAAAACCCAGGGCCTGATGTTTTCACAAGTGAATTCTACCAAACATTTAAAGAAGAGCTAATGCCTGTCCTTCTAAAACTCTTTCAAACAATTGCACAGGAAGGAACACTTCCAAACACATTCTATGAGGCTGCCATCACCCTGATACCAAAACCAGGCAAAGACAACACAAAAAAGGAAAACTATAGGCCAATTTCACTGATGAATCTAGATGCCAAAATCCTCAACAAAATCCTAGTAAACAGAATTCAACAACACATCAAAAAACTCATACATCACAATCAAGTCGGGTTCCTCCCAGGCATACAAGGATTTTTCAACACCCACAAATCAATCAATGTGATACACCATATCAACAAACTGAGAGGCAAAAATCACATGATCATCTCAATAGATGCAGAAAAGGTCTTTGACAAAGTACAGCATCCATTTATGATAAAAACTCTTCAGAAAATGGGCATAGAAGGAACCTATCTCAACATAGTGAAAGCCATATATGAGAAGCTCACAGCAAACATTATCGTCAATGGTGAAAAAATGAAAGCATTTCCTCTAAGATCAGGAACAACACAAGGGTGTCCACTTTCACCACTCTTATTCAACATAGTCCTGGAAGTTCTAGCAACAGCAATAAGAGAAGAGAAAGAAATCAAAGGAATCCAGATTGGAAAGGTAGAAGTCAAGCTCTCTCTTTTTGCAGATGACATGATATTCTACATAGAAAATCCCAAAGACACTATTACGAAACTACTAGGGTTAATCAGCGACTTCAGCCAAGTTGCAGGATACAAAATCAATATACAGAAATCACTGGCATTCCTATACACACACAATGAAAAATCAGAAAACGAAATCCAAGAGGCAATCCCCTTCACCATTGCAACAAAATGAATCAAATATTTAGGAATAAACCTACCCAAAGAAACTAAAGAACTGTACACTGAAAATTACAAGACACTCATGAGAGACATTAAAGAAGACTTAAACAGATGGAGATATATTCCATGTTCCTGGGTCGGAAGAATCAATATTGTGAAAATGACCATACTACCAAATGTCATCTATAGATTCAATGTGATCCCTATCAAACTTCCAATAACATTCTTCACAGAAGTAGACCAAAGAATAACACAGTTCATATGGAAACACAAAAGACCTCAAATAGCCAAGGCAATCCTGAGAAAGACAAATGGAGCTGGAGGAATCACCCTCCCTAACTTCAGACTCTACTACAAAGCAACAGTCCTCACGACAGTATGGTACTGGCACAAAAACAGAACTATAGACCAATGGAACAAGATAGAGAACCCAGAGATAAACCCACGCACCTATGGGTACCTTATTTTTGACAAAGGAGGCGAAACTATACAGTGGGACAAAGACAGCCTCTTCAACAAATGGTGATGGGAAAATTGGACAGCTACATGCAAAAAATGAAGTTGGAACATTTCCTGACACCATGCACAAAGATCAACTCAATAGATGCAGAAAAAGCCTTCGACAAAGTACAGCATCCATTTATGATAAAAACTCTTCAGAAAATGGGCATAGAAGGAACCTATCTCAACATAGTGAAAGCCATATATGAGAAGCTCACAGCAAACATTATCGTCAATGGTGAAAAAATGAAAGCATTTCCTCTAAGATCAGGAACAACACAAGGGTGTCCACTTTCACCACTCTTATTCAACATAGTCCTGGAAGTTCTAGCAACAGCAATAAGAGAAGAGAAAGAAATCAAAGGAATCCAGATTGGAAAGGTAGAAGTCAAGCTCTCTCTTTTTGCAGATGACATGATATTCTACATAGAAAATCCCAAAGACACTATTACGAAACTACTAGGGTTAATCAGCGACTTCAGCCAAGTTGCAGGATACAAAATCAATATACAGAAATCACTGGCATTCCTATACACACACAATGAAAAATCAGAAAACGAAATCCAAGAGGCAATCCCCTTCACCATTGCAACAAAATGAATCAAATATTTAGGAATAAACCTACCCAAAGAAACTAAAGAACTGTACACTGAAAATTACAAGACACTCATGAGAGACATTAAAGAAGACTTAAACAGATGGAGATATATTCCATGTTCCTGGGTCGGAAGAATCAATATTGTGAAAATGACCATACTACCAAATGTCATCTATAGATTCAATGTGATCCCTATCAAACTTCCAATAACATTCTTCACAGAAGTAGACCAAAGAATAACACAGTTCATATGGAAACACAAAAGACCTCAAATAGCCAAGGCAATCCTGAGAAAGACAAATGGAGCTGGAGGAATCACCCTCCCTAACTTCAGACTCTACTACAAAGCAACAGTCCTCACGACAGTATGGTACTGGCACAAAAACAGAACTATAGACCAATGGAACAAGATAGAGAACCCAGAGATAAACCCACGCACCTATGGGTACCTTATTTTTGACAAAGGAGGCGAAACTATACAGTGGGACAAAGACAGCCTCTTCAACAAATGGTGATGGGAAAATTGGACAGCTACATGCAAAAAATGAAGTTGGAACATTTCCTGACACCATGCACAAAGATCAACTCAAAATGGATTAAAGACCTAAATGTAAGACCAGAAACCATCAAACTCTTAGAGGAGAATATAGGCAAAACCCTCAAGGATATAAATCAAAGCAAGATCTTCTCTGACCCACCTACTAGAATAGCGGAACTAAAAAGACAAATGAACATGTGGGACCTCCTGAAACTTAAAAGCTTTTGTAGAGCAAAAGAAATTACAAACAAGCTGAACAGACAGCCAACAGAATGGGAGAGAATCATAGCAAATGAAACAACAGACAAAGAATTAATCTCCAAAATCTATAAGCCACTCAGACAACTCAGCACCACAAAAATGAACAACCCAATTTAAAAATGGGAAAAGGATCTAAACAGACACCTCTCCAATGATGACTTACAGATCGCCCAAAAGCACATGAAACGATGCTCAACTTCACTTTTAATTAGAGAAATGCAAATCAAATCTACAATGAAATATCACCTCACACCCATCAGAATGGCCATCATCCACAAATAGACAGACAATGCTGGAGAGGGCGCAGAGAAAAGGGAACACTCCTGCATTGCTAGTGGGAATGTCAATTGATATAGCCTCTATGGAAAACAGTCTGGAGAGTTCTTTAAAAACTAAAAATAGAAGTACCCTATGACCCAGCAATGCCACTCTTAGGTTTACACCCTGATGAAATTAAATCTGAAAGAAGCACCTGTACCCCAATATTCAATGCAGGTCTCTATACAATAGCTAGAAAATGGAAGCAGCCTAGATGTCCATCAACAAATCAAGGGATAAAGAAGCAGTGGTACATATATACAATGGAATACTACAGAACTGTAGAGAGAAATGCAGAAGAATCAGTCCTAATGAGGTGGCTGGATCTAGAGCATATCATAAAAAGTTAAGTCAGTCAGAAACAGAAGGACAAATACAGTATATTAACACACATATATGGAATCTAGTAGGATGATAATGATGACACACGCAGTGAAGCAACGGAAAGAGAGATGGACAGTGGACATATGGACATTGTGGGGACGGAACAGATGGTGGGAGGCGTAAGAAGTAGCATGAAGGCCTGTACTATCATAAGTGAAGAAAATAGCTATAGGCAGCTACATGCAAAAAATGAAGTTGGAACATTTCCTGACACCATGCACAAAGATCAACTCAAAATGGATTAAAGACCTAAATGTAAGACCAGAAACCATCAAACTCTTAGAGGAGAATATAGGCAAAACCCTCAAGGATATAAATCAAAGCAAGATCTTCTCTGACCCACCTACTAGAATAGCGGAACTAAAAAGACAAATGAACATGTGGGACCTCCTGAAACTTAAAAGCTTTTGTAGAGCAAAAGAAATTACAAACAAGCTGAACAGACAGCCAACAGAATGGGAGAGAATCATAGCAAATGAAACAACAGACAAAGAATTAATCTCCAAAATCTATAAGCCACTCAGACAACTCAGCACCACAAAAATGAACAACCCAATTTAAAAATGGGAAAAGGATCTAAACAGACACCTCTCCAATGATGACTTACAGATCGCCCAAAAGCACATGAAACGATGCTCAACTTCACTTTTAATTAGAGAAATGCAAATCAAATCTACAATGAAATATCACCTCACACCCATCAGAATGGCCATCATCCACAAATAGACAGACAATGCTGGAGAGGGCGCAGAGAAAAGGGAACACTCCTGCATTGCTAGTGGGAATGTCAATTGATATAGCCTCTATGGAAAACAGTCTGGAGAGTTCTTTAAAAACTAAAAATAGAAGTACCCTATGACCCAGCAATGCCACTCTTAGGTTTACACCCTGATGAAATTAAATCTGAAAGAAGCACCTGTACCCCAATATTCAATGCAGGTCTCTATACAATAGCTAGAAAATGGAAGCAGCCTAGATGTCCATCAACAAATCAAGGGATAAAGAAGCAGTGGTACATATATACAATGGAATACTACAGAACTGTAGAGAGAAATGCAGAAGAATCAGCCCTAATGAGGTGGCTGGATCTAGAGCATATCATAAAAAGTTAAGTCAGTCAGAAACAGAAGGACAAATACAGTATATTAACACACATATATGGAATCTAGTAGGATGATAATGATGACACACGCAGTGAAGCAACGGAAAGAGAGATGGACAGTGGACATATGGACATTGTGGGGACGGAACAGATGGTGGGAGGCGTAAAGGAAGTAGCATGAAGGCCTGTACTATCATAAGTGAAGAAAATAGCTATAGGCATTGCTCTGTGTGAAAAGAGGACCCTTCAGGGATGCTGTGTGATGGTCAGGAGTGGTGGGAAGAGGGGGATATACATATGACTAATCTGGGAACATGCATATCTGTAAACAACAAAACTCTGTAAAAGTTAAAAATAAAATAAAGGTTTAAAATAAATAAATAAATAAATAAATAAATAAATTTAGACGCATTTGTGTCTCTATTTCCTTTTTGCAAATAAGGTCATTTATGCCATTTTTATATATCTGCATATATGTATTAATATACATCGTTTTTCTCTTACTTCACTCAGAATGACAATCCTTTGGTCCACCCACACCTCTGTAAATAACACAGTTCCCTTCCTATTTAATGGCTGAGTAATATTCCATTATTTAAATGTATCATATCTTCTTTATCCATTCTTCTGTTAATAGACATTTAGGTTGCTTTTTTGTCTTGGCAGGCTTTTTAAGTGGTGCTACTAATAAAGACCTCCCTATGCTGCAGACGTAAGAAATGCAGGTTCTGTTTCTGAGTCGGGAAGATCCCTTGGAGAAGGAAATTGCAACCCACTCCAGGAATTTTGCTGGCAGTATCCCATGGACAGAGGAGCCTTTTAGGCTACTATCTGTAGTCTCACACAGAGTTGGACATGATCGAAGAAACTTAGCATGAACACACACATATCTTCTGTCATTTGTAAGTAGTGATGCAATGAACATTGGGGTGCATGTATCTTTTTGAATTACGGTTTTTTCTTTGGACATTTTCCCTGGGGTGGGATTGCTGGGGCATATGATAGTTCTATTTTTAGTTTTTAAGAAGTCTCATACTGTTCTCCACAGTTTTATTCATACCGGAATACTACAGAACTGTAGAGAGAAATGCAGAAGAATCAGCCCTAATGAGGTGGCTGGATCTAGAGCATATCATAAAAAGTTAAGTCAGTCAGAAACAGAAGGACAAATACAGTATATTAACACACATATATGGAATCTAGTAGGATGATAATGATGACACACGCAGTGAAGCAACGGAAAGAGAGATGGACAGTGGACATATGGACATTGTGGGGACGGAACAGATGGTGGGAGGCGTAAAGGAAGTAGCATGAAGGCCTGTACTATCATAAGTGAAGAAAATAGCTATAGGCATTGCTCTGTGTGAAAAGAGGACCCTTCAGGGATGCTGTGTGATGGTCAGGAGTGGTGGGAAGAGGGGGATATACATATGACTAATCTGGGAACATGCATATCTGTAAACAACAAAACTCTGTAAAAGTTAAAAATAAAATAAAGGTTTAAAATAAATAAATAAATAAATAAATAAATAAATTTAGACGCATTTGTGTCTCTATTTCCTTTTTGCAAATAAGGTCATTTATGCCATTTTTATATATCTGCATATATGTATTAATATACATTTTTTTTCTCTTACTTCACTCAGAATGACAATCCTTTGGTCCACCCACACCTCTGTAAATAACACAGTTCCCTTCCTATTTAATGGCTGAGTAATATTCCATTATTTAAATGTATCATATCTTCTTTATCCATTCTTCTGTTAATAGACATTTAGGTTGCTTTTTTGTCTTGGCAGGCTTTTTAAGTGGTGCTACTAATAAAGAACTCCCCTATGCTGCAGACGTAAGAAATGCAGGTTCTGTTTCTGAGTCGGGAAGATCCCTTGGAGAAGGAAATTGCAACCCACTCCAGGAATTTTGCTGGCAGTATCCCATGGACAGAGGAGCCTTTTAGGCTACTATCTGTAGTCTCACACAGAGTTGGACATGATCGAAGAAACTTAGCATGAACACACACATATCTTCTGTCATTTGTAAGTAGTGATGCAATGAACATTGGGGTGCATGTATCTTTTTGAATTACGGTTTTTTCTTTGGACATTTTCCCTGGGGTGGGATTGCTGGGGCATATGATAGTTCTATTTTTAGTTTTTAAGAAGTCTCATACTGTTCTCCACAGTGACTTTTTCCATTTACATTCACACCAATATTGTAAGGGACTACCCTTTTCTTCACATCTTCTCCACATTTATTGTTTGCATATTTTTTGATGGTGGTCATTCTGACCAACGTGATGTGATATTTCATTGTAGCTGTGATTTACATTTACGTAATGATTAGTGATGCTGAGCATTTTTTCATGTGTTCATTAGCCATCTTTATATCTTTAAAGAAATGTCTATTTGCGTCTTCATGTTTTTAAAATCAGTTGCTTGTTGGCTTGTTTTTTGATATTGAGCTGCATGAGCTATTGGTATGTCTTGGAGATTAATCCCTTGTTAGTTGCTTTGATTGCAAATATTTTCTCCTATTCTGAGTGTTCTCTTTTTCATCTTGTTTATGTATTCCTTTGTTGTGCATAATCTTTCAAGTTTAGTTGGGTCCCATTTGTTCATTTTCGTTTCCTTACTCTAGAAAGTAGGTCAGAAGTAGAGAACACATGTATGAATACCAAGAGGGGACAGGTAGGGTGGGACAAATTGGGAGATTGGATTGACATATATACACTACTATATATAAAATAGATAATTAATGAGAACTTAAGTATAGCTCAGGGACCTCTGCTCAATGATCTTTGGTGACCTAAATGGAAAGTAAATCCAAAAAATCCAAAAAAGAAGGGATATATATATATTTATGTATATGAAGGGATATATGAGGGAATGTGTGTGTATATATATATATATAGCTAATTTACTCACCTGTATAACAGAAACTGACAGAGTAGTGTAAAATGTCTATACTCCAATAAAAAAAACTATATGGTTTTGGAAACTGAATATTAAAAAGAATACAAAGATTCTAGATAAACATTGCTTCAAGTAGTTTAATTCCAATTATAACTGAATTACACTTGACATTGAAGCAATGAGAGCAATATTATTATTCTTAAATTTTACTGTCATTAGTAGTAAACTTGGCTTTTCGCTGATGTAATTATGTATTAAAATTTCTTCTACATCAAAAAGTGGATTTTTTCTTCAGTCATGAACAAGACTATAGTATTTCATTTAAATGGTATAAGAAAACAATATCAGGAATACTGTAATAGAATTTTGACCATATTATTAGATTTGTGCTCTGTGACAACCTAGAGGGTAGTAGATGGGAGGGAGGTTCAAGAGGAGGGACACATTATACCTATGACTGTTTCAGGTTGGTGTACTGAAGAAACCAGTATAACATTGTAAATCAATTTTATTCGTATTCATGTTTTGTGGAATTTCAGTTCTGAGCATTTTTTCATGTGTTCATTAGCCATCTTTATATCTTTAAAGAAATGTCTATTTGCGTCTTCATGTTTTTAAAATCAGTTGCTTGTTGGCTTGTTTTTTGATATTGAGCTGCATGAGCTATTGGTATGTCTTGGAGATTAATCCCTTGTTAGTTGCTTTGATTGCAAATATTTTCTCCTATTCTGAGTGTTCTCTTTTTCATCTTGTTTATGTATTCCTTTGTTGTGCATAATCTTTCAAGTTTAGTTGGGTCCCATTTGTTCATTTTCGTTTCCTTACTCTAGAAAGTAGGTCAGAAGTAGAGAACACATGTATGAATACCAAGAGGGGACAGGTAGGGTGGGACAAATTGGGAGATTGGATTGACATATATACACTACTATATATAAAATAGATAATTAATGAGAACTTAAGTATAGCTCAGGGACCTCTGCTCAATGATCTTTGGTGACCTAAATGGAAAGTAAATCCAAAAAATCCAAAAAAGAAGGGATATATATATATTTATGTATATGAAGGGATATATGAGGGAATGTGTGTGTATATATATATATATAGCTAATTTACTCACCTGTATAACAGAAACTGACAGAGTAGTGTAAAATGTCTATACTCCAATAAAAAAAACTATATGGTTTTGGAAACTGAATATTAAAAAGAATACAAAGATTCTAGATAAACATTGCTTCAAGTAGTTTAATTCCAATTATAACTGAATTACACTTGACATTGAAGCAATGAGAGCAATATTATTATTCTTAAATTTTACTGTCATTAGTAGTAAACTTGCCTTTTCGCTGATGTAATTATGTATTAAAATTTCTTCTACATCAAAAAGTGGATTTTTTCTTCAGTCATGAACAAGACTATAGTATTTCATTTAAATGGTATAAGAAAACAATATCAGGAATACTGTAATAGAATTTTGACCATATTATTAGATTTGTGCTCTGTGACAACCTAGAGGGGTAGTAGATGGGAGGGAGGTTCAAGAGGGAGGGGACACATTATACCTATGACTGTTTCAGGTTGGTGTACTGAAGAAACCAGTATAACATTGTAAATCAATTCTTTTCCAGTCAAAAGCCAATTGAAAAAGTATGTCATCCTATATCTGAATTTACATTGAGATTTAAAAATATAAACACTCTGCAATGTGTAACTGTGAACCCATAAACTGCATATTATCCTACCTAACTGATGATTCATTTTCTCACAAAGAAAGTTAGTTAAAAATTAATATTTCAAAATATTTCATTTACCAAATATGTGGCCTCCATTTATTCACCTTCAGTATATATGTTAATGATTTCAAGTTATTATGTAAAGTTTACCTTTCAATTTTTATAATATGTTTTACATTTCTACCATAATCAGTGAGAAATTTCTTGATTTCATTATTGCAGATAGAATTGAGAAAACCAGGGAAGACCTAATCTGAAATGAATGTATGAAAACCTTTCTTAATTGTCAGATATTTCTGAATTCTGTATATAACATTTTTTTTTTTTTTTTTCAGTTAGGGTAGATTGTTTTCTTCATCTCTCTGTTTTGTGTGTGTGTGTGTGTGTGTGTGTGTGTAGATCCATATTCGATATTTGGCCATAAATATATAACTGTTTTGTAAGACTTCGTTCACATATATCTTAACTCTCTGTATATGCATGCATGTGTTTGTCTAGTTAGACCTCATTTCCGTGTGCATCTATATATATATATATATATATATATATATATTTAAGTACTCTGGGGACTGTATCTTCCAATGGATAGCATAAGACATTCAGGAAATACAGACTTGTAATGCATTTTGACAAAAAAGATATATTTTTCCTTTTATGTATAAGAATATTATACTACAGATGAGAGCCTTTCTGAGAATTCAGTGTTTCTGAAATGTGAAAATAAAAGGAGCATAGGCAGCTATATTCAATCTAAAAGTGAAAATAATCAAGAAAAGGCAGTCAAGGCTGTTCAGGTTTACAGTGGTCTTTTTGTAGCTACATATCAGCAATTAATTTCATCCGTAGTCTATGAAGCATTTTTATAATTAATTTCTCAGCATTTACCACATACAAGCCATAACTTTAAAGTGCTCTGTCATTAACAAAATCTCATTTTTTTTCATAAAGAATAGGCACACTGATCTACATTTTTCCATGCTGCCAAGGCAGAATGGACTCGAGGGATATTATCTTATTCAGAAAGAACCTTTCAAGGTTGAATAAAAGAAATGGTGCAGGGTCCCTGGGAGAGGGAAGTGATCATCATTTTCACCTTCAACTCCTCTTTGATGTGGCAGAGTCAATTTTTAATCAGCAGCCATCAGACTGGCTTCATTTCGCCTTACAAAGTCCTATTACTCTGCCACTTTCTGGAAGGAGGTGATAAGGACAATGCTCTTCTTTTTCTCTTCATAGAGCCCTGCATATGATGAGTCCCTTTGGAGAGGCTTGATAAAAAAATAAAATAAAATAAAATAAAAAAAGAGTGAGTATGTAAGGATAAAGGTCACCTCTCTGTCAGAATTAACTCTTCAAGACAACAAACTTTGATTTTCCTGTGTTTGTTTTTAAAAACTCTCCTATTGTCTTTGGAGGCAATAGCAATAACAAGCTGAAGTGGGAGAAAAAGGTTAAATGCTCAGAGCTTTTCATGAGAATAGTATTAAGGCTTATTAGTCTTCCCCAGCTAAATACCATAGTGGATACGATGCTAATGAACATTATAGGTATTAGTGACATGCAGGAAAAACATACAATTAAAATCTACTTCTTTGAGCAGCACACCTTAAAGAAATCATTTATCATCAGAGTGTACATAAGTGCCACACAGGCACAGTAAGAGAAAAAATCGCTTCTCTGCATTCAGCTAAATTGAAAAGTGGAAAGAAAAAAAAAAAAGAAACCCTGTTTTTCCCCTCTGGAAGTGTTTTTTATGTTAAGTAAACCTAAATTATTTTTTAAACTATGCATTCATGCAGAAAAACCTCTATAATCTCTTAGTATCATTTATTGTAGTTAGCAGTCTTAATTGCCTCCCTGAAATGGATCAGAGTTCTGGGAATTACTCGATAAAATGATGTTACTACTTTCCAGCCTTTCCATCCTTTGATATAATCTCATTAAAATATCAGGCCATAACTTTAAAGTGCTCTGTCATTAACAAAATCTCATTTTTTTTCATAAAGAATAGGCACACTGATCTACATTTTTCCATGCTGCCAAGGCAGAATGGACTCGAGGGATATTATCTTATTCAGAAAGAACCTTTCAAGGTTGAATAAAAGAAATGGTGCAGGGTCCCTGGGAGAGGGAAGTGATCATCATTTTCACCTTCAACTCCTCTTTGATGTGGCAGAGTCAATTTTTAATCAGCAGCCATCAGACTGGCTTCATTTCGCCTTACAAAGTCCTATTACTCTGCCACTTTCTGGAAGGAGGTGATAAGGACAATGCTCTTCTTTTTCTCTTCATAGAGCCCTGCATATGATGAGTCCCTTTGGAGAGGCTTGATAAAAAAATAAAATAAAATAAAATAAAAAAAGAGTGAGTATGTAAGGATAAAGGTCACCTCTCTGTCAGAATTAACTCTTCAAGACAACAAACTTTGATTTTCCTGTGTTTGTTTTTAAAAACTCTCCTATTGTCTTTGGAGGCAATAGCAATAACAAGCTGAAGTGGGAGAAAAAGGTTAAATGCTCAGAGCTTTTCATGAGAATAGTATTAAGGCTTATTAGTCTTCCCCAGCTAAATACCATAGTGGATACGATGCTAATGAACATTATAGGTATTAGTGACATGCAGGAAAAACATACAATTAAAATCTACTTCTTTGAGCAGCACACCTTAAAGAAATCATTTATCATCAGAGTGTACATAAGTGCCACACAGGCACAGTAAGAGAAAAAATCGCTTCTCTGCATTCAGCTAAATTGAAAAGTGGAAAGAAAAAAAAAAAAGAAACCCTGTTTTTCCCCTCTGGAAGTGTTTTTTATGTTAAGTAAACCTAAATTATTTTTTAAACTATGCATTCATGCAGAAAAACCTCTATAATCTCTTAGTATCATTTATTGTAGTTAGCAGTCTTAATTGCCTCCCTGAAATGGATCAGAGTTCTGGGAATTACTCGATAAAATGATGTTACTACTTTCCAGCCTTTCCATCCTTTGATATAATCTCATTAAAAATATCAGGCCTCTGGTGAGGGAATACATATGGATAGTAAATGCATGTTAAGCAGGCACACCCAAACTGATGACCTAGTTATTATAGAACAGAGCAGCAGAAGATGAATTTTAATTTTGAAGTACAGCAATTTCTTTCTTGGTTAATACCATAATTATTAACATATTTTTGGAATGAATCTGCTTGTTATCCTTGAAAAAAGATAATAACAATGGACCAACCAAAATACTGAAATGACATTTTTTGGAATAAAATAAAGTCGTTTTTTCCAGAAGACCACACAAGTGAAAAAACACACGTAGGTTCATTAACTATAATTACTGAAAGGAGATGGGAAAAGACGTGTGCCAAATCCCTTTTTGTGTGTGTGTTCTCAAAATGTAGCTGGGTTGAAAAAATATAAGCCCTGAGGAAATACACTCATCACCCAGCCAAATAAAGGGGGAAGGAGTGAAGGGGAGAGTCATACTGAGTCCACCATATGAAATAATTAGATTTTTATAGAATTGGATTTCCTGTTATAAATTGGAAAGTGTAGTTCCACAAAGCTTGAGTGTAGAGAGCATAAAACTCATCCTGGACTATGCAGTACAATGTGTTGTAATAACAAACCAGTTTCTGTTTGGTAGTGAAAAATGCAGCAGAGAAAAAATAGTACTGGGAAAAAGATTTGTCATTGTTTAGTTTTTAAAATAAAATTTCAATATTCATTTTCACAATTCATAATTGCAAAGGTTCCTAAAGCTCAGGCATCCTCATAGCGACTTTGCATAAAATGAATTCGTTATATACTAAATGTTGCTGTGTATGTAATGCTAAAATGGTACAGTGATGTTATGACTTGAGAACAAGTTGTGGAGTAAAGGATTATCTCCTCCTGAGTTATACAAGAAACTCTATTCTGAGTATTTATTTTTGTTCTTGCCCTCATATACTTACTTCAGCTTTTATTTTGTTATCCTGAAATTTGTTTTGGGAAAAAAATGTGTGGGAAGTAATATGTAGGAAGGAAGGTTCTTTTCAATTTAACACATTTGTCAAAAGTTGGTTGGCTAGTAGAAAAAAAGTTCAACAAATGTTTCTTGTATTATGCAGGTCAGCATGTCCCAAAATAATGCTGAAAGGTAAAATGAGGACATCATTATCATTTGGTTTTGCATGCATGCTCAGTTGCTCAGTTGTGCCCAAGTATTTGCGACCTCATGATCTGTAGCCCTCTAGATTCCTCTGTTTATGGAATTTTTAACGGAAAAATACTGAATTGGATTGCCACTTTCTACTCCAGGGGATCTTCCCAACCCTGGAATCGAACCCACGTCTTCTGATTGGCAAGTGGATTCTTTACTACTGTGTCCCCTAGATAGCCTATCTTTCAGTAAGATAAAGAAATCAATTTTTGATGTCACAGTATTTCCAAGAGACAAACAGCAATTATTATAGTTGTGCCAGTTGTTTCTAGTCATAGCAGAGACCAAATTATTTAAAAAGGTAGAGTTTATGAAGAGGAAAATAAATAAAAAGATACCCATATGCACAGTCGTAGGCATGAAGGTAAGACCGACAAGTAGAGTGAATGAAGACAGAGTTTCCATTAGGACCCATTTCTTTTAAGCATGCATTATCTGGCATATGCCTGCAAATGTGGTAGATGTCAAGCAGAATTACCTCCTCTCAGAACACCTGTGCATCCATAACTTTCACCCTTTGTTATTATTTCCAATTTCCAGGCATTTTTTTATGTTGGCCTTATTTATTTATTTTTATTCTTCAGCCTGTGTGTTCCCGCCATTGCAGTGGCCTCTCTCATTGTAGAGCAGCAGCTCTGGGTGCATGTGCTCCAGAGCTCTGACTGGTAATTGGACAACTGGTCCAGCTGCTCCACAGCACATGGGATCTTCCTGAACCAGGAATCGAACTGGTGCCCCTTGCATTGTAAGGCAGACTTCTTACCCACTGGACCACCAGGAAGCCCAGACATTTTTTTTTTTTTAATACCTAGACTCTTGCCAACAGAGAGGTCATTGTTTAATCCCCGTGTTAAATTCTCCTGAGTTGTAGGGGTACTTTTCAATTTAACACATTTGTCAAAAGTTGGTTGGCTAGTAGAAAAAAAGTTCAACAAATGTTTCTTGTATTATGCAGGTCAGCATGTCCCAAAATAATGCTGAAAGGTAAAATGAGGACATCATTATCATTTGGTTTTGCATGCATGCTCAGTTGCTCAGTTGTGCCCAAGTATTTGCGACCTCATGATCTGTAGCCCTCTAGATTCCTCTGTTTATGGAATTTTTAACGGAAAAATACTGAATTGGATTGCCACTTTCTACTCCAGGGGATCTTCCCAACCCTGGAATCGAACCCACGTCTTCTGATTGGCAAGTGGATTCTTTACTACTGTGTCCCCTAGATAGCCTATCTTTCAGTAAGATAAAGAAATCAATTTTTGATGTCACAGTATTTCCAAGAGACAAACAGCAATTATTATAGTTGTGCCAGTTGTTTCTAGTCATAGCAGAGACCAAATTATTTAAAAAGGTAGAGTTTATGAAGAGGAAAATAAATAAAAAGATACCCATATGCACAGTCGTAGGCATGAAGGTAAGACCGACAAGTAGAGTGAATGAAGACAGAGTTTCCATTAGGACCCATTTCTTTTAAGCATGCATTATCTGGCATATGCCTGCAAATGTGGTAGATGTCAAGCAGAATTACCTCCTCTCAGAACACCTGTGCATCCATAACTTTCACCCTTTGTTATTATTTCCAATTTCCAGGCATTTTTTTATGTTGGCCTTATTTATTTATTTTTATTCTTCAGCCTGTGTGTTCCCGCCATTGCAGTGGCCTCTCTCATTGTAGAGCAGCAGCTCTGGGTGCATGTGCTCCAGAGCTCTGACTGGTAATTGGACAACTGGTCCAGCTGCTCCACAGCACATGGGATCTTCCTGAACCAGGAATCGAACTGGTGCCCCTTGCATTGTAAGGCAGACTTCTTACCCACTGGACCACCAGGGAAGCCCAGACATTTTTTTTTTTTTAATACCTAGACTCTTGCCAACAGAGAGTTCATTGTTCAATCCCCATGTTAAATTCTCCGAAGTTGTAGGGGTACTTTCCTCTTTGCTCCCTAAATCTACTCACCCTTCTTCTGGAAAGCCCACACTGGTGACCTTCAAAGACTCCATTCTCTACCCCTGACACAGTTATTAATGCAGACTGAAGAGCCCAGAAACCCTGAGGGAAGCCTGCACCCCATAAACATCTATGATAAATTTCCTCTTAACATTCACATTTTATTTCTTTGGTTCATGAACAGTTCAAAGGATAGAATTTTGTAAAGCCATTTCTTTTGTTCTTTGTGCCTGTTCTGAGATGAAGATATGTATTGCCAAAGTTACAACTGTCAAATTTATTTGGAAAACAACAAAACAGAAAATCAAATTTTACTAATTATTACATAATAATTTATTCTAAATATTTTATAGACTACTCAGCAAAAGCTGAATAGGATCAACTGAGACCAGTGGTTTGGGTATATTTGAAACAAGTGGATCCTAAGAAAATAGATCAAAACAAAGAGGGAGTACATTTCTCCTCTTTGGGTGTGTGAGTGTGACATAAATATTTGGTAAAGAGGTTAAAAACCCTTCTAGAAACTCCCATACCTCTTTTCTTCCACACTGGGAGTAACTTGGTAAATATTTACATTACCAAGTCACCTTATTTCAGCATGCATATAGGCAGAACCGCATGCCTCATTTCAGACAAATTATTATCCTGTATATTAATCCTGTACATATCCTGTATGTATAATATTTATGTATATAGGTGTATACACTACAGCTGGAACCTTGGATAATGGGACAGAAATAAGCATTCTTAACAGGATCATTTGGCCTCAAGACTAAGTGTGTCTCAAACTTTGTGGAATTCTAATAGCAAATCATGAAGGAGAACAGAATAAGACATCATCATGACAAAAGTCTTGTGGTCATAGAGTTACACAAGCCCTTTTACCATAAAAGGATTTGATTCATGAAGGATCATAATGAAGAGTTCTTACAAAATGTGGTCCACTGGGATGAGGGAATGGCAAACCATTCCAGTATTATTCTTGCTGTGAGAACTCTATGAACAGTATGAAAAGGTTAAAAGATATGACACCAAAAGATGAACCCCCCCAGGTTGGAAAGTACCCAGTATGCTACAAAGGAAAGGAAGAGGGCAATCGCTAATACCTCCAGAATGAATGAAGCAGCTGGACTAAAGCAGAAATGACGCTCAGTGTGGATGTGTCTGGTGGAGAAAGTAAAGTCTGATATTGTAAAGAAAAATGTTACATAGGAACCTGGGATGTTAAATGTAAATTAGATGAGATTGAGCAGAGAAGCCAAGATCAACATCTTAGGAATCAGTAAACTAAAATAGGTGGGAATTGGTGAATTTATTTCAGATGACCTTAAAATGTACTACTGTGGGCAAGAATCTCTTAGAAGAAAAGGAGCATTCCTCATAGTCAACAAAAGAGCCTGAACTGTAGTACTTGGGTGTGACCTCAAAAACAACAGAGTGGGACTTCCCTGGTGGTCCAGTGGGTAAAGGTGGTCTACCTTGCAGTACAGGGAGATCCCTGGCACAGGAAGATCTCACATGCCATGGAACAGCTGGACAAGTGTGTCCAATTATGTGTCAGTGCTCTGGAGTGCATGCGCCCAGAGCCGGAGCTCTGTGACGAGAGAGGCCACTGCCATGGGAGGCCCACACAGGCCAAACAATTAAGATGGATGGAAATACATAAATGAAGAACAACAACAAAAAAAAGGTCAATATTTAACAATAACAACAAAAAGACCAGAATGATCTTGGACCATTTCTAAGGCAAACTCTTCAACATCACAATAGTCCAAGTCTATGCCCCAACCACTGATGTGGAAAAAGCTGAACTTAACCAGTTCTATAAAGGCCTACAAAACATTCTAGAACTAACAGCCAAAAAAGATATGCTTTTTGTCATAGGAGATAGGAATGTCTAAGTTTAAAGTTAAGATATATCCAGAATAACAGGCAACTTTGACTTTGGAGTACAAAATGAAGCAGTGCCAAGGCTATCATAGTCTGTCAAGAGAACACAGTGGTCATAACAACCACCCTTTTCCAACAACCCCAAGAGATGGCTCTATACATGGACATCACTAGATGGCCAGTACCAAAATCAGATTGATTATGTTCTTTACAGCCAAAGATGGAGAAGTTCTATACTGCCAGCAAAAGAAAGACCTGGAGCTGACTGCTGCTCAGATCAGGAGTTCCTTTCTGCAATATTCAGACTTACATTGAAGAAAATCGGGAAAATCATTATGACACTCAGATATGATCTACATCAAATCCCATATCATACAGTGGCGATAAATGTAAATTAGATGAGATTGAGCAGAGAAGCCAAGATCAACATCTTAGGAATCAGTAAACTAAAATAGGTGGGAATTGGTGAATTTATTTCAGATGACCTTAAAATGTACTACTGTGGGCAAGAATCTCTTAGAAGAAAAGGAGCATTCCTCATAGTCAACAAAAGAGCCTGAACTGTAGTACTTGGGTGTGACCTCAAAAACAACAGAGTGGGACTTCCCTGGTGGTCCAGTGGGTAAAGGTGGTCTACCTTGCAGTACAGGGAGATCCCTGGCACAGGAAGATCTCACATGCCATGGAACAGCTGGACAAGTGTGTCCAATTATGTGTCAGTGCTCTGGAGTGCATGCGCCCAGAGCTGGTGCTCTGTGAAGAGAGAGACCACTGCCATGGGAGGCCCACACAGGCCAAACAATTAAGATGGATGGAAATACATAAATGAAGAACAACAACAAAAAAAAGGTCAATATTTAACAATAACAACAAAAAGACCAGAATGATCTTGGACCATTTCTAAGGCAAACTCTTCAACATCACAATAGTCCAAGTCTATGCCCCAACCACTGATGTGGAAAAAGCTGAACTTAACCAGTTCTATAAAGGCCTACAAAACATTCTAGAACTAACAGCCAAAAAAGATATGCTTTTTGTCATAGGAGATAGGAATGTCTAAGTTTAAAGTTAAGATATATCCAGAATAACAGGCAACTTTGACTTTGGAGTACAAAATGAAGCAGTGCCAAGGCTATCATAGTCTGTCAAGAGAACACAGTGGTCATAACAACCACCCTTTTCCAACAACCCCAAGAGATGGCTCTATACATGGACATCACTAGATGGCCAGTACCAAAATCAGATTGATTATGTTCTTTACAGCCAAAGATGGAGAAGTTCTATACTGCCAGCAAAAGAAAGACCTGGAGCTGACTGCTGCTCAGATCAGGAGTTCCTTTCTGCAATATTCAGACTTACATTGAAGAAAATCGGGAAAATCATTATGACACTCAGATATGATCTACATCAAATCCCATATCATACAGTGGTGATAAATAGACTCAAGGGGTTAGATCTAGTAGATACAGTGCCTGAAGAACACTATATAAATAACACTGTACAGGTGGTGGTGACCAAAACCATTCCAAATAAAAATAAATGCAAAAAGGCAAAGTGGTTGTCTGGGGAGCCTTTAAAAATCACTGAGGAAAGAGGAGAAGCAAAGGCAAAGGAGAAAGGAAAACAATAGTACAGTTGAATGTCAAGTTCCAGAGAAAAATAGTGAGAGGTAAGAAAAGTTTTTAAATGAATAATGTGGTTAAAGTGCTGCACTCTGTGTCAGCAAATTTGGAAAACTTAGCAGTGGCCAAAGGACTGGAAAAGGTCAGTTTTCATTTCAATTCCAAAAGACAATGTCAAAGAATTTTCAAACTAATGTACAAAACTTTGGCCACTTGTTGTGAGGAACCAACTCATTGGAAAAGACCCCGATTCTGGGAATGATTGAAAACAAAAGGAGAAAATGGCAACAGAGGATGAGATGGTGAGGAAGTATCACTGACTCAATGGAAATAAATTTAAACAAACTCCAGGGGATAGTGGAGGACAAAGGAGGCTCCAAGACCCAAGGGGTGGCAAAGAATAAACTTAGTGACTGAGCAACAACAAAAGACAAAAGTGGAACCTATTTGGGTCTTTTAATTTTTTGACTTTTTGTGTATTTTTTTTTTTGATATTGAGCTGCATTAGGTGCCTATAATACATTAGAGATCAACCCTTTGTCAGTTGCTCCATTTGCAAATATATTCTCTCATCTTAGGGTTGCCTTTTCATCTCATATATGGTTTCCTTAACTGTGCAAAATGAAGCAGTGCCAAGGCTATCATAGTCTGTCAAGAGAACACAGTGGTCATAACAACCACCCTTTTCCAACAACCCCAAGAGATGGCTCTATACATGGACATCACTAGATGGCCAGTACCAAAATCAGATTGATTATGTTCTTTACAGCCAAAGATGGAGAAGTTCTATACTGCCAGCAAAAGAAAGACCTGGAGCTGACTGCTGCTCAGATCAGGAGTTCCTTTCTGCAATATTCAGACTTACATTGAAGAAAATCGGGAAAATCATTATGACACTCAGATATGATCTACATCAAATCCCATATCATACAGTGGTGATAAATAGACTCAAGGGGTTAGATCTAGTAGATACAGTGCCTGAAGAACACTATATAAATAACACTGTACAGGTGGTGGTGACCAAAACCATTCCAAATAAAAATAAATGCAAAAAGGCAAAGTGGTTGTCTGGGGAGCCTTTAAAAATCACTGAGGAAAGAGGAGAAGCAAAGGCAAAGGAGAAAGGAAAACAATAGTACAGTTGAATGTCAAGTTCCAGAGAAAAATAGTGAGAGGTAAGAAAAGTTTTTAAATGAATAATGTGGTTAAAGTGCTGCACTCTGTGTCAGCAAATTTGGAAAACTTAGCAGTGGCCAAAGGACTGGAAAAGGTCAGTTTTCATTTCAATTCCAAAAGACAATGTCAAAGAATTTTCAAACTAATGTACAAAACTTTGGCCACTTGTTGTGAGGAACCAACTCATTGGAAAAGACCCCGATTCTGGGAATGATTGAAAACAAAAGGAGAAAATGGCAACAGAGGATGAGATGGTGAGGAAGTATCACTGACTCAATGGAAATAAATTTAAACAAACTCCAGGGGATAGTGGAGGACAAAGGAGGCTCCAAGACCCAAGGGGTGGCAAAGAATAAACTTAGTGACTGAGCAACAACAAAAGACAAAAGTGGAACCTATTTGGGTCTTTTAATTTTTTGACTTTTTGTGTATTTTTTTTTTTGATATTGAGCTGCATTAGGTGCCTATAATACATTAGAGATCAACCCTTTGTCAGTTGCTCCATTTGCAAATATATTCTCTCATCTTAGGGTTGCCTTTTCATCTCATATATGGTTTCCTTAACTGTGCAAAAACTTTTAAGTTTAGTTAGATCATATTTGTTTATTTTTGTTTTTATTTTCATTACTGGTTGGTGGGTCAAAAAAGATATTACACTACTTATGTCAAAGAGTGTTCTGTCTGTATTTTCCTCTGAGTTTTATTGTGTCTGGACTTAAATCAACAGAGGAATAAATAAAGAAGGTGCATTATAAATATAAATATAATGGAATATTAGCCATAAAAAGAATGAAATTGGGTTATTTGTAGAGCTATGGATGGAAATAGAGAGTGTCATACAGAGGGACATAAGTCAGACAGAGAACACAAAATATCATATATTAGCACATATTTGTGGGATCTAGAAAAATGACGCAGATGATCTTATTTGCAAAGCAGAAATAGAGACACAGATATAGAGAACAAATATATGGATTCCAAGTGGGATGAGCAAAATTGAGAGATTTGTAATGACACATATACATTGTTGATACTATATATAAAATAGATAGCTAATGAGAACATGGAGAAGAAAATGGCAACCCACTCCAGTATTCTTGTCTGGAAAAGTGCATGGAGAGAGGAGCATGACTGGCTGCAGTCCATGGGGTTGCAAAGAGTCAGACACGACTGAGTGACTAACACAGCAATGAGAACATACTGTATTGCATACTACTTAATGCACTGTGATGATCTGAATGGAAAGGAAATGCAAAAGAGATGAGATATTTGTGTATGTATGACTGATTCATTTTGTGAACAGTAGAATCTAGCGCAACACTGTAAAGCAACTGTGTTGTGACATACTGTGCTTAGTAGCTTAGTCATGTCTGACTCTTCGTAACCACATAGACTGCAGTTGTTACTGAGTCCCAACTCTCTGGATTCACACATGACAGGCCAATATATCCAAGAGATGAGGTTTTGAGGTAAGGAAATTAACTTTATTCAGGAAGCAACTGACTGAGAAGATGGCAGGCTAGCACCTCAAAATAAACCATCTTATTGAGGTTTGGAGGCCAGGTTCTTTTATAGATCAGATACAGAGGGAGATGAGGCAACAGGCCTTTCTATTCTATAGAATCAGATTGTCAGTTGGTTTTTGGGTCCATCTCATATATGGTTTCCTTAACTGTGCAAAAACTTTTAAGTTTAGTTAGATCATATTTATTTATTTTTGTTTTATTTTCATTACTGGTTGGTGGGTCAAAAAAGATATTACACTACTTATGTCAAAGAGTGTTCTGTCTGTATTTTCCTCTGAGTTTTATTGTGTCTGGACTTAAATCAACAGAGGAATAAATAAAGAAGGTGCATTATAAATATAAATATAATGGAATATTAGCCATAAAAAGAATGAAATTGGGTTATTTGTAGAGCTATGGATGGAAATAGAGAGTGTCATACAGAGGGACATAAGTCAGACAGAGAACACAAAATATCATATATTAGCACATATTTGTGGGATCTAGAAAAATGACGCAGATGATCTTATTTGCAAAGCAGAAATAGAGACACAGATATAGAGAACAAATATATGGATTCCAAGTGGGATGAGCAAAATTGAGAGATTTGTAATGACACATATACATTGTTGATACTATATATAAAATAGATAGCTAATGAGAACATGGAGAAGAAAATGGCAACCCACTCCAGTATTCTTGTCTGGAAAAGTGCATGGAGAGAGGAGCATGACTGGCTGCAGTCCATGGGGTTGCAAAGAGTCAGACACGACTGAGTGACTAACACAGCAATGAGAACATACTGTATTGCATACTACTTAATGCACTGTGATGATCTGAATGGAAAGGAAATGCAAAAGAGATGAGATATTTGTGTATGTATGACTGATTCATTTTGTGAACAGTAGAATCTAGCGCAACACTGTAAAGCAACTGTGTTGTGACATACTGTGCTTAGTAGCTTAGTCATGTCTGACTCTTCGTAACCACATAGACTGCAGTTGTTACTGAGTCCCAACTCTCTGGATTCACACATGACAGGCCAATATATCCAAGAGATGAGGTTTTGAGGTAAGGAAATTAACTTTATTCAGGAAGCAACTGACTGAGAAGATGGCAGGCTAGCACCTCAAAATAAACCATCTTATTGAGGTTTGGAGGCCAGGTTCTTTTATAGATCAGATACAGAGGGAGATGAGGAAGCAAAGCAAAAAGGCCACTAATCTTGCAAATATCTCCTAGAGTAGTAAGCCTCAGACAGGAGATGTATTAACCTCTCTTCCAGGCATCTACTGGAGAACAGGGTTCTGAAAAAAGGTTTTTACTTTAACAGTCTGGCAGAGGGGCATAGTCCTCAAGACAAGCCATTAAGTGTGATTGTAATAATAAAAGCAAGGGACAGCAAGTGAAAGAATCTATTTTCAGCATGGGATAAGAATTGGCTTTCTCCCTACAATACAGCCACCCAAGCTCCTCTGTCCATGGAGATTCTCCAGGCAAGAATATTGGAGTGGGTTGCTATGGCCTCCTCCAGGAGATCTTCCCAACCCTGGGATCAAAACAGGTCTCCTGCATCGCAGGAGGATTCTTTTTTTTTTTTTTTAAAGATTTATTTATTTATTTATTTATTTTGGGCGGGGGTCATATTGGGGAGGGAGGGGAGCGGGCAGACCACTTCTATTGGTCTTTCATTTCTCTATTTTCATCCGTCTCTGTTCTTTGGCTCCTGTGGGCCTCCCATCGCGGTGGCGTCTGTCGTTGTAGAGCGCCGGCTCTGGGCGCATGCGCTCCAGAGCTCCAGAGCTCCGGCTCGGTAATTGGGCACATCGGTTCAGCCGCTCCGCGGCATGTGAGATCTTCCCAGGCCAGAGATCGAACCGGCGGCGCCCCTTGCACTGCAAGGCGGTGTCCTTTCCCACTGGACCATCAGGGGAAGCCCCGCAGGAGGATTCTTTACCATCTGAGTCACCAAGGAAGCCCAAGAATACTGGAGTAGAGATGGTTCAGGAGCTGAACCAGTGTCTTCTGCATTGCAGGCAGATTCTTTACCAGTTGAGCTGATAGGAAAGCTATATGCTAATAAAAGCTTTAATTTAAAAAATAAAATAAGGGGGCTTACCTTGTTGTCCAGTGAGCAAGGACTTCACCTTGCAGTACAAGGGGCTCCGGTTAGATCCCTGGCCTGGGAAGATCCCACGTTTTGAGGAGTGGCTGGCAGGGCCAATTACTGAGCCAGAGCTAGATGAGGTTTTGAGGTAAGGAAATTAACTTTATTCAGGAAGCAACGGACTGAGAAGATGGCAGGCTAGCACCTCAAAATAAACCATCTTATTGGGGGGCCAGGTTCTTTTATAGATCAGATACAGAGGGAGATGAGGAAGCAAAGCAAAAAGGCCACTAATCTTGCAAATATCTCCTAGAGTAGTAAGCCTCAGACAGGAGATGTATTAACCTCTCTTCCAGGCATCTACTGGAGAACAGGGTTCTGAAAAAAGGTTTTTACTTTAACAGTCTGGCAGAGGGGCATAGTCCTCAAGACAAGCCATTAAGTGTGATTGTAATAATAAAAGCAAGGGACAGCAAGTGAAAGAATCTATTTTCAGCATGGGATAAGAATTGGCTTTCTCCCTACAATACAGCCACCCAAGCTCCTCTGTCCATGGAGATTCTCCAGGCAAGAATATTGGAGTGGGTTGCTATGGCCTCCTCCAGGAGATCTTCCCAACCCTGGGATCAAAACAGGTCTCCTGCATCGCAGGAGGATTCTTTTTTTTTTTTTTTAAAGATTTATTTATTTATTTATTTATTTTGGGCGGGGGTCATATTGGGGAGGGAGGGGAGCGGGCAGACCACTTCTATTGGTCTTTCATTTCTCTATTTTCATCCGTCTCTGTTCTTTGGCTCCTGTGGGCCTCCCATCGCGGTGGCGTCTGTCGTTGCCGAGCGCCGGCTCTGGGTGCATGCGCTCCAGAGCCCCGGCTCGGTAATTGGGCACATCGGTTCAGCCGCTCCGCGGCATGTGAGATCTTCCCAGGCCAGAGATCGAACCGGCGGCGCCCCTTGCACTGCAAGGCGGTGTCCTTTCCCACTGGACCATCAGGGGAAGCCCCGCAGGAGGATTCTTTACCATCTGAGTCACCAAGGAAGCCCAAGAATACTGGAGTAGAGATGGTTCAGGAGCTGAACCAGTGTCTTCTGCATTGCAGGCAGATTCTTTACCAGTTGAGCTGATAGGAAAGCTATATGCTAATAAAAGCTTTAATTTAAAAAATAAAATAAGGGGGCTTACCTTGTTGTCCAGTGAGCAAGGACTTCACCTTGCAGTACAAGGGGCTCCGGTTAGATCCCTGGCCTGGGAAGATCCCACGTTTTGAGGAGTGGCTGGACGGATGTGTCCAATTACTGAGCCAGAGCTGTGGAGCGCATGAGCCCAGAGCTGGTGCTCTGCAGCGAGAGAGGCTACTGCCATGGGAGGCCCACACAGGCCAACAAAGAAAGATGGATGAAATAAATAAATGAAAGACCAATGAAGGTGGCCAAAAAATTTAAAAATAAAATAAGAAATAAAATCCAAGAGCCCCAATACCAGGCAAATCTGAAGATGCGACTGACTCAAGATACAAGATGTGACAGAGTCTGAGGAAGGTGCCTGAACTACTGCCTTCCTTTTCCCTCTGGTTTGAATATCGCACACTTCAGGCATCTCATTGTTTCAAAGCCAGTGTCTGTTTACATACTTCCTTCCTGAAATGCTCTTAAGACACTTGCTCTTCTTGGCAGGCACTGATTCATTCTTCAGGGGCTAAATACTGTGCCACATCCCCTGTGTTTCCTTCCTGATCCCCAAAATTCCTCTTCTCTGATTTAGCATTTATCTCTTTGTTGAAAGAATCAGTGCCATCCCCACTCCACCCCATTACACATATTGAAAACTGAATTTTGTTTGCCTCTGAATTTATATTCAGTTCTTAATAAAGTAGAATCTTCACAGCAATTGAATGCCCCTTTTTTTTTTCCTCTTGTAAGTCTATGTACAGTTTAAGCTTGGTGAAAAGAAGAGGGAGAAAAAGGAGGAACAGAAGAGCAAAAGCCAGAGGTGTTTGTGGCCAGGGAGAAATTGGTAAGGGTGGTGAACAGTGTTAGGACATTTGCAGAATCAGCTCAGACTCTCCACCTAACCCTGCAAGAGATCGGATATTAAATGGCTATCAGCATCTCCCTGTAATATACACACATGCACATACACACATACACATGTGACAAGTACCACTTGTAAGAATCGCAAAGACACGACGGACAGCAAGCTGTTAGGGAAAGAGCCTATTTGGGAGGCGTTCCCAGGCGAGACCCACAGGTCCAAGAGGTGGGCCAGTGAAGTCGCGCTCCAGAGATGAGACGAGGAGGGTTTATTTGGGAGGAGAAGGGGAAAGAAAGAAAGGGGAGGGGGTTTCTTAGAGCAGGCGCAGAAACAGTCTTTGTCTAAACTAAGCGGGAAATTAGTGATGAGTCTGTTGTCCTTGAGTTGTCTGTGGGCATGGGGGTGTGAAGTTCTTGTCACTTTCCAGCTGTAGTGGAGAGTCTTTATGGCCAGGGTGAACTCTTTATCCCCGGCCTTGAGAGACTCCCAGGCGCCAGCAGATCAGCAACCGGCCCTATGATGCTGACCCTTTAGGGCCGGGGAGTTTGCAACTGCTGTATTAACCCCTTAATAGCCTACCAACCTAACACCAATAAAGATTTTTTCCTCCCTTATTTATGGAAGAAATAAGTGAAGGGAGTTAAAAGGTAGGCAAATTTAAAAATTACAGAAGATAAATGAAGGAAAGTATGAAAACAAAGTCATATCATCTAGATAATATCAATAAAAGAACATATACTGTAAAAATTAACCAATAATTTATTTTATATTGATATATATGTATATACACATTTTATATAATTGTGTGTGTGTGCTTAATTGCTCAGTTGTGTCTGACTCTTTGTAAGCCCATCAATTGCAACCCACCAGACTCCTCTGTCCAGGGGTATTCTCCAGGCAAGAATACTGGAGTGGGTTACCATGCCTTTTCCAGGGAATCTTCCCAACCCAGGGCATGAACCCAGGTTTCCTGCATTGCAGGGGGATTCTTTACTGTCTGAACCATGAGGGAAGCACATTTTATATAAGTAACTATATGTAAATCAATACATTTTGTAAAATACATAAAAAATGAATTCTTGGTCCAGTAATACAGGAATATAATATAATTGTAATATTTGCCAAAGCACAGAAGTGGTAGGTGGAGGCAAAGGGTGTGAATGGACCAAGAAAGTAACTACAGGTGATAAAATAATAGCTAGTTATATACAAAATTAATATAAAATATAATAATTAAATCTTTCAGTATGTGCTTTCCTTGGAAATTTTTTTTTAATTCAAAGATTAATAATCAATGAATTAAATGTGACTTTTTTTTTTTTTTGGCCACTTCTATTGGTCTTTCATCTATTCGTTTTCATCCATCTTTGTTCTTTGGCCTGTTTGGGCCTCCCATCACAATGGCCTCTGTTGCAGCAGAGTGCCAACTCTTGGTGCGTGTGCTCCAGAGCTCTGGCTCAGTAGTTGAACACATCAGTCCAGTTGCTCTGTGGCACATGGAATCTTAAGGCAGAGTCCTTACCCACTGGACCACCAGGGAAGCCCAATATGATATTTCTTTACAGGGAATTTTTCTTTTTTATAGCCTCTTATTACACAGTAGTGATTTTCATTTAACTGTGAAAAGAATCTTAGTTTTCCCTTTAAAATATAGGATTTAGTGTATAAAAATACATAAGTTCTATGTTCCAACTGAAGACTATTAATATAGTTTTTAGTACTGTATTGAGTTTTAGGTGAAATATTCAAATAGATCAATACAATAGACCTCATTTTTTTTTACTTTGAGATTATTTCTATGATATTACCAAATCTTTTCTTTGCAATAATTTTCTGAAGTACTGGTTTTTGTCTTCTTCTTCATAAGAACTTGAAAAATAGTTAGTTACAGTTTTTTTCTTAACACAAAACAAGAACATTTGCAAACTTAGCATTCTAGCCAATATTTTCATGCTTTTAGCCTATCACCTTATAAAATATTATGCATCTACATGGAATCTTTGTTACTTTGCATGTTTTTTAAACAATTTAATGTAGATATAATCTTTAAGATGTCTTGCTTTGATTGAAATTCACTGTTATATTTTTAAACACAATTTGTATAAGTACATCATAAATACTCAAATTAGAGTATTTCAAGCACTATTTATGTCACACTTGACATCATTTAAGTTGAGGATAACTTCAAGTGAGAGAAAAACTGATCTTTAAATAGAGCAGAGTATTATGGGCAAAACGTTGCTGTGTAATCATTGCAGGAAAATTAGTTTTCGTGACAAATATAAAACAATTGTAGTTGGCTATGTAGGAAAAAGAGAGACTTTATTGGCCTATATATAGTTTCACATTGCAAGAGGAAAAAGTCATATTCAATTAATTTTGTTTATGCCTGAACAAAATCCCTCTTAAAGAAATAGACAATCATTTGATTCTTTACCAAAGGAAATGTTTCTGGAAAAACAGTTGAAGCCTACTCTTCTACATTTAAGTTTGAAGATTGAAATTTTCTACAAACAATCATCTACATAATTTCTACAAATTAATCATCACCCTTTATTGAAGACTTACTATAGGCCAGGTATTTTGCTAAATTATTTACCTGTTCTATCTTGTTTGTTCCTTCCAACAATTTTGAGTTGGCATTAATCTCTATGGGGCTTCCCTGGTGGTTCAGTGGTAAAGAATTTATAGCCTCGTATTACACAGTAGTGATTTTCATTTAACTGTGAAAAGAATCTTAGTTTTCCCTTTAAAATATAGGATTTAGTGTATAAAAATACATAAGTTCTATGTTCCAACTGAAGACTATTAATATAGTTTTTAGTACTGTATTGAGTTTTAGGTGAAATATTCAAATAGATCAATACAATAGACCTCATTTTTTTTTACTTTGAGATTATTTCTATGATATTACCAAATCTTTTCTTTGCAATAATTTTCTGAAGTACTGGTTTTTGTCTTCTTCTTCATAAGAACTTGAAAAATAGTTAGTTACAGTTTTTTTCTTAACACAAAACAAGAACATTTGCAAACTTAGCATTCTAGCCAATATTTTCATGCTTTTAGCCTATCACCTTATAAAATATTATGCATCTACATGGAATCTTTGTTACTTTGCATGTTTTTTAAACAATTTAATGTAGATATAATCTTTAAGATGTCTTGCTTTGATTGAAATTCACTGTTATATTTTTAAACACAATTTGTATAAGTACATCATAAATACTCAAATTAGAGTATTTCAAGCACTATTTATGTCACACTTGACATCATTTAAGTTGAGGATAACTTCAAGTGAGAGAAAAACTGATCTTTAAATAGAGCAGAGTATTATGGGCAAAACGTTGCTGTGTAATCATTGCAGGAAAATTAGTTTTCGTGACAAATATAAAACAATTGTAGTTGGCTATGTAGGAAAAAGAGAGACTTTATTGGCCTATATATAGTTTCACATTGCAAGAGGAAAAAGTCATATTCAATTAATTTTGTTTATGCCTGAACAAAATCCCTCTTAAAGAAATAGACAATCATTTGATTCTTTACCAAAGGAAATGTTTCTGGAAAAACAGTTGAAGCCTACTCTTCTACATTTAAGTTTGAAGATTGAAATTTTCTACAAACAATCATCTACATAATTTCTACAAATTAATCATCACCCTTTATTGAATACTTACTATAGGCCAGATATTTTGCTAAATTATTTACCTGTTCTATCTTATTTGTTCCTTCCAACAATTTTGAGTTGGCATTAATCTCTATGGGGCTTCCCTGGTGGTTCAGTGGTAAAGAATCTGTCTTCAATGCAGGTGATCCAGATTCGATCACTGAGTTGGGAAGATCCCCTGGAGGAGGGCATGACAACCCATTCCAGTATCCTTGCCCATAAAATTCCATGGACAGAAGGGCCTGGCAGGCAGGCTATAGTCAATGAGGTCGCACAGAGTCAGACACAGCTGAAGTGACTAAGCAATGCCTACATTTACTCCTATACTACAGCCAAAGAAAATGTGTCTTAGATATAATAAATTATGTGCTTTAAACCACTTCTTTCATGAGTAAAATATTTACCTATGCAATCTGGTCCCATAGCATATCCTCTTAACTACTGTCTAGGAAAGGAGAGAGGGAAAGAAGAATGAGGACTACCAAAAAAAAAGAGAAAGAAATGAAGGAAGGAAAATAGAGTCTAATGAGAAAATGTTCTATTTGACATAATAGAAATTTCAAAAATTAAAATGCAAAATATTCATCTCTAAATGTTTAAATGTGTGTGTTTTATAACTAAGCCTATAGGAATTAATTTTCCTATCCATTTCTCCATCATTTTATATAAAGTATTACTATCATCCTAAGTAGCAATGTTGAATAAAAGGAATGATAGTTTGCATATGTGGCCTCAATAGTTCACACCCCACTGCATCTACACTTTATCATGGATTTTTTATGAGTGCAGTCTACATCCCTATCTGTTGATATTACTTATTTTGTTGACATTGGGAAAACCATCAGGTTAATTGTAGTTGGCTATGTAGGAAAAAGAGAGACTTTATTGGCCTATATATAGTTTCACATTGCAAGAGGAAAAAGTCATATTCAATTAATTTTGTTTATGCCTGAACAAAATCCCTCTTAAAGAAATAGACAATCATTTGATTCTTTACCAAAGGAAATGTTTCTGGAAAAACAGTTGAAGCCTACTCTTCTACATTTAAGTTTGAAGATTGAAATTTTCTACAAACAATCATCTACATAATTTCTACAAATTAATCATCACCCTTTATTGAATACTTACTATAGGCCAGATATTTTGCTAAATTATTTACCTGTTCTATCTTATTTGTTCCTTCCAACAATTTTGAGTTGGCATTAATCTCTATGGGGCTTCCCTGGTGGTTCAGTGGTAAAGAATCTGTCTTCAATGCAGGTGATCCAGATTCGATCACTGAGTTGGGAAGATCCCCTGGAGGAGGGCATGACAACCCATTCCAGTATCCTTGCCCATAAAATTCCATGGACAGAAGGGCCTGGCAGGCAGGCTATAGTCAATGAGGTCGCACAGAGTCAGACACAGCTGAAGTGACTAAGCAATGCCTACATTTACTCCTATACTACAGCCAAAGAAAATGTGTCTTAGATATAATAAATTATGTGCTTTAAACCACTTCTTTCATGAGTAAAATATTTACCTATGCAATCTGGTCCCATAGCATATCCTCTTAACTACTGTCTAGGAAAGGAGAGAGGGAAAGAAGAATGAGGACTACCAAAAAAAAAGAGAAAGAAATGAAGGAAGGAAAATAGAGTCTAATGAGAAAATGTTCTATTTGACATAATAGAAATTTCAAAAATTAAAATGCAAAATATTCATCTCTAAATGTTTAAATGTGTGTGTTTTATAACTAAGCCTATAGGAATTAATTTTCCTATCCATTTCTCCATCATTTTATATAAAGTATTACTATCATCCTAAGTAGCAATGTTGAATAAAAGGAATGATAGTTTGCATATGTGGCCTCAATAGTTCACACCCCACTGCATCTACACTTTATCATGGATTTTTTATGAGTGCAGTCTACATCCCTATCTGTTGATATTACTTATTTTGTTAGAGCCAGTGACATGTGTGTGACTCTAAGAACATCATCATTATAACAGGTTAAATGGTATTAAACTTCAGAAAGGAAATGCACATTTTAGTTCCATATCTAGTCTACTTATTGCACAACTTTAACAGAGTCTTTCAAAGTTTCCAGTCTTGGAAAGTCATAAAAAATCAAGACTTCAAAATGAATAATTACATATATATAATTTATTATACTTGTATCATGGCTTCCCAGTTGGTTCTGCCTGCCAATGCAGGAGATGCAAGAAATGCAGAGTCCATCCTTGGATCAGGAAGATCATCTGGAAAAGGGAATGACAACCCACTCTAGTATTCTTGCCTGGGAAATGCGATGGACAGAGGAGCCTGCTAGGTTATAACATATAGGTTTACAAAGAGTCAGACATGAATGACTAAGTACCCACACGTATGTACATGCATTATATATATATATCCCTTTCATATTTTTCCCACTCTATAGGTTTTGGCAGAAGTATATTCTCCTTTATATTTCTTCTTCTCCTAAATATGTATAAATGTAATCATTATATTTTTTATAGCAAAACTGATGAATTATTGGCCCTGTAGCCAGATTTTCTTAATGTTATTAGACCATTTTAAGGCAATACAAATACTTTCCTGGTTGATGAAAATTTCCTATTCAGATTCTGCTGTCCTGTTCCATATAAACAAACTGTTTGCCTGGACACTAAAGTCTAGGAGAGAGGAAAGAAGAATGAGGACTACCAAAAAAAGAAAGAAATGGAAGGAAAATAGAGTCTAATGAGAAAATGTTCTATTTGACATAATAGAAATTTCAAAAATTAAAATGCAAAATATTCATCTCTAAATGTTTAAATGTGTGTGTTTTATAACTAAGCCTATAGGAATTAATTTTCCTATCCATTTCTCCATCATTTTATATAAAGTATTACTATCATCCTAAGTAGCAATGTTGAATAAAAGGAATGATAGTTTGCATATGTGGCCTCAATAGTTCACACCCCACTGCATCTACACTTTATCATGGATTTTTTATGAGTGCAGTCTACATCCCTATCTGTTGATATTACTTATTTTGTTAGAGCCAGTGACATGTGTGTGACTCTAAGAACATCATCATTATAACAGGTTAAATGGTATTAAACTTCAGAAAGGAAATGCACATTTTAGTTCCATATCTAGTCTACTTATTGCACAACTTTAACAGAGTCTTTCAAAGTTTCCAGTCTTGGAAAGTCATAAAAAATCAAGACTTCAAAATGAATAATTACATATATATAATTTATTATACTTGTATCATGGCTTCCCAGTTGGTTCTGCCTGCCAATGCAGGAGATGCAAGAAATGCAGAGTCCATCCTTGGATCAGGAAGATCATCTGGAAAAGGGAATGACAACCCACTCTAGTATTCTTGCCTGGGAAATGCGATGGACAGAGGAGCCTGCTAGGTTATAACATATAGGTTTACAAAGAGTCAGACATGAATGACTAAGTACCCACACGTATGTACATGCATTATATATATATATCCCTTTCATATTTTTCCCACTCTATAGGTTTTGGCAGAAGTATATTCTCCTTTATATTTCTTCTTCTCCTAAATATGTATAAATGTAATCATTATATTTTTTATAGCAAAACTGATGAATTATTGGCCCTGTAGCCAGATTTTCTTAATGTTATTAGACCATTTTAAGGCAATACAAATACTTTCCTGGTTGATGAAAATTTCCTATTCAGATTCTGCTGTCCTGTTCCATATAAACAAACTGTTTGCCTGGACACTAAAGGACTTTTCAATTCCTACCATCCTTGGATTAAAGGTGCTTTTGTTACCCTTTATTTTATTATTGCTATTTATTGCTTAATTTAATTATATTTATCATATATCATCTCCTTTCACAATATTAGAAAGTTAAGCCCACTAAAACTTTGCTCTCTTTATGAAATTCTTTTATTCAAATGTCTGTGATGGCCTTTTACCCTACAATGTGCATACTATCCAGACTGATGTTCAAGTTCTTCCAGAATGCTTTTCTAGTACATTATGGTAGACTTGTACAACTCCTTCCTTCACCAACCAAGCTTCTACACACACACACATGCACATGCATATTCACACATCTATGCCCATTTTGATAGCATGCCTTCTCTTTTTCTCTAATGGAATATGTCCTCCTATCCAATAATATCATTATTGCATCTCAGAAGACTTCCTTCATGAGTTCATCTGTCTCTATGTCAACTATTACCATCTATCTGCATATGATGCTAATGTCAAATATTAGGGCAGTCTAACTGCTGTAACAAATAACCCTTATATGGTGCAATGGATCAAAGTCAACAGAAGTTTGTATCTTACTCAGGTACTATACTGAATAGATGTCCAGGTTTGTAACTCAGCCCTAGGCACAGACTCAGTCAGGGATACATGCTGATAGAAGCTCTAACATCTTCAACTTAGATTTACAATGTGGCCCTTATTATCATCTATATTCCAAGCAGCCAGATGCAGAAAAGAGCATTAACAAGACAGTTCTTGGCCCAGAATAGAACATCATCACTTGTCTTGCCTGGGAAATGCGATGGACAGAGGAGCCTGCTAGGTTATAACATATAGGTTTACAAAGAGTCAGACATGAATGACTAAGTACCCACACGTATGTACATGCATTATATATATATATCCCTTTCATATTTTTCCCACTCTATAGGTTTTGGCAGAAGTATATTCTCCTTTATATTTCTTCTTCTCCTAAATATGTATAAATGTAATCATTATATTTTTTATAGCAAAACTGATGAATTATTGGCCCTGTAGCCAGATTTTCTTAATGTTATTAGACCATTTTAAGGCAATACAAATACTTTCCTGGTTGATGAAAATTTCCTATTCAGATTCTGCTGTCCTGTTCCATATAAACAAACTGTTTGCCTGGACACTAAAGGACTTTTCAATTCCTACCATCCTTGGATTAAAGGTGCTTTTGTTACCCTTTATTTTATTATTGCTATTTATTGCTTAATTTAATTATATTTATCATATATCATCTCCTTTCACAATATTAGAAAGTTAAGCCCACTAAAACTTTGCTCTCTTTATGAAATTCTTTTATTCAAATGTCTGTGATGGCCTTTTACCCTACAATGTGCATACTATCCAGACTGATGTTCAAGTTCTTCCAGAATGCTTTTCTAGTACATTATGGTAGACTTGTACAACTCCTTCCTTCACCAACCAAGCTTCTACACACACACACATGCACATGCATATTCACACATCTATGCCCATTTTGATAGCATGCCTTCTCTTTTTCTCTAATGGAATATGTCCTCCTATCCAATAATATCATTATTGCATCTCAGAAGACTTCCTTCATGAGTTCATCTGTCTCTATGTCAACTATTACCATCTATCTGCATATGATGCTAATGTCAAATATTAGGGCAGTCTAACTGCTGTAACAAATAACCCTTATATGGTGCAATGGATCAAAGTCAACAGAAGTTTGTATCTTACTCAGGTACTATACTGAATAGATGTCCAGGTTTGTAACTCAGCCCTAGGCACAGACTCAGTCAGGGATACATGCTGATAGAAGTTCTAACATCTTCAACTTAGATTTACAATGTGGCCCTTATTATCATCTATATTCCAAGCAGCCAGATGCAGAAAAGAGCATTAACAAGACAGTTCTTGGCCCAGAATAAACATGCATTCACTTCTGTTCATATAGGATAAAAAGAATTAGCTTCTATCAAATATAATTCCTTGTCTTTCTTCAGTTCAGTCACTCAGACATGTCCAACTCATTGCAACCTCATGGATTGTAGCACAGCAGACTTCCCTGTCCTTCACTATCTCCCAGAGTTTGCTCAAACTCATGTCCATTGAGTCAGTGACACCATCTGACATTCTCATCCTCTGTCATCCCCTTGTATTTTTCCTAGCATCAGGGTTTTTCCCAACAAGTTGTCTCTTCATATCAAGTATCCAAAGAATTGGAGCTTCGGCATTGGTTCTTCCAATGAATATTCAGGGTTGATTTCCTTTAGGATTAACTGCTTTGATCTTGCAATCCAAGGGATTCTCAAGAGTCTTCAAAAATTTGTCTTTGTAGTTGTTCAAATTGAATGACAGATCTATTCAACAAAATAAGGAAATATTCACTATTGTAGACGGCTGTTTCTGCTGCATACAATTTACTTCTCTCTCTCAATGCTTTCCAAAAAGACTATTTTGTCCCCTAACTTTTCTATCATCGTGCATTTCATTCACTTAATGTATTTGTAAACTATAAGATATCAAGGATCATATCTTTACTTTTTCTTATAAAAAGACCCACATATCCTATAGCACCTCATGCAAATATAATTGACACACTCTAGGCATAATATATAACAAACTGTTACATGAAAAAGTTTCACAAAATGAATGAAACACAGTAGGACCTCAATAAATGTGTGATATATATTCCTCATTTCTCTGTTAATTCATTTTTTAAAAGTTTCAATTTAACCAGAGCCTGTGTTCAGATTTGAAAATTTAAATATGAGTAAGACATAGTTCTTACCCTTACAAGGCTTATTTTCTCTCAGTTCACAAAAATTTGAAACATGAGTCCCTGATGTCTAGCCATTTCAAGATTCATTAAATCTTTCTAATCTTTCACTAAAATATATAGTTTCATCATTAATATTCATATTCCAAAACCTACTGTTGAATTATAATTTAATTCATGCCTATGTATGAACAAAACATTTCTAAATACATACATATTTAGGGTAATATATATGTAATTCAAGTCTTTCAATTTTAGAATTATTTCAATTCCAGTAACTGATTTCCATTCTTATCTATGGGGCTTCCCGGGCAAATCCAGCTGGTAAAGAATCTGCCTGCAATGAAGAAGGCCTCATTTAGATGCCAAGGTCTCGAAAATTCTCTGAAGAGGGATAGTAAGAAGGTTCTTCTCCAGTAAGATGGCTCAATTTTGTGAATCTAGGTGCTTATATGTCCAGTTTTACAAAAACAGATTTCTAGTCCAAAGTGAGAATCTAGTCAACTCTCTTTCTGACGCTCCACTCTTGTTTGCTGTTGTTATTTAGCCACAATATCATGTATCTGACTCTTCTGCAACCCCCGTGGACTGTAACCCTTCTCTGTTCATGGGATCTCCCAGGCAATTATGCTGGAGTGGGTTCTCATTTCTTTCTCTAGGGAATCTTTCCAACCAAAGGATCAAACCTAATCTCCTGCATTGGCGAGCAGATTCTTTACCAATGAGCCACCAGGGAAGCCCCTGTCTATTAGGGAACTACCAAACTAAAATGATGGCTTGTGGGAGGAAAATGGCTGTGTGGTCAATGGTGCAATGTTTTTTAATCTCTGAGATAGCAACATAACCTTCCCAATGCACTAACCTTCCTTCTGAACTAGCATAATTTACAAACGGCCTTCTTAAGCCTTTCAGTGCTAAGAGCTCCTCCTTTTGTTAGAAAAGAAACAGAGGTGCCGGAATAGAAGTTCATATCTCCTGATTCTAAAAAAAGTCCTTGCATTCCAACGTTATCTAGCATATTATCTGTATCTGCTGTACATCATATGGAGAGAAGAAAGAAAGTCATTTGTTTTGTTGTGCTTTCTATTAGGAGTTTTTTAAAAAACATAGTTCTTACCCTTACAAGGCTTATTTTCTCTCAGTTCACAAAAATTTCAAACATGAGTCCCTGATGTCTAGCCATTTCAAGATTCATTAAATCTTTCTAATCTTTCACTAAAATATATAGTTTCATCATTAATATTCATATTCCAAAACCTACTGTTGAATTATAATTTAATTCATGCCTATGTATGAACAAAACATTTCTAAATACATACATATTTAGGGTAATATATATGTAATTCAAGTCTTTCAATTTTAGAATTATTTCAATTCCAGTAACTGATTTCCATTCTTATCTATGGGGCTTCCCGGGCAAATCCAGCTGGTAAAGAATCTGCCTGCAATGAAGAAGGCCTCATTTAGATGCCAAGGTCTCGAAAATTCTCTGAAGAGGGATAGTAAGAAGGTTCTTCTCCAGTAAGATGGCTCAATTTTGTGAATCTAGGTGCTTATATGTCCAGTTTTACAAAAACAGATTTCTAGTCCAAAGTGAGAATCTAGTCAACTCTCTTTCTGACGCTCCACTCTTGTTTGCTGTTGTTATTTAGCCACAATATCATGTATCTGACTCTTCTGCAACCCCCGTGGACTGTAACCCTTCTCTGTTCATGGGATCTCCCAGGCAATTATGCTGGAGTGGGTTCTCATTTCTTTCTCTAGGGAATCTTTCCAACCAAAGGATCAAACCTAATCTCCTGCATTGGCGAGCAGATTCTTTACCAATGAGCCACCAGGGAAGCCCCTGTCTATTAGGGAACTACCAAACTAAAATGATGGCTTGTGGGAGGAAAATGGCTGTGTGGTCAATGGTGCAATGTTTTTTAATCTCTGAGATAGCAACATAACCTTCCCAATGCACTAACCTTCCTTCTGAACTAGCATAATTTACAAACGGCCTTCTTAAGCCTTTCAGTGCTAAGAGCTCCTCCTTTTGTTAGAAAAGAAACAGAGGTGCCGGAATAGAAGTTCATATCTCCTGATTCTAAAAAAAGTCCTTGCATTCCAACGTTATCTAGCATATTATCTGTATCTGCTGTACATCATATGGAGAGAAGAAAGAAAGTCATTTGTTTTGTTGTGCTTTCTATTAGGAGGATATATTACATAAAACTCAGAAGTCTATCTATATTTCAGATTCATCCCAAATAATATTTACCAGATTTGGGTCTTCACAAATGACTTTGCAATCTAGAAGCTACTCTAGACCCTATATCAAGTGTAATCAAGTGCCAAATCTTACTGATTTCATATTTTAAACTGTCCTTTCTTTTTCTCTTATATGTATCTCATTAACGACCTACTTCAGGACTACGTAATACTTTAATTGTCCTGACTATTTCTATTCTACCATTCCATTTCTCCTCATTCTCTGTTAAAGTTAACTTTATAAAAGCTTAATATTATCATGTTTCTGTTTTGTTCAATATTATTCAATATATTAATATTAATTATAGGATCGTGATTAACACCAATGTCTTGGATACAACATTCTTACTGATTTAGCTTTTGGACAGAAGTTTTGTCTTTTCCTTCTGCCACCATTGCCTCCACTCAGTTCCTGGTTATTTTAGGACCAAGAAATTCTGAATTTCTCAGAATTTTCTGAATATATCATGTTGTAACTTTGTCTGTCTCAGCACATTGTTCTCTTCCATTCGTAAGGCCTTGGTTTCTCTTCATATTTCTTATCAGCACAAGCCATAGATCCAATTAATTATAGAGTTATTGCAATAATTGATTATAATTATAAATCTCACAGATTATCATGTACTGAAATACACATAATGCTCAGTATACAGTAAACACAAAGTAACAATAAAAATAATAAAATTTCACTTTAATATGATTCTTTTAAATATATCAAAATGATCAGTCCTTTCATAAAAGGCAAATAAGTCATTCTATAAAACTACAGTTGGCTGAAGGTTATAGTGGCTGTTCCACCGGCCCAGGGAAGTTCTTTTGGATCACCCAGTCATCCCTGGACTACTTGTTTTGTTCAAGACAGCCATCATGGAATGTATAGACCTAGATTTAAGAATTGTTCATCTCTGTTGATAAATCATCCTTGCATTCCAACGTTATCTAGCATATTATCTGTATCTGCTGTACATCATATGGAGAGAAGAAAGAAAGTCATTTGTTTTGTTGTGCTTTCTATTAGGAGGATATATTACATAAAACTCAGAAGTCTATCTATATTTCAGATTCATCCCAAATAATATTTACCAGATTTGGGTCTTCACAAATGACTTTGCAATCTAGAAGCTACTCTAGACCCTATATCAAGTGTAATCAAGTGCCAAATCTTACTGATTTCATATTTTAAACTGTCCTTTCTTTTTCTCTTATATGTATCTCATTAACGACCTACTTCAGGACTACGTAATACTTTAATTGTCCTGACTATTTCTATTCTACCATTCCATTTCTCCTCATTCTCTGTTAAAGTTAACTTTATAAAAGCTTAATATTATCATGTTTCTGTTTTGTTCAATATTATTCAATATATTAATATTAATTATAGGATCGTGATTAACACCAATGTCTTGGATACAACATTCTTACTGATTTAGCTTTTGGACAGAAGTTTTGTCTTTTCCTTCTGCCACCATTGCCTCCACTCAGTTCCTGGTTATTTTAGGACCAAGAAATTCTGAATTTCTCAGAATTTTCTGAATATATCATGTTGTAACTTTGTCTGTCTCAGCACATTGTTCTCTTCCATTCGTAAGGCCTTGGTTTCTCTTCATATTTCTTATCAGCACAAGCCATAGATCCAATTAATTATAGAGTTATTGCAATAATTGATTATAATTATAAATCTCACAGATTATCATGTACTGAAATACACATAATGCTCAGTATACAGTAAACACAAAGTAACAATAAAAATAATAAAATTTCACTTTAATATGATTCTTTTAAATATATCAAAATGATCAGTCCTTTCATAAAAGGCAAATAAGTCATTCTATAAAACTACAGTTGGCTGAAGGTTATAGTGGCTGTTCCACCGGCCCAGGGAAGTTCTTTTGGATCACCCAGTCATCCCTGGACTACTTGTTTTGTTCAAGACAGCCATCATGGAATGTATAGACCTAGATTTAAGAATTGTTCATCTCTGTTGATAAATCATCCTTAAAGGTCAGCACCACTGAGGTCACTCGTCATTGGGATTTCCCTGCTTGACATAATGGAAACTCATCTACTGTATTTGCAAAGTTTCCCAAATTAACAAGTCCCCACCCCATCCCCCCAAAATAAATTAAAAAAAAAAAAAAAAGAATGAGTATGATTAAAAAAAAAAAAAAAAGAAACTAAGATCCCACATGCCTGTGAAGTGTGGTGGAAAGAAAATGGGATGGTAGAAGGAAGGAAGGAAGAAAACAGGAAAGAAAGAAAAAGATACTGGGTTTCCCTGGTGGTCCAGTGGGTGGGGACATCGCCTTGCAGTGCAAGGGGCGCCGGTTCGATCCCCGGCCTGGGAGGATTCCACATGCCGTGGAGCGGCTGGACCGATGTGTCCAATTGCCCAGCCGGAGCTCTGGAGCGCACGCACCCAGAGTCGGTGCTCTGCAACAACAGATCCCACCACGATGGGAGGCTCACACGGGCCAAAGAACAAAGATGGATGAAACTAGACAAATGAAAGACCAGTGGAAGTGACCCGCCCACCCCCCTCCCAACCCTCGCCAAAAATAAATAAATAAATAAATGTTTAAAATAATAATAATAATAATAAGGAACTATTCTGAAAAAAAAAAGGTATTGAAAAAAAATTATAGATATAAGGAATTCTGATAGTTGTTATATTTAATTTTCAATTTGCCAGGACCATAGTCCTAGCTTTTACTGTCTTAACCATATCATGGTCCAATTAAAAATTAAGTCAAGACTTCACTGGTGATCCAGTGGATAAATAGTCTACCTTGCAGTGCAAGGGGCACCAGTTAGATCCCTGGCCTGGGAGGATCCCACATGCCATGGAGTGGCTGGACCAGTGTGTCCAATTAGGGGCCAGTGCTCTGGAACACATGTACCCAGAGCTAGTGCTCAACAACGAGAGAGGCCACTGCAATGGGAGGTCCACACAGGTCAAAGAATAAATATGGATTCATTATGTACACATAATTCATTACAGTAAACAATAAAAATAATAAAATTTCACTTTAATATGATTCTTTTAAATATATCAAAATGATCAGTCCTTTCATAAAAGGCAAATAAGTCATTCTATAAAACTACAGTTGGCTGAAGGTTATAGTGGCTGTTCCACCGGCCCAGGGAAGTTCTTTTGGATCACCCAGTCATCCCTGGACTACTTGTTTTGTTCAAGACAGCCATCATGGAATGTATAGACCTAGATTTAAGAATTGTTCATCTCTGTTGATAAATCATCCTTAAAGGTCAGCACCACTGAGGTCACTCGTCATTGGGATTTCCCTGCTTGACATAATGGAAACTCATCTACTGTATTTGCAAAGTTTCCCAAATTAACAAGTCCCCACCCCATCCCCCCAAAATAAATTAAAAAAAAAAAAAAAAAGAATGAGTATGATTAAAAAAAAAAAAAAAAGAAACTAAGATCCCACATGCCTGTGAAGTGTGGTGGAAAGAAAATGGGATGGTAGAAGGAAGGAAGGAAGAAAACAGGAAAGAAAGAAAAAGATACTGGGTTTCCCTGGTGATCCAGTGGGTGGGGACATCGCCTTGCAGTGCAAGGGGCGCCGGTTCGATCCCCGGCCTGGGAGGATTCCACATGCCGTGGAGCGGCTGGACCGATGTGTCCAATTGCCCAGCCGGAGCTCTGGAGCGCACGCACCCAGAGTCGGTGCTCTGCAACAACAGATCCCACCACGATGGGAGGCTCACACGGGCCAAAGAACAAAGATGGATGAAACTAGACAAATGAAAGACCAGTGGAAGTGACCCGCCCACCCCCCTCCCTCCCCACCCTCGCCAAAAATAAATAAATAAATAAATGTTTAAAATAATAATAATAATAATAAGGAACTATTCTGAAAAAAAAAAGGTATTGAAAAAAAATTATAGATATAAGGAATTCTGATAGTTGTTATATTTAATTTTCAATTTGCCAGGACCATAGTCCTAGCTTTTACTGTCTTAACCATATCATGGTCCAATTAAAAATTAAGTCAAGACTTCACTGGTGATCCAGTGGATAAATAGTCTACCTTGCAGTGCAAGGGGCACCAGTTAGATCCCTGGCCTGGGAGGATCCCACATGCCATGGAGTGGCTGGACCAGTGTGTCCAATTAGGGGCCAGTGCTCTGGAACACATGTACCCAGAGCTAGTGCTCAACAACGAGAGAGGCCACTGCAATGGGAGGTCCACACAGGTCAAAGAATAAATATGGATGAAAATAAATAAACAACAAAGCAATAAAAGAGGCCAAAATTTAAAAAAATTAAGTCACCTTAGAGCCTAAAAAAGAAAAAACAAAAGTAAAGAGAAAATACAGATATCAGGCAGAAGTTTCTTTGGTGGTGTGGTGAGGAAGTACTACTAAAAATTTCACATTATCCTTTCAAAGCTGAAGAGCACTACTTGATAACCTGGAAATAAGAAATTATGGTAAAGAGAACATTTTTCCCTAGAAAAAAAATCATGCACAATTTTTAAATATTTTTTTTAGCTCTGAAAGGGAGATGAATTACCTGTTGCTTTTAAATATCAACTGACATGGTAAAAAGCAAGTTGTGAAGAGATAGCCATTTTTAATCAGTGGAAAGTAATCTAGCAATCTACTAAAGTGATAAGCAGGAAAAGAAAATGTGGCAGTATTCTATCGTCAAAGTCAATAAAACAATTAAATGCAGTGCCATGACTCACAGTCTATGAGTGAATGTATCATGGAAAAAGCTGGCTCTTTCTTTCTTTGATGTAAAATGTTGCCTTCCTCTCTTCTTGCAAAAAATTAGCTAAGTATAAATGCATATTTTCATCACGCCTAAAGTGAATGCCACAACCTCAAGGAAAGAAGGTAATCATGTAATTGAGGACTGATATAATACATAAAGTGGGAAGAATTAATAAATTAGGCATACCTAGTCACGAGGGCTCCACTCCTCTAGCATAATCTGCAAGATTTAAACGCGTGCATGTGACAGACAGATGTTGGTGTCAGTGAACATTATTTCACACATTACACACATAGTCTCCAAACTCTGATTCTGTTTTGTTCTTTATAATTATTGGATAAATGGTTGGATGCTTTAATGCATAGAAGAACAAACAATTTCTTTTTGAAACATACATATGAAGCCAAATTAAAATTTAAACAATGTATTTCCTAAAGAAACAACCAGTAGCAATGTAATCGACTGCCTTCCAGGGGTAACTGTGGGCGCCAGCGGAGACCAGAAGCAAATCAATCAACCACATTCAGGACAGGATAGTGTGTCCAATTAGGGGCCAGTGCTCTGGAACACATGTACCCAGAGCTAGTGCTCAACAACGAGAGAGGCCACTGCAATGGGAGGTCCACACAGGTCAAAGAATAAATATGGATGAAAATAAATAAACAACAAAGCAATAAAAGAGGCCAAAATTTAAAAAAATTAAGTCACCTTAGAGCCTAAAAAAGAAAAAACAAAAGTAAAGAGAAAATACAGATATCAGGCAGAAGTTTCTTTGGTGGTGTGGTGAGGAAGTACTACTAAAAATTTCACATTATCCTTTCAAAGCTGAAGAGCACTACTTGATAACCTGGAAATAAGAAATTATGGTAAAGAGAACATTTTTCCCTAGAAAAAAAATCATGCACAATTTTTAAATATTTTTTTTAGCTCTGAAAGGGAGATGAATTACCTGTTGCTTTTAAATATCAACTGACATGGTAAAAAGCAAGTTGTGAAGAGATAGCCATTTTTAATCAGTGGAAAGTAATCTAGCAATCTACTAAAGTGATAAGCAGGAAAAGAAAATGTGGCAGTATTCTATCGTCAAAGTCAATAAAACAATTAAATGCAGTGCCATGACTCACAGTCTATGAGTGAATGTATCATGGAAAAAGCTGGCTCTTTCTTTCTTTGATGTAAAATGTTGCCTTCCTCTCTTCTTGCAAAAAATTAGCTAAGTATAAATGCATATTTTCATCACGCCTAAAGTGAATGCCACAACCTCAAGGAAAGAAGGTAATCATGTAATTGAGGCTTGATATAATACATAAAGTGGGAAGACTTAATCACTTAGGGATACCTGGTCACGTGGGCTCCCCTCCCCTAGCATAATCTGCAAGATTTAAACGCGTGCATGTGACAGACAGATGTTGGTGTCAGTGAACATTATTTCACACATTACACACATAGTCTCCAAACTCTGATTCTGTTTTGTTCTTTATAATTATTGGATAAATGGTTGGATGCTTTAATGCATAGAAGAACAAACAATTTCTTTTTGAAACATACATATGAAGCCAAATTAAAATTTAAACAATGTATTTCCTAAAGAAACAACCAGTAGCAATGTAATCGACTGCCTTCCAGGGGTAACTGTGGGCGCCAGCGGAGACCAGAAGCAAATCAATCAACCACATTCAGGACAGGATAAGCTTTAAGTCTTCTTGTATTTATCCACTATATTCTATTTGGTGAAGCACATATCAAATTTTGTAACACATTAGATTCAAATTTGAAAGCATTACCATACTTACTGAAGTTTTAAGGACATTTCACTTGATATTAAATGAAAATTAAAAGTATAAAGTTTTTAAAGTAACAGTGTATGATGTAGTCTTTCTCCAAAAACCTTTATGCTGATACCAACAACAACAGCAATTCAAGAAAATGTTCTTTAAAACAAATATATTTGCACTAATAAACAAAATATATAACAATTTTAATTAGAAAAGATTAATGGAAGTTTTCTTATCTAAAATATATGTATGTAAGCTTAGTCAACTAAGACAATGATGTGATTCCCTCACATTTCCAGATAATTTACTATTTGCATAGCACAAAATGGGAGTTTTGTGTAATATGAAAAGGCATGTTAGTTTGGATTTCTTCATCAGCATGAAAACTATAAAATATGTAAGATGCCTAATTTTTTAATAGAAATGACATAATCTGCATGTAAGACCAGCATAAAATAACTTTTTGCTTGCAAGAAAATAGAATCCTCGGCTATGGGTGACAGTTAATTTCCTCTAGTGTCATTTTGCCCTGCAGCTATTAATGCATGCTGATCTTCAAGTATTATTGGGAAAAATGGACAGAAACATGAAAAGAACAGAAAACAAAGTGATCAGTTTTAGGCTGATTAAAACAGAATATAGCTAGACATGTAATCCTGCAATTGAAGGGGGAAAAAAAAAAGAGTATAATGATGGCCTAACCATTTTGTATGAAAAACAGACTATCATACACACCCAAAAATGTGTTATAAAGTACAGATGTTCCCTTAGATTAGAAAAATAAAGTTTTCTTTTAACTTAGTCTCCAAACTCTGATTCTGTTTTGTTCTTTATAATTATTGGATAAATGGTTGGATGCTTTAATGCATAGAAGAACAAACAATTTCTTTTTGAAACATACATATGAAGCCAAATTAAAATTTAAACAATGTATTTCCTAAAGAAACAACCAGTAGCAATGTAATCGACTGCCTTCCAGGGGTAACTGTGGGCGCCAGCGGAGACCAGAAGCAAATCAATCAACCACATTCAGGACAGGATAAGCTTTAAGTCTTCTTGTATTTATCCACTATATTCTATTTGGTGAAGCACATATCAAATTTTTGTAACACATTAGATTCAAATTTGAAAGCATTACCATACTTACTGAAGTTTTAAGGACATTTCACTTGATATTAAATGAAAATTAAAAGTATAAAGTTTTTAAAGTAACAGTGTATGATGTAGTCTTTCTCCAAAAACCTTTATGCTGATACCAACAACAACAGCAATTCAAGAAAATGTTCTTTAAAACAAATATATTTGCACTAATAAACAAAATATATAACAATTTTAATTAGAAAAGATTAATGGAAGTTTTCTTATCTAAAATATATGTATGTAAGCTTAGTCAACTAAGACAATGATGTGATTCCCTCACATTTCCAGATAATTTACTATTTGCATAGCACAAAATGGGAGTTTTGTGTAATATGAAAAGGCATGTTAGTTTGGATTTCTTCATCAGCATGAAAACTATAAAATATGTAAGATGCCTAATTTTTTAATAGAAATGACATAATCTGCATGTAAGACCAGCATAAAATAACTTTTTGCTTGCAAGAAAATAGAATCCTCGGCTATGGGTGACAGTTAATTTCCTCTAGTGTCCTTTTGCCCTGCAGCTATTAATGCATGCTGATCTTCAAGTATTATTGGGAAAAATGGACAGAAACATGAAAAGAACAGAAAACAAAGTGATCAGTTTTAGGCTGATTAAAACAGAATATAGCTAGACATGTAATCCTGCAATTGAAGGGGGAAAAAAAAAAGAGTATAATGATGGCCTAACCATTTTGTATGAAAAACAGACTATCATACACACCCAAAAATGTGTTATAAAGTACAGATGTTCCCTTAGATTAGAAAAATAAAGTTTTCTTTTAGCATATGTAAGCATACCATATGGAATTCATTTTCATCACTCCAATGCTTTTAAAAAATATTTCTTGGACAAATACTTTAGGAGTTTGATATGGAGATGTAAAAAATCTGTAATGTATATTTTTATTCTTTAGTATTAGAAGAGTTCAAGGCAATGATTTAGGAACTTAATATAGAATGGCATAGTTAGAGACTAGAGGCAAAGTATAAAATTTCCCCTTTTTTCATGAATATATGTCTTTTCACTATTCTTTTTTCCCCCCATGGAAAGCCTCATGTGTATAAATTAACTCTTACAGTTTAGTTGATATATTCTTCTCCTTGACTGTTTTTAGTACATCACCATAACTCTGAAATCTCTTCTTCAAAAGTACTCATAGCCTGCTATGAGTCTTCTCTCACATTTTCAAGATAATTTTTAATTTTTTTGTCTTGCCATATGAATAATTGTTTTCCCTCAGATACATGATAAATAAAGTTTATAGGTCAAAGCCCAAAAGGCAAGTAAAAAAAAAAAAATTAACTGTTAACATTTTCCTGACTCCTCTCTCCATGGGATTCCCAGGCAAAAATACTGGAGTGGGTTGCCATTTTCTTCTGCAAGCATCTTCCAGACCCAGGGATCTCCTGCATGGAAGGCAAATTTTTTACCACTGAGCCACCAGGGAAGCCCATAGAGCAATATGAACAACAACAAATATTTTAAAAGAGCAAACCATCTGAACAGGCAATTCACAAAAGAAAGATAAAATAAAAATGTGCTTGTTATTAATCAATAAAATGCAAATTAATACTAGTAAACCTATGGCAGAATATTGTCAACTACAAACTGGCATTTTCCAGTTACACTGCCAGTGACTGGACAACAAGGACATTTGCCCTCTGCCTCTGCAGAGACCAGACCCTGTGTTGTTGAGAGCTGCTGACCTTCAGTACCCTCTAATGGAGATCAGGGTGGAGTAGAGGCATTCAGTTCTCCAGGGAATCTGGTTGGGCAGATTTTTAAATAGGTGGATGCTTTTAGGAACAGTTTTTTAAAAATCTCAATCCTTGCATATCCTCATATCTAGAAAAGCACTAAACCTCCTCATGGTGACATCAGATCCTCATGACTAACTGAAGACCCTTCGTAAAATGACCGTTTAATGATATTGAATTCCCCCTTCTCAAAATCTTGTATACTGAACTTCCTCCTGCTACCTCTTTGGAGCAGTCCTCAGAACTATCAATTAATACTTTAGAAAATGGCTAATGAAAAGTTAGAAGAGTTCAAGGCAATGATTTAGGAACTTAATATAGAATGGCATAGTTAGAGACTAGAGGCAAAGTATAAAATTTCCCCTTTTTTCATGAATATATGTCTTTTCACTATTCTTTTTTCCCCCCATGGAAAGCCTCATGTGTATAAATTAACTCTTACAGTTTAGTTGATATATTCTTCTCCTTGACTGTTTTTAGTACATCACCATAACTCTGAAATCTCTTCTTCAAAAGTACTCATAGCCTGCTATGAGTCTTCTCTCACATTTTCAAGATAATTTTTAATTTTTTTGTCTTGCCATATGAATAATTGTTTTCCCTCAGATACATGATAAATAAAGTTTATAGGTCAAAGCCTAAAAGGCAAGTTAAAAAAAAAAAATTAACTGTTAACATTTTCCTGACTCCTCTCTCCATGGGATTCCCAGGCAAAAATACTGGAGTGGGTTGCCATTTTCTTCTGCAAGCATCTTCCAGACCCAGGGATCTCCTGCATGGAAGGCAAATTTTTTACCACTGAGCCACCAGGGAAGCCCATAGAGCAATATGAACAACAACAAATATTTTAAAAGAGCAAACCATCTGAACAGGCAATTCACAAAAGAAAGATAAAATAAAAATGTGCTTGTTATTAATCAATAAAATGCAAATTAATACTAGTAAACCTATGGCAGAATATTGTCAACTACAAACTGGCATTTTCCAGTTACACTGCCAGTGACTGGACAACAAGGACATTTGCCCTCTGCCTCTGCAGAGACCAGACCCTGTGTTGTTGAGAGCTGCTGACCTTCAGTACCCTCTAATGGAGATCAGGGTGGAGTAGAGGCATTCAGTTCTCCAGGGAATCTGGTTGGGCAGATTTTTAAATAGGTGGATGCTTTTAGGAACAGTTTTTTAAAAATCTCAATCCTTGCATATCCTCATATCTAGAAAAGCACTAAACCTCCTCATGGTGACATCAGATCCTCATGACTAACTGAAGACCCTTCGTAAAATGACCGTTTAATGATATTGAATTCCCCCTTCTCAAAATCTTGTATACTGAACTTCCTCCTGCTACCTCTTTGGAGCAGTCCCTCAGAACTATCTGGGGTGTTGCCCTCCAGACTGCAGTCCTAATTATGTCCTCAATAAAACTTAGTCCACAGCTCTCAAGTCGTTTATCTTTTCTAGTCAACAATGGTGAGCATTCTAAAAGTCTGAAAATAGAAAGTGTTGAAGAGTAGGTGAAACAAAAGTTACTCTCACGTTTAGGTCCACACACATACATATTCTAAAACCAATGTTTAAGTCTTAGTTATATACTGAGTAGAAGTATCCATACCCCTGAATCATGCAGAAAGTGTTCCAACAGCACTTATTATAAAAGACTGAAAATGAACAGAATCTAAATGGGTAAAATCACTGAAACTGTAGAGACAAAGTGGTTAAATCAATTACGACTGCATCTTACAGTGGAAAACTATACACAGCATTTAAATTTGCAAACTGCAACCGGATAATACTAAAATTATAAGTCTCATGCACACAATACTGAGTGAAAGAATTCAGATTGAAAAAAAAAATTATAGTATTTTTCATACAATTCACTTTATGCAAATTTCAAATACAGGTAGGATGGTAGGATGGAGCAAAATTTCAGGATATTTAATAGTATTGGGGAACTGGTAAGTCAAGATGTTGGAAGGGGTGACAAGGGTCTTCTAGGATAATGGCAATTACTAAATATTGAAAGTTAAATTTACAAGTTATGTAGCTTTCCATCAGTGTGAATTAAAGTAGAAAATCACATTAGTCTTTTTAAATATCTAAGGTCCCTTAGGTGGTTAGTATACAAGTTTTAATCAAAATAAGTTTGATTTCAAGCTATTTATTTACTTAAAATAATGTGTCAAAATTTTTTTCATAAAATGATATTTATAGCTTACTAATTTTGAACTATTCTGTTTGCTTAAAGAAATTTGCTGAGATCTTAAGAATTTTATTTTCATATAAATTACCAAAAATTATTTTTAGGTATCTCAAGAATCTCTGGCATAATATGGAATTTTGAATAAGAAAAGCTGTTTTGGAGAATTAAATGATCACGTTCCTAGCACTGTGTGGGAAAACTGTTTCTCACAGACACAATGAGGGAAAAAATATTCCCAATGTAAGAAAATTTCAAAAAGAAATAGTAAAATCACTGAAACTGTAGACTTAGACTATGAAGGAAAACTTTCGAAAACATCTTTACTGCTCAGTAGTTTCAGTCAAGTAGTTTATAAAATAAAGTTATGCCTAGTAGCTTCAAAAAAACAAGTAGCTTTTAAAATACAGTTATCTAGTGAGGAATTTGACCTAATTGGAAATCTTATAATTTACTTTGTAAATGTTGAGAATTTATCATCTATTAGGTACTATTTCAAGAAATAAGAATATAGTTATGAATGAAACAGGCAATAATCTGTTCACTCTAGCATAACTTAGATCTGATGTGGGGAGACTGTCACTAAAAAACAAATTAGGTGTAATACATACATGTACTATATTATAATAAGGCAAGTATGCAAAAAAATTTTTTGGAGAGTCAAAAAAACAAACTGCAACCGGATAATACTAAAATTATAAGTCTCATGCACACAATACTGAGTGAAAGAATTCAGATTGAAAAAAAAAATTATAGTATTTTTCATACAATTCACTTTATGCAAATTTCAAATACAGGTAGGATGGTAGGATGGAGCAAAATTTCAGGATATTTAATAGTATTGGGGAACTGGTAAGTCAAGATGTTGGAAGGGGTGACAAGGGTCTTCTAGGATAATGGCAATTACTAAATATTGAAAGTTAAATTTACAAGTTATGTAGCTTTCCATCAGTGTGAATTAAAGTAGAAAATCACATTAGTCTTTTTAAATATCTAAGGTCCCTTAGGTGGTTAGTATACAAGTTTTAATCAAAATAAGTTTGATTTCAAGCTATTTATTTACTTAAAATAATGTGTCAAAATTTTTTTCATAAAATGATATTTATAGCTTACTAATTTTGAACTATTCTGTTTGCTTAAAGAAATTTGCTGAGATCTTAAGAATTTTATTTTCATATAAATTACCAAAAATTATTTTTAGGTATCTCAAGAATCTCTGGCATAATATGGAATTTTGAATAAGAAAAGCTGTTTTGGAGAATTAAATGATCACGTTCCTAGCACTGTGTGGGAAAACTGTTTCTCACAGACACAATGAGGGAAAAAATATTCCCAATGTAAGAAAATTTCAAAAAGAAATAGTAAAATCACTGAAACTGTAGACTTAGACTATGAAGGAAAACTTTCGAAAACATCTTTACTGCTCAGTAGTTTCAGTCAAGTAGTTTATAAAATAAAGTTATGCCTAGTAGCTTCAAAAAAACAAGTAGCTTTTAAAATACAGTTATCTAGTGAGGAATTTGACCTAATTGGAAATCTTATAATTTACTTTGTAAATGTTGAGAATTTATCATCTATTAGGTACTATTTCAAGAAATAAGAATATAGTTATGAATGAAACAGGCAATAATCTGTTCACTCTAGCATAACTTAGATCTGATGTGGGGAGACTGTCACTAAAAAAAAACAAATTAGGTGTAATACATACATGTACTATATTATAATAAGGCAAGTATCATGCATTAAATCTCATAAATACATATAAATGTGCACATGTAATCTAAGTATTAAGCAATAATGGAAAGCTAAACAGGAAAACAATGTTGAGGTATTGAGGGAGAAGAGAAAGTGAAAATTAAATCAAGAAAGGCCATGCTGGGGAGGTGATATATAAATAAATTACTGAAAAAAAAATTGAGGAGGTGAAATGTGTACATAGCTCAAGAAAACTGCAGTAGGCAGAGGAGATAGAAATTCTGAAGATCGTGAGGCAGGTACTTGGCAGGTCTGTTCAACAAACTACCCAAGAGCAGATTGACAGGTTATTGTTGTTTAATTGCTAAGCCATGTCTGGAATCCCATGGACTGACTGTAGCATGTCAGGCTCCTCTAACCTCCACTATCACCTGGAGTTTGCTCAAATTCATGCTCATTTGTGAGTTGGTGATGCTATCTAGCTGTCTTATCCTCTGCTGCTCCCTTCTCCTTTTACCTTCAATCTTTCCCAGCATTAGTGAGTTAACACTTCACAATGAGTGGCCAAAGTATTGGAGCTTCAGCCTCAGCATCAGCCCTTCCAGTGAATATTAAGAGTTGACTTCCTTGAATGACAGCCTTGTCATTGTGAAGGGGCTTGCATCACTCAGTGACATTATGAACCATGCCATGCAGGGCCATTCAAGACGGATGGGTCATAGTGAAGAGTTCTGATAAAGTGTGGTTTTTAGAGAAGAAAATGGCACCCCACTTGGTATTCTTGTCTAGAAAACCCCATGGACAATATGGTAAAGCAAAAATATTAACAAGTGAGAGTGAGCAAAGGTAAGAGTGAAAAGATATCGGGTCTCTGAAGTTCCTGGTTGACTAGGTCATACAGTGCCTCTCTGGCCTTTGTAAGGGCATCAAATAATGCAAGATCCTGATAAGAAGAAAAAAATGTTTTTAAATTTTTAATGGGATTGTTCTGGTGGGTGTGTGGAGAATAGACTGAAAGGCGGCAATCATGCGGTTGGCAAGAACATTATGGAGTCAATAATCTAAAAAATCAAAGCAAGAGGTACTTCCTTGGTGGTCCAGTGGCTAAGATTTGAGCCTCCCAGTGCAGGCAGCCCAGGTTTGATACCTGATCAGAAAAGTAGATCCCAAATGCTGCAACCAGGACCTGATGTGGGCAAATAAATAAATATATAAAAACATCAAAGCAAGAGATGATGATAATTTGGAACAGAGTGGTGGCCATGGTGGCATTTTGAAGTAGTCCTTTTAGGGATGTTTTATGAAGATAGAGCACTTATATCATTAATGAATATAATAAGCTTGTAATGGTTCTTAAATTTGACTCTGAAACATATGGAAGAATAATGCCATTCATCTCCCTGAAATGGGAGAAATTAGACAAGCTCAAAGTCTTTAGGAAGCCCAGAAGTGTGATTTTTACCTGTTCAATTTGAAATAACATGACAGGTGACTATATGAATCTGGAGGAGATAGGAGAGATTGGGGCCAGAAATAAAGGAACCTGTCCTCCACTATCACCTGGAGTTTGCTCAAATTCATGCTCATTTGTGAGTTGGTGATGCTATCTAGCTGTCTTATCCTCTGCTGCTCCCTTCTCCTTTTACCTTCAATCTTTCCCAGCATTAGTGAGTTAACACTTCACAATGAGTGGCCAAAGTATTGGAGCTTCAGCCTCAGCATCAGCCCTTCCAGTGAATATTAAGAGTTGACTTCCTTGAATGACAGCCTTGTCATTGTGAAGGGGCTTGCATCACTCAGTGACATTATGAACCATGCCATGCAGGGCCATTCAAGACGGATGGGTCATAGTGAAGAGTTCTGATAAAGTGTGGTTTTTAGAGAAGAAAATGGCACCCCACTTGGTATTCTTGTCTAGAAAACCCCATGGACAATATGGTAAAGCAAAAATATTAACAAGTGAGAGTGAGCAAAGGTAAGAGTGAAAAGATATCGGGTCTCTGAAGTTCCTGGTTGACTAGGTCATACAGTGCCTCTCTGGCCTTTGTAAGGGCATCAAATAATGCAAGATCCTGATAAGAAGAAAAAAATGTTTTTAAATTTTTAATGGGATTGTTCTGGTGGGTGTGTGGAGAATAGACTGAAAGGCGGCAATCATGCGGTTGGCAAGAACATTATGGAGTCAATAATCTAAAAAATCAAAGCAAGAGGTACTTCCTTGGTGGTCCAGTGGCTAAGATTTGAGCCTCCCAGTGCAGGCAGCCCAGGTTTGATACCTGATCAGAAAAGTAGATCCCAAATGCTGCAACCAGGACCTGATGTGGGCAAATAAATAAATATATAAAAACATCAAAGCAAGAGATGATGATAATTTGGAACAGAGTGGTGGCCATGGTGGCATTTTGAAGTAGTCCTTTTAGGGATGTTTTATGAAGATAGAGCACTTATATCATTAATGAATATAATAAGCTTGTAATGGTTCTTAAATTTGACTCTGAAACATATGGAAGAATAATGCCATTCATCTCCCTGAAATGGGAGAAATTAGACAAGCTCAAAGTCTTTAGGAAGCCCAGAAGTGTGATTTTTACCTGTTCAATTTGAAATAACATGACAGGTGACTATATGAATCTGGAGGAGATAGGAGAGATTGGGGCCAGAAATAAAATTTGGTACTTACCTGTCTCAAGCAAAGTTTATAGTTGGAAACTGTATATGATCCATCAGAGAATAAATTTGGAGAGAGAAAGAAAAAGATGAAGCTAACTAAGGATTGAGCCTGTGGGGCCCTGAAGGAAAGAGGGCTTTTGCAAGCATAAGGAAGCTTAAGCACATATTTGCAGTTTGGTGCTAAAAGGATGTCTACAGGAAGAGACAGGGCATGATCTAAGGTTCATTGTCAAAACTTCTGATTGATCCCCCTGGTTTCCGAGCTCTGGACAATGCAGGCTCACCGTGAGTTCCTATTGCAATGTAAATGCATAGCTGCTCAACCTTTAGCTTGATTGGTGTAACTATAGGAAGTCCCTTGCAAACCCCCCTTCGTTTGCCTATAAAAACTGTTAGTTTACTCTAAAAGTGGAACCACTCCCCTGTCGCGTCTGATTGTCCCCTGCCTGCCTGAGCCAGGGGGCTGCGGGGCGGGCAGTTCAAGATTTGCCTTTCTCCGAGATCTCCCGGTTCGGCCAGGGGTAATCCCGCTGCCTTCCCTTTCTGCGGAAGGTCCCCGTAGAAGCCCTGGGCCATATTATGCAGAGACCCAGATAGACAAGGAAGAGTGCACAAAAAGACCAAAGCATGGTGAAAAAATGTTGAAAAGATAAGGCAAATAAGGAAGTGTTTCAAGGTAGAGTGAGTGATAAACTAGGTCAAGTTAATGTTAAATGAGTTAAATAAGAACCTAGTGCTTAACTTAAATGAGAGCCAATACTGTGGAGCTCACTGGAGACTTTGTTCATGAGAAGTAGATGGTTGGGGCTGACCATCTGATTGGAGTGGGTTCAAGAAAATAAGCTAAGAGCTTTCAGAGGTAGTAATTACTGATAACTTCAAGGAGGTTATCCTCCTTGATATATACACATATATATCATATATGTGTATATATATATATATATATATATATATATGTGTGTGTGTGTGTGTGTGTGTGTGTGTGTGTGTGTGTGTATATGACAAATGGAAGAATAACTTTAAAGTAGGGCAAGAGTGGAGTGTTCAGGATAGAAATAGTAACAGAACACAATGGAAAAATTGTAGGCATATTAGAAAAAATACTTAGATAGTTGGAGTTATAACAGGATTGAGACATCTGTGATAGAATTAAAATATTGCTGTTTATGCAGTTGGGGCCAGAAATTTGGTACTTACCTGTCTCAAGCAAAGTTTATAGTTGGAAACTGTATATGATCCATCAGAGAATAAGGGGGAAAGGGGCTAACTAAGGATTGAGCCTGTGGGGCCCTGAAGGAAAGAGGGCTTTTGCAAGCATAAGGAAGCTTAAGCACATATTTGCAGTTTGGTGCTAAAAGGATGTCTACAGGAAGAGACAGGGCATGATCTAAGGTTCATTGTCAAAACTTCTGATTGATCCCCCTGGTTTCCGAGCTCTGGACAATGCAGGCTCACCGTGAGTTCCTATTGCAATGTAAATGCATAGCTGCTCAACCTTTAGCTTGATTGGTGTAACTATAGGAAGTCCCTTGCAAACCCCCCTTCGTTTGCCTATAAAAACTGTTAGTTTACTCTAAAAGTGGAACCACTCCCCTGTCGCGTCTGATTGTCCCCTGCCTGCCTGAGCCAGGGGGCTGCGGGGCGGGCAGTTCAAGATTTGCCTTTCTCCGAGATCTCCCGGTTCGGCCAGGGGTAATCCCGCTGCCTTCCCTTTCTGCGGAAGGTCCCCGTAGAAGCCCTGGGCCATATTATGCAGAGACCCAGATAGACAAGGAAGAGTGCACAAAAAGACCAAAGCATGGTGAAAAAATGTTGAAAAGATAAGGCAAATAAGGAAGTGTTTCAAGGTAGAGTGAGTGATAAACTAGGTCAAGTTAATGTTAAATGAGTTAAATAAGAACCTAGTGCTTAACTTAAATGAGAGCCAATACTGTGGAGCTCACTGGAGACTTTGTTCATGAGAAGTAGATGGTTGGGGCTGACCATCTGATTGGAGTGGGTTCAAGAAAATAAGCTAAGAGCTTTCAGAGGTAGTAATTACTGATAACTTCAAGGAGGTTATCCTCCTTGATATATACACATATATATCATATATGTGTATATATATATATATATATATATATATATGTGTGTGTGTGTGTGTGTGTGTGTGTGTGTGTGTGTGTGTATATGACAAATGGAAGAATAACTTTAAAGTAGGGCAAGAGTGGAGTGTTCAGGATAGAAATAGTAACAGAACACAATGGAAAAATTGTAGGCATATTAGAAAAAATACTTAGATAGTTGGAGTTATAACAGGATTGAGACATCTGTGATAGAATTAAAATATTGCTGTTTATGCAGTCTCATAAATACGGAGGGCAGAAGAACCCACTGAAACCATTGCTGGCATTTACAATTTCATACGCTAAAGGTATTAGAAAAAAAAAACAACAACAAAGAATCAAGTTATGTCTGAGGTTTTGGAATATAAATACATTGACATTATATATCAAGTCTAAGCTTAGTTGTTTAAATTTTTGAATAAGCATGTCTTTATGATGTTTTAGAAACACATTTGCCATTCTCATCTCTATCCACACACCATGAATCTTTCCCACATGCCGAGGTTCTATTGACTTCAAAGAAAAGAAATTCACATGCAAGCAATAGCACTCAGTGAAGAATTGAACCTAAAGAAAATGCAGATACTGCAAATATTTTGGCAGAAGAGTGCAACATGTAGTCTGTGGGTATTTACAAATATATGGGAAGTCCATTCTGGAAGTGCATCCTTTTATAAACAAGTAGAATGGTTATTGCAAATTTTACAAAAATGTATTCAGACACTATTTATCCTTACAACTCAATGCACCCGTGTCACTTTGATATAAAGTTAAAGTAGAATCTAGAATCATGTACATTCCTTACTTGTTAGAAAGTATCAGATTTTTAGACATTTAAAATGCTTATAAAAGTCATTTTGTCAGGTTTCTGTACATATATGCAGTCATATATACTCAAAATATTTTGAAATTTAAAACATTTAGCTAAAGAATTTCAACTCTTTGGCTTGGTACATGTGTATTGATTAAATATTTGTTCAATTACTTCATTATTGTTAAGCACAAGGAAGTTTACCAGAGATTGAGAACAGGTAAACTTGACAACTAGTAGGACAAAAAGATAATTTTGAAGAGAAGTGTCATTCACTACTGATACATACATATACATTAATGTAAATATTTATATTTCAAAACCAATATATATGTATGAGGATTGGTAGGCAAGAATTTACCACTGAACCATCAATGTTCACTGTATGGGGATTAGAAAAAGCATATGTAGTAATCTATAATTTCTTAACTGATAGTAATAACTTTTTGATATTAAGGCAAACTAAAACTTGAAAAGACCTATTAGGTCTATATCACAATAAAATATATAACAAATGTGGAATTATCTCACAAAAAAAGCAATCATTTAATTTTCATCATTCTCTATATAGCTTACTCTATAGTTGAAATACTATATAAGCTATATTGTATTTAAACTACTCTATATAAATTATGGGTGGTTTATGTAAAGGACATATACTACTCAGAAGAATAAGTAACTTAAAGAAATTTTCTTTTATATATTAGCAAATGAACTCTCATATTTTAAAGATACAATTAAAATGCTCATGTTCTCCGTAATTTATTCCCATGTCTCCTTTTTTTACCTCTCTCTCTCTCTATGCCTCTGTCTCTCTCTTACCTTAGCTCTATTCACTTTACTTCCAAGGTAATCTTTTAAAAAATAAAGCATAATGCTATGGCTCCATACCAAAAATATATTGCTGTGCATTCAATTGCAGTATTCCTCCTGAGGCTAAAACATTATTTCACAAAGACTAATGCTATGCAAAATAACAGGAAACATACTGTGAATAATGTCTTACATATGAAGCACTTGGTGCTATTACCAAAATATTGGTTTTGTGTATGCAAATCTAAATAGTCATAAAGAAATGACAACGTAACAGTGTATGGATATATTAAATATATTTCAGTTATGAATACTTTATCAGTCATTAAAGTTAATTTTACTGTAGAAAAAATTTCATGGTTATACTTTAGCAATATTGGAAACATTTATAGATTATAACTTTCCTCGGAGTCAAAAATATTAAAAGATGAGTATTAGTACACATAGTTTCTTGAGTTCACCATTAACAAGCATAAAGTAATTTATCTGAAAGCAAATTTTTCAAATTAAGGTTATAATATATAATGAGAACATAGGGGAATATTGTGTACAGGTGTAGAAAATAGTCTGCAATATGCTACTTATTTGCACTTACTTTATTGTTTGTTTTCATGAATTTTACCAATGTTCATTCAGTTTTGATGTTTATTTCCAGCTTTAGTGAGATATAATGAATATCTAGTGCTGTATACATTTAAGGTGTCCAAATAATGATTTCACTTACACAAGTAATCAGATGATTACCACCATATGTTTACTGAATATGCATATTCTTATATAGACACAAAAAAGAAGAAAAAAATATTCCTTGTTATGAAAACTCATAGGATTTACTCTCTTAACAACTTTCATACTGTTTATAACATACAATATTAATTATACTATTCATATTGCACATTAAATACCTTGGACTAATTTATCTTATAACTGGAACTTTTTTTTTTCACTTTGGGCAACTTTTATCCAATTCCCTCACCTTCAACTCTCTGACTCTGGCATATTCAAAGTGATTATTGGTAAGATTGCATTGATATTACCACATTCATTACTGTTTTCTATTTGTTGTCCTTTGTTCCTATTTTGTCTTTTACTCTTTTTCTTCCTTTTTGTGGCTTTCTTTGTTTGTTTCGGCCTCTTTCATTGTTTTTAATTTATTTATTTTCATCCATACTTATTCTTTGGTCTGTGTGGGCTTCCCATTACAGTGACCTCTCGGTGCAGAGCACCTGCTCTGGGCACATGTGCTTAAGAGCTCTAGCTTATAATTAGACACACTGATCTAGCTGTTTTGTGGCATGTGGGATCTTCCCAGGCCAGGGATCGAACCAATGCCCCTTGCACTGCAAGGTGGACTCTTTACCTACTGGACCATCAGGGAAGTCCCACTTTTTATGGTTTTAATTGAGTTTTATATGATACTATTTTCTTTTTTTAGTATATTATATTTTTTTATTTTTTGGCTGCTGTAGATTTTGTTTTGTTAATATATAGATAATCTAAGTCCATTTTCAAATACTATACTACTTGACAGATAGTGTAAGTGCCTTTTGTTCACAAAACTTCTACATTTTCTCTTCTGTTCTTTATGTTAGTTTTATTGTTTATTTCATACATATATTTAAACATATATAAGCATAGATAGGTAGTTCAATAGATAATGTATGTCTGTATTACTTGAACAAACTATTATCTCTTAGATCAATTGAGTTAGAAAATTTAATGCTTTTATTTTACTTATTCTTTCCTCAATGTTCTTACTTCATGTAAATCTGAGTTTCTAAACTGTGTTATATTTTTTTCTTTCTAAAGACAGTTTTTTATTTCATTTTTTTGGAGAATAGATATACCACCAGCAGATTTCCTCAAATTTTTGACTGTAGAAAATCTTTCTCATTCACTTTTGAAGATAGTTTCACAAGGTATAGAATGCTTTTTGCTTGTTTGTTTTTTTAACATACAATATTAATTATACTATTCATATTGCACATTAAATACCTTGGACTAATTTATCTTATAACTGGAACTTTTTTTTTTCACTTTGGGCAACTTTTATCCAATTCCCTCACCTTCAACTCTCTGACTCTGGCATATTCAAAGTGATTATTGGTAAGATTGCATTGATATTACCACATTCATTACTGTTTTCTATTTGTTGTCCTTTGTTCCTATTTTGTCTTTTACTCTTTTTCTTCCTTTTTGTGGCTTTCTTTGTTTGTTTCGGCCTCTTTCATTGTTTTTAATTTATTTATTTTCATCCATACTTATTCTTTGGTCTGTGTGGGCTTCCCATTACAGTGACCTCTCGGTGCAGAGCACCTGCTCTGGGCACATGTGCTTAAGAGCTCTAGCTTATAATTAGACACACTGATCTAGCTGTTTTGTGGCATGTGGGATCTTCCCAGGCCAGGGATCGAACCAATGCCCCTTGCACTGCAAGGTGGACTCTTTACCTACTGGACCATCAGGGAAGTCCCACTTTTTATGGTTTTAATTGAGTTTTATATGATACTATTTTCTTTTTTTAGTATATTATATTTTTTTATTTTTTGGCTGCTGTAGATTTTGTTTTGTTAATATATAGATAATCTAAGTCCATTTTCAAATACTATACTACTTGACAGATAGTGTAAGTGCCTTTTGTTCACAAAACTTCTACATTTTCTCTTCTGTTCTTTATGTTAGTTTTATTGTTTATTTCATACATATATTTAAACATATATAAGCATAGATAGGTAGTTCAATAGATAATGTATGTCTGTATTACTTGAACAAACTATTATCTCTTAGATCAATTGAGTTAGAAAATTTAATGCTTTTATTTTACTTATTCTTTCCTCAATGTTCTTACTTCATGTAAATCTGAGTTTCTAAACTGTGTTATATTTTTTTCTTTCTAAAGACAGTTTTTTATTTCATTTTTTTGGAGAATAGATATACCACCAGCAGATTTCCTCAAATTTTTGACTGTAGAAAATCTTTCTCATTCACTTTTGAAGATAGTTTCACAAGGTATAGAATGCTTTGTTGCTCATTTGTTTTTCTCTCAACATATCATATATTTCACTCCTCTCTTTTTCTAACACAATTTTTGAGAAGGTGCATTCAATTCATATCTATATCTTTTAGATTTACCTTAATATTTATACTTTGAAAGAAAAAACATAGCTGCATATGTTCTTTATTGTTATTTTTATTTGTCTTAATTTTTCTTTTTTTTTTTTCAATTATCCTGCGTATTGTCTCTGAGATGCTTAGATCTGTGGTTTGCTGTCTGATATTACTTTAGGAGAAATTCTGTCATTATAGTTTAATGTATTCTCTGTGTTCTCTTTTTTCTTTCTTCTCCTTTTGATATTCCTACTATGTATGTTTCAACTTTTGACTTTGTCCCCCAATCCTTGGATATTCTGGGGTTTTGTTTTGTTTCTGTTTTTTTGATATTTCAGTTTTCAAGTATTCTATTGATATATTCTCTAAATCTGAGATTTCTTCCTCAGTTACATTGAGTCTACTAACAATCCTGTTGAAGGACTTCTTCATTTTTGTTACAACATTTTTCATCTCAAGTATTTTTTTTTTCTTATTTAAGGATTACCCTATCTCTGCTTACATTGCACATCTGTTCTTGATGCTATCTACTTTAATTGTTTCAGCTCTTAGCATATTAATCATAATTGCTTTAAATTCGCTATTTGATAATTAATTACAGAATCCTTAACATGCCTGATACTAATGCTTGACCTCTCTCTTTAAATAGTGTCTTGTTTGCATTTTTGTTCATCCTTGTCAGTTTTTTTTTTTTTTTGAAAGTTGAAGATGATGTACTGGGTATAATAAACTTCTGTAAATAGTACTATTGTGGTAAAGTTTTTGGAAAAGAGGAAGCATTCTATGGTTTTATGATTAGATACACTTTTATTTTACTTATTCTTTCCTCAATGTTCTTACTTCATGTAAATCTGAGTTTCTAAACTGTGTTATATTTTTCTTTCTAAAGACAGTTTTTTATTTCATTTTTTTGGAGAATAGATATACCACCAGCAGATTTCCTCAAATTTTTGACTGTAGAAAATCTTTCTCATTCACTTTTGAAGATAGTTTCACAAGGTATAGAATGCTTTGTTGCTCATTTGTTTTTCTCTCAACATATCATATATTTCACTCCTCTCTTTTTCTAACACAATTTTTGAGAAGGTGCATTCAATTCATATCTATATCTTTTAGATTTACCTTAATATTTATACTTTGAAAGAAAAAACATAGCTGCATATGTTCTTTATTGTTATTTTTATTTGTCTTAATTTTTCTTTTTTTTTTTTCAATTATCCTGCGTATTGTCTCTGAGATGCTTAGATCTGTGGTTTGCTGTCTGATATTACTTTAGGAGAAATTCTGTCATTATAGTTTAATGTATTCTCTGTGTTCTCTTTTTTCTTTCTTCTCCTTTTGATATTCCTACTATGTATGTTTCAACTTTTGACTTTGTCCCCCAATCCTTGGATATTCTGGGGTTTTGTTTTGTTTCTGTTTTTTTTGATATTTCAGTTTTCAAGTATTCTATTGATATATTCTCTAAATCTGAGATTTCTTCCTCAGTTACATTGAGTCTACTAACAATCCTGTTGAAGGACTTCTTCATTTTTGTTACAACATTTTTCATCTCAAGTATTTTTTTTTTCTTATTTAAGGATTACCCTATCTCTGCTTACATTGCACATCTGTTCTTGATGCTATCTACTTTAATTGTTTCAGCTCTTAGCATATTAATCATAATTGCTTTAAATTCGCTATTTGATAATTAATTACAGAATCCTTAACATGCCTGATACTAATGCTTGACCTCTCTCTTTAAATAGTGTCTTGTTTGCATTTTTGTTCATCCTTGTCAGTTTTTTTTTTTTTTTGAAAGTTGAAGATGATGTACTGGGTATAATAAACTTCTGTAAATAGTACTATTGTGGTAAAGTTTTTGGAAAAGAGGAAGCATTCTATGGTTTTATGATTAGATTTTAGTGTATTAATAAACTGATTCCTCTGAGCTATAACCTTTGCAAGAGAATTTTTCGTTGTTGTTTGTTTTTGTCCCTTTATTTTGAACAGCATGGCTGCAGGTCAGTAAGCTTATGATCATGTCCCAGCAGTTTAGATTTGGTTAACTAGTTTCTCCTGACACAGGCCTTGTTATAAATAACCCTATGCTTTATTTCAAAATGGTGATGTCCTTCTTACAGAAACAAGAAAGGACTTTTCATAGCTATTTACTATGGGGATCTTGTTGAGGTCTTCGGTGTAAATAGCACATCCAATTGTGGAAGCCCCCATTATGACTGGTTTCTCATGTGGCTTTTAACACTGAGCTTCCTGCCTTGAAACTTAAGCTTTTGTTTTGTTTTGTTTTTTACAGTTCAGACTTTCTTATTCTCACCTTGATTCCCAAAGCAGTTTCTGCTCTTGAATGTCTTTTCAGATAAGCAGTGACACCCTATTTACTTATTTTTTCTCTCTGCTCTTGAGAGCAGCAGTTTGCCCTGCATCCTCTGCTATATTACGCATCCAAGAAGAGTTGTTTTTTTTTTTCAGTTTGTTCAACTTTTACTTGTTGTTAAAATGAAGTATTCTTTTATAATATCCTTACATTTGGAATCAGAAACTCCATTGGAGAATTTTGAAGAGAGAAAAGACAGTCTTGTATTATGTTCTAAAAGATCATCTTACAGCTCTTTGGAGAATGTACAGTTGATTACAAAGAACATCACTTTTCTGGCAAAGTTTCACATAGTCAAAACTATAGTTTTTCTAATAGTCATGTACAGGTGTGAGAGTTGGATGATAAAAAAGCTGAGTGCTGAAGAACTGATGCTTTCTAATTGTGGTGTTAGAGAGTCCTTTGGTCAGAAAGGATACTAAACCAGTCATTCCTAAATTAAATTAACCCTGAATAGTCATTTCAGGGACTGATGCTGAATCTGAAGCTCCAAAACTTTGGCCATCTGATGTGTAGAGCTGACTCATTGGAAAAGACCTTGATGCTGGGAGAGATTGAGGGCAGGAGGAGAAGGGGGCAACAGAAGATGAGATGTTTGGATTGCATACTGACTCAATGGATATGAATTTGAGCTAACTCCAGGAGACAGTGAGAGACTTTTTTTCTGATTCTGTTAGCAAGAGAATTTTCGTTGTTGTTTGTTTTTGTCCCTTTATTTTGAACAGCATGGCTGCAGGTCAGTAAGCTTATGATCATGTCCCAGCAGTTTAGATTTGGTTAACTAGTTTCTCCTGACACAGGCCTTGTTATAAATAACCCTATGCTTTATTTCAAAATGGTGATGTCCTTCTTACAGAAACAAGAAAGGACTTTTCATAGCTATTTACTATGGGGATCTTGTTGAGGTCTTCGGTGTAAATAGCACATCCAATTGTGGAAGCCCCCATTATGACTGGTTTCTCATGTGGCTTTTAACACTGAGCTTCCTGCCTTGAAACTTAAGCTTTTGTTTTGTTTTGTTTTTTACAGTTCAGACTTTCTTATTCTCACCTTGATTCCCAAAGCAGTTTCTGCTCTTGAATGTCTTTTCAGATAAGCAGTGACACCCTATTTACTTATTTTTTCTCTCTGCTCTTGAGAGCAGCAGTTTGCCCTGCATCCTCTGCTATATTACGCATCCAAGAAGAGTTGTTTTTTTTTTTCAGTTTGTTCAACTTTTACTTGTTGTTAAAATGAAGTATTCTTTTATAATATCCTTACATTTGGAATCAGAAACTCCATTGGAGAATTTTGAAGAGAGAAAAGACAGTCTTGTATTATGTTCTAAAAGATCATCTTACAGCTCTTTGGAGAATGTACAGTTGATTACAAAGAACATCACTTTTCTGGCAAAGTTTCACATAGTCAAAACTATAGTTTTTCTAATAGTCATGTACAGGTGTGAGAGTTGGATGATAAAAAAGCTGAGTGCTGAAGAACTGATGCTTTCTAATTGTGGTGTTAGAGAGTCCTTTGGTCAGAAAGGATACTAAACCAGTCATTCCTAAATTAAATTAACCCTGAATAGTCATTTCAGGGACTGATGCTGAATCTGAAGCTCCAAAACTTTGGCCATCTGATGTGTAGAGCTGACTCATTGGAAAAGACCTTGATGCTGGGAGAGATTGAGGGCAGGAGGAGAAGGGGGCAACAGAAGATGAGATGTTTGGATTGCATACTGACTCAATGGATATGAATTTGAGCTAACTCCAGGAGACAGTGAGAGACAAGGAAGCATGGTATGCTGCAGTCAATGGGGTTGCAAGAAGTTGGACATGGCGCTAGTTTCTGAAAATAACCACAAAGAATAGAGGCAGGGAGACAAGAAAACCACTGCTTCACTGAAGGAGATATAACATGGCTTGAACAAAAATAGATCTATAATGATAATGAGAACTGCTTGCATCTTGGAGCAATTTTCAAGGTGGAACTGATAGGGTTTGCAGATAATGTCGCCTACAAAGGGTAAAAACTACTATCTGTCACAGAGTTTTTGGCCTTAGTGTCTTAGCTGAAGGTAATGCCATTTGCTGAGATGGAAAAATGATGAGGGAGAGGAAATCATAATGTTAATGTTAAATTTTAGATTCTTTTTAGACATCCATGTAGATATATGTTAAACATCTAGTTGGATGGATTAAGTCAAAGCCTAGGGGAAGGGTAGGAAAAATATGAAAATGACCAGATCATAGTGAGGAAGGCATAGCTGGAGGTAGAATAAAGTGCAAGTAATATAAAATCTTAAAACTCACGCAAAGAAGGGTATTGAGAAAAAAGACGTTATCAATTTCATCAATTGCTTCTACAGAGTGGAGTAAGATGAATACTGAGGTCAACATATTGCATTTGTCAAGATGAAGGTGGTTGTTGGCAACAATGACCAGAGTGGTTTCAGTGGTTGAGAAAAGAGTGGGAGGTAAAAATAGTGAGTATTTCTGCTAAAGTGACACATTAATTCGTATCAACATCTATATAGCAAGAGTGAATTACCATTTCCTTTCTTCCCCACAGGAATTTTTTACTTTGTGGTATTAAAACCATGTGGTTGTCTAGAGATAATTATTCCCTTGCCTTTAGTTTTTTTAGTATTTATGCACCAATGGCTAAGTTTTTTTTCTAATAGTCATGTACAGGTGTGAGAGTTGGATGATAAAAAAGCTGAGTGCTGAAGAACTGATGCTTTCTAATTGTGGTGTTAGAGAGTCCTTTGGTCAGAAAGGATACTAAACCAGTCATTCCTAAATTAAATTAACCCTGAATAGTCATTTCAGGGACTGATGCTGAATCTGAAGCTCCAAAACTTTGGCCATCTGATGTGTAGAGCTGACTCATTGGAAAAGACCTTGATGCTGGGAGAGATTGAGGGCAGGAGGAGAAGGGGGCAACAGAAGATGAGATGTTTGGATTGCATACTGACTCAATGGATATGAATTTGAGCTAACTCCAGGAGACAGTGAGAGACAAGGAAGCATGGTATGCTGCAGTCAATGGGGTTGCAAGAAGTTGGACATGGCGCTAGTTTCTGAAAATAACCACAAAGAATAGAGGCAGGGAGACAAGAAAACCACTGCTTCACTGAAGGAGATATAACATGGCTTGAACAAAAATAGATCTATAATGATAATGAGAACTGCTTGCATCTTGGAGCAATTTTCAAGGTGGAACTGATAGGGTTTGCAGATAATGTCGCCTACAAAGGGTAAAAACTACTATCTGTCACAGAGTTTTTGGCCTTAGTGTCTTAGCTGAAGGTAATGCCATTTGCTGAGATGGAAAAATGATGAGGGAGAGGAAATCATAATGTTAATGTTAAATTTTAGATTCTTTTTAGACATCCATGTAGATATATGTTAAACATCTAGTTGGATGGATTAAGTCAAAGCCTAGGGGAAGGGTAGGAAAAATATGAAAATGACCAGATCATAGTGAGGAAGGCATAGCTGGAGGTAGAATAAAGTGCAAGTAATATAAAATCTTAAAACTCACGCAAAGAAGGGTATTGAGAAAAAAGACGTTATCAATTTCATCAATTGCTTCTACAGAGTGGAGTAAGATGAATACTGAGGTCAACATATTGCATTTGTCAAGATGAAGGTGGTTGTTGGCAACAATGACCAGAGTGGTTTCAGTGGTTAAAAGAGAGTGGGAGGTAAAAATAGTGAGTATTTCTGCTAAAGTGACACATTAATTCGTATCAACATCTATATAGCAAGAGTGAATTACCATTTCCTTTCTTCCCCACAGGAATTTTTTACTTTGTGGTATTAAAACCATGTGGTTGTCTAGAGATAATTATTCCCTTGCCTTTATGTTACTTTCTACCCTTTCTTGGAACGTGCTATTTATGCACCAATGGCTAGAATTCAGCAAAAAAGGTCTATAGTATTTTGACTCATATTTCTGCTTTTGTCTTCTCTCATCTCTTCTCATCTGTCTTCCTTCTTCCTAAACCCTCTTCCCATTTTATTCTTCCTCCTATCGCTCTTCTTTTATCTGTAGAATAGACATGTATTAAGGACAGTTGTATTTAACAGGTTCATAAGCTGTTCTCAGAAAACTATTCTTTTCTCAGAACTATAATTTCATGACTTAAACCACCATTCAGTATTTTTTTAGAATGTTTTCTGGGAGGCTCTTCATCACCCATTCTGAATTGACCTTTGCTAGACTATTTCCAAATTCCTTGGCAGTGCCTGAATTTGCTTAAATAAACATTGAAGTTGATATTGGAAACCTCTGACTGAAACTGTAACTTATCATCACACTTGACATTTTAACATTTTATTATCTTTCTCATGTTCATGGGATCAACAGTGATAGTTACTTCTTTATTTCAGATATTAGAAACTGCGTTTTCTCTCTTTTATTTTTGGTTTGCTAAGATAGAGATTTATCTATTAGCCTTTTTCAAAAAACAAATTTTTAGTTTTCCTACCAATTTCATTGATTTCTGCTCATAATTATTACTTTTTCGTGCTTCTTTTTTTTTTTTAACATTTATTTATTTATTTGGGGGGGCGGGCTGAGGGGGGAGGAGATGGGTGGGCCACTTCTTTTGGTCTTTCATTTCTCTATTTTCATCCGTCTTTGTTCTTTGGCTCTTGTGGGCCTCCCATCGCGGTGGCCTCTGTTGTCCCAGAGCACCGGCTCTGGGCACATGCGCTCCAGCAGAGCTCCGGCTAGGTAATTGGACACATCAGTCCAGCCGCTCCGCAGCACGTGGGATCTTCCCAGACCAGGGATCGATCCGGCGCCCCTTGCAATGCAAGGCGGTGTCCTTACCCACTGGACCACCAGGGAAGCCCCTTTTTCGTGCTTCTTTTAGGCTTGTATCACACCTTTTTTCCCTAGTTCATTAAGTTAGGAGCTTGCTTTTATTTTAGATCATTTATTTTTGTTACTTTCCACAAACTTCAATGTTTTGCTTTCATTTAGTTTAAAATGACTTTTGTGATTTCTTGAAAAATTTTGATCCATGGTTTATTCATAAATATGTTGTTTGATTTCTTTTTTTTTTAATTTTTAAATTTTTTTTTTTTTTAATCTTTTGGAGGGTGGGGTGAGGAGGGAGGGGGATGGGCGAGCCACTTCCACTGGTCTTTCATTTCTCCATTTTCATCTGTCTTTGTTCTTTGGCTCCTGTGGGTCTCCCATCGCGGTGGCCACTGTCGTCGCTGAGCACCGGCTCTGGGTGCACGCGCCAGAGCTCCGGCTGGGTAATTGGACACATCGGTCCAGCCGCTCCACACCAGATGGGGTCTTCCCAGGCCAGGGATCGAACAGGCGCCCCTTGCACTGCAAGGCAGTGTCTTTACCCATTGGACCACCAGGGGAAGCCCTGTTGTTTGATTTCTAAATATTTGATATAGTTTCCACCTATTTTGTTTTAATAATTTGTCATTTAATAATATTTTCACCTGAGAACATACTTTATATGACTTGTATTCTTTTAAATTTGTTCAAGTGTTTTACATTCAAAATGTGATTGATTTTGGTAATTTTACAATCTGAGCTTGAGAATATGCATACTATTATTTCCAGATAGAGGTTTTTTTATATGAAAATCAATAGGATCAAGCTAATACCACTGTGAGTTCAACTATAGCTTACTGAACTATTGTTCTATGAAAGAAGGTGAGGAATTCTCAAATGCTAATAGTGTACTCATATACTACTTCAGTTTTAGCAATTTTTGCATCACATATCTTGGGACTCACAAGTTAGGTGCACACACATGTAAGATTATTTTATCATCTTGAGGTTTAACTCTTTCATCATTATTAAAGGCATATACTTATTCCTGATAAATATTCTGTTCTGCAGTCTACCTTGCATGAAAATTATATAGCTACTCTTGCTTTCTTTACATACTGTTAGTATAATCTTTATCCATCCCTTTACTGTTTTTTTTATTATTTTATTTTATTTTTTTCCTTTACTTTAAAGATTTTACAGAGTTTTGTTGTTCACCAACATGTATGTTCCCAGATCATTCATATGCATATCCCTGGACCCTCCCCCCACCCAGTTCCCCCCCTGCCATCCCTCCAGACCATCGCCCCAAGTGGTTGTAGGTATTCCTATTCCCCTAACACAATGACAATAGCTATCTTTTCCACACATGACAGTATAGGTTTCCATGTTGTTCCCTCCATGCCTCCCTCCCACTCTTCGGTCTCCACAATGACTTTATGTCTGTTCTCTGTTTTTTCATGAGTTCACTGCGTGTGTTATCATGACCATTTCCCGGTCTTTCATTTCTCCATTTTCATCTGTTGCTTTGGCTCCTGTGGGTCTCCCATCGCGGTGGCCACTGTCGTCGCTGAGCACCGGCTCTGGGTGCACGCGCCAGAGCTCCGGCTGGGTAATTGGACACATCGGTCCAGCCGCTCCACACCAGATGGGGTCTTCCCAGGCCAGGGATCGAACAGGCGCCCCTTGCACTGCAAGGCAGTGTCTTTACCCATTGGACCACCAGGGGAAGCCCTGTTGTTTGATTTCTAAATATTTGATATAGTTTCCACCTATTTTGTTTTAATAATTTGTCATTTAATAATATTTTCACCTGAGAACATACTTTATATGACTTGTATTCTTTTAAATTTGTTCAAGTGTTTTACATTCAAAATGTGATTGATTTTGGTAATTTTACAATCTGAGCTTGAGAATATGCATACTATTATTTCCAGATAGAGGTTTTTTTATATGAAAATCAATAGGATCAAGCTAATACCACTGTGAGTTCAACTATAGCTTACTGAACTATTGTTCTATGAAAGAAGGTGAGGAATTCTCAAATGCTAATAGTGTACTCATATACTACTTCAGTTTTAGCAATTTTTGCATCACATATCTTGGGACTCACAAGTTAGGTGCACACACATGTAAGATTATTTTATCATCTTGAGGTTTAACTCTTTCATCATTATTAAAGGCATATACTTATTCCTGATAAATATTCTGTTCTGCAGTCTACCTTGCATGAAAATTATATAGCTACTCTTGCTTTCTTTACATACTGTTAGTATAATCTTTATCCATCCCTTTACTGTTTTTTTTATTATTTTATTTTATTTTTTTCCTTTACTTTAAAGATTTTACAGAGTTTTGTTGTTCACCAACATGTATGTTCCCAGATCATTCATATGCATATCCCTGGACCCTCCCCCCACCCAGTTCCCCCCCTGCCATCCCTCCAGACCATCGCCCCAAGTGGTTGTAGGTATTCCTATTCCCCTAACACAATGACAATAGCTATCTTTTCCACACATGACAGTATAGGTTTCCATGTTGTTCCCTCCATGCCTCCCTCCCACTCTTCGGTCTCCACAATGACTTTATGTCTGTTCTCTGTTTTTTCATGAGTTCACTGCGTGTGTTATCATGACCATCTTACTAGATCCCATATATATGAGTTAGTATACCATACTTGTCTTTCTATTTTTGACTTTCTTCACTTTTTATGATAGGTTCTAGAGCCAGCCACCTCATTAGGACTGAGTCTTCTGCATTTCTTTTAACAGCTGAGTAGTATTCCATTGTATATATGTACCAGAGCTTCTGGATCCATTCATTTGTCGATGGACATCTAGGTTGCTTCCATGTTCTGGCTATTATATAGAGAGCTGCAGTGAACATTGGGGTACAGGTGCTACTTTCAGTTTTGATTTCATCAGGATATAAACCTAAGAGTGGAATTGCTGGGTCATAGGGTGCTTCTATTTTTCATTTTTTAAGAAATCTCTGTACTGTCTTCCATAGAGGTTGTATCAATTTACACTCCCACCAGCAATGCAAGAGGGTTCCCTTTTCTCCGCACCCTCGCTAGCATTTATTGTCTGACGATTTGTTGATGATGGCCATTCTGAAGGGTGTGAGGTGGTATCTCATTGTGGTTTTAATTTGCATTTCTCTAATAATAAGTGAGGTTAAGCATTGTTTCATGTGCTTTTGGGCCATGTGTATGTCCTCTTTGGAGAGTTGTCTCTTTAGATCTTTTTCCCATTTTTTGACTGGGTTGTTTGTTTTCCCTGTGCTGAGTTGTCTGAGTTGCTTGTAGATTTTGGAGATTAATTCTTTGTCTGTTGTTTCATTTGCTATGATTTTCTCCCACTCTGTGGGGTGTCTGTTCAGCTTCTTTGTAATTTGTTTTGCGGTACAAAAGCTTTTAAGTTTCATGAGGTCCCACGTGCTCACTTTTCTTTTCAGTTCCACTATTCTAGTAGGTGGGTCAGAGAAGATCTTGCTTTGATTGATGTCCTTGAGGGTTTTGCCTATATTCTCCTCTAAGAGTTTGATGGTTTCTGGTCTTACATTTAGGTATTTAATCCATTTTGAGTTGATCTTAGTGTTTGGGTTCAGGGAATGTTCCAACTTCATTTGTTTGCATGTAGCAGTCCAATTGTCCCAGCACCATTTGTTGAAGAAGCTGTCTTTGTCCCACTGTATAGTTTCTCCTCCTTTTTCAAAAATAAGGTACCCATAGGTGCGTGGATTGATCTCTGGGTTCTCTATCTTGTTCCATTGGTCTATAGCTCTGTTTTTGTGCCAGTACCATACTGTCTTGATGACTGTTGCTTTGTAGTAGAGTCTGAAGTTAGGGAGGCTGATCCCTCCAACTCCTTTCTTCTTCCTCAGGATTGCTTTGGCTATTCGAGGTCTTTTGTGTTTCCATATGAACTGTGTTATTATTTGGTCTAGTTCTGTGAAAAATGTCAATGGCAGTTGGATAAGTATTGCATTGAATCTGTAGATGATATTTGGTAGCATGGTCATTTTCACAATATTGATTCTTCCGATACAGGAACATGGAATATCTCTCCATCTATTTAAGTCTTCTTTAATGTCTCTCATGAGTGTCTTGTAATTTTCTGTGTAAGGTTCTTTTGTTTTTTTGGGTTGGTTTATTCCTAGATATTTGATTCTTTTGGTTGCAATGGTGAAGGGGATTGCCTCTTGGATTTTGTTTTCTGATTTTTCATTGTTTGTGTATAGGAATGCCAGTGACTTCTGTGTGTTGACTTTGTATCCTGCGACTTTGCTGAATTCGCTGATTAGCTCTAGTAGCTTTGTAACTATGTCTTTGGGATTTTCTATGTATAATATTATGTCGTCTGCAAAAAGAGAGCTTGAATTTTCTTCCTTTCTCATATTGCTGAGTTGTCTGAGTTGCTTGTAGATTTTGGAGATTAATTCTTTGTCTGTTGTTTCATTTGCTATGATTTTCTCCCACTCTGTGGGGTGTCTGTTCAGCTTCTTTGTAATTTGTTTTGCGGTACAAAAGCTTTTAAGTTTCATGAGGTCCCACGTGCTCACTTTTCTTTTCAGTTCCACTATTCTAGTAGGTGGGTCAGAGAAGATCTTGCTTTGATTGATGTCCTTGAGGGTTTTGCCTATATTCTCCTCTAAGAGTTTGATGGTTTCTGGTCTTACATTTAGGTATTTAATCCATTTTGAGTTGATCTTAGTGTTTGGGTTCAGGGAATGTTCCAACTTCATTTGTTTGCATGTAGCAGTCCAATTGTCCCAGCACCATTTGTTGAAGAAGCTGTCTTTGTCCCACTGTATAGTTTCTCCTCCTTTTTCAAAAATAAGGTACCCATAGGTGCGTGGATTGATCTCTGGGTTCTCTATCTTGTTCCATTGGTCTATAGCTCTGTTTTTGTGCCAGTACCATACTGTCTTGATGACTGTTGCTTTGTAGTAGAGTCTGAAGTTAGGGAGGCTGATCCCTCCAACTCCTTTCTTCTTCCTCAGGATTGCTTTGGCTATTCGAGGTCTTTTGTGTTTCCATATGAACTGTGTTATTATTTGGTCTAGTTCTGTGAAAAATGTCAATGGCAGTTGGATAAGTATTGCATTGAATCTGTAGATGATATTTGGTAGCATGGTCATTTTCACAATATTGATTCTTCCGATACAGGAACATGGAATATCTCTCCATCTATTTAAGTCTTCTTTAATGTCTCTCATGAGTGTCTTGTAATTTTCTGTGTAAGGTTCTTTTGTTTTTTTGGGTTGGTTTATTCCTAGATATTTGATTCTTTTGGTTGCAATGGTGAAGGGGATTGCCTCTTGGATTTTGTTTTCTGATTTTTCATTGTTTGTGTATAGGAATGCCAGTGACTTCTGTGTGTTGACTTTGTATCCTGCGACTTTGCTGAATTCGCTGATTAGCTCTAGTAGCTTTGTAACTATGTCTTTGGGATTTTCTATGTATAATATTATGTCGTCTGCAAAAAGAGAGAGCTTGAATTCTTCCTTTCCAATCTGGATTCCTTTGATTTTTTTCTCTTCTCATATTGCTGTTGCTAGCACTTCCAGGACTATGTTGAATAGTAGTGGTGAAAGTGGGCACCCCTGTCTTGTTCCTGATCTTAGAGGGAATGCTTTCAGTTTTTCACCATTAACAATAATGTTCGCTGTAGACTTCAGATAGATGGCTTTTATTATGTTGAGATAGGTTCCTTCTATGCCCATTTTCTGAAGAGTTTTGATCATAAATGGATGTTGTACTTTGTCGAAGGCTTTTTCTGCATCTATTGAGATGATCGTGTGATTTTTGTCTTTCAATTTGTTGATACGGTGTATCACATTGATTTGCGGATGTTGAAGAATCCTTGCATGCCTGGGATGAACCCGACTTGATCGTAATGTATGAGTTTTTTGACGTGTCGTTGAATTCTGTTTGCTAGGATTTTGTTGAGGATCTTGGCATCTAACTTCATCAGTGAAATTGGCCTATAGTTTTCCTTTTTTGTGTTGTCTTTGCCTGGTTTGGGAATCAGGGTGATGGTGGCCTCGTAGAATGTGTTTGGAAGTTTTCCTTCCTGTGCAAATTTTTGGAAGAGTTTTAGATGGACAGACATTAGCTCTTCTTTAAATGTTTGGTAGAATTTGGCTGTGAAGCCATCTGGCCCTGGGCTTTTATTTTTGGGTAGATTTTTAATCACAAATTCGATTTCTGAGGTTGTGATTGGGTTGTTCAAAGTTTCTGTTTCTTCCTTGCTCAGTCCTGGGAGATTAATCATCTCCAAGAAACTGTCCATTTCTTCCAGGTTGTCCAGTTTGTTGTCATAGAGTTGCTCATAATAGTATCTTAGAATCCTTTGGATTTCTGCATTATCTGTTGTAATGTCTCCTTTTTGTTTTTTGATTTTGGTGATCTGATTCACCTCTCTCTTTTTCTTAATGAGTCTAGCCAGTGGCTTGTCAATTTTGTTTACCCTTTCAAGGAACAAGCTTTTTGTTTTATTTATCCGTACTATAGTTTCTTTCGTTTCCTTTTCATTTATTTCTGCTCTGATCTTTATGATTTCTCTTGTTCTGCTGGCTTTGGGGTGTTTTTGTTCTTCTTTCTCCAATTGTTTTAAGCGAAGGGTTAGGTCATCTGCTTCATATTTTCCTAGTTTCTTGAGGTGGGGTTGTATTGCTATAAATTTCCCTCTTAGAATTGCTCTTGCAGTATCCCATAGGTTTTGCACTTTTGTGTATTCATTGTTGTTTTCTTCTAAGAATTGTCTAATTTATCCTTTGATTTCCTTTGATTTCCTCAATGATCAGTTGGTTTTTTAGGTATGTATTGTTTAATCTCCATGTGTTTGTGTTTTTAGCGGTTTTTTTTTTCTGGTAGTTGATCTCTAGTCTCATTGAATTGTTGTCCGTGAAGATGGTTGATATAATTTCGGTTTTCTTGAACTGACTGAGGTTAGATTTGTGGGCCAAGATGTGGTCTATCCTGGAGAATGTTCCGTGAGTACTTGAGAAGAAAGTGTATTCTTCTGCTTTTGGGTGGAACGTCCCAAAGATATCGATGAGGTCCATCTTTTCCAGTGTGGCATTTAAGACTTGTGTTTCTTTATTAATTTTCTGTTTGGATGATCTGTCCATTGGTGTGAGAGGAGTGTTGAAGTCTCCTACTATTATTGTGTTATTCTTGATTTCTTCTTTTATGTCTGAAAGTACCTGTCTTATGTATTGAGGTGCCCCTGTGTTGGGTGCGTAGATGTTCATGACTGTTATGTCTTCCTCTTGGATGGATCCCTTAATCATGATGTAGTGACCTGCCTTGTCTCTTAGAATCTTCTTTATTTTGAAGTCTATTTTGTCTGATATAAGGATTGCTACTCCAGCTTTCTTTTGATTTCCATTTGCATGGAATATCTTTTCCAGCCTTTCACTTTCACTCTAGGAGTGTCTCTAGGTCCGAAGTGGGTCTCTTGTAAACAGCATATATATGGGTCTTGCTTCTGGATCCATTCAGCCAGCCTGTGTCGTTTCATTGGAGCATTTAGTCCATTTACGTTCAATGTAATTATTGAAATTTTTTTTCCCTAGAAATTTGGGAAAGGTTCCTACTTTCAAGGAACAAGCTTTTTGTTTTATTTATCCGTACTATAGTTTCTTTCGTTTCCTTTTCATTTATTTCTGCTCTGATCTTTATGATTTCTCTTGTTCTGCTGGCTTTGGGGTGTTTTTGTTCTTCTTTCTCCAATTGTTTTAAGCGAAGGGTTAGGTCATCTGCTTCATATTTTCCTAGTTTCTTGAGGTGGGATTGTATTGCTATAAATTTCCCTCTTAGAATTGCTCTTGCAGTATCCCATAGGTTTTGCACTTTTGTGTATTCATTGTTGTTTTCTTCTAAGAATTGTCTAATTTATCCTTTGATTTCCTTTGATTTCCTCAATGATCAGTTGGTTTTTTAGGTATGTATTGTTTAATCTCCATGTGTTTGTGTTTTTAGCGGTTTTTTTTTTCTGGTAGTTGATCTCTAGTCTCATTGAATTGTTGTCCGTGAAGATGGTTGATATAATTTCGGTTTTCTTGAACTGACTGAGGTTAGATTTGTGGGCCAAGATGTGGTCTATCCTGGAGAATGTTCCGTGAGTACTTGAGAAGAAAGTGTATTCTTCTGCTTTTGGGTGGAACGTCCCAAAGATATCGATGAGGTCCATCTTTTCCAGTGTGGCATTTAAGACTTGTGTTTCTTTATTAATTTTCTGTTTGGATGATCTGTCCATTGGTGTGAGAGGAGTGTTGAAGTCTCCTACTATTATTGTGTTATTCTTGATTTCTTCTTTTATGTCTGAAAGTACCTGTCTTATGTATTGAGGTGCCCCTGTGTTGGGTGCGTAGATGTTCATGACTGTTATGTCTTCCTCTTGGATGGATCCCTTAATCATGATGTAGTGACCTGCCTTGTCTCTTAGAATCTTCTTTATTTTGAAGTCTATTTTGTCTGATATAAGGATTGCTACTCCAGCTTTCTTTTGATTTCCATTTGCATGGAATATCTTTTCCAGCCTTTCACTTTCACTCTAGGAGTGTCTCTAGGTCCGAAGTGGGTCTCTTGTAAACAGCATATATATGGGTCTTGCTTCTGGATCCATTCAGCCAGCCTGTGTCGTTTCATTGGAGCATTTAGTCCATTTACGTTCAATGTAATTATTGATACAAATGTTCCTTTTGTCATCTTCTTAGAAATTTGGGGTTTGATTTGTAAGGCTTCTCCTACTCTGGTATTTATTGGCTATATCAAGCCCTTTAACACTTGTTGTAGGCCTGTTTTTTTGGTACAGAATTCTTTTAGTTTTTGCTTGTCTGTGAAGCTTTTGACTTCACCATCGTTTTTGAACGAGATTCTTGCTGGGTAGAGAATTCTTGGTTGGAGTTTATTCTCTTTTAGCCATTTAAATGTATCTTGCCATTCTCTTCTGGCCTGTAGGGTTTCTGTTGAGAGATCCGCAGTTAAATGTATGGGGTTTCCTTTCTATGTTATTTGTTGTTTGCTCCTAGCTGCTTTTAGTAATCTGTCTTTATATTTAGTCTGCGTTAGTTTGACTAGAATGTGTCTTGGTGTGTTTCTTCTGGGGTTTCTCCTGTATGGAACTCTTTGTGCTTCCTGGACTTGGTTGACTATTTCCTTTCCCATGCTGGGGAAGTTTTCAACTATAACCTCTTCAAGAATTTTTTCATAGTCTTTCTTCTCCTCTTCTTCTTCTGGAACTCCTATAATTCTAATGCTGGTGCGTTTGATATTGTCCCATAGGTCTTTTAGGTTATCCTCAGTTCTTTTAATTCTTTCGACTTTGTTCTGTTCTCCAGCACTTATTTCCACCATTCTGTCTTCCAGTTCACTTATCCGTTCTTCAGCCTCTGATACTCTACTGTTGAGACCTTCTATAGTATTTTTGAGTTCAGCAATTGAGTTGTCTCCATTTGCTTATTTTTCATTTCTTGCATGTCTCTTCTCAATGCACTAATTTCCTCGAATATTCTGTTTTCGGTGTTTTGCATCCTCATTAGTATAGCTTTTCTGAATTCTCTTTCAGATAGTTTGTCTATCTCCTCTTCTGTCATTTGAAGCTGTGTTTCTCTAACTTGGTCCTTCATTTGTGCAGTGTTTCTCTGACGTTTCATTATTAGGTTGATTTTTGTTTCTTTTGTCATCTTCTTAGAAATTTGGGGTTTGATTTGTAAGGCTTCTCCTACTCTGGTATTTATTGGCTATATCAAGCCCTTTAACACTTGTTGTAGGCCTGTTTTTTTGGTACAGAATTCTTTTAGTTTTTGCTTGTCTGTGAAGCTTTTGACTTCACCATCGTTTTTGAACGAGATTCTTGCTGGGTAGAGAATTCTTGGTTGGAGTTTATTCTCTTTTAGCCATTTAAATGTATCTTGCCATTCTCTTCTGGCCTGTAGGGTTTCTGTTGAGAGATCCGCAGTTAAATGTATGGGGTTTCCTTCCTATGTTATTTGTTGTTTGCTCCTAGCTGCTTTTAGTAATCTGTCTTTATATTTAGTCTGCGTTAGTTTGACTAGAATGTGTCTTGGTGTGTTTCTTCTGGGGCGTCTCCTGTATGGAACTCTTTGTGCTTCCTGGACTTGGTTGACTATTTCCTTTCCCATGCTGGGGAAGTTTTCAACTATAACCTCTTCAAGAATTTTTTCATAGTCTTTCTTCTCCTCTTCTTCTTCTGGAACTCCTATAATTCTAATGCTGGTGCGTTTGATATTGTCCCATAGGTCTTTTAGGTTATCCTCAGTTCTTTTAATTCTTTCGACTTTGTTCTGTTCTCCAGCACTTATTTCCACCATTCTGTCTTCCAGTTCACTTATCCGTTCTTCAGCCTCTGATACTCTACTGTTGAGACCTTCTATAGTATTTTTGAGTTCAGCAATTGAGTTGTCTCCATTTGCTTATTTTTCATTTCTTGCATGTCTCTTCTCAATGCACTAATTTCCTCGAATATTCTGTTTTCGGTGTTTTGCATCCTCATTAGTATAGCTTTTCTGAATTCTCTTTCAGATAGTTTGTCTATCTCCTCTTCTGTCATTTGAAGCTGTGTTTCTCTAACTTGGTCCTTCATTTGTGCAGTGTTTCTCTGACGTTTCATTATTAGGTTGATTTTTGTTTCTTTGTGTGTGTCTGTGTGTATGGAGTTCTTATTCCCACCAGTCTTCTTGGTTGAATTCTCCCTTCCTTTGGGTTTCTGTCCTTGTAGAAGGGTTCAGTAGTTTGTGTCTTGGGTGGTGTTAGACCTTGTTTACAGGTGAATAATCTCTAGTGTTGTATGTTCTTTGATAGTGTGGGGTCTTGGAATCAGGGCTTCCGCTCCGAGGATCCTTGGTTTGATGATTGGTCAAGGGGTGTAGGCTCTATGCCTCGTTTGCTATGGTGTTCCATGATATTAGTTAACATAGTAGCATCTGAGGAACAAGAGGTGCATCCCTGATGGGTGACAGTCATAAAAGCATGCAGATGTTTTCTAACATAATCGTAAGATATACATACATACACAGAAATCCCCACAACTGACCAGTTTTACAGAGATAAGGCACAGGAAGTCTTTCTGGCAATTCATGCAATCATAGATGGTACTTGCCTGTTAAGCTTTGAATTAATTGAAATAGTGCCTGAATAATAGATCTAGCACAAGGTCCTGGCTTGGATAATTACAATGAGAGCAATTTTTAATTAGGACATGTGTTGGGGTGACAAGGAGGAGAGTCTATAGGTAATAAAAAGGAAAAGATTCGTCTTGGAAGTATTTTATAGGATTAGGTAGTAAAGATTAGTGTGTGTGTTGTTTAGTGTATTTGGAAGAGTATAGTGGAGACAGGAAGATAGGAAATAATTTATCTAGAGGATATTGGCAGATAGGAAAATGTTTTACATTTAGAACATAGAGGAAGAAAGCAGTGGGAAAGAGGAAAGAGAAAGAGAATTAGAGGTTTTCAAGAATTAAAATTTAAAAAATATACAATAAAATAAAAGTCAAAAAGAAATTTAGAAAATATTTTCATTCTGCATGTCTCTTCTCAATGCACTAATTTCCTCGAATATTCTGTTTTCGGTGTTTTGCATCCTCATTAGTATAGCTTTTCTGAATTCTCTTTCAGATAGTTTGTCTATCTCCTCTTCTGTCATTTGAAGCTGTGTTTCTCTAACTTGGTCCTTCATTTGTGCAGTGTTTCTCTGACGTTTCATTATTAGGTTGATTTTTGTTTCTTTGTGTGTGTCTGTGTGTATGGAGTTCTTATTCCCACCAGTCTTCTTGGTTGAATTCTCCCTTCCTTTGGGTTTCTGTCCTTGTAGAAGGGTTCAGTAGTTTGTGTCTTGGGTGGTGTTAGACCTTGTTTACAGGTGAATAATCTCTAGTGTTGTATGTTCTTTGATAGTGTGGGGTCTTGGAATCAGGGCTTCCGCTCCGAGGATCCTTGGTTTGATGATTGGTCAAGGGGTGTAGGCTCTATGCCTCGTTTGCTATGGTGTTCCATGATATTAGTTAACATAGTAGCATCTGAGGAACAAGAGGTGCATCCCTGATGGGTGACAGTCATAAAAGCATGCAGATGTTTTCTAACATAATCGTAAGATATACATACATACACAGAAATCCCCACAACTGACCAGTTTTACAGAGATAAGGCACAGGAAGTCTTTCTGGCAATTCATGCAATCATAGATGGTACTTGCCTGTTAAGCTTTGAATTAATTGAAATAGTGCCTGAATAATAGATCTAGCACAAGGTCCTGGCTTGGATAATTACAATGAGAGCAATTTTTAATTAGGACATGTGTTGGGGTGACAAGGAGGAGAGTCTATAGGTAATAAAAAGGAAAAGATTCGTCTTGGAAGTATTTTATAGGATTAGGTAGTAAAGATTAGTGTGTGTGTTGTTTAGTGTATTTGGAAGAGTATAGTGGAGACAGGAAGATAGGAAATAATTTATCTAGAGGATATTGGCAGATAGGAAAATGTTTTACATTTAGAACATAGAGGAAGAAAGCAGTGGGAAAGAGGAAAGAGAAAAGAGAATTAGAGGTTTTCAAGAATTAAAATTTAAAAAAATATACAATAAAATAAAAGTCAAAAAAAGAAATTAAAAATTAAAAAGGGCAGAAAAAATTAATAAGAGATCAAAAAACAAAGACAAAAACACATATAAACACATAAAACATATAAAACAAAACAAACAAATGAAAACAACAACTACAAACAAAAAGAACAACAAAAAAAACCCAATAAACAAACAAACTAATAAACCCCAAACTAGACCAATCAATTGAATAAGCAAAATAGTCCACCACAAATAAACAAGCAGAAGAAAAGAAAAAAAAAGATAAAAAGCTAAATACTGTCCCCGGTGTTTATCTTCTCATCTGCCTTTTGGAAACCAATCTGCTCTTGATGCTGGTGTCGATGGCATAGTCTTTCCCTTATAGCGCCGGTTGCTATGGTTTCTGTTTTTGTGTTCAACAAAAATGAGGGCTTTGCTGCCATACTGGGTGCTGGCTGGGACGGTGGGCTGATCCCAGTCAGTGGGGCGGAGGCCGCGGTGCGCGCAGTCCCATGTTGGAGGGGGGCGCCCCGGCTCTACCACGTACCCGCCTGTAGTCTCCAATCCCTGCTCTTTCCCCGGCTTCCTCCGCTGCTTCTGCAGCTTTAGGGGTGCGTGGGCTCCTCCGCCACTGGCACACGCGCACTGCCGTTTACGTGTCTAAGTCCTAAAGGCAGACGCGAGCTTTCCCTTCCAACTCGTGCCCGGCCCCTGGTCAGCAACCCGTGGGCGACTTCCCCTCTCCGTTCAGCAAGCCCTCCAGTTGGAGTGGCTCAACTTACCTGCGCCGCGGCGCCCGTGGCTCCTCGCGGTGCGCAGCGCCGGGTTCTGGCGGCTCCTCGCGGCGGCTCCTTTAATTTCAACCTATCAACTGTTATATTTAGAATGGATTGCTTCAGACATGACATATTTGTCCTGCTTTTAAAAATCTTTATTCTTTTTGTAGATCCTTTTACAAAAAAGTATCTCTTAACATTTTGAAAGTAGAATATTTAGATAATCCACATTTAAAAGGTGATTATCATTATATTTGGATTAATATCTACTATGTTTGTATCTATTTACTATTCATTATGTTGTTTTCTGTTTGTGTGTTTTCTTTTTCTTACTTCTTTTCTATTTCTCTGTTTTTAATGGAGCATTGCAATAAATTTCTTTTTATCTACTCTCTTAATATAGCAAAAATGTTTTAAGTGTTTTCCTTAGAGTTTCAATATACATTTTTGAGTACTATGAGTTCATCTTCAGATAATACTATACCTCTTCATGTGTTGTATAGGAAACTTACACAAGAGAGTAAGAGTGTTCTAACATACTCTCTTCTATCCTTTATGACATTGCTATTAATTAACTTATCTATACATTACCTTTTAGGTTAATTAAAGAAAAAATAAAATTTTGCTTTAGTTTCATCATTTATTCTCCTATAATCTTCCTTTCTGTATATAGATCTGATTTTTGACCTACTTTAATTTTCTTCTCCGTGAAGAACTTTTCACATTTCTTACAAGGCTGGTCTGCTGGTTTATCTTGATGAAGTCCTTATCTTTGTGTGAGAAGTGTATTTCTCCTTTACTTTCAATGGATGCTTTCACTTGGCACAAAAATATAGGTTGTTTCCTTTCTTCAACCTATTAACTCTTCTAGTTGACTCTATTCTTGCTCTTATATTTAACTATGATAAGTCTACTCTAATTTTTAGCCCTATTTCTCTATATAAGATTCTCTCCACAGACTCTTTTAAGATGATCCCTTTGTCTTTGGTTTTCTGAAGGTTGTTTAATGTGCTAACTGAGGTCGTTTGGGGTGTTTATCCTGATCAGTCTCCTCCAACTTTCCTGGATCTGTGATTAATTTTAGAACCTTCTTGGACAAGTGTTATATATTTTTGGAACTATCACAAAGTTGTTAGATGTCCTATTCTGTTTCTTTTTTAACTTGTTATTTTCTCATATCATCTTGGCTAGGAATATTGTTGTCTTTAATGTTTTCTGTAGCCACAGATATCAGGTTTTAATTTGCTTTAGTGACCTTGTTTCTGTTTCCCTTGACTTTGACTTTGCTCTAATTTGATAAAAAGTACAAATGTATTTCTTGTCTCAAAACAAAGAGATGCAACTTGAAAATGCCTGGAATGAGGAGGACCTTCACATCTAGAAGAATGAGCAAGTCAACATCAAAATAACTCATGGGAGCTGTGTGGCAAGACGTATCTACGTCAGGACTTTTAATGCCTGGGCGAGTTCAGAAGTAGAAACCCATGTGGTATACACTAAGAAACTGAGCTCTTCCTTACATCATCTATGTCTTGATATCTCCCCTGTTTATATTAAAATCCTATAGGGATGGAAGTAAGGTGTATGTGAGGAAATTATCTATAATATTAAAATTAAATTTCAATCTTCTAGCCAGTCTGTGTTTCCAGACATTGACATTCACCAATGTATCTCCAGTAGTATAACATTTTCACCATTTTTTGCTAATACAGAGGGTAGCAGCATATCCTTATTCAAGCTAGAATAAAATGGCTTTGATGCAGTTTTTTTTCCTGAAGAGTTGACTGTTTATGGAGAATAGACTGGTTGTATTTCATAATGATGTGAATCTCCTGACTAGCCCCATGAGTAGATACTCTGAATTTTTACTATAAGAACCTCTTAGGATTAATCCCACAAAAGTCTAGGACTCTCTATTGGATTGCAGCCTCCTTTCTCACTCTCATGCTAGTTCACACTAAGTCCCCATCAATTTGTCAATTTTTAAATGTTGTTATCAGTTTATCACTCCAGTGACTTCAGCTCTATGTACCTAGAACTTAGTTGTGACTCTGAATTTGCATGCCATTCTAACTTTGGGGGTGGACATTTATCCCAGAATCTCAGTTTTCTAATGGGTCTGAGAAAATTCATTACATTTTGGTTGGTTCACTTTGTCTTATTGTGAAGATGGCAGTTATGACTTCTAAGTTTTTTACATGTTGGAGCTGAAAGGGGAAGTTCACAATCAACATTTTGAATTTTGTAACATATCAAAATATGTTATACAGGAGAACTGAATGTTGAAATATGTTTTATTCAAAATTACTATACCTGATTCTACTATTTGTGTATTTTGCTATTTCCAAGTTATGTTATGAAGGATTGTTTATACTTTATTAACTCTTTTGCACAAATTAGATAGACGTAACCATATTATAACTTTTTAAAATTGGCTTTTTTCAACTCTAACTTATATAAGTGGGCCATACTCTAATTCTACCAGCATCAGCAAACACAGTATTGAACTATTCCAAATTACAGCCAAGTTCAGGTATAAGACATGAAGTATAAAATGATGTCGGACCAAAAGTAAGTGATGATACCCTGTTGCTCAAGATCTGAGCTCTTCCTTACATCATCTATGTCTTGATATCTCCCCTGTTTATATTAAAATCCTATAGGGATGGAAGTAAGGTGTATGTGAGGAAATTATCTATAATATTAAAATTAAATTTCAATCTTCTAGCCAGTCTGTGTTTCCAGACATTGACATTCACCAATGTATCTCCAGTAGTATAACATTTTCACCATTTTTTGCTAATACAGAGGGTAGCAGCATATCCTTATTCAAGCTAGAATAAAATGGCTTTGATGCAGGTTTTTTTCCTCAAGAGTTGACTGTTTATGGAGAATAGACTGGTTGTATTTCATAATGATGTGAATCTCCTGACTAGCCCCATGAGTAGATACTCTGAATTTTTACTATAAGAACCTCTTAGGATTAATCCCACAAAAGTCTAGGACTCTCTATTGGATTGCAGCCTCCTTTCTCACTCTCATGCTAGTTCACACTAAGTCCCCATCAATTTGTCAATTTTTAAATGTTGTTATCAGTTTATCACTCCAGTGACTTCAGCTCTATGTACCTAGAACTTAGTTGTGACTCTGAATTTGCATGCCATTCTAACTTTGGGGGTGGACATTTATCCCAGAATCTCAGTTTTCTAATGGGTCTGAGAAAATTCATTACATTTTGGTTGGTTCACTTTGTCTTATTGTGAAGATGGCAGTTATGACTTCTAAGTTTTTTACATGTTGGAGCTGAAAGGGGAAGTTCACAATCAACATTTTGAATTTTGTAACATATCAAAATATGTTATACAGGAGAACTGAATGTTGAAATATGTTTTATTCAAAATTACTATACCTGATTCTACTATTTGTGTATTTTGCTATTTCCAAGTTATGTTATGAAGGATTGTTTATACTTTATTAACTCTTTTGCACAAATTAGATAGACGTAACCATATTATAACTTTTTAAAATTGGCTTTTTTCAACTCTAACTTATATAAGTGGGCCATACTCTAATTCTACCAGCATCAGCAAACACAGTATTGAACTATTCCAAATTACAGACAAGTTCAGGTATAAGACATGAAGTATAAAATGATGTCGGACCAAAAGTAAGTGATGATACACTGTTGCTCAAGAAATCTGACAGAGCTAGAATTTCCTGTCTATTTGTGTAGTTCATATAATTGCTTTAACTGAACTTTCTGGTTTCTAACTGAGGTCATTCCTGTGTTTATTTATGATAACCATTCATTGGATTTATAAATGTATAACTGTTGCATAACTTCTTAGGTATGTGCACGTAAAATAAATGAAAATAAATGCTTCCCTCAACACAGCTGCTTTATAACATTCAGTTCAAATAATTCTATACTAGCTTCCCACAGATAAAAGACTTGAGAAAGAATTAAAATAGAATAGTGAAATACACAATGTCCTTCCTTTAATTCAAGAAATCAAAAGTAAGAGAACTGATTTTAAAAAAGGGGGGAGGAGGGGTAGATACCAAAGATACAAATAGCACAATGTTGACATTAGTCATCACTGTTATGGTGAAAACCAAACATATCCTATATGTTCTTTCGAGTGCTTTTTAAAAGTTCTCAAATAAGGACATTTTTAAGAGACTATGAGCTGAGTCTTTGTAAATATGCTTCACGTTTGTTCTGAGACTGTGAAAATTAAGAAATTTTATTACAAAAGAAAACTCTGTTAAGTCATCAAGGGAAAAAGACTTTCCAGAAAGTACCCTTTTATTCTCACCCAGGAAAAGATTAAGTCATATTCCTATACCAACTGCATTGTATTTAACCCCTTGCCTAAGGTGGGATTTTTTTTTAACCTAGAGCAATCTAGACAGGATTATGATTAATAAAAAACATGGTGGAGAGGTCAAGGGAGGTGATAGAACCTTGTCCTGTGCCTCACAGTTCAACATAGACATCCTGGATAGACTATGATAAAGAAAAACAGAAAAACACTGTTCTTTTGAAAACAAAGAGATGAAACTGTGACACAAATCAGGAAGGACCTAAACCTAAAGTAATGAGAGTGAGTTGAAACTGAAATGATTCACAGGAAACGCTTGATCACATATGCTTGCTTGGACTTTTAGTGCCCAGACAAAGCCAAGGGTATAACCTCACATAATACAGTAGGCAGGACCTGAGCCCCCTTAATAAACTGAAAGTCAGAAAGGAACTCACTTATTCATAATATATTTGTCCATTAGTTAACTTTTAAGGGCTGTCATATCAAATTACTGTAAACTTTGTGACAAAACAATAGGAATTTATTCTTTAACAGTTATGGGAACTAGAAGTCAAAAGTCAAGATACCAGCAAGGAAAAAAAAAAAAAAAAGATACCAGCAGGGCCATGTTCCCTACTGCTCTAGGGAAGACTCTTCCTTTTCTAGCTTTTGAACTCTGCTAGCAATCTTCATGTTCCTAGGCTTGTGGTTCCATCACTCTATTCTATGCATCAATCTTCTCATAGCCTCTAATATTGTGTGTGTATCCCTTTCTATTTTCTTTTCCTAAGGACACCAGCCATCAAATTTGGAGCTTTCCCTAAATTCCGTGTGATTTCATATTAACATTTTAATTAATTGCATCTACAAAAACTTTATTTCCAAACAGGACCACATTCTGAGGTTCTGAGTTGACAGGAATTCTTGAGGGATGGTGTTTAACCCACCTGGGTCACTGTGCCAAGCACCTCGGATTGAAGTGGAACATTCAGCCTGGCTGTGGCTTCAAACAGAGCTATCCAGGAGAAATTGTAAACCCAAATCTGTGATGATACCTGAATTTACATCACTTTTTAATAGAGATTACCAATATTAGATAATTACATAAAATTTGCAGGTCAAAAAAAAAAAAAAAGAAAGAAAGAAAAGAAAACACATGGCATCTTATCAGATAAAAGGGAGGTTTGCAAAATTCTTTACCCATAGAGAATTCCCAAATGATTTGAATTCATACTATTGATGATTACTAAAGCTTTGCAAAATACACAGGCATTTTAATTTGTCTTTACTATTTCATTGATGTTCCTGAGTGCAGCTTGCCACATGACAGGAGGGTAAATCAAGAGACAAGATACTGGAGGAAGGAATAGTGGCTTTATTCAAAAAGCTAGCCGACTGAGAAGATTATGGGATAGTGTCCTGAAGAACCATCTTACTTGACATAGAATTCAGGTTCCTTTTATACTAAAAGGGTGGGACGGTGACAAAGCCAAGGGTATAACCTCACATAATACAGTAGGCAGGACCTGAGCCCCCTTAATAAACTGAAAGTCAGAAAGGAACTCACTTATTCATAATATATTTGTCCATTAGTTAACTTTTAAGGGCTGTCATATCAAATTACTGTAAACTTTGTGACAAAACAATAGGAATTTATTCTTTAACAGTTATGGGAACTAGAAGTCAAAAGTCAAGATACCAGCAAGGAAAAAAAAAAAAAAAAGATACCAGCAGGGCCATGTTCCCTACTGCTCTAGGGAAGACTCTTCCTTTTCTAGCTTTTGAACTCTGCTAGCAATCTTCATGTTCCTAGGCTTGTGGTTCCATCACTCTATTCTATGCATCAATCTTCTCATAGCCTCTAATATTGTGTGTGTATCCCTTTCTATTTTCTTTTCCTAAGGACACCAGCCATCAAATTTGGAGCTTTCCCTAAATTCCGTGTGATTTCATATTAACATTTTAATTAATTGCATCTACAAAAACTTTATTTCCAAACAGGACCACATTCTGAGGTTCTGAGTTGACAGGAATTCTTGAGGGATGGTGTTTAACCCACCTGGGTCACTGTGCCAAGCACCTCGGATTGAAGTGGAACATTCAGCCTGGCTGTGGCTTCAAACAGAGCTATCCAGGAGAAATTGTAAACCCAAATCTGTGATGATACCTGAATTTACATCACTTTTTAATAGAGATTACCAATATTAGATAATTACATAAAATTTGCAGGTCAAAAAAAAAAAAAAAGAAAGAAAGAAAGAAAAGAAAACACATGGCATCTTATCAGATAAAAGGGAGGTTTGCAAAATTCTTTACCCATAGAGAATTCCCAAATGATTTGAATTCATACTATTGATGATTACTAAAGCTTTGCAAAATACACAGGCATTTTAATTTGTCTTTACTATTTCATTGATGTTCCTGAGTGCAGCTTGCCACATGACAGGAGGGTAAATCAAGAGACAAGATACTGGAGGAAGGAATAGTGGCTTTATTCAAAAAGCTAGCCGACTGAGAAGATTATGGGATAGTGTCCTGAAGAACCATCTTACTTGACATAGAATTCAGGTTCCTTTTATACTAAAAGGGTGGGACGGTGATTGGTTTTTGCAAGCTTGTTGGTTCCAGCCAGACCCTGGAGGGAATGATATAATCTTTTGTTCTAGCAACCATCCAGGATTTTTCTCAACATTGAAAAAGCTAAGATCATAACATCCAGCCCCATCATTTCATGGCTAATAGATGGGGAAAACATGGAAACAATGGCAGATTTTATTTTCTTAGGCTCTAAAATCACTGCGACTGTGACAGCAGCCATGAAATTAAAAGGTGTTTGTTCCTTGGAAGAAAAGCTGTGGCAAACCTAGCTCAGCATGTCAAAAAACAGAGACATCACTTTGCTGACAAAGGTTCATATTGTCAAAGCTATGGTTTTCTCAGAAAGAAGGCTAAGTGGTGAAGTATTCATCCTTTCAAACTGCAGTTCAGAAGACTCTGGACAGTCTCTTGGACTGCAAGGAGGTCAAGCAAATCAGTCTTAAAGGAAATCAACCTTGAATATTCATTGAAAGGACTGATGTTGAAGCTGAAGCTGCAATATTTTAGCCACCTGATACATAGAGCCAACTTATTGGAAAAGACCCTAATGCTGAGAAAGACTGAGGGTAGGAGGATAAGGAGATGACAGAGGATGAGATGGTTGTATGGCATCACTGACTCAGTGGACATGAGTTTGAGCAGATTCCAAGTGATAGGGAAGGACAGGTAAGTCTGGGGTGCTGCAGTCCATGGAGTTGCAAGTCGAACAGAGTTAAGAACTGAACAACAGTGACAAGGCAGCTGTCCACATAGGTCTGGTCAAGATATTCCTGTAAACTTCCAGCAAGAGAAATGTTATTCTATGTTCTGAAGCTTTTTCCACTATATTAAAGAAAAGGCTTATACTTTTTAGGGTCAAGCCTGAGAGACAAGAGTCTGGAGAAAGTGTGATGTACATTTCAGGCTATAGGCAACATTTTTCTACAAAGGTGCAGAGACACAGGTACCAGAGCAAAAAACTTAGAGCTGAAGAAATAGATCCAGTGTGGAGTGATGTTTGTTCTTTTTTAAAAAAGACAAAAACAAAAACAAAAACATTTATTTATTTATTTATTTTGGCAGTGGTGGGGAGGGAGAGGGGTAGACGGGCTCCATTGGTCTTTCACTTCTTTAGTTTCATCCATCTTTGTTCTTTGGCTCATGTAGGCCTCCCATCACGGTGGCATCTGTTATTGCAGAGCACCGACTCTGGGAGCACGCGCCCCAGAGCTCTGGCTCAGTAATTGGACACAGTGGTCCCGCTGCTCCAGGCACATGGGATCTTCCCAGGCCAGGGATCGAACCGGCGCTCCTTGCACTGCAAGGCGGTGTCCTTACCCACTGGACCACCAGGGAAGCCCTGATGTTTGTTCTTGTTTGTTACTTATTAGTTTCTTGTTTCTACTAAGTGTGCATAGAAATCAAAAGACATTGAAATGGACCAGAAGTGATATTGTTTGGTTCAAATTGTTAATAAACCTACATTTAATAATGACCAGTTACTTGACCCCATGGAACCTCAGTTTCCTCACTAATAAAATGGAGCTGATCATAACTCCTCTGCTTACAGTACAGATTATGAGGAAGGCAACATGAAGCAGTGAATTTGAAAACCTGTTGAAAACTGAAAGATGCTATGCAGATAAAAGTAAGTGATTAACGGCTTGGGAAATTATCCATCATGACTGTAAAACAAATCTGTGCAGTCAATATTTAAAGGTTAATAGACTCTAAAAGATTGAAGACTAAGTAGAAAAACCCTAAAAGTGGTGAAAAACTTTCCTCAAAGAGTCAGCAAACTCTTCCAACTAAATTCGTGGCTTCAAATGATGAAAGTAAAACCAGAAAATGAACAATGAAGTTAAGCATGAGATAACTGAGTTAAACTATTGTCAAACTTCAGACTGGGTTTACACATTGATGTCCAAGTTTATTCCAACTCAATTTTTTAGGGTCAAGCCTGAGAGACAAGAGTCTGGAGAAAGTGTGATGTACATTTCAGGCTATAGGCAACATTTTTCTACAAAGGTGCAGAGACACAGGTACCAGAGCAAAAAACTTAGAGCTGAAGAAATAGATCCAGTGTGGAGTGATGTTTGTTCTTTTTTAAAAAAAACAAAAACAAAAACAAAAACATTTATTTATTTATTTATTTTGGCAGTGGTGGGGAGGGAGAGGGGTAGACGGGCTCCATTGGTCTTTCACTTCTTTAGTTTCATCCATCTTTGTTCTTTGGCTCATGTAGGCCTCCCATCACGGTGGCATCTGTTATTGCAGAGCACCGACTCTGGGAGCACGCGCCCCAGAGCTCTGGCTCAGTAATTGGACACATTGGTCCAGCTGCTCCGCGGCACATGGGATCTTCCCAGGCCAGGGATCGAACCGGCGCTCCTTGCACTGCAAGGCGGTGTCCTTACCCACTGGACCACCAGGGAAGCCCTGATGTTTGTTCTTGTTTGTTACTTATTAGTTTCTTGTTTCTACTAAGTGTGCATAGAAATCAAAAGACATTGAAATGGACCAGAAGTGATATTGTTTGGTTCAAATTGTTAATAAACCTACATTTAATAATGACCAGTTACTTGACCCCATGGAACCTCAGTTTCCTCACTAATAAAATGGAGCTGATCATAACTCCTCTGCTTACAGTACAGATTATGAGGAAGGCAACATGAAGCAGTGAATTTGAAAACCTGTTGAAAACTGAAAGATGCTATGCAGATAAAAGTAAGTGATTAACGGCTTGGGAAATTATCCATCATGACTGTAAAACAAATCTGTGCAGTCAATATTTAAAGGTTAATAGACTCTAAAAGATTGAAGACTAAGTAGAAAAACCCTAAAAGTGGTGAAAAACTTTCCTCAAAGAGTCAGCAAACTCTTCCAACTAAATTGCGTGGCTTCAAATGATGAAAGTAAAACCAGAAAAATGAACAATGAAGTTAAGCATGAGATAACTGAGTTAAACTATTGTCAAGCTTCAGACTGGGTTTACACATTGATGTCCAAGTTTATTCTTAGCTTTGAGATTAACTCTGTCACGGATTTCTCACTGGCTTCCTAGGTCATTTCAATAGCTTGTCCTGTTAAGTCACACTTAGGAAAAGAGAGCCTGCCTTTTTTTTTTTTTTTTAACTTCATGCTACAAGGGTTATTTTAGTTATTTATTATTTTCATCCATCTTTATTCTTTGGCATGTATGGGCCTCCAATCTCAGTGGTCTCTCTTATTGCAGAGCACTGGCTCTGGGTGTATGTGTTCCAGAGTGCTGGCTCATAATTGGACACACCTGTCCACCCGTTCCGGGACATGTGGAATCTTCTGGGGCCAGGGATCAAACTGGTGCCTCTTGCACTGCAAGGCAGATTTCTTACCCACTGGACAACCAAGGAAGCCCGAGAGCCTGCATTTTTACTAACATTAAGATCTCTGCAGGAAAGTAAAAATGCTACTCACGAGCTCAGTTTGCTTTCTTCAACAAAGTGTTGCCCCCTAAACTACACACTATATAATTGCTTTTGGAAAATTATTTTTCTTACTGGCACAAAATAACAAATTAGGCTTTGGTAAACCATAATGCAAAAGAATATAAAAAATAATGCATTATACGGGTTAAAAAAAAAAAAGGATGTTGGAAGAAACCTGGAAAAAGAAAAAAGAAAGCACATTAGGAAGCTTCTATTTACTCTAACCTTATTTTGGTATTACTGTTATCTTGGCTACAATAGCAAAAGTGAAAACAGTAGCTTTCTAACACTGGGAGAATCTCATGCTTATTTTATTGCCATGAAGCTGAGGTCAATCAACCTGAGACTGATTTTTAGAAGGGGCTTCCCTGGTAGCTCAGTAGATTAATCTGCCTGCAATGCAGGATACTGGGCTTGATCCCTGAGATGTGAAGATCTCTTGTAGGAGGAATTGGCAACCGACTTTAATATTCTTGCCTGGAGAATCCCCATGGACAGAAGAACCTGACAGGCTGCAGACCATGGGGTTACAAAGAGTTGGACATGATTGAAGCACCTTATCTCAGGACTATAACTCTCAATTCCTGGTTTAGACAGCCTGTCTTATGATTCCATTTGACTAATTTTTTATTCATTCTCTAATAAAAAGTAGACTCAACAGGAAATCTGCTGGGGAATAATTAGAATGATGTACGCTTTTCCTTATATTGTTCTTACATCTTATGAATGAGTCAAATGACACAATCTTTAGCACATAACCAAAAGTTTATGCTGGTGCTCTGACCTCTTCTGACCAACCCACAAATAATCAAGGAAGACTACTTCCTCTATTGTGTACACATTAGTGAAATTGAGTATGCCAGAAAAATTCACCTCAGGAAACATCTATAAGGTTATATTGCTAGAGCATTTAACAACTCCATCACTGATACAATGTGAAGAGGCAAATTCCCAACAAGAAATATTTGGCACCATATTTCCAGCTCTGGTCCCTCTTGTTGTCTCCCACTCCAGAACTCCTTGTGGTCTGTTTTCCTCAGGGGGACTTTTCATTGCTTTATTTTTTCCCATTTTCCAACTCTTCCATAGAGACAGTCTGCTTGGTCTGAATGTTGAATTACTTTCAGGTTTATCCATTGTAGCTCCCCAGTCTTGATCATGAATTTTACACTAAAAACTAGGTCCACATCATCAAAGAGGCAAATATCAGGGACACTAAACCTGAACTGGAATCCCCCATTCCTCTTCTGATCGGAAACTTGCTATGTGTCAGATTAAAGTATTAGAAAGATAATTTTGGCTTTGAAGTGGTTTTCAATAATAGACACATAATAGCAAGAGAGACCTAAGAATATGTGATTCTAGCATAGTGCAGGAAATGTTAAAAATTGGTAATGTTCTGAGACCTATGAGAAGAATGAGAAATATTAGTTTTGTTTAGATAGAGGAAAAGTTAGATACCTAAGCTGAAAATTTTTCGAACAATATGTAGTGGGTTCCATGGCTTAATTTAAATTATGATATTTTAAATTAGCATAAAGGATTACATAATCATATCAGGCAGATAAATACAGGAGGGTAAAATTTTATAAGATATTATGGCAGAATATTGTCACTACTAGATCTTGATAAATACATATTTTGATTTGACCATGGGGTTACAAAGAGTTGGACATGATTGAAGCACCTTATCTCAGGACTATAACTCTCAATTCCTGGTTTAGACAGCCTGTCTTATGATTCCATTTGACTAATTTTTTATTCATTCTCTAATAAAAAGTAGACTCAACAGGAAATCTGCTGGGGAATAATTAGAATGATGTACGCTTTTCCTTATATTGTTCTTACATCTTATGAATGAGTCAAATGACACAATCTTTAGCACATAACCAAAAGTTTATGCTGGTGCTCTGACCTCTTCTGACCAACCCACAAATAATCAAGGAAGACTACTTCCTCTATTGTGTACACATTAGTGAAATTGAGTATGCCAGAAAAATTCACCTCAGGAAACATCTATAAGGTTATATTGCTAGAGCATTTAACAACTCCATCACTGATACAATGTGAAGAGGCAAATTCCCAACAAGAAATATTTGGCACCATATTTCCAGCTCTGGTCCCTCTTGTTGTCTCCCACTCCAGAACTCCTTGTGGTCTGTTTTCCTCAGGGGGACTTTTCATTGCTTTATTTTTTCCCATTTTCCAACTCTTCCATAGAGACAGTCTGCTTGGTCTGAATGTTGAATTACTTTCAGGTTTATCCATTGTAGCTCCCCAGTCTTGATCATGAATTTTACACTAAAAACTAGGTCCACATCATCAAAGAGGCAAATATCAGGGACACTAAACCTGAACTGGAATCCCCCATTCCTCTTCTGATCGGAAACTTGCTATGTGTCAGATTAAAGTATTAGAAAGATAATTTTGGCTTTGAAGTGGTTTTCAATAATAGACACATAATAGCAAGAGAGACCTAAGAATATGTGATTCTAGCATAGTGCAGGAAATGTTAAAAATTGGTAATGTTCTGAGACCTATGAGAAGAATGAGAAATATTAGTTTTGTTTAGATAGAGGAAAAGTTAGATACCTAAGCTGAAAATTTTTCGAACAATATGTAGTGGGTTCCATGGCTTAATTTAAATTATGATATTTTAAATTAGCATAAAGGATTAGCATAATCATATCAGGCAGATAAATACAGGAGGGTAAAATTTTATAAGATATTATGGCAGAATATTGTCACTACTAGATCTTGAATAGTTTCTTTACTATACAATTAGAAAAGAGGAAGCATAATTTAAAACCAAATGTGCAACTAAATGTTTCTGCTTATACCTATTCCAGCACTCTAAAGTACAGAGAAGTAATGCCTATATTTTCGAAATTTCTGAATACCTTCAAAACTTGTAATGTTTCAATATTTGCTGATCACCTGTAGTATGACTTATTGCTATTTTGAGCTAATGTGCATTTGTGTTAGCCTAGCCTGAAGCAGTGAATCAGTACTGTGAGATCATAAATTTGATGTGCAATTTGCATATGGATAAGTGTATGTACATACATATACATATGTATATACTAATGTACATTAAAATGTTATTGACAACACAACTATAAATAATCTCCAGTACTTTGTAACTTATCCCATAACGTTGGAGGATATGGTCTCTAGCTCTACAAAGTCTTCACTTGTCCACAAATGTTGACAAATGTAGTCCCTCCTATAGAGACTGCCATTCTGATCATTTTGATCTTTTATTCAAAGAGTACTTGTTTTTTAAAAACTGAATATTGGATATGTTTCTTACCAACTGTGCGACCTGTGACAGTCTACTTAACATCTGTGTGTCTCCATTTTGTCCTCTGTATGAAGTATGAAAATGATACTTACCTTTCAGAATTGTTTTTAGGACAGAATGAAGCTATGTACTCGAAGCCTTAGTCATGGTCCTTGACACACATTAATCAAACCGTGAAGTGTAGATGTTTGTGTTATATTTGCATTGTCTAACCAAGTGGGAGAATTATCTTCAGAGAGAAAGTAATGAATTTCATTTGGGTTACATGGTAATCATTTTTTTCTTACCCTTCCTCATTAACTGATTAGGTTGAAGCAGAATAGCAGAGTGATCATGTTATAAATTCATGAGAATTATGAGGACTAGCAAAAGTTCATGACAATAAACTTCTCTGAGGATCAGGAAACCACATAAAGATAAGATGGCAAGAAAATAGCAGAGTGAAATTTTATAAGATATTATGGCAGAATATTGTCACTACTAGATCTTGAATAGTTTCTTTACTATACAATTAGAAAAGAGGAAGCATAATTTAAAACCAAATGTGCAACTAAATGTTTCTGCTTATACCTATTCCAGCACTCTAAAGTACAGAGAAGTAATGCCTATATTTTCGAAATTTCTGAATACCTTCAAAACTTGTAATGTTTCAATATTTGCTGATCACCTGTAGTATGACTTATTGCTATTTTGAGCTAATGTGCATTTTTGTTAGCCTAGCCTGAAGCAGTGAATCAGTACTGTGAGATCATAAATTTGATGTGCAATTTGCATATGGATAAGTGTATGTACATACATATACATATGTATATACTAATGTACATTAAAATGTTATTGACAACACAACTATAAATAATCTCCAGTACTTTGTAACTTATCCCATAACGTTGGAGGATATGGTCTCTAGCTCTACAAAGTCTTCACTTGTCCACAAATGTTGACAAATGTAGTCCCTCCTATAGAGACTGCCATTCTGATCATTTTGATCTTTTATTCAAAGAGTACTTGTTTTTAAGAACTGAATATTGGATATGTTTCTTACCAACTGTGCGACCTGTGACAGTCTACTTAACATCTGTGTGTCTCCATTTTGTCCTCTGTATGAAGTATGAAAATGATACTTACCTTTCAGAATTGTTTTTAGGACAGAATGAAGCTATGTACTCGAAGCCTTAGTCATGGTCCTTGACACACATTAATCAAACCGTGAAGTGTAGATGTTTGTGTTATATTTGCATTGTCTAACCAAGTGGGAGAATTATCTTCAGAGAGAAAGTAATGAATTTCATTTGGGTTACATGGTAATCATTTTTTTCTTACCCTTCCTCATTAACTGATTAGGTTGAAGCAGAATAGCAGAGTGATCATGTTATAAATTCATGAGAATTATGAGGACTAGCAAAAGTTCATGACAATAAACTTCTCTGAGGATCAGGAAACCACATAAAGATAAGATGGCGTAAGATGATTTCTTTTAATAGCTGCCAGCTAATGATTATTTATTGTGTCTCAAATGTATACACTGTCTTACTTAATCCTCTTAATAATTTTAAAAGTTATATAAGTGAGTAGAGGAGGAAACTGAGGTTCCAAGGGCTTAAGTAACTTGCCAAACTTACAGGCACAATGATACTTAGTATCAGGTACATTTGAGCATGGTGTGTCAGTTCCTTATGCTGTGTTCAAGTAATCTTTGGGTAGCTCTTGACGTATTTCTTGGAGACACAGAAACTGGCACTAAGGAGAAGAAACTGTGTTTTCCAGGATATTTTTTTTTTTCAGGGACTTTGTAGAGTAAAATTTCATGTCTAATAGGTCTTATTAGGAAATAAGAACTGAGGCAATTTGTGAGAAGCAGCAAAATCCATCAGGAAAAACTCATCCTTTTCTCTTTGTTTTTACTTTCAAAGCAGTCCTATAGGCATGTCAACGTAAATGGAATAATTGGCGTAAGAGCTTCAGCATTAGCTACAACATGATGGTGAGATTAATCTTGGGTATTTAATGAAATATCATCTCCTCTTTTAACCAAAATTCTGACAGCCTGGTGACAGTACAGATTTGTTCCACAGGACATTTAATTAAGAACTATCATATAGAAACCTCATTTTATCATCAAATAACAAATATTCTGGTTTAAATCAAGATGTTTACATCGAAGGTTCTTCAGATCAAAGATATCTCTTGCCGTAGTTGAAAATAATCTTTAGTCATTTTTAGATTGGATTATAATTAAGGTATCATCAATTTCTCATTCCAAACTTACATGTTTGTCTTTCTTTAAGTATTGCTGCATTTTAATCCATTTAATATATCTCCAAAATTACTAGCTAAAAAAATTTTTTAAAGGATTTACAAGCAAATGCTATTAGGTAACACCTAGTGCTTCCATTTACATTATTCAAATAAGTCATGTTTGTTCCAGTAGTAATTTAAGAAATTACTTATTCTAAATTTTCAATAAGAATATGGGATGCACATGGGCTTCCCTGGTGGTCCAGTGGAGGGACACTACCTTGCAGTGCAAGGGCGCCGGTTCGATCAGGAAACCACATAAAGATAAGATGGCGTAAGATGATTTCTTTTAATAGCTGCCAGCTAATGATTATTTATTGTGTCTCAAATGTATACACTGTCTTACTTAATCCTCTTAATAATTTTAAAAGTTATATAAGTGAGTAGAGGAGGAAACTGAGGTTCCAAGGGCTTAAGTAACTTGCCAAACTTACAGGCACAATGATACTTAGTATCAGGTACATTTGAGCATGGTGTGTCAGTTCCTTATGCTGTGTTCAAGTAATCTTTGGGTAGCTCTTGACGTATTTCTTGGAGACACAGAAACTGGCACTAAGGAGAAGAAACTGTGTTTTCCAGGATATTTTTTTTTCAGGGACTTTGTAGAGTAAAATTTCATGTCTAATAGGTCTTATTAGGAAATAAGAACTGAGGCAATTTGTGAGAAGCAGCAAAATCCATCAGGAAAAACTCATCCTTTTCTCTTTGTTTTTACTTTCAAAGCAGTCCTATAGGCATGTCAACGTAAATGGAATAATTGGCGTAAGAGCTTCAGCATTAGCTACAACATGATGGTGAGATTAATCTTGGGTATTTAATGAAATATCATCTCCTCTTTTAACCAAAATTCTGACAGCCTGGTGACAGTACAGATTTGTTCCACAGGACATTTAATTAAGAACTATCATATAGAAACCTCATTTTATCATCAAATAACAAATATTCTGGTTTAAATCAAGATGTTTACATCGAAGGTTCTTCAGATCAAAGATATCTCTTGCCGTAGTTGAAAATAATCTTTAGTCATTTTTAGATTGGATTATAATTAAGGTATCATCAATTTCTCATTCCAAACTTACATGTTTGTCTTTCTTTAAGTATTGCTGCATTTTAATCCATTTAATATATCTCCAAAATTACTAGCTAAAAAAATTTTTTAAAGGATTTACAAGCAAATGCTATTAGGTAACACCTAGTGCTTCCATTTACATTATTCAAATAAGTCATGTTTGTTCCAGTAGTAATTTAAGAAATTACTTATTCTAAATTTTCAATAAGAATATGGGATGCACATGGGCTTCCCTGGTGGTCCAGTGGGTAGGGACACTACCTTGCAGTGCAAGGGGCGCCGGTTCGATCCCTGGCCTGGGAAGACCCCTCGTGCCGCGAAGCAGCTGGACCAATGTGTCCAATTACCCAGCCTGAGCTCTGGAGCGCATGCGCCCAGAGCCGGTGCTCTGCGACAACAGAGGCCACCGCGATAGAGGCCAACACGGACCAAAGAACAAAGATGGATGAAAATAGATAAATGAAAGACCAATAGAAGTGGCCCACCCGCCCCCTCCCTCCCAACCCCACCCCCTAAAATATATAAATAAATAAATAAATCTTAAAAAAAAAGACTATGGGATGCACAGACTTTTGTTAAGAATAGGGGAAGGTGGGGCTTCCCTGGTGGTCCAGTGGTTAAGGGCACCGTCTTGCAGTGCAAGGGGTGCCAGATCGACTCCTGGCCTGGGAAGATCCCATGTGCTGCGGAGCGGCTGGACCAATGTATCCAATTACCGAGCCTGAGCTCTGAGCGCCCAGACCCAGTGCTCTGCGACAACAGAGGCCACTGCCATAGGAGGCCCACACGGGCCAAGGAACAAACATGGATGAAAGTAGATAAATGAAAGACCAATAGAAGTGGCCCATTGCCCCCCCCTCCCTCCTCCCTGCCCCCCCAAAAAAGAATATGGGTAGGTGTGGTTAGAGAATGTTAATTTGCCTGGCTTTGGGTTTCTTCCTTCTTTTCTTTCAGTTCTTTGAAAGTTGTTTGAGCCTTGCTCTCTATAGCAATGTAAGCTTTCATTCACATTTTATGATATTATGCCTCAAACTATAGTCTTTGGAAACATATGAGACAAATCTAAACCATCTATAGGTCATACAATTTGACACCAGTAAGAAGCTGAAGGTTAACAAGATAAAAAATAAAAAAGGAGAAATTCAGTGTGTATGACATATACATTATAATTGTATTATATTAAAGCTATTGAAGATGAAATGCAGTCAAATTAGTTCTTATTCTGATTATCCATGGGTCATATCTAGCCTATCTATAAGAAACACCAGTTTTGTACTACTATTGTCATACCAATAATTTCATTTTAAAATATGTTATAGTCTTTAAAATCTTTCCATCCTATGATTTTAATATGCTATTCACCTATTTGTATGTACTTAGTCACTCAGTCATGTCCAGCTCTTTGTGACTCATATATATAAGAAAGCACGAAAATTAATATATGTGGGGCTCTGAATTGAAAGAGGACCACTGCAAGCATAAAGAAGCTTAAGCAGATGTTTGCAGTTTGGAGCTAAGATGGCGCCTACAGGAAGGGGTGTGGGAGTGAAAAGAAGCTTAAGCACATTGTTTCAGCTTGGAGCTAAGATGGCGCCTACAGGAAGGGACGTGGGAATGAAGGGAAGCTTAAGCGCATTGTTTAAAGAAGCTTAAGCACATGTTTGCAGCTAAGATGGCGCCTACAGGAAGAGGCAAGGCGTGATCTAAATTGTTAATTGATGGTCAAAATTTCTGATTGGTTCCCCTGGCTTCCGCGCTCATGAATGATTGCTTAGCCTTTAGCTTGATTGGTGTAATCTATAGGAAGTCCCGTGCAAAACCCCCTTCACTTGCCTATAAAAGCTGTGGATCTTCTTCAATAAAGCGGAACTTCTTTGATGGAACCCCTGTCGCGTCTGATTGTCCCCTGCCTGAGCCAGGGGGCTGCGGGGCGGGCAGTTCAAGATTTGCCTTTCTCCCAGATCTCCCGGTTCAGCCGGGGGCAATCCCTCTGCCTTCCCTTTCTGCAGAAGGTCCCCGCAAATATGCTACTAATTTGTAAATTCAAAAATAAAACATCCAAAAATATGGGACTTGTCAAAATGCTGCAATTGCTCTCTGGCAAGATGTTTATTAGAGCAGAGATCTTCTCAGGCCTTGAAATTATACTTTGTTTTCACAATTTGGGAACCACTGTTTTAAGAAGAAAGAATAAATATCAAATAAAACATTTGATTTTTCATAAGAATCTGTATACTATAGAACCTTTGTTTACAAATAATTTTATTCTAAACAGACAAATCACTTTTAGAATCCTTACGTATTTTATCTTAGTAAACCTGAAAAATGAGTTCCTCATAAATAATAAAGTAGAAAGGTATGTATATTGTTTCCATTTCAAAAACAAGAAATTGATTACCTAAATGTGAAAACCCAGATGCAGAATCCCAAATTTCATTTATTTTAATATGCTATTCACCTATTTGTATGTACTTAGTCACTCAGTCATGTCCAGCTCTTTGTGACTCATATATATAAGAAAGCACGAAAATTAATATATGTGGGGCTCTGAATTGAAAGAGGACCACTGCAAGCATAAAGAAGCTTAAGCAGATGTTTGCAGTTTGGAGCTAAGATGGCGCCTACAGGAAGGGGTGTGGGAGTGAAAAGAAGCTTAAGCACATTGTTTCAGCTTGGAGCTAAGATGGCGCCTACGGGAAAGGGGACGTGGGAATGAAGGGAAGCTTAAGCGCATTGTTTAAAGAAGCTTAAGCACATGTTTGCAGCTAAGATGGCGCCTACAGGAAGAGGCAAGGCGTGATCTAAATTGTTAATTGATGGTCAAAATTTCTGATTGGTTCCCCTGGCTTCCGCGCTCATGAATGATTGCTTAGCCTTTAGCTTGATTGGTGTAATCTATAGGAAGTCCCGTGCAAAACCCCCTTCACTTGCCTATAAAAGCTGTGGATCTTCTTCAATAAAGCGGAACTTCTTTGATGGAACCCCTGTCGCGTCTGATTGTCCCCTGCCTGAGCCAGGGGGCTGCGGGGCGGGCAGTTCAAGATTTGCCTTTCTCCCAGATCTCCCGGTTCAGCCGGGGGCAATCCCTCTGCCTTCCCTTTCTGCAGAAGGTCCCCGCAAATATGCTACTAATTTGTAAATTCAAAAATAAAACATCCAAAAATATGGGACTTGTCAAAATGCTGCAATTGCTCTCTGGCAAGATGTTTATTAGAGCAGAGATCTTCTCAGGCCTTGAAATTATACTTTGTTTTCACAATTTGGGAACCACTGTTTTAAGAAGAAAGAATAAATATCAAATAAAACATTTGATTTTTCATAAGAATCTGTATACTATAGAACCTTTGTTTACAAATAATTTTATTCTAAACAGACAAATCACTTTTAGAATCCTTACGTATTTTATCTTAGTAAACCTGAAAAATGAGTTCCTCATAAATAATAAAGTAGAAAGGTATGTATATTGTTTCCATTTCAAAAACAAGAAATTGATTACCTAAATGTGAAAAACCAGATGCAGAATCCCAAATTTCATTTATTTCATGTTACAAAGAAATGATCATTCCTTTATTTACAACATTTAAAATATGCTTTAACTTTATTCTATATCATTAAATTGTAAACCTTTTAGTACTAGGAATATACTTTAATGTTGAAACATGTACTCAAATCTTCTAAAACTGTGCTTATGTATCACATTCATTTAAAAATAATTATATTTTTCTTAGTAAGCAGTATTTATAACACCTCCTTCCCACTTTTAATAAGCATATTCTCATTTTAATGCCATAGTTTTTCACTAAGTTGTTTGAAATCAACCAGAAAATTTCTCAATAGTGGCTACCCTGTAGCTTGATTTAGCAGGCAAAATGAAGGATAATATCCAATCCATATTCATTGTGTAAATGGTGACTTCAGTGATTACTACTTTCCATTAAGAATATGTTCAATTATGCCATAGATAGAACACTATTTCATTTAATGAGAAATTAAAATACATGGAATTAGATTTAGTCTAGGGTCTCATGAGCATTAATAGAGTGATTAAAGTAGGTGTGAATATTTTTATTGTTTAAAATTTATTTTGCATTCCAATCAAAATGTTTCATTTTCCAAAAATTTTAAGAATGATTAAATCATCTGTGCTATTTTTAAACTAAAATTGCCAATGGCATCAACTTCTTTTTTCTCTTTGACTCACAAAATAGGTGTGCTAAAATTTTAGATAAACTCTAGTTGCTGTTTAATAACACTATTTTATAATGAAATGCATAATAAAACATTCCAATATTAATTTGGAAATTAAAAGAACACTCAAACTAATATAATTGTTAACACATTGAATGCATATTATCTTTCATATAATATGTTAAATATTTTCATATATTACCTCATGAGAGTCCTCCAAGTCATCTCATGAAGTAAGCATTCCCATTATATTTACAGAGAAATTAGTTTTACAAGCTTGAATGACTTACACAAAGTCACAGGATGTGGTCAGCAGAATTTTAATATGACCTCCAAGATCCCCATCCCTTGGAGTACATAAACTGTATAATCCCTGGATCTGTGAACATGATGGATTTTACTCCTGGGATTGGGTTGTTATTTGGCACAGTTCATTTTAATAAAAGGAGATTATCTTCAGTGGGGCTGACCTAATCAGGTGTTCCTTGAAAAGCGACTGATGTCTTACCGAAGCCAACAATTCAAAGTCAGAGAGGCAGAAAGTATCATGGAGATTTGACAGGAAGGAAAATTCTTCTTTTTTATCTTTGAAAATAGAGAGGATTGTGTAACTAGGATCTTAGCAGGGCTTCAGTGAACTGAGAGTAGCCCACAAGCAGATAGGCAGCAAGTGAATGGAGATCTCAGCCCTACAACCCCAAGGAACTGAAGTTTGCCAAAATCCTGAAATAACTTGATTGTGAATTCATCCTAAATGCCTCAGACAAAAACTAAGCAAAGCCAACATCTGATTTCAGACTGAAAAGTAGCAGAATGGAGAACCATTCCATCCTATACCAGGGTTTCTGATTTATAGAAATAAGAACTAATTGATATATGTAGTTTTAAGCTGCTACATGTTTCGCAACTTGTTATACAGCATAAACAATAGTTATACAACATATTTGCCTGTCCCTCCACCCTATTCTTCTAAACAGGTTAGATACTACTTCATGAAAACTATACATAAATTTATTCATTACTCTAGATTCAATATGTCTTTCTATAACGCTGTGTGAATTGACCTGCTTTAATGGAAAACTTTTTTACATAAACTAAAATTGCCAATGGCATCAACTTCTTTTTTCTCTTTGACTCACAAAATAGGTGTGCTAAAATTTTAGATAAACTCTAGTTGCTGTTTAATAACACTATTTTATAATGAAATGCATAATAAAACATTCCAATATTAATTTGGAAATTAAAAGAACACTCAAACTAATATAATTGTTAACACATTGAATGCATATTATCTTTCATATAATATGTTAAATATTTTCATATATTACCTCATGAGAGTCCTCCAAGTCATCTCATGAAGTAAGCATTCCCATTATATTTACAGAGAAATTAGTTTTACAAGCTTGAATGACTTACACAAAGTCACAGGATGTGGTCAGCAGAATTTTAATATGACCTCCAAGATCCCCATCCCTTGGAGTACATAAACTGTATAATCCCTGGATCTGTGAACATGATGGATTTTACTCCTGGGATTGGGTTGTTATTTGGCACAGTTCATTTTAATAAAAGGAGATTATCTTCAGTGGGGCTGACCTAATCAGGTGTTCCTTGAAAAGCGACTGATGTCTTACCGAAGCCAACAATTCAAAGTCAGAGAGGCAGAAAGTATCATGGAGATTTGACAGGAAGGAAAATTCTTCTTTTTTATCTTTGAAAATAGAGAGGATTGTGTAACTAGGATCTTAGCAGGGCTTCAGTGAACTGAGAGTAGCCCACAAGCAGATAGGCAGCAAGTGAATGGAGATCTCAGCCCTACAACCCCAAGGAACTGAAGTTTGCCAAAATCCTGAAATAACTTGATTGTGAATTCATCCTAAATGCCTCAGACAAAAACTAAGCAAAGCCAACATCTGATTTCAGACTGAAAAGTAGCAGAATGGAGAACCATTCCATCCTATACCAGGGTTTCTGATTTATAGAAATAAGAACTAATTGATATATGTAGTTTTAAGCTGCTACATGTTTCGCAACTTGTTATACAGCATAAACAATAGTTATACAACATATTTGCCTGTCCCTCCACCCTATTCTTCTAAACAGGTTAGATACTACTTCATGAAAACTATACATAAATTTATTCATTACTCTAGATTCAATATGTCTTTCTATAACGCTGTGTGAATTGACCTGCTTTAATGGAAAGACAACTGGAGTTGAAGTTGATAATATTTCTTTCACAAGTTTAATATACCATTTGCTTGTTCATTTATATGCAAATGTCTTAAATAAACTAGAATATAGTGATTGTTCAATAAACTTTGCCACGTTGCTAATAATTAATACTCAACTTATAAAGCATGAAAGTTACCAAACTGTGCTCCATCTATTTGTACTTTGTTGTTGTTTAGTTGCTAAGTCATGACTGGCTTTTCTGTGACCCCATGTACTGTAGTCTGCCAGGCTTCTCTGTCCTTGGGATTTCCCAGGCAAGAATGCTAGTGTCTTGCCATTTCCTTCTACAGGGTATCTTCCCAACCCAGGGATAGAAGCCATATCTTCTGTTTGGCAGGCAGATTCTTCACCACTGAGCCACCTGTGAAGCCCACATATGTACCAACTATGCATAAAAAAAAGTTGCTTTCATTCGTAATGCTTTCCCTGGCTTAGCATTCTTCAAGGAAAAAAGTCCCACTTAAAATTAAAAATTTGCTAGATTTGTATATCCCGGATTCCTTAGGCAGAATCAGAAGCTTTTTAATGGGCTACAATTTTATTGTCTACACCACACACGCATACATTTCATTTACTGTAAGCATATTCAATGTCTTATGTGTGTTAATATCGCAAACCCTTGGCAATATTAAGCAAATGTTTCCCAAATGTTTAAAATTTTGTAAGAAGTTTAGATTGTATAAAGATAGGTCAAAAACATTTCTATTAAATATTTCCAATTGATAAATATAAAGTCATATAGACCTTTAGAATGGACATATCAAATATATTATCAAACATTCCTCTCAATGGCTAAATATCTAGAAAATAATTTCATGCTCATCAGATGAAGCACTGGCTTATAGACATAATAAACAGGAAATTTTTTCAAGTAATTATTCAAAGGAAACCATCAAGAAAAAACTAATTGATATATGTAGTTTTAAGCTGCTACATGTTTCGCAACTTGTTATACAGCATAAACAATAGTTATACAACATATTTGCCTGTCCCTCCACCCTATTCTTCTAAACAGGTTAGATACTACTTCATGAAAACTATACATAAATTTATTCATTACTCTAGATTCAATATGTCTTTCTATAACGCTGTGTGAATTGACCTGCTTTAATGGAAAGACAACTGGAGTTGAAGTTGATAATATTTCTTTCACAAGTTTAATATACCATTTGCTTGTTCATTTATATGCAAATGTCTTAAATAAACTAGAATATAGTGATTGTTCAATAAACTTTGCCACGTTGCTAATAATTAATACTCAACTTATAAAGCATGAAAGTTACCAAACTGTGCTCCATCTATTTGTACTTTGTTGTTGTTTAGTTGCTAAGTCATGACTGGCTTTTCTGTGACCCCATGTACTGTAGTCTGCCAGGCTTCTCTGTCCTTGGGATTTCCCAGGCAAGAATGCTAGTGTCTTGCCATTTCCTTCTACAGGGTATCTTCCCAACCCAGGGATAGAAGCCATATCTTCTGTTTGGCAGGCAGATTCTTCACCACTGAGCCACCTGTGAAGCCCACATATGTACCAACTATGCATAAAAAAAAGTTGCTTTCATTCGTAATGCTTTCCCTGGCTTAGCATTCTTCAAGGAAAAAAGTCCCACTTAAAATTAAAAATTTGCTAGATTTGTATATCCCGGATTCCTTAGGCAGAATCAGAAGCTTTTTAATGGGCTACAATTTTATTGTCTACACCACACACGCATACATTTCATTTACTGTAAGCATATTCAATGTCTTATGTGTGTTAATATCGCAAACCCTTGGCAATATTAAGCAAATGTTTCCCAAATGTTTAAAATTTTGTAAGAAGTTTAGATTGTATAAAGATAGGTCAAAAACATTTCTATTAAATATTTCCAATTGATAAATATAAAGTCATATAGACCTTTAGAATGGACATATCAAATATATTATCAAACATTCCTCTCAATGGCTAAATATCTAGAAAATAATTTCATGCTCATCAGATGAAGCACTGGCTTATAGACATAATAAACAGGAAATTTTTTCAAGTAATTATTCAAAGGAAACCATCAAGAAAATGCAATTCTTGCCTGGAGAATTCATGGACAGCGGAGCTTGGTGGGCTACAGTCCATGGACTGCAATGAGTCAGACATGTCTGAGGTGACTTAGCTAGATTCCTGGATCTAAGGTTTGGTAGTATCATTAACATTGGACAATTCTCAGGTATCATTACTATCGGTTTATTTTCTGTTTCTTTTTCTTTCTTCCAACTTCTCGTATTCTCCTTATTTATACTTCATATATTTTGTAATAATCCTATAGTTGCTATATTTGTCCCATGCTTTACATTTTTTAAAAATTTTCTTTGCATTTTAATTATGGAAATTTCTATTAACATATATTCAAGTTCACTTATTGCTTGCTCAGCCATGTCCAGTATACCAATGAGGATTTTCAAAAGCCTTCTTTGTGTCAGTAACTGTATTGTTAATGCACAGTACTTCATTTTAATTGTATATATTTTTTTACTGTTTCTACCTCTCCTTTCACCCATCTGCTCCTGGATGTTGTCCACTTTTTTCATTAGAGCCCTTAGCATATTAATCATAGTTATTTTGGATGTCATGTTTGATAATATCAAAATGTCTCATATGAGTCTGATTTTTACTCAGAATGCTTACTTTATCTCTTTAAACTTCTTTTCTTCACCTGTAACATAAATTTTATTGTTGAATGGTGGCCATGATATATTGAGTGATAAATAATGAGTTACATAGGTCTAATAATGTGAGGTCTTATGCTTATTTGGCTAATAAACTATGATAACTGTTTCCTATAGTGCCATAGGCTAAATTTTCCTTTAATATTTAGATTTCTATCTCCCCTGTTGTCTTTGAGTTTTCCTAGATATTTCTTAGAGTATCATACTTGTAGTTCTTTTACATGCCATTCCTATGCAAAAGCTACACTGATGTGGAGGAAGGAAAAAATTCTATAGTCCCATGATTAAGTCTCAGTCTCAGTTTCTCTTGAAGACAGGTTTTATTGTTAAGGTGAACAGAATGCACTGGATCTATTTTGATATGGTAATTTTTAATCTCCCTTCCCTGGAAACACAAGATAATTTTTTTCTGATCTTTACTATGAAAAGATGGTGGGATTCTCAGAGAAAAATTCACAAAATTGGGGAGACTCACACCAAGACTGAGTCCCCTCAGATTTTCTAACTCTCAAGTGAATCAATGATGAGGCTTTGGCAACTCTTCAACCACACATTGGACTGAAAATTAGAAATCAAGAAGCTCATTTGAAATGTCTAAAAATCCTATAAATAACCAATTAATACTCCCACTTTAAGATATGGAGCTTATGTAAAAGGAGATTATCTTATCCAATAAACTTCCACAGTGTGTAAGTGGTAACGTTTGGATCAGAGTCCACCAATGTTGGCTGCAAAGACTGCTCCTTAACAGCATAATATGAAAGCATCAATTCTGTAGCACTCAGACTTCTTTATGATTCAAGTTCACTTATTGCTTGCTCAGCCATGTCCAGTATACCAATGAGGATTTTCAAAAGCCTTCTTTGTGTCAGTAACTGTATTGTTAATGCACAGTACTTCATTTTAATTGTATATATTTTTTTACTGTTTCTACCTCTCCTTTCACCCATCTGCTCCTGGATGTTGTCCACTTTTTTCATTAGAGCCCTTAGCATATTAATCATAGTTATTTTGGATGTCATGTTTGATAATATCAAAATGTCTCATATGAGTCTGATTTTTACTCAGAATGCTTACTTTATCTCTTTAAACTTCTTTTCTTCACCTGTAACATAAATTTTATTGTTGAATGGTGGCCATGATATATTGAGTGATAAATAATGAGTTACATAGGTCTAATAATGTGAGGTCTTATGCTTATTTGGCTAATAAACTATGATAACTGTTTCCTATAGTGCCATAGGCTAAATTTTCCTTTAATATTTAGATTTCTATCTCCCCTGTTGTCTTTGAGTTTTCCTAGATATTTCTTAGAGTATCATACTTGTAGTTCTTTTACATGCCATTCCTATGCAAAAGCTACACTGATGTGGAGGAAGGAAAAAATTCTATAGTCCCATGATTAAGTCTCAGTCTCAGTTTCTCTTGAAGACAGGTTTTATTGTTAAGGTGAACAGAATGCACTGGATCTATTTTGATATGGTAATTTTTAATCTCCCTTCCCTGGAAACACAAGATAATTTTTTTCTGATCTTTACTATGAAAAGATGGTGGGATTCTCAGAGAAAAATTCACAAAATTGGGGAGACTCACACCAAGACTGAGTCCCCTCAGATTTTCTAACTCTCAAGTGAGTCAATGATGAGGCTTTGGCAACTCTTCAACCACACATTGGACTGAAAATTAGAAATCAAGAAGCTCATTTGAAATGTCTAAAAATCCTATAAATAACCAATTAATACTCCCACTTTAAGATATGGAGCTTATGTAAAAGGAGATTATCTTATCCAATAAACTTCCACAGTGTGTAAGTGGTAACGTTTGGATCAGAGTCCACCAATGTTGGCTGCAAAGACTGCTCCTTAACAGCATAATATGAAAGCATCAATTCTGTAGCACTCAGACTTCTTTATGATTCAACTCTCACTTCCATATATGACTACTGGAAAAGCATAACTTTGATTATACTGACATTTGTTGGCAAAGTGATGCCTCTGCTTTTTAATATTCCATGTAGTCTTGTCATATCTTTACTTCCAAGGAGCAGGTGTCTTGATTTCATGGCTGCAGTCACCATCATTGGTGATGACAAAATGCAACTCTATATAATCTCAGTGAAAATAGAAACTTAAGAATGATAGCAAAGTCAGAGAATATATTATTCTACTTAGAATTTGGGTTAAAGATCTATCTTTGCTGTCTAACTGCATTTGGTATAAGTAGATAGATGCTCAGACTCATGTAAATAATTTAAGATAAAATTTTGGACATAGATTTTTGTAACTAGCATATACTTAGCTAAGAAAGAATAAAAAAGGCTCATGTGTTCAGTCTTAAATCCTCTTCTTCTGCCCTAGAAGTACAGCAGTGTACTTTGAAAACTAGACCATCTATTCTGTCTTTAAATTCTATTATTTTACCTATGAAATATGTCATTTCAAAATTAGCCTCAAGTTCTTGGCTTTTCAGCTTTTTATGAACATCTTGTCATGTTAGCTTACACTTCCTATAAATTCAGGGAAAAACCACAAGTCTTGCCCCCAAATGATACTTAATTAGCCCTTGAATTCTTTCAGTTTTCTTGTTTTCTAATTTACATATGGCAGAATGTCTATTTTAATAAAAATAACAGGTCTTCGAATTTTCAGTGTTTTGTCTAAAAAACAGAGAACATCGTCATTTGGGGGAAATATACAGGATAACTATACAGAGATAATTATCTTTTTAGAGTTAAATTGTACTTGTGAATTTTATCCTGGTATGTAGTTTTGATTTGGAACATCCCAGACTTATAAAAATCCTAAAATGGAAAAAAGCAAAATGAAAAAGAAAGTAAGTATAGGCAACAAAATATGCTTTATGATGCAATAAATAAAAGTCTTCAGGGACTGGCTTGATTTAGAAGTTTCAGCACTAATAACACTGTTTATTGAACAGATCATGACAGTTTTCTTTGCAAAATTTGTATCTAGTTCAAGTTGTGTTGTATACATTTTTGTCAAAAAATTGTCCAAAGCCCATTTGGGTACTATATTGTCGTCAGTTTGTGAGAAACAAAAATCATATTCCACATACAAATGATCATAATGAATGCTTAAATTAATGAACTAAGCAAACCATAAGGCACTTCTTTCTTTTGTTTTTAACAAATTAAATTAGTATTCTAGATTACTCATTGCTATCTTCCATTAAGTACTACCAAAGAGTCAAATGGGGTTTACTCTGTGATCTGTAATATGAGAAAGTTCACATGTTATATTATATTACATGCTTCTCAGAAGAACAAATGTGATGATGTCTAGTGATGATGATTTGATCTTTCTGAGCTCCTACTTTGTTTGTTGTCAAAATACTGAAAAGTATTATTACAATTATCCCTATTTTACTAGCAAGCTAAGCTGTTTCAGTCATATTCCTCTCCTTGTGACCTCATGAACTGTAGCCCACAGGGCTCCTCTATCTATCTGGATTCTCCAGCCAAGAATACTGGAGTGGGTTGCTATGCCCTCCTCCAGGGGATCTTCCTGACCCAGGGATCGAACCTGCTTCTTTTAAGTCTTCTGCATTGGCAGGTGGGTTCTTTACCACTGGTGCCAGCTGTGAAGCATATTTTACTAAAGGTCATGGGAATTTCAATACACATGATAATTTTAACAGATCAAAAATTTTAGGGAGTGATACTTAATTAGCCCTTGAATTCTTTCAGTTTTCTTGTTTTCTAATTTACATATGGCAGAATGTCTATTTTAATAAAAATAACAGGTCTTCGAATTTTCAGTGTTTTGTCTAAAAAACAGAGAACATCGTCATTTGGGGGAAATATACAGGATAACTATACAGAGATAATTATCTTTTTAGAGTTAAATTGTACTTGTGAATTTTATCCTGGTATGTAGTTTTGATTTGGAACATCCCAGACTTATAAAAATCCTAAAATGGAAAAAAGCAAAATGAAAAAGAAAGTAAGTATAGGCAACAAAATATGCTTTATGATGCAATAAATAAAAGTCTTCAGGGACTGGCTTGATTTAGAAGTTTCAGCACTAATAACACTGTTTATTGAACAGATCATGACAGTTTTCTTTGCAAAATTTGTATCTAGTTCAAGTTGTGTTGTATACATTTTTGTCAAAAAATTGTCCAAAGCCCATTTGGGTACTATATTGTCGTCAGTTTGTGAGAAACAAAAATCATATTCCACATACAAATGATCATAATGAATGCTTAAATTAATGAACTAAGCAAACCATAAGGCACTTCTTTCTTTTTTTTTTAACAAATTAAATTAGTATTCTACATTACTCATTGCTATCTTCCATTAAGTACTACCAAAGAGTCAAATGGGGTTTACTCTGTGATCTGTAATATGAGAAAGTTCACATGTTATATTATATTACATGCTTCTCAGAAGAACAAATGTGATGATGTCTAGTGATGATGATTTGATCTTTCTGAGCTCCTACTTTGTTTGTTGTCAAAAATACTGAAAAAGTATTATTACAATTATCCCTATTTTACTAGCAAGCTAAGCTGTTTCAGTCATATTCCTCTCCTTGTGACCTCATGAACTGTAGCCCACAGGGCTCCTCTATCTATCTGGATTCTCCAGCCAAGAATACTGGAGTGGGTTGCTATGCCCTCCTCCAGGGGATCTTCCTGACCCAGGGATCGAACCTGCTTCTTTTAAGTCTTCTGCATTGGCAGGTGGGTTCTTTACCACTGGTGCCAGCTGGGAAGCATATTTTACTAAGGTCATGATTAAGATACAGATAGAGTAATTTCTCCAATCACACATGTAATAATTTTTAGGGGGAGCAGGATTCCAACACAGATATTAGGATGTCAAGTACCTAAGCAAGGTCTTTACTATTCTGATATTGGACAAAAGTACAGCATATGACAATTTCTCCTAAGAAGAATGAAATCAATAATCTTAGGTTGAATCTGAATATTGAACACCATGAAACTCCAGGTAGCTTCACTGCTTCAGGAGAGTAATATTATTACTTTTTTTCTTTTATTATGCCTTTAGTTGCTTATACTATTAAATACTCCTTGAAGCTATTTTTTTTTTAGATATATTTATTTATGTATTTTGGGCCGAGGTCATGTTGGGGAGGGTGGGGAGTGGGCGGGCCACTTCTATTGGTCTTTCATTGCGGGGACCTTCCACAGAAAGGGAAGGCAGCGGGATTGCCCCCGGCTGAACCGGGAGATCTGGGAGAAAGGCAAATCTTGAACTGCCCGCCCCGCAGCCCCCTGGCTCAGGCAGGGGACAATCAGACGCGACAGGGGTTCCATCAAAGAAGTTCCGCTTTATTGAAGAAGATCCACAGCTTTTATAGGCAAGTGAAGGGGGTTTTGCACGGGACTTCCTATAGATTACACCAATCAAGCTAAAGGCTAAGCAATCATTCATGAGCGCGGAAGCCAGGGGAACCAATCAGAAATTTTGACCATCAATTAACAATTTAGATCACGCCTTGCCTCTTCCTGTAGGCGCCATCTTAGCTGCAAACATGTGCTTAAGCTTCTTTAAACAATGCGCTTAAGCTTCCCTTCATTCCCACGTCCCTTCCTGTAGGCGCCATCTTAGCTCCAAGCTGAAACAATGTGCTTAAGCTTCTTTTCACTCCCACACCCCTTCCTGTAGGCGCCATCTTAGCTCCAAACTGCAAACATCTGCTTAAGCTTCTTTATGCTTGCAGTGGTCCTCTTTCAATTCAGAGCCCCATATTTCATTTATTTATTTTCATCCATTTTTGTTCTTTGGCCTGTGGGGGCCTCCCATCGCAGCAACCTCTCTTGTCACAGAGTGCTGGCTCTGGGCGCATGCGCTCCAGAGCTCCGGCTCGGTAATTGGACACATCAGTCCAGCCGCTCCGTGGCACGTGGGATCTTCCCAGGCCAAGGATCGAACCGGCGCCGCTTGCACTGCAAGGCAGTGTCCCTACCCACTGGACCACCAGGGAAAGCCGGAAGCTATTTTGTTTTAATTCACCATATAATTCTAAGGGATTGGCAAAATGCCATTCAGTTTTCTCAAAGTCCCTTCGTCTTCTATTTCTTCTTTGTCACCACCACCAACAATGAAATAATGGAAAGAAAGCTGGTTGCTGTGGTTGGATCCACGCTTGGTTATAGTTTTCTTTTTTAATAAATAATAATTTATTTTCCTAACAATGTTGCATTTTGGGCCGGGGTCGTGTTGGGGGGGGTGGGGGGGGGGCGGGCCACTTCTATTGGTCTTTCATTGCGGGGACCTTCCACAGAAAGGGAAGGCAGCGGGATTGCCCCCGGCTGAACCGGGAGATCTGGGAGAAAGGCAAATCTTGAACTGCCCGCCCCGCAGCCCCCTGGCTCAGGCAGGGGACAATCAGACGCGACAGGGGTTCCATCAAAGAAGTTCCGCTTTATTGAAGAAGATCCACAGCTTTTATAGGCAAGTGAAGGGGTTTTGCACGGGACTTCCTATAGATTACACCAATCAAGCTAAAGGCTAAGCAATCATTCATGAGCGCGGAAGCCAGGGGAACCAATCAGAAATTTTGACCATCAATTAACAATTTAGATCACGCCTTGCCTCTTCCTGTAGGCGCCATCTTAGCTGCAAACATGTGCTTAAGCTTCTTTAAACAATGCGCTTAAGCTTCCCTTCATTCCCACGTCCCTTCCTGTAGGCGCCATCTTAGCTCCAAGCTGAAACAATGTGCTTAAGCTTCTTTTCACTCCCACACCCCTTCCTGTAGGCGCCATCTTAGCTCCAAACTGCAAACATCTGCTTAAGCTTCTTTATGCTTGCAGTGGTCCTCTTTCAATTCAGAGCCCCATATTTCATTTATTTATTTTCATCCATTTTTGTTCTTTGGCTCCTGTGGGCCTCCCATCGCAGCAACCTCTCTTGTCACAGAGTGCTGGCTCTGGGCGCATGCGCTCCAGAGCTCCGGCTCGGTAATTGGACACATCAGTCCAGCCGCTCCGTGGCACGTGGGATCTTCCCAGGCCAAGGATCGAACCGGCGCCGCTTGCACTGCAAGGCAGTGTCCCTACCCACTGGACCACCAGGGAAAGCCGGAAGCTATTTTGTTTTAATTCACCATATAATTCTAAGGGATTGGCAAAATGCCATTCAGTTTTCTCAAAGTCCCTTCGTCTTCTATTTCTTCTTTGTCACCACCACCAACAATGAAATAATGGAAAGAAAGCTGGTTGCTGTGGTTGGATCCACGCTTGGTTATAGTTTTCTTTTTTTTTTAATAAATAATAATTTATTTTCCTAACAATATGTTGCATCTGTAGTGCCTCTTCTTTGTCTTTAATATCTATTTTGACTAAATGTGCACTGCTTTCCTATGGTATCCATAACAGCTTTTGATCCTGTCAGGACTCAACTGATGTTAAATTGAATTTAGTGTAATTTTGAAACAGTTGTATTTCTTTTGTCAATCTGGCTAGTCATTTACTATCATCAAGCCATTTAGTTCTGCAAATAGTTTTAAAACATTATATCACTCTTCTTTCCAGTAAAGTTATGTATAGGTTTCTACATTATTCTTAGGATTGAGTAATTCTATATCCTATTTGATAATTAATCTATAGTGATAGCATCATAATATTTGAAACTTCCATTATTTTTTAGGTCTTAGTTAGCAGATTACACTATTGCATTTATGGCTGTGACTATACTTTAAAATAATCAACAAAACTCTGAATGCATATTTTTGTTTGGTGTAAAACTTTAGCATAGAAATTGTTGGAATTATCTCCAAATTTATATTTGAGTTACTTGACTCATTATTTCAAACATCCTGATCTGAATCAATATCAGTAATGATTCATTCTTTTGATTAAGAAGTGATTTTGTCTGTAGATGTCAGATAATCACCAAGATGACCTATAATGAGAACATTTCACAACTCTCTGGCTTAAATTTCTTATTTCCTCAACAGCATAATGACTTCCTTCTAGATCTTTTTATAGTATTTCTGTGCTCCTGGGTTTTCTTTTCATGATCAGTCACTATCAAGGGTTGCTCCTATCATCTGCTTTTAGACAAAGAAATGTTGTGGCTCTATACAATAAAAACTGTGTTTTGTCTATATATTTTAGAATTCTGGCATATTTCCTCATTTTTTTCTAAAGCTTTGTCCCATACCTCTGTATATAAACATAAAACTGCAATAGTAAAAGATGATACAGGATACACTTTGTTATTCTGTTAAGTGCTCTGAGGGGAATTAGAGTGGTTTCTTTTATATGAAATATTAAGATTAGAAATGCAAGATGTTCTTCTGATCCTGACCCTTAGGAATAGGATTTTTAAAAGTAAGTAAGGAAAAATGAAAACATCTTGATGACATCCACTATGAATCTTGAAATTCATAGCAATACCTATATACAAAGAGCACTTTGTACGTGGAATCATAAGTTTGTTGTGAAATCACTTGATTCTTTTCCAAATAATTTCTGGGGAATCAAACATTGCAGCAACATAGTAATTTTTCTTTGAAATTAATTAACATTCTGAAGACTCAGATACAATCACTCAAAAAAATATGTGTTGTAGAGTTTTGTACTTTTCTTCTCCCTGATAAAAATATGAAATGTTTCTTTATTGGTTTTAAAAATGATAGAATTTCTTTAACTGTCAGCTTTGTGGCTTAGTTTTTCACTGATTGATGTCTGGTGAAAAGAAAATAAATGACCATATATGAATTTTATACCTTTGCTAAAGTAACATGGACCAAAGTCAGTTTCATATATATATATATGTAACATATGTGTATATACATGATATTTCATATATATATGAAACATATATATATACATATGACATTTCATATATATATATATGATGTCTGATACATATGTATGTATATATATGTATGTGTATATACCATTTCCGAGGTTCTTTTTAACACTTAAAAACAATTTTATTTTCAAAAATAAACTTTAATGAGAAATGAAGTCCTGATTGATGTCTGGATTCTGTCCTAAGTTGTGAAAGCCTCAAACTCCTTAATTAGATGCTTATATTCTTTCCATAGTATCTGCACTCCTCTTAGGTACAACAATGGTTGAAAAAGCATTAGAAATTTAGAAATGATGATGATTCAAATGACAGATTCATGCTTATTTTCTGGAACCTACAAAGAAAAGGAGAGGATTTTCACCTCATTTAATAAAACTGGGACTTTGGGGAGAGGGAAATAGACAATAAAACAAAGGAATACACACAGAACATATTTTTATTAAAGCATCCATTTTCTGATTTATGACTTATACTCACCCAAAGAAGAAACTAGTGACAATTTAGATCTCACATTAAAATTATATTCATCCACACTAAAAATTAAAAATTCACAACTTAAGAGGCTTCTGTTTTCTAGATATGAAGTGCAACAAAAACAATTCCATGTAGTTCAGAGAGTGGGGGTCAATGGAAGCTTGGATTAGAGTTTCATTTCTTTTCCAATTTGTTATCCTTGGAATTTCATCTGAAAAAAAGCTTGAACCTGGTAGTTGATCACTTATATTCTTCCATCACACATCTGTTCAACGTTCTACAAATCTAATGGTAGAGCTCTAATGAACACCAAAAAGATAAAATTAAAATCAATGTTGTAAGACCTAAAGTCACAATTGATTGTGATCTTGCAAGCTAAAAAAAGTATAGTCAAGGTAACTTTATTTTAAACCCCTAAATCCTTAAATTAGCCACCGAATAGATAAACACAACAGTGACTCAGAAGTTTCATCTTTTCAACTTACTGTGTAGTATAGAAAGTCATTTAATCTAAATGATTAACTAGAGACATTCAAGTTCTTCTGAAGTTTAGTGCCTTAAGTAAACTGAGGGCCTCCTTTATGCTAAACACTAGAATTATTTATGAAACTAGTATTCACATACATATATTGCCCCTAAATGGTGTTATTTGTTTTTACTTCATCATCACTCTGGTAGTTGGTAAGGCAGTACACTACAGAAAAATCAAGATTTAGGTTTGCAGTTAATTTGATGACTATATTAACTTCCTAGAGATACTTTAACAAGTAGTCTGTTAACAAATAGTTGTGCCTGAGTATTTTTTTTGGGCCTGATTGATGTCTGGATTCTGTCCTAAGTTGTGAAAGCCTCAAACTCCTTAATTAGATGCTTATATTCTTTCCATAGTATCTGCACTCCTCTTAGGTACAACAATGGTTGAAAAGCATTAGAAATTTAGAAATGATGATGATTCAAATGACAGATTCATGCTTATTTTCTGGAACCTACAAAGAAAAGGAGAGGATTTTCACCTCATTTAATAAAACTGGGACTTTGGGGAGAGGGAAATAGACAATAAAACAAAGGAATACACACAGAACATATTTTTATTAAAGCATCCATTTTCTGATTTATGACTTATACTCACCCAAAGAAGAAACTAGTGACAATTTAGATCTCACATTAAAATTATATTCATCCACACTAAAAATTAAAAATTCACAACTTAAGAGGCTTCTGTTTTCTAGATATGAAGTGCAACAAAAACAATTCCATGTAGTTCAGAGAGTGGGGGTCAATGGAAGCTTGGATTAGAGTTTCATTTCTTTTCCAATTTGTTATCCTTGGAATTTCATCTGAAAAAAAGCTTGAACCTGGTAGTTGATCACTTATATTCTTCCATCACACATCTGTTCAACGTTCTACAAATCTAATGGTAGAGCTCTAATGAACACCAAAAAGATAAAATTAAAATCAATGTTGTAAGACCTAAAGTCACAATTGATTGTGATCTTGCAAGCTAAAAAAAGTATAGTCAAGGTAACTTTATTTTAAACCCCTAAATCCTTAAATTAGCCACCGAATAGATAAACACAACAGTGACTCAGAAGTTTCATCTTTTCAACTTACTGTGTAGTATAGAAAGTCATTTAATCTAAATGATTAACTAGAGACATTCAAGTTCTTCTGAAGTTTAGTGCCTTAAGTAAACTGAGGGCCTCCTTTATGCTAAACACTAGAATTATTTATGAAACTAGTATTCACATACATATATTGCCCCTAAATGGTGTTATTTGTTTTTACTTCATCATCACTCTGGTAGTTGGTAAGGCAGTACACTACAGAAAAATCAAGATTTAGGTTTGCAGTTAATTTGATGACTATATTAACTTCCTAGAGATACTGTTAACAAAGTAGTTGTGCCTGACTCTTTGTGACTCCATGGATTGTAGCACACCAGGCTTCTCTGCCATGGAATTTTCCAGACAAAGATACAGGAGTGGGTTGTCTAGGGGATGTTCCAGACCTAGGGACTGAACCCAAATTTCTTATGTCTCCTGCAGTGTTAGGCAGATTCTTTTCCACTGTGTCACCTGGAAGCCCAGCTGGTAGTTTACAACAACAGAAATTTTTCTCCCACAGTGCTAGAAGCTAGAATTCTGACAAGTGTCAGCAGTGTTAGATCCTTCTGGAATCTCTGATAAAGACCCTTTTCCAAGTCTCTCCCTAGCTTTTGATTGTTGCCAAAACCCCTTGGTGTTCTTTTATTTTTAGACTTAACACTCCCTTCCTTCCTCCAGCTTCACATGGCATTCTCTTTGCCTGTGTAGGTATGTTTCCTTTGCTTACATAGACACCCTCATATTAAGTTGAATCCACCCAAATCCAAGTTTATCTTTTCTTACTTACATCAGCAAAAGCACTATTGTCAGTATACATTCACAAATATCTGAGAGTAAGAATTGAACATACATCTTGGGGACACAACTCCGCCCAAAAGAGTAAATAATCTCACTGAAAATTCGGTTTCATCATCAGTAAAAATGAAATGAGAACGATACTTATATTTCAGGAATAAATATAAGAATATATATATATATATATATATATATATATATATAATTAATACTTGAGCATTATCATAAACAAAAAACAGAGTGTAACTCTTTATTTCACTATTAAGGAAAGTGTCTTCAAAGTTGCATACATCTATATACAACTGATGATGGAGTTGTGGTGAAAATTCAAATATCTTTATTTCTAGGATTTCTCTAACTACTCAGACATATCCACAGGACTTATAATTGACTTTTTAGAACTGCTTAAACTTCTCACACTGCCCTCTCTCTCTATCTGAATCCACGATTATATATTACAAATACAAGAAGACAAAGAGAGTATCCAAAGAGTTTGGTAGGAAAATGATGGAGTAGAGACATTATAATTCTTTTGAAGTTCAGTGGCTTAAGGAAATGTTTTGCAATTATTTGGCAAAGCAGCCAAGCTGACAGTCCCACAGAGTTCGTACTCATTTTCTATGTGAGCGTATCTGCTAAGTTGCGGGGACCTTCCGCAGAAAGGGAAGGCAGCGGGATTGCCCCCGGCTGAACCGGGAGATCTGGGAGAAAGGTAAATCTTGAACTGCCCGCCCCGCAGCCCCCTGGCTCAGGCAGGGGACAATCAGACGCGACAGGGGTTCCATCGAAGTAGTTCCGCTTTATTGAAGAAGATCCACAGCTTTTATAGGCAAGTGAAGGGGGTTTTGCACGGGACTTCCTATAGATTACACCAATCAAGCTAAAGGCTAAGCAATCATTCATGAGCGCGGAAGCCAGGGGAACCAATCAGAAATTTTGACCATCAATTAACAATTTAGATCACGCCCTGCCTCTTCCTGTAGGCGCCATCTTAGCTGCAAACATGTGCTTAAGCTTCTTTAAACAATGCGCTTAAGCTTCCCTTCATTCCCACGTCCCTTCCTGTAGGCGCCATCTTAGCTCCAAGCTGAAACAATGTGCTTAAGCTTCTTTTCACTCCCACACCCCTTCCTGTAGGCGCCATCTTAGCTCCAAACTGCAAACATCTGCTTAAGCTTCTTTATGCTTAAAACGGTCCTCTTTCAATTCAGAGCCCCACACTAAGTCACTTCAATCATCTGTGACCCTATGGACTGTAGCTCACCAGGTTCCTCTGTCCATGGGATTGTGCAGAAATGAATACTGGAGTGGGCTGCCATACCCTCCTCCAGGGAATCTTCCTCATCCAGAGACTGAACCTGTGTCTCTAACATCTCCTACTTTAGTAGATGGATTCTTTACAACTTGCACCATATGAGTAGCCCACTTATCTGTGATGTGATGTAGTTCAGCTCAGTTCAGTCACTCAGTCATGTCCAACTCTTTCTAGAACCATGGACTGCAGCACACCAGGCTTCCCTGTCTTTCACCATCTCCCAGAGATTGCTCATTTTCGTCCATTGATGCAGTGATGCCATCTAACCATCTTGTCCTCTGTCAGTCCCTTCTCCTTTTGCCTTCTATTTTTCTCCACATCAGGCTATTTTCCAAGTCGCTCTTCACATTATAATTCTTTTGAAGTTCAGTGGCTTAAGGAAATGTTTTGCAATTATTTGGCAAAGCAGCCAAGCTGACAGTCCCACAGAGTTCGTACTCATTTTCTATGTGAGCGTATCTGCTAAGTTGCGGGGACCTTCCGCAGAAAGGGAAGGCAGCGGGATTGCCCCCGGCTGAACCGGGAGATCTGGGAGAAAGGTAAATCTTGAACTGCCCGCCCCGCAGCCCCCTGGCTCAGGCAGGGGACAATCAGACGCGACAGGGGTTCCATCGAAGTAGTTCCGCTTTATTGAAGAAGATCCACAGCTTTTATAGGCAAGTGAAGGGGGTTTTGCACGGGACTTCCTATAGATTACACCAATCAAGCTAAAGGCTAAGCAATCATTCATGAGCGCGGAAGCCAGGGGAACCAATCAGAAATTTTGACCATCAATTAACAATTTAGATCACGCCCTGCCTCTTCCTGTAGGCGCCATCTTAGCTGCAAACATGTGCTTAAGCTTCTTTAAACAATGCGCTTAAGCTTCCCTTCATTCCCACGTCCCTTCCTGTAGGCGCCATCTTAGCTCCAAGCTGAAACAATGTGCTTAAGCTTCTTTTCACTCCCACACCCCTTCCTGTAGGCGCCATCTTAGCTCCAAACTGCAAACATCTGCTTAAGCTTCTTTATGCTTAAAACGGTCCTCTTTCAATTCAGAGCCCCACACTAAGTCACTTCAATCATCTGTGACCCTATGGACTGTAGCTCACCAGGTTCCTCTGTCCATGGGATTGTGCAGAAATGAATACTGGAGTGGGCTGCCATACCCTCCTCCAGGGAATCTTCCTCATCCAGAGACTGAACCTGTGTCTCTAACATCTCCTACTTTAGTAGATGGATTCTTTACAACTTGCACCATATGAGTAGCCCACTTATCTGTGATGTGATGTAGTTCAGCTCAGTTCAGTCACTCAGTCATGTCCAACTCTTTCTAGAACCATGGACTGCAGCACACCAGGCTTCCCTGTCTTTCACCATCTCCCAGAGATTGCTCATTTTCGTCCATTGATGCAGTGATGCCATCTAACCATCTTGTCCTCTGTCAGTCCCTTCTCCTTTTGCCTTCTATTTTTCTCAACATCAGGCTATTTTCCAATGAGTCGTCTCTTCACATCAGGTAGCCAGAGTATTGGAGCTTCAGCTTCAGTGTCATTCCTTCCAGTGAATATTTAGAATTGATTTCCTTTAGGATTGACTTGTTTGATCTCCTTGCAGTCCAAGGGACTCTTAAGAGCCTTCTACAACACCACAGTTCAAAGGTAACAAAGTGATATAGTAAGAAATATAAATCTTAGTTTTCATCCCCAGCTCTTGACCAAAGTTCTTAAAATCTATTATAATTACCTGAGACAGAAGAGCAACAGAAGCATCTTGTGTTATAATTGATTTTTCTCTCTATCTTCTGAAACACATCCTGAGTAATAGTAGTAGAGAGGCATCTTTGTTATTTATTATTGTTATAAGCCTCATTTAACCATATCTGAGTTTATACTAATAAGATTTCTTTTGGATCATGGGGACTGGTTACTAGAAGAATCAACCATGTGATTACAGAGTTAGAAATTTCACCCCACCCTCAGGCACTGGGGAGAGGATTGAAGGCTGAAGGTTAACTTAATCATTAATGCCCAGTGATGTAACTAATCATGCATGTGTGTGTGTGTGTGTGTGTGTGTGTGTGTGTACTAAGTCCCATCAGACTTGTCTGACTCTTTGTGACACTATTGTTGTTAGACTGTCAGGCTTCTCTGTCCTTGGGCTTCTCCAAGCAAGACTACTGAAGTGGGTTGCCATGCCCTCCTCTAGGAGGGCTTTATATAGGAAAGCCTGTAGGTTTCTGAACATGTGGTAGTGCTGGGAGAGCTACACATCTGGGAAAGGAATAGAAGCCTGGGCCTTATTGTTTATACCTTGCTCTATGCATTTTTTCCATTTGGATTCTCCTGAGTTGTATATCCCCTTGAGGATGGCATGGAGTTGGAAGATTCCCTGGAGGAGGTCGTGGCAACACATTCTAGTATTCTTGCTTGGAGAATCCCATGGACAGGCAAGACTGGCAGGCTACAGTCCATGGAGAGTTGGATACAACTGAAGCAACTTAGCACAAGTTGTATATATTATAATAAGTGGATAACAGCTAGTATAGTACTTTCTTGAGTTTTATGAATTCTAGCAAATTATCAAACCTGAGGAAGGGGAATCATGATTTATATACTGGGTTGGTCAGAAGTATAGGTAACAGACTAGAATTTGAATTTGGCATCTGAAATGGGGGGTGGGTGGCAGTCTTATGGTACTGAATCCTGAACATACTCTGATCTCCTTGCAGTCCAAGGGACTCTTAAGAGCCTTCTACAACACCACAGTTCAAAGGTAACAAAGTGATATAGTAAGAAATATAAATCTTAGTTTTCATCCCCAGCTCTTGACCAAAGTTCTTAAAATCTATTATAATTACCTGAGACAGAAGAGCAACAGAAGCATCTTGTGTTATAATTGATTTTTCTCTCTATCTTCTGAAACACATCCTGAGTAATAGTAGTAGAGAGGCATCTTTGTTATTTATTATTGTTATAAGCCTCATTTAACCATATCTGAGTTTATACTAATAAGATTTCTTTTGGATCATGGGGACTGGTTACTAGAAGAATCAACCATGTGATTACAGAGTTAGAAATTTCACCCCACCCTCAGGCACTGGGGAGAGGATTGAAGGCTGAAGGTTAACTTAATCATTAATGCCCAGTGATGTAACTAATCATGCATGTGTGTGTGTGTGTGTGTGTGTGTGTGTGTGTACTAAGTCCCATCAGACTTGTCTGACTCTTTGTGACACTATTGTTGTTAGACTGTCAGGCTTCTCTGTCCTTGGGCTTCTCCAAGCAAGACTACTGAAGTGGGTTGCCATGCCCTCCTCTAGGAGGGCTTTATATAGGAAAGCCTGTAGGTTTCTGAACATGTGGTAGTGCTGGGAGAGCTACACATCTGGGAAAGGAATAGAAGCCTGGGCCTTATTGTTTATACCTTGCTCTATGCATTTTTTCCATTTGGATTCTCCTGAGTTGTATATCCCCTTGAGGATGGCATGGAGTTGGAAGATTCCCTGGAGGAGGTCGTGGCAACACATTCTAGTATTCTTGCTTGGAGAATCCCATGGACAGGCAAGACTGGCAGGCTACAGTCCATGGAGAGTTGGATACAACTGAAGCAACTTAGCACAAGTTGTATATATTATAATAAGTGGATAACAGCTAGTATAGTACTTTCTTGAGTTTTATGAATTCTAGCAAATTATCAAACCTGAGGAAGGGGAATCATGATTTATATACTGGGTTGGTCAGAAGTATAGGTAACAGACTAGAATTTGAATTTGGCATCTGAAATGGGGGGTGGGTGGCAGTCTTATGGTACTGAATCCTGAACATACTCTGACTGTGCTAACTCTACAGAATTGAATTACAGAGCATCCTGTTGTGTCTACTGAAAACTGGATGTATATTTGATGTGGAAAATCCACACATCTGGTACCATAACTGCTTTGAGTAGAGGAAACAGAGTTTTCCTTTAGTAGATTCAGAGAAGAAAGTTTTTCTTTATTATCATAGACAAATGTCTTCATTTTAGATGACTTGGATGACATTGACTATTTCTAATGTGTGGTCCTTGTGGAGAATTCATTTCCATAAAATTTCACAGAGTTGAAGGAGAGTTGAAATGTATTAAATTCATAATTCCATGTACAAGTTTGATTTTTTACTTGAGAAATTTTCATAAGCAGTGATGTCATTGGGACTTCCTTAGTATTTTATCTCATTGCCTGAATATTAACATAGTACTTTTCATTCCTCCACCATAAAGTCTGAGAATTCTCACCTGCTCAGTACAATTGTGATGTTATCTAATAAACAGTGTGGACAGTTCACCTCTGGAGCTTACAGTAATGTGGTAAATAAAGCTGGCAGAGAAAATGCAAAGATCTCCACTAAGAGTCATTAAGGACCAGAGAAAAGCAAATCTTTAAAAAAAGGAAAGCTTCTTTGAAATTTCTAGGAGAGGATGAAGTCCTGCTTCACTCACCAAAGTGCTTATGGTTGGTGACTTTTGTGATCAAATAGGCTTCTAGGCCAGTAACGGATTCTCCTATCTAGTCATTGTGAACCTCTGAGAAACGGTTTCCCTTCAGGGAACAACTGTTTGTTCAGGTCCTTCTGCCTCCTGTACCTCAGCTTCTTAATCCTTGCTGCACCCTGTGACTCTACTCATTAAAAATCATTTTCTTTTTGTGCACTACCATTATTGTAAAAAAGTGTTCTTAAAATCTGGATTACCATAGCTAATTGATATATATATATATATATATATATATATATATATATATATATACACACATACACACACACACACACACACACACATACACACACTAAGTCACTTCAGGCAGCAACCCCAGTAGACTGTAACCCGCCAGGCTCCTCTGCCCATGGAATTCTCTAGGCAAGAATGCTGGAGTGGGGCTTCCCTGGTGGTCCAGTGGGTAAGGACACCGCAAGGGGCACTGGTTCGATCCCTGGCCTGGGAAGATCCCACGTGCCATGGAGCAGCTGGACTGAAGTGTCCAATTACTGAGCTGGAGCTCTGGAGCTCTGAGCGCCCAGAACTGGCGCTCTGTGACAAGAGAGGCCACCGGGATGGGAGGCCCGCACGGGCCAAAGAACAAAGATGGATGAAAATGGACAAATGAAAGACCAATAGAAGTGGCCTGCCTGCTCCCCTCCCTCCCCACCCCACCCCCACACCAAATAAATAAATTAATAAATCTTTTTTTTAAAAAAAAGAATGCTGGAGTGGGTTGCCATCTATGCTTTCCTCCAGGGGTTCTAAATGACCAAGGGATCGAATCTACATCTCTTATGTCTCCTGCATTGTCAGGCAGGTTCTTTACTACAGTGCCACCTAGGATGCATATATCTGTCTATCTATCTATCGATCTATCTAAAATATAAAAGCTATGGTAAGTTTTACATATGGCAATGTATATGTGTATGTGTATATGTATATATATATATATATATATAGATAGATAGATAGATATAGATATAGATATAGATATACAGTACTTTCCTGATGGCTCAGTTGGTGAAGAATCCACCTGTAATGCAGGAGAGTCCAGAGATGCAGATTTTATCCCTGGATTGGGAAGATCCCCTGGAGGAGAGCATGGCAACCCACTCAAATATTCTTGCCTGGAGAATCCCGTGTACAGAGGAGTTCTGTGGGCTATAGTCCAAAGGGTTGCACAGAATCAGGCATGAGGGATTAAGTAAGCTACATATACTAAACATCCAATTCGCAGAATGCAAGGGAGGAAAAGACAGAGGAAGAGCACAATAAAAAGGGGGAATGACAGAGGGAATAAAAGAAAGAAGGACTCTTGTATGTATCTTTTCTTGCAAAAGATAATAAAGAGTGAAAGTCACCATGAGTTGAGTGTTTATATTAAAAGATGAATGTTTCAACCTGTCTCTCCAGAACTCACTACTAATGAGCCAAACTCCTTAGATGTTTCCCTTTGTTATGATACACTGAAATAGAGGCAATGTTCATTTAACCACCAACCTAAAATGAAGTAGTCAGAGAATTATGGAATTACTCCTCATCTTTCCTGCATCTCTATGATAAGTACCTAATCTTTGAACTTTATCACATAGGTATGTTTCCTAATACTTTAGTGACTTTTAAATTCCAATTTGTTAATTTGAATACTTTCCAGTCTTTATTTTATATCTGTAAAATTGGGGAAGAATACACTAATCCACTGTTCTGTGTCCATATGAAACAGATAGTAAGAGACAAAAAGGAAAGATAAAAGAGAGAGAATGAAATAGAGGAAAATTTTACTTTAATAATGCAAATTAGAATTTTGGGGCTTTATCTCTCACAAGACACTTTTTAAAAATAAAACAATATTTTTATCCCTCTCACTGTCTTTTTTTTCTTTCACTCCACTGATATATGTGATATATATCACTCTCTCTCCCTGTTTCTCCCTTTCTTTAAAGTTTTTCATTAATGTTCTCTGTTTCTCTCTCCTGCTCCAACTTACATTGTAAATCTGAGAGGAGAAAGATATTCAAATATATCTAGATATATACAAATATCTCCATAAAGTTCCAAGTAGCATAGCATGTGATATGAGTGCATAAAATTGGAATTGAGAAAAGTAAAGATATTAGCTTACATTGCTTATATAAACTTTGTTTTACTTGTGGTCCTAATCTGCTTTGTTGCAGTGATTTTAAACCTTGTTCAAGAAAATAGAACAGCTAAATATCAAAGTATGCAGATAGAGTGGCTTTGTTCTCTTTTACTTTATGCTTCTAAATTGGGATACAGATTCAACAAGAGGAGTCTCCAGAAGGGAAGGATTATCATCATGTGTACTGTATACTCCTCTGTTGTGCAGCAGGGTTAGAAAGATAATGTAGCATGTGAGAGACACATGCACGAGAGCCTTTATTCTTAAGAGATTACCAAGGACACACAGAACTTTAATATCTTGCACTCAGCACAGCCATTTTGGGAACAAAAGGGATAGCTCTTGCTTGCCTTCCATCTAAGCATTTGGTCTTTAATAAGAACTTTATTGTTTTCTATGGGAAACTATAAAATCTGAAAAATTCCTCAAAATTTCACACATGGGTAACTCTACTGCCTCTCATCAAATGTTTTGTGGTCTCTCAGGGCATATTTCAATTTCACTAGGCTTAACACACTTTTAGAATGTGGCCCAACAATGAACAAAGGAAAAATACATTTCCGCCATGCTAGACTAATTGTTGCTTTTCGTCTTTTCATTTTTTATTTAGTCTCAAAATAATTCTCTAGTTGCTCATTCAAACACAGTGTTATGGGAAGCCTGCTATGCACTGTGGTAAGGGGTCAGGTATGAATAACTAGTTATATAGTCATCTTGGGTGGTCAAGAATATTGTGGCTTGGGAAATTTCCTTCAAAATCACCTTGTATTAAAAACACCTGTATTTAATACTTGATACTCTTCATTAGTATTTCTAGCTCAGAAATAGTGTATAAATCAATATAAAAATATGAAATTAAATGATGTACTAAACCCTAGTGGATGCGTAGACTTTGTTAAAATGCTTTTAGGTGAGTATTTTATTTTTCACATAAATGATGAAAAAGCAAGCTTCCTTGATATATTAATGTTCTCTGTTTCTCTCCTGCTCCAACTTACATTGTAAATCTGAGAGGAGAAAGATATTCAAATATATCTAGATATATACAAATATCTCCATAAAGTTCCAAGTAGCATAGCATGTGATATGAGTGCATAAAATTGGAATTGAGAAAAGTAAAGATATTAGCTTACATTGCTTATATAAACTTTGTTTTACTTGTGGTCCTAATCTGCTTTGTTGCAGTGATTTTAAACCTTGTTCAAGAAAATAGAACAGCTAAATATCAAAGTATGCAGATAGAGTGGCTTTGTTCTCTTTTACTTTATGCTTCTAAATTGGGATACAGATTCAACAAGAGGAGTCTCCAGAAGGGAAGGATTATCATCATGTGTACTGTATACTCCTCTGTTGTGCAGCAGGGTTAGAAAGATAATGTAGCATGTGAGAGACACATGCACGAGAGCCTTTATTCTTAAGAGATTACCAAGGACACACAGAACTTTAATATCTTGCACTCAGCACAGCCATTTTGGGAACAAAAGGGATAGCTCTTGCTTGCCTTCCATCTAAGCATTTGGTCTTTAATAAGAACTTTATTGTTTTCTATGGGAAACTATAAAATCTGAAAAATTCCTCAAAATTTCACACATGGGTAACTCTACTGCCTCTCATCAAATGTTTTGTGGTCTCTCAGGGCATATTTCAATTTCACTAGGCTTAACACACTTTTAGAATGTGGCCCAACAATGAACAAAGGAAAAATACATTTCCGCCATGCTAGACTAATTGTTGCTTTTCGTCTTTTCATTTTTTATTTAGTCTCAAAATAATTCTCTAGTTGCTCATTCAAACACAGTGTTATGGGAAGCCTGCTATGCACTGTGGTAAGGGGTCAGGTATGAATAACTAGTTATATAGTCATCTTGGGTGGTCAAGAATATTGTGGCTTGGGAAATTTCCTTCAAAATCACCTTGTATTAAAAACACCTGTATTTAATACTTGATACTCTTCATTAGTATTTCTAGCTCAGAAATAGTGTATAAATCAATATAAAAATATGAAATTAAATGATGTACTAAACCCTAGTGGATGCGTAGACTTTGTTAAAATGCTTTTAGGTGAGTATTTTATTTTTCACATAAATGATGAAAAAAAGCAAGCTTCCTTGATATATTATTTGCATATAATACTGATTAAGGGCAACTAGAATATTCTTTGCCTAATTTTTAACATAGTAAAACTTATAGCTTTAGGCCTCCCTAATGCTGGGAAAATAATGATGCCTAACACCATGAAAAAAAATTTTTTTTTTTTAATTTTCATCCATCTTTATTCTTTGGCCTGTGTGGGCCTCCCATTGCAGTGACCTCTCCTGTTGCAGAGCACTGGCTCTGGGTGCATGCACTCCAGAGCGTTGACTTGAAATTAGACACACCGGTCCAGCTGCTCTGTGGCACGTGGGATCTTCCTGGGCCAGGGATCAGACCAGTGCCTCTTGCACTGCAAGGTGGACTCTTTCTTTTCTTTTCTTTTTTTAAATTCTTTATTTTAAAGGTTTTGCAGAGTTTTGTTGTTCACAGACATGTATGTTCCCAGATCAATCATATGCATATCCCTGGTCCCCACCCTCCGAGTTCCCCCCATCCCACCCTTCCGGACCATTGCCCCATGCCACTGTAAGCACTCCTATTCCCTTAGCACAATGACAATAGCTATTTTTCCACACACCATGAAAATTAAAAAAAAAATGATTTTATTTAAATCCATCAAAACATCATTGCTTGATTGCTTGTTTAGATAAAAAAAAAAAAAAAAAACAACTTAGTCTCCAATATGTCCTTCAGGAAAAGATTACACAAGAAATCATACATAAAAGGAAGACAAAGCAAAATGATTAGTATCTTTGCTGTTTTCATTGCCTTTGCTAGTGCTAACGCTATGTAGTCAAGAGGGATTTGCTAAAAATGAGGACTGGCATGTCTGTAGGAGGCTTACAAACATTTCATAAAATTGACAAGTATTGTGCCTCTCAATTGCTGTGGAGATAGATCAACCCAAAGACAAGGACATCATGTGAAAATTCTGCACTCTTGCTGCAGATCAGTTATTTGTTGATTCGCTTGTCACTAGTAAGGCGATGGTGGTAAAGGCAAGCCATAGAAAATATAGTTCAATGTTTGTATCTACACAGCAAGATAACATACACATTATACAGTCATTTTCAATAGATCAGTCAGGTAATTTTTTTCCTTTCTTTGGGGCTGTTCAACACAAGCTGAAGTTTTCGGTAATACATCTGTAAACTATGAAGCACAAATTCTGTTTGCTTATGTTTAAAACTTGATGAATCGTTGGCTCATTTGATCCATGTAGACCTAAACAAACTGAGCTTTACTGAAAGAAAATCATAAACATGGACCTAAAAATTATTTAAGATAACAACTTAATAATTAAAGTCATTTTTAATTCCTATGAAAAATAATATCTAAATAACTCATGTGAAAAAAACAAATGAACAGAAAATCTATGTGCAATAGTTACTAAAAACTACTCAAGAAAATAATTTTAAGAAACAGAAGAATGTGATAAGTTCCCAAAAAAAATGAGAAGAAAATGCAACAGAGGTCTTACTTTTCCTTATTTTCTATCTATCTATCTTTTATCTGTAAAGTTAGATAATACTTGGTCCCATGAAGATAAAAGTAAAGTAGGGCCAAAGTGAATAAGGATGTAAAGATCTATTGGCACTCGAAAATAGGACTGTCTTCGAATTTTTTACTCTGAGGGTCACATTTAATTAAAGGGTGCAAGAGTGTGTTAGCTCACAAGCTGTAGATACCTCTGGTTTGTGACAGGTACACACAACAGAGAGAGCAGCATGGCAAGAACAGATTGAAAGAGGGTTAAAAAAACTAAGTCAGAGAAGTAAGGAAAGCAGTCCTGTGTCTCTTATGGACCATGTTAATCATGGTCTCCAAAGAGACATGATAATGGAGTAAGATGATTCTCACTATCCTATAAGAAACAGACAACTGAGATAGCTGAAAAAAAGTAGAAGGAACAGTTACAAGAAAAGTTATTAAAATAATCCAGACAAGAGATGCTAAAGACTCATCTTTTGACATTTGTACTGCAATAGGTAAAGAGAGATTAGATTCTGAATACATTTTGGCATTTAGATATGATATTGTTTTCTGATGGACTACAGGGCATTAAAAAAAAAAAATGGAACTGGATAACTCCATGGTTTGAGGCAAGAGCAACTGGGAGAATGAAGTTGCTAATTATCGAAATGCAGAAGGCTTTATTTATTTTGATAAATAAATTAATTAAATAAATTTATTTTTGAGATTGAAATTTCAAATTAGAATTATTACTAATGATAGCTTGCTAATACATCTGTAAACTATGAAGCACAAATTCTGTTTGCTTATGTTTAAAACTTGATGAATCGTTGGCTCATTTGATCCATGTAGACCTAAACAAACTGAGCTTTACTGAAAGAAAATCATAAACATGGACCTAAAAATTATTTAAGATAACAACTTAATAATTAAAGTCATTTTTAATTCCTATGAAAAATAATATCTAAATAACTCATGTGAAAAAAACAAATGAACAGAAAATCTATGTGCAATAGTTACTAAAAACTACTCAAGAAAATAATTTTAAGAAACAGAAGAATGTGATAAGTTCCCAAAAAAAATGAGAAGAAAATGCAACAGAGGTCTTACTTTTCCTTATTTTCTATCTATCTATCTTTTATCTGTAAAGTTAGATAATACTTGGTCCCATGAAGATAAAAGTAAAGTAGGGCCAAAGTGAATAAGGATGTAAAGATCTATTGGCACTCGAAAATAGGACTGTCTTCGAATTTTTTACTCTGAGGGTCACATTTAATTAAAGGGTGCAAGAGTGTGTTAGCTCACAAGCTGTAGATACCTCTGGTTTGTGACAGGTACACACAACAGAGAGAGCAGCATGGCAAGAACAGATTGAAAGAGGGTTAAAAAAACTAAGTCAGAGAAGTAAGGAAAGCAGTCCTGTGTCTCTTATGGACCATGTTAATCATGGTCTCCAAAGAGACATGATAATGGAGTAAGATGATTCTCACTATCCTATAAGAAACAGACAACTGAGATAGCTGAAAAAAAGTAGAAGGAACAGTTACAAGAAAAGTTATTAAAATAATCCAGACAAGAGATGCTAAAGACTCATCTTTTGACATTTGTACTGCAATAGGTAAAGAGAGATTAGATTCTGAATACATTTTGGCATTTAGATATGATATTGTTTTCTGATGGACTACAGGGCATTAAAAAAAAAAAATGGAACTGGATAACTCCATGGTTTGAGGCAAGAGCAACTGGGAGAATGAAGTTGCTAATTATCGAAATGCAGAAGGCTTTATTTATTTTGATAAATAAATTAATTAAATAAATTTATTTTTGAGATGTTAAGTTACATTAATTTATTTACTCAAATTGGAGGAGAATTACCTTACAATATTATGATAGCTTTTGCCACACATCAACATGAATCAGACGTGGGTGCACATGTGTCCCCCAATACTGAACCCCTCTTCTATCTCCCTTCTGATCCAGTCCCTTGGGGTTGTCCCAGAGCACTGATGTTGGGTGCCCTGTTCCGTGAATTGAACTTTCTCTGATCATATATTTTACACATGGTAATATACATGTTTCAATGCTATTCTCTCAAATCATCCCACCCTTGCCTTCTCCCATTGAGTCCAGAAGTTTACTGTATTTAACAATTAGGGAAAACCATACATATCATCCTAAGACTATTCTAAATAGTGAATTCAACTTTTCTTAAATAAATCTCTCCTTCTAATCACCACAGAGCTTGTTTTGAATACTTCCAGCCTCCACTTCTTCATCTCTCATTTATAACTGAACTTACTTCAATGTGCTTGTATGATATTATATTGAAGATGCTTTCACTAAGGTTACCTGTGAGCTTGCAATTCACAAACCCACTGAGCATTTTTCAGAAATATGATATCTGTCTTGTGTCTGTAATATTTCTCATATATATTTTTTCAGAAACAACAAATGGCTAATTCCTACCTCCAAATGCATAAGATGCAAGTGTGAACATTAATAAAGGTTTCCTTCGTGGAAACCCATGTTTGGAGAACTCACATCATGAATGCATTATACACTTTTGGATATGCCACTGTCTTTATGTTGCTCATCCAGAAATTACTGCAATGATTTAGGAAGGGAGGAATTATATTTCCTCATGACTGAGAGATATTCATGTTTGGTAAAACCTCAGATCAATTGGGTAAACTTTGGGAAATTATTTGACGTCTATTCATCTACTATTTCATTTGAAAATTGTGAGTGTTAATATTAAAAACAAAAAGATGCTAAAGACTATTTGGTACTGCAATTTAGATTCTGAATACATTTTGGCATTTAGATATGATATTGTTTTCTGATGGACTACAGGGCATTAAAAAAAAAAAATGGAACTGGATAACTCCATGGTTTGAGGCAAGAGCAACTGGGAGAATGAAGTTGCTAATTATCGAAATGCAGAAGGCTTTATTTATTTTGATAAATAAATTAATTAAATAAATTTATTTTTGAGATGTTAAGTTACATTAATTTATTTACTCAAATTGGAGGAGAATTACCTTACAATATTATGATAGCTTTTGCCACACATCAACATGAATCAGACGTGGGTGCACATGTGTCCCCCAATACTGAACCCCTCTTCTATCTCCCTTCTGATCCAGTCCCTTGGGGTTGTCCCAGAGCACTGATGTTGGGTGCCCTGTTCCGTGAATTGAACTTTCTCTGATCATATATTTTACACATGGTAATATACATGTTTCAATGCTATTCTCTCAAATCATCCCACCCTTGCCTTCTCCCATTGAGTCCAGAAGTTTACTGTATTTAACAATTAGGGAAAACCATACATATCATCCTAAGACTATTCTAAATAGTGAATTCAACTTTTCTTAAATAAATCTCTCCTTCTAATCACCACAGAGCTTGTTTTGAATACTTCCAGCCTCCACTTCTTCATCTCTCATTTATAACTGAACTTACTTCAATGTGCTTGTATGATATTATATTGAAGATGCTTTCACTAAGGTTACCTGTGAGCTTGCAATTCACAAACCCACTGAGCATTTTTCAGAAATATGATATCTGTCTTGTGTCTGTAATATTTCTCATATATATTTTTTCAGAAACAACAAATGGCTAATTCCTACCTCCAAATGCATAAGATGCAAGTGTGAACATTAATAAAGGTTTCCTTCGTGGAAACCCATGTTTGGAGAACTCACATCATGAATGCATTATACACTTTTGGATATGCCACTGTCTTTATGTTGCTCATCCAGAAATTACTGCAATGATTTAGGAAGGGAGGAATTATATTTCCTCATGACTGAGAGATATTCATGTTTGGTAAAACCTCAGATCAATTGGGTAAACTTTGGGAAATTATTTGACGTCTATTCATCTACTATTTCATTTGAAAATTGTGAGTGTTAATATTAACTGTAACTAACTGAAAACTATTATTTTAGACAGGATGTACTGGTACCTTATCTGTATTCTGTCTTAATTCTCAAATCAAATCCACAGGTAATATGTGACTAAAATCTCGTTTTCCCATATTTAGAAAGCAAAATGTGCACTTTCTAAAGGACATGCTGCAGGGCACAAAACCAGTAGGTGAGACAGCAGAGTCTGACTCTTGTCTCTTTACTCAAAAACCTCCCACCTCACAGCTCTTTTACACCCAGCACATCCTTGACCACTCATAAATAGTATACGAAATAATAAAATTATTGAACAAAACTTCAAAATGTAAATCTTCTGAAATATATACTTTGTGCAGGAGAATTAGTGAAAATATATACTAATCAAGAATGAGAACAATGAGCAAACTTATTTATTTGCTTAAAGAGAGAGGGGGAACAGCTAGCTAGCACAAAGAGAATATAGGAATATTCACAAATGGATTAAAATGCACAGATAAAGAACCAAAAGTAAAATGAAAGGAAAGTGGCATCCAGGAGGACAAGGAAATTCAAAGAATCTCCCTTTGTGACTCAGTCTGAAATAGCTTCAAAAGTTCCAGTCAGTTTGAATCCACAGGCCAGCTAAAGGTGAGCTGTTGCTCTTGAATAATTATTTCCACTTCTACTATTTTGATACAGAAACCAAAATAGTGGCAGGATGTTTCTGTCTTTAACAGATGAATGTCAGCATTAGACTTCTTACACTGTTACAGAAATTGTGTTTCAAAAATAAGCCTATCTGTGGAACAAGCTCTAAGGAAATAAATTCCTGTATAATAAAATTATTGTAGCATTAAATATGCATTCTGTTGGATTACAAAATGCATGCAGATAAGCACAATACATTTCCCAGTTCATTTACTTTTCAAATCGGCCCACATAAGTCATATAGATTTAGCTTCAGAAAGCACCAGACAAATAAAATAACAATTATAGACCCTACAAATAAGTGAAAGAATATAGCCTTCTAAGACAGAATAAATGAACTAAATATATTTGAGATCATGATCATGAATTTAAAACATGTTAAATGATGTTACTGTTACATGAAAAATTCAAATTTTTAAACAGAATTGCTACATTTCACTCAATTTGTTATTGCCTAAAGCTTGTGAAATGGGCTTCCATGGGGCGCAGTAGTAAATATGTGACTAAAATCTCGTTTTCCCATATTTAGAAAGCAAAATGTGCACTTTCTAAAGGACATGCTGCAGGGCACAAAACCAGTAGGTGAGACAGCAGAGTCTGACTCTTGTCTCTTTACTCAAAAACCTCCCACCTCACAGCTCTTTTACACCCAGCACATCCTTGACCACTCATAAATAGTATACGAAATAATAAAATTATTGAACAAAACTTCAAAATGTAAATCTTCTGAAATATATACTTTGTGCAGGAGAATTAGTGAAAATATATACTAATCAAGAATGAGAACAATGAGCAAACTTATTTATTTGCTTAAAGAGAGAGAGGGGGAACAGCTAGCTAGCACAAAGAGAATATAGGAATATTCACAAATGGATTAAAATGCACAGATAAAGAACCAAAAGTAAAATGAAAGGAAAGTGGCATCCAGGAGGACAAGGAAATTCAAAGAATCTCCCTTTGTGACTCAGTCTGAAATAGCTTCAAAAGTTCCAGTCAGTTTGAATCCACAGGCCAGCTAAAGGTGAGCTGTTGCTCTTGAATAATTATTTCCACTTCTACTATTTTGATACAGAAACCAAAATAGTGGCAGGATGTTTCTGTCTTTAACAGATGAATGTCAGCATTAGACTTCTTACACTGTTACAGAAATTGTGTTTCAAAAATAAGCCTATCTGTGGAACAAGCTCTAAGGAAATAAATTCCTGTATAATAAAATTATTGTAGCATTAAATATGCATTCTGTTGGATTACAAAATGCATGCAGATAAGCACAATACATTTTCCAGTTCATTTACTTTTTCAAATCTTCCCACATAAGTCATATAGATTTAGCTTCAGAAAGCACCAGACAAATAAAATAACAATTATAGACCCTACAAATAAGTGAAAGAATATAGCCTTCTAAGACAGAATAAATGAACTAAATATATTTGAGATCATGATCATGAATTTAAAACATGTTAAATGATGTTACTGTTACATGAAAAATTCAAATTTTTAAACAGAATTGCTACATTTCACTCAATTTGTTATTGCCTAAAGCTTGTGAAATGGGCTTCCATGGGGCTCAGTAGTAAATAATTTGCCTGCTAATGCAGGAGACACCAGAGACATGGGTTTGATCCCTGGGTTGGGAAAAACCCCTAGAGGAGGAAACAGAAGCTCACTCTAGCATTCTTGCCTGAAAAATCCCATAGACAGAGGAGTCTGGCAGGTTCCATGGAATCACAAAGAGTTGGACAAAACAAAGCTTGAGCATAGCAGGAGCACACAATCCTGTAAAATAGAGGCTATTGTTGAATATAAGAAGCTATTGTTAATCAAAAGATGATGTTTCTTGTTTACTGCTAACTTTGTGTATTCTAATTTTATCTCTTAAAACTTTTTTCCATCATTTGCATTTTCTCTAGAATTTGGACCTAAGGTTTTGCCTAAGATGGATTCATTTCATTTAGTTTAGTATTTTCCAACATTTAGGATAGGAACCATCTGGTCTCTTGTTCTCAGGGAAGAATCATAATTCATATTGTCTCATAACTTTTTCTTTATACATGATATTATAGAAACAAAGGCAATATTTTTTTAAAAACTGCAGAAAGATAGCAGTACATACCTGTTGATCCCAAATACCTAAATATTTTTTCATCACATTCTTTCACACTGCTATATTTAAAATGGATAACCAACTAGGCCCTACTGTATAGCACAGTGAACTCTGCTCAATATTTTATGGCAACCTGAATGGGAGGGGGCTTTGGGTGAGAGTGAATATATGCACATATATGACTAAGTCCCTTTAATCTCCACCTAAAAGTAAGTCAACATTGCTGTCATCTATACTCCAGTATGAAATAAAACGTTTAAAAATATACAGTATTTGTTTTCTCTTTCTGAGTCCGCTCACTCTGTATAACAGGCTCTAGGTTCATCCACTTGACTAGAACTGACTCAAATGCATTCTTATTTATGGCTGAGTAATATTCCAGTGTATACATATACCACATCTTCTTTATCCATTCATCTATTGATGGACATCTAGTCTGCTGACTATTGCAAACAGTGCTGCAATGAGCATTGGGGTACATACATTTATATATTTTGTGAAAAAAAAAAAAAGTAAAAGAATAAAGCTGCAGAATAAGAAAATCAAATTTAGAAGTGAGTTAGATGAACCTAAAGTCTGTTATACAGACTGAAGTAAATCAGAAAGAGAAAAACAAATATTGCATATTAATACATATATATGGAGTCTAGAAAAATGGTACATATGAACCTATTTGCAAGGCAGGAATAGAGATGCAAAGGTAGAGAACAGACTTATTAACACAGTAAGGAAAGGGAGAGGGTGGGATGAAGTAGGAGAGTAGCCTGGAAATATATACATTATCATGTGTAAATTAGATAACTAGTGGGAAATTGCTATATAACAGTTAATTCAGTCTGGTGATCTGTGATGATCTAAAGCCTGGAAAATGGAGGGAATGGGAAGGAGGTCAAGAGGAAGGCTATATAGTTATACTTATGGCTGATTCATGTTGTTGTGCATCAGAAACTAACACAACATTGTAAAGCTATTATAATCTAATTAAAAATAAAATTTAATTAAAAATAAGTGAAAATTAACTTGTAGGCATTAAAAATCAAGTGTATCATAACTAATGAACCTGCATATATACAAGGTTAGAAAATAAGGTTCATATAACTAGAGATTTTTCAAAATAATAAATTGTAAAATAGAAATAATGTAAACACTCCTAAGTAAATGAGTAATTTTCTAGCTCAATATAAACCTTCAAAATTGATCCAAGAGGAAGAACGGGTAAGGGATATGGAAAGAGTAACATGGTACCCTATATTATCATATGTAAAAGAGATAACAATTGTCAGTGCACTGTGGGACTAAAGGATCTTACATGGGGGCAATGTGATGGCCTGGAGGGGTGGTATGGAGGGATTGGAATACCTGTATCTGATTTCTTCAAAAAATTTACAAATAATATTTCAAATGGAAATTGGTAAATTTTACCAAAACCATCCTGAAATACACTTTTATTGGTAATTATTAATTCAATAGAACTTTAACCACCAGAGAAGTCATGCAAAAATACCCAAGGACATATAAATGTCTCCTTTCCTCTGTATTAAAAAGCAGAAATACCACTTTGCTGACAAAAGTAGAAGTGTTAATCTCTTAGTCGTGTCTGACTCTTTGCAACTCAATGAACTGTAGCCCGCCAGGCTCATCTGTCCATGGAATTTTCCAGGCAAGAATGCTGGAGTCGGTTGCTATTTCCTCCTACAGGAGGACTTCATGACCCAGAGATTGAACCTCGGTTTCCTTCATTGGAGGAAGTTTCTTTACCATCTGAACCACGTAGATTCGACAAAAATCCGTCACAGGTTCCATTGATAGAAATAACTAGTGGGATGAAGTAGGAGAGTAGCCTGGAAATATATACATTATCATGTGTAAATTAGATAACTAGTGGGAAATTGCTATATAACAGTTAATTCAGTCTGGTGATCTGTGATGATCTAAAGCCTGGAAAATGGAGGGAATGGGAAGGAGGTCAAGAGGAAGGCTATATAGTTATACTTATGGCTGATTCATGTTGTTGTGCATCAGAAACTAACACAACATTGTAAAGCTATTATAATCTAATTAAAAATAAAATTTAATTAAAAATAAGTGAAAATTAACTTGTAGGCATTAAAAATCAAGTGTATCATAACTAATGAACCTGCATATATACAAGGTTAGAAAATAAGGTTCATATAACTAGAGATTTTTCAAAATAATAAATTGTAAAATAGAAATAATGTAAACACTCCTAAGTAAATGAGTAATTTTCTAGCTCAATATAAACCTTCAAAATTGATCCAAGAGGAAGAACGGGTAAGGGATATGGAAAGAGTAACATGGTACCCTATATTATCATATGTAAAAGAGATAACAATTGTCAGTGCACTGTGGGACTAAAGGATCTTACATGGGGGCAATGTGATGGCCTGGAGGGTGGTATGGAGGGATTGGAATACCTGTATCTGATTTCTTCAAAAAATTTACAAATAATATTTCAAATGGAAATTGGTAAATTTTACCAAAACCATCCTGAAATACACTTTTATTGGTAATTATTAATTCAATAGAACTTTAACCACCAGAGAAGTCATGCAAAAATACCCAAGGACATATAAATGTCTCCTTTCCTCTGTATTAAAAAGCAGAAATACCACTTTGCTGACAAAAGTAGAAGTGTTAATCTCTTAGTCGTGTCTGACTCTTTGCAACTCAATGAACTGTAGCCCGCCAGGCTCATCTGTCCATGGAATTTTCCAGGCAAGAATGCTGGAGTCGGTTGCTATTTCCTCCTACAGGAGGACTTCATGACCCAGAGATTGAACCTCGGTTTCCTTCATTGGAGGAAGTTTCTTTACCATCTGAACCACTGTCTAGTAGCTCATCGACAAAAATCCATATAGTCAAAGCAATGGTTTTTCCATTAGTCATGTATGGATGTGAGATTTGAACCATTAAGAAGCTGAGCCCTGAGACCTGATGCTTTCAAATTGTGGTGCCAGAGGACTTTTGACAGTCCCTTGGACTGCAAGGAGAACAAACCAGTTAATCCTAAAGAAAATCAACCCTGAATATTTATTGGGAGGTTGTTGCTGAAGCTCCAATACTTTGGCCACCCGATATGAAGAGCTGATTCATTGGAAAAGGCCCTGATGCTGGGAAAGATAGAAGAGAGAAGGGGATGACAGAGGATGAGATGGTTGCATGGCATCACTGACTCAATGAACATGGATCTGAGCAAGCTTCAGGAGAAGGTGAAGTATAAAAAAGTCTGGCATGCTGAATTCCATGGTTTTGAAAAGAGTCAGAAATGACTTAGAAACTGAACAACTACAACAGTATAGAGTAACATCTTGTGCTTTGTCTTGATATATTGTAGTAGGAGTTTAAATGCTACAAATTTGAAGGCAATCATATTTCATTAATGTTAGTGATATCTTTTATATTATATATAGAAAGCAAATCAAAGGAATATAATTTACCTTTGTCATGATATTTGGTTAATTTCTTTAAATTAACAAAGATTCATATCTTATACCATACATCTAAATTAATCATATCAATTTATGTCAAAAAATTACAATTAAAAGAAAGCATAAAGTAATGTCTAAATATCAGTGTGAGGACTGCTTGCTAAACAAGGAAATACACTTTTATTGGTAATTATTAATTCAATAGAACTTTAACCACCAGAGAAGTCATGCAAAAATACCCAAGGACATATAAATGTCTCCTTTCCTCTGTATTAAAAAGCAGAAATACCACTTTGCTGACAAAAGTAGAAGTGTTAATCTCTTAGTCGTGTCTGACTCTTTGCAACTCAATGAACTGTAGCCCGCCAGGCTCATCTGTCCATGGAATTTTCCAGGCAAGAATGCTGGAGTCGGTTGCTATTTCCTCCTACAGGAGGACTTCATGACCCAGAGATTGAACCTCGGTTTCCTTCATTGGAGGAAGTTTCTTTACCATCTGAACCACTGTCTAGTAGCTCATCGACAAAAATCCATATAGTCAAAGCAAGGGTTTTTTCCATTAGTCATGTATGGATGTGAGATTTGAACCATTAAGAAGCTGAGCCCTGAGACCTGATGCTTTCAAATTGTGGTGCCAGAGGACTTTTGACAGTCCCTTGGACTGCAAGGAGAACAAACCAGTTAATCCTAAAGAAAATCAACCCTGAATATTTATTGGGAGGTTGTTGCTGAAGCTCCAATACTTTGGCCACCCGATATGAAGAGCTGATTCATTGGAAAAGGCCCTGATGCTGGGAAAGATAGAAGAGAGAAGGGGATGACAGAGGATGAGATGGTTGCATGGCATCACTGACTCAATGAACATGGATCTGAGCAAGCTTCAGGAGAAGGTGAAGTATAAAAAAGTCTGGCATGCTGAATTCCATGGTTTTGAAAAGAGTCAGAAATGACTTAGAAACTGAACAACTACAACAGTATAGAGTAACATCTTGTGCTTTGTCTTGATATATTGTAGTAGGAGTTTAAATGCTACAAATTTGAAGGCAATCATATTTCATTAATGTTAGTGATATCTTTTATATTATATATAGAAAGCAAATCAAAGGAATATAATTTACCTTTGTCATGATATTTGGTTAATTTCTTTAAATTAACAAAGATTCATATCTTATACCATACATCTAAATTAATCATATCAATTTATGTCAAAAAATTACAATTAAAAGAAAGCATAAAGTAATGTCTAAATATCAGTGTGAGGACTGCTTGCTAATAAACAAGGACTGATAAGTTAGACATTTAAGAGTACACATTTTCAACTTCAGAAACTATCAATGTAAATTATGAAAATAAATTTGGAAAAATATTCATCAAAAATGCAGAAAAGAGGTTAATATCTATGACATTTGGCTAACTCATATGAATTTAAAATTTAACTAAACATCTCAACCTAAAATAACAAGAGAAAATACAACAAACTGCCAATAAACTCATAAATACAATTAAGAACAGATATCATTTTATTTATGAAGCTCCTGAAAGGGTTTTTTTAGAAACTAAATTCTTCATATTCTTCAGGATATAGATAAGCAGGTACTACATATATCACTGTGCATATACATTTTCAGACTTTCCTAGATTGTAATTTTCCTTCTAGGTACTGGTATACTTAGAGCATTTGCTAGTGATATTTTTCTGGAAATTTTGAAAATATTTAAAGATACATAAAAGCTACAAACATGTAAAAATAATATTCATAACTATGCTATTCACAGTTTAGAAAGCTTTGAAACCACTAGAGCACTCTAGTAATTGGAAATTGAATAAATATTTTAAATTGGAAATAATAATAATTAGGATGGTAATAAATATGAAAAACTACTTCATGAAGTTGAAATTATTACAATTTATGACTGATTGAAAGAATTATAAGTATTATGCTATGAAAGAATTGTTCTGAGCAACAACTAATAGCAAAATACCAAATGTGGGATTATATACAACATATATAAGAACAGAATTACACAAACACACAACAGAAAGCAACCAATTGATACCAGGAATATGTGTACAGACCTCTGAAAAGTATACCAAAAATCCAAATGAAAAAAATATTTGTTTCTTGATATATTGTAGTAGGAGTTTAAATGCTACAAATTTGAAGGCAATCATATTTCATTAATGTTAGTGATATCTTTTATATTATATATAGAAAGCAAATCAAAGGAATATAATTTACCTTTGTCATGATATTTGGTTAATTTCTTTAAATTAACAAAGATTCATATCTTATACCATACATCTAAATTAATCATATCAATTTATGTCAAAAAATTACAATTAAAAGAAAGCATAAAGTAATGTCTAAATATCAGTGTGAGGACTGCTTGCTAATAAACAAGGACTGATAAGTTAGACATTTAAGAGTACACATTTTCAACTTCAGAAACTATCAATGTAAATTATGAAAATAAATTTGGAAAAATATTCATCAAAAATGCAGAAAAGAGGTTAATATCTATGACATTTGGCTAACTCATATGAATTTAAAATTTAACTAAACATCTCAACCTAAAATAACAAGAGAAAATACAACAAACTGCCAATAAACTCATAAATACAATTAAGAACAGATATCATTTTATTTATGAAGCTCCTGAAAGGGTTTTTTTAGAAACTAAATTCTTCATATTCTTCAGGATATAGATAAGCAGGTACTACATATATCACTGTGCATATACATTTTCAGACTTTCCTAGATTGTAATTTTCCTTCTAGGTACTGGTATACTTAGAGCATTTGCTAGTGATATTTTTCTGGAAATTTTGAAAATATTTAAAGATACATAAAAGCTACAAACATGTAAAAATAATATTCATAACTATGCTATTCACAGTTTAGAAAGCTTTGAAACCACTAGAGCACTCTAGTAATTGGAAATTGAATAAATATTTTAAATTGGAAATAATAATAATTAGGATGGTAATAAATATGAAAAACTACTTCATGAAGTTGAAATTATTACAATTTATGACTGATTGAAAGAATTATAAGTATTATGCTATGAAAGAATTGTTCTGAGCAACAACTAATAGCAAAATACCAAATGTGGGATTATATACAACATATATAAGAACAGAATTACACAAACACACAACAGAAAGCAACCAATTGATACCAGGAATATGTGTACAGACCTCTGAAAAGTATACCAAAAAATCATGAAAGAATTAATGCAACAGTATGAAAGAACTAATATTAATAGTAATATGACCTTATCAATTTTCCACATTAAATTAAAAGGCAGTTAAACATTTTTGTTCTTGTCTTCCTTATGGAGAGAGAGGCTCTTGAAGGTTTAATTATCTGATTCACACACTATAGCCCATGACAGAAGGAGCCTAACATTTTGATGCTAAATTAAAAATAAAGGTTTCAAGTTGGGAGGAACACACTGGATTTCATTTGAGAGTTAGCACTAGGGCTTCTCAGGTGGTGCTACTGGTAGAGAACCCACCTGTCAATGCAGGAGAAGGTAAGAGAAGCAAGTTTGACTCCTGGGTAAGGAAAAATCCCCTCAAGGAGGAAATGGCAACCCGCTCTAGTATTCTTGCCTGGAAAATTCCACGGACAGTGTCACCTGGAAGGCTACAGTCCATGGGGCTGCAAAGAGTCAAACATGACTGAGGGACTGAGCACACACATATAGTTCTTAAGAAAAGGGAATTGTAGAGTAGGTGAGGTGGAGAAATGAGGAAAAAAATTCTGACACAAGTATATTAGACTTCTTTTCACCTTCTGGAAAAATCAATGGGATTCCAGATTGTTCTACTTGGGTTTGGTTTATAGACATCAGGTGACCTAGAAGAGAAAAGCCAAGCCAGAGGAAAGGGAAGGATGAAGGAGGTGCAAGAAGAGAAAAGAAATATTCTATATTAACACATATATATGCAATTTAGAAAAATGGTACAGATGACATGCAGAGAACCAACATGTGAACAATGGGACTGGGGGGAAGGGACGGCTGGGACGAATTGGAGAGTAGCATTGACAAATATATACTTCCATGTATAAAACAGGTAGGTAGTGGGAAATTGCTGTATAACGCAGGGAACTCAGTTCTGTGCTCTGTGAGAACCTAGAGGATGGGATGGGAGACGGGAAGGAGGCTCCAGAGGGAAGGGTTATAGCAGAATTACTTCATTGTACCGTGGAAACTAACACAATACTATAAAATAATTCTATTTTAGCAATAAAATAAAAATAATAAGGTGCAAGAGAATAAGGACTAATGAAGAAAGGTTATTTTCAAAATACAGAAAATGATGTCAAAACAAAACAAACAAAATACAGAGAAGGATTCTTGGTACTTAATATTGAACATAGTATATGTTCTTACATTGAAATTACATCACTTCCCTTTTTCCTTAGTTCTTTCTTCAAAAAGTAGATTTAGGTGAGTGAATGCTATCGATTCAGCTGCCAAATAAGCATCATACCCTTTCAACTCTACCAGGACAAATATTCATCCTTCACTCAAACTATATACAAAAAGCATTTTTTTTCCAATTTCTGCTTCTTTATATTTCATCAAGAAGGAAAAAAATTTCCCCTGTTTCCCCTAATATCTCTCTGTCTATACTATTGTTCTAAATCTAAAATGTTCAATGTCTTAATGCCACAGTCTCTTCTTTTTCTGTTTACAGGAAAGACTCTTTTGAATCTTTAATGGGATATGAAAGGACAATGAACTCAGTGACTGTATACAGAAAACAACGCTTAAATACTCATTTTTTAAGGAATCTTTGTTTTCCATAAAATATTCTTATTCGTTACAAGAGTATTAATTTTCCCAGAGCAGAAAATCAAATGAGGAATCTTCTAACAATGTTAAGAAAATGTCTGTTTGTTGTATAAACCAGATGATAGTTATACCTAGCGGTAGAATTACAGATGAGTTCTACTTTACCTTTATTTTATTTTATTTTTCATTTTACTTCTTAAAATTTTTACAAAGTTTTGTTGTTGACAGACACGTATGTTCCCAGATCAGTCATATGCATATCACTGGTCCTAACCCCCATCCTAGTCTTCCCATTCCACCACTCCAGGCTATCGCACCAGCCCTTGTAGGAACTCCTATTCCAGCAGGGCAATGACAATAGCTATCTTTTTCCCATATGATACTATAGGTTTCTATGTTACTCCCTCTATGCCTCCCACCCACTGTTCATTCCTAACAATGTCCTTATGCCTATTCTCTATGTCTGTTTTTCCATCAGTTCACTGCGTGTGTTATCATTATCCATTTACTAGATTCCATATATATGTGTTAGTATACTGTACTTGTCTTTCTCTTTTTGACTTCACTTTTTATGATAGGTTCTAGATACAACCACCTCATTAGGACTGATTCTTCTGCATTGCTTTTTACAGCTGAGAAGTACTCCATTGTATATATGTACCAGGACTTCTTTATCCGTTCATTCATCAATGGACATCTAGGTTGCTTCCCTGTTCTAGCTATTGTATAGAGACCTACATTGAACATTGGGGTACAGGTACTTCTTTCAGTTTTGATTTCATCAGGGTATAAACCTAAGAGTGGGATTTCTGGGCTGTATGGTGCTTCTATTTTTAGTTTTTTAAAGAATCTCCATACTGTCTTCCATAGAGGCTGTGTGAGTTCACATTTCCACCAGCAATGCAAGAGTGTTCCCTTTTCTGCGCACCCTCTCTAGCATTTATTTTCTGTCGATTTCTTGATGATGGCCATTCTGACGGGTGTGAGATGATATCTCATTATAGTTTTGATTTGCATTTCTCTAATAACAAGCGAGGTTGAGCATCATTTTATGTACTTTTTAGGCCATGTGTATGTCCTCTTTGGAGAGGTGTCTGTTTAGGTTTTTTTCCCCATTTTTTGATTGGGTTGTTCATTTTTCCGGTGCTGAGTTGTCAGTTGCTTATAGATTTTGGAGATTAATTCTTTGTCTGTTATTTCATTTGCTATGATTTTCTCCCATTCTGTGGGCTGTCTGTTCACCTTTTTTGTAATTTCTTTTGCTGTACAAAAGCTTTTAAGTTTCATTAGGTCCCACATGTTAATTTTTGTTTTTAGTTCCACTGTTCTAGTAAGCGGGTCATGGAAGATCTTGCTTTGATTTATGTCCCTGAGTGTTTTACCTATATTCTCCACTAAGAGTTTTAGGTTTTCTGGTCTTACATTTAGGTCTTTAATCCATTTTGAGTTGATCTTAGTGTATGGGGTCAGGGAATGTTCCAACTTCATTTTTTTGCATGTAGCTGTCCAATTTTCCCAGCACCATTTGTTGAAGAGTCTGTCTTTGTCTCACTATATGTTCACCTCCTTTGTCAAAAGTAAGGTACCCATTGGTGCGTGGGTTTATCTCTGGGTTCTCGATCTTGTTCTATTGGTCTATAGTTCTGTTTTTGTGCCAGTACCATACTGTCTTGATGACTGTTGCTTTGTAGTAGAGTCTGAAATTAGGGAGGCTGATTCCTCCAGCTCCGTTTTTCTTTCTCAGGATTGCTTTGGCTATTCAGGATCTTTTGTGTTTCCATATGAACTGTGTTATTCTTTGGTCTAGTTCTGTGAAGAATGTCATTGGTAGTTTGATAGGGATCGCATTGTATCTGTAGATGATATTTGGTAGTATGGTCATTTTCGCAATATTGATTCTTCAGATCCAGGAACATGGAATATCTCTCCACCTGTTTAAGTCTTCTTTAATTTCTTTCATGAGTGTCTTGTAATTTTCTACTTACCTTTTTGTTGTAAAGTTGATGAGATTAACTCTAACACCCTCTCTAGCATTTATTTTCTGTCGATTTCTTGATGATGGCCATTCTGACGGGTGTGAGATGATATCTCATTATAGTTTTGATTTGCATTTCTCTAATAACAAGCGAGGTTGAGCATCATTTTATGTACTTTTTAGGCCATGTGTATGTCCTCTTTGGAGAGGTGTCTGTTTAGGTTTTTTTCCCCATTTTTTGATTGGGTTGTTCATTTTTCCGGTGCTGAGTTGTCAGTTGCTTATAGATTTTGGAGATTAATTCTTTGTCTGTTATTTCATTTGCTATGATTTTCTCCCATTCTGTGGGCTGTCTGTTCACCTTTTTTGTAATTTCTTTTGCTGTACAAAAGCTTTTAAGTTTCATTAGGTCCCACATGTTAATTTTTGTTTTTAGTTCCACTGTTCTAGTAAGCGGGTCATGGAAGATCTTGCTTTGATTTATGTCCCTGAGTGTTTTACCTATATTCTCCACTAAGAGTTTTAGGTTTTCTGGTCTTACATTTAGGTCTTTAATCCATTTTGAGTTGATCTTAGTGTATGGGGTCAGGGAATGTTCCAACTTCATTTTTTTGCATGTAGCTGTCCAATTTTCCCAGCACCATTTGTTGAAGAGTCTGTCTTTGTCTCACTATATGTTCACCTCCTTTGTCAAAAGTAAGGTACCCATTGGTGCGTGGGTTTATCTCTGGGTTCTCGATCTTGTTCTATTGGTCTATAGTTCTGTTTTTGTGCCAGTACCATACTGTCTTGATGACTGTTGCTTTGTAGTAGAGTCTGAAATTAGGGAGGCTGATTCCTCCAGCTCCGTTTTTCTTTCTCAGGATTGCTTTGGCTATTCAGGATCTTTTGTGTTTCCATATGAACTGTGTTATTCTTTGGTCTAGTTCTGTGAAGAATGTCATTGGTAGTTTGATAGGGATCGCATTGTATCTGTAGATGATATTTGGTAGTATGGTCATTTTCGCAATATTGATTCTTCAGATCCAGGAACATGGAATATCTCTCCACCTGTTTAAGTCTTCTTTAATTTCTTTCATGAGTGTCTTGTAATTTTCTACTTACCTTTTTGTTGTAAAGTTGATGAGATTAACTCTAAACCAAAAATAATAAAAAAAAAAAAGGAGTCAGAGAGAGATAGAGAACATTCTTAGCAGATAGGGAGGAAAGAATATGGACCATATTAGAAACTTATCCTTGTGGAACAACGAGGGACATATGATACTACTGATGAGTCTTGTGGGAATTAGAAGAGTAAAAAAATGGTATGACTTATATGTAGGTTTAAGAATTTATGCAATTTCCACTTACTGTCTTCTCAATTCATTGATAATACTTCTATTTTTGCTAACCACTGAAATGTAGACAGAAAAAGAAATTGTGTCATGAAGATCTTTGAGCTATCTAATATTGCCATGTTTCAAGTGAATGCAATTATATGTTTAAAGTAACTCAATGTTAGAATCATTCTGACTAAGAAGCTTACACAATGCACAAGTCTCATATTTTTCCTTTCTCTCCACTCATTTTAGCTTTTTGGCCCTTCAAGTTTCTCATTCTATTCGCAGTCTCATAGGGCTTTGGTATCATTAACTTTGAATTTGTTTGGTTCTTCACAAAATAATCCAGAAACAAGGTAAGGATCACATGTGGTAAGAAAAAGACATTTTCTGACTTCCATTTAACAACATGAACAACAAAACCCCCAGAAAATATCTAAAAAATGTAATTTAGGGGCATTTGCAAAGGGTTTCCTAAAAGAAAATTGGAAGGAGTTTTATTGAATCTGTTCTTATATACTAGAAATATTTACAGTCTTTGTTATATTAATCAAAAAGTAGATTAACAAGCTGTCTGAAACTGTGGTTCTTTGCTTCTTCTGTAATAGTTATTAACATGTCATGTTCAAAAAATATAGAAAATCCATTTGAATGTATATTTTTTAAAAAATTGCTTGCACTAGAAGCAACCACAAATCTCTTTGAAATACAAAGAAATCCCACATATACCAACACATCAGAGGGAAGAATTCTTATTTGCCTTTCAAAGTAATCAGTTTTATCCCCAGAAAATAGGTCCAATTTACTGACAGCTATAAGCTGGATAGTAAATTGACTCTTTATAATATCATCTCTGCTGTTGTTACACCATGGGCTCAGTTCAAGAATCATTGTCCAGCTGCCCCATGAAAGTCTGCATAAAGATACACTAACTCAGAAAGTAATCTCTTTCCCAGTTGTTTGTGGCCCTGGAAAGGCACAGAATTTATGGGGACCTATTGGCGAAGCCAGGGTAATAAAAACAGAAAGATACCCTAGTGTCCTTGGCAGTGTGTTGTGCTTATAGATGTAAAAGTGTTTAAGCTTCTCTGTCCAAGATGATACTCTTGCCATCCAGTGAATGAAATTCTAGGAGAAGCTGGCCAATAATGTTCAACAAAGCATTCTATTTATTGTGACTAGTCACAATTAAATTTCTCCAATGAAAAATGGCAGTTTGTTTACAATAAGTCCTATTTTCTTATTACAAATTTTCTTTGCTCTAAAACTATGATTGTCTATGGGCAATGACTGTCATTAAGTTCCTCATAAGAACAGAGTGATGATTATGACATAAAAGGATTGATAGAACATTAGAAATAAAAGCAGGTCTTTCCTTCTTACTTGTTAAACCTTTTGTGATTCTCTTTTCTAGAGCCAAACCTTCCATTAAATAAGAAAAAATATGGCTATATAAGTTACTGAAGAAATTGCTTATTATGGCTCTTTTTGAGGAATTGAGGATTTTACACAATAAAAAAAAATATCAAGAGTATTGATGTTTTCAATCACTAAAATCTATCTGAAAAGTATAATGCATGTAATTGTATACCAGGCTGTTATGAGTCCATTAGTAGTTCTGCCTAAATATTTAAATCTTATTTAAAGTAATCAGTGCATTTTCTAATGATGTAAGTAGAGTGAAGTAAGTGATGTAAGTGATGTAAGAAGAGTTGAGAGCAAGTGTTGTGAAGAAAATCTTACCTTTCTGAAAGATTCCATTAAAATATTTTCTACAAATTATCTTTGTATCTTTGTATCAATATAGTGAGAAAGAAAAAGACAAGAGAAATGCATTTACTGAAGAGGCACTGGCAACACACTCCTGGAGAATCCCATGGATAGAGGAGACTGGTGGGATACAGTCCATATGGATGCAAAGGGTCAGATACAACTGAAGCAACTTAATATGCAAGCAACACATTTACTGGATTTCAAAAATAAAAGCAGTGAAATCAACTAATTTTTGTTAAGGTGTTTTTCTAGAGCTGTGCTATCTCATAGAATAACCTCAGATGCACTATTTAAATTTAAATTTTGTGGCATTATGTACTGCGTCTTTTTTATCCATTTAGGTTGTTTCCTTGTTCTGGCTATGTTGACTAGTGCTGTAATGAACTAGGATTCTTTTATGATGTAAAAGTGTTTAAGCTTCTCTGTCCAAGATGATACTCTTGCCATCCAGTGAATGAAATTCTAGGAGAAGCTGGCCAATAATGTTCAACAAAGCATTCTATTTATTGTGACTAGTCACAATTAAATTTCTCCAATGAAAAATGGCAGTTTGTTTACAATAAGTCCTATTTTCTTATTACAAATTTTCTTTGCTCTAAAACTATGATTGTCTATGGGCAATGACTGTCATTAAGTTCCTCATAAGAACAGAGTGATGATTATGACATAAAAGGATTGATAGAACATTAGAAATAAAAGCAGGTCTTTCCTTCTTACTTGTTAAACCTTTTGTGATTCTCTTTTCTAGAGCCAAACCTTCCATTAAATAAGAAAAAATATGGCTATATAAGTTACTGAAGAAATTGCTTATTATGGCTCTTTTTGAGGAATTGAGGATTTTACACAATAAAAAAAAATATCAAGAGTATTGATGTTTTCAATCACTAAAATCTATCTGAAAAGTATAATGCATGTAATTGTATACCAGGCTGTTATGAGTCCATTAGTAGTTCTGCCTAAATATTTAAATCTTATTTAAAGTAATCAGTGCATTTTCTAATGATGTAAGTAGAGTGAAGTAAGTGATGTAAGTGATGTAAGAAGAGTTGAGAGCAAGTGTTGTGAAGAAAATCTTACCTTTCTGAAAGATTCCATTAAAATATTTTCTACAAATTATCTTTGTATCTTTGTATCAATATAGTGAGAAAGAAAAAGACAAGAGAAATGCATTTACTGAAGAGGCACTGGCAACACACTCCTGGAGAATCCCATGGATAGAGGAGACTGGTGGGATACAGTCCATATGGATGCAAAGGGTCAGATACAACTGAAGCAACTTAATATGCAAGCAACACATTTACTGGATTTCAAAAATAAAAGCAGTGAAATCAACTAATTTTTGTTAAGGTGTTTTTCTAGAGCTGTGCTATCTCATAGAATAACCTCAGATGCACTATTTAAATTTAAATTTTGTGGCATTATGTACTGCGTCTTTTTTATCCATTTAGGTTGTTTCCTTGTTCTGGCTATTTTGACTAGTGCTGTAATGAACATTGAGGTGTATGTTCTTTTTGAATTTTGGTTTTCTCTGGGATATGACTAGTAGTGGGAGTGTTAGGTATTTGAGTGCTAGGTAACTTAGTACTGTTATTCATGGTGGATGTCACAAAAAGGAATCAAGTTGGACCATTTGTAGAGACACAGATGGACCTAGAGTCTCGTATAGAGTGAAGTAAGTCAGAAAGAGAAAGACAAATATCATCTACTAATATATATATGGAATATATACACATATTAATGCATATGTAACATGAAATCTGAAAAAGATGTATACGTGATCTTCTTTACACAACAGAAAAAGAGACACATATGGAGAACAAATGTATAGATACCAAAGGAGAGGGACAGTATGAATTGAGAGATTGGGATTAACATATGTATAATATTGATATTAATATATAAGATTGATAACAAAATAAGTATCTATTGTACAGCACAGAGAACTCTACTCAATGCTCTGCAGTAACGCAAATGGGTAGGAAATTCAAAAAAAGGGGAGATATATGTATATTATGGCTGATAGGGGGCTTCCGTGGTGGCTCAGACAGTAAAGAACCACCTGCAATGCCACTGACCTGAGTTCGATCTCTAAGTTGTAAAGATTACCTGAAGAAAGGAAAGGGTACCCACTTCAGTATGACATGACTGGATGACTTTCGCTTCACATCTATAGCTGATATATGTACACTTTGCTATACAGGAGAAACTAACACACCACTGTAAAGTAACTCTATTTCCCCTTTACTATACACTAGAAATTAACACAATATTATAAGGCAACTGTAACCTAATTTTAAAAAAATGATATTAACAATGCACATTCTCAGTTGCACTAGCACATTTCAAGTACTAGGCAGTCACATGTGACTGGTGACTATAGATTTGGAAAAAAATAGCTTATGGATTATTTCCAACAACGCAGAAATTGTAGTTGGGAAGTATTCTTCTGAAAACTGTTAACATTTTTACAGCCTTTTCACTTTGATGGACTTTTTTTTTTTTTTTAATTTTGCCCTCTTTTATTGTTTTTTGTTTATTTATTTTCATCAATCTTCCTTCTTTGGCCTGTGAGGCTTCCCATTGCAATGGCCTTCCTCATTGCACAGCACCAGCTCTGGGCACATGAGCTGCAGAGTGCTGACTTATAGTTGGATACACCAGTGCAGCCACTCTGTGGCACGTGGGATCTTCCCAGGCCAGGGATCCAACTGGTGCCCCCTGCACTGCAAGGTGGACTCTTTACCCTCTGGACTGCCAGGAAAGCCTAGCATTTTTTTTTTTTTTGTTTTTTTCATAGGCAATGGAAATTACGGAAGCAAGAAGAGGAGAGAAGTAAATCATTGATTCACAAATGTTACTGTCAGCTTAGGGGAATTAAAAAGATGATTTTATTTAGAGAAATAAATAAAAATATACAGATTCTCAATACTACTGCAATAGCTAATGGTGAGGGACTCTTCAGCGTTAATGGCAGTGTGGAACTTGCACAGTAATCTTTAATGAGCACTATTTTGAACCAGACATATTTCTAGGTTCTTAAAATGCATGAATGAACAGATAAAAATCAGTGCATTCAAAGATTCAACATTCAAATTTTGTTTTAGTAACTTTCTAGAATGACTTGATACCAATCCTAAATTTTAGTTGCTAGGTGGAGTTTCACTACACTTTGTAGGTACTATTTATACTTTTAATACAATTGCATGTTCAGTCACTTCAGTCATGTCATCTCTTTGTGACCCTAAGCACTATAGCCATCTCCAAGTTCCTCTGTCCATGAGATTCTCCAGGCAAGAATACCAGAGAGGATTCTGTAGAACCCCCTAAGCACCTTTACTATACACTAGAAATTAACACAATATTATAAGGCAACTGTAACCTAATTTTAAAAAAATGATATTAACAATGCACATTCTCAGTTGCACTAGCACATTTCAAGTACTAGGCAGTCACATGTGACTGGTGACTATAGATTTGGAAAAAAATAGCTTATGGATTATTTCCAACAACGCAGAAATTGTAGTTGGGAAGTATTCTTCTGAAAACTGTTAACATTTTTACAGCCTTTTCACTTTGATGGACTTTTTTTTTTTTTTTAATTTTGCCCTCTTTTATTGTTTTTTGTTTATTTATTTTCATCAATCTTCCTTCTTTGGCCTGTGAGGCTTCCCATTGCAATGGCCTTCCTCATTGCACAGCACCAGCTCTGGGCACATGAGCTGCAGAGTGCTGACTTATAGTTGGATACACCAGTGCAGCCACTCTGTGGCACGTGGGATCTTCCCAGGCCAGGGATCCAACTGGTGCCCCCTGCACTGCAAGGTGGACTCTTTACCCTCTGGACTGCCAGGAAAGCCTAGCATTTTTTTTTTGTTTGTTTTTTTCATAGGCAATGGAAATTACGGAAGCAAGAAGAGGAGAGAAGTAAATCATTGATTCACAAATGTTACTGTCAGCTTAGGGGAATTAAAAAGATGATTTTATTTAGAGAAATAAATAAAAATATACAGATTCTCAATACTACTGCAATAGCTAATGGTGAGGGACTCTTCAGCGTTAATGGCAGTGTGGAACTTGCACAGTAATCTTTAATGAGCACTATTTTGAACCAGACATATTTCTAGGTTCTTAAAATGCATGAATGAACAGATAAAAATCAGTGCATTCAAAGATTCAACATTCAAATTTTGTTTTAGTAACTTTCTAGAATGACTTGATACCAATCCTAAATTTTAGTTGCTAGGTGGAGTTTCACTACACTTTGTAGGTACTATTTATACTTTTAATACAATTGCATGTTCAGTCACTTCAGTCATGTCATCTCTTTGTGACCCTAAGCACTATAGCCATCTCCAAGTTCCTCTGTCCATGAGATTCTCCAGGCAAGAATACCAGAGAGGATTGCCATGCCCTTTTTCATGTGATCTTCCAGACCCAGGGATCAAACCAGTGTCTTGTGTAGTCCTGCATTATAGGCAAATTCGTTATGGCTGAGCCACTAAGGAAGCCACGTTTAATACAATTAGGTATGAATTATTAATAAATGAGAGATTTAGATGACATCTGAGTTTCATAAAATTCTTTCTTTTTTTCAAAATAGTCTCTAGAATGATTTCTTTTATTTTTAAAGTTGTCCATGTTTGGTCATTTCTTTTAGTCCATACATGCAGGCTCTCTCTGAAGCAAGAGATATAATTAATATGCCACATCCTAAATTTAAAAATTATGGTAAGTATTGAATGTCAAATCTGATAAATCAGGCAGAAATATAAAAACAAATAAAATAGCTGGTAATTATCTTCCATAATTTTGTAAAATTCCTCATTGATCCAATTATTGTCTAAAATCCTCATTTCTTTCTTTTAACATATATATTAATGAATAAATAAACACACAAGCCTAGTTTCAAAAAGGTGTAATGCCAGGTTTTCTCTAAATCTCTTTTCCTCTAACCTTATTTCATCATGAATTCCATATCCCTGCCTTTACATTTATATTCGTATTCTTCACTGGAAAGGAATTTGAACAAGCAAACACGATTTGGCATAAAAAAAGATCATCCAAAGCTGTTAGCCATAAATATTCTTATAGTGTCATACTCCTATAACTCATACTGGAATCATAGAACTTGAAATGTATGTGCATTTGTATAGTGGGCACAATATCTTTTCCTGTGCACACTTAAAATATACAGCTAATTTGGTGGAGGGACTCTTCAGCGTTAATGGCAGTGTGGAACTTGCACAGTAATCTTTAATGAGCACTATTTTGAACCAGACATATTTCTAGGTTCTTAAAATGCATGAATGAACAGATAAAAATCAGTGCATTCAAAGATTCAACATTCAAATTTTGTTTTAGTAACTTTCTAGAATGACTTGATACCAATCCTAAATTTTAGTTGCTAGGTGGAGTTTCACTACACTTTGTAGGTACTATTTATACTTTTAATACAATTGCATGTTCAGTCACTTCAGTCATGTCATCTCTTTGTGACCCTAAGCACTATAGCCATCTCCAAGTTCCTCTGTCCATGAGATTCTCCAGGCAAGAATACCAGAGAGGATTGCCATGCCCTTTTTCATGTGATCTTCCAGACCCAGGGATCAAACCAGTGTCTTGTGTAGTCCTGCATTATAGGCAAATTCGTTATGGCTGAGCCACTAAGGAAGCCACGTTTAATACAATTAGGTATGAATTATTAATAAATGAGAGATTTAGATGACATCTGAGTTTCATAAAATTCTTTCTTTTTTTCAAAATAGTCTCTAGAATGATTTCTTTTATTTTTAAAGTTGTCCATGTTTGGTCATTTCTTTTAGTCCATACATGCAGGCTCTCTCTGAAGCAAGAGATATAATTAATATGCCACATCCTAAATTTAAAAATTATGGTAAGTATTGAATGTCAAATCTGATAAATCAGGCAGAAATATAAAAACAAATAAAATAGCTGGTAATTATCTTCCATAATTTTGTAAAATTCCTCATTGATCCAATTATTGTCTAAAATCCTCATTTCTTTCTTTTAACATATATATTAATGAATAAATAAACACACAAGCCTAGTTTCAAAAAGGTGTAATGCCAGGTTTTCTCTAAATCTCTTTTCCTCTAACCTTATTTCATCATGAATTCCATATCCCTGCCTTTACATTTATATTCGTATTCTTCACTGGAAAGGAATTTGAACAAGCAAACACGATTTGGCATAAAAAAAGATCATCCAAAGCTGTTAGCCATAAATATTCTTATAGTGTCATACTCCTATAACTCATACTGGAATCATAGAACTTGAAATGTATGTGCATTTGTATAGTGGGCACAATATCTTTTCCTGTGCACACATATATATACACCCATGCACAAAGTATAAATGCTTTTTAACTGCGGGCTTAAGTTACCTTAAGTCTGGCTCCTCAAAGTTAATAGCATGAGTCTATCTTTAGCCTATCCAATAATGTATAACAGAAGAATATGGAAACCATTCACCCACTGTACAAAGACTGGAAGTAAAGGTCTTGGAATTTATTGATGGAGTTTTAGTATGTGCATGTTCAAATCGATTTCAAACATTGAGCAAATAGGGAGTTAAATCTTAAACTGTTAAAATGTGGAAACCATAGAGCTTCTTCCAGGATGTCACTAATTTTTAATGTGCATTTACTTTCAGGGTAGTATGATGAGCAGGTGTTCAAGAGAGTGATAATGTCTGTTTCAGCTGAAATCCGGGACACATGCCAATGGATCAGTTCCACAGAGATTTAGTCAGCCTAATTTTGTCCTCCCTGGTGGCTCAGATAGTAAAGAATCTGCCTGCAATGTGGAAGACCCAGGTTCAATTCCCAGTTTAGGAAGATCCCCTGGAGAACAGTATGGCAACCTACTCCCGTATACTTTTCATTTATTTGTTTTCAGAGTTTTGTTGTTTCCTATACATATGTCCCTCCCTCTTGAACTTCCATTTCATTTCCTTCCCCAGTCCATCCCAACGGGTAGTTACAGAACTCCTGTTTATGTTCCCTTAGTCTTATAGCAGATTCCCATTGGTTATCAATTTTACATATGGTAATGTAGGTTTCTATGTTACTCTAATTCCGTGGGCAGAAGTGCCTGGCAGGCTACAGTCCAAGAGGTCATAAAGAGTCAGACATGACTGAGCAACTAACACTTTCACTTTCTTTTAACATATATATTAATGAATAAATAAACACACAAGCCTAGTTTCAAAAGGTGTAATGCCAGGTTTCTCTAAATCACTTTTCCTCTAACCTTATTTCATCATGAATTCCATATCCCTGCCTTTACATTTATATTCGTATTCTTCACTGGAAAGGAATTTGAACAAGCAAACACGATTTGGCATAAAAAAAGATCATCCAAAGCTGTTAGCCATAAATATTCTTATAGTGTCATACTCCTATAACTCATACTGGAATCATAGAACTTGAAATGTATGTGCATTTGTATAGTGGGCACAATATCTTTTCCTGTGCACACATATATATACACCCATGCACAAAGTATAAATGCTTTTTAACTGCGGGCTTAAGTTACCTTAAGTCTGGCTCCTCAAAGTTAATAGCATGAGTCTATCTTTAGCCTATCCAATAATGTATAACAGAAGAATATGGAAACCATTCACCCACTGTACAAAGACTGGAAGTAAAGGTCTTGGAATTTATTGATGGAGTTTTAGTATGTGCATGTTCAAATCGATTTCAAACATTGAGCAAATAGGGAGTTAAATCTTAAACTGTTAAAATGTGGAAACCATAGAGCTTCTTCCAGGATGTCACTAATTTTAATGTGCATTTACTTTCAGGGTAGTATGATGAGCAGGTGTTCAAGAGAGTGATAATGTCTGTTTCAGCTGAAATCCGGGACACATGCCAATGGATCAGTTCCACAGAGATTTAGTCAGCCTAATTTTGTCCTCCCTGGTGGCTCAGATAGTAAAGAATCTGCCTGCAATGTGGAAGACCCAGGTTCAATTCCCAGTTTAGGAAGATCCCCTGGAGAACAGTATGGCAACCTACTCCCGTATACTTTTCATTTATTTGTTTTCAGAGTTTTGTTGTTTCCTATACATATGTCCCTCCCTCTTGAACTTCCATTTCATTTCCTTCCCCAGTCCATCCCAACGGGTAGTTACAGAACTCCTGTTTATGTTCCCTTAGTCTTATAGCAGATTCCCATTGGTTATCAATTTTACATATGGTAATGTAGGTTTCTATGTTACTCTAATTCCGTGGGCAGAAGTGCCTGGCAGGCTACAGTCCAAGAGGTCATAAAGAGTCAGACATGACTGAGCAACTAACACTTTCACTTCACTTTCAATTTTGTGTCAGGCTCTATACCAAGTAGTGGCAAAGTAAAGCTAAATAAGACAATTGTTCTTACAGGATAACTTGTGGGGCTCTGAATTGAAAGAGGACCGTTGCAAGCATAAAGAAGCTTATGCACATATTTGCAGTTTGGAGCTAAGATGGCGCCTACAGGAGGGGACGTGGGAATGAAGGGAAGCTTAAGCACATTGTTTAAAGAAGCTTAAGCACATGTTTGCAGCTAAGATGGCGCCTACAGGAAGAGGCAGGGCGTGATCTAAATTGTTAACTGATGGTCAAAATTTCTGATTGGTCCCCCTGGCTTCCGTGCTCATAAATGATTGCTTAGCCTTTAGCTTGATTGGTGTAATCTATAGGAAGTCCCGTGCAAAACCCCCTTCACTTGCCTATAAAAGCTGTGGATCTTCATTAATAAAGTGGAACTACTTCGATGGAACCCCTGTCGCGTCTGATTGTCCCCTGCCTGCCTGAGTCAGGGGGCTGGGAGGCGGACAGTCAAGATTCGCCTCTCTCCGAGATCTCCCGGTTCAGCCAGGGGCAATCCCACTGCCTTCCCTTTCTGAGGAAGGTCCCCACAATAACTAGTTAAAAAATCACCCCAAAGAACAATAGTACAGTGTGATAGTTACCAGAAAATGACCCTATACATAGTAGGAGTGCAGAAGAAGCAGTGATTAGTGGAGGAATTTTTCACATATATTTTAGACTAGTAATTTCATTGATATAAAACACTAGTTTGGGATGAACACAGCATACGATCTGTAATACTACAGACACTGAAACTGTGTTAATACATGTCAATTTATTAATCATATATTCTTATCATCACATTTTATTCCAAACTCAAATTCAGCCTTCAGTAAGAAGGAGTTTTCAAATTTTTCAGAAAGTATAGATGTATTCTCACTAAACATCATACTTTGGAAACAATATTTTGAAATACATAGAAGAATGTCTATTTTGGATAAAAAAAATTAAGCCTAATATTTTTTCAACGATGCTTACTGGCATGAATCCATGAAAATAATCTTTAATATTAACATGGTATATTTTGCAATATGAAAATAATGAATGGACTTTTAGAAAACAAAACAGAACAAAACAAAATACTTAGTCTAGGCAATAGGAACTCTATTCCAAGATAGTGTAAGTTCTTGGTTTCTTCAGACATTCAAAGCTCCAAACATAACTCAACTGGAACTTTCAGAAACAAGTTACCAACATAATCCCAAGATTTGAATTGCTTAGTCTATAAATGAATTCAGCCCCTTTTCCATCCAAAGTCTAGTATTATTCTTGGGACAGTGTTAGTGTTCCCTGTCAAATGATGTTAGAAAGAGAAATAGACAGACAAATTGATAGTTAGATAGATAGATAAGTAAAGTTGAAAGAATAATGGTCGTACAAACTTTCTGAGAGTTAATTGCTAGATGAGAGACTTTTTCATCCATAAAACTGATTTGTTTATATAAAATACATAGAGTGTAAAATGTTATCTTTATGGTGATTACTAATTACTACAATATTTTGAAAATATGTTCAAAAACTACATGATGAGTTTTTCCCTTTAGAAATATGTATGACAGGACAGATGAAATTAATCAAAAGCCTCAAGTTGGTCCAAGAACCTAAATCCCTCACTTATTTCTGGAGTTGGTGGTTTGTGGAATGGGGTGTGTGCATTTGTGTATGTATATATGTGTTATTGAGACCCTAATTTTATAACCACAAACCCACTCACCCAGAATCAAAGAGTGATATTTCAAATACAGTAATTTATTTTACATAGTCCATTAATTACATTCGTTTTCTTTAGATATCCAGATGTGCACAGCAACATTCATTGGAGAATATGCAGTTTCTGCTCTAAAATAGTTCACAGCAAAGCAAATAGGCATCTATTCTCCCTGGGGATAGGTGATCTGACATCAATTTAAATAGATGTAGACTGAGATTTTAGGTTTGGTTTAAAACCAGAGCTTTCAGAATTTTAACCTTACACTGGACCTTAGTTCACTCTTCCTGGGGAGTTTTTAATGGCATCCCAATCTCCTAAACAGTGTGCAGCACATTCTGCTTTTTGCATTACCATTTCTAATGTGTCCTTGAAATACCTGGGGTGCTGTGGATTGTTCGACCACAATGCACAAGACTTGTATTATGTGGCTGGAAGAATACTTAGAAACCTTGGTAATAAAAATGACAATAAATGGTTCTTGACAATTTCTTTAAATTTAAAAATAATATATCTGAAATGTTCTGACATAAGTATATTCAAATGCTTGTACACAATGTAATTTTAAATCCTTTAAGATTCTCTTTGTTTTATGGTTTTATCTCATCTGAGAGACATAGAAACCAACCTGTACAGGATAAGAAATTATGACTTTTCAGAAGGTGTTATTCTTTGAGTCTTGCTTCTCTCTCCCTTTGTGTTAGACTCATTATTGATGGCTGCCTTTTAGCGCTAAAGAATGATAGCTGACAAAGATTCCCATAAATCTAGCCTCTGCTCTTTAATTTGTCTTTGTAGAAATATAATATTTTCTCTATGGAAACATCACACTTCTTATTTAGGAGAACTTGTTTATTAAATACAGAAGTATTTTAAGAGTATTCTTAAGAACTGATTTTTAAAACAACAAAAGCTGTATAGACTTGCCACTTGGTCTTTGGCTCAGTACTGTTAACCTTTCTGTTACATCATATAAATAAACAAGGGATAAAATTTTGCCCAAGAAAGAATTCATTTGAAATACATACATTTCGAGTTTTAACTTTTTGTGATTCCCATTTGGCCACCTAATGCCATAATGCAGCTTCTTAGAACAGGAGAAGATAGGGACTTATTAAAATAATCTCATAAACTTTCTTGGACATGACATGACTTTCATGAACAATATTATGACAAGTTAAGTGCAAATGAATCAGAACATATGGATTAAATTTACCTTGAAGTATACATGGTTTTGTAAATTATGAGAAAAAATGGAATGGGAAAATGTAGCTTTAACTTTGCCAAACCCAAGACATTTGAACAATTGTTCAAGAGAGCATGCCAAACCCATATTTTCCTCCTTTAAATCCAGCTAATACACAAAGAAACACTTTGAACCTATGTAGCCAGTTCCTTCTCAGTAACTCAGTACTTTTAGAACGTCCTTATTTCTTCCTTGTAGTAGACTTACAAATAAATTATAGTTATGACATAGCAATTTTTACTTTACATGTATGATTATGGGAGAAAAGTTTAAAAATTATTTACTTGGTAAATAAGGAAGGACTAAGTGTCAGAACTTAAGTAGAAGTCCATAAAGCTGCATTAACCAAACTCTATTTTATAAAAAACATAATTGCAGCAATATCATGAGATATAAGTACTGTGGATTGATACTGTGAATTGATTACAGGAATTTCTAGCTTTATTGAAGGTAACACCATTTCTATCGATATAATTTTACACTCAATACCTGACAGAAACTTTTTGGCCATCCCTAGATCTTCAACACATTTTCCACTTGAGTCTTGCTTCTCTCTCCCTTTGTGTTAGACTCATTATTGATGGCTGCCTTTTAGCGCTAAAGAATGATAGCTGACAAAGATTCCCATAAATCTAGCCTCTGCTCTTTAATTTGTCTTTGTAGAAATATAATATTTTCTCTATGGAAACATCACACTTCTTATTTAGGAGAACTTGTTTATTAAATACAGAAGTATTTTAAGAGTATTCTTAAGAACTGATTTTTAAAACAACAAAAGCTGTATAGACTTGCCACTTGGTCTTTGGCTCAGTACTGTTAACCTTTCTGTTACATCATATAAATAAACAAGGGATAAAATTTTGCCCAAGAAAGAATTCATTTGAAATACATACATTTCGAGTTTTAACTTTTTGTGATTCCCATTTGGCCACCTAATGCCATAATGCAGCTTCTTAGAACAGGAGAAGATAGGGACTTATTAAAAATAATCTCATAAACTTTCTTGGACATGACATGACTTTCATGAACAATATTATGACAAGTTAAGTGCAAATGAATCAGAACATATGGATTAAATTTACCTTGAAGTATACATGGTTTTGTAAATTATGAGAAAAAATGGAATGGGAAAATGTAGCTTTAACTTTGCCAAACCCAAGACATTTGAACAATTGTTCAAGAGAGCATGCCAAACCCATATTTTCCTCCTTTAAATCCAGCTAATACACAAAGAAACACTTTGAACCTATGTAGCCAGTTCCTTCTCAGTAACTCAGTACTTTTAGAACGTCCTTATTTCTTCCTTGTAGTAGACTTACAAATAAATTATAGTTATGACATAGCAATTTTTACTTTACATGTATGATTATGGGAGAAAAGTTTAAAAATTATTTACTTGGTAAATAAGGAAGGACTAAGTGTCAGAACTTAAGTAGAAGTCCATAAAGCTGCATTAACCAAACTCTATTTTATAAAAAACATAATTGCAGCAATATCATGAGATATAAGTACTGTGGATTGATACTGTGAATTGATTACAGGAATTTCTAGCTTTATTGAAGGTAACACCATTTCTATCGATATAATTTTACACTCAATACCTGACAGAAACTTTTTGGCCATCTCTAGATCTTCAACACATTTTCCTAAATATAATTACACATAAATACTATTTGTAAGACAAGTGCCATAATTAACATAATATATTATTTATTTTAATTCATGTTAGACATATCTAGCATATATATATATATACACATAAATGCATAGATTTTCTAATTGTCTCAATATTTGACCATATTACATAATTTATTTTCTAATCAGACATTCCCTTTAAATTTGTTGTACTTTATTTTACCATATTTATATGTCAACAACATAATGTAAATATCATCATTATCTGGTCCACACTGGTTAAACACATTCATGGTTTTAATTTTGCCTATATTATTAAAACTGGTTACAGGTAAATCTGAAGTTCTAATTTACAGAACTTGTAAATTTCTAAATGATCACACTGCCTAATGTCACACAAATTCCAGTTCTTTATTCCTGTAGACCCACAGGGGTAGCGACCTTATCTCTTTGATTCCTTGCTGGTTTCCCTAGGCTTCGTGCTTGTCCTGTTGGTGCTCATTTGTAACCGACTTCGTGACTCTATGGACTGTAGCCCACCAAGTCCCTCTGTCTATGAAAACTTCTAGACAAGAATACTGCAGAGGCTTGCCATTTCCTCCTCTAGAGGCTCTTCCTAACCCATGGATAGAACCTACTCTCTTCATCTCCTGTATCGGCAGATGGATTCTTTACCACTAGCCTCCAACTAGAAAGAGAAGATAGAGTGCAATGTATAATAGAAAACTCTGAATGAATGAATGAGTATTTCTGTCCTAGAATCACCTAAACACTGTACTCTCTGAGTAGCACTCTGACCTCCTCTGCACTTTTATGGTCTCTACCAGCATAGCGCACAATCCTACTCCTTTTTCTCGTATTTATTTCAATCTAGATAGTAGTCCTACTGACAATATTCTACTTTTAGTTTTGTGCTCAATTTACTTGATCTGGTTTTTGGAATGAGCATGCATTTTTCATTACAGAATTCAACCTAAAGATAGAAACTTTGTTGTTTAAAATACTAAACAAGAGGATTTATATTGACTAGGAAACTAGAGACACAAATTGACTGAAACCAGTAAAAGAAACAGCAAAAAAATATGCTCACAGAGTAAAACGTGGATTGCTTTACATCTACCATTACCCCCTGAGAGTGATTAATATATATTGTTTTTATCTGTCATCAGCTATACTATGTCTAGCATCGATAGCAATGGGTGGCTCAAATATTTGAGAATTTTTGTGCTACACCCATGCTCAGCAGAAGTACTCAATATCTTCTCAATCAATCATTTTCTTACTGTTCACATTAACCTCTGTATCAAGAAGCAATAGTAGATGTTTTCTTTTCTGCCAATGGACTGTAAATAAGCTCAACTTCATTTCTACATACTGAATTATTATGCATCATGCATTTACTTAAAACTAAAAGTATTTATCAAAACATTGGGTCATTATAATGACCATAAGCAATTGCTATGTGTCCAGTATTGTGTATTATTCATGTTTCTACAAATGATGATTAAATGATTTTCATATATTAAGAACCAACTTGAGTTTAGACCCATGTCAGAAGTGGCCAAGGGGCATCAAGTTCCTTCCAGCTAGTAATGGAAAAACAAAAACAAGTAAACATATGACTGTGTTTTAGACAGGAGGGCAAGGAAAACTGCATATAAGAGCAAAGGTTAGAAATTAGGATAGAAAGGAAAAGCTAATTTTAAAAATATTTAAAATGCAGAATTACTAGAATATGATGAGCAATTTGATGTTGGTATAAATGGAAGAGGCTTCCTTGGTGGCTCAGATGGTAAAGTATCTGTCTGCAAAGCAGGAAATCTGGGTTTGATCCCTAGATCAGTTAGGAAGATCCCCTAGAGAAGGGAATGGCTACTCACTCCAGTATTCTTGCCTGGAGAATTCCATGGACAGATGAGTCTAGCAGGCTACAGTCCATGGGGTTGCAAAGAATTAGACAGGATTGAGTGACTAAGACCTTCACACAGATGGAAGAAGGACTCTTCTATTTCTTTTTGACTTCCAGCTTGAGTGAAAAAGCACATATCACACACACACACACAAAAAAAGATGTGCACATCAATTAGAAAGCCTGCTGTAGACAGAAATATAAAGAGAATAAATAGATAAACTAGAGTTAGATGAACCAAATTGAAAATACATATGTATATATATATACATATATACATGTATATAAATATGTGCATACATGTGTATATTTATATACCACAGCTACATATCATGTGCATTTTTGAATATGCATTTAAAAATAGAATCTTGTTCTGTATGCAATTTTATGACCCTTTTTAATTGTTGTTAACATATGAACCTATTTTCACCTCATTTCATATAGATCTGTAACATTATATTCAATATTGACATAAAAGTCCATTGAGTGGAAAAAAATATCAATCAACAGGACATCAGAAAAATAGGCTCTTACTGCATCCTGTAACAACCTGTATACATGTAATCATGTAAAAATACATGATTAGAAGTTTGTATAAGAAATATTTTTCTAGCAGAATATTTTGGAGGAGCCATCTAGGCATCTTGTTGTTCAGTCACTAAATCACATCTAACTCTAAACTCCATGGACAGCAGCACCCCAGACTTCCTGTCTTTCACTGTATCCTGGCCTTTGCTCACTCATCTCCATTGAGTCAGTGATGCTATCTAACCATCTCATACTCTGCTGCCCTCTTCTTTTGCCTTCAGTTTTTGCTAGCATAAGTGTCTTTTCCAGTGAATCAGCTTTTACATCAAATAGCCAGTCTGTCTTTAGTTCCAGCATCCATTCTTCCAATGGTTATTCGGGGCTGATTTCCTTTAGGAATTTTCCTTTAAGGATTTTTAAAAATATTTAAAATGCAGAATTACTAGAATATGATGAGCAATTTGATGTTGGTATAAATGGAAGAGGCTTCCTTGGTGGCTCAGATGGTAAAGTATCTGTCTGCAAAGCAGGAAATCTGGGTTTGATCCCTAGATCAGTTAGGAAGATCCCCTAGAGAAGGGAATGGCTACTCACTCCAGTATTCTTGCCTGGAGAATTCCATGGACAGATGAGTCTAGCAGGCTACAGTCCATGGGGTTGCAAAGAATTAGACAGGATTGAGTGACTAAGACCTTCACACAGATGGAAGAAGGACTCTTCTATTTCTTTTTGACTTCCAGCTTGAGTGAAAAAGCACATATCACACACACACACACAAAAAAAGATGTGCACATCAATTAGAAAGCCTGCTGTAGACAGAAATATAAAGAGAATAAATAGATAAACTAGAGTTAGATGAACCAAATTGAAAATACATATGTATATATATATACATATATACATGTATATAAATATGTGCATACATGTGTATATTTATATACCACAGCTACATATCATGTGCATTTTTGAATATGCATTTAAAAATAGAATCTTGTTCTGTATGCAATTTTATGACCCTTTTTAATTGTTGTTAACATATGAACCTATTTTCACCTCATTTCATATAGATCTGTAACATTATATTCAATATTGACATAAAAGTCCATTGAGTGGAAAAAAATATCAATCAACAGGACATCAGAAAAATAGGCTCTTACTGCATCCTGTAACAACCTGTATACATGTAATCATGAAAAAATACATGATTAGAAGTTTGTATAAGAAATATTTTTCTAGCAGAATATTTTGGAGGAGCCATCTAGGCATCTTGTTGTTCAGTCACTAAATCACATCTAACTCTAAACTCCATGGACAGCAGCACCCCAGACTTCCTGTCTTTCACTGTATCCTGGCCTTTGCTCACTCATCTCCATTGAGTCAGTGATGCTATCTAACCATCTCATACTCTGCTGCCCTCTTCTTTTGCCTTCAGTTTTTGCTAGCATAAGTGTCTTTTCCAGTGAATCAGCTTTTTACATCAAATAGCCAGTCTGTCTTTAGTTCCAGCATCCATTCTTCCAATGGTTATTCGGGGCTGATTTCCTTTAGGATTCACTGGCTTGATCTCCTGGATGTCCAAGGGACTCTGTAGCATCTTCTGCAGCACCACAGTCTGAAAGTATCAAACCCTTGGCTCTCAGCCTTCTTTATAGTCCAAATCTCACATCTGTACATGACAAATAGAAAAAACATAGCTGTCTATGCTTTTTAATATGATGTCTAGGTTTGTCATAGCTTTTCTTTAAAAGAGCAAGCATGTTTTATTTTCATGACTGCAGTCACTGTCCACAGTGATTTTGGAGCCCAGGAAAATAAAATCTGTCATGACTTCCACTTTTTCTCTTCTATTTGTCACAATATAATGAACCAGATGCCATGATCTTAGTTTTTTGAATGTTGAATTTTAAGCTACTTTTTCGCTCCTCTATTTCACCCTCATCAATAGGCTCTTTGGTTCCTCTTCACTTTCTGCCATTAGATTGGTGTCACCTGCATATCTGAGGTTATTGATATTTCTCCTTTAAATCTTGATTCTGACTTGTGATTCATCTAGCCCCACATTTTACATGATATACTCAGCAAATAATCTAAATAAACAGGGTGGCAATACATAGCCTTGAGGTACTCCTTTCCCAATTTGGAACCAATTTGTTGTTTCATGTTAAGTTCTAGCTGTTGCTTCTTGACCCACATACAGGTTTATCTGGAGGCATGTAACATGGTCTGATATTCCCATTTCTTTAAAAATTGCCCATAGTTTGTTGTGATCCACACAGTCAAAGGCTTTAGTGTAGTCAATGAAGCAGAAGTAGGTGTTTTTTCTGGAATTCTCTTGCTTTTTCTATGATTCAATGGATGTTGGCAATTTGACCTCAGATTCCTCTGCCTTTGCTAAATACAGGGTTTTGCATCTGGAATTTCTCAGGTCATGTATTGTTGAAGAATTTTGAACATGATCTTGCTAGCATGCAAAATGAGAGCAATTGTATGGTAGTTTGAACATTCTTTAGCATTGCCTTTCTTTAGGATTGGAATGAGCACTAAACTTTTCTGGTCCTGTGGCCACAGTTGAGATTTCCAAATTTACTGACATATTGAGTACAGCACTTTATCAGCATCATCTTTTAGAATTTAAAATAGTTCAGCTGGAATTCCATCACCTCCACTAGCTTTGTTTGTGAAATCAATAAAAATAAGTATCAAAACGGTTTCCCTGACAGTCCAGTAGTTAGAGCTCTATGCTTTCACTGCCAATGGCCTCAGTTAATTCTCTGGTTTGGAACTAAGATCTTATCAGCCATGTGATACAGCCAAAAAAAAGTAAAAAAATGTTTCCAACAATTTTGACAAATAAGAGACCAAATTAATTTCATAAAAACAATCCCACGAAGTTCTGACAGATAAGCTACAAACTGTGCTTGACTAAGAAGCAAATGAACTTGAGGAAACAGAGTTGAGAAAAATCAGATTTTTTTCATAGTGTTTGTCCTAAAGGGAAACAGAACAAAGGAGTAGAATCCCAGGAGTCAGAAGAAGGTTGTAAATATGTATTCGGTATACATTCACATTGCCCCTTTGTGCATGCATAAGTGAGAAGATTAGAAGAACTTTAATAGTTGTCAACTGCAAGGATGCAGCTAATGAGAGATGAAATATATAGAAAAAGAAAAATAAAAAGGAAGGAAAACAAGTATGGAATTCAAATCACTGGTCAAGAGATTATCCCTTGAAAGATTGCATTCTTCTGTTTAGATGGGAAAGACAAAGAAGCTTAGGAACAATGGGGGTTGAAAATAAACGATCATGATTGGCTGTCTCTAGGGCAACATGCTAACAACTATAATATTAGATTGCCAAGAAAAGGAAACATCAAATGCAACAGAGTTAGTTTGAAGGATCTCCATTTATTCCCAGAACCTCTCAAAGGCTTTAGTGTAGTCAAAGCTTTTTCTAGCCTATTGGATTATTGAGACCCAAAACAGGGTTTTGCATCTGGAATTTCTCAGGTCATGTATTGTTGAAGAATTTTGAACATGATCTTGCTAGCATGCAAAATGAGAGCAATTGTATGGTAGTTTGAACATTCTTTAGCATTGCCTTTCTTTAGGATTGGAATGAGCACTAAACTTTTCTGGTCCTGTGGCCACAGTTGAGATTTCCAAATTTACTGACATATTGAGTACAGCACTTTATCAGCATCATCTTTTAGAATTTAAAATAGTTCAGCTGGAATTCCATCACCTCCACTAGCTTTGTTTGTGAAATCAATAAAAATAAGTATCAAAACGGTTTCCTGACAGTCCAGTAGTTAGAGCTCTATGCTTTCACTGCCAATGGCCTCAGTTAATTCTCTGGTTTGGAACTAAGATCTTATCAGCCATGTGATACAGCCAAAAAAAAGTAAAAAAATGTTTCCAACAATTTTGACAAATAAGAGACCAAATTAATTTCATAAAAACAATCCCACGAAGTTCTGACAGATAAGCTACAAACTGTGCTTGACTAAGAAGCAAATGAACTTGAGGAAACAGAGTTGAGAAAAATCAGATTTTTTTCATAGTGTTTGTCCTAAAGGGAAACAGAACAAAGGAGTAGAATCCCAGGAGTCAGAAGAAGGTTGTAAATATGTATTCGGTATACATTCACACATTGCCCCTTTGTGCATGCATAAGTGAGAAGATTAGAAGAACTTTAATAGTTGTCAACTGCAAGGATGCAGCTAATGAGAGATGAAATATATAGAAAAAGAAAAATAAAAAGGAAGGAAAACAAGTATGGAATTCAAATCACTGGTCAAGAGATTATCCCTTGAAAGATTGCATTCTTCTGTTTAGATGGGAAAGACAAAGAAGCTTAGGAACAATGGGGGTTGAAAATAAACGATCATGATTGGCTGTCTCTAGGGCAACATGCTAACAACTATAATATTAGATTGCCAAGAAAAGGAAACATCAAATGCAACAGAGTTAGTTTGAAGGATCTCCATTTATTCCCAGAACCTCTGTTTAGTCTGTTCCACATTCAAGAGGGTATGTGAAATTGGTTACCAAATGGAGATTAAAAGGACTTCAGAATGATGATAAAACCATATTGGGGCATTGTGAAGGATAAGGCAAGCTAAGAATCAGAGGATTCTACCTTCACTTTAGCAACTAAATATTTCCACATTTGACAGCTTATCCTTTTCTCAAGTCTTGAGAATGAAACACTCTTCCCTCCATCATAGAATGAAATGCTCTTCTATTTTTAAACATCAAGTCTTGTTTTTGCATTAAAGACTTTACAATCCTCTCCTTATTATGTCTCTTCTCCTTTTAATATTTTTAAAATCCCTTGTTCTAAATAAAACAACTTCACTCTAGTGCTATTAATTCACAGATTGTTTTTGCTTCCAAAACTCTCAAACCCTGAAATTTACCCTTTGTGATTGACTTGTTCAGCATTCATCTCTCTTAATGCCTGCTATCCTGCTCTTATCTATATATCTATGTGAGAACTGATCTCTAAGATGTTGCTTGTAACTTGTTGATAAGCAAAGTGAATTTTTCTTAGTGTTATTCTCCGTCACTTATCTGGAACATTTACACTTCTGGATATCCCTTAATACCCTCTATAAAAGTACTGCTTTTAACTTCTCTTCTGTAGGAAAATTTTAAATTTGCAATGTGGTTTCTTGGGTTCCCCAACAGCCACAGTTTTAGAGCAAAATTAAATACTTATAGGGAAAGTTTGAAAATTATAGTGTTGTACATATATGAAATATTTAGTGGCATAACATTAAAGAATGCTTTTAAAAGCTTCATCTTCTGTAAAGAGAAATAAAAAGAAAAAAAGGAAAACAAGTATGGAATTCAAATCACTGGTCAAGAGATTATCCCTTGAAAGATTGCATTCTTCTGTTTAGATGGGAAAGACAAAGAAGCTTAGGAACAATGGGGGTTGAAAATAAACGATCATGATTGGCTGTCTCTAGGGCAACATGCTAACAACTATAATATTAGATTGCCAAGAAAAGGAAACATCAAATGCAACAGAGTTAGTTTGAAGGATCTCCATTTATTCCCAGAACCTCTGTTTAGTCTGTTCCACATTCAAGAGGGTATGTGAAATTGGTTACCAAATGGAGATTAAAAGGACTTCAGAATGATGATAAAACCATATTGGGGCATTGTGAAGGATAAGGCAAGCTAAGAATCAGAGGATTCTACCTTCACTTTAGCAACTAAATATTTCCACATTTGACAGCTTATCCTTTTCTCAAGTCTTGAGAATGAAACACTCTTCCCTCCATCATAGAATGAAATGCTCTTCTATTTTTAAACATCAAGTCTTGTTTTTGCATTAAAGACTTTACAATCCTCTCCTTATTATGTCTCTTCTCCTTTTAATATTTTTAAAATCCCTTGTTCTAAATAAAACAACTTCACTCTAGTGCTATTAATTCACAGATTGTTTTTGCTTCCAAAACTCTCAAACCCTGAAATTTACCCTTTGTGATTGACTTGTTCAGCATTCATCTCTCTTAATGCCTGCTATCCTGCTCTTATCTATATATCTATGTGAGAACTGATCTCTAAGATGTTGCTTGTAACTTGTTGATAAGCAAAGTGAATTTTTCTTAGTGTTATTCTCCGTCACTTATCTGGAACATTTACACTTCTGGATATCCCTTAATACCCTCTATAAAAGTACTGCTTTTAACTTCTCTTCTGTAGGAAAATTTTAAATTTGCAATGTGGTTTCTTGGGTTCCCCAACAGCCACAGTTTTAGAGCAAAATTAAATACTTATAGGGAAAGTTTGAAAATTATAGTGTTGTACATATATGAAATATTTAGTGGCATAACATTAAAGAATGCAGTTCAGTTATACATTAAAAGAATATGTCTCAGCAATCTGGAAGTGACCTGGAAAGTACTAGAAGTTTTCAAACACAGAGAAATAATGCCACTTATGATATTATGTTTTAGGCTAAAATAGAATAAATTCTGTTAGAGGGTAACAACCTTATTTTGCGATATTAACGAATCAAGGCAATAAAATAACTAGGTATCACTCTGATTCCTTAACAAAATGTTATTAAGTACAAAATAGTCCCCCAAAATCCCAGTCAAAAGTGACCTTCATAATATAGTTTGCCAAAAGAAAACATTTAAGAGTAAGTGTTTGAAGTCCTATAAATATGTATTTTGGGTCTTGAAAGTGTTTCAATTATCTGCTTTAAGCATCAACTCCAACTCCACAGCTTATCTGTGAGAGGTCTATGCTAAGTGCTAGGAATGTGAAACTGAACAAAAAAAGGCAATCTCTTGACACTGCAGAATGAAGAGACTGGTGAAGAAGATAGTTACTATTAAATCTTCACACAGTTACTGATAAATATACTGCTGAAATAAAACTCTGAAACAGAAATGGACGAAATTATCAGATTTGAAAACAAAAAGGGAAGATTTCCTTGAGGAGTGATGTTAGGACTTGAGTGGGGAGTGGGATGGAAAGCCAAGATCACTAGGGTAACTGAGAAATTTATAAAAAGGCAGTAAGACATTAGGAGACAATAGGGGTTATGTAACAAAGTGAAGGGGTTTCCCTGATGGCTCAGAAGGTGTTGAAAGAAACCAAGATTTTACTAGGGTAAACTGAGAATCAGCATTCATCTCTCTTAAGCCATCCTGCTCTTATCTATATATCTATGTGAGAACTGATCTCTAAGATGTTGCTTGTAACTTGTTGATAAGCAAAGTGAATTTTTCTTAGTGTTATTCTCCGTCACTTATCTGGAACATTTACACTTCTGGATATCCCTTAATACCCTCTATAAAAGTACTGCTTTTAACTTCTCTTCTGTAGGAAAATTTTAAATTTGCAATGTGGTTTCTTGGGTTCCCCAACAGCCACAGTTTTAGAGCAAAATTAAATACTTATAGGGAAAGTTTGAAAATTATAGTGTTGTACATATATGAAATATTTAGTGGCATAACATTAAAGAATGCAGTTCAGTTATACATTAAAAGAATATGTCTCAGCAATCTGGAAGTGACCTGGAAAGTACTAGAAGTTTTCAAACACAGAGAAATAATGCCACTTATGATATTATGTTTTAGGCTAAAATAGAATAAATTCTGTTAGAGGGTAACAACCTTATTTTGCGATATTAACGAATCAAGGCAATAAAATAACTAGGTATCACTCTGATTCCTTAACAAAATGTTATTAAGTACAAAATAGTCCCCCAAAATCCCAGTCAAAAGTGACCTTCATAATATAGTTTGCCAAAAGAAAACATTTAAGAGTAAGTGTTTGAAGTCCTATAAATATGTATTTTGGGTCTTGAAAGTGTTTCAATTATCTGCTTTAAGCATCAACTCCAACTCCACAGCTTATCTGTGAGAGGTCTATGCTAAGTGCTAGGAATGTGAAACTGAACAAAAAAAGGCAATCTCTTGACACTGCAGAATGAAGAGACTGGTGAAGAAGATAGTTACTATTAAATCTTCACACAGTTACTGATAAATATACTGCTGAAATAAAACTCTGAAACAGAAATGGACGAAATTATCAGATTTGAAAACAAAAAAATGAAAGATTTCCTTGAGGAGTGATGTTAGGACTTGAGTGGGGAGTGGGATGGAAAGCCAAGATCACTAGGGTAACTGAGAAATTTATAAAAAGGCAGTAAGACATTAGGAGACAATAGGGGTTATGTAACAAAGTGAAGGGGTTTCCCTGATGGCTCAGAAGGTAAAGAATCCATCTGCAAGGCAGGAAACACAAGAGATGCTGGTTCGATTCCTGGGTCAGGCAGATCCCTTGTAGGAACACATGGCAAGTCATTCCAATATTTTTACCTGGAGAATCCCATGGACTGAGGAGTCTGGTGGGCTACAATTCATAGGATCACAGAGAGTTGGACACGACTGAGTGACTAGGCACAAAAAGAAGTGAAAATCTGTTTGCAGTGGAGCTAAAAGGGATGACTGAGTGAAGTGAGGGTGCTAGGAACATAGGCACATATCTTGTTTCACCAATCCATTCTAAAACAATACAACTATATATAGCAGAGGAGATGCTGGATACATATTTGAGGAGTGAATAAATAGATAATTTTTATAGTGTTGAAAATATACCACTTTGGGGACTAAACAGGTGAAGAAATAGCTCTCTAACAAGATTGACATTTAAGAGATATTGGAGCCTGCAAAGGAAACAGAAAGAGAACAGTTACACACTTAAATAAAGGTATGCCAACAACAAAGGGGCTTTACCACTGTGAAGAATCAAAGGACCAAGAAACAAAGACAAAATTTACTCCTTTTAAGTTCACAGACAAACCACCATCGTACAGATGTTGCCAGACTCTAGGATTCAGTATTACTGATTTAAATCCATGGTGCTTATTTACTGGATAGTAATGCAAGCACATACTGTGTTCCTAATTAAAAGTCTTAGTATCGATATTTCTGAAGCCTTACCTTCAACTTTCCTTTAGAAATTACTCTTTGATTCAGATGCTTCTACACTATTGCATGTTTCTAGAATATAAGTAGACATTTATTTTTCTAAAACTGATACTTTTATCTGAAAACCAAATTTTGGCACTCTATAACATTCTCTTCCTTCCACAAGGGCTTTCTGAAACTTTGTTGGTAATATAGGGCAAAACCTTTGATATGAAGTCGTATTGGCTGAGTTGCAGCACAAAGGAATTTTAGGACAGTGAAACTCTTTTGTGTGATACTCTAAAGATGGATACATTATACATTTGGGGTTCCTGGAATGGCAGTAACAGAATAGGGGTTATGTAACAAAGTGAAGGGGTTTCCCTGATGGCTCAGAAGGTAAAGAATCCATCTGCAAGGCAGGAAACACAAGAGATGCTGGTTCGATTCCTGGGTCAGGCAGATCCCTTGTAGGAACACATGGCAAGTCATTCCAATATTTTTACCTGGAGAATCCCATGGACTGAGGAGTCTGGTGGGCTACAATTCATAGGATCACAGAGAGTTGGACACGACTGAGTGACTAGGCACAAAAAGAAGTGAAAATCTGTTTGCAGTGGAGCTAAAAGGGATGACTGAGTGAAGTGAGGGTGCTAGGAACATAGGCACATATCTTGTTTCACCAATCCATTCTAAAACAATACAACTATATATAGCAGAGGAGATGCTGGATACATATTTGAGGAGTGAATAAATAGATAATTTTTATAGTGTTGAAAATATACCACTTTGGGGACTAAACAGGTGAAGAAATAGCTCTCTAACAAGATTGACATTTAAGAGATATTGGAGCCTGCAAAGGAAACAGAAAGAGAACAGTTACACACTTAAATAAAGGTATGCCAACAACAAAGGGGCTTTACCACTGTGAAGAATCAAAGGACCAAGAAACAAAGACAAAATTTACTCCTTTTAAGTTCACAGACAAACCACCATCGTACAGATGTTGCCAGACTCTAGGATTCAGTATTATTGATTTAAATCCATGGTGCTTATTTACTGGATAGTAATGCAAGCACATACTGTGTTCCTAATTAAAAGTCTTAGTATCGATATTTCTGAAGCCTTACCTTCAACTTTCCTTTAGAAATTACTCTTTGATTCAGATGCTTCTACACTATTGCATGTTTCTAGAATATAAGTAGACATTTATTTTTCTAAAACTGATACTTTTATCTGAAAACCAAATTTTGGCACTCTATAACATTCTCTTCCTTCCACAAGGGCTTTCTGAAACTTTGTTGGTAATATAGGGCAAAACCTTTGATATGAAGTCGTATTGGCTGAGTTGCAGCACAAAGGAATTTTAGGACAGTGAAACTCTTTTGTGTGATACTCTAAAGATGGATACATTATACATTTGCCCAAACCCATACAATGTACAAAATTAAGAATGAATCAGACTAAGAGCAAACCTTAAGATCAACCATGGATCTGGAGTGACTGATACGTGTCAATAAGTTCCCCAATTGTGACAAATGTTCTATGCTGGTAGAGGCCAGGCACACTATGAATGTGTGGAAGTTAGGGGTCTCTATGTACTTTGTAGTTCCTGTTCAACTTTTCTGTGAACCCAAAACTGTACTAAACACAATAAAGTATTTAAAAGCCAAAATAGAATTAAAGTGAACTAGAACAGCCATGTTAAAACTTGGAAATAAACAAAACCCAAAGGCTAATGAAAGAGTAAAGACACCAAAAAACAAAAGGTATGGATCATAACCTCCATCAGCTCATAGGGTAATGGCATTGTCTTTACCTATTTTTCCTAAATGAGAAAAGGAAAAAGTAACTCTATATAAATTAAAGATAATATCCCAACTTGAGAGCTATGGATAAAGAAATGTGAAAATTAGTACATGGCTTTGAAATGGCAAATGCTGTATTTTATTTCTAAGTGTTTTAATTCTCATTAGAAAGATTAAAAAAAGAAATCTTTAGATTGTTTTCTGAACTCTCTGTTCCAGAATACTATTCTTTATTTCTCTTCTAAATCAAATTCTATTATTGTCTATTAGGTTGCATTTAATATCCATGGTGGGAACACCATACAGAAACCTATTAGGTAGTTTAATACTTTCTTTATTTCTCTTCTAAATCAAATTCTATGGTGCATTCAAAAACTGGATAGTAATGCAAGCACATACTGTGTTCCTAATTAAAAGTCTTAGTATCGATATTTCTGAAGCCTTACCTTCAACTTTCCTTTAGAAATTACTCTTTGATTCAGATGCTTCTACACTATTGCATGTTTCTAGAATATAAGTAGACATTTATTTTTCTAAAACTGATACTTTTATCTGAAAACCAAATTTTGGCACTCTATAACATTCTCTTCCTTCCACAAGGGCTTTCTGAAACTTTGTTGGTAATATAGGGCAAAACCTTTGATATGAAGTCGTATTGGCTGAGTTGCAGCACAAAGGAATTTTAGGACAGTGAAACTCTTTTGTGTGATACTCTAAAGATGGATACATTATACATTTGCCCAAACCCATACAATGTACAAAATTAAGAATGAATCAGACTAAGAGCAAACCTTAAGATCAACCATGGATCTGGAGTGACTGATACGTGTCAATAAGTTCCCCAATTGTGACAAATGTTCTATGCTGGTAGAGGCCAGGCACACTATGAATGTGTGGAAGTTAGGGGTCTCTATGTACTTTGTAGTTCCTGTTCAACTTTTCTGTGAACCCAAAACTGTACTAAACACAATAAAGTATTTAAAAGCCAAAATAGAATTAAAGTGAACTAGAACAGCCATGTTAAAACTTGGAAATAAACAAAACCCAAAGGCTAATGAAAGAGTAAAGACACCAAAAAACAAAAGGTATGGATCATAACCTCCATCAGCTCATAGGGTAATGGCATTGTCTTTACCTATTTTTCCTAAATGAGAAAAGGAAAAAGTAACTCTATATAAATTAAAGATAATATCCCAACTTGAGAGCTATGGATAAAGAAATGTGAAAATTAGTACATGGCTTTGAAATGGCAAATGCTGTATTTTATTTCTAAGTGTTTTAATTCTCATTAGAAAGATTAAAAAAAGAAATCTTTAGATTGTTTTCTGAACTCTCTGTTCCAGAATACTATTCTTTATTTCTCTTCTAAATCAAATTCTATTATTGTCTATTAGGTTGCATTTAATATCCATGGTGGGAACACCATACAGAAACCTATTAGGTAGTTTAATATTTCCTTTGCATGATTACACCATTATTAGGACCCTGAATAATATAACTGCCTCTAAATGTCACTTTTTTTTATTTTAATTTAGGATAGCTAGGTTTCTAATTATATGCTGGTTAAGAGAACTCTTCTGTCTGAAAAGATTAAGGTTAAATGGAAAGAGAATGGAAGTCTATATAATTGTCAATGATGAGAACAATGGATGACATTTGTTAGAGTCTAGAAAATTAGAGTGTAAATCATGATAAAAGAAGTAAAATGAATAAAAAAGTAATTCTTAGCAAAAATAGTAATTTTTATAGACTGACCTGAAGAAAGTGTATACATGAAAATCATAATTAAAAGAATCTCATTGATTCATACATGATAGAATTAAAGCAGGTTATCAAAGGGAAATTGTACAGAATTACAATTCAAGAATAAAGCCCTGAAAAGTTAAAAAGTTAAATATGCTTGGAGACAACTCATTTAGGAGCAAAAGCTTGGCCTCTGAAAACAACGTAATGATAAAAAGAAAACTTGATTGAGATAACCTGCAAGTATGACGACTGCTCTGAAATATCTAGAGGATTCTAAGTTTTGAAGTCCACCATAGGATTTCTTTAAATACACAGCATCTTATACTGTCAGATATATTAATAACTAGAAAATAATTTTGTAGCACCCATAATGTGCCTACACTCTGATTTCTTCAATGTGGAGGAGGTCCTAGGGAAGTCATGATTTGACCCCCAATTGCTTTCATATGCTTAGAGACCAAGATATAAAGAATTCTATCTCAGCTGTCTTTACCACCTTATCTCTTCAAAATGCGCTTTTCAGATTTGGTATTTTTCCTAAATGAGAAAAGGAAAAAGTAACTCTATATAAATTAAAGATAATATCCCAACTTGAGAGCTATGGATAAAGAAATGTGAAAATTAGTACATGGCTTTGAAATGGCAAATGCTGTATTTTATTTCTAAGTGTTTTAATTCTCATTAGAAAGATTAAAAAAAGAAATCTTTAGATTGTTTTCTGAACTCTCTGTTCCAGAATACTATTCTTTATTTCTCTTCTAAATCAAATTCTATTATTGTCTATTAGGTTGCATTTAATATCCATGGTGGGAACACCATACAGAAACCTATTAGGTAGTTTAATATTTCCTTTGCATGATTACACCATTATTAGGACCCTGAATAATATAACTGCCTCTAAATGTCACTTTTTTTAATTTTAATTTAGGATAGCTAGGTTTCTAATTATATGCTGGTTAAGAGAACTCTTCTGTCTGAAAAGATTAAGGTTAAATGGAAAGAGAATGGAAGTCTATATAATTGTCAATGATGAGAACAATGGATGACATTTGTTAGAGTCTAGAAAATTAGAGTGTAAATCATGATAAAAGAAGTAAAATGAATAAAAAAGTAATTCTTAGCAAAAATAGTAATTTTTATAGACTGACCTGAAGAAAGTGTATACATGAAAATCATAATTAAAAGAATCTCATTGATTCATACATGATAGAATTAAAGCAGGTTATCAAAGGGAAATTGTACAGAATTACAATTCAAGAATAAAGCCCTGAAAAGTTAAAAAGTTAAATATGCTTGGAGACAACTCATTTAGGAGCAAAAGCTTGGCCTCTGAAAACAACGTAATGATAAAAAGAAAACTTGATTGAGATAACCTGCAAGTATGACGACTGCTCTGAAATATCTAGAGGATTCTAAGTTTTGAAGTCCACCATAGGATTTCTTTAAATACACAGCATCTTATACTGTCAGATATATTAATAACTAGAAAATAATTTTGTAGCACCCATAATGTGCCTACACTCTGATTTCTTCAATGTGGAGGAGGTCCTAGGGAAGTCATGATTTGACCCCCAATTGCTTTCATATGCTTAGAGACCAAGATATAAAGAATTCTATCTCAGCTGTCTTTACCACCTTATCTCTTCAAAATGCGCTTTTCAGATTTGGACTCTTCTTTCTACCTGTACAGGTTATCTGGTATACAGTTTTTGGTTTCTTTCCCTTGGTTTCCTCATTTTAACACAGATGTAATGATAGTATATAGACAGAGGGTTATTAGAAAGATTAAAACTCTTGAAAAAGGACCATACTTGCATGCTAAGTCACTTTAGTAGTGTCTGGCACTTTGCAATCCTATGGATTGTAACCTTCTAGATTCCTCTGTCCATGGGATTCTATAGGTAAGAATACTGAAGGGCTTCCCTGGTGGTCCGCTGGGTAAAGAGTCCACCTTGCAGTGCAAGGGGTGCAGGTTCGATCCCTGGCCTGGGGAGTGGCTGGACCGGTGTGTCTAATTATGAGCCTGTGGGGACCTTCCGCAGAAAGGGAAGGCAGCGGGATTGCCCCCAGCTGAACCGGGAGATCTAGGAGAAAGGCCAATCTTGACTGCCCGCCCCCCAGCCCCCTGGCTCAGGCAGGGGACAATCAGAAGCGACAGGGGTTCCATCGAAGTAGTTCCGCTTTATTGAAGAAGATCCACAGCTTTTATTGGCAAGTGAAGGGGGTTTTGCACGGGACTTCCTATAGATTACATCAATCAAGCTAAAGGCCAAGCAATCATTCACGAGCGCAGAAGCCAGGGGAACCAATCAGAAATTTTGACCATCAGTTAACAATTTAGATCACGCCCTCTCTTCCTGTAGGCACCATCTTAGCTGCAAACATGTGCTTAAGCTTCTTTAAACAATGTGCTTAAGCTTCCCTTCATTCCCACGTCCCTTCCTGTAGGCGCCATCTTAGCTCCAAACTGCAAATATGTGCTTAAGCTTCTTTATGCTTGCAACGGTCCTCTTTCAATTCAGAGCCCCACATCAGCCAGTGCTCCGGAGTGCATGCGCCCATAGCCAGTGCTCTGTAATGACAAAGGACATTATAATGGGAGACCCACACAGGCCAAAGAACAAAGATTGATGAAAATAAATAAATGAAAGACCAATTAAAAAAAGAGGCCATAATTTAAAAAATAACTTTACTTTTAAAAAAAGAAAGAATACTGGAGTGGGCTGCCATGTCCTCCTCCAGGAGATCTTCCCAGCCCAGGGATCAAATCTGAGTCTCATGTCTCCAGCATTGGCAGGTGGGTTATTTACCACTAGTGCCATCTGGAAAGACCAGACATGCCATTAATTCTCAATAAATATTAACATTCACTGTGGTGTGACTGTGGCTTTTGTTGCTTTATAGTCTAGCAGAAAAGATGGTTTGTAGTTGGTGCATGTCAATGGTGAAGGAAGAGGCAATCCAGTACAGTATTCTTGCCAGAAAAATTCTGTAGACATTGGAACCTGTGGTGCTGCACTCCATGGGTTCTCAAAGAGTCAGACACAACTGAATGACTGAACACACATGTCAATGAATCCAATAGGAGACACAATGATAGTTACAGGAATGTGAAACTGATCGTTTGGCAACCTTTGATTTATTCTCTTGTGTTCTGAACATGTTGAATGTTCAAGGTGCTTGCCTCTTAAAAAGCTTACAAACCAGAAGAAAGGCCAATCTTGACTGCCGCCCCCAGCCCCTGGCTCAGGCAGGGGACAATCAGAAGCGACAGGGGTTCCATCAAGTAGTTCCGCTTTATTGAAGAAGATCCACAGCTTTTATTGGCAAGTGAAGGGGGTTTTGCACGGGACTTCCTATAGATTACATCAATCAAGCTAAAGGCCAAGCAATCATTCACGAGCGCAGAAGCCAGGGAACCAATCAGAAATTTTGACCATCAGTTAACAATTTAGATCACGCCCTCTCTTCCTGTAGGCACCATCTTAGCTGCAAACATGTGCTTAAGCTTCTTTAAACAATGTGCTTAAGCTTCCCTTCATTCCCACGTCCCTTCCTGTAGGCGCCATCTTAGCTCCAAACTGCAAATATGTGCTTAAGCTTCTTTATGCTTGCAACGGTCCTCTTTCAATTCAGAGCCCCACATCAGCCAGTGCTCCGGAGTGCATGCGCCCATAGCCAGTGCTCTGTAATGACAAAGGACATTATAATGGGAGACCCACACAGGCCAAAGAACAAAGATTGATGAAAATAAATAAATGAAAGACCAATTAAAAAAAGAGGCCATAATTTAAAAAATAACTTTACTTTTAAAAAAAGAAAGAATACTGGAGTGGGCTGCCATGTCCTCCTCCAGGAGATCTTCCCAGCCCAGGGATCAAATCTGAGTCTCATGTCTCCAGCATTGGCAGGTGGGTTATTTACCACTAGTGCCATCTGGAAAGACCAGACATGCCATTAATTCTCAATAAATATTAACATTCACTGTGGTGTGACTGTGGCTTTTGTTGCTTTATAGTCTAGCAGAAAAGATGGTTTGTGGTTGGTGCATGTCAATGGTGAAGGAAGAGGCAATCCAGTACAGTATTCTTGCCAGAAAAATTCTGTAGACATTGGAACCTGTGGTGCTGCACTCCATGGGTTCTCAAAGAGTCAGACACAACTGAATGACTGAACACACATGTCAATGAATCCAATAGGAGACACAATGATAGTTACAGGAATGTGAAACTGATCGTTTGGCAACCTTTGATTTATTCTCTTGTGTTCTGAACATGTTGAATGTTCAAGGTGCTTGCCTCTTAAAAAGCTTACAAACCAGAAGATAAGCTAGATATAATTGAACAATAATGTTATAGGATGAATGTTTTTATGGTAAAAATTATACCTCTAGTATCACATTGATTTTACTTTTAGGTAAAGATAATTATGTAAGCAAGAATATAGATTGATGAAAATGACATATATAAAATTATATCTTAGCTGTATCACAGATAGTTTTAGAAATATGAATAAAAATATTGGATGAGTTAATAAATATATTTACATGCACATTAAAATTGGCAAGCATTAATATAATGAAATACATACACTATCATCACAGTTTTATAATACAATAAATTCAATTAATATAATTAGTTTTATATTACAGTCTAGATTACCAACAGTCTTATTTTGTATCAACTGTAAGTTCTCAATGTTAGATACAGTAAAAAGAAGGTAAAGCATTTATCTAAAAAGTTAACTGCATGCAACATTGCCAAAGATTGCAAAGTACCACTTTACAGGGGCAACATCCAAGTTGATTAATATAATATTTTTTCTCACAAGTGGAATCATGCCACTATAATTCAAGGATACTGATGAAGAAGTAATGGCTAAAATGAAATTTTTGACAACTGGCAATATAACCATATCATATAGATCATTTCTGTTATGATTTGTCAAAGAAATTTTAAATTTTTTCCTATCTAAACTTTCACAAACACAAATAACAGATCTCTTTCCATATTGTCTGCAATAACATTTGCAGTAAATTTAATTTATAATACTGTACCAAGTATCTAGTGCCATACTGTCATTGAGATTATTGAAATGATAGTTCTGCTAGATAATCTATCAATCCGAATGGCAGAACTTGGACCAATCTCGTCTATATTAAAACTACCTTCACCATAAAAAACCTATAATTCTTTCCTTTTCTTTTACAACTTTGCTTCTATCTTGAGTTTTATGAATAATTGCTTTTCTACTGATCAAAAACAAATTCTGGTATACAAGATACACTCTCATTGATCACTGTAAGTACTAATGCATGAATAAAAATATATTCATGCTTCAGACTAAACCTGACATCTCTGTAATAAGACCTCATACACAATCTCGCATACTACTCTCTTTCTTCCTTGGGAGGGAGACAGCATGGGTTTTATGAGTCACAATTTGGTCTATTAAAATATTGATAAGTTTTTGCTTATTATTCTTTTAGTGTCCTCCTTGATGGCTCTGATTTGTTAATATAATACTTCGAAGATATTGCAATTAATTAATGCAGTACCAAGAGTGCAAACTTATGTCAAAAACTTTTCAACTGTTCCTAGTCATGAAGAGTATTGTGGGAGCAATTTGTCTAAGATGACTGAAGATAAAATAATATATCTTGTTCTTAAATATCATAATTTTTAAAGCATAATTTTTAAATGTAGCTTATTTGAACTCTGGAAAGTGGATTCACATCATTTCCCCCCCACCTCTACCGAGGCATGAGTGGGTTGATTTTTACAAATTCTTAGTAGGTGAGAAAAAAGCCATACACAGAAGTCACAAATCTGGAATTTTTTATTGTTGTTCAGAATACTTCGGAAAGCTTGAATATGAAAATCTAAAGCGATAATGTAGCACAGCACTTAAGCAATTGACTTTGTAGGCTAAATTTACTGATTTCCTTATCTAAATTAGCTATTTGGTGTGTCATGGTCATCAAAGTTGGACACATTATTTCACATCTCTGTTGTACTTTGCTTTTATATTGATATTCAAAAATAAAAAGTCTGTCTTCAAGATGGGGAGAAAAGCTGATCCTCTTCCGGAAGTAATTGGAGACCCCCACAAAAAAAGTGATTGGCAATAGAAATCAATAGGTTCCTTCAAACAATGCCCTGGATAAAAAAAAAATCAAAATTTTTATGTTTTAACAACTAAAGAAGTGTTGTTAGTGGTGCCAATTATGAAAGTATAAGGGGAAACAAGCTCTTAACTATTCTGTGCTTGAAGTTAGTGAATTTAATTCTCAGCAAAGACAGCAGAAGATGAGTATCAATGGAAATTAATAGGTCCTTTTAGGAAGTTTTAGGTCCATTAAAACTATTAAAAACAATTTTTTTTTGCTTCTATCTTGAGTTTTATGAATAATTGCTTTTCTACTGATCAAAAACAAATTCTGGTATACAAGATACACTCTCATTGATCACTGTAAGTACTAATGCATGAATAAAAATATATTCATGCTTCAGACTAAACCTGACATCTCTGTAATAAGACCTCATACACAATCTCGCATACTACTCTCTTTCTTCCTTGGGAGGGAGACAGCATGGGTTTTATGAGTCACAATTTGGTCTATTAAAATATTGATAAGTTTTTGCTTATTATTCTTTTAGTGTCCTCCTTGATGGCTCTGATTTGTTAATATAATACTTCGAAGATATTGCAATTAATTAATGCAGTACCAAGAGTGCAAACTTATGTCAAAAACTTTTCAACTGGTCCTAGTCATGAAGAGTATTGTGGAGCAATTTGTCTAAGATGACTGAAGATAAAATAATATATCTTGTTCTTAAATATCATAATTTTTAAAGCATAATTTTTAAATGTAGCTTATTTGAACTCTGGAAAGTGGATTCACATCATTTCCCCCCCACCTCTACCGAGGCATGAGTGGGTTGATTTTTACAAATTCTTAGTAGGTGAGAAAAAAGCCATACACAGAAGTCACAAATCTGGAATTTTTTATTGTTGTTCAGAATACTTCGGAAAGCTTGAATATGAAAATCTAAAGCGATAATGTAGCACAGCACTTAAGCAATTGACTTTGTAGGCTAAATTTACTGATTTCCTTATCTAAATTAGCTATTTGGTGTGTCATGGTCATCAAAGTTGGACACATTATTTCACATCTCTGTTGTACTTTGCTTTTATATTGATATTCAAAAATAAAAAGTCTGTCTTCAAGATGGGGAGAAAAGCTGATCCTCTTCCGGAAGTAATTGGAGACCCCCACAAAAAAAGTGATTGGCAATAGAAATCAATAGGTTCCTTCAAACAATGCCCTGGATAAAAAAAAAATCAAAATTTTTATGTTTTAACAACTAAAGAAGTGTTGTTAGTGGTGCCAATTATGAAAGTATAAGGGGAAACAAGCTCTTAACTATTCTGTGCTTGAAGTTAGTGAATTTAATTCTCAGCAAAGACAGCAGAAGATGAGTATCAATGGAAATTAATAGGTCCTTTTAGGAAGTTTCACATGCAGACAGTTTAGGCAGCTAAAACCATCGGCTAGGTCAACTGAGTAGAAAAATAATCAATTATTTCCCATTGTCTAGATAAGGCTGCTTAATTTCTATCATTGTATTCTGTAACCTGTTAGCATTAAATACTACAAAATACTATAAAATATAATTTTATAGCTATTAAAATAATGTTTCCCATTGTCTAGATAAAGATGCTTAATTGCTATCATTGTATTCTGTAAGCTGTTAGCATTAAATATTGCAAAATACTATAAAATATAATTTTATATCTATCTATCATTATCATCAGTCTATATTCTTGCTTATATAATTATCTTTACCTAAAATAAAAGTAAAATCAATGTATATACTAGAGGCATAATTTTTGCCATAAAAACATTCATTCTATATCATTATTGTTAAATTATATTCAGTTTATCTTCTGGTTTGTAAGCCTTTTAAGAGGCAAGCACCTTGAACATTCAACATATTCGATGAATTTATAGGAGTTTAACTACAAACAATCCAAGACATATGGTTGTGGATGTTAGTGCTTCAACAAAGAAATAGATTCCTGTTTTTTTCCAAATTTCATTTGAAAGCAACTGATTCAGTCATAAAAGGAATTATTTGTAGAAGAAAGATCCATGAGTGCCTACTGGAAAGGGACTCTACCTGAAGCTACACATAGGATAGAAAGCAAAAGTATTGTTCAAGAAATGACTCCAATGGAATATGTATACCTTTACTTTTTATTCCTCCTACTGAACAGAAAAAGTGTTAAACAAATAATCGATTATCCTTGGATCAGGGGTAAATAGAAGCAAATAGCCAAAGATCTGATTTTTTTTGTGATTATGTTATTCGAATTGGTAATTCAATAACATGAGGAATTAAACCAATATTAAAAGATAAAAATGTAGATGTATCAGCTTATCTTCTGTCGATCCAAACACCAAACCTTATTAATTCAATTGATTTCGATATAGTCTTCCCACTCACCAAGTCATTAATTCAGTTGGTTTCTGATGTAATCTCTTGCTTCTTCAGTGTGTGAAGAAAGCGTATGAAGCATGTGACAAGACAGAGAACATATAAATATATTCTTATTGAAAAATCTATCAATTAAAAAAAAACCCATCAACTTACCATTTTAAGCTGTAAAGTTCTATGAGTTTCAACAAAAGTGCGAATTTGTGGAATTACTTCCTAAAGCAAAATACTCCATGAGTTACATCATGCCCCCAAACCAACCATGCTACTGTCACATGGTCTGTCTGTCATCCCTGATAATCAGTGTTCTATACACCCAAACTACAATTTTATCTTCTAAGAATTTCATACAAATGAAAATACCTTACATGCAGCTTTTTGATATTGGCATCTTTCTATCATTATCATCAGTCTATATTCTTGCTTATATAATTATCTTTACCTAAAATAAAAGTAAAATCAATGTATATACTAGAGGCATAATTTTTGCCATAAAAACATTCATTCTATATCATTATTGTTAAATTATATTCAGTTTATCTTCTGGTTTGTAAGCCTTTTAAGAGGCAAGCACCTTGAACATTCAACATATTCGATGAATTTATAGGAGTTTAACTACAAACAATCCAAGACATATGGTTGTGGATGTTAGTGCTTCAACAAAGAAATAGATTCCTGTTTTTTTCCAAATTTCATTTGAAAGCAACTGATTCAGTCATAAAAGGAATTATTTGTAGAAGAAAGATCCATGAGTGCCTACTGGAAAGGGACTCTACCTGAAGCTACACATAGGATAGAAAGCAAAAGTATTGTTCAAGAAATGACTCCAATGGAATATGTATACCTTTACTTTTTATTCCTCCTACTGAACAGAAAAAGTGTTAAACAAATAATCGATTATCCTTGGATCAGGGGTAAATAGAAGCAAATAGCCAAAGATCTGATTTTTTTTGTGATTATGTTATTCGAATTGGTAATTCAATAACATGAGGAATTAAACCAATATTAAAAGATAAAAATGTAGATGTATCAGCTTATCTTCTGTCGATCCAAACACCAAACCTTATTAATTCAATTGATTTCGATATAGTCTTCCCACTCACCAAGTCATTAATTCAGTTGGTTTCTGATGTAATCTCTTGCTTCTTCAGTGTGTGAAGAAAGCGTATGAAGCATGTGACAAGACAGAGAACATATAAATATATTCTTATTGAAAAATCTATCAATTAAAAAAAAACCCATCAACTTACCATTTTAAGCTGTAAAGTTCTATGAGTTTCAACAAAAGTGCGAATTTGTGGAATTACTTCCTAAAGCAAAATACTCCATGAGTTACATCATGCCCCCAAACCAACCATGCTACTGTCACATGGTCTGTCTGTCATCCCTGATAATCAGTGTTCTATACACCCAAACTACAATTTTATCTTCTAAGAATTTCATACAAATGAAAATACCTTACATGCAGCTTTTTGATATTGGCATCTTTCTCATAGCATAACATCTGTGATATCCACCCGAGTTATTATTATATCTCCTCAGTGATACATGCAAGTTTCTATTTCTCTGAAGTCTCATTAATAGAGCATTTTGTCAAATTTGACTTTTATTCTATGTGTTTAGAGTTATTTGTAAGACACAAGAGAAACAAATTTGTTGACTAAATACAGTTCTCTTTTCATCCAAATTTAATTAAAAGTACCTTGACCATATCTATGGAGACGGTATTAGAAGGGTTGCCAGGACACAAGAAGATAAGAAATTCAACTAATTATTCAACTTGGATCATTGTATCTGAAAATATGACTTTTAAAAGAACAAAACATATTCTCAAGCAGTAATTTGAATACAGTTTGTAGCATGAGCTTGTTATCTCTTATTATAAATTTACCTGATCATGCATCCAACCTTTTTCATATGAATTGTTTTATTTTATTGAAGAACAACATATTCTCTTTAAACACAAAGACAGCACAAATTCCTCCTAAAGTCTGTGACTATTTCAACACAATCATATATATATTTTCTACTTGCTTGCTTTTTATTCAGTTACCTTGTCAGTTTACTTCCATTTCTCAATTTATGTTGGATAAACACAGGAAAAATTCCACATGGGAAAGTTTAAATTCACCCCATTCTTCCCAGCACGTGGACCCATAATCCTGGGTCTTGATTTAAATACTGGAACTTACAGTTTTAAAGTTGTTTGTCTCCTTTGGCTTCTTCCAGTGTGTGAAGAAAGCGTATGAAGCATGTGACAAGACAGAGAACATATAAATATATTCTTATTGAAAAATCTATCAATTAAAAAAAAACCCATCAACTTACCATTTTAAGCTGTAAAGTTCTATGAGTTTCAACAAAAGTGCGAATTTGTGGAATTACTTCCTAAAGCAAAATACTCCATGAGTTACATCATGCCCCCAAACCAACCATGCTACTGTCACATGGTCTGTCTGTCATCCCTGATAATCAGTGTTCTATACACCCAAACTACAATTTTATCTTCTAAGAATTTCATACAAATGAAAATACCTTACATGCAGCTTTTTGATATTGGCATCTTTCTCATAGCATAACATCTGTGATATCCACCCGAGTTATTATTATATCTCCTCAGTGATACATGCAAGTTTCTATTTCTCTGAAGTCTCATTAATAGAGCATTTTGTCAAATTTGACTTTTATTCTATGTGTTTAGAGTTATTTGTAAGACACAAGAGAAACAAATTTGTTGACTAAATACAGTTCTCTTTTCATCCAAATTTAATTAAAAGTACCTTGACCATATCTATGGAGACGGTATTAGAAGGGTTGCCAGGACACAAGAAGATAAGAAATTCAACTAATTATTCAACTTGGATCATTGTATCTGAAAATATGACTTTTAAAAGAACAAAACATATTCTCAAGCAGTAATTTGAATACAGTTTGTAGCATGAGCTTGTTATCTCTTATTATAAATTTACCTGATCATGCATCCAACCTTTTTCATATGAATTGTTTTATTTTATTGAAGAACAACATATTCTCTTTAAACACAAAGACAGCACAAATTCCTCCTAAAGTCTGTGACTATTTCAACACAATCATATATATATTTTCTACTTGCTTGCTTTTTATTCAGTTACCTTGTCAGTTTACTTCCATTTCTCAATTTATGTTGGATAAACACAGGAAAAATTCCACATGGGAAAGTTTAAATTCACCCCATTCTTCCCAGCACGTGGACCCATAATCCTGGGTCTTGATTTAAATACTGGAACTTACAGTTTTACAGCAAATACATCCAATATTTAAAGTTGTTTGTCTCTTTAACCTTGGAACTTACTATTAAGTCTTCAATTCTACCATTAACGATCCTTAAAATAGGATTTTTTATTGGTAATACTATGATATTTTGATTTATTTATAAAAAGAGTGGTTTTATCATGTCTTTACCTATTAATTTTGGATTTATTTAGGATTCCTATGTCTTTTAAGTACTGGTTCTATGGTTAAAATGACTCTACTATCTACCATTCTATCAAGAATATGTATTTTTGAATGCTTACAGACAAATTATATAAAAATATGTTTATAGGCCTTGTATGAAACTAAGAGGGAAGGATTTGTTTTTTTCCATAGGTCACTGAGTGGAAAACATCATACTCTGAAAATGAAATGAAACATTAGAGCCAATATTTTAAAAATATTTAATTAAGCATGCTAATTCAATTGTAATATCAAAATATAATTACTATAATAATCTCACATACAAGAATTTTAAAGACAATAGGTGTAAAACAAATCTGAAGTCTTATCACTTTGAAGTTAAGCCTCCTAGATCATGTGAGGTATTAAGTAACCAAATGAAATTATTTTCACTTGCTCAGAATTGCTAATTTTTAACTTTATCACAACTTATAGCAAAAATATCCACATGTAGTATATACATACTCTCTCTATATATTATATATATATATATATACATATATATATACACATATATATATATATACATATATATATATACATATACACACACATTCTTTGGATTAGTTTTCAATTGTCTAGTTTTTATGTTTCCTAGTAGTTTCATTTTATTACACATTTAGTTATCATTTTCTTATATAGACTTGTCCTGAGTTTATGTAGATGAATTTTATTAAAAGCACTTTCTGACTAGAATAGTGGGAATCAGCATACATATATCAAGTGAAATCATTTCTTTCACCAATTCTTAGAGTGGTTATACAGCACAGTTATGTAACAGAACAATCTATGTATGGTGTTGCATGGCATGTTTTCCGAGAGACTCTGACAAGCTCGAATGTATTCTGAGAAGAGTGATGTAACATGATAAATTGTCTGAAAACAGTTTTATTAGTTATGGTCTACTTATTCCCATCTTTATATATTAGAGCATGCTATGTTTCCTTGCCAATCATGTGCAGATACTGTTCCAGGTGTTGATGACATATCTGTGATCAAGTCTATTTGAATCCATGCTGACATGGTGGAGAGCTTTCACCTGCAAAGCGTATGAGGCTCACAAACTTATAACAGTTTTTGGACAGATTTGCTTTCAAACATCTGGATCCATATAGTCAATACGTATTTATTGAGCATCTACTATGTAGCAATCATTGTAGTGATTGCTGAAGAGTTAGGGGCATAAATTGTGAACCCTATTTCAACAAGAACACAGTATGATCTTTAACTATAGAAACAGCATATGACAAAAAGTAGTAATGGGAGCCATATAAAATAATTATTAATTATTATATCATTATATTTACAAAGCAACCTCAAAAAAAAAAAAGTAGGCTAACATACTCTAATGAGCTGCTTGTCCCTCAAAGGCTTATTTGTTACTTTTCAAGAGAATTTAAATAATGCTATAAGAGTCAACAAACACAGAATATTACATTTAAAATAGAATTGGCTTCTATTTCTCACATGGCCACTTCCTGGAGACATTAAAGAAAAAAGTGACCTTTGAGTCAAAGTTCTGTCATTATCTTATAATAGTGAAATGAGACTTGTTTTTTAGGAAAGAAGTTATGTGGACTACTGTATGAATGATCTGAGTACTATATGTTGAAAAACTTTGTGATCTATAAATGTACGTAAATATAATATTTTACTATTTTGGTAAGAGGACTACAACATGACTTGAGATATTAAAGGCTAAATGAACTCTAGAGTCCCTTCTCAACCTAAAGCTCCCCAGTTCTAGAGCTGGAAAAGACTTCATGAATATTTTATCAAATTTAAATGTGTAAATGCTGAAACCAAAGATATATGAAACTATGAAAACCATAAATGTCATATTTTACATAAACTAGCTAATGGCCCAGAAGACATAAAAATAAATTATTTTGTCTTCTTTGCCTCTCCCTTAAAAATAGTTTAATGTCTAAAATTCGGTTTACTAAAAATGTTTTAACTTTTTTCCTCTAATGTTCTTCAGGACTCCTTATAAACAGAGTAGCCATGATATAATAAATTGATTCTGAAAATTTTCATCAAGTAAGCCAGTGCTTTATAATTTTCATTTCAAGGACATTCCACAGCAGTCTAGTGGTTAGGACTGAAGTCTGTCACCGCCAGGGCCCTGAGTTCCATCCCTGGTTGCAGAACTAAGATCTTGCAAGTTGTGGTGGTTGGTCAAAAAAAAAAAGTATATAATTATAATGTTGAACTTTCTTCATTTTAATACAACTTTGAAAGATGATGAGTTGAAAGATATTACACAGTACTGAAATATTCATTATACGTATAAAAATACTTGGATGACATTTGAATGCAAATATTAATCACATACCTTTAATACTTTATACTTTCAAAGCATTTTTAGGTACTCTGTAAATAATGGCACATTACTGATCTGCTCCAAATGAAACATTAACTTATAAATATCAACTTTCAAATAAGTTAAATCTCAGAAAAGTCGGGACACTTAAGCTGATAATCTTATAAAATCAGGAACCAATGTACATTTCTTGACTCTAAAAAGCCACAGGAATAATATTTCTTATAAAAATACATTATTGCTGCTACCTTCTTTATAGAATTTTATTGGTTGCAGGTGCAGTGGGGAATAGTTTGAAAGTATATAATATTGAAAATTACCGTTAATTTTCCTAATATTTATTTCAGAAATAATTAATTTTAAGGACACTAACCCTATATAAGACAATTAATATACCAACAAACATGATAACACATTTAAGTATATATTTAACTGATCTGAGTGAATAAGATCTTAATTTTAATATGATCATGAATAATCCTTAAAGTCTACAAAGGCAGTATAAGTGGGTTTTTAGCTAAAAATAGACCATAACACTCTTACAATTGGATGTGCATGTTTCTTAGAAATAAAAGGTATTCTTTGTGTACTCACTCTCTTTAGGGCAAGCATATTAGGTGGTTTTGCCAATAAGAGTGATTAACTGTGTTAGTAATCTCTTGACTGGTCCTATATTGTTTTAGAGAGAGCTCTAAGGGCCACTGAACACAGAATTCTTCAGCATCTAAGAGCTATCACTAAATAAAAAAACTCAATGAAACTACTGTTACACAGCCAGTGATATCTCGTCTACCAATGTAACAAAATACAGTTGTCTGTTTCATGCAACTGATAACCTTCTCTTGTTAACAAGTTCATTAACTAATAATCATATCCAGGTTTTGATTACTTGTTTGTTTAAAACTATGTAGTCCTGGCATAATCCTTACTATGAATCAGTAGAGTTTGATGTAATTAAAACATCTCCTTTTGTGTGTGTGTGTGGTCTTTGGTTATGTGTGGAGAAAAACTCTGAAGGTAGGAGAAATTTGGTTATATAGATGAATCTGAGTACCAAGACAAAACCTTACAAGATATTTAGGAAAACAGTGATTTTGGAAATTATCTAACTATTATAATATTGGTGTTTGTGTGCTAAAATTAGCTGAGTGATTGCCACAATTTTCCATTTATTTTCAATTTGTACAGAAAATCTAAATAGTCATTTAGTTGCATTTAAAAAAACAGCTGCAATGAAAATTTTATGTATAAGAACAAAAATACAGGGAAGTTGTTTTATTAATATGTTTTAATAGGAAACAAATGGGAATGGCTATGTTAGTTTCTGAACTGCGTTTTCTTTTCTAAACTACATTATATTACAAAAGCAGTAAAAACAAGCAGAACTATGTGTTAAACATGGACTTTTAAAAATATACAGTCTCATGTTTATTTTAGTCACTTTTCATTTCACAACAAATGAAACGTGCCTATAATTTTAGAAATCACATAACTGAAAGAGAAAACAAAATCGCACTCAAATATATCCAAAATAATCAACACTCTGGAAAGTATGCTCAACTTATTTTAAAGGTGCATTATTGCCTGATTTAAAAGCAGACAGGGACTGGGGGGCCACATTCCATGACAGAGAACCTCTAGAGACGTCTTTGATCATTCTTTGTGATGCATAAAATATGTCACAGTTGTACTATAAAAGATATCAGCCATCAGGTAAGGCTGTCACTTGCCCTTGTAGTATTATATTGGAAAAATGCGGTTTTTCTCTCGTGTTTGTATGGAATTACTGCTTGTGGAAGCACAGCCTATTTAGTCTGTGTGTGACCATTATCATACTCCTGGTTTCTTTCAAAAGACAGTAGTCATAAATAAACATGCTAAAGAGAATAGATCTGGTTGATAGTTTGTTTCAACATTCACCCATTTCATAAGTTGTTATAAGCTGTGAATATGTTAAGTACCGGTCTACATTAAAGCTGAATTCTACAAAAGGATTGCACATTTCTCCAGAGACTAGCTGCTTTCATTTGATTTCTGTTATGCATACATCTTAGTTTACTTCAAAATTTGAACCTATGTCACAAATAATATTTATAACAAAAGAACAATAGCACTATACTATTTCAAATGTTATAGTCTTATTTCTCAGATCCTCACATATCTTTTAAATTATACATGTGAGTGTGAATGAGTTTTACCAACATATTCAAGATAAAAAATAAACTACAATTATTTATGTGTTATGAAGACAGAATCTTTCCTTTAAATTTGTCTTAAAATATTGATGTACATAAAATCTTTTTACCTTATAACTGGGTTAATGTTTCCTTATATCTTTTTAGTGGGAATGAGACTGATTTAAATATTCATTTTGGAGTACAAAACAGATTTTTGAATTTTAAGAGAACTTGGAAATATTTTAATATGGAATGCAATTGAAAAGTGACTTTTATCTTTGAAAACTCGGAGTAATTGCTGGAGTTTTGCTGATTTGAATAATTTGACTTCATTAATATTGTCAATATTTACTAGAGAGTGTGTCAAGTATAATATTCCTATTCGAAAGTATTTGGCTACTCAACCAACAAAACCCAAACAAATATGATGGATAATTATGGTGAATGTGTGTTAAATCCAAACTGCTGATAAAAGTTTTGCTAAAAGAATACAAATGCACCTTATATATAATTTTTATCTTCTTAATAATTCATTCCCCTTCAAAAAATAAAGATTCTCAGTTTATCATTTCTGAATTGCAAAGTGCTACTTCTTTCACTTAAACATTTAGCAATTTATTTATAAATTAGGAAGGAGGAACCCCTTTTAATGGAGAAATAACATACGGTATAACAGACTGGATCGATTAAAGGCTTCCATCTGGCACGAGACTAGAAAAGTTGCTGCCATATGTTTTGAACAGCATGGCAAAACTGTTTTATACTGTCACCATCCCCAGATCTGTTTCATAAAGTGCATTTTGTTTTAATATATATGTGTATATGTTTGTAGGTATATGTATACATTTGAAAAATATCATGTATATTTTATTTATGATTTCTTAATTGGAAAGCAGACCCTATATAAAATTTTTAAAAAGCCCTTGCTCTTCATGGTTCTGTATGAAAGTCAGTTGACAACTTTAAATAATGAAAAGAAAAAAAAAAAGAGAGAGAGAGAGACAGGCACAGACTTTGCTGTAATTTGTTTACTCAGTATTGTTTAAATCTTAAACGACTTTAACCATGATAGCTCATACTTGAGGACTACGAAAAATAATAGAATTGAAACAATAACAACCTAACAGAGAATGTATAAAATTCATTTGAATATTAAATACTGGCAATATCAAGAAGATATTCAGTAGTCCTGTGTTTTTTAAGGTAAAATTTCATAAAGATAGATTTAAAAATCAGAATATATATGTTGCTGTTGGAAAAATAACATATCAGGTTCAAATGAAATTTAGGAATGTTAATCTCTTTTGCAGCTGCTATTTTTGTTTTATGGTATTTTTACAGCTGTTTTTAATTTCTTTTAAGAAATACTAAACCTTTAGGAGAATTCCCATGCGAACAACCACAGTACAGATAATTGGTTTCATTGCAATTCAGATTATGAACATCATTTTTCAGTTGTTACTTTCAAACTATATACATAGCTAAATCTGTAAGCCATTTTCTTTATTCAGCTACTATCGAAAGGGGAAAAATCAGTTAAAAGCATCAGAGAGCCTCACTCTTTATCTGATCGGGTGGGATGTTTAAAAGTATTTACCTTCCTCCATAGAACATTAATACAACCTCTATAGTATGTGCAGATGTAACCTACGGCTTTTATTAACAAAAGCAGAACATAAATTATGAAAAATTCTTTTAGAACTCTGATCACTTTAATAAATTTCAGAATTTTGGCATTTATCATGCAATCCTATTTCTGTACCTAGCATCCTTTCCTTTGATTAATTATTACTATGGAGTGTATATCTTCATTTAGAAGCATCCTTGATTAGCAACCACACCTATACCATGCAGTTTTTTAATAGAAGCCACCCGTCCCATGTAAGCCACAGGGGAAAGTAATTAAATTTAATAGAAGTCGTCTTTGTTTTATAGCTACCCTCAATTTAAAGCCACAGGGGTAAGTAATTAAATTTAATAGAAGCCATAGCTTCTAAGCAAAGATATACAGTATCAGGTATGCAGAAGTATAGAAATGAGAAATATTCTATCTTGGGAGTTGTGAGGAGTGTGCCTTTACATGAAGCAATGTTAAAGAAAGTAAAAGTTCACAAAATATATATTTTAAGTGATTCAAAATGGGTCGAGAAGATGTAGTTGTCACCCTACATTTTTCAAACGGCAATAAAGAGAGGTGAGGCTGCTCCACGTCCTTGCTAAACCACAATGGGTTGGACAGCTGACTGCTGTCGGCACTGGATGCATCTCTCCTAACAGGAGCTGGAGAAGTCCAGTCTTTCCGAGGCAAGCACATAAAGTACATAATGCCTTACCTCGGTTAGGAGCAGTTCATGGGAATGTAATAATTTTGATATTCATGTTTCTTTAAGATTTGAACTGATACAATTTTTTAAGTTTCGTTGTGTTTGTTCATTTGTTTCTTAAATGTTGGGGATAATAGGCCCTCAGTTAGTTTCCCTGTCTGTAGCCAATGACTTGTAAAGCCTGATCTAGACTAGAAGAGCCATTTGAGTGGTTAATTTCAGCTTTATCCTAGAGAATGTTTTGGTAGGCTGTCTCAACACACCTTCTAAATATTTTGATGGACATACAAAGAGGCTGATGAAGAAGAACTGTAGAATTGACACTGACCATATACAATTTTTGAGGCCTTTTTTTGTTTTCCTACAAAGTCACATGTGCCCTGTAACTAGTTTTCATTCTTTAATTTTATTTTGAGTTTTAGTATTGTTTTGAAAAATCCCAATTTTTAAAAATTATCCAGAATATGTTTAATCCATGTTGCATTGTAAACACTGCTAATATGATGTGGGACTAGGGGATCTCAAACAGAGGCTCTGTGGTGACCTGGAGGAGTGGGATGGGGACAGAGATTGGGCAGAAGGTTTGGGAGGAGGGGGACCTATGTATACTTATGGCAGATTCAGTTTGATGTGTGGCAGTAAATAACAAAACTCTGTAAAAGAAAAAATAATAATAATAATAAAATAATGCACAAACCTCACTAGGGCAAAAATCTAAAGTGGAAACAAAGCAGCTGGTGGCATATCCAGTGATATTCTAAGTTCATTGCCTTTAAAAAATGACTGCAGCTTTCTTAAAAAGAGAGGAAAGGAGAGACTGAAATTCAGCAGCCCAGATGATAAAAGACAATAGGAGCTGCCTGTAGGTGTATGGTACACAGAGAATGTACTAAGAATGTGTTAATAAGGAAATTAAAACTTGTATTTAGGGTAGTGCTTACAACATGGATCATGCCTAGTAAGGATGAAAACAGACTGAGGCTCAAAGTCTGTATGTAAGAGATATAAAAACAAGAAGGACGTTTAACATGTAAATTTATTCATTGGATATCTACACATACCAATGATTTGTTGATGATAAAGCCGTGTTTCCTAAGCACATGTACAAGCTTAAGCATTTTGTGATTTATCAGTAAAAAATGAAGTTTTTCAGTAACAGATGTTATCCAAACTACTGTGATGCACACAAATTCTATGTGGGTGTAACACCCAATTATTTACAATGAATGTCTTTGCCTGTGACACTGGCTGGTGACAACTGATAAACATGTCTTTCCAGCTGGGAAGAATAAAATGTCTCCAAATTTTAAGCAACGTTCATGATAATCTTTTAATTAAAGAACCTTAAAGTAACAATGAGTATTTGTTCCCATATTTGTGATTGTCTCATTTACATACCTATAGATATTTTTTCAATATGTAAGGTTGAAAATCCTCAGTATGAATATGTGTACCATATCAGACTCTGGTATCATTATCTCAGCTTCACAGAGATGAGGATTCCCTCATTTAATGAGACTTTAGTGCCACTTCAATTCTTACAACATTATCTATAAGGTTTTATAAGCAGAGAAATCTAGGCTTAGGGAAGTTAAATAATGTGACCAAGGATGTGGAACTAATGTGAGGTAATAATAGAGTCTGATTAGCCCCAAAGCCCAAGCTTTTGGCCCTAAAACCTTATCTGCATTGTGTTCCTCTAAGATTAATACTAAGAGAAAGGAGAATCGATACATAGTTTCATATGATATACTCTATTTACTTATGCTGTTCAGTTCAGTTGCTCAGTTGTGTACAACTCTTTGTGACCCATGGACAGCTAAATATTTAATTTTTATTTATTTGACTGCACTGAATCTTAGTGGCAGCATGTGAAATCTTTAGTTGTGTTATCTGAACTCTTAGCTATGGCATGTGGTATCTATTTCCCCGATCAGTGATGAAACCATTCTCCTCCCTTGGGAGCATGGAATCTTAGCCATTGGACCAGTAGGGAAGCCTCTAATGGGTTCTTATTTTAATAGATAGGATATATATATATATATATAGTATATATATATATATATATACTAAAACAACCAGAAACACGATCATCAGCATTAATATTCTGAAGTTCTATTCCACAAAATTATTTTATACATAGATATATTAAATTGAGTCTCTATTGATTCATTTTTCTAAAATCTATGCATTTGGTTCCCAAGTAAGCAGGCTTTATGCTAATTTCCTTTTTTGAGAGAAGAGTAACATAGTGAGATTAACACATTTTTAAGAAAATATGATGTTAAATCTAATGATGGATATGAAGTTATTGATTTTTTATTTATTTATTTTTCATCCATCTGTATTCTTCAGCCTGTGTCGACCTCCCAATGCAGTGGCCTCTCTCATTGCAGAGCACCAGCATGCACTCCAGAGTGCTGGCTTCTAACTGGATACACCTGCCCAGCCACTCTGCAGCATGTGGGATCTTCCCAGGCCAGGGATCCAACCGGCATCCCTGGCACTGCAAAGCAGTCTCTTTACCCACTCGACCACCAGGGAAACCCCAATTATGGATATAAAGTTAAAATCATTCATCTACACATATTTATTTTGAACAACAATCTATTCTGGTTAATTAACAATAATATGGAATGAAACTGAAGAATTTTTAATGTCAAACATTTGAAACTACCAGGAAAAGATTCATTTGTCTTTAGCATAGTTGTCATAATTTGTGTGATATATTTCCTGCTGATTATTTTTATTGCCCATTTTGAAATGATTATTCAAAATACTCTCCCTGGACTTTCTCATTGCTCATCTTTCAGTTATATTCTTTTTAAAACATGATCAATGCTTAACCTGTTATCTGTCAACTACTAATTAATGTAGACATTTTTAATTGTGGGACAAAGCACATAAAATGAGATCTCCTTTCTTAATAACTTTTAAAGTATACAATATGGCAATTCACTTTAGTATGCTTGCCTAGAGAAGCCCATGGACAGAGAAGCCTGGTGAGATATAGTCCATAGGATCACAACAAGTCACCGATGACTGAAGTGACTTTACACACACATGCAGAGTATTGTTAACTATAAAGAGCAAAGTTATTCAGCAGATGGCTAGAACTTTTTCAATTTGCATCAGTAAAACTTTGTACCCATTGAACATCCACCCAGGGTTTCACTAACCCTCCAACTCCTAACAATCACAGTTCTAATTTCTATTTTAATGAATGTGACTATTTTAAATACCTCGTTTAAGTGTAATTATGTAATACTGTCCTTTTATGCCTTTCGTATTTCACTTAGCAAGGATTCTTTGTCCATGGGTATTCTTGAGGCAAGAATCACCATGGGGCTTCCCTGGTGGTCCAATGGGTAAAAAGACAGCCTTGCAGTGCAAGGGGCACCAGTTTGATCCCTGGCCTAGGAAGATCCCACATGCCGCAGAGCGGCTGGACTGATGTGTCCATACACTGAGCCATGTGCCCAGAGCCAGTGCTCTGTAGCAGTGGGAGACTCACATAGGCCAAAGAACAAAGATGGAAGTGAATGAAGGAACAATTGAAGTGGCCAAAAAAAAAAAAAAAAAAAGAATCCCCATAGAAAGCGAATCCCATCAGGATTCTTCACGCATGGACACTGGAATGGGTTACCATGCCCGCCTCCTGGGGATCTTCCCAGCCAAGGGGTCAAATGCAGGTCTCCCAAAAGTTGAAAATGGGCTATCGAAATCTGTCATTATTATATTGTCATTTCTTTTCTTCTTTATTTCTCTTAATACTGCCTTTGCATATTTGGCTGGTGTCTGAGGTTGGGTGCATATATATTTGTAATTGTTTTATGTGGCTGGCTGATTAACCCTTTTGTCATTACAGAAAGTCCTTTGTCTTGTGACAGTTTTTAGTTAAAACTTATTTTCTCTAATATAAGGAAAGCAATTCCTTCATATATTTTTATGGAATTCATTGTATGTGATATCCTTTCACTTTCAGCCCATATATGTCTTAAATCTAAAGTAAGTCTCCTATAGACAGCATATAGCTTGATCTTTTTTTTTTTAAATCTATTCATCCCATAAAAAAAAAAACAAAAAAAACTGTTACTTCTCTGCCTAATACACTTTCTGTTATTGACATATTTTTATGCTGTGCATCCATTAACAATTTTTATAATTATAGCTATTTTCATGCCTTTGTCTTTTAATTTCTGTATTGGAATTAAAATATATTTATACACTTGTCATAACAGTAATACAGTATTCTCTATTTATCTACATACCTACCTTCAACTGCAAGTTTATGCTTTCACAGACTTTTATGTTGATGTTTAACAGGATTCTGTTTGACATTCATCCCCACCCTCCAACTCCTAACAATCACAGTTCTAATTTCTATTTTAATGAATGTGACTATTTTAAATACCTCGTTTAAGTGTAATTATGTAATACTGTCCTTTATGCCTTTCGTATTTCACTTAGCAAGGATTCTTTGTCCATGGGTATTCTTGAGGCAAGAATCACCATGGGGCTTCCCTGGTGGTCCAATGGGTAAAAAGACAGCCTTGCAGTGCAAGGCACCAGTTTGATCCCTGGCCTAGGAAGATCCCACATGCCGCAGAGCGGCTGGACTGATGTGTCCATACACTGAGCCATGTGCCCAGAGCCAGTGCTCTGTAGCAGTGGGAGACTCACATAGGCCAAAGAACAAAGATGGAAGTGAATGAAGGAACAATTGAAGTGGCCAAAAAAAAAAAAAAAAAAAGAATCCCCATAGAAAGCGAATCCCATCAGGATTCTTCACGCATGGACACTGGAATGGGTTACCATGCCCGCCTCCTGGGGATCTTCCCAGCCAAGGGGTCAAATGCAGGTCTCCCAAAAGTTGAAAATGGGCTATCGAAATCTGTCATTATTATATTGTCATTTCTTTTCTTCTTTATTTCTCTTAATACTGCCTTTGCATATTTGGCTGGTGTCTGAGGTTGGGTGCATATATATTTGTAATTGTTTTATGTGGCTGGCTGATTAACCCTTTTGTCATTACAGAAAGTCCTTTGTCTTGTGACAGTTTTTAGTTAAAACTTATTTTCTCTAATATAAGGAAAGCAATTCCTTCATATATTTTTATGGAATTCATTGTATGTGATATCCTTTCACTTTCAGCCCATATATGTCTTAAATCTAAAGTAAGTCTCCTATAGACAGCATATAGCTTGATCTTTTTTTAAATCTATTCATCCCATAAAAAAAAAAACAAAAAAAACTGTTACTTCTCTGCCTAATACACTTTCTGTTATTGACATATTTTTATGCTGTGCATCCATTAACAATTTTTATAATTATAGCTATTTTCATGCCTTTGTCTTTTAATTTCTGTATTGGAATTAAAATATATTTATACACTTGTCATAACAGTAATACAGTATTCTCTATTTATCTACATACCTACCTTCAACTGCAAGTTTATGCTTTCACAGACTTTTATGTTGATGTTTAACAGGCTTCTGTTTCATTTCAAAAGACTGTCTTTAACATTTCTAATAAGACAGGTCTAGGGCTTCCTTGGTGGTCCAGTGGGTAAGGACACCGCCTTGCAGTGCAAAGGGAATCAGTTCAATCCCTGGCCTGGGAAGATCCCACATGCCATGGAACAGCTGGACTGATGTGTCCAACTACCAAGCTGGAGCTCTGGAGCGCATGTGCCCAGAGCCAGTGCTCTGTAGTGAGAGAGGCCACTGTGATGGGAGGCCCACACAAGCCGAAGAACAAACATAAATAAATGAAAGATCAACAGAAGTGGCCAAAAAGAAAAAAAAAGACAAGTCTAGTGATAAAATTCCTCATATCTTTTTATCTGGAAAAGTCTTCATCTCACCTTCTTTTCTGAAGGGCAGTTGCTGAATATAACATTCTTGGTTGTTAGTTTTTTCTTTCAGCATTTTGAATATATCTCACACTCCTTTTTTTTCTGGCCACTTTTATTGGTCTTTCATTTATTTTCATCCATTTTTGTTCGTTGACCTATGTGGGCCTCCCATGGTGGTGGCCTGTCCTGTAGTGGAGCACTGGCTCTGGACGCATGCGCTCCAGAACGCTGGCTAGTAACTTGACACACCCATCCAGCCACTCGGCAACACGCGAGATCTTCCCATGCCAAGGATCAAATTGGCACCCCTTGCAGTGCAAGGCGGACTCTATCCACTGGACCACCAGAGAAGCCCTCCCACTCCTTTTTGGCCTGTAGGTTTCTGTTGAGAATTCTGCTAATAGTCTTATGCGGATTCTTTTTATGTATGATGACTATTTTCCTCTTACTGTTTTTAAATTTTTTTTTTTGAAACATTTATTTATTTTTTGAGGGGGGGTCGGGTTGGGGTGGGAGGGGATGGGTGGGCCATTTCTATTGGTCTTTCGTTTGTCTATTTTCATCCGTCTTTGTTCTTTGGCTCTTGTGGGCCTCCCATCTCAGTGGCCTCTGTTGTCGCAGAGCACCGGCTCTGGGCGCATGCACTCCAGAGCTCTGGCTCGGTAATTGGACACATCAGTCCAGCCGCTCTGCAGCACGTGGGGACTTCCCAGGCCAGGGATCGAACCAGCGTCACTGCAAGGCAGTGTCCTTACCCACTGGACCACCAGGGAAGCCCAAGTTTTTGTTTTTGACTTTTGAAATTTCTCTGAAGTGACAGCATGTTGCCCAGCTCATTTTTTTTCTCAGCATGATTTTGTCCATTCAGGATACTATAACATAAATCCCAGAAATTGGGTGTCTGGAGCGTGGTAAGTCCGAGATCAGCTCACCAGTAGATTTTGCATCTGGTGAAGACCATCCTCATCTTGATGGCCACTTTCTTGTCATGTCTTCACATGAAGGAAGGTGTGAAACACCTCTCTAAGATATCTTTTGTAAGAGTACTAATGCTATTCATGAGGGCTCTGTCTACATTATCTAATAACCTTCCAAAATCCCCAGTCCTAAAAAGCATCACATGGATGATTAGGCTTCAACATATGAATGGGAGGGGAGCAGAAACTTTCAGTCTATAGCATCAGCCCCAAACATCTAAGCATGCAGCGTCCTATCTATGCTCTGAGACAAGCAAGACAGAAGCCAGTTTCTCTTGTAGAGTCCTTGAAAGCTTGAACATTGAATGTATGCTCTACTCTTCTCTTTCTCCGAAATGAGAGGCCACTGAGCAGTGACTGCCTTAGTCTATTGTACCACATATCCTGTGGATCAGCAACATGTTCTCAACAGTCCCCAGACATCTACAAATTCCATCAGTGTTCTGAGACAAGTGAGACAGAAACCTACTTTTCAGGCAACTTTACTGAAAAGTCAGAATGTTGGGCATTTGGTTTGATCTCTTTCTCTCCAGGGAGAAGCTGAGTACTGGGAATGTCCTCCAAAGTATGTGATGTTATGCCAATTCCCATGGTGCTTCAGTGGTAAGAATCCACCTGCAATGCAGGTGACATGGGTTTGATCCCTGAGTCAGGTAGATCCCCTGGAGGAGGGCATGGCAACCCACTCCAGTATTCTTGCCTGGAGAATCCAATGGACAGAGGAGATTGGTGGTCAATCGTCTATGGTGTCACAAAGAGTCAGACAGGTCTCAAGGGACTGAACATGCTCTGGCTCGGTAATTGGACACATCAGTCCAGCCGCTCTGCAGCACGTGGGGACTTCCCAGGCCAGGGATCGAACCAGCGTCACTGCAAGGCAGTGTCCTTACCCACTGGACCACCAAAGAAGCCCCTGTTTTGTTTTTGACTTTTGAAATTTCTCTGAAGTGACAGCATGTTGCCCAGCTCATTTTTTTTCTCAGCATGATTTTGTCCATTCAGGATACTATAACATAAATCCCAGAAATTGGGTGTCTGGAGCGTGGTAAGTCCGAGATCAGCTCACCAGTAGATTTTGCATCTGGTGAAGACCATCCTCATCTTGATGGCCACTTTCTTGTCATGTCTTCACATGAAGGAAGGTGTGAAACACCTCTCTAAGATATCTTTTGTAAGAGTACTAATGCTATTCATGAGGGCTCTGTCTACATTATCTAATAACCTTCCAAAATCCCCAGTCCTAAAAAGCATCACATGGATGATTAGGCTTCAACATATGAATGGGAGGGGAGCAGAAACTTTCAGTCTATAGCATCAGCCCCAAACATCTAAGCATGCAGCGTCCTATCTATGCTCTGAGACAAGCAAGACAGAAGCCAGTTTCTCTTGTAGAGTCCTTGAAAGCTTGAACATTGAATGTATGCTCTACTCTTCTCTTTCTCCGAAATGAGAGGCCACTGAGCAGTGACTGCCTTAGTCTATTGTACCACATATCCTGTGGATCAGCAACATGTTCTCAACAGTCCCCAGACATCTACAAATTCCATCAGTGTTCTGAGACAAGTGAGACAGAAACCTACTTTTCAGGCAACTTTACTGAAAAGTCAGAATGTTGGGCATTTGGTTTGATCTCTTTCTCTCCAGGGAGAAGCTGAGTACTGGGAATTTCCTCCAAAGTATGTGATGTTATGCCAATTCCCATGGTGCTTCAGTGGTAAAGAATCCACCTGCAATGCAGGTGACATGGGTTTGATCCCTGAGTCAGGTAGATCCCCTGGAGGAGGGCATGGCAACCCACTCCAGTATTCTTGCCTGGAGAATCCAATGGACAGAGGAGATTGGTGGTCAATCGTCTATGGTGTCACAAAGAGTCAGACAGGTCTCAAGGGACTGAACATGCATGCATACATGCTTATGGAAAGAACTATGGTGAGACACAGGCAAATATTTTCCTACCAGCTTTGTTGTGGAAAGTTTTGTGCTCCTGTTGGGTGCAAGATCCTCTAAACTTGTTTCTAGATTTCTCTTAATGTTAAGCTGGTATTTCAAGGGAGAAAGGAACACATTCTGTTCTCCTTTGAATTATTTTAATATGAACAAGGTATCATTTATTTTTGGTAAAACTTGCAAAATTTAAAATGAAATTTAGTATGAATAAACTATAATTTCTTTTTGATAAAACTTTAAAAATTAAAAAAAAATAATATTAAGGAAAAACAGAAATTTGATAAGCTTACACCTGCTTTAATATGCTTTCTGTTTAATTTTAATACAGTGATTACAGTTTTTTATTTACAACAAGTCTAGAAATTTAAGTCATCTCATTTACAACATATGTATATTGTAATGTCTGTGTCTGTGTGTGAATGCATTTAAACCCAATTTTAAATATCACAGTATAAATATAATCTCTAGCAATAAAAAATGAACCATGTAACTACATAGTTTATACCATCAAGAACTTTATTATAACTAATATTAACTCGCATTTCTAATTTTAGTTTTTTATAGTTACTTTAAGAAATATTCCACCTAATAGGAACATTAGCTGTAACAATATTCACTGTGAACCATAAACTTTGAAATTTCATAGAAAATTTTGTTTTAAAATTTGAAACTCTGTCATATAACCTTAAGTAGTATTTTAGTTATAATACTATCCAAACAAGGGGCGATTAAAGAACACTATTAAAAGTAAAAAATATCTTAGGGAAAAAAAATACCTGCTTTTCCAATTAAGTGAAGCATTAACTACAAAATCATTGAGGCCTTCAACGTATAAAAATTGAGAGGGGGAGTGAAGAAAAAATATTAAAAACCAACAAATATTTCTAAGTTGGTATAAATTTCAAACACTGCAGAACAAACTACCTCAAACTGATGAATGAAAAATCAAGAGAAAATTCTTCCCTGTCTGGTTCTTTCACATTGCCTTAAGATTTATGCGGTCATGCCTTAGGAAGACAGTAGGAGAGGATTATTTCCTCATGAATACTGACAAAAAAGGAATGCAAAGATTGATTATGTAATATCTAATGACATAAGTGTAGGAAATTCATAAATTTCCTTCTAGTAACACATTTGTGCTAAAGATATAACTAAAAAGTTAGAATACAGTGTGCCAAATATATATGATATGGGTCATCAGTGAGCTTAGATGGGTTTAATGTCCTGGAAACTCATGTGTACTTATTTAACAGTATCTTTTTTAAAACAAGTGAAACTTTCACATCTTTTGCTGAAAAATGCCGATACAAATCATTTTACTTATTAGGAAAGAACTTCAATAATATGTAATTGAATAACAAATATAGGACAGTTCATGACATTGCTTCCTACCTCAAAGAGATAACATAAGCAATCAGAGGGGAAAAGCCATATTGCTTGCCAAATTATATCTATTTGTCTAACTGAATTTGGCTTATATATACTGGATGAGTATTTATGTTCCTGTCTAAGGCCACTAGAATTGATCATTTCTCAGTCACTCAAATGTTTCATCACTTCACATATATAACATCAACAATTTTCCTGACTTTCTTTTGTATCTTCAAATGTTTCCTTGTTAGTGGTTCCTTGATATCAGGATAATTAATATCATACAAGGATATTAATTATAATACAAATTAAATTAATACTGTCTTACATGCCATAGCATACACTCTTGGCCTTGAGAATATCAGGGTTTCAGCTATTCATTACTATTTCAGCTGCCATTGAGCTCAACAGCTTCATGGATTCCAACCAACTTCTTTGGCATGACCACTTCCCCAACAACCTAGGATGTCTCTTCTTAAGCTGAAGATCGGGACACCATAAGACACTCTAAATGCTAAGTATTCAATACAAAAAGGCAGAAGAATTAACACCTCAGGGGTGATTACACTAATGGGGAAAAAGAATGGGCAGATAAAATCTTTCTTGCTTCCCTGAGCAGAACACCTTGAGAAATAGTCATTCGTTTGGCTTCTGAAAGGACAGCACTAGGAAATCAAGGTATGGCTCATGTGTGATATCAATAGGTTGTGAGTTTAACAGCCACCTTCCCTCCTTACTTGCTTGCTTCTAATTTTTCTCACTTTGCCTTTTAAGGGCTGTTTTCTCTAATGAAGTAACGTCATATTTGACTTCATCTCCAGTTTAGGTTTGGGAAATCAACATGCTCAGTTTTAGCTGTCAATAAACACATGCATGCACACACACCTACATATACACATACAGTTCCATCAATTTATCCAGTTCCATTTGTTTCCAGCCAAAGATAAATGTTTTTAAATACATCTTAAAGACTCCTTGTCTTCTTTACCTTCTTTTCCATTCTCTTTCTCATTTCCTGTATCTCAACTAACACTGCATCCAAATTGCTCTGACATGGTCCTCAGTGACCTCCACGTTGCAAAATCAAATGGACAACTCTTGTGTCTTACTTTCATATTTCATAAAGTTCCTCATATTACTTTCCTAGAAATGTTGTTGTTTTTATCCTCCTCTGGGATTCCCCGGGTCCCATAGTGGTAAAGAATATGCCTGCCAATGCAGGAGGGGCAAGAGACACGCGGTCGATCCATTGGTTGGGAAGATTCACTGAAGGAGGAAATGGCAACCCACTCCAGTATTTTTGCTTGAAAAATTTCATGGACAGAAGAGCCTGATAGGCTGTAGTTCATAGGGCTGCCAAGAGTCAGACATGACTGAGGGTGCACACACACATACACAACACACAGAAGTGTTTTGCTTCACTAGATTTGAAGAAACAATAGTTTTCTTGTTTTCCTCTTATTTTCTTCTCAGGCCCCTTGACTAGTTTTTCACTCTCTACAGCAAAATTACAGGATATGACTCTTTGGCCTTTATCTCAATTGTATCTGCACTCAGTTAATTTGTTGTCTCCTCTTGCCTTATTGCTTTAAATATCAGAGACCAGAAGCCTCTCAAGTGTGTGTCTACAAGGTGATCATCTCTCTTTTTTACTGTTTGTTTTAATTTTTTGGCCATTTTTATTGGTCTTTCATTTATTTGTTATCATCTATCTTTGTTCTTTGGCCTGGGTGGGCCTCCCATTGCAGTGGTCTCTCTCATTGCAGAGCATCAGCTCTGGGCACATGCATTCCACAGCTCTGGCTCGGTAATTGGACACATCAGTCCAGCCGCTCCATGGCACATGGGATCTTCCCAGGCCAGGGATCAAACCGGCACCCCTTGCACTGCAAGGAGGTATCCTCATCCACTGCACCACCAGGGAAGCCCAACAAGGTGATCATCTCTTGAGTTCTTGCTTTATAGCTATTTGCCTACTCGAAATAATTATTTGGCTATCTAATTATCTCAAAATTAAAATGACGAAAACTAAAGTTCTAAATTTCCCCAATAAACCAGTCATGCTCATTATCCTTCACCCAAAAGCGTTGCTTATCATTAGTTTCTTCATTTACTGTGCTTTCCATGGGGGTGTAAATTTTGGAGTGGCAGAGGTGTATGACTCTTTTATTCATTGATATATCACTAGCAATATAAGTAGGATTCTCATAACTATTTCTTGAATAACTTGGGGGTGAATTATTTGAATATTGTCCATCATTCTGATACTTTGAAACAAATGAATTTATTCAACAGGTAAAATATACTTCATATTCTAAGAGAAATTGATTATGGAAACATAAGCTTCATGAAGACACAATTGTTTTTAATTTATTCCAACAGGATAAATTTCATGGACAGAAGAGCCTGATAGGCTGTAGTTCATAGGGCTGCCAAGAGTCAGACATGACTGAGGGTGCACACACACATACACAACACACAGAAGTGTTTTGCTTCACTAGATTTGAAGAAACAATAGTTTTCTTGTTTTCCTCTTATTTTCTTCTCAGGCCCCTTGACTAGTTTTTCACTCTCTACAGCAAAATTACAGGATATGACTCTTTGGCCTTTATCTCAATTGTATCTGCACTCAGTTAATTTGTTGTCTCCTCTTGCCTTATTGCTTTAAATATCAGAGACCAGAAGCCTCTCAAGTGTGTGTCTACAAGGTGATCATCTCTCTTTTTTACTGTTTGTTTTAATTTTTTGGCCATTTTTATTGGTCTTTCATTTATTTGTTATCATCTATCTTTGTTCTTTGGCCTGGGTGGGCCTCCCATTGCAGTGGTCTCTCTCATTGCAGAGCATCAGCTCTGGGCACATGCATTCCACAGCTCTGGCTCGGTAATTGGACACATCAGTCCAGCCGCTCCATGGCACATGGGATCTTCCCAGGCCAGGGATCAAACCGGCACCCCTTGCACTGCAAGGAGGTATCCTCATCCACTGCACCACCAGGGAAGCCCAACAAGGTGATCATCTCTTGAGTTCTTGCTTTATAGCTATTTGCCTACTCGAAATAATTATTTGGCTATCTAATTATCTCAAAATTAAAATGACGAAAACTAAAGTTCTAAATTTCCCCAATAAACCAGTCATGCTCATTATCCTTCACCCAAAAGCGTTGCTTATCATTAGTTTCTTCATTTACTGTGCTTTCCATGGGGGTGTAAATTTTGGAGTGGCAGAGGTGTATGACTCTTTTATTCATTGATATATCACTAGCAATATAAGTAGGATTCTCATAACTATTTCTTGAATAACTTGGAGGTGAATTATTTGAATATTGTCCATCATTCTGATACTTTGAAACAAATGAATTTATTCAACAGGTAAAATATACTTCATATTCTAAGAGAAATTGATTATGGAAACATAAGCTTCATAAAAACAAGTCATATGTACTACTCAAAAAGAAAAATCAATGGTAGTTTTTATTATCACTTTATGTTTGAAGATTTTTCTCTATCCACTGTAAGACTAGGGCTTTGAGAGGTTAGTTCTTTTAAATGTTATAAGAACTTTTTTTTCAAAAATTGATCTTTTTGAAATAAGAAGAGACTTTGAAGTAGATTTTGCCAACATTTTATTATGAGTTTCACATTGTATCATAGAAAAACTTGGGGGTTATAGAAAAGAAAAACTAATATAATTAAAGAAATGAGCTTGAGATAAAAATGAAGTATTTATTTACAGTGGAAATTAGTACATGAAAACTATTATTGAAAATTATATATTTAAAACTAAAAAGCTATTCAAAGTTTAGGTTCAAAAAATCTGAATAGCATAAACATTAAATATACCAAAAGTAGAATACATGTGTTATAGTAGCACTTCATGATCTTGTGAAAACAAGGGGCACATGAAAGTTACCAATAGTTATTGAACAAGACCACATTTCCACTCTGCAAGCCGTGACTATCTTCCTATATTCTAGATGCATATTAATTTTTCACATCAGGAAGCATATTTCTGAATAGACTCCTGATTACATTTGAGGCAGCATGTGTATAAGTATTATAAATGTTTAAGATTAAGTGGTCAGATATTAGTATAATTGAAAAAACCCTACAAAAGTACTGGAACTTAAACAAAAAGGTTGGAGGGGAGGATGATCAAATATCCAGATGTAGAGACCTAGTAAGGTGGAATTCACCACCTTGCAGTTAGATAACTATGAGTGGGCCATTCTAACCTCTCTTGAATTGCCTGTATTACATGTGAAATCAATTTTTCATCACCCAGCCATAAACCACAATTGATAAAACTATCCTTGATAGGAGTGAATTTTCAGAAATCCCAGATGTCTTTTTTGTTTGTTTTTTTTTTGGTCATTTCTATTGGTCTTTCATTTCTTTGTTTTCATCTATCTTTGTTCTTTGGCCTGTGTGGGCCTCCCATCACAGTGGCCTCTCTCTTTGCAGAGCACTGGCTCTGGGTGCATGTGCTCCAGAGCTCCGGCTCGGTAGATGGACTCATTGGTCCAACTGCTCCGCGGCACGTGGGATCTTCCCAGGCCAGGGATCAAACCGGTGTCCCCTGCACTGCAAGACAGTGTCCTTATCCACTGTACCACCAGGGAAGCCCCTGGATATCTTCTGATGTTCCTAACAGTACATGAAGTCTTGATAATACATTTTCTATTTGTCCATCAATCCAAAATAGTCAATGAAGTTTCAATGTTTTGCTTCCATGTGTATAATTGTAATTGACTGCATTTAGCTACTATGCTACTATGTTGTTGCCCTTGTAGTTTCTTTATTTACTTCTTAATCTGTTGAAGTTCATCAAATGAATCATCTGCCAGCTTACCTTATCAGATCCTTCATGTTTTTGATACAAGAGGCAACTCTTTACAGCAGCCTTTATGTAAATCTAAACACATATATTAAGAGCAAGAAACTTCTTTATCATCCCATTAAGTATTCAAGGAGTTGAGAATGCAGATATTGGTAAGAAGCACATTATTTGTCCAAAATTTGGCAATATTATTAACAGAGAATGTTTCTCTTATGATGTAACTATCTCTGATATTGTGAACCTTAACTTTGAGCAATGTCTATAAGTATGATAAATGTTTAAGATTAAGTGGTCAGATATTAGTATAATTGAAAAAACCCTACAAAAGTACTGGAACTTAAACAAAAAGGTTGGAGGGGAGGATGATCAAATATCCAGATGTAGAGACCTAGTAAGGTGGAATTCACCACCTTGCAGTTAGATAACTATGAGTGGGCCATTCTAACCTCTCTTGAATTGCCTGTATTACATGTGAAATCAATTTTTCATCACCCAGCCATAAACCACAATTGATAAAACTATCCTTGATAGGAGTGAATTTTCAGAAATCCCAGATGTCTTTTTTGTTTGTTTTTTTTTTGGTCATTTCTATTGGTCTTTCATTTCTTTGTTTTCATCTATCTTTGTTCTTTGGCCTGTGTGGGCCTCCCATCACAGTGGCCTCTCTCTTTGCAGAGCACTGGCTCTGGGTGCATGTGCTCCAGAGCTCCGGCTCGGTAGATGGACTCATTGGTCCAACTGCTCCGCGGCACGTGGGATCTTCCCAGGCCAGGGATCAAACCGGTGTCCCCTGCACTGCAAGACAGTGTCCTTATCCACTGTACCACCAGGGAAGCCCCTGGATATCTTCTGATGTTCCTAACAGTACATGAAGTCTTGATAATACATTTTCTATTTGTCCATCAATCCAAAATAGTCAATGAAGTTTCAATGTTTTGCTTCCATGTGTATAATTGTAATTGACTGCATTTAGCTACTATGCTACTATGTTGTTGCCCTTGTAGTTTCTTTATTTACTTCTTAATCTGTTGAAGTTCATCAAATGAATCATCTGCCAGCTTACCTTATCAGATCCTTCATGTTTTTGATACAAGAGGCAACTCTTTACAGCAGCCTTTATGTAAATCTAAACACATATATTAAGAGCAAGAAACTTCTTTATCATCCCATTAAGTATTCAAGGAGTTGAGAATGCAGATATTGGTAAGAAGCACATTATTTGTCCAAAATTTGGCAATATTATTAACAGAGAATGTTTCTCTTATGATGTAACTATCTCTGATATTGTGAACCTTGAACTTCTAGAAGAACAATGCAATCCTGTAACTGAGGTAGCTGAAATCTTAGAAGTTCAAAGCTAGAGCATGAAAGCTTACAACCTCTGGCTACCCAAGTGGCTACCTTTCATATGTATTTGGTTAATCTATAACACATTACTTTATTCTTCAATAAATATGTGAGCTCCTGTTGATATGCAGAGTTCGTAACTAAGGTTAAACTTTGAAAAAGAAGAAAATTCACTAAAGTATAAGTTACAAAATCACAAGGGAGAGAAGATTTTGAAGAATTTAATTTCCTTTTCTGTCTTGAAGAAAAGCCTAGGAAATAGAGCTGTGGGCTCTGAATTGAAAGAGGACCTTTGCAAGCATAAAGAAGCTTAAGCACATTGTTTCAGTTTGGAGCTAAGATGGCGCCTACAGGAAGAGACAAGGGCGTGATCTAAATTGTTAAGTGATTGTCAAAATTTCTGATTGGTTCCCCTGGTTTCCACGCTCGTGGATGATTGCTTGACCCTTTAGCTTGATTGGTGTAATCCATAGGAAGTCCCGTGCAAAACCCCCTTCACTTGCCTATAAAAGCTGTGAGTTTGCACTAATAAAACGGAACTGGTTTGACAGAACCCCTGCAGCATCTGATTGTCTCCTGCGTCCGCGGTGGGGGCTGGGTTGGCTGGCAGCAGGCTCACTCTTCTCCGATCTTCCCATGGCTTGGCCACGGGCAATCCCGCCGCCATTTCTCCTCTGCAGGCGACCCCGCATAGAACAAATACTAGATACATTTTATTAATCACCTAGTCCAAGTCAATGCAGTATATCCATAGGAATGTGAAATGTCAGATTCAATTAACTGAGCACTTGTAAAATAAACCATTTTACCACATGAGCATATTTAAATCACAACACAGATATGTGCACTAAACAGTCAAATCTGTAGCTACTCAATTCTTTAATTATTGAAATGGAGACATTGACTTCCATGGGTGATGATGCAATTAGATCATGTTCTTGTAAATGTTTATTTGTGGTTTTTGACTTGAAATATATTATTCTAATGTTATTTTATAACTAAAATTAGTATGGCTTCTTAATAAACTTTCAACCCCAAAGATTTTCAAATTGAATCAGCTGAAAACTTTCCAACAGAAAAGTTTTTCAATTGAATTAGCATATATTCAAAAATAACCAGGGATCAATACTTAAAGAAATGAAAAATTAACTCTCGCTCAAGACTTTGGACATTTCATGGAGGTCTTCAAATCTATTACCCAAAGTCTCCATGGTCAACATTGGTGTTCACATTTTTACTGGTGAAGAATCTTTCTTGGACAAACTACATTGTGAAAGTATAAGTGTTAGTGGCTCAGTCATGTCCAGCCCTTTGTGACACCATGGACTATAGACTGCCGGACTCTTTGTCCATGGAATTCTCTGGGCAAGAGTACGGGAGTGGATTGTCATTCCCTTTTCCAGGGAATCTTTCCAACCCAGCAATTGAACCCTGGTATCCTGCATTGCAAGCAGATTCTTTACTGTCTGAGCCACGAGAGAAGCCCAAAGATATACTGAAGTTCATAACCACTGTAAATTATTCTGCTATTAAATATCATGAGAATCAGTCATATATGTGGCATTACAGGCATATTTTTTCTACCTTATTCACATATCAAAATTTTATTGTTTAACTTATAGATTTATTATATTTCTAAATGCATGTATATTTTATAATATTTATTTTTATGATTAAATAAAGGAATATCCATTGAAAAAAATTTAAAAAAAAATGACAAATTTCCTCAGTCTTATAACCCAAATATAAACACTAGTAAGAACATATTTGTGTATTTCCTGACAGTCTGCCTGGATATTTATTTAAGTGTAACATACAATTGCATACATATATTAATATAACAACTCAAACATTTATTGAATCCTAATTATGCACCATTGGCTGAGGATAAAAAGGTGATTCTAATAGAAAAATACCTGGTTTCTTACTGCATGTATAAATGTATATGTATATTTTTTTGCCTATTTTACTTTGCCTAGTCTAATGATTGATCAATTGGAGACATTGACTTCCATGGGTGATGATGCAATTAGATCATGTTCTTGTAAATGTTTATTTGTGGTTTTTGACTTGAAATATATTATTCTAATGTTATTTTATAACTAAAATTAGTATGGCTTCTTAATAAACTTTCAACCCCAAAGATTTTCAAATTGAATCAGCTGAAAACTTTCCAACAGAAAAGTTTTTCAATTGAATTAGCATATATTCAAAAATAACCAGGGATCAATACTTAAAGAAATGAAAAATTAACTCTCGCTCAAGACTTTGGACATTTCATGGAGGTCTTCAAATCTATTACCCAAAGTCTCCATGGTCAACATTGGTGTTCACATTTTTACTGGTGAAGAATCTTTCTTGGACAAACTACATTGTGAAAGTATAAGTGTTAGTGGCTCAGTCATGTCCAGCCCTTTGTGACACCATGGACTATAGACTGCCGGACTCTTTGTCCATGGAATTCTCTGGGCAAGAGTACGGGAGTGGATTGTCATTCCCTTTTCCAGGGAATCTTTCCAACCCAGCAATTGAACCCTGGTATCCTGCATTGCAAGCAGATTCTTTACTGTCTGAGCCACGAGAGAAGCCCAAAGATATACTGAAGTTCATAACCACTGTAAATTATTCTGCTATTAAATATCATGAGAATCAGTCATATATGTGGCATTACAGGCATATTTTTTCTACCTTATTCACATATCAAAATTTTATTGTTTAACTTATAGATTTATTATATTTCTAAATGCATGTATATTTTATAATATTTATTTTTATGATTAAATAAAGGAATATCCATTGAAAAAAATTTAAAAAAAAATGACAAATTTCCTCAGTCTTATAACCCAAATATAAACACTAGTAAGAACATATTTGTGTATTTCCTGACAGTCTGCCTGGATATTTATTTAAGTGTAACATACAATTGCATACATATATTAATATAACAACTCAAACATTTATTGAATCCTAATTATGCACCATTGGCTGAGGATAAAAAGGTGATTCTAATAGAAAAATACCTGGTTTCTTACTGCATGTATAAATGTATATGTATATATTTGCCTATTTTAGACAATCTCAAATATAAAACTTTATTTCTTTTTTACTTGCCTGTCATTAAGCATTTATTCAAGTCTAAATATTATCAGATGCAAATTTTAATAAATTTTATTAGGTGGCCTAGTGAATAGATCATAATGTTTTTAAGATTTGGTTTCAAATATTAACTTTTCTACATTGTATAGTCCCTTTGAGGTAATGACACATAACTTTGCAAATATCTATACCTTTAACTTTCAAATGAAAATAAAAATTAATGCTTACCAATAGGACTCAGAGTCCATATTTATACTTCATGTGATTCTACTATCTTAGATATACTTTTACTATTATATTTTCATTTCATTATGCCATAGACAGCTTATTTGGTCTTTATCATGTGTGAGAACTCACCTGCCAATATTAATATCCAATCCAGTTATTTTGTTCTCACAGAATTCACAGACTTTCATTAAAAAGATTAAAAATGAGTGAGTTTACATGGGTCCAAGGTTTAAAACCCATTCTGAAGCACTGTGTGTGCTGTGCTTAGTTGTTCAACTGTGTCTGACTCTTTATGACCCCATGGACTCCTCTTTCCACAGAATTCTCCAAGCTAGAATACTGGTGTGGGTTTCCTTCTGCAGTTATGAAGTGTTAAAGAAAGAAAAATAGAATCTAATCAGACATGGGATATTGCTGTTGAAGACTCCAGACATAATCCTGTAGGGCATTCCCTCTTGCTGCAACAATGCCTTTCTTAAACCTTTCCCTGCTGAAGCTAAGAAGTAGCTGTAAGTTCCAACCTTCCCTCCAGAGTCACCTACACAGCCTTTATTTCCAAACACATTTCTGTACTCCGAGGGTGCTTCAAATTTCAGCGTCACTGGACCAAAATCAATGTCTCCCCACTACGTCTATATCTTGGATTCATATTTGAGTCACGAAACCAGTCCCTCTTTCTTCGTGATAAGTTTCTTTTAAAGGGAACTTGGTGTTGTTTCTTCTCCATAGAACATAGACAAGATTATCACAGATGTTCTAAAAATACAGACCTACACAACAGCAGGATCCTGATCTCTCACTTCTTCTCTTAGGCTGTCCCTGGCTTTAGTGCAAGTGGGAAGAGAAACCAGACATTATCTGTTTTCCAATCTTGGCTAAAGTTTTCCTCTCTCTGCCATACTCCATTATTCTCTTCTCTCTCATCCCACTGAAGGCATGTACCTAAAATTCTCAATAAAGGTGGCCTTTGACAAATAGAAACAGAGATTGTTTTTAAGCAGTTTTTGCTTTTAGGTCTGGTTTTTCTTTCAGTAGAGGAGAACAAAAGTCTGGGTTTTTGTTTATGGGAAAAAAAATAAAGCAGAAATTTCTGAGACTAAAACATTGATTTATGTTTTAGCAGAGTATCTTTCGAGTTGATGTTTCTGAACTTCAGTCTTCCAATGTAATGTATATGGAGTAAGAAGAAAATTTTCATATCCTTTGTATACATTCATTTATATTGGTTTAAGAAAATGTGCTAGTATAATCTCCAATATGCTGTTTTACAATTGTGTCTGGAGATCTTAGAAGAAAAAGCTTTCTTAATTCTTCTATTTATAGTTAGCCATCTAAAAAAGTTTTGTGGTTGAATTTAATACTTAGCAATTATGCTGGTCAAGCACTATGTAGGCAAGTATTTTTAAGCAGCAATATCTCTGCCAATTCAAATGCTGTAATTTTAAACCCAACTATTCTTGATATTACATAAAATATAGAGGGAATTCATTATGTCAACAGACTTGTTCAGGTCTAAAAATAAAAACTTTTGATTCACTTAAAATCTTACTTGTCTAGACTATTCTCTGAATTCAGTAAATACTAAAAGTCTGTATTATATTTAAATTATTTTTGAGATTAATAGGAATTGCATATCATGTTTTTATAATAGTTCCCACTTATCAAAGTGTACAATTGAATGGTAATGCATTTAATTTATATATGTATGATCTCATTTAATTTGAGTCACGAAACCAGTCCCTCTTTCTTCGTGATAAGTTTCTTTTAAAGGAACTTGGTGTTGTTTCTTCTCCATAGAACATAGACAAGATTATCACAGATGTTCTAAAATACAGACCTACACAACAGCAGGATCCTGATCTCTCACTTCTTCTCTTAGGCTGTCCCTGGCTTTAGTGCAAGTGGGAAGAGAAACCAGACATTATCTGTTTTCCAATCTTGGCTAAAGTTTTCCTCTCTGCCATACTCCATTATTCTCTTCTCTCTCATCCCACTGAAGGCATGTACCTAAAATTCTCAATAAAGGTGGCCTTTGACAAATAGAAACAGAGATTTTTTTTAAGCAGTTTTGCTTTTAGGTCTGGTTTTTCTTTCAGTAGAGGAGAACAAAAGTCTGGGTTTTTGTTTATGGGAAAAAAAATAAAGCAGAAATTTCTGAGACTAAAACATTGATTTATGTTTTAGCAGAGTATCTTTCGAGTTGATGTTTCTGAACTTCAGTCTTCCAATGTAATGTATATGGAGTAAGAAGAAAATTTTCATATCCTTTGTATACATTCATTTATATTGGTTTAAGAAAATGTGCTAGTATAATCTCCAATATGCTGTTTTACAATTGTGTCTGGAGATCTTAAAAAAAAAGTTGTCTTAATTCTTCTATTTATAGTTAGCCATCTAAAAAAGTTTTGTGGTTGAATTTAATACTTAGCAATTATGCTGGTCAAGCACTATGTAGGCAAGTATTTTTAAGCAGCAATATCTCTGCCAATTCAAATGCTGTAATTTTAAACCCAACTATTCTTGATATTACATAAAATATAGAGGGAATTCATTATGTCAACAGACTTGTTCAGGTCTAAAAATAAAAACTTTTGATTCACTTAAAATCTTACTTGTCTAGACTATTCTCTGAATTCAGTAAATACTAAAAGTCTGTATTATATTTAAATTATTTTTGAGATTAATAGGAATTGCATATCATGTTTTTATAATAGTTCCCACTTATCAAAGTGTACAATTGAATGGTAATGCATTTAATTTATATATGTATGATCTCATTTAATTTTTTTTGGTGGGGGAGCACTTCTATTGGTCTTTATCTATTTTCATCCATCTTTGTTCTCTGGCCCATGTGGGCCTCCCATCACAGTGGCCTCTGTTGCTGCAAAGCACTGACTCTGGGTGTATGCATTCCAGAGCTCCAGCTTGGTAGTCCTGCCTCTCTGTGACACATGGAATCTTCCTAGGCCAGGGATCTAACTGGCACCCTTGCACTACAAGGCGGTGTCCTTTCCCACTGGACCACCAGGGAAGTCCTCATTTAATTTTTACAGGAGCATTGCAAAGCAAAGTTTACTGTTAGACTTTTGTTCCAGTTGAGGATTCTGAAGGTTAGAAAGATTAGGTAATTTGCCAGAAACTACCAAGAGACAGAACAAGAATAGGAGCCTATGTCTTAAAAAAATGTGAAGGAACCCATGAAAGATGGTTGGCAAAAGTTGTTCCTATTGCTGTGTGCGTATTGTGGAGCGTAGATCTTGACCCTTAGATCTTGACTGTTCTTATGATTTGTTTTGATCAATGGAATACACTGGAAGTGATTTTTTGCCAATTCCAGACTGAGAACTAAGAGCCCTGACAGCTTACCATTTTTGTTTTTTTTATTTATTTGCCTTGGACAACAGCTGTCATGAAAAGAATCTCAACTGCCTTGCTGGTGAAAGACAAGTGCAAGGAATGAGAAACTACAAAAAGAAAAAAAGAGAGGCCTTCTGACTTGAGACACCAAAGGTATGATGAGCCATATGGATCCTCCATTCCTAATTTAGCTATGTCAACCATACCACAGAGGAGGCAGGCTCGTATAGGCTATGGCTAACTTCAAAATTATGAGCCAATAAATTGGTTTTAAACCCTAAGTTCCGAGAGGTTTGTTGGGCAGCAAGACATAATTGAATGACCAGTATAAATTACAGTCTCGTCACCAGGAAACTATTCTACTACAGAATAAGGGAATTCATTATGTCAACAGACTTGTTCAGGTCTAAAAATAAAAACTTTTGATTCACTTAAAATCTTACTTGTCTAGACTATTCTCTGAATTCAGTAAATACTAAAAGTCTGTATTATATTTAAATTATTTTTGAGATTAATAGGAATTGCATATCATGTTTTTATAATAGTTCCCACTTATCAAAGTGTACAATTGAATGGTAATGCATTTAATTTATATATGTATGATCTCATTTAATTTTTTTTGGTGGGGGAGCACTTCTATTGGTCTTTATCTATTTTCATCCATCTTTGTTCTCTGGCCCATGTGGGCCTCCCATCACAGTGGCCTCTGTTGCTGCAAAGCACTGACTCTGGGTGTATGCATTCCAGAGCTCCAGCTTGGTAGTCCTGCCTCTCTGTGACACATGGAATCTTCCTAGGCCAGGGATCTAACTGGCACCCCTTGCACTGCAAGGCGGTGTCCTTTCCCACTGGACCACCAGGGAAGTCCTCATTTAATTTTTACAGGAGCATTGCAAAGCAAAGTTTACTGTTAGACTTTTGTTCCAGTTGAGGATTCTGAAGGTTAGAAAGATTAGGTAATTTGCCAGAAACTACCAAGAGACAGAACAAGAATAGGAGCCTATGTCTTAAAAAAATGTGAAGGAACCCATGAAAGATGGTTGGCAAAAGTTGTTCCTATTGCTGTGTGCGTATTGTGGAGCGTAGATCTTGACCCTTAGATCTTGACTGTTCTTATGATTTGTTTTGATCAATGGAATACACTGGAAGTGATTTTTTGCCAATTCCAGACTGAGAACTAAGAGCCCTGACAGCTTACCATTTTTGTTTTTTTTATTTATTTGCCTTGGACAACAGCTGTCATGAAAAGAATCTCAACTGCCTTGCTGGTGAAAGACAAGTGCAAGGAATGAGAAACTACAAAAAGAAAAAAAGAGAGGCCTTCTGACTTGAGACACCAAAGGTATGATGAGCCATATGGATCCTCCATTCCTAATTTAGCTATGTCAACCATACCACAGAGGAGGCAGGCTCGTATAGGCTATGGCTAACTTCAAAATTATGAGCCAATAAATTGGTTTTAAACCCTAAGTTCCGAGAGGTTTGTTGGGCAGCAAGACATAATTGAATGACCAGTATAAATTACAGTCTCGTCACCAGGAAACTATTCTACTACATCTATTATCTATCATAAAGTAAACCTGTTACTATTCATTTAATTAAAAATGACTTGATATTAGTGTTTCATAGATAGATAGCAAGAAAAAAGGCATGATACAAACATGAGCAAGAAACCGAATGAAGAGTCAAGTCTTGAGTCCCCAGCTAGCAGCTAAATTTATCTACTACTAAAGTTCCCCTCATTAACATTTCTAAGGTTAAATACTCAAGCCACCATAGAAAAATTTCCATGGAAGTAATATAAATGTTAAAAGCATTTGTTTCATTAGCTGCCTATTCTTATGGAAAATATTCCCATTTATTGAAATTTACAATGAGACTGGTAATGCATTTCAGGTCATACATACCAGTCATGTTCTTAATAAAAAAATTCCAGATAGTTAAATATGTTTAAAATACTGACATAAATTTAAAATATTTGATATATTTGCTATGTTACTATGAATTATACAGATATGCTATTTTATATTAGGTAGGAAATAGTCGATCAATCTGTATTGATCTTACATTTAAAACTTCTCTTCTTAAAAACAACATGGATACAAATGCTGATTCCATCTCTCACATAACAGACACAAATTCTTTCCAATGAAGATGATATTTTTAAAAGTATTAACAATACCAAATATTTCAAGATGGACAATAAACGTTAGTTTCTTTTCTTTTGCTAATATGACTTGGGAGCACTATGAGAAATTTGAAACAGTTTATGGACATAGAGGTTGCTAAATAAGCTGTGATACAAAGAAAGGTGAAATCCTAAAACCCATTTAAAACTTACATTATTACATGAAAAATTTTCTGGAAAAGAAATCAGTAATTAAATCTCATGTTGTTAAAATAATATTATTGTTTGCATATATATAAATATAAAATTTTTCTGTCTATGAAAACCAAAGGTATGATGAGCCATATGGATCCTCCATTCCTAATTTAGCTATGTCAACCATACCACAGAGGAGGCAGGCTCGTATAGGCTATGGCTAACTTCAAAATTATGAGCCAATAAATTGGTTTTAAACCCTAAGTTCCGAGAGGTTTGTTGGGCAGCAAGACATAATTGAATGACCAGTATAAATTACAGTCTCGTCACCAGGAAACTATTCTACTACATCTATTATCTATCATAAAGTAAACCTGTTACTATTCATTTAATTAAAAATGACTTGATATTAGTGTTTCATAGATAGATAGCAAGAAAAAAGGCATGATACAAACATGAGCAAGAAACCGAATGAAGAGTCAAGTCTTGAGTCCCCAGCTAGCAGCTAAATTTATCTACTACTAAAGTTCCCCTCATTAACATTTCTAAGGTTAAATACTCAAGCCACCATAGAAAAATTTCCATGGAAGTAATATAAATGTTAAAAGCATTTGTTTCATTAGCTGCCTATTCTTATGGAAAATATTCCCATTTATTGAAATTTACAATGAGACTGGTAATGCATTTCAGGTCATACATACCAGTCATGTTCTTAATAAAAATATTCCAGATAGTTAAATATGTTTAAAATACTGACATAAATTTAAAATATTTGATATATTTGCTATGTTACTATGAATTATACAGATATGCTATTTTATATTAGGTAGGAAATAGTCGATCAATCTGTATTGATCTTACATTTAAAACTTCTCTTCTTAAAAACAACATGGATACAAATGCTGATTCCATCTCTCACATAACAGACACAAATTCTTTCCAATGAAGATGATATTTTTAAAAGTATTAACAATACCAAATATTTCAAGATGGACAATAAACGTTAGTTTCTTTTCTTTTGCTAATATGACTTGGGAGCACTATGAGAAATTTGAAACAGTTTATGGACATAGAGGTTGCTAAATAAGCTGTGATACAAAGAAAGGTGAAATCCTAAAAACAATTTAAAACTTACATTATTACATGAAAAATTTTCTGGAAAAGAAATCAGTAATTAAATCTCATGTTGTTAAAATAATATTATTGTTTGCATATATATAAATATAAAATTCTAAATGTTTTACATCGGTAATATTTGCAAAATTTGCTTTATTTCATAACCATGAGAAAGCACTCAAATGTACAGAAAAGAAAAGAGCATTACCCTGGAGTCACAAAGACTTAGATAAAAATCCTGATTTTAACCATTTTGTTTGATTTTATTTTTTTTATTATTATTTTTTTAAAAGATTTATTTATTTATTTTGGGTGGGGGTTGGGTTGGGGAGGGAGGGGAGCGGGTGGGCCACTTCTATTGGTCTTTCATTTCTCTATTTTCATCCATCTTTGTTCTTTGGCTCCTGTGGGCCTCCCATCGCGGTGGCGTCTGTCGTCGCAGAGTGCCAGCTCTGGGTGCATGCGCTCCAGAGCTCTGGCTTGGTAATTGGACACATCAGTCCAGCCGCTCCGCGGCACGTGGGATCTTCCCAGGCCAGGGCTCACACCAGCGCCCCTTGCACTGCAAGGCGGTGTCCTTATCCACTGGACCACCAGGGGAAGCCCTTGTTTGATTTTAGATAACAACAAACTATATCTGAATCTGTAAAAAACTAAAAATAGAAGCTACTTTAAAAATTATAATAAAGTTTCAAGAGTACCTAATAATTCTCAGTATAAATAACAAATGTCCAAATTCTTAAAAATTCAAGCAGAAATCAAGCCCTGAACCCTTGTCTTCATCAAATAGCACTGAGATGCCCTATTGAGGAAGGGTTTTTGTTCATCTCTGTTTGCACTGGAATGTTCTTGACATTCCCCAAAGCTTTGAATCAGATTTCAGTAATAATTTAAATTTTGAAAAGCTGTACTATATGACTCACTTAAATGAGAGCAAACTTCAGGGACACCTGCTCAGCACATCTTTTTTTTTTTTTTTCAAAGTGAATACTGTTGAATATCAAAATCCAAGAAATGATACATTGCATTATGGTTATGTTAGCTTTATTGCAAGAATTTTTGTTTGACTTACCTTAAAATATTTCTTTTATTGAGGTGAAATGCTTATCTTTAAAACCAAGAAAGAGTAATTGATTATAAATAACTTTAAGAAGCTGAAACTTTATGTTTGACTTACCTGTAAAAAAGATCACATTAACTGAACAGAAAAGAAAAGAGCATTACCCTGGAGTCACAAAGACTTAGATAAAAATCCTGATTTTAACCATTTTGTTTGATTTTATTTTTTTTATTATTATTTTTTTAAAAGATTTATTTATTTATTTTGGGTGGGGGTTGGGTTGGGGAGGGAGGGGAGCGGGTGGGCCACTTCTATTGGTCTTTCATTTCTCTATTTTCATCCATCTTTGTTCTTTGGCTCCTGTGGGCCTCCCATCGCGGTGGCGTCTGTCGTCGCAGAGTGCCAGCTCTGGGTGCATGCGCTCCAGAGCTCTGGCTTGGTAATTGGACACATCAGTCCAGCCGCTCCGCGGCACGTGGGATCTTCCCAGGCCAGGGCTCACACCAGCGCCCCTTGCACTGCAAGGCGGTGTCCTTATCCACTGGACCACCAGGGGAAGCCCTTGTTTGATTTTAGATAACAACAAACTATATCTGAATCTGTAAAAAGAAAAAAATAGAAGCTACTTTAAAAATTATAATAAAGTTTCAAGAGTACCTAATAATTCTCAGTATAAATAACAAATGTCCAAATTCTTAAAAATTCAAGCAGAAATCAAGCCCTGAACCCTTGTCTTCATCAAATAGCACTGAGATGCCCTATTGAGGAAGGGTTTTTGTTCATCTCTGTTTGCACTGGAATGTTCTTGACATTCCCCAAAGCTTTGAATCAGATTTCAGTAATAATTTAAATTTTGAAAAGCTGTACTATATGACTCACTTAAATGAGAGCAAACTTCAGGGACACCTGCTCAGCACATCTTTTTTTTTTTTTTTCAAAGTGAATACTGTTGAATATCAAAATCCAAGAAATGATACATTGCATTATGGTTATGTTAGCTTTATTGCAAGAATTTTTGTTTGACTTACCTTAAAATATTTCTTTTATTGAGGTGAAATGCTTATCTTTAAAACCAAGAAAGAGTAATTGATTATAAATAACTTTAAGAAGCTGAAAGACTCTTATGGATGTGACAAGACTGATCAAGTTTAAGAAAAAGAAATATCACTGTAACCAACACCAAATGATTCACATTAACTGAACCAGTCAAGAAATATGAAAGAACCGGGCTTCCCCTGGTGGCGCAGTGGGTAAGGACACCGCCTTGCAGTGCAAGAGGCGCTGGTTCGATCCCTGGCCTGGGAAGATCCCACGTGTCGCGGAGTGGCTGGACTGATGTGTCCCATTACCGAGCCGGAGTTCCGGAGCTCTGGAGCGCATGCGCCCAGAGCTGGCGCTCGGCAGCAACAGACGCCACCGCGATGGGAGGCCCATGAGAGCCAAAGAACAAAGACGGATGAAAATGGAGAAATGGAAGACCAATAGAAGTGGCCCGCCCGCTCTCCTCCCTCCCCAAACCGACCCCCGCCCAAAAATAAATAATAAAATAAATAAATCTTAAAAAAAAAAAAAGAAATATGAAAGAACCTTTTGGCCAAACATTCATATAAGGTCACTGAGTGAGAGAAAACAAAACAAAATAAGGCAAACTGGTGATTCTAATTAACTTTGAGGATTTATATGTTACAACTTAATTTCTGAGTGAATTTCAAGTATTGAAATTTTGCAAATTTGATCTATTGCACAGGCTAAGTTCTAATGTTACTTTGAAAGAACATAAAATCTGGGAAGAGAATGGTTCTTAGAATTTTTATTACAATAGGAAGTGGTTAGTCTTATTAGTTATAATCAGACAGAATTTTATGTGAAAATGAATTTCCATCGAAGTAAATTAATTTGCATTTGAGGGGAAAACAGCATACATTGGATGGAAAAGCATATTAAACTCAGAATTGGCATTTGTATCACTGTATTTGATAGCTTTACTCACATTTTTCTGTGCACTATAAGTAGATTTTATTTGTTCAATATTTTTTAATGTGGGTATATTCATCTTGACATGTGAATTTAAAGATTTCAATTATGGTAAATCTTTCAATTTTTCTGGGGCTTTAGGTGCATGTTGCTTGGCTTAAATTGATGCAAGCAAATATAAAGAGAATATTCATATAGCACTGTAAAGTGTTTGCCAAACAGACACACATCCATGCTAAAGGGATAAAAATACTCACTTAAATTATTTTCATACATGATCCACATTTTGTTTTTCAGTATTCCTCAAGAAGGCTTAAGGGTTTACTATGTGTTAAGTATACGGCATAATTGTTTGGGTATATTATTTAGGAAATGTGAGCTTGGAACAAAGTATGAAATCAACATCAAAAAATCCAAAGGCCTGCAGGTGTATTACAGAGCTGTTTTTAAAATGTTTCCACATAATCACTCTGTGTTACACAAAATCAATCGAGTTTCACAGAGTTTTGTTGTTTACAGCTATACATAAATTTAAAAAGTAAAGTAAAATAAAAGTAATTATATATTAAAAATAAAACGAAAGAGAGAGAAGGAAAAGTATTAAAAAATCCAATTAACTATCAAAGAGAAGTTAAATAATGCTATATATAATAAAGCAAGCTGAATAATGCTATAAATTGTAAACATTATAGACACATACTTTTTTAACTTTTTAATTTGAAATTTTAAGGACAACTATAAGAAGACAATTCTACATTAAAATATCTTGCTATCACAAGAACAGAAGCTACATCAAATATTTAAATGGAACCAGATGGATAAATGGATAGATAGACAGATTTCAGTGTTAATATTGATGTACTGATGAAGAAATAACATTAACAAACTCTCTTCTTCTCTTAACAACAAGGATAATTCACATGAGATTTTGCTGTATTTTTAATATGTTTGCCTCTGGCAACATTTGGTGACCATCAGTATTACACACTTACTACTATAGCAATGATATAATTTGAACTTGACTCAAGAAAATGCATTTAATTACTTGGAAATAAAAGAGTGAATATGCACCAGTAATAAACTTTCAGCTTTCTGGAAAAGAAATTATACTGAATAATTAACTCAAAATACTACCAGACACTTTTAAAATGATATTTTTCTATCAAGAAAATAGGTAAATACTTTATTATCTCTCTGTTAAATACTTTCCGAAAACAAAGAAGGGGGCTTTGTTTGTATTAATTAAAAACAAAAAACCTTTTTATTCTTTTTCAGTTTTTGGATCAGTTTGATTGAAGATTAAGGAGAAAAATCTAAGGTAAGCTGTTTAAAAAATAAAAGTTAACATTTGAAATAACCTGCTTGGATGAATCACAAAGATTTGTTAATGAGCACGCCATATGATCAGAAATTAAATGGACACTGAGCCTGAAAAATAATCACAACCATTTGTCTGTAATGCTTGGCTTCAGTATTTGCAAAGCTGTCCGTTGTTCTTATTGTTGATTGACTTATTAATGAATACATGTTATTAAATCACTTAACAGCTGTCCCAACAGCTAAGTGCAGGAGGATTCACCAAGGAATGGATCAGTGGCCTTAGCAATAGTACAATAGGGGGTTTTTTGGTGAAAAACAAATGCATCCCCCTGCTGAAAAAGCAAGCTTGAAAACAACTGTTACACTTTTGGGGTTTCCCTAGTGGCTCAGTGGTAAAGAAACTGCCTGCTATGTAGGAGTCATGGGTTTGATCCTTGGGTTGAGATGAAGCCCTGGAGAAGGGAATGGTCACCCACTCCAGTTTCTTGCCCAGAGAATTCCATGAACAGAGGAGCCTGGCAGGCTACAGTTCATGGGACTCACAGAGTTGATACCACTGAGCGACCAACCAAGTTACACTTTTTAGATTCATATCAGACTTTTCTGTAGTTATTGTTATTAAAACTATATTTTGTTTTCTGAGCATTTTTAAAAGCAGGTAAATAATCTAACACATTCTGTTTAAACATCTCTTTAACATTTATGTTTACTTATTTGATCTAAATCTATTAACACATATTCTAAATGTTCTGCTCTTCTAGAAACATTTTAATATCTGTGTAGGGAAAGGTGCATATTGAAAACAGTTTTAAATAGGATACTGTATACACAAATGATCTTACTCTCTATATACTGATTAGCAAAAAAGGCTGCCATCAGCTTTCCCTACAGATGTGACAGTTCTGTGGTCAGAAGATCATAAAATACTGGGATCTAGTAAATTTGTTAGACTTCAAGAATGAAAAGAATTGCATAATTTTTATTTCTTAAATAAAACAAAAACCTTTTTATTCTTTTCAGTTTTTGGATCAGTTTGATTGAAGATTAAGGAGAAAAATCTAAGGTAAGCTGTTTAAAAAATAAAAGTTAACATTTGAAATAACCTGCTTGGATGAATCACAAAGATTTGTTAATGAGCACGCCATATGATCAGAAATTAAATGGACACTGAGCCTGAAAAATAATCACAACCATTTGTCTGTAATGCTTGGCTTCAGTATTTGCAAAGCTGTCCGTTGTTCTTATTGTTGATTGACTTATTAATGAATACATGTTATTAAATCACTTAACAGCTGTCCCAACAGCTAAGTGCAGGAGGATTCACCAAGGAATGGATCAGTGGCCTTAGCAATAGTACAATAGGGGGTTTTTTGGTGAAAAACAAATGCATCCCCCTGCTGAAAAAGCAAGCTTGAAAACAACTGTTACACTTTTGGGGTTTCCCTAGTGGCTCAGTGGTAAAGAAACTGCCTGCTATGTAGGAGTCATGGGTTTGATCCTTGGGTTGAGATGAAGCCCTGGAGAAGGGAATGGTCACCCACTCCAGTTTCTTGCCCAGAGAATTCCATGAACAGAGGAGCCTGGCAGGCTACAGTTCATGGGACTCACAGAGTTGATACCACTGAGCGACCAACCAAGTTACACTTTTTAGATTCATATCAGACTTTTCTGTAGTTATTGTTATTAAAACTATATTTTGTTTTCTGAGCATTTTTAAAAGCAGGTAAATAATCTAACACATTCTGTTTAAACATCTCTTTAACATTTATGTTTACTTATTTGATCTAAATCTATTAACACATATTCTAAATGTTCTGCTCTTCTAGAAACATTTTAATATCTGTGTAGGGAAAGGTGCATATTGAAAACAGTTTTAAATAGGATACTGTATACACAAATGATCTTACTCTCTATATACTGATTAGCAAAAAAGGCTGCCATCAGCTTTCCCTACAGATGTGACAGTTCTGTGGTCAGAAGATCATAAAATACTGGGATCTAGTAAATTTGTTAGACTTCAAGAATGAAAAGAATTGCATAATTTTTATTTCTTAAATAAAATAAAATCTGATTTAGAATACAGATGCTTTTGTCTTTGATGTTTGAATACTCTGGGTAAACATATTAATGAGATTCAGCTGTATTAGTTTAGCTCAGGTACATTGGACTTTTATGATCTTGTGAAGTTGAAAGAATAATTGTGCATTTTTACAAATGGTTTCTGTGGATCATCCCTTCCCCCTCCCCACAAATATTTTAAAGCAAATGTTTTGCTTTCTCAGATGGCATGCTCTTTTGGTCAAAAGCAATAAGAATATTGGTAATATTTATTACAAGCCTGCATTGATGAGGACTTTTCCTGTTGAAGAGGAGTTTGGAGGATATACTTAAGTGGGCTCAGAGAATTTTAAACAAGTAGAATAGTAGACATATTTTCCATGATTGGCTGTTTTCCATGCAATGGGGTGTATTTTTTAAAACACATTCTTGGCCTTTATTGAAAAACCACAGATAACTATAATTTGGGTAGCTTTTACGGATAATTTATGACTTTTGCATGCAACTTAATGGTCCATAAAAAACTCAAACCAGCAGTGTTAGGACATTACTTTAGAGTCACAAAAGGATTCTGGAGATTGAGTAAATATTTTAAAAGGGACTTCCTTGTCAAATGGAAATTTTGAATTGTATTTAGGACATTTGTTGCTTGATACAAACATTATCTGTTACAAAGTTACATCCTGGCTACTCTGATTCTTGTCAGGGCAGCTAGGAATCCTACAAAAGAGAATTGTTAGTGTGTTTTAGATTATATCCTCTTTCTAATCTATTAGGATAATGCAAATCTATAGGATAATGCAAATTATCAAATTAGAAAACAAAAGTGCATCTGTTTGTGACAATATACTGCACCTGAAACAAATATATGTAATTCACCTATGGCAAAAGATGCCTATCATTTCCTTTTCCATGGCTTTTAAACAGTTAACATCACCTGCTGCTGTCTGTGATGAAACCCCACAGGAAATGAATGCCAAAGGTACAAGATGAAAGAGAAAGTAATTTTCTGGGAGGGGAGGAAGAGTAATTTTGCACTGTGAGGTGAAAGGGTGAGAAACCAAAAGACGTGTGAGGAATTACTTATGAAACTGGAAATGAAGGTAAAAGTTGGAGGCAAGGTAAGCGGATATAGGAAAGAGAAAAAGAAGAAAATACATAGAGCCATGAGAAAGTTAAAGGGGCTGTGTACCTAAATATACATCTATAAGGTGCTATTCAGAAATAGGTCATTGTTATATACATAGAAAAATCACAGACTTATGAAAATATTGCCTACCAACTCAGTATATGTTTGGCAGGTAAAAATATTAGCAGATATTTTTAAGTCTTCGCTCTCCATAATTTTGGATAATTCTGTCAACATTTTGCTTTTTTGTGTGAGTGTATAAAAAAATCAGAGAATGTGCACTGAGGAAGACCAAAAGGGAAAAAAAAAAAATTGTTAATCTTAGGAGGGAAAGTTGGAAGAGATATATTATACATATTAACTATGTAAGAAGGAAAGCTATGAAGTTGATTGTAACTAGGTTGATAAATGGAAAGAGAGAGATTTGGAGGGGCAGTTCTGGATTGTATGTAGTGAAATGCGATTTAAAAAAAAAAAAAGGAAGCTATCGCTATGTATTAACAACTAAGAGACATCAGAAGATATCCAGTGGTTGTCACTAAGTTGTGTCTCTTTGCGACCACATGAATTGTAGCCCACCAGAATTCTCTGTCCATGGGATTTCCCAGGCAACAGCGCAGGAGTCGGTTGCTGTTTCCTTCTCCTCAGAAGATATTTGACATGTTTCAATTAGCTGGTGGATATCGTGTTTATTTAATTGTAGCACTGTTTTAAGACTGGGTCATAGCATTGGTTATTTGTGAAGACGTACATCAAAGGAGAAAAAAATGTTAGAGTGATTGTTCTCACTGAAAATCATAACTAACAAAGTTCTTTCTCCTCAGAGAATAACAAATGCATGCACCATTGCTTGTTTCCACCAATATGAACTATATAAATCAGTCTATTTCTTTGAAGGAGCTAAAAGAATAATGGAAGTAAGTCCTGATAACTCCAATTTATCTTAGTTTAGAACAAAGATATATTCTCTTAGGAGTGTCCAAAGTGTGATGAAACCCCACAGGAAATGAATGCCAAAGGTACAAGATGAAAGAGAAAGTAATTTTCTGGGAGGGAGGAAGAGTAATTTTGCACTGTGAGGTGAAATCGAGGGAAATTTTGAAGGTAAAAGTTGGAGGCAAGGTAAGCGGATATAGGAAAGAGAAAAAGAAGAAAATACATAGAGCCATGAGAAAGTTAAAGGGGCTGTGTACCTAAATATACATCTATAAGGTGCTATTCAGAAATAGGTCATTGTTATATACATAGAAAAATCACAGACTTATGAAAATATTGCCTACCAACTCAGTATATGTTTGGCAGGTAAAAATATTAGCAGATATTTTTAAGTCTTCGCTCTCCATAATTTTGGATAATTCTGTCAACATTTTGCTTTTTTGTGTGAGTGTATAAAAAAATCAGAGAATGTGCACTGAGGAAGACCAAAAGGGAAAAAAAAAAAATTGTTAATCTTAGGAGGGAAAGTTGGAAGAGATATATTATACATATTAACTATGTAAGAAGGAAAGCTATGAAGTTGATTGTAACTAGGTTGATAAATGGAAAGAGAGAGATTTGGAGGGGCAGTTCTGGATTGTATGTAGTGAAATGCGATTTAAAAAAAGGAAGCTATCGCTATGTATTAACAACTAAGAGACATCAGAAGATATCCAGTGGTTGTCACTAAGTTGTGTCTCTTTGCGACCACATGAATTGTAGCCCACCAGAATTCTCTGTCCATGGGATTTCCCAGGCAACAGCGCAGGAGTCGGTTGCTGTTTCCTTCTCCTCAGAAGATATTTGACATGTTTCAATTAGCTGGTGGATATCGTGTTTATTTAATTGTAGCACTGTTTTAAGACTGGGTCATAGCATTGGTTATTTGTGAAGACGTACATCAAAGGAGAAAAAAATGTTAGAGTGATTGTTCTCACTGAAAATCATAACTAACAAAGTTCTTTCTCCTCAGAGAATAACAAATGCATGCACCATTGCTTGTTTCCACCAATATGAACTATATAAATCAGTCTATTTCTTTGAAGGAGCTAAAAAGAATAATGGAAGTAAGTCCCTGATAACTCCAATTTATCTTAGTTTAGAACAAAGATATATTCTCTTAGGAGTGTCCAAATTAGTCAACATTTGTAGAGATAAGAAAATTGTTGTCCAAGGTGAAATGAACGTGATTGTAGCAATATGGCTTAATAACGGTGTCTCTAAGAATATGAGAGCAATATTAGACTTCCTAAAAAGATAGACTACCCCTTGAAGCATAAAAGTTATGTATGTTATTTTTTAATTTATTTATTTATTTATTTTAATTTTTACAGAGTTTTGTTGTTCACGGACATGTATGTTCCCAGATCAGTTATACGCATGTCCCTGGTCTCCTCCCTCCTCCCATTCTCCCCATCCCATCCCTTCAGGCTGTCGCACTAAGCCCTTGTAGGAACTCCTATTCCAGCAGGGCAATGACAATAGCTATCTTTTTCCCATATGATACTATAGGTTTCTATGTAACTCCCTCTATGCCTCCCACATATTGTTCATTCCCAACAACGTCCATATGCCTATTCTCTATGTCTGTTTTTCCATCGGTTCACTGCGTGTGTTATCATTACCAATTTACTAATTCCATATATAAGTATTAGTATACTGTACTTGTCTTTCTCTTTTTGACTTACTTCACTTTGTATAATAGTTTCTAGATCCATCCAGCTCACTGGGAGTAATTCTTCTGCATTGCTTTTTACAGCTGTGAAGCACTCCATTGCATATATGTACCAAAGCTTGTTTATCCATTCATTCATCGATGGACATCTAGGTTGCGTCCATGTTCTAGCTATTGTATAAACAGCTGCAATGAACATTGGGGTACAGGTACTTCTTTCAGTTTGATTTCATCAGGGTATAAGCCTAATAGTGGGATTGCTGGGTCGTATGGTGCTCTATTTTTAGTTTTTAAGGAATTTTTCCTCACATAATGCCAAGGAGAAAAAATGTTAGAGTGATTGTTCTCACTGAAAATCATAACTAACAAAGTTCTTTCTCCTCAGAGAATAACAAATGCATGCACCATTGCTTGTTTCCACCAATATGAACTATATAAATCAGTCTATTTCTTTGAAGGAGCTAAAAAGAATAATGGAAGTAAGTCCCTGATAACTCCAATTTATCTTAGTTTAGAACAAAGATATATTCTCTTAGGAGTGTCCAAATTAGTCAACATTTGTAGAGATAAGAAAATTGTTGTCCAAGGTGAAATGAACGTGATTGTAGCAATATGGCTTAATAACGGTGTCTCTAAGAATATGAGAGCAATATTAGACTTCCTAAAAAGATAGACTACCCCTTGAAGCATAAAAGTTATGTATGTTATTTTTTAATTTATTTATTTATTTATTTTAATTTTTACAGAGTTTTGTTGTTCACGGACATGTATGTTCCCAGATCAGTTATCGCATGTCCCTGGTCTCCTCCCTCCTCCCATTCTCCCCATCCCATCCCTTCAGGCTGTCGCACTAAGCCCTTGTAGGAACTCCTATTCCAGCAGGGCAATGACAATAGCTATCTTTTTCCCATATGATACTATAGGTTTCTATGTAACTCCCTCTATGCCTCCCACATATTGTTCATTCCCAACAACGTCCATATGCCTATTCTCTATGTCTGTTTTTCCATCGGTTCACTGCGTGTGTTATCATTACCAATTTACTAATTCCATATATAAGTATTAGTATACTGTACTTGTCTTTCTCTTTTTGACTTACTTCACTTTGTATAATAGTTTCTAGATCCATCCAGCTCACTGGGAGTAATTCTTCTGCATTGCTTTTTACAGCTGTGAAGCACTCCATTGCATATATGTACCAAAGCTTGTTTATCCATTCATTCATCGATGGACATCTAGGTTGCGTCCATGTTCTAGCTATTGTATAAACAGCTGCAATGAACATTGGGGTACAGGTACTTCTTTCAGTTTGATTTCATCAGGGTATAAGCCTAATAGTGGGATTGCTGGGTCGTATGGTGCTCTATTTTTAGTTTTTTAAGGAATCTCCTACTATCAATCTACATTTCCACCATCAATGCCAGAGTGTTCCCCTTTCTCTGCACCCTCTCCAGCATTTATTGTCTGTAGATTTGTTGATGATGGCCATTCTGACAGGTGTGAGCTGGTATTTCATTGTACTTTTGATTTGCATTTCTCTAATTGTAAGCAAGATTGAGCATTGTTTCATGTGTTTTTTTGGCCATGTGCATGTCCTCTTTGGAGAGGTGTCTGTTTAGGTCTTTTTCCCATTTTTTAATTGGGTTGTTCATTTTTCCGGTGATGAGTTGTCTGAGTTGCTTGTAGATTTTGGAGATTAATTATTTGTCTGTTATTTCATTTGCTATGATTTTCTCCCATTCTGTGGGCTGTCTGTTCAGCTTTTTTGTGATTTCTTTTGCTGTACAAAAGCTTTGAAGTTTGATTAGGTCCCACGTGTTCATTTTTCTTTTCAGTTCCGCTATTTTAGTAGGTGGGTCAGAGAAGATCTTGCTTTGATTTATGTCCTTGAGAGTTTTGTCTATATTCTCCTCTAAGAGTTTAATGGTTTCTGGTCTTACATTTAGGTGTTTAATCCATTTTGAGTTGATCTTAGTGTATGGTGTCAGGGAATGTTCCAATTTCATTTTTTGCTTGTAGCTGTCCAATTTTCCCAGCACCACTTGTTGAAGAGGCTGTCTTTGTCCCATTTTATAGTTTTGCCTCCTTTGTCAAAAACAAGGTACCCATAGGCGCGGTTTTGGTTTATCTTTTATTGGTCTACAGTACTTGTCTTTCTCTTTTGACTTACTTCACTTTGTATAATAGTTTCTAGATCCATCCAGCTCACTGGGAGTAATTCTTCTGCATTGCTTTTTACAGCTGTGAAGCACTCCATTGCATATATGTACCAAAGCTTGTTTATCCATTCATTCATCGATGGACATCTAGGTTGCGTCCATGTTCTAGCTATTGTATAAACAGCTGCAATGAACATTGGGGTACAGGTACTTCTTTCAGTTTGATTTCATCAGGGTATAAGCCTAATAGTGGGATTGCTGGGTCGTATGGTGCTCTATTTTTAGTTTTTTAAGGAATCTCCTACTATCAATCTACATTTCCACCATCAATGCCAGAGTGTTCCCCTTTCTCTGCACCCTCTCCAGCATTTATTGTCTGTAGATTTGTTGATGATGGCCATTCTGACAGGTGTGAGCTGGTATTTCATTGTACTTTTGATTTGCATTTCTCTAATTGTAAGCAAGATTGAGCATTGTTTCATGTGTTTTTTTGGCCATGTGCATGTCCTCTTTGGAGAGGTGTCTGTTTAGGTCTTTTTCCCATTTTTTAATTGGGTTGTTCATTTTTCCGGTGATGAGTTGTCTGAGTTGCTTGTAGATTTTGGAGATTAATTATTTGTCTGTTATTTCATTTGCTATGATTTTCTCCCATTCTGTGGGCTGTCTGTTCAGCTTTTTTGTGATTTCTTTTGCTGTACAAAAGCTTTGAAGTTTGATTAGGTCCCACGTGTTCATTTTTCTTTTCAGTTCCGCTATTTTAGTAGGTGGGTCAGAGAAGATCTTGCTTTGATTTATGTCCTTGAGAGTTTTGTCTATATTCTCCTCTAAGAGTTTAATGGTTTCTGGTCTTACATTTAGGTGTTTAATCCATTTTGAGTTGATCTTAGTGTATGGTGTCAGGGAATGTTCCAATTTCATTTTTTGCTTGTAGCTGTCCAATTTTCCCAGCACCACTTGTTGAAGAGGCTGTCTTTGTCCCATTTTATAGTTTTGCCTCCTTTGTCAAAAACAAGGTACCCATAGGCGCGTGGGTTTATCTCTGGGTTCTCGATCTTGTTCCATTGGTCTACAGTTCTGTTTTTGTGCCAGTACCATACTGTCTTGATGACTGTTGCTTTGTAGTAGAGTCTGAAATTAGGGAGGCTGATTCCTCTGCGTCTGTTTGTATTTCTCAGGATTGCTTTGGTTATTCAGGATCTTTTGTGTTTCCATATGAACTGTGTTATTCTTTGGTCTAGTTCTGTGAAGAATGTCATTAGTGTTTTGAATCCTCACTAGTATCACTCTTTTGAATTCTTTTTCAGATAATTTGTCTATCTCATCTTCTGCCATTTGTAACTGTGTTTCTCTCATTTGTTCCTTCATTTGTGCAGTGTCTCTCTGTCTTTTCATTATTATGTTAATTTTTGTTTCTTTATGTGTGTCTATGTGTTGGAGGTCTTTTTTGCCCAAGCTTCATGGTTGAATTCTCCCTTCCTTTTGTTTTCTGTCCTTGTAGAAGAGTTCAGTGGTTTGTCTTAGGTAGTGTTAGGTCTTGTTTGCAGGTGGATAATCTCTAGTGTTGTGTGTTCTTTGACAGTGTAGGGTCTTAGAGTCAGGGCTTCCACTCCTAGGATCCTTGGTTTGATCTCTGGCCAGGAAGTGTAGGCTCTATGTCTGCTTTGCTATGGTATTCAGTGGTATTATTTCAAATATAAGCATATGAGAAACAAGAGGTACATGCCTGATAGATGACAGTCATAAAATCATATAAATATTTCCTTACATAATGGAAAAAGATACATACATACACATCAATAACCACAGCAGAACAGTCATAGGGATAAAGTATAGGAAATCTGTCTGGCAAATGGTACAGTCAAAGTTGGTACCTGACCATTAAGCTCTTGATTTAATTAAAATACTGTCTGGAAAAACAGATCCAGGGCAAGGTCCTGGCTAGGAATATTATAATGAAAGCAGTTTTTAACTAAGACATTTGTTGGGAGTGAGAAGGAGGAGAGTGTATGGGTAATGAGAAGGAATAGATTGGTGTTGCAATGATTTTGTAGGGTTAGGTAACAAAGATTAGTTTGTAATAGAGTTTAGTGTTACTGGAAGAGAATAACAGAGGCAGGAAGATAGGAAATATTTATATGGAGGATAGTAGTAGGTATAAAAAGATTTTACAATTAGAGCATAGAGAGGAAACAGTGGCAAAAAAAATTTAAAGTTTACAAAAAATTAAAAAGAAACAACAACAACAACAACAACAACAACAAAGGGTAAATACCGTCCCTGGTTTTGATCTTCTCATCTGCGTGTGGACCTTCCACCAGTTTGCTCTTGATGTTGTCCCAGATTTCCCTAGTCTGTACTGGTGGGGGTCGGGTGTGGGGGCTGGACGGCTGCATATGTCTTAGGTTTCAGTGAGGGTCAGGTTTTTTTGTAGTCAGGACCCCTGCAGAGATGGTTGCTCTGGTTTCTGTTTTGCTTCAGCAAAACAAAGGCTCTGAAGACAGCTCAGAAGCTGGCCAGGGTGGCTGCGGCAGCCAGTTCCCAGTCCATCAGGCGGGGACTGTGCCTCTGGTCCTGGGCTGGAGGTTGTGGGGACCTTGCACAGAAAGGAAGGCAGTGGGATTGCCCCCGGCTGAACCGGAAGATCTTGGAGAGAGGCGAGTCTGCGGCCTGCCACCCAGTCCCCTGGCGGCGAACACAAGAGACAGACACGGCAGGGGTTCTGTCAAAGCAGTTCCGTTTTATTAGTGAAGACTCACAGCTTTTATAGGCTAGTGAACCACGAGTGCGGAAACCAGGAGAACCAATCAGAAATTTTGACAATCACTTAACAATTTAGATCACGCCCTCGTCTCTTCCTGTAGGTACCATCTTAGCTCCAAACTGAAACAATGTGCTTAAGCTTCGTTACATGCCCACGTCCCTTCCTGTAGGCACCATCTTAGGTCCAAACAGAAACAATGTGCTTAAGTTTCCTTATGCTTGCAACAGTCCTCTTTCAATTCAGAGCCCCACAGGAGAGGGCTTCCTGAGTCCACTGTGCACTCCCTGGTAGCCTTCAATCCCTGCTCTTCTCCCAGTTTCCTCTGCAGCGTCTCTCCGCTGCCTGTGAGACTGAGGTTTTTCGTCCCTGATGCCTGGCTTCTTTGCTGTGTCTCCAGGGTTGTGTGGACTTGTTCGAGCTGCTGGTGCATGCACGCTGCCTGATACGGGACTAAGGCCCAAACGTGGGCACGGGATGCCCTATTCGGCTCCAGCCAGGTTTGGGGGCTGCAACCCATTGGGGATTTCCCTGTTCTGTTCTGCACACCCCCACAAGCATTGTCCCAGCTCACCTGGCATCTGACATCCCTGTCCTGTCCCAATGGGATGTTCATGCTGAGCACTGCCTTCTGTCCTCCTGGTGCACTTCCCAGCACTATCTCTGCCTCCGTGTGAGGGCTGGGGTATGGGGCCCTCAGTATGGGAGCTCTGGGAAAGTTCTGGCTGCTGTCTCTCTGACCCTTGTAGACCTGAGGGGTTCTTCTGTCATCTAGAGGCTGGTTTGTTCGTGGTGTTTCATTTCTTGATTAGTTCCGGTGATTCTGTTGAGGTGCTGGTGAAATCCTCCTCTCATTCCTGCGCCATCCTGGCCCCCCTCTCTCTACATGAGTTCTTTTAATCTTCCTATGTGTTATTTTTGTTGTTCAGTCACATAGTCACACCCAGCTCTTTTGCAAGCCCATGAACTGTTCAGGCGCCTCTGTCTATAGGATTTCCCAGGCAAGACTACTGGAATGGCTTGCCATTTCCTTCTCTAGGAGATCTTTCAGACCCAGGGATTAAATCTACATCTCCTACATTGGCAGGCAGGTTCTTTACCACTAAGCCATGAGGGAAGCCCAAAAGCTATCTATGCTCAGTCCTTGATTGATAATGCCAGATGACAGTCATTTTTTCTGAAGTCAGTTTGTTAATAGAAACAGAAGATTCTAGGCTACCCAAGCATGATGGTAAACCATATTTGTAGAGACCAGTAAGCCCTCTACTGAAAAGTAAGACGACTTCAGGAAGAGTTCAGAAATATAGCTCAGAAAAATCAAGTTCATTAATGATAAATGTATCATTTGCATTAGTTTTCTAATTGTTGCATGATAGATTTCCACAAATTTAGCAGCTGAGAAGAATACAAATTTATTAGCTTCCAGTTCCCATTGATCAGGAGTCTAGGCATGAATTAGCTAGATATTCTAATTAAAAGAAAAGAGTATAATGTAAGAAAGTAAGATTTTAACCAGCAAAATGTTGTTATTTTGAAGCAAATAAAAATTATGACCAATCATTTTAGAAGAAATTGTAAAAAATCAAAATATTGCACTTATTTCTATGTATAAAATCTGTATGTAAAGGGATAAGAGGTGAACCATGATCTGTCAAACGTCCTACAAAATCAAGGAAAAACCCTTTTACAGATAGGAGCAAAAAAGAGAAAGGGGAAATAGACATTGCGGAAATCAAGGTAAATAAATGTAGCAGATAGAAGTGTAAAAGAAGAAAACATACAAAATTACAGTAAAATGATAAAACTATAAAAGAGAAAATTATTCGTAGACAGACAAAGAAGATCCAACATTTAGGTCACCATGCTCTAGCCTCTTAGGAAAATAAAAACCTAAATGAAGGAAAAGAATGACTAAGATATAATTATTTTATTTTTAAACTGAGATATGCATCTATAAAATAGATTGAGGAAACTTTGTATGGAAGTGCATGATCAAACCTGATAAACTTAATTTTAATTGTTAAAATTAAGGGACAGAACAGTGCATATAATACTCCTGTCATTTATGAAGTTCAAGTTGATATGTTCAGAAAATAGTCACATTTTGTATAAAAATCTTCAAAGATAACGTCTTTGCAAGACTACTGGAATGGCTTGCCATTTCCTTCTCTAGGAGATCTTTCAGACCCAGGGATTAAATCTACATCTCCTACATTGGCAGGCAGGTTCTTTACCACTAAGCCATGAGGGAAGCCCAAAAGCTATCTATGCTCAGTCCTTGATTGATAATGCCAGATGACAGTCATTTTTTCTGAAGTCAGTTTGTTAATAGAAACAGAAGATTCTAGGCTACCCAAGCATGATGGTAAACCATATTTGTAGAGACCAGTAAGCCCTCTACTGAAAAGTAAGACGACTTCAGGAAGAGTTCAGAAATATAGCTCAGAAAAATCAAGTTCATTAATGATAAATGTATCATTTGCATTAGTTTTCTAATTGTTGCATGATAGATTTCCACAAATTTAGCAGCTGAGAAGAATACAAATTTATTAGCTTCCAGTTCCCATTGATCAGGAGTCTAGGCATGAATTAGCTAGATATTCTAATTAAAAGAAAAGAGTATAATGTAAGAAAGTAAGATTTTAACCAGCAAAATGTTGTTATTTTGAAGCAAATAAAAATTATGACCAATCATTTTAGAAGAAATTGTAAAAAATCAAAATATTGCACTTATTTCTATGTATAAAATCTGTATGTAAAGGGATAAGAGGTGAACCATGATCTGTCAAACGTCCTACAAAATCAAGGAAAAACCCTTTTACAGATAGGAGCAAAAAAGAGAAAGGGGAAATAGACATTGCGGAAATCAAGGTAAATAAATGTAGCAGATAGAAGTGTAAAAGAAGAAAACATACAAAATTACAGTAAAATGATAAAACTATAAAAGAGAAAATTATTCGTAGACAGACAAAGAAGATCCAACATTTAGGTCACCATGCTCTAGCCTCTTAGGAAAATAAAAACCTAAATGAAGGAAAAGAATGACTAAGATATAATTATTTTATTTTTAAACTGAGATATGCATCTATAAAATAGATTGAGGAAACTTTGTATGGAAGTGCATGATCAAACCTGATAAACTTAATTTTAATTGTTAAAATTAAGGGACAGAACAGTGCATATAATACTCCTGTCATTTATGAAGTTCAAGTTGATATGTTCAGAAAATAGTCACATTTTGTATAAAAATCTTCAAAGATAACGTCTTTGGAAAAAGGGTTTGAACATTTTTAATATATGTTTTGAATCTTATTTTGAACCAAGTCAATGTAATCTATTAATTTTTGAATACTTTAAAATTTTATAGTTTTAACAAATTATAAATGAATTCCTTTGAAATATAGGACATTTGCTTAAAGGTGAGTGAAAATTATCCTAGATTTAATATTAACATTAAAATGTAACTCAACATATATAAACAATGATAGAATTTATAATATACTAGTTGGGGAAATTAAATTACAGAACAACATTATTATATATAAATGATAGTTTATCTTTAATGTGGGTAAATGTTCATTTGAACCAAATAGAAATGGAAAACTACACCAACACCTTGCAACACACATTTTTGTTTTTTTGTTTTTTTGGTGGCTTTTTGAGGGTTTTCTTACACGTTTTCTCTGATTTAAAATTTTCTAACATGACATAACATTTATGTATTTAAAATGAAGTAATTAAATTGTTCATACTGATGTTTTTCTATTTCTTTGTGAAGAACTACACAATCATTTACAATCACATAGAAAATAAAGAAATTAGTTGTTTACTTACTCTGATTCCTTCTTTCTCTAATATTTGTGAAATAAATATATAGGAATTGATCCCCCAAATCTGTCTCTTTTTATCTGTAATACTTTTACTTGTTAAATCATTCCTTTAACATCCAATGTATCGAATGCCATTAAAAAGTGTATTTAAAAATTTTCTTTATAAGTTGCTTTTAAGTAAATACTGTATGGCATTGGTAAGTTCAAGTTTCTTACTTTGAATGAGAAATTAGTCTTTGCTTATACCTTTTAGTGGATAAACTCTATGAAGTATAACTTCTTTCTATTTTTTTTTTCCTTGTGTTCTTTTTATTTTTTTCTTTACTGTTGATTTTGAATATGATACACCAAGATGTAGTTTTTTGTTTGTATTTTAGTTTCCCTTTTGTTTTTTATCCTCTTTGCTGTTTTGTGAGCTTCCTTGATCTTTGGTTTGCTGTCAGACATTAATTTAAGGAAATTCTCAGTCATTGTTGCTTCAAATATTACTTCTGTCCCTTTATATTTATTCCGTTATTTCCATTGTGTGTACATCACATCTTCTGTGATTACCTCACAGTTCTTAGATATACTCTTGTAAGGGATAGGGAAAGGGGCAGGGCACAATTTTTGAAAAGAATAACACACCCCGAGGTGCCATGAAAGTTCTGCCCCTTCCCTAAAAGACCTGCAATAATCCTCCCACTCATTAGCATGTGGAATACTCACCCCATAAAAGCTAAGAACGCCATATTTTGGGGGTGGCTGGATTTGCTCTACCATGGCCCACACTCTGTGGAGTGTGCTTTCTCTGAATCTGAGTAAATCCATTTCTTACCTATCACTTTGTCTCTTCCTGAATTCTTCTCTGCAAAGAGACACAAAGAACCTGAGTCTCAGTGAGTCCAGAGGTTGCATGAGTGCTTTTGCTAGGGTTTTTGCTGGGTTCTAGTTCCGGCCACTTGGGTTCAAGTCCCAAGCAGGGTTTGATTAGATCTGGGACCTGGATTTAAGTCTCAAGTCAAGGTAGAACCCTTTCAGATGGCAACCACGAATGGGATGGTGATAAGGTAAGAAAAGTTTAGAGTTAGATCTTTGTCCCAAAGAGGCCCACGGGAAGCTGTGAGCCAGGTAGACTGGGGAAGCCAGAATTATAGTGTTCTTTTTGACTCTGAGATTTTCTTCCTACATTCTTACATTCTTGTTCATTCCTACTTTGTTTCTTTCTCTGTTTTGTTAACCTGAAAGGGCCTGTGAGGTCACCAAGGTGTATTTTGCTTTTATTCCCCTCCTTCTAACCATTAAAAGTGCTGGCATTTTAGTCCCAATTTATCATTAGACCAGCTCCAGCTCATCCTCAACACCATTGGGAACGTCTTCCATGCAGTTTCTTTATAACAACTTTTGAGCACTAACAACTGGTTGGGAGGCTACTTTGGAAGTGATAGCATCTTAAAATTTTAAGTACAAATCTTTACCAAATTTTGTGGTGGATTTTGATTTTAAGGGTACAATTTTGGATACAATGGGAAATAGAGACGTCTGAAGTTTGGGTCTGAACTGGGTCAGTTGACATCAATCCCAACCAATACCCCCTGGGTCATGTCCTCTGGGACTGGGAAAGATTTGGACTACTGGGATTAAAAAAAAAAAAAAATGTTTATTAGGCTATGTAATCATGTTTGGCTGCAATATGATTTAGGAAGACATGAAAAATGCCAGTAATGAGTGCCTGAATTATGATACAATATTACTATTAGACTTATATTGCAAAAGGAAGTTTAGATAGAGGGAACTTCCATATATTAAAATTTTCATGGCCTTGTAGCTAGACGTCGAAATTCAAAAGAAATTTAGGGTATGTGTAGCTCAGCGGGAAAATTCTAGGATAGACACAAAAGACCTTTTAACTGATGGACCATGAGTCCATTCCAATGTTAAATCGTCTGCAAGGAGCTGGTGGAGCTACTCCCTGCCTACTGGGAGGAGCCATTGTATCTGGGGATGACACAGCTAAGAAAAGAAGAGGCCCCACCCATATTCAGGATCTGAATTACCCAAAGGGCCCATCCTTAGCTTAACTAACATTGACAATAATGTAAGTTACCAACCAACTGCCCCTTCAGTTTTGCCTCTGAGAAAAGTTCATGATAGAAATCAAAAAACAAGAGTCTATGTACCTTTCTCAATGTCTGATCTAAGTATGGCAGAAGACAAAATTTTTCTGAGGATCCTGAACGTTTTACAAAATAATTTATGAGGTTAGTGAGATCTTTTATCTCACCTGGAAAGACTTAGAGATTGTATTGTTCCATTACTGCACCCCTGAGGATGTAATACTGGCATAATACTGGGTGAAATACTAGTAGTCAGAGGTCCTGCCGATCAACTGGCAGCCCGAGCTTGCCAAGATCATGCAGTGCACTGGGTGGGGAATGAGGCTGTTCCTGAGGCAAATCTGAAATGGAATTACCAGCTGAACTCTACTGATAGAGATAGATGGGACCATATGATTAACTATGCAATAGAGGGTATGAAACTAGAGTAAGAATTTGGAAGTGATAGCATCTTAAAATTTTAAGTACAAATCTTTACCAAATTTTGTGGTGGATTTTGATTTTAAGGGTACAATTTTGGATACAATGGGAAATAGAGACGTCTGAAGTTTGGGTCTGAACGGGGTCAGTTGACATCAATCCCAACCAATACCCCCTGGGTCATGTCCTCTGGGACTGGGAAAGATTTGGACTACTGGGATTAAAAAAAAAAAAAAAATGTTTATTAGGCTATGTAATCATGTTTGGCTGCAATATGATTTAGGAAGACATGAAAAATGCCAGTAATGAGTGCCTGAATTATGATACAATATTACTATTAGACTTATATTGCAAAAGGAAGTTTAGATAGAGGGAACTTTCATATATTAAAATTTTCATGGCCTTGTAGCTAGACGTCGAAATTCAAAAGAAATTTAGGGTATGTGTAGCTCAGCGGGAAAATTCTAGGATAGACACAAAAGACCTTTTAACTGATGGACCATGAGTCCATTCCAATGTTAAATCGTCTGCAAGGAGCTGGTGGAGCTACTCCCTGCCTACTGGGAGGAGCCATTGTATCTGGGGATGACACAGCTAAGAAAAGAGAAGAGGCCCCACCCATATTCAGGATCTGAATTACCCAAAGGGCCCATCCTTAGCTTAACTAACATTGACAATAATGTAAGTTACCAACCAACTGCCCCTTCAGTTTTGCCTCTGAGAAAAGTTCATGATAGAAATCAAAAAACAAGAGTCTATGTACCTTTCTCAATGTCTGATCTAAGTATGGCAGAAGACAAAATTTTTCTGAGGATCCTGAACGTTTTACAAAATAATTTATGAGGTTAGTGAGATCTTTTATCTCACCTGGAAAGACTTAGAGATTGTATTGTTCCATTACTGCACCCCTGAGGATGTAATACTGGCATAATACTGGGTGAAATACTAGTAGTCAGAGGTCCTGCCGATCAACTGGCAGCCCGAGCTTGCCAAGATCATGCAGTGCACTGGGTGGGGAATGAGGCTGTTCCTGAGGCAAATCTGAAATGGAATTACCAGCTGAACTCTACTGATAGAGATAGATGGGACCATATGATTAACTATTTAATAGAGGGTATGAAAAAACTTAGAGTAAAATCTGTTAATGTAAGAAGGTGAAAGAAGTCCAAAAGACACAGGATGAAAATCCTGCAGGCTTCCAAAGTAGATAGTGGAGGCTTTTAGGAAATATACAAACGTGAATCCCTCCTCCCCAGAGGGACAGGCCCTTTTGGCTGTGCATTTCATAGCCCAATCTACCCCAGACATCAGGTGCAAAATTCAGAAAGCAAGTACTGGTCCTCAGACCCTAATGAATGGATTTGCTCCAATTGGCTTATTTGGTTTTTAGTGATAGGGACGTGGCTGAAAAGGCTGAGCACACCCAGAGGAATGTGCAAAAGACCCAAATGATTACAATGGCTTTGTCTGCTCAAAACCCACCGGCTAGGAGCCTGCCCTTTCTGGGACAATCTGGTCCAGGCAGACCACAAAGCCCATGGGTACCCATACAAGGCTGGTGTACACTGTGTGGACAAAAGGGGCACTGAAAGAAAGACTGCTGTCGGTGAGTCTTTTGCAAAGAGCCAGGGCATTGGCAAAGGGAATGCCCCAGATGCCAGAGAGTGATGGGGGCCCCTCAGCCATTGATGGTTTTGCAATCAGAAGACCAACGGGGCCCAAGGCCAAATGTGACTCTGTCTAAAAATACTATCTACATAAATAATGTCCAACCTCAGGTGGTCATTGATGTGACTGGCCATTTGATAGAATTTCTTGTAGACACTGGTGCAACCTTCTCAGTCTTAACCCAAAGGATTGGAAACTGTAGCAGTCATAAGGAGTATGTAATGGGGTGTGTCAGGAAAGAAACAGGGACACACTTTCCTGGAGCCTGTTTTGTGCAATGCTAATGGACAGCTGTTTTTGCATTTGTTTCTGTTTGTGCCTGATTGTCCTATCCCTTTAATGGGAAGAGATTTATTAACTAAGTTAGGGGCCACTCTGTCTCTGGAGGAGAAAGGGAACCACCCTTACTGTGTAACTAATATAAACAGAGTTATTCATGATCATGATTTAATTGGGCTGGGTAATGGATTTCGATAGGGATAGGTTAAGACTAGATTAGATTTGGCCTCTCCCTCCAAAGTATTCTTAAAATGCTGCTTTTGACAAATCGATTATGGTTTGACAAATTGTGCTAAATTTCTTTGCCTTTAAGTGATTTGTACTTAACCTTAGAGATCTTCATACAGTTTAAATTAGAAAATAAATATTGTCTCCCAGTGATTTATAATTTTATCTGACCAAAAAGTAACTGTGGGATGTTTTACAGGCTCTCTGTGATATGGCAAAGAAAAATAGTTAACTAAGATTACTTAATATTTTAAATGCAATTATAACTGTTATGTACCATTGGCTTATTTGGTTTTTAGTGATAGGGACGTGGCTGAAAAGGCTGAGCACACCCAGAGGAATGTGCAAAAGACCCAAATGATTACAATGGCTTTGTCTGCTCAAAACCCACCGGCTAGGAGCCTGCCCTTTCTGGGACAATCTGGTCCAGGCAGACCACAAAGCCCATGGGTACCCATACAAGGCTGGTGTACACTGTGTGGACAAAAGGGGCACTGAAAGAAAGACTGCTGTCGGTGAGTCTTTTGCAAAGAGCCAGGGCATTGGCAAAGGGAATGCCCCAGATGCCAGAGAGTGATGGGGGCCCCTCAGCCATTGATGGTTTTGCAATCAGAAGACCAACGGGGCCCAAGGCCAAATGTGACTCTGTCTAAAAATACTATCTACATAAATAATGTCCAACCTCAGGTGGTCATTGATGTGACTGGCCATTTGATAGAATTTCTTGTAGACACTGGTGCAACCTTCTCAGTCTTAACCCAAAGGATTGGAAACTGTAGCAGTCATAAGGAGTATGTAATGGGGTGTGTCAGGAAAGAAACAGGGACACACTTTCCTGGAGCCTGTTTTGTGCAATGCTAATGGACAGCTGTTTTTGCATTTGTTTCTGTTTGTGCCTGATTGTCCTATCCCTTTAATGGGAAGAGATTTATTAACTAAGTTAGGGGCCACTCTGTCTCTGGAGGAGAAAGGGAACCACCCTTACTGTGTAACTAATATAAACAGAGTTATTCATGATCATGATTTAATTGGGCTGGGTAATGGATTTCGATAGGGATAGGTTAAGACTAGATTAGATTTGGCCTCTCCCTCCAAAGTATTCTTAAAATGCTGCTTTTGACAAATCGATTATGGTTTGACAAATTGTGCTAAATTTCTTTGCCTTTAAGTGATTTGTACTTAACCTTAGAGATCTTCATACAGTTTAAATTAGAAAATAAATATTGTCTCCCAGTGATTTATAATTTTATCTGACCAAAAAGTAACTGTGGGATGTTTTACAGGCTCTCTGTGATATGGCAAAGAAAAATAGTTAACTAAGATTACTTAATATTTTAAATGTAATTATAATTCTGGTTATTGTAACCCACCTTTATTGTACACTGCAATCAGATGTTTGACCATGCCTTTTAAGTCTTTTGTCATTTGTAGATATATTTTGGCCCTGGTGCAGGTACAGAACATGCCCAATCATCAAGGGGTTCCATAGGAAGGCTAAGGAACCCAGTTACTACCACTCTACATCAAGATGATGTCTATGTAGGCATTTCAACACATATGGATAAAAACTAGGAGCTGCCCTGCCCCTGGAGCCCCTAGATAAGGTGCCCCAGATAGGCAGAGTCAACACCCATGCTCAGCTTTGAAGCAATTAAAGAAGACAGACCTTCGCCCTTCTGCCTCCCATAAGAAAATGGGGGTAAAATCTCTGAGGGGGGAATGTAAGGGATAGGGAAAGGGGCAGGGCACAATTTTTGAAAAGAATGACACACACAGAGGTGCCATGAAAGTTCCGCCCCTTCCCTAAAAGACCTGCAATAATCCTTCCACTCATTAGCATATGGAATTACCCAGCCCATAAAAGCTAAGAACGCCATGTTTTGGGGGTGACTGGATTCGCTCTACCATGGCCCACACTCTGTGGAGTGTGCTTTTTCTGAATCCGAATAAATGCATGTCTTACCTATCGCTTTGTCTATTCCTGAATTCTTCTCTGCAAGGAGACATGAAAAACCTGAGCCTCAGTGAGTCCAGAGGTTGGGTGAGTGTTTTTGCTAGGGTTTTGGCTGGGTTCGAGTCCTGGCCACGTGGGTTCAAGTCCCAAGCAGGGTTTGATTAGGTCTGGGTCCTGGGTTTAAGTCTCAAGTCAAGGCCGAACCCTTTCACTCTTACTCCTGTTTGTGTGTTTGTTTGTTGTCATTTCTTTTCAATTCTGGAAGTTTGTATTTGAATTTCTATTTGACATATCCCCAGACTCAAAAATTCTTTCATCAGTTGTGTCCAGTAAACTAGTGAGCTCATCAAATGCATTCTGTATTTTTGTTAAATACTGTTGTGCTCTCTAGAATTTCTTTTTGATTCTTTCTTAACAATTCCCATCTGTATGCTTATATTATCCATTTTTTATGGGTTATCTACTTTTTCTACTGAATAATGTGAGTAACATATTATTAATCATTTTTAAAAATTCTGGTTTAGTAATTGTAACATTAGTGTTATCTCTGATTCTGGTTCTGATACTCATCCAGTCTCTTCAAACTGTTTTTGATTATGCTTTGTAATATTTCTTAAAAACGGACATGATAGGTACACTGTATGAAAAGAAGTGTGATAGACAGGCCTTTAGTAACATAATAAGGCATGGTGGTAGGGGAAGCATCTTACTGCCTGATGATAAGATCTTAAGTCTTTTAGCAAGCTGGCTTTGACTTGTGAATTTCATCAGTGCTTCTCTGTTCTGCCTCCCTCTCCCTTTCAAAGGCTGAATAACTTGAATTGGGTGTTTCCATTCCCCCAGGTCAGGGAGACTCTGATAAGGCTCTGATAAGACCCTAGCAGTTTAGGCTCCATCAGAATAGTTTCTCCTGAGGGCAAACTTGTTTTCTAGAGCACAGTCATATTGTGCATTTTCTCCTTCCTCTGCTGGAAGTACTAGGACATTTTTCTCCAATATTTAATGTGAGACCCTAGGTGAGCGCCTGAACATAAAACTAATTTAAAAAACAAAAAAACAAAAAACACTGTATACATCCATACCTCAACCCACCTTATTGCACAGTGACTGGAACCCTCCGGAGTTTTCTGACTTAACTTACAGACCTGTCCCCATTGAACTTCCAGCAACTCGTCAATTACAATTCAGTTTTCCCTCCCAATCAGGGATTTGTTCCTATGGAAGTTCCTGCTTGTAGGTTTCTTCTTCAGTATCTCTGTATCTGCTTGTTTTTCCAATTTGGGAGACAGTGCTTTGCCATGCAAGCTCCTCTGTTGAATCTAAGAATAGCTGTAGATTTTTCAGTTAGTTCATCTATTATTTGTTAGGAGGAAGCAGCAACTTCTAAGCTCATTACATACTGTTCTGGAAATGTCAAGTTTATTTCATTCATTTCATTTTTTTTTTACTTTTCATTCCTTTTCCTATTCAAAAATGGTTACACTTTTTTTTTTCCTGAATATACACATAAAATATAAGTGCAAGGTCTCCCTTATTCAGAAGTCATTCAAATGTCAAAACTAACGGCATTTTAAAAATTGTTCCATTTTAAAGGTGTTCTGTGGAGTTTTAGAATGCATGGAAAACAAGGTTTTCATTATTGCAGTTGGGATGCTAAAACATGCATTATCACATGAAAATATATTCATATTTTATAGTAGTCAACAGTCTTGAAGCCTTAAAATATGAAATATAGAAACTTATTTTTCATTTTTCAAAAGTGAAAACGATAGACAGGCCTTTAGTAACATAATAAGGCATGGTGGTAGGGGAAGCATCTTACTGCCTGATGATAAGATCTTAAGTCTTTTAGCAAGCTGGCTTTGACTTGTGAATTTCATCAGTGCTTCTCTGTTCTGCCTCCCTCTCCCTTTCAAAGGCTGAATAACTTGAATTGGGTGTTTCCATTCCCCCAGGTCAGGGAGACTCTGATAAGGCTCTGATAAGACCCTAGCAGTTTAGGCTCCATCAGAATAGTTTCTCCTGAGGGCAAACTTGTTTTCTAGAGCACAGTCATATTGTGCATTTTCTCCTTCCTCTGCTGGAAGTACTAGGACATTTTTCTCCAATATTTAATGTGAGACCCTAGGTGAGCGCCTGAACATAAAACTAATTTAAAAAACAAAAAAACAAAAAACACTGTATACATCCATACCTCAACCCACCTTATTGCACAGTGACTGGAACCCTCCGGAGTTTTCTGACTTAACTTACAGACCTGTCCCCATTGAACTTCCAGCAACTCGTCAATTACAATTCAGTTTTCCCTCCCAATCAGGGATTTGTTCCTATGGAAGTTCCTGCTTGTAGGTTTCTTCTTCAGTATCTCTGTATCTGCTTGTTTTTCCAATTTGGGAGACAGTGCTTTGCCATGCAAGCTCCTCTGTTGAATCTAAGAATAGCTGTAGATTTTTCAGTTAGTTCATCTATTATTTGTTAGGAGGAAGCAGCAACTTCTAAGCTCATTACATACTGTTCTGGAAATGTCAAGTTTATTTCATTCATTTCATTTTTTTTTTACTTTTCATTCCTTTTCCTATTCAAAAATGGTTACACTTTTTTTTTTCCTGAATATACACATAAAATATAAGTGCAAGGTCTCCCTTATTCAGAAGTCATTCAAATGTCAAAACTAACGGCATTTTAAAAATTGTTCCATTTTAAAGGTGTTCTGTGGAGTTTTTAGAATGCATGGAAAACAAGGTTTTTCATTATTGCAGTTGGGATGCTAAAACATGCATTATCACATGAAAATATATTCATATTTTATAGTAGTCAACAGTCTTGAAGCCTTAAAATATGAAATATAGAAACTTATTTTTCATGTGGTTCCACTGATTAAAATAAACAAAATTGTGATATACTTATACTTGTATATATTGCTTAATTTTATATATATATATATATATATTCCTAATTGGAGAGTATGTACATAATTAATGAGTTTGTATGAGAATCAAATCTGACATTTTAAATAGTATTTGTCTAATGAGAAGAAATATCTCCTGATTAATTCTGACTCTGTATATTTCAAACCTTGTTTTAGCACAATTGCCAAACATGTTTTTAGTAACAAAATCCAAAGGGCACATGCATATTGATATATAGCTTTTATCCTTGCATATTTGGGCTATGGCATCAGGTGGATTAGTACAGTGGGTAGGGGCATATTCCTATAGTGGGATAATTATCGTTAATTTACTAGCAGAAGTGACTAAAAATTGCATATACTTGCTCCACTATACAAGAGCAAAATTTGGCCTCTAATAAAATCAACTAGGTCTCAAAAATACCACTCCCTTTGACTATCAAATTTCACTTGCAGGAAGAAATGTATAATTTAGAAGAGTTTGCACGTAAAAGGACCTACAACCTAATCTTCATTAGCTAGGTTCTGCATTAGCTTCTTAGCCAGAAATACTCTAATACCCCTCAAAGTGACTAGACTCACAAGGAAGGCTTCAATGAAGACTGACTTCCAGGAATCTGACAATTTATTATTATTATTTTTACATTTCTTTTTCTTTAGCCACTTCTAGTGATGTTTCATTTATTTATCTTTGTTCCCTGGCCTGTGTGGGCCTCCCATTGCAGTGGCCTCTCTTGCTGCAGAGCACTAGCTCTGAGTGCACACGCTCAAGAGCTCCAGCTCAGTTGTTTGACACATCGGTCCAGTCACTCCACGGCACGTGGGATCTTCCCAGGTCAGGGATCAAACTGGCCCTTTGCACTGCAAGGAGGTGTCCTTACCCACTGGACCACCAGGGAAACTCAATTTTTTATTTTTTGACAAGTACAAAAAAAAAAAAATAGCAAACTTTGGGACATGAAAGCCCTAAATTAGGAAAGTAAATATTTGTCTTTCCTAGGAGATAAAAACAATAGGTTCTGAGAAGCATAGAAAGCAAAGAGAGTATGTTTTCTTACTTTAAAAAAGTTTATTATAGAGTAGGAATAAGCGAGGTAAATGTTTTAATAATTTTTGCTCAAATGATCATAAATATTTTATAGTTTAAAAGGAAAGCCTCAAGTTCAAAGACATTAAATTCATTTATGTAAGACTGCACAATTGCTCCATGTTAAAAAATAAACTAGAACTGAGTCCCTTGTCACTAATCTCACTGCTTTTGTTCACTGTTCCTCATGTTTTTTTGCCATTTTTGAAGCACTTCTTGATCCATATCTGCCCTAGAGATGTGTGTACAAGGGCATATAACATAAAGACCCCTTATTTCTATTCCAAGATGTATCCCATTATTTATATTGAACTTAACCAGATAAAGCTGTGGCACTAATAGACCAAAAATGGTCAAGAATGTTCATTTTCACATAATCAATTAATATTCATATAGAGGTTTTTGAATTCTGTGGTATAGTCAATCTGTTCGTGTATACTTGGGATTCCTGTCTCTTAACTCTACTTAGAAATGCTTCTTTCATTTCCACCAAGTATTTTAGCACATAGTATTTGTATGCCAGGAAAGGGTTAAAGTTCTCACAAATAGTTCACTGTACTCATATATTTATAATAGTTAACATCCTTAATGTTAACTACTAACACACTAAATATGTAGTGTGTTACACTACATGTTTATAAATCATTAAACTGAAAAATGTGATTTTAGTTTTTCACATGTTTTAACTAACATCACATAGGTTTAATTTTTCACTAATAATTTATTTCCACCTGGTTCATAAAGAAGGCAAATCCTGTTTACACAATTTGCTCAGAAAATATAGGGCTGTCCCTTTGAGGGACTACTGTCTTTTTCATGAGTGACTTCTCAAATAGCTTAAAGAAAAAATATAATAAGCTAAGTGTGCCTTTTGGTTGTATAAAATGTGTACTACACAGATTATCACAAAGAAGAAAAGTGCCTACAGTCAAAGAGCACAGTTATCTGTATTTCTGTTTACTGCAGAAAGTCCTTCTGCCAGTCATACTGCTGAGTTCCAACCCTATTCAACTTCCAGAGTTCTGCATGGCCAGACCTTTTGGACCCATCAGGAATGGTCCAGCTATTATCACATCAACTTAGAATCTTCAGAACATAATAGATTCTTTGTTGATCACTTTAAGCTTTGCAGAAGAAAAGGGGACAATTTCGCTCTTAGCAACGTTTTGTCTTTCCCTGTTGAATATGTTTCTACCCACTTAAGAAAATAATAAAGGGGAAGCAGCTATTTCTCCACCCTGTATCTTTGAAAATCCTCTCCTATCAATCTACAAACTTTACTCCAACCCTTTATGGTGGCCAGTTTTGGTGACACTCTCAGCTTTCTGTTTCATGATTACTCATGCACACCATCTTTCAGATGTGTAATGTTTGCTTTTTTTTTTTTTTTGTCCCTTTTCACAATTTTAAAATTTTGTAGAGTTTTTGACTTGACAAGAAAATGTTGTCGTAAAAACATTGTTACCTCCTGCACCATCGTTAAAATGCTTGTTCATCATTTCTGATTATTTTCCTTTTGCTATCATTATAAAAGTGTTTAATCCAATCACCCTAAGGAAACATTCTGAGGACACTTAAAAAATCGTAAGTGCTAGTGTCTTAGGAAAGGGTGGAGAAAATCTACAAGGGAAGAAACAAGCACTTGGAATGTGTTGCGTGGATATTCCACAGTCAAAGTAAAGGGGATTAGAAAAGCAAGATGGTTTCATATGCCTTTCCCTTCTGTTTAAAACTATTTTCCAATGGGCTCAAAGTGGGACGTAATATTTTTATGAAGCTGTGACCTTTAAGTCATTAAACTGAAAAATGTGATTTTAGTTTTCACATGTTTTAACTAACATCACATAGGTTTAATTTTTCACTAATAATTTATTTCCACCTGGTTCATAAAGAAGGCAAATCCTGTTTACACAATTTGCTCAGAAAATATAGGGCTGTCCCTTTGAGGGACTACTGTCTTTTTCATGAGTGACTTCTCAAATAGCTTAAAGAAAAAATATAATAAGCTAAGTGTGCCTTTTGGTTGTATAAAATGTGTACTACACAGATTATCACAAAGAAGAAAAGTGCCTACAGTCAAAGAGCACAGTTATCTGTATTTCTGTTTACTGCAGAAAGTCCTTCTGCCAGTCATACTGCTGAGTTCCAACCCTATTCAACTTCCAGAGTTCTGCATGGCCAGACCTTTTGGACCCATCAGGAATGGTCCAGCTATTATCACATCAACTTAGAATCTTCAGAACATAATAGATTCTTTGTTGATCACTTTAAGCTTTGCAGAAGAAAAGGGGACAATTTCGCTCTTAGCAACGTTTTGTCTTTCCCTGTTGAATATGTTTCTACCCACTTAAGAAAATAATAAAGGGGAAGCAGCTATTTCTCCACCCTGTATCTTTGAAAATCCTCTCCTATCAATCTACAAACTTTACTCCAACCCTTTATGGTGGCCAGTTTTGGTGACACTCTCAGCTTTCTGTTTCATGATTACTCATGCACACCATCTTTCAGATGTGTAATGTTTGCTTTTTTTTTTTTTTTGTCCCTTTTCACAATTTTAAAATTTTGTAGAGTTTTTGACTTGACAAGAAAATGTTGTCGTAAAAACATTGTTACCTCCTGCACCATCGTTAAAATGCTTGTTCATCATTTCTGATTATTTTCCTTTTGCTATCATTATAAAAAGTGTTTAATCCAATCACCCTAAGGAAACATTCTGAGGACACTTAAAAAATCGTAAGTGCTAGTGTCTTAGGAAAGGGTGGAGAAAATCTACAAGGGAAGAAACAAGCACTTGGAATGTGTTGCGTGGATATTCCACAGTCAAAGTAAAGGGGATTAGAAAAGCAAGATGGTTTCATATGCCTTTCCCTTCTGTTTAAAACTATTTTCCAATGGGCTCAAAGTGGGACGTAATATTTTTATGAAGCTGTGACCTTTAAGTCAAAGTGTATGTAAGGAAATAATTTTCCACTGTAAAATTTCACTTTATACAGTAAGTGGCATGAAAGTATCTGCATATTTATTGTATTAAGGTAAGTAGGTAATTCGCAAAATGCATTTGAAGATGCTCGACTTAAGAGGCAGACACCCTCTAGCAGCTCATCTGATCCTGTTAATCAAACTCCCAGCTTCAAAGGGCTAATGTAACATTACTACGTACTCCATAAGAGCAGCAGTGCCAGGCATCAAGGTGATATAATGATCACAGACACAAGAGAAAGATTTCAATTAAGTGTAGCATAGCAGCACGCCACTAAAGGCACACAGCATCACGCTAATTAAAGTGCAATAAACCAGCAAAGGCCACTGAGCATTATCCTACCAGAGGCAATATAGAAAACTGATGAACCATAGTAGTTGTTTTGTTTTTAAAATCAACGTGCCAATATGCTACTGATTGGTGAAATACAGATGAATACACGTCTTTAAGAAATTAAACAGTATCAAATATAGAAATTTTAGATCAATTCTTTAATCAACGGATAGAAAGTGGAAGGGTAAAGCCCTGAATATGCCCCCAAATTGTAGTAAGTAATTATAAATATGCAATGTGACTACATTAAAATTAATGCTTGATATGACTGAACAAATACCTTTATTGAACATCTGATGTAAGAAAACCAATGAGTTAACTACACTCTTCCTTCTTATTCTGATCAGTGAAATATTTTACTTTAAACTAAAATATGCTTATGCCTTAACATTTTTCTTTGTGTATGAAACAAAACTGTCTCTGCAGGAAATGTGGCATTATATCAATGGTTATTAGACTGAAAGCAATAGACAAGTCAAATAAATAAGCATAATAATGCATAGTGATAGAAGTCAATTTAATAAGTGAATTTAATGCTTAGGCGTGTACTTTTCTCAAGAACTGAAATTGAAAGCTTTTTTTTTGCAGAAACTATAATCACTGAATAGACTTAAACAAGTGAAGGAAATTATGTTATAGATACAATAATCAAAACCATTTTAATTTTACAGTGATGTAATCTGGATTTGTAGTTTGTGATCTTCAGGAATCATGCACAACAATGCATGTAAGACCATTTACATGAGATTCAAAACGTTTTTAAAACATATGAAGAGTATAATTAAAAATATCATGATAGGTACTCAAAGGAATTCTTTGAAAGATCTCAAATAAACAGGACATTAATGAGAATGTTGTAATAAAGCTATGGACTGGGCTATGATTCTCAGTTGTATAATGTGAATTACAACATATAATTATAGCATTTACAGTCCAAGTTATGAAATCAGCTAGTATTTATGGCCAATGTCCACACATGCTATTTTTAATAGGAGCCAAATATACATTGCAATCACCATGGTATAATAAATCTCCAATTCACATTTTTTTCTCTGAAAGCCAATTCATTGAAATATAGCACTTGAGCTAAGCTATCCACAAATGTTAAACAAGCAAAATTGAGGGAAATTCCACAGTATTTTAAAATGAAAATAAGACACATATTGTCCTAATAAAAAAATCTCCAAGTAATTGCTTAAATGTACAATAGTTTGTCACTCAAAAAATCCGGTAATCAAGTATAATTGTTCTCAATTCTATCAAATAAATCAAAATTAATGCTTGATATGACTGAACAAATACCTTTATTGAACATCTGATGTAAGAAAACCAATGAGTTAACTACACTCTTCCTTCTTATTCTGATCAGTGAAATATTTTACTTTAAACTAAAATATGCTTATGCCTTAACATTTTTCTTTGTGTATGAAACAAAACTGTCTCTGCAGGAAATGTGGCATTATATCAATGGTTATTAGACTGAAAGCAATAGACAAGTCAAATAAATAAGCATAATAATGCATAGTGATAGAAGTCAATTTAATAAGTGAATTTAATGCTTAGGCGTGTACTTTTCTCAAGAACTGAAATTGAAAGCTTTTTTTTTTTTTGCAGAAACTATAATCACTGAATAGACTTAAACAAGTGAAGGAAATTATGTTATAGATACAATAATCAAAACCATTTTAATTTTACAGTGATGTAATCTGGATTTGTAGTTTGTGATCTTCAGGAATCATGCACAACAATGCATGTAAGACCATTTACATGAGATTCAAAACGTTTTTAAAACATATGAAGAGTATAATTAAAAATATCATGATAGGTACTCAAAGGAATTCTTTGAAAGATCTCAAATAAACAGGACATTAATGAGAATGTTGTAATAAAGCTATGGACTGGGCTATGATTCTCAGTTGTATAATGTGAATTACAACATATAATTATAGCATTTACAGTCCAAGTTATGAAATCAGCTAGTATTTATGGCCAATGTCCACACATGCTATTTTTAATAGGAGCCAAATATACATTGCAATCACCATGGTATAATAAATCTCCAATTCACATTTTTTTCTCTGAAAGCCAATTCATTGAAATATAGCACTTGAGCTAAGCTATCCACAAATGTTAAACAAGCAAAATTGAGGGAAATTCCACAGTATTTTAAAATGAAAATAAGACACATATTGTCCTAATAAAAAAATCTCCAAGTAATTGCTTAAATGTACAATAGTTTGTCACTCAAAAAATGCAGTAATCAAGTATAATTGTTCTCAATTCTATCAAATATCAAAAGTCGTACATTGTTTCAACCGATGTTGAGAGATACATATTCACAGATCACAGTGATACGTTGAATTTAGTGACTGGCATGTGGATTCAGAAACACCATAGATTTGGCAAACTCTGAAACAACAAAGAGAAGTTGTTGATCTCCAAGGTGTTAATCTGAAAGCATCTATTACCTTTAATTAGATGACACTTCTTCACCAGAGAGTAGAAACAAAGAGTAAATTGGTGTACATTTCAAAACATGCGTTCTATATGTTTGCTTTAAAAAATAGAGCTTGAAAGGCAGGATTCAAAGGAAACTGCTATACTGAACATGTACAAAGGAAGACGTTTCCTTGGCAACAGGAAATAGGTGAACACTCTGAGGAGTGATCCTTCCACCCATGCTCCTTAAATATTTGGTTATGTTTCCAAGATCATGTAGGAAAGATCTAGTGAATTTATCATGAACAAACAGTACTGCTAGTTAGGGAGTTTTCACAGCACTTATGAGTTCGCAAATACCTTGTTTGCAATGGTTGGCATGACAGGAGAAGACATTCTAGAGACTAAGTTTCCCTTTTTATCATTCTGTCTATTCTTAAGAGGTTCAAGACTATGTGGTTATTCTTAATAACCCATAGACCTTGCCACACAGAGAAACAAAGTAGCAGACTTTGTATAAATCATGTAGTCATTCTGTCCACTTCTGAATTCACTTACAATTGTGTTACTGTCTTTTTTATAAATGGAGAAATGGCACACCTATTGTATGTGTAGAGGAATATTTTCAAACAGTTCAAAAAAACCTTTCCGTTAACTAGTTAATGCTGTGAGCCTTTCAACGATGAGTGTAAAATTGAGACATACCATTTTTTGGTTTGTGTTTTGTTTTGTTTGTAGCTATGTACTAAGCAGCATTTTGTATAATGAAAGTATGAATGAAATTGATTGCTTTACTTTGAACATTTTTTTAATCATCAAATCTTATTTTACTATATGTAACTACAGAAAGAGAACTTTCTTGACTAATTCTACTTAAATACTTAATTTATCATGTACTATGCTGTAGGCTGGGAATAAACATATGAATAATTAGCAGTCCTGGCTCCTAAAAGGCCTAAAATCATTTTTACTATGCAACTTACATAATTTGAAATTATTTAGTAATTAGATTTATTTCCTTTGTAATAGTTCATAATTCTATAAATAAATACTCATATATCAGAGGTATCAGAATTTGTAATTATGTTTAGTAATAATAAAAGACAAAAAAGAAGAGTGATTACATAGAATTTTCAAATTTTAATGACAAAAGTCCTCAGTAGAAATCTGATAAATTTGTATATTTAGAAACGTATTTTAAAAGGTAATTCAAATGAAACAAATATTATACAGAGAAGCCTCAGATTTTAGAGTAGTAATTATAGATGAAGCAAAGATGACTCAGTTCAAATGAAATAGTATAATTATGCAGAATTCAGTAGCATATCACAAACAATCAGTCCTTTATCTCAAAGCTAAAATAGCTTTATTTTTGTTATAAAATTAATCTATGTACAGTTAGAAAATTGAGAATAACTCAAAAAACCCATAGAAGATCACTTCATTCACCTGATTTTACTTTATGAAACACATACAAACAAAAATTGTAGAGTAGTTAATATTTATTTTCTTACTCTTATGCCATCTCTTATATAATATGGTTTATGTGTATTGAGCTCATCTCATTTAATTAATTAATTTACTAGCAGTGATATGAACAATATTAATATCCTGATTTTGTAGATGATGAAGCTAGATAATATGCTGAATGTCCATACTAGAAGCTAGAATATATCAATAAGATTGTATAGATTTACTGTTATCTCTCTTTCCTTTCAAAGAAAGTGATATAATACTAGTTATACTATTTTGCAGTTTTATTCCTACCAATATCTTTCAAAGCAAGATTCAGTATTAAAGACAAATCTGTAAGTGGCATTACTTGTATAATCTATTCCCCTTTTTTGTAGTATCTAAGGAAGTTTTAAAGGAAACAACATGGATTATAATAGCCTTTAATTTGCGAAAATACCACCATGATCTTTCTCTACTGCTGCGCAAACCTGTTTGCATGTTTCTTTTGATCTTCCATAGTTGTTGCAAACGATTAGAAGAGAAAATACTGGCTTCTGCACCATAACTAAATTTATTTGTACATTCCTTCAAAAATAATTAAATTTTGTGCTAACGTTTTCTGGAAATTCTGCAGAGAAATCAATGACCAAAAGAAACGAATTGTATTCATGGGTCATATATCCTAGATGGTTCTTAAAATTTGTTACAAAAAGATGAAGAAAAGATTAGCGGTGCGTGAGGAATGCAGAGAGCACAAGAAGAGAAGGAAAGGTGGTGTAGTTTCTAGCGAGAATCCAAAATTTCTCATTTTTGCGTCCTTTGTTTTCTCTTATACAAGAATCAGTGGTGTTCCTTCTTTTCTAAAGAATTCTATATGTTCCTTCAACTGCTCTTCATCTTGTGAGGTCTTACCAGGTTCCAAATCTTGTGGAAGGCTATCCCAGGATACATTTAGGAAGATTGCATTTTTAGATTTTGCATCATTATGCATATTTGTAGAGTTAGAGATTTGATTTTATTACATTTCATTAATCTTAAATATGTGAGCAATGATAATACCTTGCTTTATGTAGCAATTCTCATATTTAAAAATATTGCTATCCTTCATACTGCTATCATAGCCTCGTTTGAGGTAGAGAAGCCTTTAATAAGAAGAGGTAAAGTAATTGATGCATTAAAAAGTCTAATGACTCAGGAAGTCTGGAGTTAATATTGACAGAGTAGAGAAACAAATTTGAATTTCTAAAATCTCTCTCTACATACTAACTAGTTAGTCTCTTTGGTTAGGTCCTGATGAACAAATTCACTATAAATAAGCACATATTTATTTAAAAGATAGATTTGTAAAGTTGAAAATAAATTATATATTTTATTTTCTCAACATAAATTAAATATATTTAATGTGTTAAGCCACTTCAGTAGTGACTGACTCTTTGTGACCCATGAACTGTAGCCTGCCAGGCTCCTCTCTCCATAGGATTCTTCTGGCAGGAATTCTGGAGAAGTTTGCCATACCTCCCTCCAAGTGATCTTTCTGACTATGTCTATGACTGTGTGTTTCTTGCATTGGCACTGAGGGGTGGGTTCTTTACCACTGGCACCACCTGGGAAGACCCAGAAGGAAACATCGATATTGATCATATGTATTTATTTTTAAATAGACTGTGCAAATATTTTTTTTCCTCCAAAATATTGAGTTGCTTGGTAAATATGGGATCAGTTCCTGAGAACTGAGAAGTTTCATAAGGGTAATTTCTGTCGACCATTTTAGTCTAATGAATTATAAATTATAAATTTTGGGATAATTCTGATTATTTAGAATTAGAGCATACTCATTCTACAGACTGTACTAGAAAAGCACTATGTTCTTTCTTAACTTTTGTCCCCCCACCCAAGGCTCTTTGATGATCATCATCATTGAGTTTGTACTTGTTATTATATATTTCTTTCTCATTTTAACATACTCCCTTTTCATATTAAAATTTTTAAATTTCTATCCTCATTTACATTTATTAATGACTTCTGGGAGGCACCTTAATCATGTAGGTAATGAGTTGTTAGCTTCAATTAAAGACGGTGGCCCTTCTCTAACCTGGTCTTTTTCCTGAGTCTGAAGTTTTACAGGTTACATCTCAAAGCCTGGCTGTCCATTTTAATATGCTCTTTTCCACAGTACTATCATAGCCTCGTTTGAGGTAGAGAAGCCTTTAATAAGAAGAGGTAAAGTAATTGATGCATTAAAAAGTCTAATGACTCAGGAAGTCTGGAGTTAATATTGACAGAGTAGAGAAACAAATTTGAATTTCTAAAATCTCTCTCTACATACTAACTAGTTAGTCTCTTTGGTTAGGTCCTGATGAACAAATTCACTATAAATAAGCACATATTTATTTAAAAGATAGATTTGTAAAGTTGAAAATAAATTATATATTTTATTTTCTCAACATAAATTAAATATATTTAATGTGTTAAGCCACTTCAGTAGTGACTGACTCTTTGTGACCCATGAACTGTAGCCTGCCAGGCTCCTCTCTCCATAGGATTCTTCTGGCAGGAATTCTGGAGAAGTTTGCCATACCTCCCTCCAAGTGATCTTTCTGACTATGTCTATGACTGTGTGTTTCTTGCATTGGCACTGAGGGGTGGGTTCTTTACCACTGGCACCACCTGGGAAGACCCAGAAGGAAACATCGATATTGATCATATGTATTTATTTTTAAATAGACTGTGCAAATATTTTTTTCCTCCAAAATATTGAGTTGCTTGGTAAATATGGGATCAGTTCCTGAGAACTGAGAAGTTTCATAAGGGTAATTTCTGTCGACCATTTTAGTCTAATGAATTATAAATTATAAATTTTGGGATAATTCTGATTATTTAGAATTAGAGCATACTCATTCTACAGACTGTACTAGAAAAGCACTATGTTCTTTCTTAACTTTTGTCCCCCCACCCAAGGCTCTTTGATGATCATCATCATTGAGTTTGTACTTGTTATTATATATTTCTTTCTCATTTTAACATACTCCCTTTTCATATTAAAATTTTTAAATTTCTATCCTCATTTACATTTATTAATGACTTCTGGGAGGCACCTTAATCATGTAGGTAATGAGTTGTTAGCTTCAATTAAAGACGGTGGCCCTTCTCTAACCTGGTCGTCTTTTTCCTGATCTGTGTCTGTTAAGTTTTACAGGTTACATCTCAAAGCCTGGCTGTCCATTTTTAATATGCGCCTCTTTTCCACAGTACTATACCTGTGTCATGGACCCCTTTCTTTTTTTCTTAGAATTGTAAATGAAATAAAAATATGACATATGTTGTTTAGATGTGGCAGCTTAGAGAAAGACACTGTAGTACATAAAAACAATCAGTATCTCCTGTTATAAGAAATGAGTAGTTTCCTGTAGCCGCTGTTTCTGTAACATACAGCAGTTGACCATTAATGGGAGAGCAAGTAAAGGAGAATTATCATCTCATTATAGATCAGCCTTTCAAGACTTGACAGAATATGTATAGTATCAATATTCTTAAAGATGAGAAAACAAGGATAGAAACTGAAAGGAGAGAAAATACTATGCAATATATTCTAAATAAACCTTGTGGGTTTGAAGATGATTCAAAAACATTGAACTTCTATTGCTTGTTGTACAATAAGTCATAAATGACCTTGGGCATGGGAGACTTTGATAAAACTCTCTACAGAATGCTGAATAACCAAATAACATCAATAAAGTTACAATGATAGATTTGCTGCTGTTGAAGTGAGTAATGGAAATCACTCACACATGGTGTATCAAAACCTGCTATTAGTTGATCAGACACTTATGAAAACATAAGTAAATGGATAATTCAAATTAACTTAAGTAGGTCCATCTTTTACACCACATGCTCACTCAGCATGTTTAACATCCCCATCATGATTCTTGGTCTAACTCTCTGATGAAACCTACATCTGATTATTTAGAATTAGAGCATACTCATTCTACAGACTGTACTAGAAAAGCACTATGTTCTTTCTTAACTTTTGTCCCCCCACCCAAGGCTCTTTGATGATCATCATCATTGAGTTTGTACTTGTTATTATATATTTCTTTCTCATTTTAACATACTCCCTTTTCATATTAAAATTTTTAAATTTCTATCCTCATTTACATTTATTAATGACTTCTGGGAGGCACCTTAATCATGTAGGTAATGAGTTGTTAGCTTCAATTAAAGACGGTGGCCCTTCTCTAACCTGGTCGTCTTTTTCCTGATCTGTGTCTGTTAAGTTTTACAGGTTACATCTCAAAGCCTGGCTGTCCATTTTTAATATGCGCCTCTTTTCCACAGTACTATACCTGTGTCATGGACCCCTTTCTTTTTTTCTTAGAATTGTAAATGAAATAAAAATATGACATATGTTGTTTAGATGTGGCAGCTTAGAGAAAGACACTGTAGTACATAAAAACAATCAGTATCTCCTGTTATAAGAAATGAGTAGTTTCCTGTAGCAGTTTTTTCTGTAAAATATAGGTGTTGACCATTAATGGGATAGAAAGTAAAGGAGAATTATCATCTCATTATAGATCAGCCTTTCAAGACTTGACAGAATATGTATAGTATCAATATTCTTAAAGATGAGAAAACAAGGATAGAAACTGAAAGGAGAGAAAATACTATGCAATATATTCTAAATAAACCTTGTGGGTTTGAAGATGATTCAAAAACATTGAACTTCTATTGCTTGTTGTACAATAAGTCATAAATGACCTTAGGCATGGGAGACTTTGATAAAACTCTCTACAGAATGCTGAATAACCAAATAACATCAATAAAGTTACAATGATAGATTTGCTGCTGTTGAAGTGAGTAATGGAAATCACTCACACATGGTGTATCAAAACCTGCTATTAGTTGATCAGACACTTATGAAAACATAAGTAAATGGATAATTCAAATTAACTTAAGTAGGTCCATCTTTTACACCACATGCTCACTCAGCATGTTTAACATCCCCATCATGATTCTTGGTCTAACTCTCTGATGAAACAATCTACCTGCTATCTCTTGAGTCTATCTGAGATTGAGTCTCTACCCACCAGTACAATAATACAAGCTTGCACAGGGAACATTACCTCTTCATGTCATATTATACTCAAAATTACATATTTATAGGAAAATGTAATGACAGTGGTAGGCAAAAATTTTTCAAAAAATGTGGGAGTTTAGATTACTCTTGTAGAAGGGAAAGACACTAAGATAATCTGTACAAGGTGAGGCATAGAAACAAAGCGACATAATAAATATAAAGACTTGAAGAGAAAGTTGTGTAATAAAACCAGTAAAGTAATACAGATAATGGGAAATTAATACAAGTTAAAAATAAAAAGCAAAATACAAAAATTGTGTGATTATTATAGTGAAATAAATTGAATATGGATGAAGAATATAAAATGAGATGAACTGTATGAAAAATTACATAGAAAAAATTTTTAAAAAAATAACTGCAATTTAAGTTTATTAGGATAACTATAATGCCAGATAACTAATATTATAGAAGAACATAATTTTAAGAGGGATTGAAGATCAATTTCTCTATTGTGAATCGGCAAGTGGAAAGAAATACTTTTGCTTTAAGGGGCAATGGGACAATTGTAATTAACCCCACCTCTTTCATTCTTTCTACTATTAGACTTTTTCATTATTTTACTGTTCAAGGAAAGGGAACTAATGAAGGTGAGCTTTAGAGTTTGGTTAGATGGCATGAGTTAATAATTTGGATGGTGCAATAAATTAAGGAGAGATTTTTTGAGTTTACTGAGTGAGGATCATACAGAAAAGTTCAGAATAGAAGAAATAGATGAATATGGTAGTATTTCAGGAAATTGAACACCTCCTCAATAAAAAATTGTGTTATTCTAAATACTTTCTAAAATGTATACTGAAATATTGTGTCAACCTAACACCAAAAAAAAAAAACTAAAAATTTGCTGCTGTTGAAGTGAGTAATGGAAATCACTCACAATGGTATCAAATGTAACAACATAAAAAAGTAAATGGATAATTCAAATTAACTTAAGTAGGTCCATCTTTTACACCACATGCTCACTCAGCATGTTTAACATCCCCATCATGATTCTTGGTCTAACTCTCTGATGAAACAATCTACCTGCTATCTCTTGAGTCTATCTGAGATTGAGTCTCTACCCACCAGTACAATAATACAAGCTTGCACAGGGAACATTACCTCTTCATGTCATATTATACTCAAAATTACATATTTATAGGAAAATGTAATGACAGTGGTAGGCAAAAATTTTTCAAAAAATGTGGGAGTTTAGATTACTCTTGTAGAAGGGAAAGACACTAAGATAATCTGTACAAGGTGAGGCATAGAAACAAAGCGACATAATAAATATAAAGACTTGAAGAGAAAGTTGTGTAATAAAACCAGTAAAGTAATACAGATAATGGGAAATTAATACAAGTTAAAAATAAAAAGCAAAATACAAAAATTGTGTGATTATTATAGTGAAATAAATTGAATATGGATGAAGAATATAAAATGAGATGAACTGTATGAAAAATTACATAGAAAAAATTTTTAAAAAAATAACTGCAATTTAAGTTTATTAGGATAACTATAATGCCAGATAACTAATATTATAGAAGAACATAATTTTAAGAGGGATTGAAGATCAATTTCTCTATTGTGAATCGGCAAGTGGAAAGAAATACTTTTGCTTTAAGGGGCAATGGGACAATTGTAATTAACCCCACCTCTTTCATTCTTTCTACTATTAGACTTTTTCATTATTTTACTGTTCAAGGAAAGGGAACTAATGAAGGTGAGCTTTAGAGTTTGGTTAGATGGCATGAGTTAATAATTTGGATGGTGCAATAAATTAAGGAGAGATTTTTTGAGTTTACTGAGTGAGGATCATACAGAAAAGTTCAGAATAGAAGAAATAGATGAATATGGTAGTATTTCAGGAAATTGAACACCTCCTCAATAAAAAATTGTGTTATTCTAAATACTTTCTAAAATGTATACTGAAATATTGTGTCAACCTAACACCAAAAATGAAGAAAAATACAATGGAAAAGCTAAACAGGTTCATAAAGCCATTAGTAATGACTTCATGCGTAAAATAATTACTCTATAGCATATTACTTTATATGAACTTACACCATTACATCACTCCATTTGAATCACTTAATAACCAATATGAACAATTTGTGTCTGCAGAGACTGGGTAAATTTATAATTAAGAATTTCTCACACTGTCTACTTTGTAAGTTTATGCTCTTGTTTCTGACACTTTTATATGGAACTAATTCAATTCAAGTCAAAACAATTTGTTAAATATCCGCTAATTAACTAGCATGGAGAAGTAGAAGGAAAAATTTTAAACTAAAAAAATAATTTAAAAAGACTTTTCAATGAAGAGACTAGACCTTTCCCACTGAGTATTCTTGATTAATTGACTGTGTGTGTGTGGCCTCTATTTCTAGACTCTCAAATCTGTTTCAATGGTATATTTATCTGCTTTTATGTCAGTACCATGCTGTTTGATTACTATAGCTTTTTTTTTTTTTTTTTAAGGTTTTTTTTTTTTTTTTTGGGGGGGGGGGGGGGGGGGGGGGGGGGAGCAGGCGGGTCACTTCTATTGGTCTTTCATTTGTCCATTTTCATCCATCTTTGTTCTTTGGCCCATGTGGGCCTCCCATCGCGGTGGCCTCTGTTGTCGCAGAGCACCAGCTCTGGGTGCATGTGCTCCAGAGCTCCGGCTGGGTAATTGGACACATCAGTCCAGCTGCTCCGTAGCACGTGGGATCTTCCCAGGTCAGGGATCGAACCGGCGCCCCTTGCACTACTATGCCTTTTTAATATACATAGGAATCAGGACGCATAATGCCTCCAGCTTTGTTCTTGATCAGATTTATTTAGCTACATGAAGTGTTTTGTGGTCTGATACAAATTTTAAGAATTATTTTTCTGTCTTTGTGAAAAGTTATTGATATTTTGATAGGGAATTTACTGGATCTATAGATGACTTTGGGTAGTATGGAGCTTTTAACAGTGGTAATTATTCCCATCCTTGGGTTTGAGATGTCTTTCCATTTAATTGTGTCTTCTTATTTTTAATTTTTGTTTGTTTTGTTGGGTTTTTTTTTTGGGGGGGGCACTTCAATTGTTCTTTCATTTATCTATTTTTATCCACCCTTGTTCTTTGGCCTCTCTTGCTGCAAAGCACCAGCTCTGAGGGCATGCGCCCCAGAGCTCAGGCTCGGTAGTTGGGCACATCGATCTGGCCGTTCCTTGGCACGTGGGATCTTTCCAGGCCAGTTATCGAACTGGCACCCCTTGCAATGTAAGGTGGTGCCCTTATCCACTGGACCACCATGGAAGCCCCCTGTTTGTGTCTTCTTTAGTTTCTCATCAAAGCCTTATAGTTTCAGATCTTTAACTTTCTTGGTTAAATTTATTTTTAAATATTGTTTATTGTTTTTATATACTTAACAAGATTTTTTTCTTTGTTTTTCATATAGTTTGTTTTTCGTGTATTGAAACACTACTGATTTCTGCATGCTGATTTTATATTCTCCAGGTTTAAAGAAATCATTTAATATAGCTAACAGATTTTGGTGAGGTTTTCATGTAAAGAGGGACTGTTTAGTTTTTATGTTTCTAGTTTGGACGCCACCTGTGGAATTCTCAATGGGGAAAGGACAGTGTTCTCAACAATGTTAAGAAAATGGAATGTCAACATACAAAAAAAAAAAAAAATGAAATTGAATCTTTATTATATACCACTTACAAAAAAATGGCTCAAAATGGGTTAGAGGCTTAGACATGAGACCTCAGTCATAAAATCCATAGGAAAGAAACTCCTTCACTTGAGTCTTAGCAACATTTTTTTTTTTTTTGTATATTTCACCCAGAACCAAAAATAAATAAGTGGGGTTACATCAAACCAGAGAGCTTCTGATTTCCCCTCACCCATATCCACATGTCTTTTCTCTATGTCTGGGTCTCCACTGTGGCTCTGCAAATAGGTTGTTACAGTTGGAGAAGGAGAGATTCAGACAAATGAGGAGAGTAGCATGGAAACAAATAACTACCACATGTGAAATAGATAGTCAGTGGGGAAATTTTCTGTATGATTCAGAGTCCTCAAATTGATGCTCTGTGACAACCTTGGGGGCTGGAATGGGATGGGAGATGGGAGGAAGGTTCAAGAGGGAGAAGATATATGTATATACTTATGGCTGAGTCATGTTGATGAATGGTAGAAACCAACACAGTATTGTAAAGCAATTGTCCTTCAATTAAAACAGAATAATTTTTTTTAAATAAAAATCCTCTGCACAGTGAAAGACATAATCAACAAAATGAAAAGACAAATGGGAGAAAAATTGCAAAACATATATGTGAGGGACTAAGGTCCAAAATACAAAAGAAGCCGGTTGGGCATTTTGGCCAGTTATCGAACTGGCACCTGCAATGTAAGTGTGCCCTTATCCACTGGACCACCATGGAAGCCCCCTGTTTGTGTCTTCTTTAGTTTCTCATCAAAGCCTTATAGTTTCAGATCTTTAACTTTCTTGGTTAAATTTATTTTTAAATATTGTTTATTGTTTTTATATACTTAACAAGATTTTTTTCTTTGTTTTTCATATAGTTTGTTTTTCGTGTATTGAAACACTACTGATTTCTGCATGCTGATTTTATATTCTCCAGGTTTAAAGAAATCATTTAATATAGCTAACAGATTTTGGTGAGGTTTTCATGTAAAGAGGGACTGTTTAGTTTTTATGTTTCTAGTTTGGACGCCACCTGTGGAATTCTCAATGGGGAAAGGACAGTGTTCTCAACAATGTTAAGAAAATGGAATGTCAACATACAAAAAAAAAAAAAATGAAATTGAATCTTTATTATATACCACTTACAAAAAAATGGCTCAAAATGGGTTAGAGGCTTAGACATGAGACCTCAGTCATAAAATCCATAGGAAAGAAACTCCTTCACTTGAGTCTTAGCAACATTTTTTTTTTTTTTTGTATATTTCACCCAGAACCAAAAATAAATAAGTGGGGTTACATCAAACCAGAGAGCTTCTGATTTCCCCTCACCCATATCCACATGTCTTTTCTCTATGTCTGGGTCTCCACTGTGGCTCTGCAAATAGGTTGTTACAGTTGGAGAAGGAGAGATTCAGACAAATGAGGAGAGTAGCATGGAAACAAATAACTACCACATGTGAAATAGATAGTCAGTGGGAATTTGCTGTATGATTCAGAGTCCTCAAATTGATGCTCTGTGACAACCTTGGGGGCTGGAATGGGATGGGAGATGGGAGGAAGGTTCAAGAGGGAGAAGATATATGTATATACTTATGGCTGAGTCATGTTGATGAATGGTAGAAACCAACACAGTATTGTAAAGCAATTGTCCTTCAATTAAAACAGAATAATTTTTTTTAAATAAAAATCCTCTGCACAGTGAAAGACATAATCAACAAAATGAAAAGACAAATGGGAGAAAAATTGCAAAACATATATGTGAGGGACTAAGGTCCAAAATACAAAAGAAGTTAACATCCAAAATATGTATCATACAATACAACTCAATATCAAGAAAACAAAATAAGTCAAATTAAAAACTGCAAAAAGGGCCTAAATAAACTTTTTCTAAAGAAGATATATAAATGACAAACAGGTACATGAAAAGGTGCTCAAGCTCACTAATCACCAGGGAAATGTAAATAAACACACATATATTAGGATTTCTATTATCGTAAAGAGATAACAAATACTGGCTAGGATGTAGAGAAAAGGGAACCCTTGAATTGAACACTGGTTTGGAATGTAAATTGGTGCAGCCACAATGGAAAACAGCATAAAGGGTCCTCAAAAATTAAAAATAGAAGCACCATATGATCTAGCAATCCCATTTCTGAGTACACATCAGATGAAATAAAATCACTATCTCAAAGAGGTGTCTATACCCACATGTTCATGACAGCATTATTCACAATAACCAAAGCATAGATAAAACAACTTAGGTGTCTGTATATGGCTGAATATATAAATATAGTGTGCCATTTATACATGTAATGGAATAATGTATGCTGTGCTTAGTCAGTCAGTAATGTCTGACTCTTTACGACCCTATGGACTGCAGTCCACCTGACTACACTCTCCGTGGGGATTCTCCAGGCAAGAATATTGGAGTGGGTTGCCTTTACCTCCTCTAGGCAATCTTCCCAAGACAGGAATCGAACTGGGGTTCTCAACCATAGAAGGGTCCGGGGCCCACTGAGTTACGAAATATTTACTTAAATGGGGCATGTTTTCAGTGGAATTTGCTGTATGATTCAGAGTCCTCAAATTGATGCTCTGTGACAACCTTGGGGCTGGAATGGGATGGGAGATGGGAGGAAGGTTCAAGAGGAGAAGATATATGTATATACTTATGGCTGAGTCATGTTGATGAATGGTAGAAACCAACACAGTATTGTAAAGCAATTGTCCTTCAATTAAAACAGAATAATTTTTTTTAAATAAAAATCCTCTGCACAGTGAAAGACATAATCAACAAAATGAAAAGACAAATGGGAGAAAAATTGCAAAACATATATGTGAGGGACTAAGGTCCAAAATACAAAAGAAGTTAACATCCAAAATATGTATCATACAATACAACTCAATATCAAGAAAACAAAATAAGTCAAATTAAAAACTGCAAAAGGGGCCTAAATAAACTTTTTCTAAAGAAGATATATAAATGACAAACAGGTACATGAAAAGGTGCTCAAGCTCACTAATCACCAGGGAAATGTAAATAAACACACATATATTAGGATTTCTATTATCGTAAAGAGATAACAAATACTGGCTAGGATGTAGAGAAAAGGGAACCCTTGAATTGAACACTGGTTTGGAATGTAAATTGGTGCAGCCACAATGGAAAACAGCATAAAGGGTCCTCAAAAATTAAAAATAGAAGCACCATATGATCTAGCAATCCCATTTCTGAGTACACATCAGATGAAATAAAATCACTATCTCAAAGAGGTGTCTATACCCACATGTTCATGACAGCATTATTCACAATAACCAAAGCATAGATAAAACAACTTAGGTGTCTGTATATGGCTGAATATATAAATATAGTGTGCCATTTATACATGTAATGGAATAATGTATGCTGTGCTTAGTCAGTCAGTAATGTCTGACTCTTTACGACCCTATGGACTGCAGTCCACCTGACTACACTCTCCGTGGGGATTCTCCAGGCAAGAATATTGGAGTGGGTTGCCTTTACCTCCTCTAGGCAATCTTCCCAAGACAGGAATCGAACTGGGGTTCTCAACCATAAAAAGAAGGGTCCTGGACTTTCCTGGTGGTCCAGTGGGTAAAGACTCCACCTTGCAGTGCAAGGGGTGCCGATTCAATCCCTGGCCTGGGAAGATCCCATGTGCCATGGAGCTGCTGGATCAATGTGTCCAATTACCGAGCCGGAGTTCTAGAGCACATGTGCCCAGAGCTCATGCTCTGCAACAAGAGAGGCCACTGCAACGGGAGGCCCACACAGACCAAAGGAAAAAGATGAATGAAAAAAAAAATGAAAGACCAATAAAAGCAACCAAAATAAATTTTTTTTAATTATCAAAAAAAAAAAAAAAAGAATGGCCCTATGCCATTTATGATAGCAAGGATGAATCATTGAGCATTATTATAACTTATGTAAGACAGTGAGAAACACTGTATGATCTCTATGTAGAATCCAGAGTATATGAACCTGTGGAAAGAGAATAAAGACTGGTATTTGACAAGGCCTTTGGATATGGAAAAGTTGACCAGAAGGAACAAATTTCCAGTTAGAAGATGAACAAATGCTAGAAACTACAGCTAAAAATGTTCCAATATATACTTGAATGTCACTAAAAGAGCAAAGCTTAAATGTTGTCTCTCCACAAATGCACATGCACAACTATATGAGGTAATGGATATATTAGTTAAACAATTGTAGTAATCATTTCACAATATGTAAGTATATCAAATCATCATATTGTACACCTTAAACTTACACAATATTCTGTTATATATTGAGATATATAACAACTGTAGATCTATAAAGTTGGAAAAAAGACTTGTTCTCTATGATCAATTTATATAAAAACAGTAGAAGAAAAGCCCAAAAAAGGTATATCAACTGAAACCTTATCAAGCAAATACAAGTTCTAGTACAGTCTACACTGACTAAAAATATGGTAACTGAAGTGCAGAGGTATACACAACCCAATGTAAATAAAACAAGAGAAACCTGGATAGTAAAGAAAGATGTCTGGGAGGAAAGAAGTCAGCTGTCAAATTATTGTTCTGGCAAGATTTTTTCCTATCATTAGAAACTTCACCAGAGAACTGTGGGAAAAGTACTTTACAAACTGCATATGGCCTCATGGCAATTTGGTTGATTTCAGTTTAGGTCCTCAGTCGTGTCCAACTTTTTAAGACCACAAAGATTGCAGTACACCAGGCTTCCCTGTCCTTCATCATCTCCTGGCATTTGCACAAACTCATGTCCATTGAGTCAGTGATGCCGTCCAACCATCTCACTCTCTGTCATCCTCTTCTCCTTCTTCTTTTCCCAGAATCAAGGCCTATTTCCACTAGGATTGACTGCTTTGATCTTCTTGCAATCCAAGGGACTCTCAGTTATCACGTATATAACTTCACAGCCAAGCCATGGGAAGATCGGAGAAGAGTGAGTCAGCTGCCCAGCAGCCCAGCCCTCCCCCCGCCACCCCTGCAAGCGGGAGACAATCAGAGGCAACAGGGTTTCTGTCAAAGCAGTTCCGTTTTATTAGTGAAGACACACAGCTTTTATAGGCAAGTGAAGGGGGGTTTGCACGGGACTTCCTATAGATTACACCGATCAAGCAAAAGGCCAAGCAATCATCCACGAGCGCAGAAACCAGGGGAACCAATCAGAAATTTTGACAATCACTTAACAATTTAGATCACGCCCTCATCTCTTCCTGTAGGCGCCATCTTAGCTCCAAACTGAAACAATGTGCTTAAGCTTCCTTTCATGCCCACGTCCCTTCCTGTAGGAGGCATCTTAGCTCCAAACTGAAACAATGTGCTTAAGCTTCCTTTCACGTCCACGTCCCTTCCTGTAGGTGCCATCTTAGCTCCAAACTGAAACAATGTGCTTAAACTTCCTTATGCTTGCAACGGTGCTCTTTCAATTCAGAGCCCCACAAATGTGAAGTTATATACATAATACATGTCAAACATGAATGTACTTGGTTCTAAATACCTGAGTAGTTTTAAAATTTCTGAGAATGTATATCAATGTTTTCATTGTTCTGTCATAGTAGTATATATGTTTCAAAAATTAAATATAAAACAATTGAACAATTCATGATTAAAATATAATTTTAGTTGAAAAATTATTAATAGTCTTATAGATGGGATTGATCAAATGCCATTAATTAGCAGATTCTACTCCCTAGAGTGATATTAGACCTAGAACAGACATTAAATTTTACAATACAGACTAGAAGCCCAATGTAAGGTTTTCGTTTGCTTTGCTTTTGCTAAATGCACAACTTCATAGGATTCTTCATCAACAAACTTGCTATTGGTTTTGCAAAGCCTAGAAAAGAGAATATTTTCTTTTCTTCCATCATCTATTATTGTGCATTGTCAGCCAGTTTCAAATATGGAAAGCTGGCTGTTTTTTGTGGCTATAGAAGTTGTATTGGTTATGTTTCATTTTTCATATGAATTGCTGACATCATCATAATGCTGATACAAAAGCTGCTACCCTAATTTCAAGCTTCATTAGCAACATGAGAAGTATTGTATTGCTTATATTTATAGAATTGAAGAAATACAGACTTTCAAATAATTTAAAACAAAATGGAGGATAATGCTTTTTAGCTCCTGAAATTTAAGGGTTATATATCTAGCATAATTTACTTTTTTGTTGTTATTTTTACAGTACTAAGAATTAGGTGCATGCTCCAAATAAACCTATAATTTTGAAAAATTTTTAGTGATTATCACATTTAGAATCACTTATTCCTCTGTGTGTTAGTTCATAAAAATATTTTAAATTATAATTTTACTTTGGAGTTCAATAGCATGTTGTTTTACGGATGTATCTTAGGCTAAATAATATATTCTAGAGTGGGAAAGAGCTTAGAACAAAAAGATGTAAAAGTTATAATTTAAGATGTTTTCTACAAAAATATTTATTTTGAGCTGACAATTTCCAATTTTGCATCTTCAACACTCCAACCCTGTGCTTCCTTGTTGGTCCTATGGTTAAAGTATCCACCTTGAAATGCAAGGGACACCAGTTTGATCTCTGGTCCAGGAAAATTCCATATGCCTTGGAGCAACTAAGCCTATGGGCCAAAACTACTAAGCCTGTGCTCCACAATGAGAGGCCACAGCAATATGGAACTCACACACCACAATATAGTATAGTTCCAATTGGCCAAAACTGGAGAAAGCCTGCATGCAACAACAAAAACTCATCATACCCCAAAACCCAAATAAGCAAATAAGCAAATAACAAAACTCCAACTTTTACATCTTGCCTGAAGACCAGATTTTAATTTAAAACTGGCAAATTGTTATCATTACATATATTCCTGATACATACATCAAGCTCGGGGTGTCTAAACAGAGCACTTGATGTCTTCATCTCCACTCATTTCAAATAGTGTCACATTTTATTCGAATTAAAAATCCAGGGGCTTCCTGGTGGCCCAGTGGGTAAAAAGTCTGCCTTGCAGTGCAAGGGGTGCTGGCTTGATCCCTGGCCTGGAAACATCCCACGTGCTGCGGAGAGGCTGGAACAATATGTTCAGTTATGAGCCAGCGCTATGGAGCGCAGGTGCCCGGATTCAGTGCGCTGTAGATAGAGAGGCCACTGAAATGGGATGCCCACACAAGCAAAAAGAATAAAGATGGATGAAAATAAATGAATAAGGCCAAAATTTAAAAAAAAAAAAAAAAAAGAAATCCAGGCTTCTTCATTCCCTTTCAGAAGGAGTTAATTAAGCTTATGTCTAATCTTTCTTATTTTGATGACTATTTCAAAAAAATGACACTTCTACCTAGTCCACGCTCCTTTCTCTGCTTTTTCTGTATGATGCATGTATTCTTTTGTTTTATAAATAGCAAGAACAACTTGAAAGTCAGTGAAAGAGGGAAAGTGGTTAGAGACTGTATTCAAACATATTTATGCCTTGAAACTCTGATGCTGGAAAAGACTCTTGAGAGTCTGTTGAACTGCAAGGAGATCAAAACTGTCATTTCTAAAGGAAATGGAACACTGAATATTCACTGGAAAGACTGATGCTGAAGCTGAAGCTCCAATATTTTGACCACCTGATGTGAAGAGACAACACATTGGAAAAGGCCCTGATACTGGGAAAAATAGAAAGGAGAAGGAGAAGGGAATGACAGAGGTTGAGATGGGTGGATGGCATCACCAATTTAATGGACATGCGTTTAAGCAAGCTCCAGGAGATGGTGAAGGACAGGGAAACCTGGTGTGCTGCTGTCCATGGGGTAGTAAAGTGCCATAAATGACTGAACTAATGCAAAATACATAAAAACATATGCACACACCCAACTGCAGCAACAAGAAGTCAAGTCACTTGAAGAGAAGCCTTTGTTTTTGGATCTACCAATAACTTCCTCTGTCCATGAAAAAAACAATTCAGTCTTCAATATGGAATCTTGTTTTGCAGTTATTTCGATTCATGCCAAAGTATCTGATAACTTCTTAAAATCTTTACTATTAGTCTACTTGAGTGCTCAGGTTCAAACCAACGTCATTTCTCAACAAGATAACAGCAGTGCTCCCCAAGTTTTCTACTTTTAAGCCACCCACCCCCAACAGCACCTTACAAGGTTCTTTTCTACAGAAGAGCCAGAGGTTTCTTCTCAAAGCCTAAATTAGAATATTTCTCCCTTCTTCTTAAAACTCTGAAATACTTCCCTTGAAGTTAGAATAAAATTGGAATTATTAACGGATTAGCTTTTGGAGACTCTTTAACTGACGGATTATTTTTCTGATGGTATAGTACACAATTTTCCTTCTATTCATTACATCCTCCTGCCCATCCCTCTAACTTGGTCTTCTGTATGCCCCTTTAAAACTCTGAATAAATTTTGCCATGGAGTCTTGGCATTTACTCATTCCATTGCCTGAAAATTTTCTTTCTCAAATATTTTATTTGTTCCTTCGTGGTTCTTAACTCAGATATCATACAATCATGAGCTTCCTTGAACATTCAAGAAAAATGACTCCAGCCTAACCCTCCCAATTTTTTTTTTTTTTTTTTTTTGCCAAGTTTTGGTTCCTTCGTAATTTCATGATTTGAAATTGTGTTATTTTTATGATTATTGCTATCATCCACTTTCTGCACCCTTAGCACCAACTCCACTAGAGAACATGAGCCTTAGATAGGAAATAAATAGGATTTGCCTATCTTGTATCTATAGTACTTAATACAAAGGTTATAGCATAATAGTTGCTCAAAAAGTATGTTTAATGAATAAAATATAAGAAATATCATTCCTTCTTCCAAGAGATCCAGCTTTCCACATCCTGAATGACAAGGTTGAGATGGGTGGATGGCATCACCAATTTAATGGACATGCGTTTAAGCAAGCTCCAGGAGATGGTGAAGGACAGGGAAACCTGGTGTGCTGCTGTCCATGGGGTAGTAAAGTGCCATAAATGACTGAACTAATGCAAAATACATAAAAACATATGCACACACCCAACTGCAGCAACAAGAAGTCAAGTCACTTGAAGAGAAGCCTTTGTTTTTGGATCTACCAATAACTTCCTCTGTCCATGAAAAAAACAATTCAGTCTTCAATATGGAATCTTGTTTTGCAGTTATTTCGATTCATGCCAAAGTATCTGATAACTTCTTAAAATCTTTACTATTAGTCTACTTGAGTGCTCAGGTTCAAACCAACGTCATTTCTCAACAAGATAACAGCAGTGCTCCCCAAGTTTTCTACTTTTAAGCCACCCACCCCCAACAGCACCTTACAAGGTTCTTTTCTACAGAAGAGCCAGAGGTTTCTTCTCAAAGCCTAAATTAGAATATTTCTCCCTTCTTCTTAAAACTCTGAAATACTTCCCTTGAAGTTAGAATAAAATTGGAATTATTAACGGATTAGCTTTTGGAGACTCTTTAACTGACGGATTATTTTTCTGATGGTATAGTACACAATTTTCCTTCTATTCATTACATCCTCCTGCCCATCCCTCTAACTTGGTCTTCTGTATGCCCCTTTAAAACTCTGAATAAATTTTGCCATGGAGTCTTGGCATTTACTCATTCCATTGCCTGAAAATTTTCTTTCTCAAATATTTTATTTGTTCCTTCGTGGTTCTTAACTCAGATATCATACAATCATGAGCTTCCTTGAACATTCAAGAAAAATGACTCCAGCCTAACCCTCCCAATTTTTTTTTTTTTTTTTTTTGCCAAGTTTTGGTTCCTTCGTAATTTCATGATTTGAAATTGTGTTATTTTTATGATTATTGCTATCATCCACTTTCTGCACCCTTAGCACCAACTCCACTAGAGAACATGAGCCTTAGATAGGAAATAAATAGGATTTGCCTATCTTGTATCTATAGTACTTAATACAAAGGTTATAGCATAATAGTTGCTCAAAAAGTATGTTTAATGAATAAAATATAAGAAATATCATTCCTTCTTCCAAGAGATCCAGCTTTCCACATCCTTGGGATGCTGATTTGATTCAGATAATTAAGTGTGATTATTATCTCTTCAGTTAGGTAAAATGAAAAATGTGTTTAGATCAATAAAAGATTCTGTTCCCTTTGACTATTGTTGATATTGCACTATAGTTTTACTGCTGAGTATAGGTGTTTTGCCTGCTGTAGTATAGATTTTTCCTCCTTGCTTGATGATTTTCAATGATGGACTGAAACACAGACTGAACACAGGGAATAAAAAAAAACACAGAAAACTATAGCTGTACTTAAGACAGAGATCAAGTCAGTGATAAAGGAATAGTGTGAACATTTGTTCACCCTTACTTATTCAGGCTCTACAATAGAAAAGTGTGCAGGCAAGTGCAACTCCTTCAGCCAGTGTGATCATCAGTTTGCGTGCTTACATACATGTGGACTTAAATTTCCAATGTTATGGTTCAGAGCTCTTGTGAGGACAGAAACTTTTGATATCAGGGCAGCAAAACACATAATTAAAGGTGGTTTAAGCCATCAGTAATATTTGTCATATCACCTGATAAGGAGCAACTTGCTGCAGCTGTGTCTGAAGTTAGTTAATAGACTCTCCACATAAATTTACTTCTTTTATTTAGTTAATATCTATTTGAACCAAGCTTTTGTCACTTGAAATTGCAAAAGTTAACCATCATAAATAACTATCACTGTGTTCTTGAGGAATATGGATAAAGAGAAAAATATAGTAACAGACACTCAGCAGTAAATTATCCCTAGCAAATATTTTCATACTGTCTACTGTTCCTTTTTATTCCTGCTCATTTTACACAAATCTTAACTACTCTAATTGGTGTACAGTTAATTAAACCTAATCAATTTAGGGGGCCTTTCATTTATTTTCAGTTCTTGGGACTAAATTTAAAATAAAAGTAGTAATTTCCTCTTTTCCTTTTATTCCTGCTCATTTAAAACAATAGGTTCTATGCACCAACTCCACTAGAGAACATGAGCCTTAGATAGGAAATAAATAGGATTTGCCTATTTCCAAAAATTCCTTGGAATAAAATATAAGAAATATCATTCCTTCTTCCAAGAGATCCAGCTTTCCACATCCTTGGGATGCTGATTTGATTCAGATAATTAAGTGTGATTATTATCTCTTCAGTTAGGTAAAATGAAAAATGTGTTTAGATCAATAAAAGATTCTGTTCCCTTTGACTATTGTTGATATTGCACTATAGTTTTACTGCTGAGTATAGGTGTTTTGCCTGCTGTAGTATAGATTTTTCCTCCTTGCTTGATGATTTTCAATGATGGACTGAAACACAGACTGAACACAGGGAATAAAAAAAAACACAGAAAACTATAGCTGTACTTAAGACAGAGATCAAGTCAGTGATAAAGGAATAGTGTGAACATTTGTTCACCCTTACTTATTCAGGCTCTACAATAGAAAAGTGTGCAGGCAAGTGCAACTCCTTCAGCCAGTGTGATCATCAGTTTGCGTGCTTACATACATGTGGACTTAAATTTCCAATGTTATGGTTCAGAGCTCTTGTGAGGACAGAAACTTTTGATATCAGGGCAGCAAAACACATAATTAAAGGTGGTTTAAGCCATCAGTAATATTTGTCATATCACCTGATAAGGAGCAACTTGCTGCAGCTGTGTCTGAAGTTAGTTAATAGACTCTCCACATAAATTTACTTCTTTTATTTAGTTAATATCTATTTGAACCAAGCTTTTGTCACTTGAAATTGAAAAAGTTAACCATCATAAATAACTATCACTGTGTTCTTGAGGAATATGGATAAAGAGAAAAATATAGTAACAGACACTCAGCAGTAAATTATCCCTAGCAAATATTTTCATACTGTCTACTGTTCCTTTTTATTCCTGCTCATTTTACACAAATCTTAACTACTCTAATTGGTGTACAGTTAATTAAACCTAATCAATTTAGGGGGCCTTTCATTTATTTTCAGTTCTTGGGACTAAATTTAAAATAAAAGTAGTAATTTCCCTCTTTTAGGTCCTTAAGGAAAAAAATATGGAAGTCGTGATGAACTACTAGGAGTGATTTGTAATCTATAGTGTTTTCACTGTCTTTTGTGAAAGTATGTGTTACTTAGAAAATGGTTCTTTACAATATAGGCTCACCTCTAAAAAAGGTTGGAATTACAATCACCTAAGTAAGTAATGCAACAGGTAAAACTGGAAATAAATCAATATTTAGGGTAGATTTAGATGTTTTATTTCAGTGACTGGGATAGAAAAGCTACAATTACGGAGTTTTCAAAGATGATTGCATAATGATACCACTCTTTATCTGATTTACAGAGAAGGCTGCCATTTGAAACAAAAGAAAAGAGTAACTAGGACTGAATGAGCTCAAATTAAATGACCGCATTCTCACATAATTTTTTTCCCTCTTAGATAAGAAGATAGCATTTGGCTGAAAGAACGAAGGGAAAAAAATAGGTGACCTCTATGGCTTAGGTGACTGCAAATGGAATACCTTTCACCTCTAATTGACTACAACTGAAATGGAGGCAGTCTCCATAGAGACTGAAATTCCTCCATGAGGCATGGCAGCTCTTTGCAGAGGTTGCCGATGGAAGATGATGTCGCCATTTCTAAGAGATAAGTAGCATGACATTAGAGTGAGGTTCACTGGCTCACATAGCCAATCATACCTGTTTTCACTCCTCTAGATTTTAAAATATAGTGCTCTTTAAAAATATTCAGTGTAAACAATTATGACCTGTTTATATAATGCAGTGAGGAAGTTGGGTATTTTGAATCAATCTGCTTCTTAAATTCATGCTCACACTATTAAACTTCAACTCCTATCCATCAATGTGTAACGAGGTTTGTTCCTTCTATACAATTATGCACTGAAATCCTATGATTATATTGTCACAAATAAGTGTTATGATTTAAATATTCATGCATTCTGCCTCTCAGATACAAGTTGAATTTTAATAATAAAATAAGCCATTTTAATCAGAAAATAAAAGAGAAATGCAGGCCTTCCATTTGTACCTAAACAGGCTCCTTCGCTGTATCCTCCACTTCAGGTTCTTCAGGTTTTTGGTGACCTCACTAGCTGCATTTATGATGGAATTAAAAAATTAATCGTGATGAACTACTAGGAGTGATTTGTAATCTATAGTGTTTTCACTGTCTTTTGTGAAAGTATGTGTTACTTAGAAAATGGTTCTTTACAATATAGGCTCACCTCTAAAAAAGGTTGGAATTACAATCACCTAAGTAAGTAATGCAACAGGTAAAACTGGAAATAAATCAATATTTAGGGTAGATTTAGATGTTTTATTTCAGTGACTGGGATAGAAAAGCTACAATTACGGAGTTTTCAAAGATGATTGCATAATGATACCACTCTTTATCTGATTTACAGAGAAGGCTGCCATTTGAAACAAAAGAAAAGAGTAACTAGGACTGAATGAGCTCAAATTAAATGACCGCATTCTCACATAATTTTTTTCCCTCTTAGATAAGAAGATAGCATTTGGCTGAAAGAACGAAGGGAAAAAAATAGGTGACCTCTATGGCTTAGGTGACTGCAAATGGAATACCTTTCACCTCTAATTGACTACAACTGAAATGGAGGCAGTCTCCATAGAGACTGAAATTCCTCCATGAGGCATGGCAGCTCTTTGCAGAGGTTGCCGATGGAAGATGATGTCGCCATTTCTAAGAGATAAGTAGCATGACATTAGAGTGAGGTTCACTGGCTCACATAGCCAATCATACCTGTTTTCACTCCTCTAGATTTTAAAATATAGTGCTCTTTAAAAATATTCAGTGTAAACAATTATGACCTGTTTATATAATGCAGTGAGGAAGTTGGGTATTTTGAATCAATCTGCTTCTTAAATTCATGCTCACACTATTAAACTTCAACTCCTATCCATCAATGTGTAACGAGGTTTGTTCCTTCTATACAATTATGCACTGAAATCCTATGATTATATTGTCACAAATAAGTGTTATGATTTAAATATTCATGCATTCTGCCTCTCAGATACAAGTTGAATTTTAATAATAAAATAAGCCATTTTAATCAGAAAATAAAAGAGAAATGCAGGCCTTCCATTTGTACCTAAACAGGCTCCTTCGCTGTATCCTCCACTTCAGGTTCTTCAGGTTTTTGGTGACCTCACTAGCTGCATCTCCTCTTTGAATATTTCTTCTGCTGAATTCTCTGGCTCTATTCAGTGTCAGATTTTTTGCTTTCTCAGAGACACATTCAGGCTATTATCAGATCTGCAATGAAAAGCAACCTAAATTGCCCTCATCCACTCTTCCTTCACCTTCCCATCTGTAGCCCTACACTCTTCAGCTCAATGCAGAGAATTTTGTTTAAGCATAAATCCCTTTCATGGATTTCTGTTACAGAAAGAATAAAATTCCAAGCTCTTTGCAAGAATCTTCATTAAGTGTTCCATAAACTTGCCTACCTCTCTTCCCTTTATTTGATCTACCGTAGCCATGTTTTTGCTCAGTTCCTCAAAAGTGTTAAATGTATATCCTCTACTTGTAGCATTCTTTCCACAACTCCTCAGATGATCTGATCTCTTTCTCTTTCTTCTTTTGTTGTCATTTTATATGCCAGTTATCAAAGATGTTTTTCCTGATAATCTGTTTAAAAGCTCCCCAAATACAATTCTTAATGTGCATTCATAAATATGCATATATATGTATATATAACTTAATCATTTGCTATACAGCAGAAGTGAGCACATTATAGATCAACCATGATTCAATGAAAGTTTAAAGAATATTAATTCATACTATACCTCCTTCAAAAACATATGGAAATCTACTAATATTTTGCACTGACTGATTTGTTTATGTTTTCCTCTTTCTTCTCCACTAATTTTAAAATATAGTGCTCTTTAAAAATATTCAGTGTAAACAATTATGACCTGTTTATATAATGCAGTGAGGAAGTTGGGTATTTTGAATCAATCTGCTTCTTAAATTCATGCTCACACTATTAAACTTCAACTCCTATCCATCAATGTGTAACGAGGTTTGTTCCTTCTATACAATTATGCACTGAAATCCTATGATTATATTGTCACAAATAAGTGTTATGATTTAAATATTCATGCATTCTGCCTCTCAGATACAAGTTGAATTTTAATAATAAAATAAGCCATTTTAATCAGAAAATAAAAGAGAAATGCAGGCCTTCCATTTGTACCTAAACAGGCTCCTTCGCTGTATCCTCCACTTCAGGTTCTTCAGGTTTTTGGTGACCTCACTAGCTGCATCTCCTCTTTGAATATTTCTTCTGCTGAATTCTCTGGCTCTATTCAGTGTCAGATTTTTTGCTTTCTCAGAGACACATTCAGGCTATTATCAGATCTGCAATGAAAAGCAACCTAAATTGCCCTCATCCACTCTTCCTTCACCTTCCCATCTGTAGCCCTACACTCTTCAGCTCAATGCAGAGAATTTTGTTTAAGCATAAATCCCTTTCATGGATTTCTGTTACAGAAAGAATAAAATTCCAAGCTCTTTGCAAGAATCTTCATTAAGTGTTCCATAAACTTGCCTACCTCTCTTCCCTTTATTTGATCTACCGTAGCCATGTTTTTGCTCAGTTCCTCAAAAGTGTTAAATGTATATCCTCTACTTGTAGCATTCTTTCCACAACTCCTCAGATGATCTGATCTCTTTCTCTTTCTTCTTTTGTTGTCATTTTATATGCCAGTTATCAAAGATGTTTTTCCTGATAATCTGTTTAAAAGCTCCCCAAATACAATTCTTAATGTGCATTCATAAATATGCATATATATGTATATATAACTTAATCATTTGCTATACAGCAGAAGTGAGCACATTATAGATCAACCATGATTCAATGAAAGTTTAAAGAATATTAATTCATACTATACCTCCTTCAAAAACATATGGAAATCTACTAATATTTTGCACTGACTGATTTGTTTATGTTTTCCTCTTTCTTCTCCACTAAAATACAAAATACATGAAGCCAGGCCCTTCTGTATCCCTCAACACAGACTCACCAGCGCCAACACCAAGCTATCCCACCTCTTCCAATCTCTAACCAGAGTTAATGCACCAGATACCTTGGTCCTGGCATAGACTTTTATGATGAAATTGACTCTGAATTTATGATAGCTAAATATCTTTCATTCTGTTGGGAGGCTGTCAAGAGGTATCTGTTTTAAATATGAATATCATTCAGGATTATATGCTTATTTGTTTATTTTTCATGATTACATGTTTATTCATTATTCATAGATAAGGTAAGAAACATATCAAATGTGATTTAATATTTTTTGTCTGTGTTTAGTCTATGTTAGCTTAATTAGTATGTGTTTTGGCATGTTTCTCCTAGGGTTTATCCTATAGGAGACTGTGCCTCTTGGACTTGGTTGACTATTTCCTTTTTTCTGTTCTTCAGCAGTTATTTCCACCATTTTATTTTCCAGCTCACTTATCCCTCCTTCTGCTTCAGATACTCTACTATTGGTTCCTTCCAGAGTATTTTTAAGTTCAGGAATTGTTATCTCTGGTTTTTTAAATATTAATTTCTTATACATCTTTGTTCAATGTGTTAATTGATTCTTGCATTTTCTCTATTCTATTTTTGAAGTTTTGGATCATCTTCACTATTTTTATTCTGAATTCTCTTTCAGATAGTTTGTCTAATTTCTCTTCAATTAGACTTGTGTGTTTGTAGGCTGTTTCTTCATTTGTGCAGTTTCTCTGCCTTTTCATTATTATTGATTTTTTAACTTACGGTGTTTGACTTCTCCTTTTTCCCAGGTTTTGAGGTTGAATTCTTCTTTCCTTTTGGTTTCTGCCCTCATAAGGTTGCTCCAGTGGTTTATGTAAGCTTTCTGTAGGGTGTAGGAAAAGGTTAGTTTTTTATTTTTATTGTTTGCCCCTCTGATGTGCAGGCCTGTGTTAGATCTGCTGATGATTGGTTTTGTATTTTTGTCTTTTTTGTTTTTTGGATGAGGCATCTTGCTCAGTGTGCAGTTACTGGTGGTTGGGTGATGCCAGGTCTTACATACAAGTGGGAGTTCTCCCTGTTTAATGCTCCCTAGTCTTAGGCATTCTCTGATAGTGTGGGGTCTTAGAGTCAGTGCACCCTGTCCAAAATCTCAGGGCTTGCTTTATGGCCAGGGAATGGAGATTCCACAGCTGGTTTTTTATGGCATTAAATGGTATTAAAACAAATACAGGGCTTCCCTGGTGGTCCAGTGGGTAAGGACACCACTTTGCAGTGCAAGGGGCACTGGTTGAATCCCTGGCCTGGGAAAATCCCACGTGTCATGGAGCAGCTGGACCGATGTGTCCAACTCCTGAGCCAGAGCTCTGGAGCACGTGCACCCAGAGCCAGTGCTCTGCAGCAAGTGAGGCCACTGTGATGGAAGGCCCACATAGGCTAAAGAACAAAGATAGATGACAATGGATAAATGAAAGAACAATAGAAGTTGCCACAAACAAATACAGATGAGGAATATACACCTGACAAATGCAAGTTAAAAGATCATGGAAATATTATCTAACACACTAGAATATACACACAAACATATACACCCATAACAAAACCCAAACAGTTCACAGGAAAAAAAAAAAATACAATACATTAACCTGGAAAATAGAGGAAAGCAAAAGTGATACCTACCAGTTAAGAACCAAACTAACTAAAACAAATTGAAAAACAATACTAGAGCAAGATCCCAATTGGGGATAAAGCAATGAAAACAAAACAAACTAAGAAGTATGATGAGGAAAAGAAAGAAGAGAAAGGAAAGAGAAATGAAAGATAGAATAGTGATCAAAGTTAAGTAGAGGAAGGTAAAGAAGTTTTTTATATATTAAAGTTTATTGCAACAGGAAAAGAACAGTAGAGAAAGCAAAGGAATACTTGTAGAAAAAATAATAATAGATATAAAAAATTAAAACAAAGAGATAAATATAGAAAAACAAAACAAAAACAAAACCCCCACAGAATCAAAAAAGGCCAATGATGTAGAAGCAGAAGTATATAACCAAAATAAAATGTGATTTAAAGAAAATCTTAAAAACTTGAATATATTTAATAGTACTAATAAAATTGACAACTATACCAGCAGAAAGCAAAGGGGAAAAAAAGGTGGTTGGGAGAGGAGAAAAAACAACAAATACAGAAACAACTCCAGAGCAAGTCAAAATGTAAAAATAATAAATGTTTTTGTTTTTGGGTGCCTGCTGTCAGCAACTTTCCTGTGCTGGTTATACAGGAATACAGGCAGCTATTGCCAGAGGAGATATGGTACCATGAGAGCATTTTCTAGCCTAAAGATTGAGTGTGAAGGAAGCAGCTTAGTTCACCAGGACCCTAGCGGTGCCAAGTGTTCAGGGATACAGACTGCCTCAGCAACAGGGGCTAAGGTCCTATCAGCATCTTTTCCTTGCCTCTGGCAGAAGTCCTATCAGAAGAGTTCTTTCACTGGTTCTTTTCAGTAGCTCTGCCTGTTCAAGCATTAAAAGGCCTGCTCTGGCTAGGGTGCCTCAGGCACTTGACCTTTAATCCAATTATCTACTGAGTGGTGGAGCTATGTTCCCTCCCTATAGTTTGCCCTGAGGCCAAACTATGGTCTGGGTAGTGGTGAGCCTCTCCAAGAGGACCTACTCCAGCATGCTGCACCAGCACCACTGCCACAGTGTCCATGACCCCATGACAGGCCACTATCAACCCATGCCTCTGCTGGAGGCTCCAGAATACTCAAAGGCAAGTCTGGCTCAGTCTCATATGGGGTTACTGCTCCCTTCTCCAGGTCCCCAAGAGTATGTTTCCCCAGTGCTTGGCAGTTCAAAGTCAGGCTAATGGTGACCTCCTTCAAGACGATTTATGTCATATGCCATATGCTTCTGAGGACTGCTCTAGGTCACTTCTAATCCATGCCTCTGCAGGAGGCACTCAGGAGTCACTCGAACCCTCACAGGCAGGTCTGGCTCAGTCTCTTGTGGGGGTCACTGTTCCTTTCCCAGTTTTGTTGTGCATACGGTTTTATTTGCACCCTCCCAATGTCTCTGGCTGGTTTGAGGTTTGATTTTAGAAATACGATTGTGCCTCTCCTACCATCTTGTTGTAGCTTATCTTTTACTCTTGGATGTGAGGTATCTCTTTTTGGTGGGATACAACTTCCTCCTGTCACTGGTTTTACAGTGGCTAGTTGCAATTCTGGTGCTCTTGCAGGAGATGAGTGCACATCCTTCTATCCTGCCACTTGGTCCATATCCTCAAGTGTGATTTAGATTCAATGGACATGAGCTTGAGAAAACTCCAGGAGATCGTGAAGGACAGGGAACATGCTGCAACCCATGGGGTCACAAAGACTTGTATGTGACTTAGCAACTGATAAAATTGCAACATCAACAACATACTTTTTTGAAGTACATGCATAAAGCAAAATTACAACTGTCAAAGAAAAGTCAGAGCTGGTTAGTTATTAAAGCAGTAAAAAAGATTTTATTATTTTATTCGAGGTTGTTGCAATAGGGGAAAAGAGATCTTAGAATGAAATAAGGTACAGTTTTGAATAAAGCATGGACAAGAAGGCATGGCCAAGGTGGGGGATGGTCAGAGGATAGAAAATTACTATTAGGAAACATTAGAGACAAGAGAGATTCTGTATAAACCAACCAAAAAGAAGTTCTTTACTGAAGGCAAGGCAGAATTAACAGATATTATATGGAGGATGATGAAAATGTGGGAAAACACAGACAAATATCAGGGTGGTGAATCTTGGTTAAACTGATTTAGCAGAGTTCTTGATAAAACTAGACTTTTCAAGGCAGTGTGCAGATGAGATTGGATGAAGATCTAAGCTAAGAGTCTGACCAAAGTTGTGTCAAGCAAAGAATCTTTACTACAACATAGTATTTTCATTAGTATACTGAGAAAAATGGTGTTTTCTAGATGGTTTTCATCCTGAAGAACCTGCCCATCAATTTAGGAGACATGAGTTGTGGGTTTGATCCCTAGGTCCAAAAGATCCTAGAAGAGGAAATGGCAAAATACCCCAGTATTCTTGCCTGGAGAACCCCATGGACAAAAAAACCTGGTGGGCTACAGTCCACGGGGTCATGAAGGATTAGACAGGACCAAAGTGACTTAGTACACACACATGGAGAAAAATGTTGCCTAGGTGATATATGAGAAGCTCACTCCTTCTGACCCATTAATTTCATTTATGCAATTAAAGAATTTGGAGATTTATAGTTGATTTACCTTACTTTGAACAGTCATAATAGCCTTAAGAAACTCTTAGCTACAGGTGAAATAGATTGGTGAGAGCTCCAATGAATGAGAAGAATGTGGGACTGTTTCATTCAGGAATTCCCTTTTACTTGGTTCTAGATAAAACAAGTGCATCTCATTACATGAATAGAAAACAGGGTCACCAAAAGACATAGCCTCTGATAAAATTGCAACATCAACAACATACTTTTTTGAAGTACATGCATAAAGCAAAATTACAACTGTCAAAGAAAAGTCAGAGCTGGTTAGTTATTAAAGCAGTAAAAAAGATTTTATTATTTTATTCGAGGTTGTTGCAATAGGGGAAAAGAGATCTTAGAATGAAATAAGGTACAGTTTTGAATAAAGCATGGACAAGAAGGCATGGCCAAGGTGGGGGATGGTCAGAGGATAGAAAATTACTATTAGGAAACATTAGAGACAAGAGAGATTCTGTATAAACCAACCAAAAAGAAGTTCTTTACTGAAGGCAAGGCAGAATTAACAGATATTATATGGAGGATGATGAAAAATGTGGAAACCAATCAAATATCAGGGTGGTGAATCTTGGTTAAACTGATTTAGCAGAGTTCTTGATAAAACTAGACTTTTCAAGGCAGTGTGCAGATGAGATTGGATGAAGATCTAAGCTAAGAGTCTGACCAAAGTTGTGTCAAGCAAAGAATCTTTACTACAACATAGTATTTTCATTAGTATACTGAGAAAAATGGTGTTTTCTAGATGGTTTTCATCCTGAAGAACCTGCCCATCAATTTAGGAGACATGAGTTGTGGGTTTGATCCCTAGGTCCAAAAGATCCTAGAAGAGGAAATGGCAAAATACCCCAGTATTCTTGCCTGGAGAACCCCATGGACAAAAAAACCTGGTGGGCTACAGTCCACGGGGTCATGAAGGATTAGACAGGACCAAAGTGACTTAGTACACACACATGGAGAAAAATGTTGCCTAGGTGATATATGAGAAGCTCACTCCTTCTGACCCATTAATTTCATTTATGCAATTAAAGAATTTGGAGATTTATAGTTGATTTACCTTACTTTGAACAGTCATAATAGCCTTAAGAAACTCTTAGCTACAGGTGAAATAGATTGGTGAGAGCTCCAATGAATGAGAAGAATGTGGGACTGTTTCATTCAGGAATTCCCTTTTACTTGGTTCTAGATAAAACAAGTGCATCTCATTACATGAATAGAAAACAGGGTCACCAAAAGCAACTACGTAAGTACCTCTGAAGCAACTGTCCTGTATGAAAGTTCTAAGATAAAGGCAGTACTCATGTCTATTCTAGAAACTGAAGACTGCAGTTTCCTGACTCTCATATCCTATGATTTCTATCTGGCTTGTTCTCACTGTCAAGATATTAAATGTTTTATAAAAAGTGTTTTATATTTTTGCAAAGAAAGTGCTATAGGCATGGATAAAATTAAAAACAGGCAAAAAATAAGGCAAACAAAACTGTTCATCAATGAAGAACTACTCCTCCTGCTTTTCAAGCTATAAATTAGGGGAATCTGCATTCATCAGTGTTATATATTACACCATCTCACTGGGACGAAATTATCTTTTATTATATTGTCATAAAAAGATATGAAGCTTGGGCTTCCCTGGTGGTCCAGTGGGTAAGGATACTACCTTGCAGTGCAAGGGGCGCAGGTTTGATCCCTGACCTGGGAGGATCCCACGTGCTGCAGAGCGGCTGGACGGATGTGTCCAATTACCGAGCTGGAGCTCTGGAGTGCTTGAGCCCAGTGCCGGTGCTCTGCGACAACAGAGGCCACTGCAATAGGAGACCCACACAGGCCAAAGAACAAAGATGGATGAAAACAGATAACTGAAAGACCAATAGAAGTGGCCCTCCTGCCCCAACTCCACCTCTCCCCCAAAAAAAGATATGAAGCTTTTCCAGGATTTCCTAGTGGTCCAGTGGGTAAAGAGTCAGCCTTGCAGTGCAGAGGCCGCTGGTTGAATCCAGGGCCCCGGGAAGATCCCACATGTCATGAAGCAGCTGGATAGGTGTGTCCAATTATGAGTGAGCACTCTGGAGCACATGCACCCAGGGCCAGTGCTCTGCAATGAGAGTGGCCACTGTAATGGGAGGCCCACACAGGCCAAGGAATAAAGATGGATGAAAATAAGTAAATTTAAAAAAAAACAAAAAACAATAACAGAGGCCAAAATTAAAAAAAAAAAAAATGAAGCTTTTCCTTAGTTTGTTCCATTTTTAAGAAGGTGTGGGCTTACCAGGCTGCACAGTGGTAAGAATCTGCCTGCCAGTACAGGAGATGGAAGAGCATGGGTTCAATTTCTAGGTGGGGAAGATCCGCTGGAGTAGGAAATAGAAACCTATTCCAGTATCCTTTCCTGGAAAATTCCATGAACAGAGGAGCCTGGCAGACTACAGTCCGTGGGGTCTCAAAGAGTCAGACACGATTAAGCAGCTGAGAATGCACTCATGAGCTTCTTTGTGTAAAGCTGTATGAGTGTATCAACTCTAGTAGAACTGTGTTTTTAAAATTCCCAAAGAGACAGTGGAAGTTGGAAGAGGTTACACTTTCTCTAGAAAAACTTTTCCCCTCTTTTCCTGTTCCATAGTATTAATGTCATCCCCAAGATATTCTATACTGACAATGCTAGAATCAGGTTTTCTTCTATTCATTTGAACAATTTGAAAGCAAGTTGGATTTTTGTTATATAATTATTCCTGCCTTGTTTCAATATGACTGTTGTTCATATAGGCCTGAGATACCCCAAAATTTTCAAACTATAGAATTCATCAACTATTCCCCAGTCTTCCAGGGCTTCAGTTTTCCGTTTTCACAGTTCTATCTTGGAAAGTCTTCTTTCTCATTCTCATTCCCCACCCGTGTTCAAGGATCTCTCAGTCTGATGCTCTATCAATTGTCATTCAAATGTTGTCATTGGATGTTAGAAGAACACCTTGACAGTGACCTTTAATTTAATATTTTTGTCTAGGTTTGAACCAACAGAAACTGTATATTTTGGGATCCAAAGGCAGTTGGGTGCCAGCAATTGCTTATACTTTGAGCTTACAAAATAAGAAAGCCAAGACCTAAAGAATTTAAGTATGACTTGTCCAAAAATTACGTCTTAGGACAGGCCAGCAGGAGTCAAGACTAGAAGCCTGATTTTCCCATGCATTTGATCTTCTAGGGGTTTCCCAGGTGGCACTAATGGTAAAGATCCCCTCTGTCAGTATAGGAGATGTAAGAGACATGGATTCGATCTCTGGGTTGGAAAGATCCCCTAGAAGAGGAAATGGCAACCCACTCCAGTATTCTTGCCTGGAGAATCCAATGGACAGAGGAGATTGGTGGACTACAGTCCCTAGGGTTGCAAAGAATCAGACCACTGAAGCAACCTAGCACGCATGCATGCTATTCTAGCTGTCTGCTTTAAACATTACTGTTACTTGAGTCACTCCTAAAAAGTATTAAGTTGGGGACACCAGGTAGGCAACTACCTATTCCATTCACACAAAACACTTGCCTTCTTCACGTTGTAGAGATGCAGAACAGGCCTTTAGTATTTTAGTCCTGCAAAAGAAACAGTGAAAGAACCCTCATGTCCCTTCATTCTAGTGAGCAAGGCAGTGATCAGCTGTTACTTCCTAGTACCTCCCCTTTCAAATACCATCCGCAAGAGGTAAATTTCAAAAATGGTGACTCTGACAGCCACCTTTGTATCTCCCACAGGATAGAGTTTCACAAAGGTTTGTTAAATATAATGGAATTGAGTGAAATGCAAAACCCCCAGTTCCTATGGTTTTTGTCAAACACATGCTCCTTGGTTCTATTTCTCTGTTCTCAAAGTCTCAGGTTTCCTCTTCACTATTCTTGCATGTCATTTCACTGATGCCACAAATTTAGTGCTAAAACTATTTTTGGCTCATAATGTCACGGTTTAAAATTAAAACTAGAAAAAGTTGGAAGTTAACTATTTTGTTGAGTCTTTCTATAATAAAAGAGAACTCATTAAACTAAAAATATATGCTAAAGAAAAGTAAAAACCTTTAATTTAATATTTTGTCTAGGTTTGAACCAACAGAAACTGTATATTTTGGGATCCAAAGGCAGTTGGGTGCCAGCAATTGCTTATACTTTGAGCTTACAAAATAAGAAAGCCAAGACCTAAAGAATTTAAGTATGACTTGTCCAAAAATTACGTCTTAGGACAGGCCAGCAGGAGTCAAGACTAGAAGCCTGATTTTCCCATGCATTTGATCTTCTAGGGGTTTCCCAGGTGGCACTAATGGTAAAGATCCCCTCTGTCAGTATAGGAGATGTAAGAGACATGGATTCGATCTCTGGGTTGGAAAGATCCCCTAGAAGAGGAAATGGCAACCCACTCCAGTATTCTTGCCTGGAGAATCCAATGGACAGAGGAGATTGGTGGACTACAGTCCCTAGGGTTGCAAAGAATCAGACCACTGAAGCAACCTAGCACGCATGCATGCTATTCTAGCTGTCTGCTTTAAACATTACTGTTACTTGAGTCACTCCTAAAAAGTATTAAGTTGGGGACACCAGGTAGGCAACTACCTATTCCATTCACACAAAACACTTGCCTTCTTCACGTTGTAGAGATGCAGAACAGGCCTTTAGTATTTTAGTCCTGCAAAAGAAACAGTGAAAGAACCCTCATGTCCCTTCATTCTAGTGAGCAAGGCAGTGATCAGCTGTTACTTCCTAGTACCTCCCCTTTCAAATACCATCCGCAAGAGGTAAATTTCAAAAATGGTGACTCTGACAGCCACCTTTGTATCTCCCACAGGATAGAGTTTCACAAAGGTTTGTTAAATATAATGGAATTGAGTGAAATGCAAAACCCCCAGTTCCTATGGTTTTTGTCAAACACATGCTCCTTGGTTCTATTTCTCTGTTCTCAAAGTCTCAGGTTTCCTCTTCACTATTCTTGCATGTCATTTCACTGATGCCACAAATTTAGTGCTAAAACTATTTTTGGCTCATAATGTCACGGTTTAAAATTAAAACTAGAAAAAGTTGGAAGTTAACTATTTTGTTGAGTCTTTCTATAATAAAAGAGAACTCATTAAACTAAAAATATATGCTAAAGAAATTAATTTTATCCCTGACTAGACATTTAGAAATCCTATTCTCTGGTTATAAAAAGGGTCATTAAATATCTGTTGGCTCGCTTCATTCAAATCAATTGTTTCCAGTGAATTCAAGTAAAGAGGCTCACTGAAATCAACCATCAACTCAAATATGCAAGACTAAACTGCTGTTTATCAGTTAATAACCTGATTCCTCAAATCAATGTCTGCATATGTTAAGAAGTAATCATTTTGGTAAATTTATTAATATTGAATAGTTTCATAATGTTGCTGAAAAATTCAGTTAGGCATTTTTCCCCTTTCTCTTTGATATGTTTCTCCTAATAGGTTTACATAGGAAAGGCTCCTCCATCAAAATATAAAATATTTGTAGCAAATCTTTCAAAAAATTTCAAATACAATCCACTAAAAGATGAGCATATTTAAGGACTGGTTTTAACAGTTTCTAAATTATAATTGAAAGTGTCCTTATGGATAATAATGTCTATCATAACTGTGCATCTAAAATGTTAACCTACCCAATGCGTGCTGTGTACTAGATAATTAAGACATTTCCCAGAAAGCAATGATATTAACTAAGGTTGACAGTAAGAGACTAATGAGAGAGGAGAAATGAAAAGGTAGAAAAAAATTGTAGGAGAAAATCCTGTAATGTGAAAATCAGAAATAGAAATATAGACCATATACACTTGACCTCACCCAAATGGGATGATAGGAATTACAAATCTCCTTCTAATTATATACAATATTGATTGAAAGCATATATGAAAAAAATCATCAGCTAAAATCATGTATTTTAAATAACAGCCTGCAAATTGAGAACTGCAAACATCTGTGGTTCCCCTGAGTTTTCTTTCCTTCAACACTTTCAGTAAATTTAATGACACAAGTGAAACCTTGTGGCGGTCACAGAACTACAGAGTTTATAGATGAACTTTGGATATATTATGTTCCTTTCACGATATGTCAAACATTGCACACACACACACAGACACACACACTGTCAGTGCATCACATCCATCAATCGAGAACAATTTTACAGTTTGATGGTAGTATTTTTATTTATTCAACTTTCCTCTCTCTTTTCTTTTTCTCTCTTTGTTCAACCAGGGTCAAATGCTGTCCTTCAGATCTGCTACAATCAGGTGCTCTCTGTAGAACTCTCCCTTTGTTCTTTGGAGGGGATGCATTCACACACTGATATGTATCTTTTGATGATCTGAAAAATGTGGGTGTTCCTTAAGGGCTACTGATCTAGATGCCGTTGCTCAAAATAGATCAAGGGAGACTTTCTCCAAAAATCTAGAGTCATGTCACAAAGAAAACCAAGAAGATTAAAAGTTTTACTATTAAATTACAGTCTTACCACTAAGCAAAGCCTGTACTTCTTTTAATTTTTTTAATGGTAGAAGTGCCAGACAAAGAAACTATATTAACATGCCACATACGGTAACTCAGTTTTCTGAAAAAAAAAAAAGGGTAAATGGTCACAATTCTTTAAACTAAATAATGAAGCTTAGGTCTGCCAGAATCAGCAATATATGTTAGAATTAACTTACCCATATTGCTAGGAGTTATCTTGATACTGGAGTCTGATGAGTCATCCAGATTTTATGAAAGAAAATGATAATACTTACGTGTTTGGATTGGGGTTGCATTAACTGAGAACGGGATAAATAACTGAATTGACAAGCAAACAAAAAGGTATTCTCTATATAATTTGTAGAAAAACAATTTTGATAAATGTTAGCAACTTGAAATTTTTTTATATAATAATAATGATGATGGTAAAACCCAAAATAATCCAATGCACGAACACCATTAATTAATACCCTTCAGAAAAAGGAGCTAGAAGTTTCACTTAAAACTTAAATTTTTATAGATGTCTTCACCAATAGTCTAGCCTCAAAAAGAATGCATTCTACCAGAAAACCTAAGCGGAATAACTTTTTGAGTCTTGCAATGTATCACGTTCTCTGATATCCTGTTATTTATTTTTGCCATATGCACAACTGAGATAAAATTACTCAACATTCTATTTAGGGGTCAAAAGTCACCCCCTACTCCTTGTTCTTCTGAGAATGGAGACAGACATTCAACTCCTATTTTGACAGTCTACTATCTGTAAAACGAAGAGACTCAAGATCATACAATAAAAACATAAGAGTAGGAGACTGTGAAAAGGGTGATAGCCTTTAAAATGTTTAGTAATTCTCTGAAAAATGACTGAAAGTAAATGTGAATTGTGGTTATCCATGCCAAAAATAATCACTGTACTGAGTTCGAAGAATTAGGACTTATTTGGTGGATCATGGATCAAGTCACCTGCCAGATGTAAAAGCTGTTGCAAATTAAGCAAAGGGGAGAAAGGAGTTGAAGAGGAGACAGGAACATCACAAAGAGCTTTTAGTCACAGTTTAATATTTATAGTTCTTTTAGGCAGGGTGAGATTAGTCAAACTTGCCTAAAATTGGATTCAAAGTGATACCATGTGGCCTGGATTCTGGGTCCACACAGCCTTAACACTGTTTTACTGAAATAATTGTCTTTAAAGTAAGCAACATATTGCATTTTTATGTGCTGTTGAAATGTATACAAGGTGAAGGAAATCTTTGAAAGAGTAAGGATAAAGGTGAAATTAAAGATCTTAAAAATCAATTAACTGGTCAAATCATGTATCCTTCTTTAATGTTTCATACTAATAATTAGCTATTACTGACAGAGATTAAGGAAGCAAAAATTTTGAATTGAAATTTTCATAAACATAGGATCTTCAACTGTAATGCTTAAACTGTCATATTCTCTGCAATTAACTCTGCTGAAAGTCCAATCTCTTCATGGTTTTAAATACTCAAATTAATAACATGTTTCTTATGCAATCCAATAGTAGAATTGAAACCTGTGAGAATACCTTAACTTAAAAGTAATGTTATTTATTTCAGAGACATTGTTAAAAGTCTATCCTTTTGTGCATATATGTATATATTGAAATATATTAAGCCCACTTACAATCACCAAATTAGAATGAGCACAAACTTAAGAAATGTAGTAAACAGAAATACTATTTCTTCTCATAAAATGTGAATTTATGGCCCTTTTGTGGTTTGAATCAGGCTGTGTCACTCTAAACCAACTTTTTCACAAAAAGTAACCACCGTTGCAAACTTGCATTGCATGTCACTTGTTATATCAGAACTGGATGATATGCATCATATCAAATATTTTATACCCACTACAGTGAAAAAAAAAAAAAAAAAAACCCTCTATTCAGCAGAAAGTATGCTGTATGTTAACTAATCACTAAGTGACTCTTGATCCGAATGGAGATTCACTGAGTGTTGTCTCAAATATGAGAGGTCATTGCCTATTTCTTTAAGGGAGACTGGCTACACAGCTATTTTATATCTATTTTTGGAAAACTCTGAAGAAAAGCAAGCTATGAGTATAATAAATGTCCAATGTAGCTGGCCAATTCATTGAAATATCAAGCTATGAAACTTTAGAATCCAGTTAAGATACTTCTAAGATATATCTTGTGAAAGAGTGATTCTTCTTGAAGAATATCAGCATTTCATGGTTACTGGAACATTGTGTGACTGTGTCTCAGTTAAGTCATAGGATTGGAGGCTATGGGGATATGAAAAAGAATATTGAATGTCATGAAGAGTTAAATTCAAAAGGCTGAATCGAGATAGAATTTCACAAGAATGCGACTATTACATAAAATGCAAAGTAGCAATCAATATTTTAAATATTATATGATATATGACTAATTGGGCGTCTTCAGTGGCTCAGGGTAAAGAATCTACTTGCAGTGCAAGAGACACCAGTTGGATCCTTGGGTTGGAAAGACCTTCTGGAGGAAGAAATGTTAACCCAATCTAGTAGTCTTGCCTGGAAAATCCCATGGACAGAGGAGGTAGGCCAGTCTGTGGGATCACAAAGAATCGGATACAACTGAGCAGGTAAACACACTTGCAAGCTTATGACTGATCGACATTCTGTGTTTATCCTTCTTTTATTCCTCCTTTTGTTGTTTGCCAATTTCCTGAAAATATATGATCTTTTCAATAAATATTTTTAGTAGCCTATCTGCAGTCTCAAGACGGATCTATCTTATACTAAGATACTTGGTGTTTCACTGTAAACTTTCTTTTGTAATGTACTATATGAATTTCCCTCTCTCTGTTCTTTGCAAATGTTGCTTCTAGAATGTGTTCACTTTCTGTGTTTATCTCTGTGATCCTCAACATGGGTTGCACGTTATCATTAATCAGAGACCCTAAAAACTGTCTTTTCAGGAGTTCCAATCTATTGCATTGTTTTACTGTGATGGGATGGGTCTTATAATTTTTTTTTTTTTTTAAGTTCATTGGTTGATTCTGATAGTCAGCCAGTGAGTAGCCAAGTCCCAGTCACTCTTGGAGATTGAAGACAATCAGACTTGTAGGTTATCTTCCATTATGTGGTCACAAATTCTCAAGGAAAGATTCTTTTCTTCCCAACAATAGCATTTATCGCCCATCATTCTTATATAATTTTCAGTACACACCATTTTAGACTTCTAGTTTCCATAAGCATTTTGGATTGCCTTATTTTCCATGCTGTCTTGTAAATCCTATGGTCAGAGATTGCATTTTGTATATCTTTATTTGGGGCTATGGCTTGTACTGTTTAAACAACAATAAAGTTTTTTTGGCATTTGTGTAAATAACTAAGGCACTATCCACAACTAAATATTTTCTAGGCTCCATAAAAGTAAATACTCTTTTACTATGCCCTTAAAATATAATTCATAATGAATTATTAATCAATAAGGAGTGAAATCTTAAGTAGAGATGCAAAAGTAAATATTTAGAGATATATGTGTTCATGTGAAGATTAAAAGTAAATTTTTTTTCCAAAAGGAAGTATTTTCAAGCCAAAATATCTTTTCATTTTATGAAAGGAACAAAATGAGAAAGGTTGCCAGATTTTTATCTTTTTAAGTGTATATATATAATTTTGTTTTTCTAGGAATTCTCCATTCTGTGAACAGTGTTTGGGCCAAAATTCTATGGATTTGAAAAGTTAAATAATGAATTTAGCTTTGTGTCTCCTAGAAACAGATTTATGATATTGAATCACGAATTTATACTAGAAGCAAATTTACTTTTCCATTGTAGCAATTAAGGAATGGTAAGATAAATCACAATCATAGAGTCTATAACAATTTTTTCCCTGAATAGCAGCTCCAGCACTCTGGGGAACTGATTTGTATAAAGTGGTTGGAGTATGTTCTTTTTGGTTAGACTACTTAACAATTGGCCTATATTTTCCTTTTATGATAATAAATTTTAACAGACCAGCTATAATTTATGGAAGAGAATTACCAGAAAAATAAAATAAAAGCTCAACTTCAACCTATCACGTGTGTCACACACTTTGTTAAAGTGGTTTTCTTTGATAGAGTAGAACAAGTTTTTATACATTGCTTATTCTAAGTTGTTGCTATGGTAACTATGTATGCCTTGTAAAACTGTAAACAATTGTGTAAGATGGTCAAAGAGAGCACAAATTTATAGCTACACCAATTCAGTTCAAATATAGTTCATATATGTACTCTTTTTTAATATTATCCTCACAAAAACAATTTATTCATTTCTGATGGATGCTCAGAATCTTCTTCCAAAAGATTATGGTTATTTGTGTATGGGTACATGGTGTGTAATTGGGGAAAAGTAACTTTTCTTTCCATCTTCCAAAGCATAAAGTGACGTGGTTATAATACAGACCACTAAAATCCACCGTTCATCCATATAATTACTATGAGTAGTCTATGAAAACACGCCAAGAGCTTTTCTAAGAATTAGATCTTCAGGTATAAAGATTAGCATGGTTAAATTGACTGCTGGCGATTTGAACAACCTCTAAAGGCTCTGCATAAAATATAATTCATAATGAATTATTAATCAATAAGGAGTGAAATCTTAAGTAGAGATGCAAAAGTAAAGATTTAGAGATATATGTGTTCATGTGAAGATTAAAAGTAAATTTTTTCCAAAAGGAAGTATTTTCAAGCCAAAATATCTTTTCATTTTATGAAAGGAACAAAATGAGAAAGGTTGCCAGATTTTTATCTTTTTAAGTGTATATATATAATTTTGTTTTTCTAGGAATTCTCCATTCTGTGAACAGTGTTTGGGCCAAAATTCTATGGATTTGAAAAGTTAAATAATGAATTTAGCTTTGTGTCTCCTAGAAACAGATTTATGATATTGAATCACGAATTTATACTAGAAGCAAATTTACTTTTCCATTGTAGCAATTAAGGAATGGTAAGATAAATCACAATCATAGAGTCTATAACAATTTTTTCCCTGAATAGCAGCTCCAGCACTCTGGGGAACTGATTTGTATAAAGTGGTTGGAGTATGTTCTTTTTGGTTAGACTACTTAACAATTGGCCTATATTTTCCTTTTATGATAATAAATTTTAACAGACCAGCTATAATTTATGGAAGAGAATTACCAGAAAAATAAAATAAAAGCTCAACTTCAACCTATCACGTGTGTCACACACTTTGTTAAAGTGGTTTTCTTTGATAGAGTAGAACAAGTTTTTATACATTGCTTATTCTAAGTTGTTGCTATGGTAACTATGTATGCCTTGTAAAACTGTAAACAATTGTGTAAGATGGTCAAAGAGAGCACAAATTTATAGCTACACCAATTCAGTTCAAATATAGTTCATATATGTACTCTTTTTTAATATTATCCTCACAAAAACAATTTATTCATTTCTGATGGATGCTCAGAATCTTCTTCCAAAAGATTATGGTTATTTGTGTATGGGTACATGGTGTGTAATTGGGGAAAAGTAACTTTTCTTTCCATCTTCCAAAGCATAAAGTGACGTGGTTATAATACAGACCACTAAAATCCACCGTTCATCCATATAATTACTATGAGTAGTCTATGAAAACACGCCAAGAGCTTTTCTAAGAATTAGATCTTCAGGTATAAAGATTAGCATGGTTAAATTGACTGCTGGCGATTTGAACAACCTCTAAAGGCTCTGCATAAAATCTATTGACAGTGAAAATTTTCATTAAAAAAAAAATGTGCTGCCATGAGCAATCCATGCTAACCAGTTTATAGTATCAATTTTTATAGGAGTTTGGAAGAAAATACTTTTAAATCAGCCAAACAAAACTCCCTGAATTTTTTATAGATTAATACATGATGACTTTGTCACCATAAAAAGAGCCAGAAATTATAGGAAATCTGGGGGCATACATCGACTACATGTATGGAGCTCTGCCTATGAGATTGCATAGGAGAATGATGTTTTTGTGGTGTCCTATATGCTAAATCGTTGAATGAGACAGTAGAACACGGGGCTAAGGTTCTTGATGTCTAAGAAGTTTCATTACCAAGGGAAAGTTAAGCTATGAAAGCCCTTATAAAACCAATGGCTTTTGTTTGTAGCAGCATTATGGTCATCTTAGATACTCATGAGTTTCAAATGACATAACAGAATTAGTAAATATATGTAGATTCACTCACGTATCTAATAAGCATCTTTTCTAACCAGTAACAGATAATCATTGTCACATTGGGGTCTTCTATGTAACTTAGAAGGAACTATTCACCAAAGAATGTCCTAAATCTGGTATACACATGAATTTTTCTTAATTTAAAATTAAGTATTTTGTCTTTTTTTTCCAGGGTTTTATATTTCTAATTTCTATAGTATTTTTCATCTATCCTATTTGAAAAATTAATAGCAATAGATAAAGTTAAAACAAGAGCATGAAAGAAAAGTCTAAATAACAGAATATTTTTCTAACAAGAATGAGAAAAATTAGAGTGCAAGAAAATATGTACTTGCTGCTTCTTTAAGGAAAGGGGCACTCTGATTGTCACTACATGTATTAAATATCCAGACATTTAATTTTGTCTTTTTGTTATATGAAAGATGCCATTTTATTATTCTAAGCAAATGTTTACTTTGTCTTGGTTATCTTTCACATACCAAAACTGAATAAAAATTAGAGAAACAAGTACGTGAATTTAAGAGAAAATTCCTGCTGTAGAAACTGAACTATATCACTTAGTTTTTTAAAGTTTCAAAAAAAAAATCTTAAACTTTTCTAAGTCAGAAACCAAAGGTTTGTAATTACCTTAAGCAGTATTAATTATGTAACAAATAGAATAATAACCTTTTATAAAGAATAATTTATGCTACAGAAAAAGGAGTGTTGTTAATAGTTATAGGATTAGCATATATATATGTAAAATAGCTTATATCTTTGCATTAAAGAAGTACTCAAAACTATGCTTCATAAAATTTTGACTGTGAAATTAAGACAAAAAATTTAACAATATGAATGTTTTTACATGCACTGAAAACTAAAAGGTACAAATATATTTCTATAGTGACTTCTCTTTCTCTAGGGAAATAAGTGCCATTTTAAAAAAAGTAAAAAGAAAGAAAGAAAAAGCCTTCATGTGAGTTAATGATGCACTCATATAATTTGAGAGAATTAGAATATAAAGGAAACTGAGAAAACACAATGGCAAATCTGAGGAGATATAGCTGTGGATCCCCTGTTGTCCACAGAGATGGAAAATAAGAGATATGTATGGCCTCTATTCGCGTATGTCCTCCCCTACATATAACAGCAGAATGTCCTCTGCACACTAGAGAGAGTAGCAATATACATTCTGCAAGTCTAAAGAAAATTCATAACATCCAGGCTACCAATGTTTCCCAGTTCTATCATTGTAATTGATTTGGTACATTTAACAAATATCTGCTGAGCAGAAATCGTGTGCCAGATCCAGTTGTAGACACTAGAATTAAACAACGTATAAGATGTATACTTTCCCCTGTTTTTAGAGCTTATAGTCTAAAAAAGATACATAAACTCTAATGGGATAGGTATCAAATGGGTTATGTGAAATGGGATTTCAAAAGCTAAATATGGACGATTTACTCAGATATAATATATGAATTATTCACTTGATAGTACTAGTGATAATTCTGCATAATTCTGGCAACATGTCTTTATTTAACATTCCTGCAACTCAAGAAATTTTGACACCAGCTATTGACAATAAAATAAACATAGAAGAAACACATGAAACTTTGAAAAGAATGATGACTAATGTATTGGATTTTGGTTCAATCACTTCTTGGGTGCAAATCAGACTCTAGGCTAAGAACAAGCCACTAAGCATAATGATTTTCACAAAGCTTCTGTTCTCAAAGACTTTAAGTCTAGATAAAGGATATATTAATAATTTAAAATAATACAATGAGTGTTAAGAAAGAAGCAGTGATGAACTATAAAGTTGAGGAAATCAGACAAACATGGAGAGAAAGTTTTTCTACAAGCAAAGATACCTGTTAGTAAGTGACAACTAAGCAAAAGGTTTTAGAACAGAAATTCTATGTGTAAACCAAAATATAAGTGAAAGTACAAAATAATAGTATGTATAGATGAGGTCATAGAGATCTGTGTTAGTAAGTTATTAAATGTAGTTCAGGAAAATTAAGTAGTTTTACTTATAAGTCATAGATTTTTCCATCCTAAGAAACTTGCTATTTACTCTAAGAATAATGTTGAATTGTCAAAGCGCTTTAATACCTGAAATATTATAGTCCTATTTGTATTTTAAATAAGCAAGGTTATTTTTAACACAGATTACAAACAAGGACCTTCTTTATAGCACAGAAAACTCTGCTCAATACTCTGCTGCTGGTGTTTAGTCGCTAAGTTGTGTCCAACTCTTTTGCAACTCCATCAACTGTAGCCTGTCAGGCTCCTCTGTCGATGAGATTTCCCAGGCAACAATATTGTGGTGGGTTGCGATTTCCTTTTCCAGGGGATACTCCCGACACAGAGCTCTAACCAGGGTCTCCTGCACTGCAGGTGAATTCCTTACCACTGAGCCACCTGGGAGAACACAACATTGTTTATTGACTACGCTGTGCTGTATTGTGCTAAATCGCTTGAGTTGTGTGTGACTCCTTGTGACCCTATGGACTGTAGCCCATCAGGTTCCTCTGTCCATGGGATTCTCTAGACAAGAATACTGGAGTGTTTTGTCATGCCCTCCTCCAGGGAATCTTCCTGACCCAGGTATTGAACCTGCATCTCTTATGCCTTATGCATTGGCAAGTTGAATCTTTACCACCAATGCCACTTGGGAAACCCCTAATCAACTACACAAAAATATAAAATTAAAATTGGGAAGAAAAAAAAAAGTTGGACACCTTTAGCTCAGAAACCTAGTGACTCAGAAAGAGATAGTAAAGTTTTGACTTCATGGGTGTATAGTATGAGTAGAGAAAGGGCATATACTGCATATGCATATAAAAGTTAAAATCAATAGGAATTAATGATGAATTGTATATTAGTCTGGAGTGATGGAAAATTGATAAACTTATTAAAATTTTATCCTGGATTAGCTAAGAATTAGATTTAGCAGTAGTAAGCTTTGGGGAGTCAAGGGTAATTAATTACAATTTAAGCTTATTATATTTTTGATAACCTGTGAGGTATTGAAAAAACATGAACTCTCGCCCTTAATCTTCAGTGATCAATTCTATCTCTTTACATTTTACCTAATGATCTACTTCATTTCCTCGAGAGTAAAACTTGAGATTAATCTGGAAATTTGGTGATAACTGTAGGAGGGTGTCCTGAGAGCATTGATGTGGTCAGCCATGCATGTCTGCTTGGTAGGAAAGAATATCAAGCCAGGACCAAGGAGAAATAGAGTAAATGGTACGTCTGTTCATTTTCTAAATTGTATCCGACTCTTTTGCAACCCCATAGTCTATAATCTGCAAGGCTCCTCTGTCCATGGGTTTTCTCAGGCAAGAATACTGGAGAGGGTTGCTATTTCCTTCTCCAGGGAATCTTCCTGACCCAGGAATCAAACCTGTGTCTCCTACATAGGCACGTAGATTCTTTAGCACTAAGACGCCTGGGAATCCCAAATGATACACAGACATATGTAATTTAGCTTTAAATTATTCTCTAAACCAAGACTGAGATTTTAATCTCTAAATATTTATAGATTAATGAGCTATAGATTATGAATTAACATTTTTCAGTCACTTCTCTGTGATTATGTCCAATACTACCGTCAGTATTAATTATTCAATATATGTAAACATCAACATTCACTCCCTTAGTCAATTGAAGTAAAGTGATGGTATTCATCTCTGTACATTCAGTATTTCAAATGTCTAAAAAACATGTTTCCATAGTGAATCCCACCCTCATTAGTAGAATAATTATTTGTTCATTGAAAGTGAATGTATTAGTCTCCCAATTGTGTCCAACTCTTTGCAAACACAAGGACAATGGCTGCTCTGTCCATGGAATTCTCCAGGAAAGTATACTACAGTGGGTAGCCATTCCCTTCTTGAGGGATCTTCCTGACCCAGGGATCAAACTTGACTCTCCTGCATTGCAGGTAGATTCTTTACAATCTGAGCCATGAGAGAAGTCCCCATGTTTGGATGTAAAACAGCATAGTTGTGTACAAATTTTAAGAAGTAAAGCATATGTGAAGTTAAAATTTGGAAGAATATAGTTTCCTGATTGTTACAATAAAAGAAATATCTGAAAAATTGTCTCTTTGCACTCAGTACATCTATTCCTTCATTGTTAACACTGACCTGTTTCATAGGACTATTTTTATGATTAGTTAGAATGTCTTAGCTCTTCTCATTATAAAATATACCAAAATGTATTTATTCCACATAGAACATTTGCACATATGCCCTGATGACAAATTTCATGAGAAAATCTTCCTATCTTCAGGCAAGATAAATGAGCTAAATTCAGTGCTATGAACTAGTTAGTAAATTGATCCAATGAAATTTAATATTGCAAAATATTATTAGACAGTGCCATACAGAATAGAGTAAGAGAGAAACACATAACATATATTAATACATATATATATCAGATCTAAAAAAATGGTACAGATGATCTCATTGATAAAGCAGAAATAGAGATAAATGTAGAAAAAAAAATGGACCAAAGGGGAAGGAGTAGTAGGAAGAATTGGATGATTGGACTTGACACATATGAACTGTTGATACTCCTTACAAAACAAATAACTAATAAGAACATACTCTACAGCACAGGAAAATCTACTCATCACCTCCCAGATGGCACAGTGATAAAGAACCTGCCTGCCAATGTGAGAAATGCATGGGTTCCATCCCTGTCGTTGGGTCAGGAAGATTCCCTGGCATAGGAAACAGCAATTCCTTCCAGCATTCTTGCCTGGAGAATTCCACAGACAGAAGAACTTGACAGGCTACAGTCCATGGGATCACAGTCCATGGGATCACAAAGAATTGGACACCACTGAGCAACCAATACTTTAATTTTTCATATATATATATATATACCTGATTCATTTTCCTGTACAGTAGAAACTGGAACATTGTAAGACAACTGTACTCTAATAAAAATAATTAACATTTTTAAAAAGATGAAAAGGATAGAGATTTCTGTAACAAAGAAAACCTGAGGTCAAGGGTGAAGACCAAATAACTATTAACAACCAGAAACTATACATTTATAGACCTGTAAATTCATTTATTACACAATACAACCAGTAGATATTAATGCTTTGTAAAATTAGAAAATAAACTGCAATTGCCTCCTCTGAAAATTCTCAAGTGGAAGAAATGACCTGAGACTGATTACTATAGATGCTATGACCCTGGTTGAATGAGCCCTAATTTGACCCTGGAGTGACAATTTCACTGAAGAACAACAATGAAGAATGCATGAGGACAGCATTTCAACACAATGCTTTCAGGGGTTGGTTGATTTGATGTCAATGTCAAAAGTGGGAAGAAAATGAATTTCTAAAGAATGAAATTTCTAAAATTTTATAAACAATGAAAATCAGAAACAACTAGAATCTAGCTTATCAGTAGCCAGCCAAGAATCTTCCATAGAGAAAATGTGAACTCAATGAACTGATACATTCAAAACAAATATAGTGGGTATACATTATGATTTAAGACTATGCAGTCACAAAACTCAGTAAATGTGAATGAAAGTGGATACATTGATTTAAGTTACTTCCTAAATTTATGTAGTGTACTATGTGCAAAGCATTGTATGGTCTTACATACTCTTGTTATTTGGGATCATAATTATAGTTACACAATTCTGAAACCAAGACTCCTAGTAGAATGATCCATATTTTGCCCAATCACACCTTACCTTATCTCCAAATTTACTCTTCCTTCCTGGGGTATAGCCTCTCCCTTCTCTTCAATTAATGCAAAATGTCCTATTCTTCATTTATAACATGTATCCAACTTTTCTGTGATTTTTTTCCTGGACTCCTATTTTATTTATTTTTATGACAGTAAAATAATTTTATTTCTCCATTTAAATTTTACAGGTTGTAGGAATTGAGAGATGTTTGGGAATTCTGAAAGCTTTATGATTTTGACTTTGTGATTTTATTTAGCAATAGTAACTCAGACAGTAAAGGGTCTGCCTACAATGCAGGAGACCTGGGTTTGATTCCTGGGTCAGGGAGATCCCCTGTAGAAGGGAATGGCAACCCACTTCAGTATTCTTGCCTGGAGAATCCCATGGATAGAGCAGCCTGGTGAGCCATGGGGCTGCAAAGAATCAGACATGACTGAGTGACTAACATGCACATAAAATTAATATAAGCATATTATAGATTATGACCATTTTTTAAAGCTACTGCCACTACATTTTAATCAGTTATATTTATATTGAGACTTAATTTTAAATTTGCAAATATTGCAAGATATTATAGTAAAGATAACTCGTATCAGTAGGGGAAAATGTAAAAGGCTTTTTTTTTTTTAAGAAAAAGAGAATCAACTAAAAATGAAATTTGTTAATATTTTCTATCAAATGCTAATTTAGCATTCAGCTATTTACAAAATTAATAACTTTAAAAAATGTCTCCTTTCCTCAAAGCTGGGTTATAAAAATGGTTAAATAACACACATCTTTGTACTAAAATTTTATAAACAATGAAAATCAGAAACAACTAGAATCTAGCTTATCAGTAGCCAGCCAAGAATCTTCCATAGAGAAAATGTGAACTCAATGAACTGATACATTCAAAACAAATATAGTGGGTATACATTATGATTTAAGACTATGCAGTCACAAAACTCAGTAAATGTGAATGAAAGTGGATACATTGATTTAAGTTACTTCCTAAATTTATGTAGTGTACTATGTGCAAAGCATTGTATGGTCTTACATACTCTTGTTATTTGGGATCATAATTATAGTTACACAATTCTGAAACCAAGACTCCTAGTAGAATGATCCATATTTTGCCCAATCACACCTTACCTTATCTCCAAATTTACTCTTCCTTCCTGGGGTATAGCCTCTCCCTTCTCTTCAATTAATGCAAAATGTCCTATTCTTCATTTATAACATGTATCCAACTTTTCTGTGATTTTTTTCCTGGACTCCTATTTTATTTATTTTTATGACAGTAAAATAATTTTATTTCTCCATTTAAATTTTACAGGTTGTAGGAATTGAGAGATGTTTGGGAATTCTGAAAGCTTTATGATTTTGACTTTGTGATTTTATTTAGCAATAGTAACTCAGACAGTAAAGGGTCTGCCTACAATGCAGGAGACCTGGGTTTGATTCCTGGGTCAGGGAGATCCCCTGTAGAAGGGAATGGCAACCCACTTCAGTATTCTTGCCTGGAGAATCCCATGGATAGAGCAGCCTGGTGAGCCATGGGGCTGCAAAGAATCAGACATGACTGAGTGACTAACATGCACATAAAATTAATATAAGCATATTATAGATTATGACCATTTTTTAAAGCTACTGCCACTACATTTTAATCAGTTATATTTATATTGAGACTTAATTTTAAATTTGCAAATATTGCAAGATATTATAGTAAAGATAACTCGTATCAGTAGGGGAAAATGTAAAAGGCTTTTTTTTTTTTTTAAGAAAAAGAGAATCAACTAAAAATGAAATTTGTTAATATTTTCTATCAAATGCTAATTTAGCATTCAGCTATTTACAAAATTAATAACTTTAAAAAATGTCTCCTTTCCTCAAAGCTGGGTTATAAAAATGGTTAAATAACACACATCTTTGTACTACTTAACATTTTCAGTGACTGGTTCACATACAAAAATTTCTTTCTTATTATTTATTTATCTTACTCATTATTTATTAATTGATTATATACTCACCCCCTGCAAATTATACTTACCTTCAAAACTTTTATTATCCTAAATTTAACATATATTGATAACTTTTACAAAGTCTGATTAGTGGAAATATTATACATGTCCATTTCTTCAGCATATCTGAAAAGGAAAAAAAAAAAAAAACAGACTATACAGTCTGCATATTGGATGCTCTTGGTGCTTTCTACCCTTTAGTTTGCTGTTGTTATTTACTTACTAACTCATGTCTGACTCGTTCGTGACCCTGTGGGTTGTAGCCCTCCAGGCTCTTCTCCATCAGATTTTTCAGGCAAGAAGACTGGAGTGGCTTGGCATTTCTTTTCCCAGTGTATCTTCCTGACTCAGGGATTGAACCTGTGTCTCTGGCATTGCAGGCATATTCTTTATCACTGAGCCATTTGGAAAGCCCACTCTTTAGCTGTGAGGCAACTATTTATCAGCTGCTGTGAGTGTTGGCTAATAATAGTGAGAGCTACTTTCCCTGAGAGTTGCCCTTGAACCAATGAGTGCTTCCCCCTCATGGAGGTAATGCTCCCCTCGATTTAGTAACTGGCTGTCAGCAGGATGTAAAAGGCTGGGACATCCCCTCAGGAAAGGAAGGAAATAACTCTGTAGTGTAGCTGTGCTCCAGAAATTTCTTGGACTCAGAGTCCAGTTAATCTCCAGCTCATCCCGTGCTCTTTCTTGTTTCTCTCACTTTTTTTCTTCTGAAAACACACACTCAACAGAACACTTGAGAAAGAATGTTACCTTCAGCCTGTGCTCCTGGATAACCTGATCTAACACAATTACTGAGGAAGACAATCATTGCCCTTCAGAAGGCATGTGAAATAACTGACATATTATTGACAAACATATTTCAAATCAAGTCTTAAATTACTGGAAGAAAAAAGATATGTAGTTTATAGGAAACCATTGATTTTTCTTATTTGAAGGTAATTGATGCCTGGGGTTCCCTGGTGGCTCAAATGATAAAGAATTCACGTACAATGCAGGAGACCTGGATTTGATCCCTGGGTTGGGAAGATCCCCTGGAGAAGGGAATGGCTACCCACTCCAGTAGAATTGCCTGAAGAATTCCCGTGAACAGAGGATCTCTGCCTTCTTATTCAAACATTATTCTGATAGTGTGTTATGCTTTCATGATAATGTGTTATGCTACCTGTGTGTTGCATTTACATATCCTGTGTTACAGAAAGAGATAAAAGAACAGCTCCAAACTCCTGCTTTAAGGGAGTAAAAGGGTTATTCAACTATGATTTAACCTTTAGTTTGGTTTTTGTTGTTTATTTACTTACTAACTCATGTCTGACTCGTTCGTGACCCTGTGGGTTGTAGCCCTCCAGGCTCTTCTCCATCAGATTTTTCAGGCAAGAAGACTGGAGTGGCTTGGCATTTCTTTTCCCAGTGTATCTTCCTGACTCAGGGATTGAACCTGTGTCTCTGGCATTGCAGGCATATTCTTTATCACTGAGCCATTTGGAAAGCCCACTCTTTAGCTGTGAGGCAACTATTTATCAGCTGCTGTGAGTGTTGGCTAATAATAGTGAGAGCTACTTTCCCTGAGAGTTGCCCTTGAACCAATGAGTGCTTCCCCCTCATGGAGGTAATGCTCCCCTCGATTTAGTAACTGGCTGTCAGCAGGATGTAAAAGGCTGGGACATCCCCTCAGGAAAGGAAGGAAATAACTCTGTAGTGTAGCTGTGCTCCAGAAATTTCTTGGACTCAGAGTCCAGTTAATCTCCAGCTCATCCCGTGCTCTTTCTTGTTTCTCTCACTTTTTTTTTCTTCTGAAAACACACACTCAACAGAACACTTGAGAAAGAATGTTACCTTCAGCCTGTGCTCCTGGATAACCTGATCTAACACAATTACTGAGGAAGACAATCATTGCCCTTCAGAAGGCATGTGAAATAACTGACATATTATTGACAAACATATTTCAAATCAAGTCTTAAATTACTGGAAGAAAAAAGATATGTAGTTTATAGGAAACCATTGATTTTTCTTATTTGAAGGTAATTGATGCCTGGGGTTCCCTGGTGGCTCAAATGATAAAGAATTCACGTACAATGCAGGAGACCTGGATTTGATCCCTGGGTTGGGAAGATCCCCTGGAGAAGGGAATGGCTACCCACTCCAGTAGAATTGCCTGAAAAATTTCCCCGTGAACAGAGGATCTCTGCCTTCTTATTCAAACATTATTCTGATAGTGTGTTATGCTTTCATGATAATGTGTTATGCTACCTGTGTGTTGCATTTACATATCCTGTGTTACAGAAAGAGATAAAAGAACAGCTCCAAACTCCTGCTTTAAGGGAGTAAAAGGGTATTCACTATGCATTAATTCTTTATTTATGTAAAACAAATTAGCACGAAAGTTCACAACTCAAAACAACATATTTCTTACCTTACAGTTGTTGTGGGTCAGACATCTGACAGAATTTAGTAGATTTCTGCTTGAGAGTCTCTCACAATGCTGCAGTGTAGGTGTCAGGCAGGAGTTTCATTTGAAGGTCCATCTGGGGAAGGATTTATTTCTAAGCTCAGTGTTGCTAGCAGCATTCAGTTTCTCACAAGCTAATGTCCAAAAACCTCTCTTAGCTTCTCACCATTGAGGCCTTGCTTAATCCAAGTGTGCAAAACAAGAAAGCAATGGAGAGAATCTGCTAGTGATATGCAAGTTACAATCATTTGTAAAATAAATAGCTAATTATGGAATTAAAATCCCATGCATTTACTAAATTCTGCTGGTCACCAGGATCTATTATACTTCACAGTTGCAGATTGTTAATAGGCATAAGTACCAGGAGGTGGGTTTCGCTGAGAAGCATCTTAGAAGCTTGCCAACCACAATGGGAATATTAATATTCTGTTCTTTTTTTCCAAGTAGTCAGATTTGTAAACAACTCCATTTTTTGCATGTTCTCTTCACTTTAACACATATAAGGAAAATATCACCCAAATATATTATTTAAAAAATGTGTCTGTAGAGATTTTAATGCTAGTTGTCTGCCCAGACTTATATTCTGAAGTGTTTTGTTACCACCAAATATAAAAGTGGAATATATGCTTTGAAGCTGTGGTGCTGGAGAAGATTCTTGAGATTCCTTTGGACAGCAAAGAGATCAAACCAGTCAATCCTAAAGGAAATCAACCCTGAATATTCATTGAAAGGACTGATACTGAAGCTGAAGCTCCAATACTTTGGCCACCATGTTCAGATGCAGGAGACCTGGGTTTGATCCCTGGGTGGGGAAGGTGCCCTGGAGAAGGGAATGGCTACCCACTCCAGTAGAATTGCCTGAAGAATTCCCGTGAACAGAGGATCTCTGCCTTCTTATTCAAACATTATTCTGATAGTGTGTTATGCTTTCATGATAATGTGTTATGCTACCTGTGTGTTGCATTTACATATCCTGTGTTACAGAAAGAGATAAAAGAACAGCTCCAAACTCCTGCTTTAAGGGAGTAAAAGGGTATTCACTATGCATTAATTCTTTATTTATGTAAAACAAATTAGCACGAAAGTTCACAACTCAAAACAACATATTTCTTACCTTACAGTTGTTGTGGGTCAGACATCTGACAGAATTTAGTAGATTTCTGCTTGAGAGTCTCTCACAATGCTGCAGTGTAGGTGTCAGGCAGGAGTTTCATTTGAAGGTCCATCTGGGGAAGGATTTATTTCTAAGCTCAGTGTTGCTAGCAGCATTCAGTTTCTCACAAGCTAATGTCCAAAAACCTCTCTTAGCTTCTCACCATTGAGGCCTTGCTTAATCCAAGTGTGCAAAACAAGAAAGCAATGGAGAGAATCTGCTAGTGATATGCAAGTTACAATCATTTGTAAAATAAATAGCTAATTATGGAATTAAAATCCCATGCATTTACTAAATTCTGCTGGTCACCAGGATCTATTATACTTCACAGTTGCAGATTGTTAATAGGCATAAGTACCAGGAGGTGGGTTTCGCTGAGAAGCATCTTAGAAGCTTGCCAACCACAATGGGAATATTAATATTCTGTTCTTTTTTTCCAAGTAGTCAGATTTGTAAACAACTCCATTTTTTGCATGTTCTCTTCACTTTAACACATATAAGGAAAATATCACCCAAATATATTATTTAAAATATGTGTCTGTAGAGATTTTAATGCTAGTTGTCTGGCCAGACTTATATTCTGAAGTGTTTTGTTACCACCAAATATAAAAGTGGAATATATGCTTTGAAGCTGTGGTGCTGGAGAAGATTCTTGAGATTCCTTTGGACAGCAAAGAGATCAAACCAGTCAATCCTAAAGGAAATCAACCCTGAATATTCATTGAAAGGACTGATACTGAAGCTGAAGCTCCAATACTTTGGCCACCTGATGCAAAGAGCTGACTCATTGGAAAAGACTCTGATGCTGGGAAAGACTGAGGACAGGAAGAAGCAGGTGACAGAGGATGAAACAGTGGGATGGCATCACCGACTTGATGGACATGAGCCTGAATGAACTCAGGGAGATAGTGAAGGACAGGGAAGTCTGGCGTGTTACCATTTGTGTGATTGCAAAGAGTGAACACATCTGAGTGACTGAACAAAAGCAATATGGAGGCAAAGGGGAAAAAAAAGTTTTACCACTGGCTAAATTTTGTTTATTTTTAAAATATGGACACAGCAGATGTTAATGAAGTTATTGATTATTACAGTGGAGATAAAGAATGAAGCCAAAGTAATATATTTTCCTTAAAGTTGTCATGGCACTGTCAAATCATGTCACTGATTTTCCTTTAACCTTTTGCAGCATCTGACAACCCTGAGAATTAAACTCATCAGTTCCTCATGTTTTACTCTTGACTGATTTGACACCCATGGGACTCTAAACTTATTTCCTGATTCACCCCTATTTCATATCTGCCTTGCCCCAATTCATAGGAGATATCTTTAACCCCTCCCAAATTGTGCAAAAACTTTGGGTGTGCTTACTTTTACCTTTACCAGAAAGTGATTCCTTCATGTTTCATGTAGATCCATCCCAAATTACTATATGTTCTCCCTAATAACAAGTCATGATCACCTGCTTCTTTGAGAGTTTGTTGTTGTTCTTACTCAGTCACTGCATACTGTCTGACTCTTTCTGACCTCATGGACTGCGGCACACCAGGATCCCCCTGAGAATATACTCAGCCAGATAGGATACTTCAATACAGGAGACTTCTCTCCCCTTCTTATTTGTACCTCGCTTGCAGAGCTGAACCAGTGATTTACTGACCCTAAGGTACAACCAACTTAATTGTTAAAATAGATAGGTGTAGGTGCATATCTTTCTTTCATAGTATCACATTTTAAAAAAAATTAGCCTCACCCCATGGCATGACAGACCGGAATTACCTAACCAGGGATCAAACTAACTCCCCAAACATTTGGAGGCAGAGTCTTAACCCCTAAACTGTTGGGGAATTCTCAGGAATCATTATTATAATGAGTTTATTGGTTCATTTCTTTTCTTGTCCTTGTCTACTTCTCTCATTTGACTGATAGCTGTCCAAAGAGGGCAGGACTCATATCATTCTTAATTGCTGTTGATCCTGCAAAGGCTTGTGAAGTGTCCAGATTATGATAAACTTTCAATAACTGTATTTTGTTTGTATTCAGAAAGACAGATTAATTACTTCACTGATCAGCACTGAAGTGTTTTTTGGGGTCCTGACTAAATTCAAACGACAGTATGTCTTGCCTGTCTTGGCTGCCTTGTGTCTAGAGACAGACTACATCCTAGTTTGTACAACAAGATTCCCAGTGTATATCTAGATCCCCATGTAATTATGAATAGTTTCCCTTTTCATTTTCAAAAGTATTCTGGCTTGAATAATCAAATTAAGTTGCCATCCCATTTTTGTCCCTGGCAACCTCTCTATCCTATGCTTTTATTTATTTTTTATTGTTTTTCTTTATGAGTTTGCTCCTTTTGGAAGATCAAAATTTCACCACTCATTTACAGTAGAATAAGACCTTTAATAATTCACTTAAATCTCTTTGTTTATGTTTATCACTTTAAGAAGGGACTAATCAGGACAATAATCACCATCTTGATTTGATAATGGGACAAGAGCATACAAATCATATATGGGTATTTAAGTGATGTTTTCTGGACCTTAAGACATTTATGTGATCCAAGCCACCTTGAGTTTATTATGTTTTCCCATCTATTGCATTTAAGATATATATCTAAAGGGAGATTAGAAAAAATATACATAAGCAGTATAATTTTCAAAATTTTATTGTTTCTATATTAGTTGCCTACTGTGATGAGCAAGCATGAAAACATATGTAATATTTTCAAGATTTAATAACATACATTAAACTTATACACTTACATTAAAAATAAATTACTTTTTTCATATATTTCTGACCTGAATTACAAGCATCCTGACAAATAATTTAAAAGTACTTATAGTACTTTCAGTCACTTAAATGGAATTTTCTTTTTTCTTGAGAAATAAAAAGAGAGTATGTTGATATGATCTAAAAATGAATTATTTAATTTTATGTTACTAATAAGCAAAAGTTTGAGTACCTCCTTAGAAATAGTAAGAGTGATTTTGGTTTATCTTAATTTGGCTGATTAGCTGTCCAAAGAGGGCAGGACTCATATCATTCTTAATTGCTGTTGATCCTGCAAAGGCTTGTGAAGTGTCCAGATTATGATAAACTTTCAATAACTGTATTTTGTTTGTATTCAGAAAGACAGATTAATTACTTCACTGATCAGCACTGAAGTGTTTTTTGGGGTCCTGACTAAATTCAAACGACAGTATGTCTTGCCTGTCTTGGCTGCCTTGTGTCTAGAGACAGACTACATCCTAGTTTGTACAACAAGATTCCCAGTGTATATCTAGATCCCCATGTAATTATGAATAGTTTCCCTTTTCATTTTCAAAAGTATTCTGGCTTGAATAATCAAATTAAGTTGCCATCCCATTTTTGTCCCTGGCAACCTCTCTATCCTATGCTTTTATTTATTTTTTATTGTTTTTCTTTATGAGTTTGCTCCTTTTGGAAGATCAAAATTTCACCACTCATTTACAGTAGAATAAGACCTTTAATAATTCACTTAAATCTCTTTGTTTATGTTTATCACTTTAAGAAGGGACTAATCAGGACAATAATCACCATCTTGATTTGATAATGGGACAAGAGCATACAAATCATATATGGGTATTTAAGTGATGTTTTCTGGACCTTAAGACATTTATGTGATCCAAGCCACCTTGAGTTTATTATGTTTTCCCATCTATTGCATTTAAGATATATATCTAAAGGGAGATTAGAAAAAATATACATAAGCAGTATAATTTTCAAAATTTTATTGTTTCTATATTAGTTGCCTACTGTGATGAGCAAGCATGAAAACATATGTAATATTTTCAAGATTTAATAACATACATTAAACTTATACACTTACATTAAAAATAAATTACTTTTTTCATATATTTCTGACCTGAATTACAAGCATCCTGACAAATAATTTAAAAGTACTTATAGTACTTTCAGTCACTTAAATGGAATTTTCTTTTTTCTTGAGAAATAAAAAGAGAGTATGTTGATATGATCTAAAAATGAATTATTTAATTTTATGTTACTAATAAGCAAAAGTTTGAGTACCTCCTTAGAAATAGTAAGAGTGATTTTGGTTTATCTTAATTTGATTATCAAAGCAACAATGATCCTAAAAATTATCACAAGAAAATTAGAATGCCAGATAAGGCCCCTAGTCACAACTCAGAATTTATTCTTGTAAGAAAGTCAGAGTGAGTCTTTTTGAAGACCAACTGCCCACACTTATTGAAAGGAATGATATTTTTCATTTGTCTCACTAGAGCCTGATAACACTGGCATTACTCATTCCTAAAACTGGCCAGCAAATAATAAAACTACGTTGTAAGTCTCTAGTTAAATACACAAAGCAATAGGCATAGTAAATCAAATGCCAGGGTAGCTCATGCCTAAAAAGTATTTCCTTAAGTAGTTTATAACAGAGACCTTGGATTCTGCCACCTTAAATAAGGGCCATTTTACTAAAAATTGTTAAAATCAAGTAGAGAAGAAATTCGATGGGTCAAATGTGCCCTTTTGGTGGCTTGGAAAGCTGTAGCTGATAAACCCTTTCTTTCTTGTCGGACTGAAAATAAGAACAATGCTGGAAAATGAGGAACTATTTGACAAAGAGAGTGATAGAGAGGAAGACTATCTTGGATCTATCAGAAGTCCTAAAACATCTGGAATTGTTCAATTTAGTTCACATGGGCAATAAAATGGAAAAGCTGGTGGACAGTAATTTAGTGGCTTCCCACTTCATTGTGCATGCTTTGTATTTTTGTAATCTGTTTGATATGTGTTTTTTATTTTTGAATGCAAAATGGCGTCCATTATATTAATGAAATGAGCCACTTGGTGACTGTGGAGACACTGTTTCTAAAACCTGCCAAAAATTAGCTGAACAACTGCCATGAGTGATGATGGAGAACTAAGTCTTTGCATATGCTGAAAAAACAATATAAAAAATAAATTCCATGTGTATTGCATGTCCTTCAATTCACAGCTGGTTAAGCCATTAAAATACTGCATTTTTTTCCCATTTGCTTCGCACTGAATGGAATTCGTGATTTTATTTGTAAGATTAATATCCACACCCTTCTATTATTCAGATGGTAATCTTATTTTTGATATCTAAGATTTTAAAATCAACTCCTTCCTTCTCTAGACCTCTCTTGAACACTAGTTAGTTCATTATTTGCTATAAAGTCAGATAGAGCTGGAGAAGTAGGAAAATTGAGATAAAGAATTGTGTGACATGAAAGTCTGACAGGTAGGGGAGTGATGGATAGATAGATATTTAGACGGAAATGAAAGACAGGGATACCTAGATGCATAGATAGATGACAATAAAGAAGAGAATGAAAAAGAGATTTCACACATTTGTTATATATCCTAATATCATGAATCAAATTTTGCTAAAGTCAAGCCCTTTTTTTCTTCCTGGTTCTTCTGATATATTAGTTTTCTAATTTTTAAATTTCAATGCTCTATTTTTGTTGAAGAAGAAGTTGGTTTATTTACTAGTCCTTCCCTGTCTTTCATAATCACAAAGAAAGGTACTATTACTTCCTATTCAAAACTCAGTTTTACCCACTGACCAAATGTTCCCCTGAGAAGATCGGGATTCAAATTCATTTAAATGTTCCTTCTGTAAAAGCTGTGTAACAGATAAGTCAACTGTTTTCTCTGAGTGTCGACATCTTCATCTAACAGATGAAATGATAGAGGTCGACTCTAAGAATGTTATAACTATTTGACAAAGAGAGTGATAGAGAGGAAGACTATCTTGGATCTATCAGAAGTCCTAAAACATCTGGAATTGTTCAATTTAGTTCACATGGGCAATAAAATGGAAAAGCTGGTGGACAGTAATTTAGTGGCTTCCCACTTCATTGTGCATGCTTTGTATTTTTGTAATCTGTTTGATATGTGTTTTTTATTTTTGAATGCAAAATGGCGTCCATTATATTAATGAAATGAGCCACTTGGTGACTGTGGAGACACTGTTTCTAAAACCTGCCAAAAATTAGCTGAACAACTGCCATGAGTGATGATGGAGAACTAAGTCTTTGCATATGCTGAAAAAACAATATAAAAAATAAATTCCATGTGTATTGCATGTCCTTCAATTCACAGCTGGTTAAGCCATTAAAATACTGCATTTTTTTCCCATTTGCTTCGCACTGAATGGAATTCGTGATTTTATTTGTAAGATTAATATCCACACCCTTCTATTATTCAGATGGTAATCTTATTTTTGATATCTAAGATTTTAAAATCAACTCCTTCCTTCTCTAGACCTCTCTTGAACACTAGTTAGTTCATTATTTGCTATAAAGTCAGATAGAGCTGGAGAAGTAGGAAAATTGAGATAAAGAATTGTGTGACATGAAAGTCTGACAGGTAGGGGAGTGATGGATAGATAGATATTTAGACGGAAATGAAAGACAGGGATACCTAGATGCATAGATAGATGACAATAAAGAAGAGAATGAAAAAGAGATTTCACACATTTGTTATATATCCTAATATCATGAATCAAATTTTGCTAAAGTCAAGCCCTTTTTTTCTTCCTGGTTCTTCTGATATATTAGTTTTCTAATTTTTAAATTTCAATGCTCTATTTTTGTTGAAGAAGAAGTTGGTTTATTTACTAGTCCTTCCCTGTCTTTCATAATCACAAAGAAAGGTACTATTACTTCCTATTCAAAACTCAGTTTTACCCACTGACCAAATGTTCCCCTGAGAAGATCGGGATTCAAATTCATTTAAATGTTCCTTCTGTAAAAGCTGTGTAACAGATAAGTCAACTGTTTTTCTCTGAGTGTCGACATCTTCATCTAACAGATGAAATGATAGAGGTACTCTTATTTGACTCATAAGAATGTTATAATCCTTAAAGCAGACAGCAAACGTGAAAATTTTTGTACAATACAATGCGTCATTAAAATAAAGGAATTAATAAAGGCTAAGGCCATATTCAAGTCATGTTACAGAACAAGTAACTAGTCAATTCAATGAGCCATTCATACACATTCATAAGCAAAAGGGTAAAATAATAAATTATTTTGATTTCCTTTACACATATTTTAAAAGTTGCGGCAAATTGATCAAATATTCCTTAACGACTGTGTGCTTAAAATGGCCAGTTTTCTACCAGTTTGGAAAGAAAAAATTATATAAACCATTCATATTAGACTTACAGTTTTGCTTTAGCCCTTGAGTTCTCATGAAATGTGATTAGTATTTTTAAATCAAATTTCATAACCACCAGTGCAAAGCTTAAATATGATGTATGTAAGATGAATGTATAGCAACATATGTGTCAAATATAACTGATTTTTTTGTCTGCATCTCCATTGCTACACTACAAATCGGTTCATCAGTGTGCTTTTTCTGGATTTGTCTTTCTCTTTCTGACTTACTTCACTCTGTATAATGGCACCTAGGTTCATCTACCTTATTAAGACTGACTCTAGGTAACAAGTGGGGATTTGCTGTATGACACAGAGAGCTCAACCCAGTGCTCTGTGACAACCTAGAGGGTTTGGATGGCTTCGGAAATGAGTGGGGGCTTCAGGAGGGAGGGGACATATGTATACCTGTGACTGATTCACTCTGATGTATGGCAGAGGCCAACACAATATTGTAGAACAATTATCCTCTGGAAAAAAAGAAAAAAAAAAAAAAAAAGATGACTTCCCTGGTGGTACAGTGAAAAAAAAAAAAGTTTACAAATAGTCATTATGACTATATGAAGAACAGAAGATAATAAATGCAAACATTCATTTATTCATCATTTTATCTTTTAAAAAATGTTTTCCTAAAAATATAAACATTAAATGGATCACACACTGTTCAGTTTGTATCTTTGAATATGAGACCTTATATTTGAATATACCATAATAGAATTCTGATTATGAAACAAGAGGGGATTCACTCTGATCTTAATTTAATCTGATAACAAACCAAGGCTTTGAATATTACCCACACATGAAAGAAAATAAGTAGGCATTTGGGGAAAAGAAGGAAAATGGACAATCTTAATATTTTGAGACCCAAGACATTTGCTTGTTTTTTAGAAGTGTTTTGAGAATAACATATTTTCACATGTTTTTTGTATTAAAAACAATTTAAGTCGCGAATGAGAATGTTTGTAATCCCCATACTTTCAGAGGTAATGTAAGATTTCTTGGAAGAAACAGAAATAATAGATCTGGTTTTTTAATAATTACAAAGCCATAGGATGCATCTTTTCTCAAAATTGTACTAAAAATATATTTTCCAAATATGTTCACGAATATTTCTAAAACTGCCAAATGTAAAGCATTGGAAAACTGTATTTATGCTTATTCTTGGGGAAAAATAGAAAATCTTTATTATGCTACCTATTTATCTAGTAAGTATATTGAAAAGTAAAAAATGGAAAGGTTGCAGAAACTAATAATGAGGTCAAATTAATTTTAAAACATGCTCTTCAGTTAAGAAAATCTGTTATGTCTCACTTGTTGTGACCCCATGGACAGTAGCCTGCTAGGCTCTTCTATCCATGGAATTTCCCAGGCAAGAATACTGGAGTGGCTTGCCATTCCCTTCTCCAGGGAATCTTCCTAACCCAGGGATTAAACCTATGTCTCCTGCATTGCAGGCATGCTCTTCACCATCTGAGCCACCAGGGAAGCCCCCTGTTTATGCAAATCTTGGTAATAAAGAACAAGAAATATCATTTAGGTCAAATGTTTTCCTATAGCATGTTTAATGAATTAACTATCTCTGTTTCTCTCTTTTTATTTTATTTTTTTCAATATCCCATAATTTCTTTTTACATTATAACAAAATCAGGGTTTCTTCTGTCTTATGCTAAATATCCAAAATGTACATTTTCTATCACTGATGTCTTGATTAGTACTTTCAAAAGATTTGACCTAAACAACTGCCTGTCAGTTTTCTCCATTACAACAATGCCAAAACATCTACAGATCATCTAATATATTGTTATGGAATATTTGTGCTAGTGGATTTAGAACCTCCCAATGAATGTTTAAGGAATCAACTCTGGTTCCAAATTTTCCTGATTAGTGTAGTACCTACAGTTTAGAATGACATTATCTCTTTGGTTTTGGTGACTCATTTGGCAGATTGTCATACTATGAGCTGGTAAAATTTGGTGTAGCTCAGTGAAGACATAAATAGTTCCACTTAGTAAATGCATGTTGTTTTGTGTAAAAAGTTTCAAAATTCATCTCTATGTAAAAAGTCAGTGACTCCTCCAAAAATCAGGTGTTGCATGACCTATAATTGAATCTAGAGAATTTGCAGGTATTGTTAAATAATATATAAAGGTATGTGGGGCTCTGAATTGAAAGAGGACCATTGCAAGCATAAGGAAGCTTAAGCACATTGTTTCAAGTTGGAGCTAAGATTGTGCCTACAGGAAGGAACGTGGTAGTGAAAGCAAGCTTAAGCACATTGTTGCAGTTTGGAGCTAAGATGGCACCTACAGGAAGGGACATGAGAATGAAGGGAAGCTTAAGCACGTTGTTTAAAGAAGCTTAAGCACATGTTTGCAGCTAAGATGACGCCTACAGGAAGAGACAGGGTGTGATCTAAATTGTTAATTGATGGTCAAAATTTCTGATTGGTTCCCCTGGTTTCCACGCTCATGGATGATTGCTTCACCTTTAGCTTGATTGGTGTAATCTATAGGAAGTCCCGTTTAAAACCCCCTTCACTTGCCTATAAAAGCTGTGGATCTTCATTAATAAACCGGAACCGCTCCGACGGAACCCCTGTCACTCTCATTGTCCCGCGTCTGCCGCAGGCGGGATTAACTTCATTGTTAGGGTTTCAAATCTTGGTAATAAAGAACAAGAAATATCATTTAGGTCAAATGTTTTCCTATAGCATGTTTAATGAATTAACTATCTCTGTTTCTCTCTTTTATTTTATTTTTTTCAATATCCCATAATTTCTTTTTACATTATAACAAAATCAGGGTTTCTTCTGTCTTATGCTAAATATCCAAAATGTACATTTTCTATCACTGATGTCTTGATTAGTACTTTCAAAAGATTTGACCTAAACAACTGCCTGTCAGTTTTCTCCATTACAACAATGCCAAAACATCTACAGATCATCTAATATATTGTTATGGAATATTTGTGCTAGTGGATTTAGAACCTCCCAATGAATGTTTAAGGAATCAACTCTGGTTCCAAATTTTCCTGATTAGTGTAGTACCTACAGTTTAGAATGACATTATCTCTTTGGTTTTGGTGACTCATTTGGCAGATTGTCATACTATGAGCTGGTAAAATTTGGTGTAGCTCAGTGAAGACATAAATAGTTCCACTTAGTAAATGCATGTTGTTTTGTGTAAAAAGTTTCAAAATTCATCTCTATGTAAAAAGTCAGTGACTCCTCCAAAAATCAGGTGTTGCATGACCTATAATTGAATCTAGAGAATTTGCAGGTATTGTTAAATAATATATAAAGGTATGTGGGGCTCTGAATTGAAAGAGGACCATTGCAAGCATAAGGAAGCTTAAGCACATTGTTTCAAGTTGGAGCTAAGATTGTGCCTACAGGAAGGAACGTGGTAGTGAAAGCAAGCTTAAGCACATTGTTGCAGTTTGGAGCTAAGATGGCACCTACAGGAAGGGACATGAGAATGAAGGGAAGCTTAAGCACGTTGTTTAAAGAAGCTTAAGCACATGTTTGCAGCTAAGATGACGCCTACAGGAAGAGACAGGGTGTGATCTAAATTGTTAATTGATGGTCAAAATTTCTGATTGGTTCCCCTGGTTTCCACGCTCATGGATGATTGCTTCACCTTTAGCTTGATTGGTGTAATCTATAGGAAGTCCCGTTTAAAACCCCCTTCACTTGCCTATAAAAGCTGTGGATCTTCATTAATAAACCGGAACCGCTCCGACGGAACCCCTGTCACATCTCATTGTCCCGTGCGTCTGCCGCAGGGCTGGGGGGCGGGCAGCCAAGATTTGCCTCTCTCCGAGATCTCCCGGTTCAGCTGGGGGCGATCCCGCTGCCTTCCCTTTCTGCAGAAGGCCCCCGCACAGGTATACTTTGCATCCATACAATTTTTTTAGTGAAAGAATAGTAGTCTTATGAAAGAATGAATAAAAATTTATGGTAGGACTTTGGGACTTAAATTCATGTCTCTGGGATGAACAGGCTTCTGGACAACAACGTTCAGAAATTTCAGAAAGAGGTGTACATGGAATAGGATTGTGTCTTAAAAATTTGACTGAGTATCTCACTTGTCTCAGGCAAACAAAGCCCTTCTCAGCTGGCAAAGTTTCCATTCACAGATGTAGTCTGTGTGCGTGCGTGCTCATGTGCTTTTATTCTGTGGAACAATATGTGACCCTGTGGGCTGTAGCCTGTCAGGCTTCTCTGTCCATGAGATTCTCCAAGCAAAAATACTGGAGTGAGTTGTCATGCCCTCCTCCAAGGTCTTCCCCATCTAGGGATTGAACCTACTCCCCTGCGTCTCCTGCACAGCAGGCAGATTCTTTACCACTGAGCCACCAGGGAAGCCCATAATCTTCAGTGAAGTTCTTTTTTTTCCAAATTAAATTCAGTTTTGACAAATTCTCTTCCTAAAATAATCCAGAATAGAATGAATATGATAAACAATAATAGGCATGGTTTTATCCTTAGAATTTAAAGCTAATAAATTATAATACCTTATAATTTGAATAAATGTTAATACAAAAGCATGATGAACACTTATTATTCTAAATTATTTAATGGGAAAACCATGAAAAAGCAACCATTTGCCTTTCTTCCATTAACAGCATTATTATGGTTATCACTTAATGATGTGTACTTAGAAAAAATGAAATAAAAAAACTATTTGAATACTAGTAACCTAAATAAACCAATACAAAGACAATGCTCTGTTTATTTTGGTTTGCCAATCCATTAATTCTCCCAAGTAAATGATTTATCACATTTACAGACACACAAAATAGGTTAGACTCATGTTAGCTACTTATTTTTTTGATAAAGCCCAATCTCACAAGGCACCAATATTCCAAAAAAAATCTCATTCTTGTGAGTGAAATAATGCTTCCAGTTTATTAAATGATTGTTTCACATTTTGATAAAACCAAATACAGGAGACATGAGTTAAATGTATGAGGTCGAGAAGATCCCCTGGAGAAGGAAATGGCAATCCCTTCTAGTATTCTTGCCTGCAAAATCCCATGGACAGAGGAGCCTGATGGACTACAATTCAAAGGATTACAAAGGGTCAAACACAGCTGAAAGAATAACACTTTCACTTTTATTTAGGTCAATATTTGAACTATCTTCAAATATTTGATATTTTATTAACAAAACTAAAATATCAATGTGACAAAGTAGTCACAATAAAGTAAGTTGCATAGTGCATAAAATACATATAGAATTGATATAAATTCATTAAATTAACACTAATAGGAAACTGTGAATTGCTATCAGTGAGTGAGTGTGAAGATTAGTCACTCAGCTGTGTCTGTCCATGAGATTCTCCAAGCAAAAATACTGGAGTGAGTTGTCATGCCCTCCTCCAAGGTCTTCCCCATCTAGGGATTGAACCTACTCCCCTGCGTCTCCTGCACAGCAGGCAGATTCTTTACCACTGAGCCACCAGGGAAGCCCATAATCTTCAGTGAAGTTCTTTTTTTTCCAAATTAAATTCAGTTTTGACAAATTCTCTTCCTAAAATAATCCAGAATAGAATGAATATGATAAACAATAATAGGCATGGTTTTATCCTTAGAATTTAAAGCTAATAAATTATAATACCTTATAATTTGAATAAATGTTAATACAAAAGCATGATGAACACTTATTATTCTAAATTATTTAATGGGAAAACCATGAAAAAGCAACCATTTGCCTTTCTTCCATTAACAGCATTATTATGGTTATCACTTAATGATGTGTACTTAGAAAAAATGAAATAAAAAAACTATTTGAATACTAGTAACCTAAATAAACCAATACAAAGACAATGCTCTGTTTATTTTGGTTTGCCAATCCATTAATTCTCCCAAGTAAATGATTTATCACATTTACAGACACACAAAATAGGTTAGACTCATGTTAGCTACTTATTTTTTTGATAAAGCCCAATCTCACAAGGCACCAATATTCCAAAAAAAATCTCATTCTTGTGAGTGAAATAATGCTTCCAGTTTATTAAATGATTGTTTCACATTTTGATAAAACCAAATACAGGAGACATGAGTTAAATGTATGAGGTCGAGAAGATCCCCTGGAGAAGGAAATGGCAATCCCTTCTAGTATTCTTGCCTGCAAAATCCCATGGACAGAGGAGCCTGATGGACTACAATTCAAAGGATTACAAAGGGTCAAACACAGCTGAAAGAATAACACTTTCACTTTTATTTAGGTCAATATTTGAACTATCTTCAAATATTTGATATTTTATTAACAAAACTAAAATATCAATGTGACAAAGTAGTCACAATAAAGTAAGTTGCATAGTGCATAAAATACATATAGAATTGATATAAATTCATTAAATTAACACTAATAGGAAACTGTGAATTGCTGTCAGTGAGTGAGTGTGAAGATTAGTCACTCAGCTGTGTCTGATCCTATACAAGCCCATGGACTGTAGCCCACCAGGATTGTGCATGGAAATCTCCAGACAAAAAGACTAAAGTGGGTTGCCATTCTCTTCTCCAGAGTATCTTCTTGATCCAGGAATTGATCTCTTGGCCTCCTGCATTACAGGCAGATTCTTTACCCTCTGAGCCACAATGATGGTATATAATGTTTTGAGGCAAAATATTTCTCAGAGTTTAGTCTTGAGCGCTTCTAAACAGTTGCAGTTGTGTCTTGTAATGGTAGGAAGTTTGGTTAAATGATAGCTAACAGATGATGGTACTCAGATTGGGAGATGAAAGACAGAATTGCACACACTCTTTTCAGTTTGAGATTAGGGATGATGGGAGTACATTAAGACATTTTTCTCAGTAATGCATATTTATATTTTAAATACTAATCTTAAAATTTAAGTGACATTTATACTAACATTAGAATTTGTACTACAGGGTAATTTCAGGTCGAGTTTCCATTATATAAAGCTCTATAACATACCACAGCTCTAAACAGTGTCTGCTTTTTACGTACTTGGTAAGCAGGACAAACATGACAAGTTTCAAACCCTATAGGTTAAAGGATGTCAATACTTCTAGTATTGGTAAAGATACTTAAAACAATGCATGTGAAAATCATGGGAAACACAAAAGTGTTATATAAGTGAAGACAATCAGAGGGGAAGACTAGTCATGAGGATTGGATGAGGGAGTGTAGGAATTATCTTAGGAAGAGGAGTAATATTTGCAAAGCATAATGTTCAACATATCCTTTGTGAATTTGGCATGCCAGTTAATTGCGTTCATGTTCCCTTAATTTTTTATGAACAAATTTTAAATGCTAAAAAGTTAAACATATTCGATTTGAAATGTGGACATTTAAACTTGATTAGCATCATGAATTATGCAGTTAGGTGTTGCATGCAAAGGCACTAGTTTTTCTGCCCTGAGGGAATTTTAGAGAAATGTTATTTTTAGTCTTTATTCAAAATGCCAAACACATTTTCTCTGACTTTCACCAAATTCTCTTTCATTCTTTTAGAATACTGTCTTCCATTCACCATGAAATATTGTTATTCTAATAATCAACTTTTTGACTATTTAAAAAAATAGGAAAAACATTTTTTGGATGATTTCCTTCCCAAAATTATAATATCAGAGAACAGTTTAAAAAGTGTGTCAGCAAGCCACTCTGAACGTGAAAGAATATATAGGCACATAAGAATTAAGGTAATTGTGTCAGTTTGCTTGTTTTGGTTTATCTGCCTTGTTGTTGTTGTTGTTGTTGTTGTTTTTCCTTTTCTTGTTAGACATAGGATAACCCAAGACAGCATAATATTTCTAATTAAATTTTATGCCTAGAATTTCTATCATTTAAAAAATAATTTGACAACATCAGGAATGGATATGTTTATATGCACAGATGTCCATGTATGCATGTGATATGAATATTTAAATTATATTGTGTGTGCTTTAAGCACCTTTTTTACTCTGATCACTAGAAACACTGATGATTCTTTAAGGTAAAAATTAATAATATTCAGAAAGATAAAAAGAATACGAGTGAACATGGAAAAGAGGGAAGAAAAAAAAAGAAAGAGAGGAAGAAGGAAGAAAATAGGAAAGAAAGAAAGAGCAAAAAGTAAAAGAAAGGAAGGAAAGAAGAAACAAAGAAGAGAGAAGAAAGGGAGGGTGGGAGGTAATAACAAAGAAAGTAGGAAGGAAAGTGGAAAGAAGGAAGAAATTAAAGAAATAGGAAGAAGGAAAAAAGAAAGGGAGGTGGAAATAAGGTAGGAAGGCATGAAGGAAGAAAGAGAAAGGAAAGACAGAAAAAGAAAAAGGTATAAAAGGAAATAAGAAAGAAAAGAAAAGGGAAAAATAAGAAAGAAAAGAGGTGAGGGAAGAAGAAAGCAAGAAAAAAAGAGTGAAAAAAGAAAAGAGAAAGAATAGTTCAGAGAGTTTTAGGTAAGAAATATGGGGTACATTGAGAAGTGAATTATGAATGTTTTAATTGCTTTAGTCCATAGGAAATGAAATCAGTTTTTTAAAGGAGTCAGTCTCATTCACTTTTGTGCTTTGATCCACTGATTAACATTTGTAACCATTAACTCACTTTCCTGATGAAGATGACTGTCAAATCGCACTGCTTCCAGAGCTTTTTGACTATTAAAAAATAGGAAAAACATAATCAACTTTTTGACTATTTAAAAAAATAGGAAAAACATTTTTTGGATGATTTCCTTCCCAAAATTATAATATCAGAGAACAGTTTAAAAAGTGTGTCAGCAAGCCACTCTGAACGTGAAAGAATATATAGGCACATAAGAATTAAGGTAATTGTGTCAGTTTGCTTGTTTTGGTTTATCTGCCTTGTTGTTGTTGTTGTTGTTGTTGTTTTTCCTTTTCTTGTTAGACATAGGATAACCCAAGACAGCATAATATTTCTAATTAAATTTTATGCCTAGAATTTCTATCATTTAAAAAATAATTTGACAACATCAGGAATGGATATGTTTATATGCACAGATGTCCATGTATGCATGTGATATGAATATTTAAATTATATTGTGTGTGCTTTAAGCACCTTTTTTACTCTGATCACTAGAAACACTGATGATTCTTTAAGGTAAAAATTAATAATATTCAGAAAGATAAAAAGAATACGAGTGAACATGGAAAAGAGGGAAGAAAAAAAAAGAAAGAGAGGAAGAAGGAAGAAAATAGGAAAGAAAGAAAGAGCAAAAAGTAAAAGAAAGGAAGGAAAGAAGAAACAAAGAAGAGAGAAGAAAGGGAGGGTGGGAGGTAATAACAAAGAAAGTAGGAAGGAAAGTGGAAAGAAGGAAGAAATTAAAGAAATAGGAAGAAGGAAAAAAGAAAGGGAGGTGGAAATAAGGTAGGAAGGCATGAAGGAAGAAAGAGAAAGGAAAGACAGAAAAAGAAAAAGGTATAAAAGGAAATAAGAAAGAAAAGAAAAGGGAAAAATAAGAAAGAAAAGAGGTGAGGGAAGAAGAAAGCAAGAAAAAAAGAGTGAAAAAAGAAAAGAGAAAGAATAGTTCAGAGAGTTTTAGGTAAGAAATATGGGGTACATTGAGAAGTGAATTATGAATGTTTTAATTGCTTTAGTCCATAGGAAATGAAATCAGTTTTTTAAAGGAGTCAGTCTCATTCACTTTTGTGCTTTGATCCACTGATTAACATTTGTAACCATTAACTCACTTTCCTGATGAAGATGACTGTCAAATCGCACTGCTTCCAGAGCTGGGCGCACAGTTTCCAGCTGTGGATGCAGACAGATCAAAGCAAATGATGGACTCTCTACAACACAGTCTATCTGGAATACTAATAATAGTGCGTACTACTTGTAAAGAATCAAGTCATTTTTCTCCACTCCTTCAAATAATCAGGGTTTCCTTGTACATGCTATTAATTGATTCAATATGCGGGAGGAATGTCTGAACTTTTCCCACGCCTTAATACTTACTCGTTTTCTGTTATGTACATTAGTCCGCTTCCAGAGGTTGTTTTAATTATAGTCAGGGTTTTTAAAATTTTATTTTCATAAAAATGGTATGGGCACTTATTCTGTTTAGTTTTGTATGCTATGCATTTTGTTACATTTTATAATTATGTGTGTGTGTGTGTGTGTGAGTCATCACTTACCTTGTTCATTTTGATACTGCTTTAACTTGCTTACAATAGAATTTCATCCCCTCCTTTGATAATTATTGCTATTTTTACTATGGATCCATTATAAAGACTGCTTGGTCCTTTAGATTTTGATCCTCCTCAAGATTTTGAAACAGTAGTGTCAGATTTGCAGAGATGACTGATAATGATATTTAGGTTTGTGACTGTATTAAAGACTGACGTCCTTTCTGTTTCTTTGCTTGTTTTAGATGTGACAGTAAGTGTTTTTCTTTTATTTCAATCCTAATTTACACTTTGCATGGTTATAGTTTTGTCTCTTTTTAGGTAATCCTGCAAATTTTTCACCTAAGAAATATTTCTTCTGTTTCACTCTTTCAGGGTTGTGTTGTGTAAAAGATATACCCAAAGCTACAGTATGTTCCTAATATCTTTAAAAGGTTAATGACACTAACTCTTCCAGTGTCGAGTCAAAGAAACATCTATTAAACATGTAAGATGTACAGAAGCTGTGTGACCAAAGATGATACAATAAAAACAGATTCACATAGCTTGCGATCCATTTATAAAATAGAACAAAGGATTACTGAAAATTCTTTGTGTAATCATTTGATATAAACAGGTCAGGTAGGGTCTTCCCCTGGTGGTCCAGTGGGTAAGGACACCACCTTGCAGTGCAAGGGGCGCCGGTTCGAGCCCTGGCCTGGGAAGATCCCACGTGCCGTGAAGTGGCTGCACTGTTGTGTCCAATTACCGAGCCGGAGCTCTGGCGCGCGTGCTCCCAGAGCCGGCGCTCTGCGATGATAAGGGCCACCACAATGGGAGGCCCACAGGAGCCAAAGAACAAAGACAGATGAAAATAGAGAAATGAAAGACCAATGGAAGTGGCCCGCCCACCCCCCTCCCTCCCCACCTCACCCCCCAAAAAGATAAATAAATAAAATTAAAAAAAAAAAAAAAAAAACAGGTCCGGTAGAATAATGCTCTATTAACTTCCAATATATCAGTGAATGCAGGGAAAGTTGCTGCATTGGGTGCTAAGAGTAGCTAAGGTTCATAGAGTTAATGAATTTATATGTTATGAAAACTGCCTTAAGACCATCTTACTTTGCCATCAAAATAGGTTTTCAGTCACCAACTCTATATTTTCCATTTCTACTTCTAATATTCTTAATCTAATGAAAGTAACTCAATGGTTTCTATTTGACTGATATTTCACAAAGAACATAGATGTGTCTTTTCTTTCTTTATGGAAGTAAGTGAACACCAGAAATATGATAATTAAAAAAAACAGAAATAACTCAAAAATGGTTCCTGAAACAGTACCAATTTGGTCCAAGGTTATTCCATATCAAAATGCAATTCTGCCTATGATGGTTTAAAGTAAACTAGTGAAAATCATTTTTGTTCATCACGTGCCTGTTTCCAGGAGGATGCATTGTAAATTCGCAGTCTTTATAATTCAATGATCAGAAGGCAAATACAATAGTGGGAAGGAAAATGGGGACCCATCTTGCATGTTTCTCTGTTGGGCATCACAGAAACCATGTGAGAGAAACAAAATACTGTATTGATCACTTTGTGACTAGGGTGTGGGAAACGAAACCAATTAAGTTCTGTGTAAGAGTCACAGAAGGAGAGAAATTTTAAATTCTCTGTTTAATAAAACTTTTCAAATTAAAAAAAATACTTGCAAATGCCGAACTAGCACATTTTACTATTTAAATATTAAGGCAATATTAAGGAAATGGACATAAAAATATTAAATAACCATTTACCCTTTAATTTATAAATGATGATTGAAAATGCATGATTGTTCTGAAACTGACTGTAAGGGAAATATATGAGAGTAATATTGGAATGTCTTCATTATTATCTTTCCATCGGCAGCTATTTAAGAACAATACACATATTCATATGTTTCAAGGAGTGGTAGAACCTTTAAAAACACAGTTCCTTTTCATAAGAAATATCATTTTTTCCAGAGTTGAAAAAAACTCTTACACCCAAAGTAGTACACTTTTTGATCATAATTCAATGCATGACACCATTAATATTTTAAAAGTTGCTAAGCCAATAAATCTTTGATTATTGTACACTAAAGCTTATTATAGTTATTAGCATGGCTAATACATAATGGAAAAGAAATATATATCTAATCAAAGTAAAATCAAAATTAATGTTATGCTTCTGAGACTCATTTTTTATGCATGTTCATATTAAGTAATAGATAATAAAATGGGTATAGGAACAATTTACATGTTGGGAAAAGTATTGCTAAATCTATGAAACAAAGAACATAGATGTGTCTTTTCTTTCTTTATGGAAGTAAGTGAACACCAGAAATATGATAATTAAAAAAAACAGAAATAACTCAAAAATGGTTCCTGAAACAGTACCAATTTGGTCCAAGGTTATTCCATATCAAAATGCAATTCTGCCTATGATGGTTTAAAGTAAACTAGTGAAAATCATTTTTGTTCATCACGTGCCTGTTTCCAGGAGGATGCATTGTAAATTCGCAGTCTTTATAATTCAATGATCAGAAGGCAAATACAATAGTGGGAAGGAAAATGGGGACCCATCTTGCATGTTTCTCTGTTGGGCATCACAGAAACCATGTGAGAGAAACAAAATACTGTATTGATCACTTTGTGACTAGGGTGTGGGAAACGAAACCAATTAAGTTCTGTGTAAGAGTCACAGAAGGAGAGAAATTTTAAATTCTCTGTTTAATAAAACTTTTCAAATTAAAAAAAAATATACTTGCAAATGCCGAACTAGCACATTTTTACTATTTAAATATTAAGGCAATATTAAGGAAATGGACATAAAAATATTAAATAACCATTTACCCTTTAATTTATAAATGATGATTGAAAATGCATGATTGTTCTGAAACTGACTGTAAGGGAAATATATGAGAGTAATATTGGAATGTCTTCATTATTATCTTTCCATCGGCAGCTATTTAAGAACAATACACATATTCATATGTTTCAAGGAGTGGTAGAACCTTTAAAAACACAGTTCCTTTTCATAAGAAATATCATTTTTTCCAGAGTTGAAAAAAACTCTTACACCCAAAGTAGTACACTTTTTGATCATAATTCAATGCATGACACCATTAATATTTTAAAAGTTGCTAAGCCAATAAATCTTTGATTATTGTACACTAAAGCTTATTATAGTTATTAGCATGGCTAATACATAATGGAAAAGAAATATATATCTAATCAAAGTAAAATCAAAATTAATGTTATGCTTCTGAGACTCATTTTTTATGCATGTTCATATTAAGTAATAGATAATAAAATGGGTATAGGAACAATTTACATGTTGGAAAGATTCTTGAAACATCATGTATTGCTAAATCATAATGATTTTATTCTTATTTTGTCTCATAATAATTTAAAAATGTCTAAAGACACTTAAAACTGTCAGGGTAAAAATATTGATAACAGCAAAAAGCATAAATAAAAATTGTATACAAAACGCCACCTTCTTTAACCAGATACTGTCATAAGCGTAGCCTTTTAAAATTACCATGTTCTAAGATATATATTAGAAAAAGAATAAGAAAAAAATTGAAATTGCTAGCTGTTTGAAACAAGCACTCAATATTTTATTGTGTGTTCTCTGAAACAATTACCTCTTTGACATATTTAAGAAAAAAGATAGCAAATGGGATATTTACAGAGATATGCAGCTTTATAAATATCTGAACTATAATACTATTTACATTTATATTTATTGTACACTTAGCAGGTATCTGTCACTGTTCTATATATTTTGCAATATATTAAGCCATGTAATCCTCACAACCCTATAAGATAGAATTTAATTATACTCTCTATTTTGCAATTGAGCAAATATCAGAAAACTATTGCCAGCAGTATAGATAGCATTCATTCAAGTACAGGTACTCTAAACCCTGAGTTTCTACTCTTAACTACAAAGTTACAATCAATAGGGTTAATGGAATTACTCTCAATCTTTAAGGATATATGTTTTGAAGTTGCTCAGGCAATCTTTTGTATGCTTCTTGACATTGTTGGAAGATTGACTCATCAAATTCATTAATGACACATCATTGACTGATATTGTAAAAGTGTTCTTCAACTTAACATGTTATAACAGACATACCTATTAGGTTTACCTATGAAAGAATATAGACGTTCATTCTAAAGATAGTGTTGTAGGAGACCTCAGCATCTCTTTCCCCACAAAAGTGGACAATTAAACAGTTATTCATAAAGTAAGATGGCTCTGGAAGAGCACTGAAGCTCTCTTAATAAACTTCAGCAGACTCTTAAATGGAAAAGACTAACTTTTGTTTGCCATAGTATATGCAGAACCATGGACATGTGAATCACCAGTAGTCATTTAATGGATGAATATATGGATGAGAGAATGAATGAATAGATTAAATATAAATTAGTATATATAAATACATATATCTAAAGGAAGAATATCTTTTTCCCATTTTAATCATGAATATAGAAAATATTACTGTTTTTTACAGTCAGGGTAAAAATATTGATAACAGCAAAAAGCATAAATAAAAATTGTATACAAAACGCCACCTTCTTTAACCAGATACTGTCATAAGCGTAGCCTTTTAAAATTACCATGTTCTAAGATATATATTAGAAAAGAATAAGAAAAATTGAAATTGCTAGCTGTTTGAAACAAGCACTCAATATTTTATTGTGTGTTCTCTGAAACAATTACCTCTTTGACATATTTAAAAAAAAAGATAGCAAATGGGATATTTACAGAGATATGCAGCTTTATAAATATCTGAACTATAATACTATTTACATTTATATTTATTGTACACTTAGCAGGTATCTGTCACTGTTCTATATATTTTGCAATATATTAAGCCATGTAATCCTCACAACCCTATAAGATAGAATTTAATTATACTCTCTATTTTGCAATTGAGCAAATATCAGAAAACTATTGCCAGCAGTATAGATAGCATTCATTCAAGTACAGGTACTCTAAACCCTGAGTTTCTACTCTTAACTACAAAGTTACAATCAATAGGGTTAATGGAATTACTCTCAATCTTTAAGGATATATGTTTTGAAGTTGCTCAGGCAATCTTTTGTATGCTTCTTGACATTGTTGGAAGATTGACTCATCAAATTCATTAATGACACATCATTGACTGATATTGTAAAAGTGTTCTTCAACTTAACATGTTATAACAGACATACCTATTAGGTTTACCTATGAAAGAATATAGACGTTCATTCTAAAGATAGTGTTGTAGGAGACCTCAGCATCTCTTTCCCCACAAAAGTGGACAATTAAACAGTTATTCATAAAGTAAGATGGCTCTGGAAGAGCACTGAAGCTCTCTTAATAAACTTCAGCAGACTCTTAAATGGAAAAGACTAACTTTTGTTTGCCATAGTATATGCAGAACCATGGACATGTGAATCACCAGTAGTCATTTAATGGATGAATATATGGATGAGAGAATGAATGAATAGATTAAATATAAATTAGTATATATAAATACATATATCTAAAGGAAGAATATCTTTTTCCCATTTTAATCATGAATATAGAAATATAACTCTTTTGTTTACATTTTTTCACTTGATATTTTAAGCATAAAGCAAAATCTTAAAACCTGAAGGAAAATTTCTTTTAAAATTATTAGTAAGAAGCAAACCTGCTCATTCAGATCAGTTCTGCTTAGTTCAGTCACTCAGTTGTGTCCTACTCTTTGCAACATCATGGACTGAAGCACACCATGCTTCCTTGTCCTAGAACTTACTCAAACTCATGTGCATTGACTCTGATGACATCCAACCATCTTGTGCTCTGTTGTTCCCTTCTTTTATTCCTTCTGCCTTCTATTTTCCCCAGCATCAGGGTCTTTTCTGATGAGTTGTCTCTTCATATAAGGTGGTTGAAGTATGGGAACTTTAGCTTCTGCATCAGTCCTTCCAATGAATGTTTAGGGTTGATTTCCTTTGAGACTGGCTGGTTTGATCTTCTTTCAGTCCAAGGGACTCTCAAGAGTCTTCTCCAACACCACAGTTCAAAGGCATCAATTCTTTGGCACTCAGTCTTCTTTATAGTCCAACTCTCATTCAGATAGTACCAGAAATAAAACTGCTAACAGCTCAATGGAAACCATGAGTAAATCACGATGGGAGAACTAAAGCAATAATAACAATAATAATAATAAATTAATAACAATAATCACTAACTGGATTTGATGAGTTACAAACAAAATTTAAATCATTTGACTAATTGTTTTTAAAGTGTTCTTCAACTTAACATGTTATAACAGACATACCTATTAGGTTTACCTATGAAAGAATATAGACGTTCATTCTAAAGATAGTGTTGTAGGAGACCTCAGCATCTCTTTCCCCACAAAAGTGGACAATTAAACAGTTATTCATAAAGTAAGATGGCTCTGGAAGAGCACTGAAGCTCTCTTAATAAACTTCAGCAGACTCTTAAATGGAAAAGACTAACTTTTGTTTGCCATAGTATATGCAGAACCATGGACATGTGAATCACCAGTAGTCATTTAATGGATGAATATATGGATGAGAGAATGAATGAATAGATTAAATATAAATTAGTATATATAAATACATATATCTAAAGGAAGAATATCTTTTTCCCATTTTAATCATGAATATAGAAATATAACTCTTTTGTTTACATTTTTTCACTTGATATTTTAAGCATAAAGCAAAATCTTAAAACCTGAAGGAAAATTTCTTTTAAAATTATTAGTAAGAAGCAAACCTGCTCATTCAGATCAGTTCTGCTTAGTTCAGTCACTCAGTTGTGTCCTACTCTTTGCAACATCATGGACTGAAGCACACCATGCTTCCTTGTCCTAGAACTTACTCAAACTCATGTGCATTGACTCTGATGACATCCAACCATCTTGTGCTCTGTTGTTCCCTTCTTTTATTCCTTCTGCCTTCTATTTTCCCCAGCATCAGGGTCTTTTCTGATGAGTTGTCTCTTCATATAAGGTGGTTGAAGTATGGGAACTTTAGCTTCTGCATCAGTCCTTCCAATGAATGTTTAGGGTTGATTTCCTTTGAGACTGGCTGGTTTGATCTTCTTTCAGTCCAAGGGACTCTCAAGAGTCTTCTCCAACACCACAGTTCAAAGGCATCAATTCTTTGGCACTCAGTCTTCTTTATAGTCCAACTCTCATTCAGATAGTACCAGAAATAAAACTGCTAACAGCTCAATGGAAACCATGAGTAAATCACGATGGGAGAACTAAAGCAATAATAACAATAATAATAATAAATTAATAACAATAATCACTAACTGGATTTGATGAGTTACAACAAAATCAAACTATTTAAATAAACATGGTCATTTGAATCAAGTAATTGTATTGCATATAGATTAAAATCAAATGGATGTTTTGTATTGTCATGCTTGTCAACCAGGGTTTATTTTGTTTCTCTTTTCCTTGAAGGAAATACTGGCAATATCTGGAGATGTTTTTGAATGTCACAACTTGGTGACTTGAATGTCACAACTTGGCTGCAAGTGAATCTGTTGAGCAGGGTCAAGAATGCCAGAAAATATATTGCAATGTACAGAATAGCTCCCTTTCTACCCCTTGCCCCCATCAACAAATAATTAACCAGTCTAAAATATCAGTAATGCTGAGGATGATAAATCCTGATATAGCATGTAATAATCAATTCCTTATTCAAAGCCTCCATCTTAACATCATTCTTCAAGTAAGCAAACTAGATTCTAAACTTTCAACAATTTTCTACCATTTCTCACATTTGGCTATTCTAAAGCATCAAGTGAAATTTCACAAACATGTTTTCCTCCAGAGTATTTCTTGTGTGATTTTGTTTTTTATTGTAAGAAGATTGTATTGGAAATTTGATCTTAAAGATTTAGCTTATGTTAAAATCTTATTCACTTATCTTTTGACAGGAAAATATATTATAAAACAAGCAAATGGTGTTTATTTGTCTAATACACTTATGCTTAGCATGTATAATAGTTTTCTCTTATTTTAGGAATGGGGAAAAAGGCACAAATACTTGGAGATTTAGTGTATGTGTTTGCATCTGTACTCAATCACTCAGTCATGCCCAACTCTTTGCGACTCCCTAGAAGGTAGCCCTCCAGGCCCCTCTGTCCACAGGATTTCTCAGCAAGAATATTGGGGTGGGTTGCCATTTCCTCTCCAGGAGAACTTCCCAATCGAGGATTGAAATCATGTCTCTTGTATCTCCTGCAGTAACATGAGGATTCTTTACCACTGATACATCTCAGAATCCCTTAAGGTAAGTGAGTAATATTTTATTTCCTTTAGAAGACTTGTATTTTCTCTTTACTTCTGCAATAACAAATTATCTCAATTTTAGTAGCTTAACACAGAAATATTCTCATCATTTCTCCAGGTTAGAAATGTAGGTAGATTCCAGTGGGTCATCTTCTTAGAGTGTCACAGGGCAGAAATCAAGATATAAGCGAGAATGAGATACTCACAGGATGGTCTGAGGAAGAACTCACCTTCATGTTTGTACACATTAGGCATATCAACATTAACTAGGGGCATCCTAAGTGGTATCCATGGTAAATAACCTGCCTGCCAGTGCAGGAGATGTAAGAGACTCAGACTTGATCCATGGGTTGGGAAGATCCCCTGGGGTAGTAAATGGCAATCCACATGGACAGAGAGAATCCCATGGACAGAGAAGCCTGGCAGACTACAGTCCATAGGATCCCACAGAACTGAACATGAATGAAGCAACTTAAGATCTATATAAGTACATTAACTAGAAATCTCCCTGTTTTATGTGTTAAAGAAACTTATTTCTATTTTAGCTATCATGTTATTAATAAGATACACCCAAATGATGCTTGTGTTAGAAACATTAAAAGCAATTCTCTTTAGAGGCACGTGTATCTTATTACTAGCAATTGCATTGACACCTTAAAAATCCAATGAACTGTTTGATTATTTTCATCTAAACTACCTTCCCCATCCCTATCATGTTATCTATATCAATAAACAAAACATTATCCAGGATTATTTAATTCTTATTCACTTATCTTTTGACAGGAAAATATATTATAAAACAAGCAAATGTTTTTGTCTAATACACTTATGCTTAGCATGTATAATAGTTTTCTCTTATTTTAGGAATGGGGAAAAGGCACAAATACTTGGAGATTTAGTGTATGTGTTTGCATCTGTACTCAATCACTCAGTCATGCCCAACTCTTTGCGACTCCCTAGAAGGTAGCCCTCCAGGCCCCTCTGTCCACAGGATTTCTCAGCAAGAATATTGGGGTGGGTTGCCATTTCCTCTCCAGGAGAACTTCCCAATCGAGGATTGAAATCATGTCTCTTGTATCTCCTGCAGTAACATGAGGATTCTTTACCACTGATACATCTCAGAATCCCTTAAGGTAAGTGAGTAATATTTTATTTCCTTTAGAAGACTTGTATTTTCTCTTTACTTCTGCAATAACAAATTATCTCAATTTTAGTAGCTTAACACAGAAATATTCTCATCATTTCTCCAGGTTAGAAATGTAGGTAGATTCCAGTGGGTCATCTTCTTAGAGTGTCACAGGGCAGAAATCAAGATATAAGCGAGAATGAGATACTCACAGGATGGTCTGAGGAAGAACTCACCTTCATGTTTGTACACATTAGGCATATCAACATTAACTAGGGGCATCCTAAGTGGTATCCATGGTAAATAACCTGCCTGCCAGTGCAGGAGATGTAAGAGACTCAGACTTGATCCATGGGTTGGGAAGATCCCCTGGGGTAGTAAATGGCAATCCACATGGACAGAGAGAATCCCATGGACAGAGAAGCCTGGCAGACTACAGTCCATAGGATCCCACAGAACTGAACATGAATGAAGCAACTTAAGATCTATATAAGTACATTAACTAGAAATCTCCCTGTTTTATGTGTTAAAGAAACTTATTTCTATTTTAGCTATCATGTTATTAATAAGATACACCCAAATGATGCTTGTGTTAGAAACATTAAAAGCAATTCTCTTTAGAGGCACGTGTATCTTATTACTAGCAATTGCATTGACACCTTAAAAAAATCCAATGAACTGTTTGATTATTTTCATCTAAACTACCTTCCCCCATCCCAAGTAATTCATTGTTATCTGGGATAATCAATGAGACAGCAAAAACATTCACTCCATTGTGTCCCAACTCTTTTCAACCCCATGAACTGCAGCATTCAGCCTTCCCTGTCTTTCACTTGTCCATTTACTCAGTGATGTTTTCTAACCATCTCATCCTCTGCCACTCACTTCTCCTCTTGGCCTCAGTCTTCCTAATCAGGGTCTGTTCCAATGAGTTGACTCTTTGCATTAGGTGGCTGAAGTACTGGAGCTTCAGATTCAGTACCAATCCTTACAATGAATATTCAGGGCTTATTTCATTTAGGATTGACTGGTTTGATCTCCTTGCAATCCGAGGGACTGAAGAATCTTCTTCAGTACCATAGTTCAAAAGCATCCATTCTTTGTTGCTGTGCCTTCTTTATGGTTCAATTCTTATATCTGTTCATGACTGGGAAAAAACCCTAGCTTTGAGTACATGGACCTTTGTCAGCAAAGTGATGTTTCTGCTTTTTAATATATTCTCTAGGTTTGTCAGTTTTTCATCCAAAGAAGTAATTATAACTTACATTGATGGTGTAGTCACTATTTATTTTCAGCTTATTTTTTCTTGGAATATAATTGCTATACAATGTTGTCAGTTTCATTTTTACAACACAAATCAGCCATATGTATACATATATCCTCTCTCTCTTGAGCCTTCCTCCAACCCCCGCCCCCATCTGAGCCAGTCATGTCGTCACAGAACACTAAATTGAACTTCCTATGGTGTATAGAGTGTCCTGCTAGCTAGCTATTTTACACACAGTTTGTTATCCATAGTAGTCCAACATGATATGGTGATACAGATGTACTCATGGCTTCCTCATGCAATTGAAGAAAAATGAAATTGTTTTCTTAATAAATTTATGTTTCTCATTTGTCAGAATATGGTGCTAAGGATTTCATCTTTATTAGGATATGGTTGACAAAGCATTTGTATATTTTAGACACACAATATGAGTTTTGCTGTAAGTTTACATTACTAAATGGTTATCACAAGCAAGCTATTTAACATATACATCATTTCATATAGTCTACTGGAAATTTGGTTTGATCAAAGCATTTATTGTTATCAACCAGCAAAAACATTCACTCCATTGTGTCCCAACTCTTTTCAACCCCATGAACTGCAGCATTCAGCCTTCCCTGTCTTTCACTTGTCCATTTACTCAGTGATGTTTTCTAACCATCTCATCCTCTGCCACTCACTTCTCCTCTTGGCCTCAGTCTTCCTAATCAGGGTCTGTTCCAATGAGTTGACTCTTTGCATTAGGTGGCTGAAGTACTGGAGCTTCAGATTCAGTACCAATCCTTACAATGAATATTCAGGGCTTATTTCATTTAGGATTGACTGGTTTGATCTCCTTGCAATCCGAGGGACTGAAGAATCTTCTTCAGTACCATAGTTCAAAAGCATCCATTCTTTGTTGCTGTGCCTTCTTTATGGTTCAATTCTTATATCTGTTCATGACTGGGAAAAACCATAGCTTTGAGTACATGGACCTTTGTCAGCAAAGTGATGTTTCTGCTTTTTAATATATTCTCTAGGTTTGTCAGTTTTTCATCCAAAGAAGTAATTATAACTTACATTGATGGTGTAGTCACTATTTATTTTCAGCTTATTTTTTCTTGGAATATAATTGCTATACAATGTTGTCAGTTTCATTTTTACAACACAAATCAGCCATATGTATACATATATCCTCTCTCTCTTGAGCCTTCCTCCAACCCCCGCCCCCATCTGAGCCAGTCATGTCGTCACAGAACACTAAATTGAACTTCCTATGGTGTATAGAGTGTCCTGCTAGCTAGCTATTTTACACACAGTTTGTTATCCATAGTAGTCCAACATGATATGGTGATACAGATGTACTCATGGCTTCCTCATGCAATTGAAGAAAAATGAAATTGTTTTCTTAATAAATTTATGTTTCTCATTTGTCAGAATATGGTGCTAAGGATTTCATCTTTATTAGGATATGGTTGACAAAGCATTTGTATATTTTAGACACACAATATGAGTTTTTGCTGTAAGTTTACATTACTAAATGGTTATCACAAGCAAGCTATTTAACATATACATCATTTCATATAGTTACTATTCTTTTGTGTGTGATAACATTTTAAGTTTGCTCTCTTAGAAAATTCAGTATTAGTTATAGTTGCAATGTTCTATATTAAATCTTCATCATAATAGTTATGTACTGCATAACTGGAGCTTTGTTTTTCTTTGGCCAAAATCTGATATTTCTCCTTCCACCCAAGCCCTGGAAAGCTATTCAGTCTCTGTTTCTCTAAGTTTGAATTTTTTATTGTTCCTTATTTTTAGAATTTTTTAGATTCTACATAAAAATGAGATTGCCTAGTGTTTGTCTTTCTGAATGTAACACTTCACTTAGCATAATGTCCTTCAGATTCATCCATGGTGCTGCAAATGTCAGGATTTCCTCCTTTACTCAGTTCCACCACTGCAATTGCATTATCTGTTAAGATAATTTTCTATTTGTTTTCATTTCATCCCCTTACTTACACAGTGTTAAATTCTAAGTGTTTTTATTTTTGATTCTGAAAGGGTCTACAAATATACTGCTGCATCATTTTCTGATAGATACAGTTTTATTTCTTCATTAAGCATGTTTCTAATAGATTTATTTTATCTAATTGTATTGTTAATAGCTATGAGAAAATCACTTATAGTTTTAAATACTTAATGGAAAAAATCATAATAATAATAATGATTCCTATATAAATGATTTCCTTTCTTAAGTCAGATGGTGAATGCCAACATTCAGGTTTACATGCTAGAGCAAGTTCTAACTCCAATAAACATGATAAAGTCTTTCATATCTTTAGATAAAATTATTCCTAAATATTTTGTTTCATTTCTTCTTACAGTAATATAGATATATAAGTGATACAGAGCTGCATAAACTCGAGGTGTAAAGAATATGATTTGAGGGCTTCCCCTGGTGGTCCAGTGGATAAGGACACAGCCTTGCAGTGCAAGAGGCGCCGGTTCGATCCCTGACCTGGGAAGATCCCACGTGCAGCGGAGTGGCTGGACCGATGTGTCCAATTACCGAGCCGGAGGTCTGGAGTGCATGCGCCCAGAGCCGGTGCTCTGCAACGACAGACACCACCGCGACGGGAGGCCCACAGGAGCCAGAGTTCATATAGTTACTATTCTTTTGTGTGTGATAACATTTTAAGTTTGCTCTCTTAGAAAATTCAGTATTAGTTATAGTTGCAATGTTCTATATTAAATCTTCATCATAATAGTTATGTACTGCATAACTGGAGCTTTGTTTTCTTTGGCCAAAATCTGATATTTCTCCTTCCACCCAAGCCCTGGAAAGCTATTCAGTCTCTGTTTCTCTAAGTTTGAATTTTTTATTGTTCCTTATTTTTAGAATTTTTTAGATTCTACATAAAAATGAGATTGCCTAGTGTTTGTCTTTCTGAATGTAACACTTCACTTAGCATAATGTCCTTCAGATTCATCCATGGTGCTGCAAATGTCAGGATTTCCTCCTTTACTCAGTTCCACCACTGCAATTGCATTATCTGTTAAGATAATTTTCTATTTGTTTTCATTTCATCCCCTTACTTACACAGTGTTAAATTCTAAGTGTTTTTATTTTTGATTCTGAAAGGGTCTACAAATATACTGCTGCATCATTTTCTGATAGATACAGTTTTATTTCTTCATTAAGCATGTTTCTAATAGATTTATTTTATCTAATTGTATTGTTAATAGCTATGAGAAAATCACTTATAGTTTTAAATACTTAATGGAAAAAATCATAATAATAATAATGATTCCTATATAAATGATTTCCTTTCTTAAGTCAGATGGTGAATGCCAACATTCAGGTTTACATGCTAGAGCAAGTTCTAACTCCAATAAACATGATAAAGTCTTTCATATCTTTAGATAAAATTATTCCTAAATATTTTGTTTCATTTCTTCTTACAGTAATATGGATATATAAGTGATACAGAGCTGCATAAACTCGAGGTGTAAAGAATATGATTTGAGGGCTTCCCCTGGTGGTCCAGTGGATAAGGACACAGCCTTGCAGTGCAAGAGGCGCCGGTTCGATCCCTGACCTGGGAAGATCCCACGTGCAGCGGAGTGGCTGGACCGATGTGTCCAATTACCGAGCCGGAGGTCTGGAGTGCATGCGCCCAGAGCCGGTGCTCTGCAACGACAGACACCACCGCGACGGGAGGCCCACAGGAGCCAGAGAACAAAGACGGATGAAAATAGAGAAATGAAAGACCAATAGAAGTGGCCCGCCCGCTCCCCTCCCTACCCAACACGACCCCTGCCCAAAATAAATAAATAACAAATAAATATTAAAAAAAAAGAATATGGTTTGATATGAATATGTCTTTAAATGATTATTCCAATAAATGTAAATATCCATCATCTCATATAGACATAAGATTATGGAAATAAAGTTCTGGGTGTGTTATGTACTCATGACTTAATCTCTTAAATATGCTCATGTATTATTGTTTTTGATGTTAAATATAAGTAGCATTAGGCATTTTTAGGATACATTATTGATACTGAATGGAAATGCACTTGATATTCACAGTTACTTTGAGTCCACCAACTTTACTCAATCTGCTTATTGATTCTAAATGCTTTTTCGTGGAATCTTTCTGGGTTTCTCTATATAACATAATATCATATGCAAATAGAGACAATTTTACTTCTGTTCTGATGTTCATGTTTTTTGCTACTTTTTATTGCATAATTGCTTTTATTATAATTTCCAGTACTATGTTGAACAAGACTGTGGGGCTCTGAATTGAAGGGGACCGTTGCAAGCATAAAGAAGCTTAAGCACATGTTTGCAGTTTGGAGCTAAAATGGCGCCTACAGGAAGGGTGTGGGAGTGAAAAGAAGCTTAAGCACATTGTTTCAGCTTGGAACTAAGATGGCGCCTACAGGAAGGGACGTGGGAATGAAGGGAAGCTTAAGCGCATTGTTTAAAGAAGCTTAAGCACATGTTTGCAGCTAAGATGGCGCCTAGAGGAAGAGACAGGGTGTGATCTAAATTGTTAATTGATGGTCAAAATTTCTGATTGGTTCCCCTGGCTTCCGCGCTCGTGAATGATTGCTTGGTCTCTAGCTTGATTGGTGTAATCTATAGGAAGTCCCGTTTAAAACCCCCTTCACTTGCCTATAAAAGCTGTGGATCTTCTTCAATAAAGCAGAACTGCTTGATGAACCCTGTCACGTCTGATTGTCCCTTGCCGAGCCGGAGGTCTGGAGTGCATGCGCCACGAGCCGACATTCTGCAATGACAGACTCCCCTGCTATGCGAGGCCCACAGGAGCCAGAGAACAAAGACGGATGAAAATAGAGAAATGAAAGACCAATAGAAGTGGCCCGCCCGCTCCCCTCCCTACCCAACACGACCCCTGCCCAAAATAAATAAATAACAAATAAATATTAAAAAAAAAGAATATGGTTTGATATGAATATGTCTTTAAATGATTATTCCAATAAATGTAAATATCCATCATCTCATATAGACATAAGATTATGGAAATAAAGTTCTGGGTGTGTTATGTACTCATGACTTAATCTCTTAAATATGCTCATGTATTATTGTTTTTGATGTTAAATATAAGTAGCATTAGGCATTTTTAGGATACATTATTGATACTGAATGGAAATGCACTTGATATTCACAGTTACTTTGAGTCCACCAACTTTACTCAATCTGCTTATTGATTCTAAATGCTTTTTCGTGGAATCTTTCTGGGTTTCTCTATATAACATAATATCATATGCAAATAGAGACAATTTTACTTCTGTTCTGATGTTCATGTTTTTTGCTACTTTTTATTGCATAATTGCTTTTATTATAATTTCCAGTACTATGTTGAACAAGACTGTGGGGCTCTGAATTGAAGGGGACCGTTGCAAGCATAAAGAAGCTTAAGCACATGTTTGCAGTTTGGAGCTAAAATGGCGCCTACAGGAAGGGTGTGGGAGTGAAAAGAAGCTTAAGCACATTGTTTCAGCTTGGAACTAAGATGGCGCCTACAGGAAGGGACGTGGGAATGAAGGGAAGCTTAAGCGCATTGTTTAAAGAAGCTTAAGCACATGTTTGCAGCTAAGATGGCGCCTAGAGGAAGAGACAGGGTGTGATCTAAATTGTTAATTGATGGTCAAAATTTCTGATTGGTTCCCCTGGCTTCCGCGCTCGTGAATGATTGCTTGGTCTCTAGCTTGATTGGTGTAATCTATAGGAAGTCCCGTTTAAAACCCCCTTCACTTGCCTATAAAAGCTGTGGATCTTCTTCAATAAAGCAGAACTGCTTCGATGAACCCTGTCACGTCTGATTGTCCCTTGCCTGAGCCAGGGGGCTGGGGGGCGGGCAGTCAAGATTTGCCTTTCTCTGAGATCTCCCGGTTCAGCCAGGGACAATTCCATTGCCTTCCCTTTCTGCGGAAGGTCCCCGCAGAAGCTGGTGACAAACGTGGGGCCTGAAGGCGAGAGAGTAGAAGGCAGTATCACCGTGCGGGTTTGAAAGAAAACCGTTGAAGCGGCCGACGGGCCTCAGCGCGGCGCCTCCCTCTAGAGGGGCATCTTCTCAGAGTAATCCGGATTTCAAGGTGAATCTTCCCCTTTATCGCGCCACTCCCGAGAGGGTGGGGATTTAGGGTAGTCACACACAAAAAACTGAACGCTGCTTTTCCTTGTTCGCCCTTCTTTACTTTAATTTCTACTTTCACGTTCTCTTCAATTCGAGACTTCCAGCGAACCGGTGGACAGTCTAAAAAGCAACTGACCGGGCCTGGCCAGGGCCACTCTCTGGCGGTCCCAGAAAGGCTTTAAGATAGTTCGCCCCAGTAGCGGTAGCCCGACTGGGTGGAAGCCTCTCTTTTCTTATTTCAAATTGAGGACGCGGCCTAAACCTCTCCATTGCGGGCACAGGTCAGGCACTTAAAAGCCATTAGGGCGCCTGCCGCTTGAAGACTCCCGTGACAGGATAAGGGGGTCACGGAACGGGTCAGAGCCTCTTAGAGCGCCCGCCCCCAGCTAGACAATGTCCGTGCAAATGCTAGGGACTCCTTCACTGTTTCACAAGCACGACATGAGCCCAACTTCCCGGCCGCCACCACTCCCGTTAGGATCTTTAGTGGTTGTCCTCAGTTGTCTTTCTTTTCTGCTCTCTTTCAACAACATGGGAAACTATATCAAAGCTCTTAACAGAGTCTGGGACTTGTTTATAAATGAAGACGAAATTAGCTATGATGAGCGTTTCCCCAATCACTTGGAGTCAAGACCTCAAGACACAGGACTGCACTCCACACTCCCTCCCCCCTTTTAAGAGGTCACAGAGGCGCCACAGGGAGCGAAGGCACTGGGGTCACCTTGGAGAGAGAGGATCTATCCTGAAGAAACTTGGGAGCCTTCAGCACCTTTCACGGGCCCAACCCAAGCTTTTCCTGTAAACGTTAACCCGGGGGTAAACAGACCAGACGTCTGTTATCCATGGGAGGCCAATGACCTAAAGGAACTTAAGAAGGCGGTAGCCAAGGACCGCCCAAACTCCCCATGGGCAGAAACCATACTCCAAGTGCTAGCCCACCAATCTTGTACCACCCAAGACTGGAAGATGCTATGTAAGGCAGTACTTCCCAGTAACATTTATATCAAATTGTGTGCCTTCTTCAAAGAGGAATGCCATGCTCAAGCAGAGAGAAACCAGGCTGCCCATACTGTCATTCCAATAACTTTTGGAATGTTATCGGGAACGGCGGACCGATGGAGCACTGGTATTCAGCAGGCCGCCATCCCTGCCCCTTATCAAGACCAAGTACGGGCTATATGTCTGGCAGCCTGGAAAAAACTTGCTGAGGGCCCTACTGAACCCCCCGTATCGGGTATAACACAAAAGAATAGCGAAGACCTTGCCACTTTTGTAGATCTTGTAGAAAAGAGCCTCCAGAGAAAAAGTGCTAAAATCCTTCATGAAGGTATCACATCCTCAAGTCAGGCACAAGCCATTTGTAAAACAAAACCCTTTAAAAAACAACAACAAACCTTTCTTTGACATTAAATTTCCCCAAACACTGAAACCCTTGTGTTGACTTTCTTCCTCTAACTTTTTGGAGAGGTCTCTTGGAGCTATCTGGGGTGCTGCCTCCAGGACTGCAGTCCTAATTATACCTCAAATAAAACTTAATCCACAGATGCCCATCAAAGATTTAAAGAAAATTGTGCATACTTGTAAGTCTTGCCTCCCTCACTTACAAGTTCCTCCCTTACAGTCGCTGGGAGTAAACCCTCGGGGACTGAGGCCTAATAAGTTGTTGCAGACAGATGTCACTCACTTTTCTCCCTTTGGAAAACTCTAATTTTAAGTTTTGTTGCAGACAATGTCACTCCCCTTTTAAGAGGTCACAGAGGCGCCACAGGAGCGAAGGCACTGGGGTCACCTTGAGAGAGAGGATCTATCCTGAAGAAACTTGGGAGCCTTCAGCACCTTTCACGGGCCCAACCCAAGCTTTTCCTGTAAACGTTAACCCGGGGTAAACAGACCAGACGTCTGTTATCCATGGGAGGCCAATGACCTAAAGGAACTTAAGAAGGCGGTAGCCAAGGACCGCCAAACTCCCCATGGGCAGAAACCATACTCCAAGTGCTAGCCCACCAATCTTGTACCACCCAAGACTGGAAGATGCTATGTAAGGCAGTACTTCCCAGTAACATTTATATCAAATTGTGTGCCTTCTTCAAAGAGGAATGCCATGCTCAAGCAGAGAGAAACCAGGCTGCCCATACTGTCATTCCAATAACTTTTGGAATGTTATCGGAACGGCGGACCGATGGAGCACTGGTATTCAGCAGGCCGCCATCCCTGCCCCTTATCAAGACCAAGTACGGGCTATATGTCTGGCAGCCTGGAAAAACTTGCTGAGGGCCCTACTGAACCCCCCGTATCGGGTATAACACAAAAGAATAGCGAAGACCTTGCCACTTTTGTAGATCTTGTAGAAAAGAGCCTCCAGAGAAAAAGTGCTAAAATCCTTCATGAAGGTATCACATCCTCAAGTCAGGCACAAGCCATTTGTAAAACAAAACCCTTTAAAAAACAACAACAAACCTTTCTTTGACATTAAATTTCCCCAAACACTGAAACCCTTGTGTTGACTTTCTTCCTCTAACTTTTTGGAGAGGTCTCTTGGAGCTATCTGGGGTGCTGCCTCCAGGACTGCAGTCCTAATTATACCTCAAATAAAACTTAATCCACAGATGCCCATCAAAGATTTAAAGAAAATTGTGCATACTTGTAAGTCTTGCCTCCCTCACTTACAAGTTCCTCCCTTACAGTCGCTGGGAGTAAACCCTCGGGGACTGAGGCCTAATAAGTTGTTGCAGACAGATGTCACTCACTTTTCTCCCTTTGGAAAACTCAAGTACATCTTTGTATCCATTGATACTTATTCCCATGCCTGCTGGGCTACAGCCCACTCAGGAGAAAAAGCAAAACATGCCCAGAGTCATTTCTTACAATGCTTTGCAACTCTGGGTCTACCTTATCAGATACAAACAGACAATGGTCCCTGCTTTGTTAGTAAAAATTTACAAAACTTTTTTCAACTATGGCACATACCCCACACCACAGGGGTCCCATACAACCCTCAAGGACAGGCCATAATTGAACGTCATCATTAAAATTAGGCAACTGCATCAAAATATAATTATGCTTGCTCAGGTCCTAGAAGATGAGCCCTACTTTGGGCACCCACAAAACCCCTGGGTCGATATGGTTCTTCAAGAAATCACTCGAGACATAATGAGGCCTTCAAATAAAGAACGCTCTAAAAACTCCGTCCAGCCCCCGTGAGATGGCTGGTTAGCCAGTGACGGGTAAGAGGATACCACTGCAGAGCAGGCCTAAGACAGGAGGGCTGCCGCAGCTGCTGCCTGATCCCATAACGGGCTCTGCCTAAATAATGCTCTGTCCCGACCTAAGACAGGCACAGCCGCAAGGGAGAGCGGACGAGGCTAGAGGCTGGCCACCTCGTAGCTCTATGCGTTGCCTCCACAAAAGTCTCTTAATTTTAAAATAAAAGAGGGGCAGATGTGGGGCTCTGAATTGAAAGAGGACCGTTGCAAGCATAAAGAAGCTTAAGAACATTGTTTAAAGAAGTTTAAGCACGTTTGCAGTTTGGAGCTAAGATGGTGCCTACAGGAAGGGGCGTGGGAGTGAAAGCAAGCTTAAGCACATTGTTGCAGTTTGGAGCTAAGATGGCGCCTACAGGAAGAGATGAGGGCGTGATCTAAATTGTTAAGTGATTGTCAAAATTTCTGATTGGTTCCCCTGGTTTCTGCGCTCGTGGATGATTGCTTGGCCTTTTGCTTGATTGGTGTAATCTATAGGAAGTCCCGTGCAAACCCCCCTTCACTTGCCTATAAAAGCTGTGGATCTTCATTAATAAACCGGAATCGCTCCAACGGAACCCCTGTCCCATCTCAATGTCCCGTGCATCTGCCGCGGGGCTGGGGAAGGGGCGGGCAGTCAAGATTTGCCTCTCTCCGAGAACTCCCGGTTCAGCTGGGGGCAATCCCGCTGCCTTCCCTTTCTGCGGAAGGCCCCCGCATGGACATAGTCACTCAAGTGACTTAATAAGCATGCACACATGGGATCAAATTAACATAGTTTTCTTATATTTGGAATATTAATAAAATATTTCAGATATGCATTTTGAAAGAAATTTGAATGCTATCCCAAGAATTTTTTATAAAGAATTTTATATATATATATGTTTATATCTTATTGAAATAGAAAATACAGAGACTTCAATTTGTGTAGATGCCTTTTAAGACTATTAGAGAATGAACCAAAAAATATGTTTTAGCATCTTTTAAAAATTTTGACCTCTCTATTTTTTTAATTTATTTTCATCCATCTTCATTCTTTGGCCTGTGTAACTCCGTCCAGCCCCGTGAGATGGCTGGTTAGCCAGTGACGGGTAAGAGGATACCACTGCAGAGCAGGCCTAAGACAGGAGGGCTGCCGCAGCTGCTGCCTGATCCCATAACGGGCTCTGCCTAAATAATGCTCTGTCCCGACCTAAGACAGGCACAGCCGCAAGGGAGAGCGGACGAGGCTAGAGGCTGGCCACCTCGTAGCTCTATGCGTTGCCTCCACAAAAGTCTCTTAATTTTAAAATAAAAGAGGGGCAGATGTGGGGCTCTGAATTGAAAGAGGACCGTTGCAAGCATAAAGAAGCTTAAGAACATTGTTTAAAGAAGTTTAAGCACGTTTGCAGTTTGGAGCTAAGATGGTGCCTACAGGAAGGGGCGTGGGAGTGAAAGCAAGCTTAAGCACATTGTTGCAGTTTGGAGCTAAGATGGCGCCTACAGGAAGAGATGAGGGCGTGATCTAAATTGTTAAGTGATTGTCAAAATTTCTGATTGGTTCCCCTGGTTTCTGCGCTCGTGGATGATTGCTTGGCCTTTTGCTTGATTGGTGTAATCTATAGGAAGTCCCGTGCAAACCCCCCTTCACTTGCCTATAAAAGCTGTGGATCTTCATTAATAAACCGGAATCGCTCCAACGGAACCCCTGTCCCATCTCAATGTCCCGTGCATCTGCCGCGGGGCTGGGAAAGGGGCGGGCAGTCAAGATTTGCCTCTCTCCGAGAACTCCCGGTTCAGCTGGGGGCAATCCCGCTGCCTTCCCTTTCTGCGGAAGGCCCCCGCATGGACATAGTCACTCAAGTGACTTAATAAGCATGCACACATGGGATCAAATTAACATAGTTTTCTTATATTTGGAATATTAATAAAATATTTCAGATATGCATTTTGAAAGAAATTTGAATGCTATCCCAAGAATTTTTTATAAAGAATTTTATATATATATATGTTTATATCTTATTGAAATAGAAAATACAGAGACTTCAATTTGTGTAGATGCCTTTTAAGACTAGTAGAGAATGAACCAAAAAAAATATGTTTTTAGCATCTTTTTAAAAAATTTTGACCTCTCTATTTTTTTTTAATTTATTTTCATCCATCTTCATTCTTTGGCCTGTGTGGGCCTCCCATTGCTGTGGCCTCTCTCGCTGCAGAGCACCAGCTTTGGGTGCATGTGCTCCAGAGCTCTGGCTCTTAATTGCACACACCTATCCAGCCACTCCGTGGCATGTGGAATCCTCTCAGTCCAGGGATGGAACTGGTGCCCCTTGCACCGCAAGGTGGACTCTTTACCCACTGGACCACCAGGAAGGTCCCCCAAAATATTTTAACGTGCAAAAATCTTCTTTTTTTCAAATCTGAATATACGTTTCAACACTTAAAATATCTGCTATTAACTCCATAATTACTATTTCAATATCTGGATAAATTTAAATCAAAAAGTAGATAAATACACATTTGTTCATATACCCACACAAACATATATATGAGCATGTACACATATTTCCACACATTCCATTGGCATTCCATCCAATCTTATTTGTCTGAATCTCTAGAATTAATCTAGTGTGTGCCTATAGTCTATCTTGCAATTAATAGAGTATGAACTGAAGTGAGTAATTTATTTTATTTAATTTTAAATTTATCTGTTTCACTGAGGAAAACTATTCAGAATCTACTACTTCCTATATGTTTAAGCATTAATATCATTTATTAATTCATGTCAATATGAAAATCTTGATTATAAACTTGATAGAACAGATTAGATATAATAGAGAAGTAAATCACAAATCCCATAGTATCTCTTACATATGCCTGTTTATAATGTATATAGAACCACTAATTCAACTACTAGTATATAAAAATATGAATTTTAATTTGCATTCTGAGGCCATATTCATAGCTACTATCCCTGGGTTGGAAAAATATCCTGGAGAAGAAAATATCAGCCCATTCCAGTATTACTTCCTGGAGAATCCCACAGACAGAAGAGCTTGCTGGACTACAGTGCATAGGATCAGGAAGAGCTAGACCCAACTGAGTGATTATCACTACTATAAAGTTTCTGACTTTAAAATTTCAAAGTGTTTGTAGATGTTCCCCAAGGTGATGAGGGAAAAAAATGAACTAATTCTCATTTTGAAATATTACTTTCATTAACATGGGTTAGTTTTTATTTTATTTTTTTTTTTGTTTTTTCTGAGATCAAAGAAGAGGATATCAAGAATTACATACACAATATTTGAAGGAAGTTCCTTTGAGAAACTAAATTTAAAGACATTTTAACTGAATATCAAGATAGCACTTAAAAACAAAGCTGTAAGCAAACAGAAACGAGAAAATGCTATGGATGTTTGCACCGCAATGTGGACTCTTTACCCACTGGACCACCAGGAAGGTCCCCCAAAATATTTTAACGTGCAAAAATCTTCTTTTTTTCAAATCTGAATATACGTTTCAACACTTAAAATATCTGCTATTAACTCCATAATTACTATTTCAATATCTGGATAAATTCAAATCAAAAGTAGATAAATACACATTTGTTCATATACCCACACAAACATAGATATGAGCATGTACACATATTTCCACACATTCCATTGGCATTCCATCCAATCTTATTTGTCTGAATCTCTAGAATTAATCTAGTGTGTGCCTATAGTCTATCTTGCAATTAATAGAGTATGAACTGAAGTGAGTAATTTATTTTATTTAATTTTAAATTTATCTGTTTCACTGAGGAAAACTATTCAGAATCTACTACTTCCTATATGTTTAAGCATTAATATCATTTATTAATTCATGTCAATATGAAAATCTTGATTATAAACTTGATAGAACAGATTAGATATAATAGAGAAGTAAATCACAAATCCCATAGTATCTCTTACATATGCCTGTTTATAATGTATATAGAACCACTAATTCAACTACTAGTATATAAAAATATGAATTTTAATTTGCATTCTGAGGCCATATTCATAGCTACTATCCCTGGGTTGGAAAAATATCCTGGAGAAGAAAATATCAGCCCATTCCAGTATTACTTCCTGGAGAATCCCACAGACAGAAGAGCTTGCTGGACTACAGTGCATAGGATCAGGAAGAGCTAGACCCAACTGAGTGATTATCACTACTATAAAGTTTCTGACTTTAAAATTTCAAAGTGTTTGTAGATGTTCCCCAAGGTGATGAGGGAAAAAAATGAACTAATTCTCATTTTGAAATATTACTTTCATTAACATGGGTTAGTTTTTATTTTATTTTTTTTTTTGTTTTTTCTGAGATCAAAGAAGAGGATATCAAGAATTACATACACAATATTTGAAGGAAGTTCCTTTGAGAAACTAAATTTAAAGACATTTTAACTGAATATCAAGATAGCACTTAAAAACAAAGCTGTAAGCAAACAGAAACGAGAAAATTGTCTTTTGAGTACCAAATGCTGATTTGATAAAAGGACAGCATGTTAAAAACTCAACAAGAAATACAGTAAAATGGAAAACCACATCAGAGGAAGTAAAAGCAGTGGATTGCAACAGTTAACTTTAATAGCTAAAAAGACATTACATATCCAATTCCCAGGAGACAGAATTTTGCAACTTCTTTAGTTGATATTACTTTTATGATACCATGATACCCACTTGTATTGAATCCATATATATAAAATTCTTAAATTGATCAATCAAATTTAAAAGTCTGGCCAAAAATCCCACAGGCTCAATGTTAAATTTCCCCACATTTGTCAAACCTGCTTATATTGAATTTCCACTTATATCAACCTATTAGTTTTCCCAGAAATGCTGTGTTTTTATACCACTTCCTGGTGCCACAGAGAGGAGGCAGAACCATGTAGATGACACTATCAATGTGCTTTCCTACAAATATTGGATTGCTTTGTTTTATCGAAATTTTGATCTGGTCTCTAAAAATTAGATATATAGTGAGCTTGTTTCATTTTCCAAAGAGTTTGAACCAAGTTGACTGAAACTGTTAAGACACTAAAGGTTGATGAAATATTTAACTGCTTGTTTCTGTCTTGTCCTAGTTTTGAAGATAATTAGTTTTAAAATTTTACAATTATTTCCTATTGTAGAAAAAGAGTGGATGCATTTGTTTTCCTTTTAGATTGCAAAGTGTGTTTTGTTTTGAATTTATGGAGCATAAATTGCAGTGTCTGTCTTAGGGTTATATTTGGCACTAGAGCCCATAGAGAGGCTATAAAAGACAGGATCTTATAAAAGTGTGAAAACTGATATCACAATACTATTTTTGTTGTTTAACCATTCTAGGTTAGGCACACAAATTTTATTTTATTACACTTAAGGAAAGTTCTTGTGTTGCTGCATTTTCCTTGATTTTAGTAAAACTTTTTCAAAAGTTTCTTAAGCAATACCATATAGCTTTCACATTCAGGGGAGACATTTGCAATTAGATTGATTTTTGATTATTGTAGGAGTTTTTGTTTAATTTCCATAAATGACGATACGCACTTAAAAACAAAGCTGTAAGCAAACAGAAACGAGAAAATTGTCTTGTGAGTACCAAATGCTGATTTGATAAAAGGACAGCATGTTAAAAACTCAACAAGAAATACAGTAAAATGGAAAACCACATCAGAGGAAGTAAAAGCAGTGGATTGCAACAGTTAACTTTAATAGCTAAAAAGACATTACATATCCAATTCCCAGGAGACAGAATTTTGCAACTTCTTTAGTTGATATTACTTTTATGATACCATGATACCCACTTGTATTGAATCCATATATATAAAATTCTTAAATTGATCAATCAAATTTAAAAGTCTGGCCAAAAATCCCACAGGCTCAATGTTAAATTTCCCCACATTTGTCAAACCTGCTTATATTGAATTTCCACTTATATCAACCTATTAGTTTTCCCAGAAATGCTGTGTTTTTATACCACTTCCTGGTGCCACAGAGAGGAGGCAGAACCATGTAGATGACACTATCAATGTGCTTTCCTACAAATATTGGATTGCTTTGTTTTATCGAAATTTTGATCTGGTCTCTAAAAATTAGATATATAGTGAGCTTGTTTCATTTTCCAAAGAGTTTGAACCAAGTTGACTGAAACTGTTAAGACACTAAAGGTTGATGAAATATTTAACTGCTTGTTTCTGTCTTGTCCTAGTTTTGAAGATAATTAGTTTTAAAATTTTACAATTATTTCCTATTGTAGAAAAAGAGTGGATGCATTTGTTTTCCTTTTAGATTGCAAAGTGTGTTTTGTTTTGAATTTATGGAGCATAAATTGCAGTGTCTGTCTTAGGGTTATATTTGGCACTAGAGCCCATAGAGAGGCTATAAAAGACAGGATCTTATAAAAGTGTGAAAACTGATATCACAATACTATTTTTGTTGTTTAACCATTCTAGGTTAGGCACACAAATTTTATTTTATTACACTTAAGGAAAGTTCTTGTGTTGCTGCATTTTCCTTGATTTTAGTAAAACTTTTTCAAAAGTTTCTTAAGCAATACCATATAGCTTTCACATTCAGGGGAGACATTTGCAATTAGATTGATTTTTGATTATTGTAGGAGTTTTTGTTTAATTTCCATAAATATTGCCATTGAAAATATGTTCTAAGGATAAGTCATATTGAAGAATAACTAGATATATAAAGAATTATGTTTCTTTTAAGGAAATATGTTAGGAAATAAACAACCAAATTTATTCCAAATGGTGAGTGTCTGTCAAAAGGTGAAGAATAAAATAATTTAAGGACAAAAATAGCTCTTGTTTAGAGCCAACACTTTGTAAACTACATTTTATGGGGTGCTAGTGCTTCATCTGGAGAAACACTAAATTATTCACATACTAAAATAGAAATTTATAATGTGCATTATAAAAAGAAAAGTTTGAGAGATAGCCTATATCTATTGAAATGAATGATTCCACTGGACATAATTTATTATTAATGAAATTATTTTCATTTTGCTTATCAAAATATGTTCACAATAATATCTTTTATTTTTCATCATTTGGTTGGAAATGTTTTTTACCTATGATAAACTTCTCAAATTTTTTGATACAAATTGTACTCTTCGTAATTTTCAAAATTTTTGAATTCAGCTTAGAGTTAACTAATAGTATGGCAAATATCATGAAAGGATAGCTATAATATTTTTTAGCATTCATTGTTTAAATGACTGCTTCTAAGTTTACTGATTCATAATGATATAAAAATCATTTATGGACTTCCAACTGTGTCTGTAATGGAAATAAATGCAGTAATGGGAAAATAAGAATAAATAAAGTGCAATGCAGTACTTGGAATATTTTGTGGCATACAGGAATGATTGACATACAAATTATACTGTGATTCAAGCTATCAGAAGAAATGTATAAGTTACCATGAAAGCACTAAAGGAAGGTAGCTCTTTTATGATCAAAGGAACAATGTTCTTTTACAGAAATTAGAGTAAACCCCACTCCCATTCTATGGTTAATTCTCTATTTAATTTATTCCATTAGTTTATTCATTCAGCAAACAATTTGGGCAAGTTTCATGTGCAGGATACACCTATAAAAGCATGCTACAGTCTAGTATGATAAATTCAAGAACATAAACAGCTAATTAACTCTGCTTGACACAATAGAAGGGTATCCCAGGTGTTGCTAGTGGTAAAGAACCTGCCTTCCAAGGCAGGAGACTTAAAGAGGCATGAGTTTGGTCCCTGGGCTGGGAAGATCTCCTGCAGAGGGGCAAGGCAACCCATTCTAGTATTTTTGCTGAGAGTGTTGCATGGACTGAGGAGCGTGGCAGCATGCAATCTGTGGAATCACACAGACTCAGGTATGTCTGAAATCACTTGGCATGGTATGGATACAGTAGAAAGATGACTCAGAGAGGAAGCAGAGGTTACTTTTGAACAGTCTCTAGAAGAGCAAGTACCTTTCGTACTAGAGGAGGGCAAGAGAAAGTGTCCCGGACAAATGGGAGAATACCACATGCAAAGAAAGAATGTGAAAGATCAAGTATTTAAGAAAAATGTTACCACAGTTTTGAAAATGACATTATTTTTGAGAAAGAATTATCTATACAAAATTCCCCTGTTCCTGTCCAAGGTATAGATTCCACTGGACATAATTTATTATTAATGAAATTATTTTCATTTTGCTTATCAAAATATGTTCACAATAATATCTTTTATTTTTCATCATTTGGTTGGAAATGTTTTTACCTATGATAAACTTCTCAAATTTTTGATACAAATTGTACTCTTCGTAATTTTCAAAATTTTGAATTCAGCTTAGAGTTAACTAATAGTATGGCAAATATCATGAAAGGATAGCTATAATATTTTTTAGCATTCATTGTTTAAATGACTGCTTCTAAGTTTACTGATTCATAATGATATAAAAATCATTTATGGACTTCCAACTGTGTCTGTAATGGAAATAAATGCAGTAATGGGAAAATAAGAATAAATAAAGTGCAATGCAGTACTTGGAATATTTTGTGGCATACAGGAATGATTGACATACAAATTATACTGTGATTCAAGCTATCAGAAGAAATGTATAAGTTACCATGAAAGCACTAAAGGAAGGTAGCTCTTTTATGATCAAAGGAACAATGTTCTTTTACAGAAATTAGAGTAAACCCCACTCCCATTCTATGGTTAATTCTCTATTTAATTTATTCCATTAGTTTATTCATTCAGCAAACAATTTGGGCAAGTTTCATGTGCAGGATACACCTATAAAAGCATGCTACAGTCTAGTATGATAAATTCAAGAACATAAACAGCTAATTAACTCTGCTTGACACAATAGAAGGGTATCCCAGGTGTTGCTAGTGGTAAAGAACCTGCCTTCCAAGGCAGGAGACTTAAAGAGGCATGAGTTTGGTCCCTGGGCTGGGAAGATCTCCTGCAGAGGGGCAAGGCAACCCATTCTAGTATTTTTGCTGAGAGTGTTGCATGGACTGAGGAGCGTGGCAGCATGCAATCTGTGGAATCACACAGACTCAGGTATGTCTGAAATCACTTGGCATGGTATGGATACAGTAGAAAGATGACTCAGAGAGGAAGCAGAGGTTACTTTTGAACAGTCTCTAGAAGAGCAAGTACCTTTCGTACTAGAGGAGGGCAAGAGAAAGTGTCCCGGACAAATGGGAGAATACCACATGCAAAGAAAGAATGTGAAAGATCAAGTATTTAAGAAAAATGTTACCACAGTTTTGAAAATGACATTATTTTTGAGAAAGAATTATCTAAACAAAATTCCCCTGTTCCTGTCCAAGGTATAGACCCCAAATTAAAGATGTACCAGAATTTGATTATAAGCACAGTATCATGAAATGCACATTGTACATTTCATCATGAAACATACATTGAAAAATAACATCAAATGGATATTTTTTAACTTTGTAATTGAAGTATAACTTACACAAACCATGCAAATAGTAAGTGTTCAGTTCCAGGATCCTTTTTACCTATATAATCACCTGTATAGCCGTCAACCTGATTATGGATACACATTTTCAGGATTTCTTTTCTTATTACTCCTCCCATTCACTACATACCTACATACATTAGTCTTACTTCTAGCTTGAATTAGCTTTGGCTGTTTATGCAGTCCAGTCCATTTAAATAAAATCACAAAGCATGTTGACTGTATATGACTTCTTTCATAAAAATTATATTTTGAGATTTCCCTTTGTGTTGCATGTGTCAGCTTTTGTTTCTTTATTATTATTTGTGTTACACTTCATCACAATATATTTATTCTGTTTCATATGGTTGAACATTTAGGTTGCTTCCAGTTTGAGACTGTTAAGAATAAAATTGCTATGAATATCTTTATAATGGGTGTCAGCATACATTTCTGATGGGCATATATCCAAAAAATGAAATCCTGGGTCATGTTTAGCTCTGATAGATGTTAGGTAGCATTATTTTTGAACTTAAAATTTGGTTTTATATAGTTTCACACTGTAGAGTGTTATAGAAAATCTAATGCTGATAGTGATGTATTTGTTTGCCAGGGCTGCCGTAAACAAAATGCTTGACTGGAGTGGTTTAAACAACAGAAGATCTCCTGCAGAGGGCAAGGCAACCCATTCTAGTATTTTTGCTGAGAGTGTTGCATGGACTGAGGAGCGTGGCAGCATGCAATCTGTGGAATCACACAGACTCAGGTATGTCTGAAATCACTTGGCATGGTATGGATACAGTAGAAAGATGACTCAGAGAGGAAGCAGAGGTTACTTTTGAACAGTCTCTAGAAGAGCAAGTACCTTTCGTACTAGAGGAGGGCAAGAGAAAGTGTCCCGGACAAATGGGAGAATACCACATGCAAAGAAAGAATGTGAAAGATCAAGTATTTAAGAAAAATGTTACCACAGTTTTGAAAATGACATTATTTTTGAGAAAGAATTATCTAAACAAAATTCCCCTGTTCCTGTCCAAGGTATAGACCCCAAATTAAAGATGTACCAGAATTTGATTATAAGCACAGTATCATGAAATGCACATTGTACATTTCATCATGAAACATACATTGAAAAATAACATCAAATGGATATTTTTTAACTTTGTAATTGAAGTATAACTTACACAAACCATGCAAATAGTAAGTGTTCAGTTCCAGGATCCTTTTTACCTATATAATCACCTGTATAGCCGTCAACCTGATTATGGATACACATTTTCAGGATTTCTTTTCTTATTACTCCTCCCATTCACTACATACCTACATACATTAGTCTTACTTCTAGCTTGAATTAGCTTTGGCTGTTTATGCAGTCCAGTCCATTTAAATAAAATCACAAAGCATGTTGACTGTATATGACTTCTTTCATAAAAATTATATTTTGAGATTTCCCTTTGTGTTGCATGTGTCAGCTTTTGTTTCTTTATTATTATTTGTGTTACACTTCATCACAATATATTTATTCTGTTTCATATGGTTGAACATTTAGGTTGCTTCCAGTTTGAGACTGTTAAGAATAAAATTGCTATGAATATCTTTATAATGGGTGTCAGCATACATTTCTGATGGGCATATATCCAAAAAATGAAATCCTGGGTCATGTTTAGCTCTGATAGATGTTAGGTAGCATTATTTTTGAACTTAAAATTTGGTTTTATATAGTTTCACACTGTAGAGTGTTATAGAAAATCTAATGCTGATAGTGATGTATTTGTTTGCCAGGGCTGCCGTAAACAAAATGCTTGACTGGAGTGGTTTAAACAACAGAAATTTTCTGACTGTTCCAGAAGCTGGAAGTCCAAGATCAAGGTGGTATTAGGCTGGGTTTCTTCTCTAGCCTCTTTTTCTGGCTTTCAGATTGCTGTCTTCTCACTGTTGCAGCAAGGCTTTTTCCTTATCTGCAAGCAGGTGCTGTTTCTTTGTTTATCTCTAATTTCTTCTTATAGTATGGAGACCAGTCCTATTGAACTGGGACCCACCCTAATGGCCTCATTGTAACCTAATTACTTCTTTAAAGATTCTGTTTACAAATACAGACATTTTCTAAGGCACTAGAAGTTAAGGCTTCAACCTATGGATATTGAGGAGGAAACACAATTCAGTTCATAACAGTAGCTTAATCAAACCCTTATTGCTGTACATTTTATTCTTTGACTCGTGAGAGAATAATTCCATGAATATTAACACTTAGAACTGCACATATGTGATATTTGAAAAAATATTTTCAGAGAATAACTTAAAACAGTGGGTATTTGATGTAATATTTAACCCACATTCTGTATATCAATTGGCCTCCCAGCTGGCTGGCTCAATAGTCAAAAAATTCACCTGCCAATGCAGGAAAAACCACCAGTCAATGCAGGAAACACAGAAGATGTGGATTCTATCCCTGGGTCAAGAAGATAGGTGGAGGAGGAAATGCAAACCCACTCAGTATTTTTGCCTGGAAAACTCCATGGACAAAGGGACCCTGCAGGCTACACAGTTCATGGGGTTGCAAAGAGTACAATACCAACTCAAGTTAGAATTTCTTAAGATTTAGTCATCAGCTTTTGTTTCTTTATTATTATTTGTGTTACACTTCATCACAATATATTTATTCTGTTTCATATGGTTGAACATTTAGGTTGCTTCCAGTTTGAGACTGTTAAGAATAAAATTGCTATGAATATCTTTATAATGGGTGTCAGCATACATTTCTGATGGGCATATATCCAAAAAATGAAATCCTGGGTCATGTTTAGCTCTGATAGATGTTAGGTAGCATTATTTTTGAACTTAAAATTTGGTTTTATATAGTTTCACACTGTAGAGTGTTATAGAAAATCTAATGCTGATAGTGATGTATTTGTTTGCCAGGGCTGCCGTAAACAAAATGCTTGACTGGAGTGGTTTAAACAACAGAAATTTTCTGACTGTTCCAGAAGCTGGAAGTCCAAGATCAAGGTGGTATTAGGCTGGGTTTCTTCTCTAGCCTCTTTTTCTGGCTTTCAGATTGCTGTCTTCTCACTGTTGCAGCAAGGCTTTTTCCTTATCTGCAAGCAGGTGCTGTTTCTTTGTTTATCTCTAATTTCTTCTTATAGTATGGAGACCAGTCCTATTGAACTGGGACCCACCCTAATGGCCTCATTGTAACCTAATTACTTCTTTAAAGATTCTGTTTACAAATACAGACATTTTCTAAGGCACTAGAAGTTAAGGCTTCAACCTATGGATATTGAGGAGGAAACACAATTCAGTTCATAACAGTAGCTTAATCAAACCCTTATTGCTGTACATTTTATTCTTTGACTCGTGAGAGAATAATTCCATGAATATTAACACTTAGAACTGCACATATGTGATATTTGAAAAAATATTTTCAGAGAATAACTTAAAACAGTGGGTATTTGATGTAATATTTAACCCACATTCTGTATATCAATTGGCCTCCCAGCTGGCTGGCTCAATAGTCAAAAAATTCACCTGCCAATGCAGGAAAAACCACCAGTCAATGCAGGAAACACAGAAGATGTGGATTCTATCCCTGGGTCAAGAAGATAGGTGGAGGAGGAAATGCAAACCCACTCAGTATTTTTGCCTGGAAAACTCCATGGACAAAGGGACCCTGCAGGCTACACAGTTCATGGGGTTGCAAAGAGTCACAACTGAGCATACATATGTACCAATAAACAAGTTAGAATTTCTTAAGATTTAGTCATCCATAAAGAAAAATTGCTTTCAAATATAAAAAACTTTTCATTGGAGTAAAATGATTATGTACATGCTACTATGCCAAAGCATAGGCCTTGTTTTATTTCTTAAAAATAGAGTTCAAAAAATTGTTTTCTTGTTTCATATTTGCTTAGGAAAAATTATTCAAAAGAAAAGTAGTAGAGAGCTAAAATAACCTTATATACGGTCTTGCATACATTATTTCACTTTAATCCTTCTCAGCACTCAGTAATTGAGATATTGTCATCTCATATTTACAGATGTAAGGGCTAGGGACCAGATTGGCCAAGTGTTACAAGCTTGGGATATTTTTGCATTATTTTATAATATTCAAATTTATGATACTTAAATTTGAACGCATGTTTCCATAAGATAATGCCTCCAGTCCATAGCCAGTAAGTCATAGACTCATCACCAGTAACCATCCAAGCACAAAATAGGCATTCACTTACTTGTGCTAAAGATTGTGTTTGTGAAGACAGAGGAATGAATAAGGTAGAAAATATCTTTGTCTTTAGAGAGCTTAGAGTCTAACATGAAGTTAGGCAATTTTAGAGAATATATTCAAAAAGCATACACCACAACCAAGTCATTGTATCATCTTCTTTTAATTAAATTAAATAGGGTTCCCAATTCATTAGTGGAATCATTTTCTCTGTGAGCTTGTTCAAATTCTGGAGAATGCACCAGCCTAGACATAGTGGTCAACTTCATCAATGTGATACTTACAGTAGTTTTGATTTACATTTCTTTAAAAGTAATGTTGAGCATCTTTTCATGTGCTTTTATAGCCATCTGCATGACTTCTCTGGTAAAATGTGTATTTAGATGTTCTCCTTTGGATTGGGTTAATAGCCCCATTAAAATTCACCTGCCAATGGAAAACCCTCGCAGGAAACACAGAAGATGTGGATTCTATCCCTGGGTCAAGAAGATAGGTGGAGGAGGAAATGCAAACCCACTCAGTATTTTTGCCTGGAAAACTCCATGGACAAAGGGACCCTGCAGGCTACACAGTTCATGGGGTTGCAAAGAGTCACAACTGAGCATACATATGTACCAATAAACAAGTTAGAATTTCTTAAGATTTAGTCATCCATAAAGAAAAATTGCTTTCAAATATAAAAAACTTTTCATTGGAGTAAAATGATTATGTACATGCTACTATGCCAAAGCATAGGCCTTGTTTTATTTCTTAAAAATAGAGTTCAAAAAATTGTTTTCTTGTTTCATATTTGCTTAGGAAAAATTATTCAAAAGAAAAGTAGTAGAGAGCTAAAATAACCTTATATACGGTCTTGCATACATTATTTCACTTTAATCCTTCTCAGCACTCAGTAATTGAGATATTGTCATCTCATATTTACAGATGTAAGGGCTAGGGACCAGATTGGCCAAGTGTTACAAGCTTGGGATATTTTTGCATTATTTTATAATATTCAAATTTATGATACTTAAATTTGAACGCATGTTTCCATAAGATAATGCCTCCAGTCCATAGCCAGTAAGTCATAGACTCATCACCAGTAACCATCCAAGCACAAAATAGGCATTCACTTACTTGTGCTAAAGATTGTGTTTGTGAAGACAGAGGAATGAATAAGGTAGAAAATATCTTTGTCTTTAGAGAGCTTAGAGTCTAACATGAAGTTAGGCAATTTTAGAGAATATATTCAAAAAGCATACACCACAACCAAGTCATTGTATCATCTTCTTTTAATTAAATTAAATAGGGTTCCCAATTCATTAGTGGAATCATTTTCTCTGTGAGCTTGTTCAAATTCTGGAGAATGCACCAGCCTAGACATAGTGGTCAACTTCATCAATGTGATACTTACAGTAGTTTTGATTTACATTTCTTTAAAAGTAATGTTGAGCATCTTTTCATGTGCTTTTATAGCCATCTGCATGACTTCTCTGGTAAAATGTGTATTTAGATGTTCGTCCTTTTTGGATTGGGTTATTTTATATTGTTTTGGTATTGACTTGCATGAGTTGTTTGCATATTTTGGAGATCAATTGTAGGTTGCTTCATTTGCAAATATTTTCTTCCATTCTGATGCTTGTCTTCTTGTTTTGTTGATGGTTTCCTTTATGGTGCAAAAGCTTTTAAATTTAAATGGATCCCATTTGCTTGTTCTTGTTTTTATTTTCATTATACTAACAACACTCACCCCCGAACCCTAAACAAGGTGTAAGCTCTCTAATTCCCGCTCTTATTCCTTTTTCCCTTTTCTCTGGTTTGGAAGAGCTTTCTATAGCCATGGGCAATTGAAGGAGATGCAGTGACCATTCCTTTAACTTAATACATACTTTCTGGTAGAAATCTCATTTTTCAATATGTTAAAATACCACAACTTTGTCGACCAAAAAAGATAAACAACTTGAGAGTTGCGGGTAAAGTTTTATTTGGGGCATGTCAACTAAAAAAGATAAAACAACTTGAGAGTTGTGGGTTAAGTTTTATTTCAGGTATAATTAGGACTGAAGCCCAGGAGGCAGCACCCCAGAAAGCTCTGAGAGACTGCTCCAAAGAGATAAGGGAGGAAAGCCAATATAAGGGTTTCAGTGTGGGGGGAAATTCAAATGCCATCAAGTAAAGGGTTTCCAAAGGGGTTTTTGTTTTACAAATGGTTTGGATCTGTCTAGTGCTTTTCTAGGTGTGAGGAGATGCAAAGATTGAGATGATAAAAACTATTCCTGCAAAGTCATTTACCTATCTAAAGACCTGTTCCACCAGATTCCTTGGGAGCACAGAGTGCCTTGTTCCACCCTGATTTCTTTCAGGGGGTTTTGAAGGAAAAATATCTTTGTCTTTAGAGAGCTTAGAGTCTAACATGAAGTTAGGCAATTTTAGAGAATATATTCAAAAAGCATACACCACAACCAAGTCATTGTATCATCTTCTTTTAATTAAATTAAATAGGGTTCCCAATTCATTAGTGGAATCATTTTCTCTGTGAGCTTGTTCAAATTCTGGAGAATGCACCAGCCTAGACATAGTGGTCAACTTCATCAATGTGATACTTACAGTAGTTTTGATTTACATTTCTTTAAAAGTAATGTTGAGCATCTTTTCATGTGCTTTTATAGCCATCTGCATGACTTCTCTGGTAAAATGTGTATTTAGATGTTCGTCCTTTTTGGATTGGGTTATTTTATATTGTTTTGGTATTGACTTGCATGAGTTGTTTGCATATTTTGGAGATCAATTGTAGGTTGCTTCATTTGCAAATATTTTCTTCCATTCTGATGCTTGTCTTCTTGTTTTGTTGATGGTTTCCTTTATGGTGCAAAAGCTTTTAAATTTAAATGGATCCCATTTGCTTGTTCTTGTTTTTATTTTCATTATACTAACAACACTGACTCCGGAACCCAAAAAGGTGTAAGCTCTCTAATTCCCGCTCTTATTCCTTTTTCCCTTTTCTCTGGTTTGGAAGAGCTTTCTATAGCCATGGGCAATTGAAGGAGATGCAGTGACCATTCCTTTAACTTAATACATACTTTCTGGTAGAAATCTCATTTTTCAATATGTTAAAATACCACAACTTTGTCGACCAAAAAAGATAAACAACTTGAGAGTTGCGGGTAAAGTTTTATTTGGGGCATGTCAACTAAAAAAGATAAAACAACTTGAGAGTTGTGGGTTAAGTTTTATTTCAGGTATAATTAGGACTGAAGCCCAGGAGGCAGCACCCCAGAAAGCTCTGAGAGACTGCTCCAAAGAGATAAGGGAGGAAAGCCAATATAAGGGTTTCAGTGTGGGGGGAAATTCAAATGCCATCAAGTAAAGGGTTTCCAAAGGGGTTTTTGTTTTACAAATGGTTTGGATCTGTCTAGTGCTTTTCTAGGTGTGAGGAGATGCAAAGATTGAGATGATAAAAACTATTCCTGCAAAGTCATTTACCTATCTAAAGACCTGTTCCACCAGATTCCTTGGGAGCACAGAGTGCCTTGTTCCACCCTGATTTCTTTCAGGGGGTTTTGAAGATCAGCAGCTCCCAATGCAGTGTTCAGTCTTCACAGGCAGATGGCAAATGCCCTTGTTGTCCATTCATTGGCAGATGAATTGGTAAGAACTAATTTGTAGTCGACAGGCATAATTAGGACTGCAGTCCAGGAGGCAGCACCCCAGCTAGCTCTGAGAGACTGCTCCAAAGAGGAAACAGGAGGGAAATCAATATATAAGGTTTTGATGAGGGGGGCTTTCAATACTGTTAAGGACTCGTTTTATAAAGATGGTTTCTGGTTAGTCATGAGGATCTGATTTACCATGAAGGGATTTAATGCTTTTCTAGTATAAGGATACGCAAGGGTTGAGACCATAAAATCCGTTCCTAAAGACATCTACCTGTCTAAAGACCTGTCCCACCAGACCCTCTAGAGCACAGAGTGGCTCACTTCACCCTGAACTCCCTCGTGGGTGTTGCGAGTCAGCAGCTATCACAGCATAGGGTTCAGTCTCCACAGTGGTGGATGGCCAATGGCCTTGTTGTTCAGTCATTGGAAATGTAATTGGTAAGTGCCAATTTGTAGTTGACACCACCATAAAACTAATCACAAAACTTTAAGAAATGTGTATTGTAGAACAGATTGACCAGGGCAGGAGGCTTCAGAGAGTGTCCAAGAAGATTTGAGAAACTGAATTTAGGACAAAGATCTAAAGGTTAAGTAAGGAATTGATTGGCTAGAAGGGCTGTATGTGTATGAGTTTGCCCATAGAAGGAAAGAAGTTGGTGACTCTGAGAGAACAAAGTGTTTCTGAATGGCAAAAAGCAGTGGAAAAATGGTTAGTGATTAAGCTGCTGAGGAAGGCAAGGACAACATTGTGTAAGACTCTTATAGACATGTTTTGACCAAACAGGCATATTTTGTTTTTCCTCTAAAAGTTATTGAAAATTGTTAATAGTTTTAACTGGGGAAGGAACTTAACTAGATGTGATTTTCTAAATGATCCTTAAATTAGAATGAGTTAAAGGGAGTGCAAGGAACAGACTGAGAGGTCAGAGACTATCTATAATATTAGCTCCTTTTCTAACAAGGACAACAAATAATAATTATGCTGTAGATAGATGAGAGTTAAGTGCTTCCCAGGTGCCAAACACTAGGCACCTTTGCATGTTATCCCACTATATCTTCACAAAGTGATGAGCCTCATTTTAAAGGTGAGAAAGATGAGTCAGATTAAATAATTTAAACTCAGGTAGTCTGCCGCCAGAGCTCATATGCTCAGCAAGGGCATTTTTTCAAATGAAAAAACACTTTCCATTTTTTATTTTATTTTTTTCACTTTTTTTCAAATGAAAGAAAACTCTGTCCAAAAAATACCTTTACTTCCTCATGTCCCTGTAATTAATAGCACTCATGTGCAAGATGGTTATAAAGAATTAAAAACAGAAGCTAACGAAAACAATTTTTCTTCCTGTAACCTTTAAAACATCTAGAATATAAACCTAATTAGATTTACAACAGAGGATTAACTTGTAACTAACAGAGGAGTAACTTGGCTAGCTTTACTTTCTGCTGCACTATCAATTTATGAAGACACAATTTTATATCAAAATTAGTAATGATCTATGCTTTTAATATACATTATTATCTCAGATTTATTTTAAGTTACTACATTTAGTGATTTTGCACATGTATTTATCAATTTCATTATTTTTATGTTTTGAGAATCCTACTAGATACATATTTAGACATAATCATATTCCATATTGTGTTGAACATTCACCTCTCTGAAAATGAAAACATTTACTTTGTACAAAAACACTTTCCATACTATTTTATTGTTTCCAATCCATTCAGTATAGGTTAATAGTTTCCAAAAACTAACATTAAAAAGGTTAAGTAAGGAATTGATTGGCTAGAAGGGCTGTATGTGTATGAGTTTGCCCATAGAAGGAAAGAAGTTGGTGACTCTGAGAGAACAAAGTGTTTCTGAATGGCAAAAGCAGTGGAAAATGGTTAGTGATTAAGCTGCTGAGGAAGGCAAGGACAACATTGTGTAAGACTCTTATAGACATGTTTTGACCAAACAGGCATATTTTGTTTTTCCTCTAAAAGTTATTGAAAATTGTTAATAGTTTTAACTGGGGAAGGAACTTAACTAGATGTGATTTTCTAAATGATCCTTAAATTAGAATGAGTTAAAGGGAGTGCAAGGAACAGACTGAGAGGTCAGAGACTATCTATAATATTAGCTCCTTTTCTAACAAGGACAACAAATAATAATTATGCTGTAGATAGATGAGAGTTAAGTGCTTCCCAGGTGCCAAACACTAGGCACCTTTGCATGTTATCCCACTATATCTTCACAAAGTGATGAGCCTCATTTTAAAGGTGAGAAAGATGAGTCAGATTAAATAATTTAAACTCAGGTAGTCTGCCGCCAGAGCTCATATGCTCAGCAAGGGCATTTTTTCAAATGAAAAAACACTTTCCATTTTTTATTTTATTTTTTTCACTTTTTTTTTCAAATGAAAGAAAACTCTGTCCAAAAAATACCTTTACTTCCTCATGTCCCTGTAATTAATAGCACTCATGTGCAAGATGGTTATAAAGAATTAAAAACAGAAGCTAACGAAAACAATTTTTCTTCCTGTAACCTTTAAAACATCTAGAATATAAACCTAATTAGATTTACAACAGAGGATTAACTTGTAACTAACAGAGGAGTAACTTGGCTAGCTTTACTTTCTGCTGCACTATCAATTTATGAAGACACAATTTTATATCAAAATTAGTAATGATCTATGCTTTTAATATACATTATTATCTCAGATTTATTTTAAGTTACTACATTTAGTGATTTTGCACATGTATTTATCAATTTCATTATTTTTATGTTTTGAGAATCCTACTAGATACATATTTAGACATAATCATATTCCATATTGTGTTGAACATTCACCTCTCTGAAAATGAAAACATTTACTTTGTACAAAAACACTTTCCATACTATCTTCTTCATTGTTTCCAATCCATTCAGTATAGGTTAAAGATACAGTTTCCTTCCACGTTAAGATAGAATGTTAGAGAAAGTCTAACATTTGGTGAGTAAAATTATTCTTCGTCATAAATGCTTCATATCATAAAATATTTAGAAGTACCAGAATATGCCATTTTACCATTTTAACTGTAATTCATAGACACAGGATGTGAAATCTCAGAGGTGTTCTTGTTTAATATCAGCAGTTGAAAAGTGAACCACAACATCTGCTGTTTGTGAATTTTCTCCCCATGATGTCTATCTCAATTTTTAAACTGAGTTGTGTGGGGACTGGAATTTTTCTTTTAAGATGTAGACTCTTTCCTCCCTTTTCATTTTGTGCTATGTGATACTATGAATTTATATTTGACTACTAAAAACTAGTGGAAGGAAAATGCTAACAACTGCATTGAGAGAAGTTAATAATAGAGTTTAGGAAAATCCTTTACCAAGAGCCAAGTATTTTCCAATTGATTTAATAGTTCTAGCAGCAATACAAATCTATTGCATAGTGACTCAATTTCTGGAAGGATTCCTAATTTAATTTTTCACACACACGCAAAGCCATCAGATCTCATCTTTAAGAAGATATAAAAGTATGTAGGAAAAAGTAAGATGCCACAACTTAGAAATAAAAATGTTGTCATAGTTGCATCTGATATTTTTTATATTTTTATAATACATCAATACAAATATTCTAATTGTTCATACTCCTCTTCTCCTTGCCTAAAAGCAGTAATTATGGTTACATTTGAAGCTAATCCTGTTCTTTTATTTTAGTACATATATCATTCCAACAGAGGTCTATGTATATGTAATAGTTATAATTTTTCATTGCGATACTATTATTTCATAACCATATAAAATGTTCTGCATTTTGTTTCATTTAGGTCTATGAATCCAATCAAAGTTGATACATATTTACTTCTGATATATTTCATTCTGACAATTATGTAATATTTCATTGTTCAGATATGTTCCATTTCTCTTCTGATAGAAGTTGATTTCAAATACTACAATAAAATCTTTTTACTTATTTTAAAGGATATATAATAAATATTCTTTATTACACTTGCTCATTATATACCCATAAATGTGATTTTTAAATCATAAGGCATACACATTTTCAAAAACAATACATAATCATGAAATGTTCTGCAGAGCAGTTGTGATGATTTTGTCAGTTACCCTTTTTATTTGTTAAAATCTTATTTTTTTCTTACTATTGCATTGCCCAGATTTTTCTATTAAGCTTTAGATGAGTCTGAAAAACATAAAAATAAAACAGTAATAAGGACTATTTTTAACTTTGCAATAAGAAATTGGATATTTATTTTTGTCTTCAATCACCTGGTATACTCATCCAGTACAACTGTTTTAGTGCAATCTAATGTAATAATGGGGCTTCCCTGGTGGCTTGGAGGTAATAGAATCTGCCTGTCAAAGAGGACACCCAGATTGGATCCCTGAGAAAAAAATGTCAGCCCACTCTTGTATTCTTTCCTGGGAAATCCAATAGACAGAGGAGTTTGGTAGACTACAGTCCATGAAGTCTCAAAGAGTCCCACATGACTTAATGACTGAACAACAATAAATGTCCTAATGACTCCTAAATTTATACCTCCACTCCAGGCTTTCACATTAACTCCAGTCTTACATAAACAATAAACTGTCATGTTATATGTCAGACTTTTCTCCCCAAACCCATTCCTGTTAATAGTCTTCTTCAGGGCTTCCCCAGTGGTCTAGTGGGTAAGGACACCGCCTTGCAGTGCAAGGAGCGCCGGTTCGATCCCTGGCCTGGGAAGATCCCACGTGCCGCGGAGCGGCTGGACCCATGTGTCCAAATACTGAGCTGGAGCTCTGGAGCACATATGCCCAGAGCCGGTGTTCTGCGACTACAGAGGCCGCCGCGATGGGAGGCCCACACAGGCCAAAGAACAAAGATGGATGAAACTGAATAAATGAAAAGCCAGTGGAAGTGGCCCGCCCGGCCTCCTCCTTCCCCAACGCACCCCCTCTAAATAAAAAAAAAAAAATAGTCTTCGTCAGTCAGTGAGAACCCCAACATTCCAACCTTGGTCTTTACTCTTAGTAACTCTTCTATTTCTCTTATATCACACATGAAATTGATCATCAAGCTCTATTGGCTCTATTTTCAAAATACCATAGATTTTATATTCAATGCCATTTTATTATCTTGACCGTCAATACTGTCAGAATGCAATGCTCAGGAAAGCATCTCTTCCCAGATTGTTGTGATGGAAATCTGAATTATCTTGTTGCCTCTATCACTGCCTACTTACAGTCTATTCTCAATATTGTTGTAGTCTGCTAACACATAGTCCACATTATGTTACTCATGTGCTCAAAATCCTCCAACTGCCAAAATTAAAAACCAGTCTTTGCATGGCATTCAAGATCCTGTCTGATCCTGACACTGTTACCTATCAGAATGATTCTGTTTTATAATTCCCTGACTCTACAGCCATATTGCCATCTTCTCTGTAAACTACAAGAACCTCCCTCTATGTGTACCTTGGGCTAGGGCACTTCTTCCAGACCTATAGAGTATCTACTCCCAATTTCAACTAACTTAATTTTCAGTCTTTCTATCAAAAATTTCAATAATATTTCCATGCAGCACAGTCAGAATATTTTATTTCCCTCTCTTGCAATATAGTTTTCTTCTATACACATATTAATCCTAACATGAAATATATATATATATATATATTTTGGCTCTTTAGCCCTTAGGACAGCACAAGCTACATGATAGGCACATTCAGTAAGTATTTCTTAATTTCATGAAAAATTTATCTACATTGAAATAATTTGTCAGTCATAAATATTGAACTCCTTTTGAGATGAGTTTCTGAAGTTATAGCTTTATAATATCTCTGAAACATGATTTTTAACAGAGTTGCCATTGATTTAACAAGTATCAGGTTGTTCTTTTTGTTACTCTTTGTCATTTTATATTGCTGCCAAATAGAAGTAGCCATCTTCCTCTTTGGATATAGTGAAAATGATTAAATGAAAAGCCAGTGGAAGTGGCCCGCCCGGCCTCCTCCTTCCCCAACGCGCCCCCTCTAAATAAAAAAAAAAAAATAGTCTTCGTCAGTCAGTGAGAACCCCAACATTCCAACCTTGGTCTTTACTCTTAGTAACTCTTCTATTTCTCTTATATCACACATGAAATTGATCATCAAGCTCTATTGGCTCTATTTTCAAAATACCATAGATTTTATATTCAATGCCATTTTATTATCTTGACCGTCAATACTGTCAGAATGCAATGCTCAGGAAAGCATCTCTTCCCAGATTGTTGTGATGGAAATCTGAATTATCTTGTTGCCTCTATCACTGCCTACTTACAGTCTATTCTCAATATTGTTGTAGTCTGCTAACACATAGTCCACATTATGTTACTCATGTGCTCAAAATCCTCCAACTGCCAAAATTAAAAACCAGTCTTTGCATGGCATTCAAGATCCTGTCTGATCCTGACACTGTTACCTATCAGAATGATTCTGTTTTATAATTCCCTGACTCTACAGCCATATTGCCATCTTCTCTGTAAACTACAAGAACCTCCCTCTATGTGTACCTTGGGCTGGGGCACTTCTTCCAGACCTATAGAGTATCTACTCCCAATTTCAACTAACTTAATTTTCAGTCTTTCTATCAAAAATTTCAATAATATTTCCATGCAGCACAGTCAGAATATTTTATTTCCCTCTCTTGCAATATAGTTTTCTTCTATACACATATTAATCCTAACATGAAATATATATATATATATATATTTTGGCTCTTTAGCCCTTAGGACAGCACAAGCTACATGATAGGCACATTCAGTAAGTATTTCTTAATTTCATGAAAAATTTATCTACATTGAAATAATTTGTCAGTCATAAATATTGAACTCCTTTTGAGATGAGTTTCTGAAGTTATAGCTTTATAATATCTCTGAAACATGATTTTTAACAGAGTTGCCATTGATTTAACAAGTATCAGGTTGTTCTTTTTGTTACTCTTTGTCATTTTATATTGCTGCCAAATAGAAGTAGCCATCTTCCTCTTTGGATATAGTGAAAAATGATTTTGTGCATAGTAAAGTAAATATTTAATATGGAACCACTCATATCTTTTCAAAATGCTGTTAGAAAGTATCCCACTGCATCAAGTGTGTCTGTGATATATTAGACAAAGGATATTTCTTATCATGTAAATAGATATGCTGTCATAGTTCCTTTGCTTTCTGAAGAATTCTTATTCAAATACATTTTCCTTTATATATATATTCCTATTCAAATAAGAATATATATTATGGAATGCAAAAAAGAAATATATATTTTTATTCAAATACATTTTTGTGTATCTATAAATATAATATGAATATAATATATGAATCTGGCAATGCAGCAACTTTTTTGAGGCTAAAAAAATTATAAAAATGAAATATATATATTTCAAGTCTTTGAATGCCTTACATAAATTCAGAACACATTACTGAGAAATAGATGCAAGTTGAATTTATTTGAGAATGAAATTTCTTAAAATACCTGCTGTGAGACAATCATTAGAGCATAATAAGCTGTGGTCTTTGCTTCAGTTTTGTTCACAGTACCTTACTCATTTTAAATTTATCCATATTTTCTCTAATTTAATAGCATTCACTTGTCCCCGTCATCTCCTGCCTCTAAAATAAGTGACCGACAAACTTTTGATTATGATCTTACAGCCATAGAAAACTTGGAAAGTATAATCACAATTTAAAATTGAATCTTTGTCTTTAGGCTAAAAAAATGGTTTGAATTGCATACCTTTTCTTAACCACAGGTGATATTTCATAAACTTAAAGTACAGTTAAAAAAGAGTACTTTCAAATAATTTTCCATGCCTTCATTCAGCAGGTAACCCAAACCTTCATAATCCCCAAATGCTGCACTTCAAAGTTATGCTCAGGAAAAAAATATTGAAAAGAACAGCCTCTCTTTCCAGTTGATTTAAAACATCACTAGCTTATTTTCAGTACACATATGGAGTTACTTTTAAAAAGAAATCTTGGAATATTGCCAGACTACATACAGGAAAAGCTTTTCTCCAAAGAGAGCTAAAATTCATTATCTGAGCTTTGGGACACCCATGCTCTTTCAAAATTTGGGCACATCTTTGTCATTTTATATTGCTGCCAAATAGAAGTAGCCATCTTCCTCTTTGGATATAGTGAAAAATGATTTTGTGCATAGTAAAGTAAATATTTAATATGGAACCACTCATATCTTTTCAAAATGCTGTTAGAAAGTATCCCACTGCATCAAGTGTGTCTGTGATATATTAGACAAAGGATATTTCTTATCATATAAATAGATATGCTGTCATAGTTCCTTTGCTTTCTGAAGAATTCTTATTCAAATACATTTTCCTTTATATATATATTCCTATTCAAATAAGAATATATATTATGGAATGCAAAAAAGAAATATATATTTTTATTCAAATACATTTTTGTGTATCTATAAATATAATATGAATATAATATATGAATCTGGCAATGCAGCAACTTTTTTGAGGCTAAAAAAATTATAAAAATGAAATATATATATTTCAAGTCTTTGAATGCCTTACATAAATTCAGAACACATTACTGAGAAATAGATGCAAGTTGAATTTATTTGAGAATGAAATTTCTTAAAATACCTGCTGTGAGACAATCATTAGAGCATAATAAGCTGTGGTCTTTGCTTCAGTTTTGTTCACAGTACCTTACTCATTTTAAATTTATCCATATTTTCTCTAATTTAATAGCATTCACTTGTCCCCGTCATCTCCTGCCTCTAAAATAAGTGACCGACAAACTTTTGATTATGATCTTACAGCCATAGAAAACTTGGAAAGTATAATCACAATTTAAAATTGAATCTTTGTCTTTAGGCTAAAAAAATGGTTTGAATTGCATACCTTTTCTTAACCACAGGTGATATTTCATAAACTTAAAGTACAGTTAAAAAAAAAGAGTACTTTCAAATAATTTTCCATGCCTTCATTCAGCAGGTAACCCAAACCTTCATAATCCCCAAATGCTGCACTTCAAAGTTATGCTCAGGAAAAAAATATTGAAAAGAACAGCCTCTCTTTCCAGTTGATTTAAAACATCACTAGCTTATTTTCAGTACACATATGGAGTTACTTTTAAAAAGAAATCTTGGAATATTGCCAGACTACATACAGGAAAAGCTTTTCTCCAAAGAGAGCTAAAATTCATTATCTGAGCTTTGGGACACCCATGCTCTTTCAAAATTTGGGCACATCTTTGTTCCTCCATGATTAGTGATAGGAATTTGACTTAAAATAACAGACTACTCAATGTGTAACTAGAGTGTACAGAAAGCAACTGATTGCCCTGTTTTGAATTGAAATTGATTACTACTTATACACTTAAATAAAATACTACTTACACAGTGATGGCTTTTGAAAAAACTATTTTATATCTGAACTTATTTACAAACATATAGCACATTACATGTTTGTGAGCAACATATAGTTAAATTTTGGACACTTCATGTTATTTCTCTTCTGAAATGGTAGGTTTCTCTCATTTGAATCTGATTATTATTTAGAAGAAATATGAAATTCTAAGAATCTAAACAAATTGTTATTGTTAAATGATCATTTCATAGTAATAAATGTTTCAAGAAATTAAATCTATTTGTGATCCATAAAATAAACCTAACAAAGTGAGCAATAGGAATACAAATACAGACAGACAAAAAGCAAAGTCAACGTGTTGATTTCAGTAATAATCTGAAATGTTGCACCCTGAAATACTAATTAGTGATACACAGTAAAGATTATCTTCTAGATTACTTATATATGCATCTTTCTGCTAATGCATAGGATACATTTTTATTTCTTTTTTTGTGAAATGATAAAAGAAAATCTTCATAATTGATGATGAAAAAGCAACAATGCAAAGAAAAATTAATATAGACTAACATAGTACAAATTGAAAAGCACAGGTATGCTGTCTCTAAAGTACACAATGCAGTAGATCCATAAAATAGCCATGAAGAAGACTATCATTAAAAGATCAAACTTATCTATAAGAAAAAATAAGTGCATTTTGTTGTATGCTGAATATAGAAGCTAAGTGTCTTCCTTAAGCCTATTTTTAGTTATTAGGAAAGAAACATGAAGAATTTCAGAAATCACTTAAATGATGAGAGGAAAAAGTTTGCTATGCTGAGAGTACATTTTATATCACAAATAAGCATTACATATTAGAGCATTTCTTAACCACTGTGATTTTGCCCACAAAGAACATCTGGCCACTTTCTGTATCTGCATAATTTGATAGAATCATGTATTTTGAATACAATGATGAATTATTTCAAATGGAACCACAGTGTAAGTTCTATTTAAAAGAGTAATGGTAGGGCTGAGCAGGATTACTTCTGTAAAATGAATTAGAACACCATGAACTGCAATATGTCAGTGATAAGTCTAGCATATTTCAGTACTGCTGCTATTGGAGAAATGAGTCCGAATCACTTGAGCATCACAAATCCTAGGCCATATTTTTATTTCCAGTCGTACACTTTGTGCTGCTTCCAGATACGCAACTTCAGTTGATTTCAAAGGCAGTAGATGAGAGATAAAGAAGAGTAAGGATTGTTCTACCTCAGCAATTCACAATCCCTCTAAGGCCACTGATTCTGAAAGAATATGGAGGTAGCAGCGTCGCAACAGAATAGAATGGGCTACTCTTTTCTGTTTCACTCCCGTGTGGCAGCAGAAACATTTATCCAGTTTACCATAGCAAATGATTCTCCACATCCAGAAAATTACAACTCTTCCTCTCTTCACTCCAAAGAGTTATAAAACATAAATTAAACATAACCGTCCAAAGAATTATTTTCAACTATATTAGCAAGTCAACAAGGGAAATAAATGGAGCTATGTGATTTTAATAATTTTATAGTATGAGAAATAATAATAATTTATATCATTTACACATTACCTATTAACCTTTAAATTCTTACTTAAAAATACTGTACGGGCCTAGTGGAGAGCTATGTAATATATTGCTACAATGTGTGTTTCTCATTCTAAAATCATTAAAACCTTCTCAGTAATATTTCCTTCATTTTCTTATAGATAAATGTCTTCTCTCCTTTGAAATCATTATTCATTTCCATTTATACACATTTAAAAACCTGTATGGAATATAAAAAAAGCTAAAAGTGTCTTCCTTAAGCCTATTTTTAGTTATTAGGAAAGAAACATGAAGAATTTCAGAAATCACTTAAATGATGAGAGGAAAAAGTTTGCTATGCTGAGAGTACATTTTATATCACAAATAAGCATTACATATTAGAGCATTTCTTAACCACTGTGATTTTGCCCACAAAGAACATCTGGCCACTTTCTGTATCTGCATAATTTGATAGAATCATGTATTTTGAATACAATGATGAATTATTTCAAATGGAACCACAGTGTAAGTTCTATTTAAAAGAGTAATGGTAGGGCTGAGCAGGATTACTTCTGTAAAATGAATTAGAACACCATGAACTGCAATATGTCAGTGATAAGTCTAGCATATTTCAGTACTGCTGCTATTGGAGAAATGAGTCCGAATCACTTGAGCATCACAAATCCTAGGCCATATTTTTATTTCCAGTCGTACACTTTGTGCTGCTTCCAGATACGCAACTTCAGTTGATTTCAAAGGCAGTAGATGAGAGATAAAGAAGAGTAAGGATTGTTCTACCTCAGCAATTCACAATCCCTCTAAGGCCACTGATTCTGAAAGAATATGGAGGTAGCAGCGTCGCAACAGAATAGAATGGGCTACTCTTTTCTGTTTCACTCCCGTGTGGCAGCAGAAACATTTATCCAGTTTACCATAGCAAATGATTCTCCACATCCAGAAAATTACAACTCTTCCTCTCTTCACTCCAAAGAGTTATAAAACATAAATTAAACATAACCGTCCAAAGAATTATTTTCAACTATATTAGCAAGTCAACAAGGGAAATAAATGGAGCTATGTGATTTTAATAATTTTATAGTATGAGAAATAATAATAATTTATATCATTTACACATTACCTATTAACCTTTAAATTCTTACTTAAAAATACTGTACGGGCCTAGTGGAGAGCTATGTAATATATTGCTACAATGTGTGTTTCTCATTCTAAAATCATTAAAACCTTCTCAGTAATATTTCCTTCATGTTTCTTATAGATAAATGTCTTCTCTCCTTTGAAATCATTATTCATTTCCATTTATACACATTTAAAAACCTGTCTAAATATAATATTTTAGCAATGTGGCCTAGTGTCCAAAATATTTATAACTCATCTACTTGGTTATGCTAATATTTGACAAATGAAATACATATTTATAGTTTTATGAATTATATTAATTAAAGTATCATTTCATTCAAAAGCAGAACCTAAAATCTAAAAGCTTTTGAAAGGAATACACTTTTAGGAAACTTTTCATATATGTTCTAAAAATAGTCAGTATTTTTTTTTTTTTTAAAGATTTATTTATTTATTTATTTATTTAGTGAGGGGTGGGGAAGGGAGGGAGGGGAGCAGGAGGGTCACTTCTACTGGTCTTTCATTTGTCCATTTTCATCCATCTTTCTTCCTTGGCCCGTGTGGGCCTCCCACCGAGGTGGCCTCTGTTGTTGCAGAGCACCGGCTCTGGGCGCATGCGCTCCAGAGCTCCAGCTCAGTAATTGGACACATCATTCCAGCCGCTCCGCGGCACGTGGGATCTTCCCAGGCCAGGGATGGAACCAGCGCCCCTTGTACTGCAAGGCGGTGCCCTTACCCACTGGACCACCAGAGAAGCCCAAATAGCCAGTAATTATTGAAGAGTTACCAGGCTTTGCTCACTATCCTTTTAGTATACGTATCATCTCATTTCATCATTGACAGCCATGTGATTTAACATTATTTTGACACATTATAGATATTGAAACAAAGGGTTACAGAAGGTAAGTACATTACTCAAGATGGCAAATGGTGAAAAGCTAGAGCTCGGATCCAGAACGGTATATTTGCACTGAGAATTCTGTTTTTGACTATGTTTTATTTTTATTCTGTTGAAACAATGTTCTGGGCTGGAAAAATTCTAAGATATAGCTTCTATATAGGCAGATTGAATTTTAGGATTATGGTTGTTCAATAAGGGCTTGTAAATTAAATGTATGAATTATATACTATTTTGAAGGGATAGGCTCTCTTTTGTGTCTCAGCTATATGCTTAGTGCAAACATAGATAACTAATACACACCTGTAGCAGAGAAAACCACTAAAAAATGGAGCAGTACACAATTTTTCTGTAAATGACCAGATGCTAAATATTTTAACTTTCCTGGATCACACAGTTTCTCAAAACTAATTCACTCTGTCACTTTTTAGCACAGAATTGGCTACAGAGTCTATACATGCATAAGCATGGTTATAGTCCAATTAATATTTATTATGAATAGTAAAATTTTAATTTCATATGAAATATCATTATTATTTTCAACAATCTAAATGTGAGAATACAGCTTAGCTCATTGGCTGGACTTGGCCAGTAACCAAGCCACTAGCCATGCATAGTTACTAAGCGTTTAAGTTTAAGTAACTCAAACTGAGATATGCTGTAAGTATAAAATAAACACTAGATTTTAAAGACTTAGTATAACTTTAAAAAATAATTTTACATGGATTTTATTCTGAAATAACAAGCTTTTGATATGATAAATGTGTTATTAAAATTAAGTTCACCTGTTTTATTTTTTCCTTTTTCTTACTTTCTTTACTTTTCTTCTTTTCTTAAGTCCTATAAGTTTTAAAATTACAAATGAGGAACATGTTATAATTCTATATTTTTCTAAAATGTTAGTTGAGAGATAACAATATCTGTAGGTAAACAGATCGATACTAACCTATGTCTCTAGCAATTTTAGGCTGTTAGCTATTTAAGTAGGATAAAGAGTCATTAAAGAAAAATGTAAAAAACTTGATCATGCTTGAAAAGATTTAGATACAGAAAAGGAATGAAGGCATTCAAAATACAGATGCCGGCATTATTAGTGTGTGTCTGGGGAATTAAAAGTTGTTCATTATTGCTAGAAAATAAATTATAGAAAAATGGCAAAAGATGATATTGTGCAAATTGACCAAGATCAGATCATGGAGGGTCTGTTTGAGATGCTGAGGATCTTAATTTATCTAAAAATGAAGTCATAGATAAGTGTTATGTAGGAGTAGGCATTGTAAAATATTCAGAACATATACTCAATTAGATAGTTAGAGGGAAGGAGTCAGATATAAGTCCCATGCTACCATCTTATAGCATTGAGTGAATTGTGGTGTCATCTGATGAAAAAAATTTACACTACTGCCCAGCTATATGCTTAGTGCAAACATAGATAACTAATACACACCTGTAGCAGAAAACCACTAAAAATGGAGCAGTACACAATTTTTCTGTAAATGACCAGATGCTAAATATTTTAACTTTCCTGGATCACACAGTTTCTCAAAACTAATTCACTCTGTCACTTTTTAGCACAGAATTGGCTACAGAGTCTATACATGCATAAGCATGGTTATAGTCCAATTAATATTTATTATGAATAGTAAAATTTTAATTTCATATGAAATATCATTATTATTTTCAACAATCTAAATGTGAGAATACAGCTTAGCTCATTGGCTGGACTTGGCCAGTAACCAAGCCACTAGCCATGCATAGTTACTAAGCGTTTAAGTTTAAGTAACTCAAACTGAGATATGCTGTAAGTATAAAATAAACACTAGATTTTAAAGACTTAGTATAACTTTAAAAAATAATTTTACATGGATTTTATTCTGAAATAACAAGCTTTTGATATGATAAATGTGTTATTAAAATTAAGTTCACCTGTTTTATTTTTTCCTTTTTCTTACTTTCTTTACTTTTCTTCTTTTCTTAAGTCCTATAAGTTTTAAAATTACAAATGAGGAACATGTTATAATTCTATATTTTTCTAAAATGTTAGTTGAGAGATAACAATATCTGTAGGTAAACAGATCGATACTAACCTATGTCTCTAGCAATTTTAGGCTGTTAGCTATTTAAGTAGGATAAAGAGTCATTAAAGAAAAATGTAAAAAACTTGATCATGCTTGAAAAGATTTAGATACAGAAAAGGAATGAAGGCATTCAAAATACAGATGCCGGCATTATTAGTGTGTGTCTGGGGAATTAAAAGTTGTTCATTATTGCTAGAAAATAAATTATAGAAAAAATGGCAAAAGATGATATTGTGCAAATTGACCAAGATCAGATCATGGAGGGTCTGTTTGAGATGCTGAGGATCTTAATTTATCTAAAAATGAAGTCATAGATAAGTGTTATGTAGGAGTAGGCATTGTAAAATATTCAGAACATATACTCAATTAGATAGTTAGAGGGAAGGAGTCAGATATAAGTCCCATGCTACCATCTTATAGCATTGAGTGAATTGTGGTGTCATCTGATGACAAATGAAATATAGCAGTTGAAAATGATGGATTTTTTTGGTGTTTGCAGGTTTGTTTTTTTACTTGTTTTGTGGATATTAGTGCTCAGGGGTATTGAGAGAGTAAAAAAATGCTCAAGTTCAGACACGTGGAAACTTAGTCGTTGAATGGTGGTAGTTTTTCTGGTATGTGGATATTTCAGCTTTGAATCTAAACAGGACTAAGTCATCAACTCATAGACATTGAAAATGCAGGAATAGTGATCCAGATCTAGGGAATGAACATATGGACACCTGTGGAGGGAGGGGTGAATTAGGGGATTGAAACTAAAGTATGTTCACTGCCATGTGTAAAACAGATAGCTAGTGGGAACCTGCGGTATAGCACAAGGAACTCAGCTCGGTGCTCCGTGGTGACCTAGACGGGTGGCACAGAGTAGGTGCCAGGCTCAAGAGGGAGGGCGTATTTGGGGGTCAAGAGGGAGGGAATATTTGCATACAAATAGCTGATTCACTTTGTTGTACAGAAGAAATGAATACAACATTGTACAGCAACTAACCTCAACAAAATTAAATAAAAAGAAAACTGCATGGTTGGGAGCCAATCACTTGTCAAAGATCTGAGTGCCTTGACTAATATGAATGTCAAATATGCATCCTTATAAAGGCTAAGCATTTTCAGTAACAGAGAAATTTTCATCTCTTTAATGTAAAAGTATGTATGACTCTTAGAAAATCATTCTTTATGCTTAAGCTTAAAATCATCAACTATTACACCTATAAGCAATTACAAATCAAGATCATGCTTGAAAAGATTTAGATACAGAAAAGGAATAATAAAAGTTTTAGTGTGTGTCTGGGGAATTAAAAGTTGTTCATTATTGCTAGAAAATAAATTATAGAAAAATGGCAAAAGATGATATTGTGCAAATTGACCAAGATCAGATCATGGAGGGTCTGTTTGAGATGCTGAGGATCTTAATTTATCTAAAAATGAAGTCATAGATAAGTGTTATGTAGGAGTAGGCATTGTAAAATATTCAGAACATATACTCAATTAGATAGTTAGAGGGAAGGAGTCAGATATAAGTCCCATGCTACCATCTTATAGCATTGAGTGAATTGTGGTGTCATCTGATGACAAATGAAATATAGCAGTTGAAAATGATGGATTTTTTTGGTGTTTGCAGGTTTGTTTTTTTACTTGTTTTGTGGATATTAGTGCTCAGGGGTATTGAGAGAGTAAAAAAATGCTCAAGTTCAGACACGTGGAAACTTAGTCGTTGAATGGTGGTAGTTTTTCTGGTATGTGGATATTTCAGCTTTGAATCTAAACAGGACTAAGTCATCAACTCATAGACATTGAAAATGCAGGAATAGTGATCCAGATCTAGGGAATGAACATATGGACACCTGTGGAGGGAGGGGTGAATTAGGGGATTGAAACTAAAGTATGTTCACTGCCATGTGTAAAACAGATAGCTAGTGGGAACCTGCGGTATAGCACAAGGAACTCAGCTCGGTGCTCCGTGGTGACCTAGACGGGTGGCACAGAGTAGGTGCCAGGCTCAAGAGGGAGGGCGTATTTGGGGGTCAAGAGGGAGGGAATATTTGCATACAAATAGCTGATTCACTTTGTTGTACAGAAGAAATGAATACAACATTGTACAGCAACTAACCTCAACAAAATTAAATAAAAAGAAAACTGCATGGTTGGGAGCCAATCACTTGTCAAAGATCTGAGTGCCTTGACTAATATGAATGTCAAATATGCATCCTTATAAAGGCTAAGCATTTTCAGTAACAGAGAAATTTTCATCTCTTTAATGTAAAAGTATGTATGACTCTTAGAAAATCATTCTTTATGCTTAAGCTTAAAATCATCAACTATTCACTATCCTTCCATAAGCAATACCACTACATTTAATTGCAGGAACCCTAATTAGCTATTATATTTTCCAGTGATTGTACTACAGTGAAGGTGAGATAGATCTTTAGTGAAGAGATGCCCCTAAGGACAGGACTTTTTATTGGAAGAGTGATCAAAAGCTATAAAGTTATGTTTGTACATTTTCCTTTATGTTAAGCAAATTAGAGAGCTTCTGACCCCATCTCCACTTGGCATATCCTGCAGGCTCTTCAAGTCTAATAGGTCAACACAGGATTTTTCTTCTCTACCTGTAATAATGTCATTTATTTCCATTTCATTGGCTAGTGACACAATCAGGTCCACTTGACACACCAATTAATGGAAGACTGCATTTATCAATGGAAGAATAGATAAAGAAATTGCGATATACCTATATAATAGAAGTAGGGGAGACAGAGGATGAAACAATTGGATAGTTTCACCAACTCAGTGAACACAAGTTTGATCAAACTCTGGGAGACAGTGAAGGACACAGAAGCTTGGCATACTTCAAGCCATGGGATCATAAAGCATCAGACATGTCTTAATGACTGAACAACAACAACAATGTAGTGGGATAGTATTTAGTCATTAAAAGAAAAATGCAATTTTTCTATTTGTGACAACATGGATGAATCTTGAGAGCATTATGCTAAGTGGAATTAGTCAGACAGAGAAAGACCAATTACCAAACGAGTTCTCTTGTATGTGGAATCTTTGTTAAAGCAAATTAAAAGAAAGAAGGGAAAATAAAAATGAGCAAATATACAGATGGGTGGTTGCCTCATGAGTCGGGAAACTTTGAGCAGCCTATCACATAGCAATCACGTATCCCAGACCGTGCCAAACCGTGCCCTCCTATCTTCTGCTAGGCACCATCTTTATGGCGCAGTTCTTTTTGTGTTGGAGGCTGCAAGACACCCTCCTTGCCTTGAGATTTTAGCCTTCTGGCTTCTTATCACGCTTGCTGACCTTGCACAGCCTCACAGTTAATTAGACAGAAGAAGGTAGGCTGTGTTCTGCTGAAGGAGCTGTCCTTGGGAGCACACGGCAGCATTCATATGCTGTAGGCTATAAGGCATGGCCAGGGCTCTCACGGCCCCTACACAGTGGTTTCTGTAGAAGGAGTATTTTTAAGGGCAGGCAATTGGAGGAAGACAAAAGGAGATTCATCCCTCAAGCTGTCCAACTCTACTTCAATCAGTGCAATTCTGCCTTTCAAATACTTACCAATTTAATTTTCTCCCTTGGTCACATCTCCTGAACTCCCCCCCAGTATTCTTGCCTGGAGCACCCCATGGACAAGGACCCTGATGGATTAGGGCCTTATGGAAGTGATTTAACACCCATTCTCTACTTTAATAGTCATTTATTTCCATTTCATTGGCTAGTGACACAATCAGGTCCACTTGACACACCAATTAATGGAAGACTGCATTTATCAATGGAAGAATAGATAAAGAAATTGCGATATACCTATATAATAGAAGTAGGGGAGACAGAGGATGAAACAATTGGATAGTTTCACCAACTCAGTGAACACAAGTTTGATCAAACTCTGGGAGACAGTGAAGGACACAGAAGCTTGGCATACTTCAAGCCATGGGATCATAAAGCATCAGACATGTCTTAATGACTGAACAACAACAACAATGTAGTGGGATAGTATTTAGTCATTAAAAGAAAAATGCAATTTTTCTATTTGTGACAACATGGATGAATCTTGAGAGCATTATGCTAAGTGGAATTAGTCAGACAGAGAAAGACCAATTACCAAACGAGTTCTCTTGTATGTGGAATCTTTGTTAAAGCAAATTAAAAGAAAGAAGGGAAAATAAAAATGAGCAAATATACAGATGGGTGGTTGCCTCATGAGTCGGGAAACTTTGAGCAGCCTATCACATAGCAATCACGTATCCCAGACCGTGCCAAACCGTGCCCTCCTATCTTCTGCTAGGCACCATCTTTATGGCGCAGTTCTTTTTGTGTTGGAGGCTGCAAGACACCCTCCTTGCCTTGAGATTTTAGCCTTCTGGCTTCTTATCACGCTTGCTGACCTTGCACAGCCTCACAGTTAATTAGACAGAAGAAGGTAGGCTGTGTTCTGCTGAAGGAGCTGTCCTTGGGAGCACACGGCAGCATTCATATGCTGTAGGCTATAAGGCATGGCCAGGGCTCTCACGGCCCCTACACAGTGGTTTCTGTAGAAGGAGTATTTTTAAGGGCAGGCAATTGGAGGAAGACAAAAGGAGATTCATCCCTCAAGCTGTCCAACTCTACTTCAATCAGTGCAATTCTGCCTTTCAAATACTTACCAATTTAATTTTCTTCCTTGGTCACATCTCTTGAAATGCACTCCAGTATTCTTGTCTGGAGAACCCCATGGACAAGGACCCTGATGGATTAGAGTCTATAAGGCAGCAAAGAGTTGGAAATGATGGAAGTGATTTAACACCCATGCACATTTCCTGAAATGAAGTTGCAATATGAGAAAATAAAAGATTCTATAAACAACAACAACAAAAAATGTAAACGATCTGAAATGCACAATTTATTATGGGGACAAATGATGAGTTTTGCAATTGTGGGACTATGGGTCAGGTTAGGGAAATAAGGAAGGATTACAGTTGAGAAGAAGGGCTTCCTACGTGGCATTAGTGGTTTAAAACAGAAAAAACAACTGCCAATGCAAGAGACATGAGACTTGAGTTCAATACCTGAGTTGGGAAGATCCCATGGAGGAGGAAGTGGCAAACCACTCCGTTATTCTTGCCTGGAAAATCCCACGGACAGAGGAGCCTGATGGACTATAGCCATTGGGGTCACAAAGAGTTGGACACAACTGAAGCAACTTAGCATGCATGCATGCGTAGTTGAGAGAGGGCTTCCTTGGTGGCTAAACAGTAAAGCCTTTTCCTACAATACAGGAGACTGCCTGCAATGTATTTGATATAGGTTTGATCCCTGGGCTGGAAATCGTAACCCACTTCAGTATATTATTTTTCCTGGGAAATACCATGGGCAGAGGAGCCTGGAGGCCTACAGTCCATGGGGTTGCAGATAGTCAGACATGACTTAACCACTAAACTATGACACCATCATAGTTGAGAGAGAGTTGTAAAGCTGCAACTTTGGAGGGAAATTAACAAATGATGGTATTCCCTCCAAAGTAGAGCAGGCTGAAAGTACCTCATTCTTCACCTTATGCTTTATGAAAGGGCATTCACAGGCCCCTGGAAAGAATCTGCTCTGTGACCTCTAAACCTAACTGGTACCAGGGAGAAAGAATGGTGCTTGGTTCACCCTTGGAAAAGCAGTAGGCTAACAGACCAGCACACCATCATTGTGTCCTAGCTTAGAAGATATCCTGGGCCACATAGGGTCTGCAAAGTGAGCCAGGAGTAATACTGGTTGGAGGCAATTAACATCCTCAAGCTGTCCAACTCTACTTCAATCAGTGCAATTCTGCCTTTCAAATACTTACCAATTTAATTTTCTTCCTTGGTCACATCTCTTGAAATGCACTCCAGTATTCTTGTCTGGAGAACCCCATGGACAAGGACCCTGATGGATTAGAGTCTATAAGGCAGCAAAGAGTTGGAAATGATGGAAGTGATTTAACACCCATGCACATTTCCTGAAATGAAGTTGCAATATGAGAAAATAAAAGATTCTATAAACAACAACAACAAAAAATGTAAACGATCTGAAATGCACAATTTATTATGGGGACAAATGATGAGTTTTGCAATTGTGGGACTATGGGTCAGGTTAGGGAAATAAGGAAGGATTACAGTTGAGAAGAAGGGCTTCCTACGTGGCATTAGTGGTTTAAAACAGAAAAAACAACTGCCAATGCAAGAGACATGAGACTTGAGTTCAATACCTGAGTTGGGAAGATCCCATGGAGGAGGAAGTGGCAAACCACTCCGTTATTCTTGCCTGGAAAATCCCACGGACAGAGGAGCCTGATGGACTATAGCCATTGGGGTCACAAAGAGTTGGACACAACTGAAGCAACTTAGCATGCATGCATGCGTAGTTGAGAGAGGGCTTCCTTGGTGGCTAAACAGTAAAGCCTTTTCCTACAATACAGGAGACTGCCTGCAATGTATTTGATATAGGTTTGATCCCTGGGCTGGAAATCGTAACCCACTTCAGTATATTATTTTTCCTGGGAAATACCATGGGCAGAGGAGCCTGGAGGCCTACAGTCCATGGGGTTGCAGATAGTCAGACATGACTTAACCACTAAACTATGACACCATCATAGTTGAGAGAGAGTTGTAAAGCTGCAACTTTGGAGGGAAATTAACAAATGATGGTATTCCCTCCAAAGTAGAGCAGGCTGAAAGTACCTCATTCTTCACCTTATGCTTTATGAAAGGGCATTCACAGGCCCCTGGAAAGAATCTGCTCTGTGACCTCTAAACCTAACTGGTACCAGGGAGAAAGAATGGTGCTTGGTTCACCCTTGGAAAAGCAGTAGGCTAACAGACCAGCACACCATCATTGTGTCCTAGCTTAGAAGATATCCTGGGCCACATAGGGACTGCAAAGTGAGCCAGGAGTAATACTGGTTGGAGTTGAGAGGGTTATAGGATGTACCTTCTGGTGATGGACTCTGAATTTTCTATAAGTGCCCTCCAAAAGGCAAAGGTCACCTTGATCAAATTCTTCAAGTTCTGGAAGTGTGAAGCCATTTACAAAATAAAAACTTCAATTCTATCCCCAAGGCCTTCTGTCTCCTCTCACTTCAGCCTGCTATAGGATACAGAGGAAATGAACGGGGAAAGTCAACAACACTAAATATTATTCTTTTAAAAAGACACCTTCAATTATAGCCCTTATCATGACTTAAAGGGGAAACAAGTTTTACTATTATCAAAATGTTGGTTATTGTATTGGACTGGACATACTCTGATCAATGAATCAAGACTCTAATTTGGAACTTAGATTTATCTTAAGGTTTTTATTGATGAAGTAGCAGACATTTCAGAGAAACTTTTTATTTTAATCACAGCCCACAAGCCATGCATTTAATATACCATTTATTCAATGGTTGTTTTAGTCACACACACACACACACACACTCACATGCATTCAATAATACATCATTGACCCTTTGGAGAATACATTTTGCATTTCTATTCTTTCCAGAATCACACTTTTAACACCTATTTATTTGCTTCAGAGGAGATATCAAAGTGTTGCAAAGACCAGCTGTATCTTCATTACTTATATGACGGAAACCTAGCTTCCAGGCTTAGTGTCTGTGACAAGGGCATTCACCTAGAATTTGGGATGGGACTGTATTAACACTAATGCTGCAGTTAGAATTCTTAAAGGAATAATCCATGGTCCCCATCCCCCAGAAGTTCACAACCAAATGAGAGATATTTCACAAAGAAGAGGCTCAGAAGAAGGCATGATCCATCATTTATGTATTTTTTAATTTTCTTATCTCCCCAAAGCAAGTAGCAAAACGTGACTACTAAAGTAAAATGTAGTGTATATATTTCATTTCATTTCACTTTGGTTTTTCTAACTGGAGTGGTATTTTTTCTCCTTTCTTACCTTTAGGAATTAAAAAGAAAAAATATTGATCTTAATTTTCATAAAAATGAGAGAGGACATAATAAATTAGGGCATTTCAAAAATTTCTGATGTGTGGGGCTCTGAATTGAAAGAGGACCATTGCAAGCATAAAGAAGCTTAAGCACATTGTTTCAGCTTGGAACTAAGATGGCGCCTACAGGAAGGGACGTGGGAATGAAGGGAAGCTTAAGCGCATTGTTTAAAGAAGCTTAAGCACATGTTTGCAGCTAAGATGGCGCCTACAGGAAGAGACAGGGCGTGATCTAAATTGTTAACTGATGGTCAAAATTTCTGATTGGTTTCCCTGGCTTCCGCACTCGTGAATGATTGCTTGGCCTTTAGCTTGATTGGTGTAATCTATAGGAAGTCCCGTGCAAAACCCCCTTCACTTGCCTATAAAAGCTGTGGATCTTCTTCAATAAAGCGGAACTACTTCGATGGAACCCCTGTCGCGTCTGATTGTCCCTTGCCTGAGCCAGGGGGCTGGGGGGCGGGCAGTCAAGATTTGCCTTTCTCTGAGATCTCCCGGTTCAGCCAGGGACAATTCCACTGCCTTCCCTTTCTGCGGAAGGTCCCCGCAGAAGCTGGTGACAAACGTGGGACCTGAAGGCGAGAAAGTAGAAGGCAGCATCACCGTGCGGGTTTGAAAGAAAACCGTTGAAGCGGCCGACGGGCCTCAGCGCGGCGCCTCCCTCTAGAGGGGCATCTTCTCGGAGTAATCCGGATTTCAAGGTGAATCTTCCCCTTTATCGCGCCACTCCCGAGAGGGTGGGGATTTAGGGTAGTCACAAAAAAACTGAACGCTGCTTTTCCTTCTTCGTCCTTCTTTACTTTAATTCCTACTTTCACGTTCTCTCCAATTCAAGACTTTCAGCGAACGGGTGGACAATTTAAAAAGCAACTGACCGGGCCTGGCCAGGGCCAACTCTCTGGTGGTCCCAGAAAGGCTTTAAGACAGTTCGCCCCAGTAGCGGTAGCCCGACTGGGTGGAAGCCTCTCTTCTATATTTCAAATTGAGGACGCGGCCTAAACCTCTCCATTGCGGGCATGGGTCAGGCATTTAAAAGCCATTAGGGCGCCTGCCGCTTGAAGATTCCCATGACAGGATAAGGGGGTCATGGAACAGGCCAGAGTCTCTTAGAGTGCCCGTCCCCAGCAAGACAATGTCCATGTAACACTAGGGATTCCTTCACCGTTTCACAAGCACGACATGAGCCCAACTTCCCGGCCGCCACCACTCCCGTTAGGATTTTTGGTGGTTGTCCTCAATAGTCTTTGTTTTCTGCTCTCTTTCAACGTCATGGGAAACTATATCCAAGCTCTTAACAGAGCCTCGGACTTGTTTATAAATGAAGACGAAATTAGCTATGATGAGCGTTTCCCCAATCACTTGGGGTCAAGACCTCAAGACACAGGACTGCACTCCACACTCCCTCCCCCCTTTAAAGAGACAACAGAGACTCCACGGGGAGGGAAGCCACTGGGGACCCATGCTGAAGAAACTGGGGAGCCCTCAGCGCCCTTCACGGGCCCAACCCAAACTTTTCCTGTAAACGTTAACCCGGGGGGAAACAGACCAGACGCCTGGTACCCATGGGAGGCCAATGACCTAAAGGAACTTAAGAAGGCGGTAGCCGAGGACCGCCCAAACTCCCCATGGGCAGAAACCATACTCCAAGGGCTAGCCCACCAACCTTGTACCACCCAAGACTGGAAGATGCTATGTGAGGCAGTACTTCCCAGTAACATTTATATCAAATGGTGTGCCTTCTTCAAAGAGGAATGCCATGTTCAAGCAGAGAGAAACCAGGCTGCCCATACTGTCGTTCCAATAACTTTTGGAATGCTATCAGGAACGCGGACCGATGGAGCACTGGTATTCAGCAGGCCGCCATCCCTGCCCCTTATCAAGACCAAGTACGGGCTATATGTCTGGCAGCCTGGAAAAAACTACTGAAACCCCCGTATCGGGTATAACACAAAAGAATAGCGAAGACCTTGCCACTTTTGTAGATCTTGTAGAAAAGAGCCTCCAGAGAAAGTTCCCTCCAGGGCCTTTAAGAGATCCGTTCCTCAGAATGTTACTTAGAATGCAGTTCCCCATAGACCAGGGATCCAATTTGAGGACGGCCTAAACCTGTCCATTGCGGGCATGGGTCAGGCATTTAAAAGCCATTAGGGCGCCTGCCGCTTGAAGATTCCCATGACAGGATAAGGGGGTCATGGAACAGGCCAGAGTCTCTTAGAGTGCCCGTCCCCAGCAAGACAATGTCCATGTAACACTAGGGATTCCTTCACCGTTTCACAAGCACGACATGAGCCCAACTTCCCGGCCGCCACCACTCCCGTTAGGATTTTTGGTGGTTGTCCTCAATAGTCTTTGTTTTCTGCTCTCTTTCAACGTCATGGGAAACTATATCCAAGCTCTTAACAGAGCCTCGGACTTGTTTATAAATGAAGACGAAATTAGCTATGATGAGCGTTTCCCCAATCACTTGGGGTCAAGACCTCAAGACACAGGACTGCACTCCACACTCCCTCCCCCCTTTAAAGAGACAACAGAGACTCCACGGGGAGGGAAGCCACTGGGGACCCATGCTGAAGAAACTGGGGAGCCCTCAGCGCCCTTCACGGGCCCAACCCAAACTTTTCCTGTAAACGTTAACCCGGGGGGAAACAGACCAGACGCCTGGTACCCATGGGAGGCCAATGACCTAAAGGAACTTAAGAAGGCGGTAGCCGAGGACCGCCCAAACTCCCCATGGGCAGAAACCATACTCCAAGGGCTAGCCCACCAACCTTGTACCACCCAAGACTGGAAGATGCTATGTGAGGCAGTACTTCCCAGTAACATTTATATCAAATGGTGTGCCTTCTTCAAAGAGGAATGCCATGTTCAAGCAGAGAGAAACCAGGCTGCCCATACTGTCGTTCCAATAACTTTTGGAATGCTATCAGGAACGGCGGACCGATGGAGCACTGGTATTCAGCAGGCCGCCATCCCTGCCCCTTATCAAGACCAAGTACGGGCTATATGTCTGGCAGCCTGGAAAAAACTACTGAAACCCCCGTATCGGGTATAACACAAAAGAATAGCGAAGACCTTGCCACTTTTGTAGATCTTGTAGAAAAGAGCCTCCAGAGAAAGTTCCCTCCAGGGCCTTTAAGAGATCCGTTCCTCAGAATGTTACTTTGGGAGGGAATGAATACAGACCATAAATTGGCCTTCGCAGGACAAAAAGATCGTTCCATGGAGTGATGGATTGTGTTCTCTAAAGGTATAGGCACAGAAAGCCACCAAGCCCCCTGTATCACCAATGCCCTTCAGGCTCAAACTGAGGCTGTCTCTGAGGCAATGACTAAAGCCTTATCCACTCTAATGGGTAACAGGCGGGGCCTCATCCCAGAGGCCCCCTGCCTCACCGGAATCAGGCCACTGCTTTAACTGCGGCCAACTGGGGCACTTTAAGAGAGAGTGCTCCCAAAGAGATAGGAAAACATCCAACCGAAAACCCCCCAGTATTCCATGCCCTCGATGTAAAAAGGGGTATCACGGGAAAATAGACTGGAGATCTAAATATGATAAGGATGGCAAGCCTTTAAACTAGATGAGGGGCAAGCCCCAGCCCCGTCAACTCAAGGGGGACCCCTTGCCCAGCCCGATTGGCACAATCAACTCATCAAAAAACCTTTCCCTGGTTGCAATTTAAAAAGGCCGCCTACTAGACTGTCAGGAGTTAAAAAAACCCCGGGGCCAGTCAGAGCCCACTGTACCATTCCTATTATGCCTGGGCTGAGACCTAAGATGGACATTTATGTAGAGGGGAAGAAATTTAGATGTCTAGTCGATACCAGGGCTGACTGGTCTGTTCTCAGAGCAAAAGAGGTCCCTCCCGAGTGGGAAACAATCCCAGGTCCCATGATATTGGGAGTTGGAGGAAATACCCCATCTAAAGAATCAGCAAAATGGCTTACCTGGACAGATTCTGATGGCACAATAGGGACAATCAAACCCCTAATAGCTACTGGATTAAATGCTAACTTATTGGGACAAGATGTCTTGGGGGCAGCTGACGCCTACATTACTACTGATTATACAGGCTCCTATGAGGGCCTGCTAGATGAGGAAAAATACCAACAACAGTTCGTAAAACCCCATGTTGAAAATTATAGGGGAGATCCATTAACTCAGGGGAAGATCGTTGTGAGTGATGAAAGAATTGTTGTTTTTCTCCAGAGAAAGTTCCTCCAGGGCCTTTAAGAGATCCGTTCCTCAGAATGTTACTTTGGGAGGGAATGAATACAGACCATAAATTGGCCTTCGCAGGACAAAAAGATCGTTCCATGGAGTGATGGATTGTGTTCTCTAAAGGTATAGGCACAGAAAGCCACCAAGCCCCCTGTATCACCAATGCCCTTCAGGCTCAAACTGAGGCTGTCTCTGAGGCAATGACTAAAGCCTTATCCACTCTAATGGGTAACAGGCGGGGCCTCATCCCAGAGGCCCCCTGCCTCACCGGAATCAGGCCACTGCTTTAACTGCGGCCAACTGGGGCACTTTAAGAGGGGTGCTCCCAAAGAGATAGGAAAACATCCAACCGAAAACCCCCCAGTATTCCATGCCCTCGATGTAAAAAGGGGTATCACGGGAAAATAGACTGGAGATCTAAATATGATAAGGATGGCAAGCCTTTAAACTAGATGAGGGGCAAGCCCCAGCCCCGTCAACTCAAGGGGGACCCCTTGCCCAGCCCGATTGGCACAATCAACTCATCAAAAAACCTTTCCCTGGTTGCAATTTAAAAAGGCCGCCTACTAGACTGTCAGGAGTTAAAAAAACCCCGGGGCCAGTCAGAGCCCACTGTACCATTCCTATTATGCCTGGGCTGAGACCTAAGATGGACATTTATGTAGAGGGGAAGAAATTTAGATGTCTAGTCGATACCAGGGCTGACTGGTCTGTTCTCAGAGCAAAAGAGGTCCCTCCCGAGTGGGAAACAATCCCAGGTCCCATGATATTGGGAGTTGGAGGAAATACCCCATCTAAAGAATCAGCAAAATGGCTTACCTGGACAGATTCTGATGGCACAATAGGGACAATCAAACCCCTAATAGCTACTGGATTAAATGCTAACTTATTGGGACAAGATGTCTTGGGGGCAGCTGACGCCTACATTACTACTGATTATACAGGCTCCTATGAGGGCCTGCTAGATGAGGAAAAATACCAACAACAGTTCGTAAAACCCCATGTTGAAAATTATAGGGGAGATCCATTAACTCAGGGGAAGGTGTACCCCCAATCCTAAAGGCCACTGCCCACCAGGTCCCTCAATACAATGGAAACATGGACCCCAATATGGGTGGAGCAGTGGCCTCTTCCACTGCTTAAGTTACAAGCCCTCCGAGAAATTATATCTGAACAGTTAAGCATGGGACATATCCATCCTTCCATTAGTCCATGGAATACCCTTATATTTGTGATTAAAAAGATTTCAGGAAAATGGAGAATGCTGCAGGATCTCAGAAAGATTAATGAGAGGATGATTATTCAAGGAACCCCCTTGCAAGGATTGCCCTGGATACCCGCAATCCCCAATAATCTATACCTCATGATAATAGACATCAAAGATTGCTTCTTTTCTATACCCTTGAATCCCCAAGATTATGAAAAGTTTGCCTTTTCGGTGCCCTCTACTAACTTCGAGGGACCCGATGAACGCTTTGAATGGACAGTTCTGCTCCAAGGAAAGGCCAATAGCCTGGTCAAAACTATGTAAAAGACCTCCTCCCAAACGGTCAAACAGCTGACAGAGACCAAATTGTATATATACATGGATGATATTATCTTAGGAGCCTCGACCACCGCACAGCTAACAGAGGCTTACAAAATTTTACAAAAATGTCTCTCAGAGGGAAAGCTTCATGTGTCCTCTGACAAGATTCAAACTGTCCCACTGCTTAAGATCTTGGGATCTCTACTTTCCCTAGAGGGCGTTAGCCTTAAAGCCTCAGTTACTTGCTGAGACCTAAGAATGGGACATTTATGTAGAGGGGAAGAAATTTAGATGTCTAGTCGATACCAGGGCTGACTGGTCTGTTCTCAGAGCAAAAGAGGTCCCTCCCGAGTGGGAAACAATCCCAGGTCCCATGATATTGGGAGTTGGAGGAAATACCCCATCTAAAGAATCAGCAAAATGGCTTACCTGGACAGATTCTGATGGCACAATAGGGACAATCAAACCCCTAATAGCTACTGGATTAAATGCTAACTTATTGGGACAAGATGTCTTGGGGGCAGCTGACGCCTACATTACTACTGATTATACAGGCTCCTATGAGGGCCTGCTAGATGAGGAAAAATACCAACAACAGTTCGTAAAACCCCATGTTGAAAATTATAGGGGAGATCCATTAACTCAGGGGAAGGTGTACCCCCAATCCTAAAGGCCACTGCCCACCAGGTCCCTCCAATACAATGGAAACATGGACCCCCAATATGGGTGGAGCAGTGGCCTCTTCCACTCCTTAAGTTACAAGCCCTCCGAGAAATTATATCTGAACAGTTAAGCATGGGACATATCCATCCTTCCATTAGTCCATGGAATACCCTTATATTTGTGATTAAAAAGATTTCAGGAAAATGGAGAATGCTGCAGGATCTCAGAAAGATTAATGAGAGGATGATTATTCAAGGAACCCCCTTGCAAGGATTGCCCTGGATACCCGCAATCCCCAATAATCTATACCTCATGATAATAGACATCAAAGATTGCTTCTTTTCTATACCCTTGAATCCCCAAGATTATGAAAAGTTTGCCTTTTCGGTGCCCTCTACTAACTTCGAGGGACCCGATGAACGCTTTGAATGGACAGTTCTGCTCCAAGGAAGGGCCAATAGCCTGGTCAAAACTATGTAAAAGACCTCCTCCAATCGGTCAAACAGCTGACAGAGACCAAATTGTATATATACATGGATGATATTATCTTAGGAGCCTCGACCACCGCACAGCTAACAGAGGCTTACAAAATTTTACAAAAATGTCTCTCAGAGGGAAAGCTTCATGTGTCCTCTGACAAGATTCAAACTGTCCCACTGCTTAAGATCTTGGGATCTCTACTTTCCCTAGAGGGCGTTAGCCCCTTAAAGCCTCAGTTACTTGCTCAGGACTCCTACTCCTTAACTGGCTTACAGCAGGTTTTAGGAGAGATTAATTGACTGTGGCCCTGGATTCCTATCTCCACGGGCCAACTCTTGCCACTCTTTGAATTATTAAAAGATAGACAGCCCCATGATGAAATTGCCCTCTCGCCCTCTCACAAACAAATTTTTAAAAATGTTCAAAAGGTGCTTGATGAAGCTCAACTTGCTCGATATGATCCTGCAGAGAGTTTACAGTTATGGGTTCTGCCTACCCCGACAATACTTATGGCAATTCTAGTACAAAAAGAGAGGCCTCTGCAATGGATTCACATCTCCTTGGGGGGGTACTCCCCGAGTCTATGCCCGCCTAGACTAAATGGCCGACTTAATACAAAAGGGGAGAGAAATTGCAGTTCGCTGCTATGCGCGAGAACCCGATAAGATCATTATCCCTCATAGGTTGTCTGATTTTGAATGGGTCCGAAACAATAGTGGAAGAATAGCCATAGCCCTAGAGGGGTTTCTTGGTACTTTTGACTGCCACTATGGGCCTCAATAAAGGGGTCGCCTCTTTTAGTCGCTTAGATTGGGCGGCCCCATGATTATTCTTCTTTAAACCCATACCAGAGGCCCTCAATGTCTTTACAGATGGAGAAAAAAAGGAGTTGCAGCTACCATCTTCTGACCTCCGCATATGCCTGGATATAACATACAGAAATATTTCGAGCCTTGTGAGGGGTCTGCACAATTCAAAGAACTGTATGCTATTGTCCTAGCACTTACAAAAGTTTCTGAACCAATGAATCTATTTACTGACTGTCTCTATGTAAAACATCTGCTCCAATCGGTCAAACAGCTGACAGAGACCAAATTGTATATATACATGGATGATATTATCTTAGGAGCCTCGACCACCGCACAGCTAACAGAGGCTTACAAAATTTTACAAAATGTCTCTCAGAGGAAAGCTTCATGTGTCCTCTGACAAGATTCAAACTGTCCCACTGCTTAAGATCTTGGGATCTCTACTTTCCCTAGAGGGCGTTAGCCTTAAAGCCTCAGTTACTTGCTCAGGACTCCTACTCCTTAACTGGCTTACAGCAGGTTTTAGGAGAGATTAATTGACTGTGGCCCTGGATTCCTATCTCCACGGGCCAACTCTTGCCACTCTTTGAATTATTAAAAGATAGACAGCCCCATGATGAAATTGCCCTCTCGCCCTCTCACAAACAAATTTTTAAAAATGTTCAAAAGGTGCTTGATGAAGCTCAACTTGCTCGATATGATCCTGCAGAGAGTTTACAGTTATGGGTTCTGCCTACCCGACAATACTTATGGCAATTCTAGTACAAAAGAGAGGCCTCTGCAATGGATTCACATCTCCTTGGGGGGGTACTCCCCGAGTCTATGCCCGCCTAGACTAAATGGCCGACTTAATACAAAAGGGGAGAGAAATTGCAGTTCGCTGCTATGCGCGAGAACCCGATAAGATCATTATCCCTCATAGGTTGTCTGATTTTGAATGGGTCCGAAACAATAGTGGAAGAATAGCCATAGCCCTAGAGGGGTTTCTTGGTACTTTTGACTGCCACTATGGGCCTCAATAAAGGGGTCGCCTCTTTTAGTCGCTTAGATTGGACGGCCCCATGATTATTCTTCTTTAAACCCATACCAGAGGCCCTCAATGTCTTTACAGATGGAGAAAAAAAGGAGTTGCAGCTACCATCTTCTGACCTCCGCATATGCCTGGATATAACATACAGAAATATTTCGAGCCTTGTGAGGGGTCTGCACAATTCAAAGAACTGTATGCTATTGTCCTAGCACTTACAAAAGTTTCTGAACCAATGAATCTATTTACTGACTGTCTCTATGTAAAACATCTGCTCCCAGGACTACCTAATTCTCACATACACCTAGATAACAACCCAATTACAAAAACAAAAAGGGGGAATAAGCCCTCACCAGTAACTTGGAATGGCACTCTTTACTCTAAATATTTTAAACTTTTCAAAAAATGAACTGATGACACCCTTTCAAAAACACTGGTCCAACCAAGAAATAAAACCTGAAATACAAGTGAGATGGAAGGACTCCATCACTGGCCAAAGGAAGGGGCCTGATCCACTCCTTACGATGGGGAGAGGATTTGGGTGTGTATTCCCCATTGGGGAACCCAGCCCTATATGGGTACCAGCGAGAAATCTTAAATTTATGCCACAAAACAAGGATCAAACCTTAGAATCTGCTGCAGATAAAATATGACCATATATCAGGCCCAAGAACAAAAAATTCTTGAGGCATCTCTCTCTCTCCTTAATGGGTACAACAGTAACAATATCTGTGCTCGAAGTTCAACAAGTGCACACCATCACGGCAGTAAACAACATCTACCGCCTCTGCCCAGAGACTTCAGACCAGCCTACATCAACTTGAACACCTGAGGACTGCCATAATGGGACTCCAGCAACAGCTTGATCTACACGCCAGAGCTATCGAGATATTAAGCATTCTGGCACGCTTGGACTTGATGTGAGATATCCCCGCTTTTTCCTTACGAAACGGGGTTAATGATTTTTGACTATGGAGACAAAGTCCTTTCACCTGGTTTAAAAATGTTTTCTATCTGCTTGTTTTTGTTGTCCAGCTAGCTATACTGTTTAAGCTCAAGGGCGTTATGGTCCACAATAGACAGTTACAACAAAATAATTATGCTTGCTCAGGTCCTAGAAGAGGAGCCCCAAGTTGGACAAAACCCCTGGGTCGATATGGCCCTTCAAGAAATCACTCGAGACATATAATGAGGCCTTAATGAGAATGCTCTAAAACTGCATCCAAGGGACTCAAGGCTACCATCTTCTGACCTCCGCATTGCCTGGATATAACATACAGAAATATTTCGAGCCTTGTGAGGGTCTGCACAATTCAAAGAACTGTATGCTATTGTCCTAGCACTTACAAAAGTTTCTGAACCAATGAATCTATTTACTGACTGTCTCTATGTAAAACATCTGCTCCCAGGACTACCTAATTCTCACATACACCTAGATAACAACCCAATTACAAAAACAAAAAGGGGGAATAAGCCCTCACCAGTAACTTGGAATGGCACTCTTTACTCTAAATATTTTAAACTTTTCAAAAAATGAACTGATGACACCCTTTCAAAAACACTGGTCCAACCAAGAAATAAAACCTGAAATACAAGTGAGATGGAAGGACTCCATCACTGGCCAAAGGAAGGGGCCTGATCCACTCCTTACGATGGGGAGAGGATTTGGGTGTGTATTCCCCATTGGGGAACCCAGCCCTATATGGGTACCAGCGAGAAATCTTAAATTTATGCCACAAAACAAGGATCAAACCTTAGAATCTGCTGCAGATAAAATATGACCATATATCAGGCCCAAGAACAAAAAATTCTTGAGGCATCTCTCTCTCTCCTTAATGGGTACAACAGTAACAATATCTGTGCTCGAAGTTCAACAAGTGCACACCATCACGGCAGTAAACAACATCTACCGCCTCTGCCCAGAGACTTCAGACCAGCCTACATCAACTTGAACACCTGAGGACTGCCATAATGGGACTCCAGCAACAGCTTGATCTACACGCCAGAGCTATCGAGATATTAAGCATTCTGGCACGCTTGGACTTGATGTGAGATATCCCCGCTTTTGCCTGACAAAACGGGGTTAATGATTTTTGGCTATGGATACAAAGTCCTTTCACCTGGTTTAAAAATGTTTTCTATCTGCTTGTTTTTGTTGTCCAGCTAGCTATACTGTTTAAGCTCAAGGGCGTTATGGTCCACAATAGACAGTTACAACAAAATAATTATGCTTGCTCAGGTCCTAGAAGAGGAGCCCCAAGTTGGACAAAACCCCTGGGTCGATATGGCCCTTCAAGAAATCACTCGAGACATATAATGAGGCCTTTGAATGAAGAATGCTCTAAAAACTGCATCCAGCCCCCGCTAGATGGCTGGTTAGCCAGTGACAGGAAAGAGGGCACCACTGCAGAGCAGGCCTAAGACAGGAGGGCCGCCACAGCTGCTGCCTGATCCCATGACGGGCTCTGCCTGAATAGTGCTCTGTCCCGACCTAAGACAGGCACAGCCGCAAGGGAGAGCGGATGAGGCTAGAGGCTGGCCACCTCTTAGCTCTATGCGTTGCCTCCACAAAAGTCTCTTAATTTTAAAATAAAAGAGGGGCAGATGTGGGGCTCTGAATTGAAAGAGGACCGTTGCAAGCATAAAGAAGCTTAAGCACATGTTTGCAGCTAAGATGGTGCCTACAGGAAGAGACAGGGCGTGATCTAAATTGTTAATTGATGGTCAAAATTTCTGACTGGTTCCCCTGGCTTCCGCGCTCGTGAATGATTGCTTGGTCTCTAGCTTGATTGGTGCAATCTATAGGAAGTCCCTTACTAAACCCCCTTCACTTGCCTATAAAAGCTGTGGATCTTCTTCAATAAAGCGGAACTACTTTGATGGAACCCCTGTCGCGTCTGATTGTCCCCTACCTGAGCCAGGGGGCTGTGGGGTGGGCAGCCAAGATTTGCCTTTCTCCGAGATCTCCCGGTTCAGCCCGGGGCAATCCCACTGCCTTCCCTTTCTGCGGAAGATCCCCGCAACCATCGGGCGTGATTTTAGCTTATAGGCCATATTAACATACCAACTCATGAAAAATCAGATATCCTTTTGCCCCAGAGTCAGAGTCTGACTACAATAGCAATCATAAGAAAAACAAAAAATTTTCATTAAACACTTTGCTCTGATGTTTTTTTTGCCTGACAAAACGGGGTTAATGATTTTTGGCTATGGATACAAAGTCCTTTCACCTGGTTTAAAAATGTTTTCTATCTGCTTGTTTTTGTTGTCCAGCTAGCTATACTGTTTAAGCTCAAGGGCGTTATGGTCCACAATAGACAGTTACAACAAAATAATTATGCTTGCTCAGGTCCTAGAAGAGGAGCCCCAAGTTGGACAAAACCCCTGGGTCGATATGGCCCTTCAAGAAATCACTCGAGACATATAATGAGGCCTTTGAATGAAGAATGCTCTAAAAACTGCATCCAGCCCCCGCTAGATGGCTGGTTAGCCAGTGACAGGAAAGAGGGCACCACTGCAGAGCAGGCCTAAGACAGGAGGGCCGCCACAGCTGCTGCCTGATCCCATGACGGGCTCTGCCTGAATAGTGCTCTGTCCCGACCTAAGACAGGCACAGCCGCAAGGGAGAGCGGATGAGGCTAGAGGCTGGCCACCTCTTAGCTCTATGCGTTGCCTCCACAAAAGTCTCTTAATTTTAAAATAAAAGAGGGGCAGATGTGGGGCTCTGAATTGAAAGAGGACCGTTGCAAGCATAAAGAAGCTTAAGCACATGTTTGCAGCTAAGATGGTGCCTACAGGAAGAGACAGGGCGTGATCTAAATTGTTAATTGATGGTCAAAATTTCTGACTGGTTCCCCTGGCTTCCGCGCTCGTGAATGATTGCTTGGTCTCTAGCTTGATTGGTGCAATCTATAGGAAGTCCCTTACTAAACCCCCTTCACTTGCCTATAAAAGCTGTGGATCTTCTTCAATAAAGCGGAACTACTTTGATGGAACCCCTGTCGCGTCTGATTGTCCCCTACCTGAGCCAGGGGGCTGTGGGGTGGGCAGCCAAGATTTGCCTTTCTCCGAGATCTCCCGGTTCAGCCCGGGGCAATCCCACTGCCTTCCCTTTCTGCGGAAGATCCCCGCAACCATCGGGCGTGATTTTAGCTTATAGGCCATATTAACATACCAACTCATGAAAAATCAGATATCCTTTTGCCCCAGAGTCAGAGTCTGACTACAATAGCAATCATAAGAAAAACAATTTAAAGTATTTTGGAAAACTTCCTTCACAGGCTTAAACCACTTTACCACACAATGATAAGGAAAATTTAAATCTAAAGGCATTGTTATGCGATTCTTAATTTTGATTGAAAATCTTTGGTTTCTAATTTGATATATATGCAAATTATTTCCTTGTATTAACATGCATGTATCTCTTTTGAACGCAGACTGTTTTAGAAACTCATGATAGTGTGCTTTCCAGATAGAAATAAGGGTTCTCTGTCCAACATATTTTTCTGTACACATATTTTTTACTATATTTTTCTAAACCAGTTTTAATAGGCACAATATTTTTTTCACACAGAAACAGGAATATCATGCCAATAAAGAAGATTCCTTTGTTGCTTTATCATAGACGTTTTGACTTAAAATACACCATAGTCTCCTTTGCCTTTACTGTGACTAATGGAATATCTTACAGTTTGTTTTTATTTGTTTGTTTACTTTGTTTGATTTCAGGTATTTCTTAAATTGACGGCAGATTAGTCTAGTCCTGCTTCTATTGCAAGAAGTAATCAGTTCAAATGATGAGATACTCTAGAAAATTCCAAACAACAGCATAATCTGAGTCACCTAATTTTTCAAACCAGAAATTGTTTTTTTTTTTTTTTAAAGATTTATTTATTTATTTATTTTGGCCGGGGGTCGGGTTGGGGTGGGAGGGGTGCAGGCGAGCCACTTCTTTTGCTTTCATTTCTCTGTTTTGATCCGTCTTTGTTCTTTGGCTCCTGTGGGCCTCCCATCGCGGTGGTGTCTGTTGTCGCAGAGGACCAGCTCTGGGCGCATGCGCTCCAGAGCTCCAGCTTGGTGATTGGACACATCAGGCCAGGGATCGAACCCTTCCCCGGCCATGGATCGAACCGGCGCCCCTTGCACTGCAAGGCGGTGTCCTTATCCACTGGACCACCAGGGGAAGCCCAGAAATTGTTGTTTAAGTGTTAGCTTGTTTCTGACTCTTTTGTGACCCCATGGAATCTGTCCTGCCAGACTTCTCTGTCCATGGGAGTTCCCAGGCAGGAATACTGGAGTGGGTTGACCTTTTCCTTCCACAGAGGATCTTCCAGACCCAGGAATCTACCTGGGTCTCCTGAATTAGCAGGTGGATTCTTTACCACTGAGCTTACCATGGAAGCCAATAGCAAAGTATGTATTAAGAATTTAAATAGGAAGCCTTTTAGCCCTTTGTATTAATTGTCCTCTGAGGCTGACTCTGTGTCTTAGTAGATTTTGGTAGAAGACATGTTACTTCAATTTTTCCTCAGAACATTGGATTTCTAATTTATAATAAACATTAAATAAAAGTTTTAATAGCAGTATATTTAAAATTATAAGGAAAATAATGTTGATTCTTGTTTTGGTGCCAAGGAATTTCATAATTGTTTTTATTTAAATTATCACTAGGAATGAAATTTTGTAAGATACTTTCTGGAAATGTCCTCAAAGACATTTTATAGTTTTATTCTTTCTGAGTATAGTTATTGTAAAATTATTAGAACTACCACAAAATGTACTTTTACCCCCAAATGAGGTTTTTCTTTTTAATTCATTTGAGCAGTTTTTCTTTAAAAATTTATTCTGAAAAATTATTTGTCTTTTTGCATATCACACCCCCCTGAAGCCCTACATACGCAAGATATTATGTTCCATTTCTTGCCAGGGATTTCAAAATCTTTTTGAATATCACATTAGTGTAAGAACATATTTGAAAATGTTGAAATAGTATAATTATATTCTGTATCCTCTTAACTCATTCATTGAATATTTATTAAGCATCCAGTATACACCATGAAAATTCTATTTGTAGAGTATTTAAAGACAATTTCATCTGACCTCATGGATCTTATATTCCAGGTAAAGATTATGGTAACATCCCTTTAAGAAAGCATTAGAATTACTACACAAGGAACATTAATTATGAATTTTGCGATTGATTTTTCTCTCTTTTCAGTGTTCTCAGAGAGTTCTTAGAATATCCAAAGCAACTACATTACTTTTATATATTAACTTTTCAACAAGAATATGAAAGAAAGGATTTGGAAAAAAATACATCTTCCTTTGAGTACACA